>OX411742.1:27697294-29185310 GCA_948252205.1 Orthosia incerta | reverse complement strand
CTTCTTGATTGCTTGGCTTTAGGGTTTTTTTTTGCCAGCTGTATCTTGACACTGTATTCTCACAGTTGGAACTATTTCATATCCAATTGCCGCGCAATAACAGAAGTCTCTAACATCTGTAAAATAAAAATGGAATAAGTTATGATGCATATTCGTTGACTTAATTAGTTTAAGTTTTACTAAGAAGATAACTGGTTATCAGAGATTTTTTTGCTAAACCTCCGAAACTATTTTTGCTTTTTTATAACACACTTTAAATATACATAATAAATATAAATGGTTTTATTATCAAAACTCACTAATTTCACACAAAAACCGAAACTTCGAGTTCAGTTTTAGTGTGAAATTCGTGAAAGTTTTGATCGATACAAGTATATAATAACCAACCTTCACTTGGATTTCTTCAATCAATTTAATGTAGACAGAAGCAGCTTTAATTGTTTTCAAAAGACCAAGAGGTTTCACTAAAAATATGGGCCATTTTTTTAACAGTCGGAGCTCTGATCCTTTAAACTTGGACTCGAAATCCAGTTCAATCTGAAAAAAAAAAACGAATATATATATATGTCACAGTTAAAACTGTTAACCACTCAAAATTACTTTTGACCAGTCAAAACTATTATAACAAATTATTAGGTGGTTTCTGTTTTATTTCTGTACTAAATTATAATAACCTAAAGGTCGTTAGGAAACTTATTAGGCTGTTAAGTTTTTTTTTTTGACCCTTCAGATAACCTTGTACGATAGCTAACATTTACTTCATTAGAATAAACGAAATAAGGGTTTTGATTGAAACCAGTCAAAAGTAGTTTTGACCGATTAAGAGTTTTGACTGTAACATAAAACATATATATATATTTTTAAATAAGGCTCACAAGATTGAAACAAATATACGGGGTCAAGCTAATAAAAAGCATGTAAAAAGGGTCACAACTTACCAACTTATATCCGAAACTCAATTTATAAGAGGGCCAATCGTTCACGATGTCATGTAAGTTTGCATATTTTTCGGATTGTAGTTCCTTCAGGCGCAGTGTGGTTGTTTTCCTCCAATTTTCGATTACTTCAGGCACTGGCTCCTTGTTGTATTTCAGCCAAACTTTTAACTCTTCAAATTCTTCATTAGATACTGGTAAACAATAGATCAAGTTTAGTCTAGCTTCAGCCTAATTATATATAACTATTAGATCTTGTATAATATATGTTCAAATTTATACCACTTTGATTTTCAACTGCTGCAGCTGTGTCAGCTGGAACATCGTTGGTGCTTGTGTGGGCTCTCCTTTCATTTATTATTACCCCACTCTTCCGCAGCAAACGTTTGTGATTGTTATATTTATCAGGAAGTTTTCCCCTTGTTGGAATATATTTATTTTTCCAAACTTTTGGCTCGGAATGTAGTATGTCTCCTATGGAAATCAAAACAAATTATAAAGAACTAAGCATGAAAATCAAGGAAATCAAAATAACCATTAAGTGTATTTGTCTTAAATATCAACTTAACAACATGGAATTGATAGTTTTTAGGGTTCCGTACCCAAAGGGAAAACGGGATCCTATTACTAAGACTGCAGTCCATCCGTCCATCTGTCACCAGCCTGTATCTCATGAACCGAGATAGTTAGACAGTTGCAACATTTTTTAACATTGCCCTCCCTCTATCTCCGAAACTACTGGGCCTAAAATTTGGAAAATAAAGCACTACACTACATGCCTTACACTACAGGGAGTAAATAAGTGATCATAATTAACTAACTATCGTAACTACATAGGTACCTATCTCATTTCATTACAATTTAAAAACTGAATTTGCATTTCAATACCTTCACTTCAGTTGGGACTAACGAAACAATTTGGGCGGAAATATCTTGAAATTGTTGTTTTTTCATTACGCCATATTTTTTTACATGGTATTCCACTACTGATTTAACCTAGTAGTTCCGTGCCGCAGTGTCTAATTTACCATTTTTTTTTTAAAGAAGCTAGACACATTTCTCCAGTATTATTGCTTTTTAAAATAATCGTTAAATCATCATTCTAAACAAAAAGAAAATACCATACATTAACACCAACCCTTATAGCTTCTTCCCAGTTAACACCTGAGAGCCCAAATTCACAAGTTAAGATGTAGTCGGGAAATGAAATGCACTAAATTTCATTAATCTAGCTTTCATACTTTGGGTTTTGTTGATTCCTGAAATACCCGATTTTGTCACTGGCTCACTCAAAATATAAAGGCACTTACAGAAGATTTCTCTCTCGTGGTCGGCAACTCTTCACTGCTTGTGCTGGACGTGGAACTGGGCGCAGAAAAATCGCTAGCAATGCTTAGAGTTTCATCAGATTCTGTCGCCTGTAACAAGCAATTATCGACGATATTAACGACTTAGAGCCATAGGTAAAGTACAAATAAGGTTTGAATTTGCTGGTACGAGTTGTTCCGAAAACGGTACGCGCGGGCCAGCGAGGGAGCCGTGACACCAAAAAGTTTTGAAAAAAATAATATGAACACTTACCTGAATAATGTTTTGGAGTTTGTTCAGTCCTCGCTTGAAATTCTTTCAGTTCCGTTTCTTGTATATCGTCAAGCAATTTGAATGAAATTTGATTTACTAAAAAACAAGAGATAATACCTACCTACCTATTTTATAATCTGTAAAATTTACTAAAGTTCGTTTTGTAAATCTATCAAAGTAAAATATTAATAAGATAGGTACCTAACCACTATTTCTAGCTCAATATCTAGGCCTCCTATATATAGGGCCTATGATATAGGCCTAATAATTCCTATACTCTGACCCATTAGCGGCAAAACCGGAACACAAATAAATGTAAAATTAATTAGTCACATTATAGTACTCGATAACTTTTTTTCTTTGCAGTGATTAGCTATTTACAAAAAAACACGTGGATTATCGGGGCCTTGACAAAGAGGGGCTATTATTATCCGTTTCAAGTTAAATTCTGCATTAGCCATCCACTTTATCGTTAGTTCACTGCACAATAAGCTATCAATATTACACATTGAACAACCAAAATTAGTTTAATGAACAATACAATATATTATTAACAATATAGGTATATAATATCGATCAAAATAAGCACTCACCTTCAAAGTTTGTTATAGTGCCTTCAGATAGTCCCCATTCTGTTAAATATTCGGCGACCCCCAAGCTTAAGTATTATTCTCCACTTTTCATAGCAAGCGAAGCGACTTTAGCGACTGCTAACTACCCGGCCGTAAAATTAAAAGAACAATGAACACAGACGCTCGCCACGCGCTGCCAGCGCAGTGGCGCAACCGCAAGTGCGCAGGCCGCACTGCCGCAGCCGCCAGCCGCGGTGGCGGCGACGCGAGGGCTAGGGTTGCCAACCGCACTTTATTATAAAGTGAAAATAATTTCAATATAGATGACATTATTGACGATAATGCTAGCACTAGCAGTAGTAGCAGTGGTAATAGGAAAAAAAAACGAATGCAAAACTATAAGCCGTTGTGGGAAGCGAAATACCCCTGGATCAAAAGTGCTGGATAGCTTAAACAATGAAATAATCTTTATAAATGAAATTAGGGAAAAAATCTATAGTATGTAGTACTATTAAAGATTCTTGTGCAGCGAAGGAATGGCAATCCATTTTTAGGGTTCCTTACCTCAATCGGAAAAAACGGCACTCTTTATCTCGAAAACGCGTAGTATCGAGTTCAAATTATACTCAAGTCTACGGTCCCTTGAAGCTGTGAAAAAAATCATACTTCTACGTTAATGTAAAAAAAAAGATACGGCCGTTTATGTCGCAAAACACATACATTTCGACATTCTCGAGGAATTCAAAATGATAGAGTTCTTCCCGTTGACCTAGAAATATGAAATTTGGCAAGTAATATCGTCACATACTACAAGTATATATAATATGAAAACTATACATTAGTAATTACATCATAATAAATTTAGTCCTTTTTAAACATTATATTTGGAGAACTCAGTTGCGTTAAGCACCTCGTTTTTATGCGGCGTCATACATTTAAGATGGAATAAGTGAAAGTTTGTACGGGGAACCCTAGGTGCGCGAGTCAGACTCGCACTTGGCCGGTTTTTTTTTTCCGAGGAAATACTTTTCCAAACATACTTAAAGTGGTGTCACGATTACTGTGCGTTCCCGCCACTTCAGAATTTACAGAAAAGGTGTTTTCTGTATTTAATACGAAGTGGCGTGACGACAGAACTAAAGCTTCTATTAAGCTTATACGCAATTATTTATTTTTTTGCGTTCCGCGTACCATGTTTAGATGCCATAAATATATTTAAAGCAGATACGAAATTGTTATTAGCTGAAAAATAAAACATAAATTTGTATAAAACAAATATAGTACATTGTTTAACGAATTTTTCATCATATTTGCGAGGAAATAAATAACTACAACAACTACAACCGCACCAATCAAGAATTTTCGAAATTAACAACTTCACTTCCAGATCAGAATATTTTATCCGTCAAAGAAAAAGGTGGCAACCCTACGGCAGAGGTCGCAAACAAAGGTGACAGAAGTACAGGACTAGTAGGTAGGATGGAAATGGAACTACCTATATTGCGTATGGTTTTGTAAATTCTACGATTCTGTTTAGTAATTTTAACATTTTTTAACCACAGCGACAAGTACCTAGGTTACTTATAGATACTGTTTAATGTTTCGTATTAATATGGTTGTTGGAGAAAATAATATGACTTTGTGCGGCGTGAAAGGTGAAAGTTGTAATAACCAAAGCAAGATATAATGTTATTAGGTACAAGCATTTTATTAATTTAATTTGCAATGTACCTATATATGTACCTATGTATGTTTCTTCGGGTGGAATCTTGCAACGCAATTTTGAAGTAGGTAGATATCCTCAACCGATTGAGCTGAAATTTGGCAATACAATAATATGGTTGGTACCATGGGGCTGGTCTGATGATGGAGCCGGAAGTTGGCCTTAGGAACTCTGTAATAAATAAAACAATCGTACCGAATTTGGGCTCTTCAGAATCTCTTGGTGAGCAATTGCTGGATGTTTAAAGAAAAGTACCTACAGTTGGCTATAAAAGCTTGTCACAAAAATATTTTTTTTGACAGAAACTTAATCACCGACAAGTAAAGACAAAACGATTCATTAATCACTACATAGTTCATTAAAACAAAATCGCTGCCCGCTGTCTATGTAGGTAATTAGGTAGGTACCTGCTTAGATCTTTAAAAAAACGCAACGGATTTTGATGTGGTTTTTAGGGTTCCGTACCCAATGGCTAAAAACGGGACCCTATTACTAAGATCCGCGATCCGTCTGTCTGTCTGTCTGTCTTTCCATCTGTCACCAGGCTACAGCCTGTCTAGAACTGTCTAGCTATCACCGTTCATGAGGTGTACCTCATGAATGGTTATAGCTAGACAGTTGAAATTTTCACAGATGATGTATTTCTGTTGCCGCTATAACAACAAATACTAAAAACAGAATAAAATAAATATTTAAGTGGGGCTCCCATACAACAAACGTGATTTTTTTGCCGTTTTTTGCTATAATGGTACGGAACCCTTCGTGCGCGAGTCCGGCTCGCACTTGGCCGGTTTTTTTTTATAATAGATAAGTGATTCAAGAGTAAGGTTTATATTTATCATAAATAGGTAGGTAGGTATGTAGTGTCAATTTGGACTCACAAATTACACTTCGAATGTATAAAAAACCAGCTGATAGAAAGTGATCTCTTCCAGACAGCCTTTACCACAGAATAGATAATTTATAGCGCCTTTACTTTACTACTTCTAATACCTACTACTAACTTTATTATTGTTAGGTACAGTTGAAATTCTTCGCTCGGTCGCATGTTTATAAATTTCTAATGGATTTTGAATCTTATAAAGTTAACAATAAACGTGCTATTCGAACGGTCTGTTTTGGTACAACTTAAGTACCTACCTACAGTACCTACATAACTACTTCGTATATTAATGAACAAATGAAATGAGAGTGTGGTGGCCCCATAGAAATATAAAATACAGGTAAAGACGTCTTACAGGCTTGCAAAATTGCAAGGATAAAGGTCAAATAGATCTTAAGTTATTGGGGGGTCAAAAGTGGACCGAAATGATTCACAAAACACAGTAACAATGATAAAATCAACCAAACTACCTATATTGATGTGATTTGTTTTAGTTAAATGTACAATACTGGTCAGTCGTTTAAAATATAAGTCTGATGATAGCGATTGCAGCGCCACTTTGCATCAGCAGTAGATTTTTAGGGTTCCGTCCTTGAAGGGTGTTGTCGGCGACGAGACACCATCTGTAAGCTAAAGTAGGTAAAATGACGAAATTTAGGTATTACCTACTTGTGCAAAAAACCTTAAGTACATAAGTAAAGTATATAAGAACTGTATATAAAGTGTTAGTTAAGTAGATCTAATAAGATTTCAATCAACAAGCAAGAATATCGAAACAAGTTGTAAGCAAATGACAAGTACTCAGTAGGTAATGAATGATTAATTCTTGTTAGATACTAATTAGAGAGTAGTAATTGTTTTGTTTTATGTCTAATTAGCATGTGCAAGAGCACGTACTCCTAATCTGAACGTTAAAAGTTGTAAAACATAGTTTTTTGACGAAGTGATAAGAGATATCATACACGCGGATAATTACGCGAGGAATTTGAAAACATGATGTTTTGTTTATGAAGATATTTGTGTAAGGTGGGTGTCAAATGAAAGGTCTTGCTCTAAAACTAATTAATCTGCTTGTTTCATGAGAATCGGTCCACGCGTTTTCAAGATATTCGCATTGCTTTGAAATCAAAATGTAAACAAACCAAATATTTTTATGTTTTTGTTCTAGAAACTTTTTTGCTATTGTAAAATGTGTTAATATTATTGTTTTAAAAGTAGTACGTGGTCAAAACCTATCTTTTAAGCCTAAATATGTAGCAGTTTTGTTGAAATTTGAATAAATTACACAGCTCCAAAGATTTCGGCTAAGTGAAAATTAAAGTAAAAATGGTCTCAAAACGCGCGGGCGTCAATTTGGGAACAACGGGCCATTTATAAGACGGGCTACCGGCCCAGTGAAGTCAGTCGCAGACTCGCAGCTCAGCCACCGAAGAGGCAACAACTAGAAGAACAGCCGAAATCTGCGGAACGATTTTCAAGAAAATCCGCCTTTTATTTCTTTATCTGTCATAAACGTGGGTCCTTGGGTAGTCCTAGTACAACCCTACGCATTCAGGGGTGCGTGGTGACGTGTGCCACCAGCGGAGTCGCAAGGCTCAGGAAACGCACGTCAAACATAGGTGGGATACTTTCCCAGGGGGCGTGGGTACTTACAACACCCAGACACCAAACCGCCACCGCAACAGGTGTCAAACGGAACCATAATCATAAACAATTAATTATTTTCAAGTATACAATTTTACAGTGAGACCATTCTTAGCTAGTTGAAATTTTCACATAAGTACTAAGAACCGATATGGCGGACAAATCGTTAAATAATAAAAAACCGGACAAGTGCGATTTAAACTCGCATGGAGAGGGTTCCGTCCGTATGACCCTATAATTAGAATTCATTCATTTACGTAACACGTCCGTCTTTGGGTCCCCGACTTACATAATTATGTGTACTTACCAAATTGCATCCCAATTGGTTCAGTGGTTTCGGAGGAAATTGGCTGTGACAGATGGATGGACAGGCAGACACACGAGTGATCCTATAAGGGTTCCGTTCTTTCCTTTTGAGGTACGGAACTCTAAAAATATAAATAATTAAAAAAATAAGGGGGGGTCTTCCTCTAGAGTAGATTATAGGGCATAATTCAACAAATAATAAAAACTAGTCAAGCGTAATACTTACTTATTTTTAAATAAACATGTAAAAATTATAAATTGTTGGTACGGAACCCTCGGTGCGCGAGTTTGACTCGCACTTAACCGAATATTTTTTATCAAATGAGTCTGCTACTCATTCATTACCAACTGTCCCGGTAAATATAGCTAACTATAAATTGCTTTGAAACTAACATAGTAACAATGATACAATCAACCGAATGGTTGTGACTTGTTCTACATAATGTACAATGTTCTTTGTTAATTTACACCATGAACTCTTGTAGGGACTATATTTTGACCTCAACCTTTTTAGTTTTGTAGGTTCAACTGCGAGGTCTTGTTACATTTATCATATTATGTTTATGATAAAATCAGCCAAACCAAATTGTTGAGATTTTTTTGGTAAAATGTACAATATTCTTTGTTAATTTACACCATGAACTCTGGTAGGGAGTCATATTTTTATGATATACTCGTAATCAACCAAACCAAATTTTTGAAAGGACGATTACCATTTTTGCCCTTTAAATCACTATCAGTACATAGTATAAAACAAAGTCGCTTCCCTCTGTCCGTCCCTATTTATGCTTATATCTTTAAAACTCCGCAACTGATTATGATGCGGTTTTTTTAATAGATAGGGTGATTCAAGAGGAAGGTTTATACGTATAATAAAGGAGGGCAAAAGTTAGTATATAATATATGTCAGGGCAAAAATTAACGGTTACAGTAAATTAAAAATGTAGGCATCCTTAATTATTGCCATTTTGATTTTTGGGATACATGTAAAACTAATTAAAGCTGGGGTTTATTATTCACTGATAAAACATAATTAACACGTTTCCGGTTTGCAATTAATAGTGAAAATTATTCAAACATATTTTTGGGGGACTAATAAGTTAGGTAAATCTCTTTACATAAAAATATGAAAGAACTAGGTTTGTATTTTGTTGACTATGTAAACGTCTATTCTGTGAACAAAAACGGCTAACCGCAGTCTACCTACAACATTAAAGTCTATGGGTTATTCAGGTGGCTCTCAACCCTTTGTCTAGAAATAATTCGCAAATTGTTTGGGCACATTATCGATCCAACCAGTACTGCCTCGAAAGAAAAATCTACTACTGCTATGTCTGAGGCATCCTTCCTTCTACTATTTGCATTTCACTGCTTAGAGGCATCAAATCGCCTTTCGTTTATCGAAAATGTTTTCTAAGAAAACTATTCTAATGGAACCAATTATTCATAAAGACGCCTACAAAAAAAGTAGCGGCAAAAACACTGTAACGTGTGAGATCTTATTAATGTAAATGGGGGCTTTTTTAATTAAACACATTACACACTATAAAGACATACAGCTTTCAATGAAATAAAAGAAAATAAAGCTCAATCTATAAATTAACTTTGTAGTCGGCAATTTTTGACAGGGCACGCGTTCATACTTCATACTAATTTGGTCATCGTCCTTTGTTTAATAAAACGTACAATATTCTTTGTTAATTTACACCGTAAACTCTGGTAGGGACTATATTTTGATCGCAACCTATGTAGTTTTGTAAGTTCACCCGCGAAGTCTTGTTATATTTATCATATTATAATGATAAAATCAACCAGACTAAATTGTTGACATTTGTTTGGTAAAATGTACAATACTCTTTGTTAATATACACCGTAAACTCTGGTAGGGACTATATTTTGATCGCAACCTATGTAGTTTTGTAAGTTCCACCGCGAGGTCTTGTTATATTTATCATATTTTTATGATAAAATCAATTAGACTAAATTGTTGAGATTTGTTTGGTAAAATGTACAATATTCTTTGTTAATATACACCGTAAACTCTGGTAGGGACTATATTTTGATAGCAACCTATGTAGTTTTGTAAGTTCCACCGCGAGGTCTTGTTATATTTATCATATTTTTATGATAAAATCAACCAGACTAAATTGTTGACATTTATTTGGTAAAATCTACAATACTCTTTGGTAATTTACACCGTAAACTCTGGTAGGGACTATATTTTGATCGCAACCTATGTAGTTTTGTAAGTTCAACCGCGAGGTCTTGTTATATTTATCATATTTTTATGATAAAATCAACCAGACTAAATTGTTGACATTTGTTTGGTAAAATGTACAATACTCTTTGTTAATATACACCGTAAACTCTGGTAGGGACTATATTTTGATCGCAACCTATGTAGTTTTGTAAGTTCCACCGCGAGGTCTTGTTATATTTATCATATTTTTTAAATAAAATCAACCAGACTAAATTGTTGAGATTTGTTTGGTAAAATGTACAATATTCTTTGTTGATTTACATCATAACTCTGGTACCAACTTCAACCTTTTTAGTTTTGTAAATTCAATAGCGAGGTTTTGTTATATTTATCGTAGTTTCCTTGTAATTCAGCCAACCTTTGCTAATTTGGTAAATCCAACAAACCTTTTTTTTCAGTGTAAGCTCCCGAGCCCGCTTCGCTCGCTCTTGAACTAATTAATTGACTATAATTATCGAATTATACTATTAAGTTACATTGTAATATTCATAATGACCAGACAACAAAATGTGATAAATATGGAAGTTCAAATCAGTACTCACTGTATTGCCCGATTTGACTTGACTAGATTGATTGTTGTGTTCTTTTTTAACCCAAAGGTTGACTGGTAGAGAATGCCTTGCTGCATTAAGTCCGCCTATGTATCACCATTGTACATAAAGTTTAAATAAATAAATAAAATTCTTAATGCCCGGGAATTATACATAGTGCCCTGATTTTAATCACTTGAGGGGATTTAACAAATGCGTAATTTTAAATAATTACGTTTGTCCAAAATGAAAATAGTATAATAACTAACAATTAAGCATTGTAAACATACTACTCTGTCAAGAAAGTACCGGAAGATCAATAATACACAAAATGTTAGTTATTCATCCAAATTTATACCTTCAAACTATGCTCCGTCAGAAACGATATACTTACGCCAACGAATAATCCAATCATCAAAACATTTTAAACGCTTTTTCCGGAATCGAGTTTAGTTCTCGCCGCGAATTCTCCTTTATGTTTTCTACCGATTGAAAACGGGTGCCACGAAGTGGTAATTTGAGTTTAAGAAAAAGAAAGAAATTGGTTGGAGCCATATCTGGTGAATAAGGTGGTTGCTCGATGGTATTTGTTGTGTTTTTGGTCAAAAATTAGTTATGATGGTCTTGTGCGAAGGCGCATTATCGTGGTGCAAAATCCAAGAGATTTCTTGCCACAAATCTGACCTTTTTCGTCTAATTTGCGATAGCAAATAAGATATTAAACGCCGCATAATGCTCAAATAATATTCTGTATTTACCGTTTAACCTTCCGGCAAGAATATCGAGTGCACAACACCGCGATAGTCAAAGAAAACAGTCAACATGACTTTGACTTTTGATCGGCTTTGGCGTGTTTTTTTCGATTTCGGTTCAGTTGGAAGGCGCCACTCAGAAGCTTATTGAATAGTTTGGATGTTAAATTCGTAAACCAGTAACAATGCGTTTCATGAATGTTGGGTCGGAATTGACTCGTTCTAGCATGTCCTCAGCGACTCATATGCGATTGAGTTTTTGGTGAAAATCCAGTTCTTTTGGGACTAGCCGAGCGGCAACATGTTTCATACCCAAGTGATTATTTAAAATGGTACGGACCGACTCGTGAGACACATAAAGTTTGGCGGCTATCTCTTTCGAACTTGAATTAGAATTTTCAGTCACTATTTCCTTCACTTTTGCGATGTTAACTTCAGTTGAAGATTATGATGGCCTACCAGAGCGAGGCAAATCTTCCATAACATCTCGACCGCTTTTGAACGCTCTGTACCACTCATAAGCCCGTGTTTTTGATAAAGTCGATTCACCGTAAGCTTCTGTAACATTTTCAGTGGCTCCGAACACGAAATTCCAATGGCGATGCAAGATTCAAGACAAATTCTCTTATGAAATTCGCAATACGCACTAGATATGAGATAACTAAAAACAGCACTGTAATCTAAATAACAGGTATAACTCAAACTCTGCGCCAAAATCGAAAACAGTTGTGCCAATATAACAACAACAAACAATTTGAAAGTTTACAAATCATCCATTCCCGAAACATTTTTGACTAAATGTATAATATATTTTTACATATTTATCCTATTAAACACATAAATATATTAAATGTAATGTTCTGATAAAGACTTATTCATGTTTCAAGTACCTATTTTTGTTGTAGGATTAGATATATAAAAAAAACATAAACTACGAAACAAAAGATGTCAAAAACTGTATCAAACAGATGCATTTTAATGTTCATCAATCTGAGAAGTACGTGCTGCTCATTCAGACGAGGATGATTGACGAATCGTCATTTTTCACGAAACGTTTTTTTTTTGGACGGCGGCAATGCTTTTTAAATGCCCGTGTTCACACACATCACGAATCGTGAAAAATGACGGAGACTTCTTGAATCACTTATCGTTTTTAGGAATTTTTAGGAATTCCGTATGCAATGTGAACGTCCATTCGTCATGAAGAATCGTGTTTTTTGATAAATCGTAAATGATGGAACCCGTGTGAATGCGGTCTTACACGCCTGTACAGGGGTGTACAAGGACATATCTAAAAGAGACCCCACCAACATTATTTTACTTTATTTAACCATTTATGCACACACACATAATATACAGACAAGAAGAAGAAACAGAAAAATAGGTACACAGGTAATGTTTATTTCTATAGAAATCTCTTCCAGCATACCTTCCTAATCCTTAATTAGATAATATTATATTTTTTTAAGTAACTCTATATGTCTGTCTGTTAACTTGCACGGCTTAACAGCTGGATGGATTTGGATGAATCTTGGCATACGCGTAGATCAAGTCCTGGTTTAGGACATAGAGATCCTAATGTAGAACATGCACCTTTTTTATCCCGGTAGTACGTTCTCTTGGGACAGTTTCCGACTTTCACGCGAGCGAAGCTACTGACAGAAGCTAGTTACAAACATGTTTGAGCTCAATGCAGTAATATTATTTACAATGCATGTCCTCGAAAAGAGCGTTTTCCAAGCAGCCAAACTGTGCGAAAAGTGTCACTTTTTTTACTAGTGCTTTTTACTTTCCTGTACTTTTTTAATTTTTAACTCCAACGTCAGCCCGCCGCATAGAGTTTTTATTATTTGAGAAAAGTTTTAAAAATTAGTTAAGTACAGATTATCATTCATTTAAAAGGTTAAACAAAACTAATTCTTCATTTAAGGCGTTTTTAATTACTCTAGATTTAGATCTTGATCAATAAATTAATTTTAAATATTCATTATATAAGTTTGGCAGAATGAATATTTTGCTCGTGCCTTTTTCCGTTACGACGTGACAGCTATTTGCACATGCACGGTAGATATGCTCGAGAAACTATGAACTATTAGTTAATCTGTGGATATACTGAGCGCCCTTGAATAAGCGCAATTTTATTAATTTCTTGCTTGGTTCAGATATATTTTTTATTAACTCGCATAATGCATAGTAATATATTGTATGATACACGTGCGTAAGATGATTTCCGACTCATGTCGATTTATCCACTCACTTGCTTCGCTCGCTCGTGAACAAAAATACCACTCATCGGAAATCACCTACTTTCCGCACTTGTAGCATAAATTACTATTGTAACATTATAAACTATATTTTTCTTCATGTTATATCACACGACCTTGAAATCAAGGTTGAACGTTACAATTAGCAGTCTCAACCGATAGCTGGTCAATTAACGAAGTTTTAAACCAATTCACGATTACAAATCTCAATTGAATGCTAAAATAAACACTGGATCCCTTCGATCTGAAATTCTAATGCAAAAACTTGGCATAAGAATTGAATATCTCTCAACTCAGAGCTAAGAATGTAAAGTAATTTTGTTTTCTATTGGATTATTATTTAAAATATTTTAGATTTACGGCAAAGTATCTATAAGTAATAGCTTGACGATAGCGATTGTCAAAAAATCCAAAACGTTGATTGACTTGTGCAACGGAAATGTCAAATAGTTTAGGAATAATAGGAATTGTCACGCTGATTGCATGTCTCTTTGTGTTCAGAACGATAACGTTTCGTTCCTCTTAATGTTATTTTCTTGCAACACTGTCAGCTCGCTGTCATTGAGATTGTCAGCTTCGATGGAGTTGACAATCTCATCATCAATCATCAGTTGACACAGGACTTGTAAAAACGTGTTTGCCGGTGCGAGTCGGAAAAAATTTCGGTTTTGACCTGGTACTTTGAAATCATATTGTAACCAGCCGATAATTGGTTAAAATTTCCTTTATGGGCCGCTGCTTTTGGCACGTGGAGGGTAGGGGGGAGGGGGGAAGGTTTAGCTACCCCCCTGTACGATCCCCACCACTCGGAGCCCCAAGGTTATGGAGATATCCATGGTTAAAGTTTTCAGGTTAGACTAAAAATTTTAGAAAATGTCCATCGTTTTAAGGGGCGGGGAGGGAGAGAGGGGAAGGGTGGTAAGGGGGCTACCCCCCTGCACCATCCCCACCCCACGGAACCCCATGTATATGGAGATATCCATGGTTAAAGTTTTTACGATTACTATTTAAGCTACAAAGTCGACGGAGCCCCGCTGCGCGGGTCTCCTATTTCTGTCTGAAGGGTCTAAAGTAACCTAACATGAAGAAGATGACGGGAGTGAGAGACTCTTCGAACCTAAACTGTCCGTGTCGAGGCGCTTAAACTCCGATGACGATGGACATTTGTGGCAATTTTTAGTCTAACCTGAAAACTTTAACCATGGATATCTCCATAACCATGGGGCTCCGAGTGGTGGGGATCGTACAGGGGGGTAGCCAAACCACTCCCCCCTCTCTCCTCGCGCCAAAAATCAGCGGCCCATAAAGGAAAGTTTATCCTATATATTTCACGCACAGCGAAGTATTTTTGTGTCGGAAAAGTGTATAGATGTCTGCCAGGAATCTCAGGCTGGACCACGTCGGTTATCCATAATTATTGTATATATTTTCCCCCATAATCCCAGACCACACACCGGATTGAATGACCCCAGGAGACCACCGCGGGAACAAGAGTAAGTGCATAGTTGTAAGTATCACTTTCCACCTATCAGACAGGCACCAGTATCTCAAAGAACAGACCCCTAGCTACCGCTGCTGCGTGACGCAGTTTCGCCGTACCCGCGAAACCGAAACGCGAAACCTGGTAGGATCGAAGAGTCGCAGCACTGCTATGGGCCCCAGTGTTTGCCTCTTGGCTTTGTGACCCGAAAGCCTGTATTCAACATTTGGTAGCAGAGCGTGGTTAGATTCCACCAACATAGTATACTTCGCTGTGCGCGAAATATATTATATTTTGCGCACAACGAAGTATTTTTGTGTCGGAAACGTGTATAGATGTCTGCCAGGAATCTCAGGCTGGGCCACGTCGGTTATACATAACTATTATATATATTTTACCCCATAACCGCCGACCACACACCGGATTGAACGACCCCAGTTGACCACCGCGGGAACAAGGGTAAGTGCATAGTTGTAAGTATCAATTTCCACCTGTCAGACAGGAACCAGTATCTCAAACTAGCTACCGCTGCTGCATGACGCAATTACGCGGGTACGGACCTGGTAGGATCCAGGAGTCACAGCACTGCTATGGGCCCCAGTGTCTACTCCTTGAACGAAGGTCTGTTTTCAACACTTTGTTTAGAGCTTCTTGTGTAAATGGGCTCTAATCTTTGATGTTCTTTTGTGTAAAAACCATTAGTAAATAACTAAAAGTAGCAACTGAGAAGAGGCGAGAAACAAATTAAATAAATAATACTCTCTTAATAAAGTAATTATATATGAACAGACCTTTTGAGGCTTTCACTTCTTTGCATATTTACTTACTTTTTGTAGATGATAAAATACTGTATTTAATGTTGTTTTTTGTGTGCAATAAAGAATTAATTATTATTATAAACATCATAAGGCCAAATCTCATACTTAAAAAAGTAAAAGTGGAAAATCTAAAAGCCCGACTGCTTGATGCACAGCTTGATTTTTCTCATGTTTACGTCTTTTTAGTTCGCTTCTTAAGCATTTTTAGATTTTTCACTTTAACTTTTTTATCTGTAACTTTTTAGTTACCTATCTTTGTTTTCAAATATCTTTAAACATATTAAATGATAGATATGTTTGTAATTAACTTTTAAATCCTTCATTTTGGTGCCCCACACGATGTGTTTGGAAGAAAAAAAGTTAGGAACTCCACAATATTGCTCTCAAAATACGCCATTTTTCTTCTTTTTTCAATCTTAATGTTGCTAGTGACATTTGCAACATTAAGACAAATCGATTGACGTAAAAATCATTAAAATCAGCCTACGCGTTTGGTCTCTAGGAAGCCATATAGGAATGGACCTTGCAGCAAAAGGGAGGCAAATCCAAGTTTAAAAATGTCAGGTATTAAGAAAAAAGGGGTTTTAAAAATTATTGGTTACACTACTGTCTAAGAATTATATGGTATAATATAAAATAAACATATTTTCATATTTTACTAACGTTTTAAAAGTAAATAAATAAGTTTTTGAATTACTACGATTTTTTTAAGTTTGGATCTGCCTCCGTTTTGCACCAAAATTAAAGAAAAAAACTATTTGTGTTCTTGTACTTTATATAACAAAAGACAGCAAAAATAGTTTTTTTTTTATTTCAACCACTATTTAATCAGCACGTGAAAGATTTAACAATCACTAGAAAAACAAAAACGAACGAGTGTTTAACAAAATTGACTAATTTAAAGGTCAAGTTCAGCTTGATCATCGTTGTCTTCATAATAAATGTCATCTGCTGCTCCAACAGCTTCACTTTTAAGGGTCCTGTAGATACACTTTTATTTGGTGGAACAAAGTTCTTTACCAGCTGCATAACATCTTTGTATTTATTTTTTCAGCGCCAATATATGATTATACATCGGTTTCTGAGGCAGAACTTTTCTCATTATGAGAAAATAATCAAAAAGAGGCGTTCCCGTTGTAACACTGACTGCAATAGTTTCATTGTGGTCTTTATAGTATTGAAAAATGCGATATTGGGATATTTTGAATCGTATCTTCTCTGCATTTGGTAAAACGTTTTTGAAATCATTTTCATAATGTTGACTAAAGTTAAAAATCTTATTTTGATCCGCGTTCACAGCTTTAAAGTTTTTTGATGTTTATTTAATACATTCTGCATTTTCTGAAGTAGTAAAAATTTAATCTTTCTTTCTATTAAACTTTGACAAAAAATCAAAATAGACTTGACACAAATGACAATGATATTTCATTTGTTGCTAAAATGAGGCAGGTCCGGACCTGCTGCCTTCTTGCACCAAACGGAATAGGGTGGCAGATCCAAATTTTGTTAAAGCGTCGGTTCTGCCTCGTTCATACATCAAACGATATTTATATATTTTTTGTTAAAATTGTAAGCGAAAAAAACAGTAACAGCTAAAATTCTATATATACATACAAACATAAATACATAAATAGACTGATAAATACATTATCCTCCTTTGCGTCGCGCAGTCAGGAAAAAACGTCCAAATGAAAGTTGAAATATCATCTCAGCGACAATAAATGTCAAAGATTTCTCAAAATGTAGGAAAATGACAGGTAATTTTGACAGATTGCGACTGTGATGCGAATACGAACGTTTCTTAATAATACGGGCATCGCCCCTCTGATGAAGGCATTTCAAAATGCCTACTCTACAAGAATAAAATATATTCGTAGATTCCCCTACCACCTGTCTCAGAAATGCAAAATTAAATCAATTGCAAGACTGAATTTGAAGCAACGCCTGAATTAAGCTTTCAACTGTAAGGGCTGTAACGATCCAAGTTAAGGACAAGTATTTTAGATGATTTTAGGGTGCCTCGGACATTTGGTGTGAGGGAAAACTTAAGCCGTTCTCTTTTCTTTGGACGGAATCGAAATTTTGAATGCAGGAAAGTATAAGTGTGGAAATTTTAATGAAATCAGTCTGTCGTCAAACAGAAAGACAATAATCTTTTCTCGTGCAGATGAGAAGTGAGAAATCTTTTTTCACTGTTATCCCTAATAGTAACTTTGATTTTGAACATATCGATGGCAGCAAAGAACAAACGGCTATCTACAAAAACACTAGTTTTCAGGAGAGCGTTTCTTCAAATTTGCAAAAGTTATTTTTAAGTGAGGTAACTGATATGAAATGTAAGTACATATTTTTCGAAATACGGCATATATCTTTATCTACTTCGCACAACATAAATAACTAAATCTGTTTGTTGTCGATTTCTTGCCAAACTTTACTATAATTTATTTTACAATGCATGTCCTCGAATAGAGCTTTTTCCAAGCAGCCAAACTGTGCGGAAAGTGTCACTTTTTTCACTAGTGCTTTTTACTTTTCTGTATTTTTTTTATTTTTAACTCCGTCGTAAGCCAGATGTGTGATCAATAAATTAATTTTAAATATTCATTAAATATGTTTGGAAGAATGTATGTTTTGCTCGTGCCTTTTTGCGTTACGTCGTGACAGCTATTTGCATATGCGCAGTGGATATGCCCGACATTTAATTAATTTATTGCTTGGTTCAGATATATTTTTTTATTTGCTCGCACAATGCCCGACATTCCCTACTCGTGTCGATTTATTAAAAAAAATGCCACTCATCGGGAATCGCCAACCTTCCGCATATAAATAACTATTGTTGAACTACACATCTTTCTTATAGTATATTATTATGCAACGTAGATTTAAAAAAATTTGGTTGTAGGAATAATTACGTGCATTCTTACTCGATTAGAATGCACTTAATTACTAAGTGCATCTACAAGGACAACTTCTGTTGATTTGCGTTATTACTTCGTTGCTTCGTCAAAATGGGGTTGATATAGGATTTTTATTTTAATACGCGAAGTAATACTATACTCCATTTGAAATGACATTAGACATTTTTACAACTCTTTTTACAGCCCATTCAAACGATTTTGAGTTCTAACCCGTAAACATAAGGATGACATAAAAAGCATAAACCTGTTACCAAAACCAACTATTTACTACAGCTACCATTTGTCGTATCACTAACGCAATAGAAGTCAAAATCGGTTGAAAGGGTTGTAAAATAGCCTTATTTAAATGTCTAATGTTATCTCAAATGGAGTATAATAAATAATGAGATTCTTATAAAAAAAAGTGAAAATCGCAAAAATGCAGATTTCAATTTGTTTTTTGCGGCCGTCCTTATGTAACATAACACCGCGCGTGTATTCCCCGAAGGTTAAAGCAGAGGTACATCTACGAATATATTATTACACTCACATTTTGCTGGTTATGTTTAAGTTCCAGGTAATAAGGGGTTGAAATTACTCTATTAACGCATGAACAAGACATAAGTACCTATACTAGTGATTGTGACCAAGTGTTTCTTCAACCAGTGTGTTTTGTTGACTTTTTCAGCATTCGTTCCATTGTTTACCTGTTCCGCATGCTCCAATTACACATTCAATAAAATCATTTTTTTATTTTTCAAAAGTGGGTTAAAATTTTGATTTCCTCTCAAATTTATTATCGGCAAGTCAATGAGGTCTGACCCAGAAACAAATATCATCATTAAAATTCACATATAAAACTTGGATTTGTAAGTAAACTTTTATGACGAATGACTCAAATGTACAACAAGATCATGTATGCAAGAAAGGTAGAAACAAAAAAGTAACAAGGATCCATTCGTATGTTGAACTAGACCTCATAACAAGGGTCCAACTCCCCCTTGTCCAGTCCATTTTTTTGTAGAGAGGGTACTCTGACGTCGGGACATAAAGTGTGATTACATAACTTGCGGCCGCGGTTCATTGCACAGTTTTAATTTTTACGGCTCATGACGTTAGATGTTTATAATAATAGAGATTGGGTACAACCTTTTTTAGAGACGTTTTACATAACAACACGCCTGTGTTTGCTAAGGATTAGATAGAGGAGCCCCTTGTACAGTCAAGTATTAAAAGTGATGTCGTATTCTACGGAACTAAAGTTTCTAAAACGTTTTTTACAAAAAATACAACCCCCTACAAAGTCAAAAATAACTACAATTTCGGAAGTCGGTGTTTTTGGTTTCGTTTCTTTGTTTTTGACACCGAATCTTATGTTGTGGAACTGCGGTATCTACGCAAGTTCTATAATAATGTGCAATAAATAGACATGCGATTACAGCAATCCCGAGTGATTTGCCTTCATTTATTGAAGAATTCATTTGTATATATCCAAAGCCCTTCATCAAATCTTCACCTTTATTTGGTACCACCTCGGCAAAGTACCCCTTACAGTGTAATCATCCACGACTTGTTTAAACTTTACTTTAGATTCTATGCCATAGAAGGAATCAGTCGTAACCCATTGACCTTCACCTATAAATCAATTTTAGGCACTTTAGTTTTGGTAGTCTACGACTGAACTTTTGACCCTTGACTGTACATACACATACATTTTGCCATTATGATTTTTAAATGTGTGCCTCTGTGCCAAATGCCTGTGCTGGAAGTGTTTAATAAATACAATAATTATGTGTTCTATCTAAAATCCAGTATTAGGATAAAGTACATGAGCAGCTAAAGCATAATCACTTTAAAAAACTTAGACAATAGTCGTTTAAACATCATCATCTTACTCTTGCCTTTATCTCAATTAATATGGTGTCCGTGCAACAAATAGTCTTCTGCCTCACTTCTATGTTAGTCATTATCAGCAGTGCAATTTTTCAGTCACCGATGCCACGTTCAGACTTCCTCTTTTATACTCATTTCTTATTCTCTCCATTCACGTAACACCACACAACCCGTTTGCATTCTCAGCCATATCAACATTTCGCCAAATAATTTTACATTTTCATCCTCATTTCTATATTTTTATTTCTAAACTCTTAAACGTACACACAACTCCAGCTAACACCTGATCTCCCACATAATAACAAAACGGTGAAAAATCTTAACAACAATTTAGCTCCTTCAGCTCACAATTACCAGTCCTTAATATTGCGCATTTTGATAAAAGCGCTCATCATGTAATAAAGACAATTAACGTAATTGCCTCCAGCCCTTAGCTAGAGCGACTTTTGGGTGCCATTTAGCTACAGGATGTATTACATTACATAAGTCAGTTACTGTGTACCAAGGGTATGGGTACATAGGGGATTTTGGCGCGCACTTTGGTGGCGCTTAAGTGATTTTGATTGCACATTGTGTATTTCAGTTGATGGGTTTTTAAGTGAAGCGAGTAATCTGAAATATGAAAGGTCTTTCCTTTTTATTCACTGTTTCGGTGTTTATTAAAATCAGATAAAATGTTTGATGTATATTAGTTGGAATCAGATTAAACCTACCGAAATTGCTGCTCTTAAGCCGATAACAAAATTCAAAATAATTATACAAGTCTAGCTCTCAGCAAAAGAAAATGTCAAAATCGGTTCAATAGTTTCGGAGATTCGTAGGTACCACTGACAAAAAAAATTGTATCTCCTAATAATATTTGCTGAAATAGAATTTATCAAATGATACTTATTTTGAAATTACTTGACTAAATGACAAAGGTATGCTTTTACTCTTTCATTAAATCGTTGGCTTCAATTATTTCACCCTCCTCACTAAAAGACGGTATAATAATTTAAGGCACTATCAAAATAAATTGCACTCTGTAGCGAGTCCTCCCGTACTCTTAAGGGTAGCCTAATGCCCATTACAGCATTATTACCATTAGAAGACTTACGTGGGTGATTTTTCTAACATTATACATTCATTATTTTGAAGACATTTCGGCCTACGTATCATTTCCCATTTTTAAAGACATTTTTGTGATCAAAACGTCATGTTTTTCAAGAAATTGTTCAAGATTGAGACGAGATTGAAATAATCTCGTTTGGAAAATTAATTTGGAAACGTAAAAGGGAACCGGAAAGATACGGAGATATTTTGAAGGCTTTTTTATGTATGACGAATCTGGTAATTTAATTATGAGAGGTATTTTATAGCAAGATTTCTGACTGATACCGTAACGTTTGATCTTAAATAAGGACTTATACAGTCTAGTCGTTTATATCTTCGTCAGTTTTAAATTCTTTCGTTTATAAATAAAATTCAAGACTTATTTCGAAGCTAAGCAGACCGCTGCAAAGAAAACGATGTAGGTATATTTAATCACTTTAAACCCAGATGGTTTATGATAGGTATTATTATTAATTTTGGTATGGATAGTTCAAATAAGTTTTATTTTGTGTCAGTGTCATATCTTTAATTAGCAACTGTGTGTCATTCTGTGATCTTTTCTTACGACAGTCTTGGGTCGATAATGTGTTCGGTAAAGAAGTAAAGCTATTTCACACATGGAACTAACAAAAATAAGTATACCTTATTGTGACGAATTTATTGTAACTGTGACTGTACATTCATGTGTAGACATTGTGGTCATGACATTCATGCAATTAAATAGTTACAACCTACATTTAATTCCTGTTTTAAATCATAAATTCACAAAACCACCACTTTGAAACGCTTACCGCAATAAAACTAGAACGCTTACATGCGCTAATAAACATTACATCGTTATGTTATAAAATCTGTGTATCTGCCTACTTTTAAAAATAAGTACTTTTAACCTGTTCCAGTTTCTACTAGATCCCAAATCCGGCATAGAAACCGCTGCGATAATTGACTATCTGGATTAACTATAGGGTTTATACGATATCCGGAAATCGGGATAGTAATAATGCTTTGTTTAAACGAATTCCTGGACGAATCTATTGGTTTTCTATTGGTATTGTTTTTAGAGGTCTATTTAAATAGGCGATCCAATTGGCTTTATTGTGTTTGAGTTACGATTTTGAACTGACAAAAACTTTTTTGAAATTGTTCATTATTCTGCTTTGAAATTGTATTTTGTTTGTCGCGGTTTATTTTAAGTTATAAATAATGATTATAATCTGTTAAATGTGGTCCAGAAAAGACATAAAAATAAATCATCATCATCATTTGAGCAAAAAGACGACCACTGCTGGAACTTTCTCCAATCGTCGACACCTCGACCGATCCTGTGCGTCTCGCATCCAGCGAATTGGAATTTCTTCCGTGTAAATTGGTTTGGTCACCTTAAGATCACTTAATTTCTGATTCAATCAGGAACAATAGAGTTCTCTCCTTGCCCTTTAAGTGACTTTAAGCTCTATGATGAATCCCATTGTGAGCGACGTTTCATTAAAATAAATATGAACTAATAAAGATAATACTTTAAATGCAAGGGAAAATGCCTTATAGAGGGACGGATTTCTTACTTGTAATCGAACGACGTTAGATCGAATAACACTTGCTCGAATACGTTTAGTCGATATTACTTGAAATCGATAAATTATGAGCGCGACAGTTGACTACCTCGATGCATCAAAATGTCGAAAAAACTAGAAGCTCAAATCATCGGCAGCGGGAAGTCACATTATCATGAAACATCATTTCTCGACCTCTCAATTTTATTTATTTATTTTTTATTTTAGGTACTCCAACGACTTATTCACTAATACATATTACATTTAAAAAAACTTATGTATCTCTTAGTATGGTGAATTTGTCACTTAAAGAAGTACACAGCTTAAACATAAGTAAAAAATACATACAAAAGAACTTTTACAAAGTGATTTAAAATAAACTAAACATATTCATTTCAAGTACTATCGAGTAAACGTTTTCGAGCAAGTGTTATTCGATCTAACGTCATTCCATTACAAGGGATCTCCAGAGGGACAGTACATATCATACAGAGAAACAAAAGGCAATGATTAAATTCCTTTCATTCCTGAGTCAATGCAATTTTCCTGATGATTCTGAGACCCCACTTAAGGATCACCTTCATCTAGAACATCCAACAGACACTATCAAAAGAATAATCTTAAAAGATAAATGATTATAAAAACACTGAAGATTGATGTCGGCAGACTGTCCTCTTAGTTAATTAAGTTCAAAAATTTACGGGAAAGGTGTTTATTTTTCAGAGAATAAATTAAATTTTCTCATTATCTCTGCGAAGGTGATGAATGAATGTTTATTATGTATAAACCCGTTTGTTTTAATGAAGAGGTTGTTCTTGGTGATTAGGATGTGACGGGAGGTGATGTTTTACTGTGTTTTACGGCTTTAATTGCCTATTTTGGAAGACTGCAGAAGGTCTTTAATTGTGAGGGTACTCGTCAATATGGCGGATTTTATGACAGTAACCATTTTACGACCAGAGTCTCTAGACAAAGGGTAATTCTACCAATGATGGCGATGGTCGAAATGCCAAAATTAAGGTCCTGTGTCATTTCAAAGCACTCTATCGCGACTTTTTTGTTTATTTTATTTATCTTTATTTATTTATTTATTGGCCTATCTACACACAATTTTTATAGGAAAAAGTTACGAAAAATACAAAATAAGATGGAAAATATTACTTATAGCTAGCCAGGTCGCAATCACAAACTAACTTATCGCATTCAAGACAAGACATATTAAACTCCACTATGCTAGATTCTAGTATGATGAGCATACAGAGTGTTACACAAATTAGCAATCAATCATTTGTGGAGGATTTCAGACAGGAAATTAAGGAAATTAAAGAAAAACTAAAAATTGCTGACAAAGAAATCGATAATCTTAGTTATGAGAATACCAAATTCAAACAGGAGATACAGGATCAGCAACGACAAATAGAATTGCTGAAAGAAATCACCAACCCTACTCCACAACTCAAAAAAAGCAACTTAACACCCATCTCAAGAAGAGTTTTGAATATGAGAGTAAACACTTCACGCCATTCTCCTCTACGTCTAGCCAGAAGTAATCTGCCAAAAAGTGCATCGGAGCAACCCAGAAAACTCATAACACAGCAGTATCAATCGGACACCGATGCTCAGATCCAAACGGACACCCCACGTCATTGCAGTAAAAAAGGAACTGGTAAGGGGATTCAGCACCTGTCATCAAAAGGTGACCCGGTTGAGCACCGGAGCAGCTGTCACAGAGTGGTTATACTGGGAGATGGTCAGGCCCGTGGCTTGCGCGACGTACTGCAGGATCTCCTAGGGCCTGAGTATTCTGTAGTTTCCTATTTGAAACCAGGTGCGGCATTGAGTGAGGTTCTGCAGTGCCCCAAGAACATAATCAGCAACCTGACAAAAAACGACTACGTCATTGTATTAGGCGGATGCAGTGACAAAAATCCCTATGATATTGATATACATCTACACCGTTGGCTAGCATTAACTGCGAATACAAACGTGATCATCTCGGAAGTACCCAAAAACAGGTTTTTACAAGAATTGAAACTTAACTATTTACTCAGGTTTATTTGTAATAAATATAAAAATGTTCTGTACATGGATATGAACTACACTAGATTATCACCAAGTGGACGAAATTATGTAGTTAACCTTGCAAGATCTTTATTAAAAGAAATATTATGTTTAAATTATCATTTCCAACTCTTTCAATATGAACAAATTATTCAAAATAAATGTAAAAAGTCCTTTGAAAACAAATCTGTCCAGGTTAACATAGATTCTGACAATTATGTACTAGTCAATAAACTAGACGATAAGAATCAAACAGCTGAAGTAAAAACACCTACGAATACTTTTTTTCGTGAATAAAAATGTATACATTATGCACCAAAATATTGCTGGACTCCTAACAAAATCTGACATGCTCACAGTGTGTCTATATGAGTTACTAGAAAAAAGTTTACAAGTGGAACTATTATGTATTACGGAGCATTTCATGATGGAAGGCTATGAAGTCCATCTCAATATACCTAACTACTGTTTAGCTGCATGCTTTAGTCGCAGGGAAAATAAAAGAGGTGGTGCTTGTATACTCATAAAAAATGGTCATCAGTGGAGAGAATTGCCGAAAATCGCTAATTTGTCTATAACGGGTATTTTTGAATGTTGTGCCATAGAACTTATAAATTATAGAATTGTAATTGTATGTATATATAGAGTACCAAATCCAAGTAATTTTGTTGAATTTATGAGTAGATTAGAGATACTATTACGTGTTCTGATGAAAAAACAATTTAAAAATGTTGTACTGGCGGGTGATTTTAATGTAGATATATTAAAGAAAAACAAACAGACTCTAGAATTTGAAAATTTATTATTTAACTTTAATTTAAAATTATCTATACGTCAACCTACTCGTTTAAAGAGCAAGACATGCATCGACAATTTTGCGCATAATTTTAATAGGTGTCGTAAAGCTATGGTTTTGGAACTAGCTTTGTCTGACCATACGGCACAACTACTCAATTGCCCGATTAGCACCGCAAGCACTAGAAATCATTGGCGGACCACTAGACGGGACTATAGTAAAGAGAACATAGACAAATTTAAATCCTACCTCAATAGCCTGTCGTTTGCTGAAGTATACGAAGCTAAGGACCCAAATATTGCTTACAATGCCTTCACAGAAATGTTTTCTTTCTTATATACACAGTGCTTTCCTGAAACTCTTATCTCTGTAAATGTGAAAAGAAGGCCTAGTTGGGTCTCTCATGGTGTTAAAATATGTAGCAAAAGAAAACGTCAATTATTATGGCAATATAGACAAAAACCTACCGAAATGAATAAAAATAAATTTAAGAGTTATTCTAAATTGCTTAAAAAGATTATCTATTTAACTCAACGCGCACAAAATATACATAAAATTAAAATGTCAAGTAATAGATCTAAGACCACTTGGGAAATAATAAACCAAACAAAACTGAACATACCTAAAAACACTATAGACAAAATTCGATATAATAATGAAACTGTAACTGACCCCAAAATTATTGCAAATATATTTAATGATTACTTTATAGATAAAATTAAACCTATGACTAGCTCGGGAACCACAGTCACTAAACATATTTTAGCCAAAAAAGACTCAATGTTCATGGCCCCAAGTCTAGCACTTGATATATTAAAAATTATCGCGGCCTTAAAAAACACAAACAGTGTAGGATACGATGGCATATGTACAAAAATTATTAAGACTGTAGCATATGAAATCTGTAGCCCCCTAAGCTACATTATTAATTTAAGCATCAGTGAAGGTATATTTCCGAGTGCGCTAAAAAAATCGATTGTTAAACCACTATTTAAGAAACAGGATAGGGAGCTTATGGAATTTTATAGGCCAATATCATTAATACCAATAATTTCAAAAATTATCGAAAAATATATTTACAGGGAACTTAATACCTATTTTGAAAAAAATCATATTCTTTGTGATGAACAGAAAGGATTTAGGGAGAAAAAAACTATTAACTTGGCCATATATGACTTCTTGCATACTGTTATGACAAACATGGATAAAAATACACCAGTCTGTGCCATTTTCTGCGACATGACACAGGCATTTGATTATGTCCAACATAATATATTACTCAATAAACTTGATGCATATGGTATAAGAGGAAACATATTTAATCTTATAAAATCATACCTACATGACAGAAAACAAGTAACCCAAATTAATAGAATAAATATGAGCTCCAAACGTGAAGAAATGTTCACGTCATGCGAGCGTACCGTCCCTCATGGAGTTCCGCAAGGCAGTGTACTCGGACCGCCCCTGTTTACACTCTATATTAATGACTTTCCTAAATCCATTAAACATCCCATGACACTGTTTGCGGATGACAGTACGATAACTATACCATGCCATACTAAGAATACATATGAAACGGACATAAAAAATACATTAATTGAAGCAGTAACGTGGCTGAATAATAATAATTTGAAAATTAATATAAGTAAAACTTTGATTATGCACTTTAGCCAACGATCATCATTACTCTCTGGTCTTGACATCGAATATAATAATAATAAAATACAGACAGCTAATAGTACAAAATTTTTAGGACTAACAATCGACAGAAGCTTAAATTGGAAAGCGCATATTGAGGCTCTAGCCAAAAGAATAAGCAGTGGTGCATATGCGTTATATAAATTATCACGTACTCTAAATATAGAGGCGCTATTAACGGCCTACTATGGTTTAGTTGAATCCGTCATTAGATATGGTGTTATCTTCTGGGGTATCTCAACCGACAGGGATATCATATTTAGAAGACAAAAGTACTGCTTGAGATCTATGTTTAATCTCAAAACTACCGATAGCTGTAAAAATTATTTCATTAAATATAAAATATTAACATTACCTTCACTTTATATATTAGAAATGGCAATGTTCGTAAAAACAAATCCACATTTGTTTCCTCGTATGGCAGACAAATTTCCAAGAAATAGGCGTGATGATAGTAAGCTATGTTTACATACATCAAAAACTGCACTTATGCGCAAGAGTGTTTTTTGCATGGCACCAATTATCTACAATAAATTGCCCAAAAGTTGGAAAGAACAAACTATACCTAAATTTAAACAAACAATAAAATTGATTTTGGCACAAAAAGCATATTATAGTATAACAGAATTTTTAAACGACTCATGGTGATTATTATAAATAATTTGACCATGATAACTAACATTGTAGTAATTATGGTCATGTCGTAGTGGCGAACTTAGAAATGCCTATAATATTATAAATTTCATTATAATTGAATGTCTATTAAAGTGATGTAAATCTTCATTGTGATAATTGTTATCTTTAATATTGGACTAGGAAAAAAATATAAGTCATTGGATAATGTAAATAATATATAATATAAGAAATCTGTTTGTGTGAATGATGTTTAATGTATAGTTGTAAAATTTTAAAATCATTAATTCAATAATAATAATAGTACCTAAAATATTTGCACGCCATGAGAAGTGGCAGACATGTCGTGAGCCACTCATATTTAAGATCTTGCATGCATGTATTATTTTAATTATGTATGTATACACATGTTTGAGCAAATAAAATTTCTTATTCTTATTCTTATTCTTACAATTGTTACACTGTTTATTCTAATAATACAAGCAATATGATACAAGCATAGTATACAATATGATGCGATAGACACAGCATGCAAAAACAAAATTATAACATCTATAAAATTACAATAATAGTGCAGAAATAACACTTACAACAACTAATGGGTAGTTTTAGAAACACAATAGGAACAATACAAAGATGACAAGAAAAAAAATAACAATATGGCAATTACTTTTGATGGACTTGGCGCTTGAATTTTTGAAGTGTTGTGGAATAAATATCTAATGATTCATCGCAATTATTAAGAAGCCTGCAAAGTCTGGGGATGGGGGAGTTGGATCCCGATACAGTTTTGCGGAATGGAATATCACAAGGTCAGAGCCTCGGGACCCTACAACTGACAGTGTGACATATCTATAAAAAAATTACATATTGTAACATTTTCGCGATAGATGATTCAGAATAAAATGTGCAGAAACTTACAAAATTGGCAGATAGTTATTTGTCACCCGTCGCTTTAATTCGAACATATTGTTAAATCCAAGTCAAATTAAATCTTGGCTTTCACGTGGGCGCGATGGTACCTACATACAAGTAGGTATATACAAATGCCCAACGCGGACCTCATCTGGCATAAATTGGTCATATATAAAATGTACAGTGATTATAATTACATATTTGCACGTCCTTTATACATCTACCGAGTAAATCGGATGCCACAGTGGTCACACGGTCATACATCCAGTGCCATACATCCGGCCACGGTGACATACGACCGACTGCGGTCGAACACAATAATTAATTACGCATTCATTAATCTATTAACATTGTTCACGTCTATACTGGCTTGTTGGCGTGGTGGCAAGCGAAACTGCTGAATATTAGGTCCGGGGTTCGATATCCGAGTCAGGCAGTGTTATGTTTTTTTTAGGGTTCCGTACCCAAAGGGTAAAAACGGGACCCTATTACTAAGACTCCGCGAACCGTCTGTCTGTCACCAGGCCGTATCTCATGAACCGTGATAGCTAGACAGTTGAAATTTTCACAGATGATGTATTTCTGTTGCCGCTATAACAACAAAATACTAAAAACAGAATAAAATAAATATTTCAGTTGGGCTCTCATACAAAAAACGTGATATTTGTGCCGTTTTTTGCGATAATGGTACGGAACCCTTCGTGCGCGAGTCCGACTCGCACTTGGCCAATTTTGGACGTCTGGTTTTTATTAGCAGCACCATAGTCTAGCTTTGTGCCCGATCACATGGGACTTTCTCGAAGTCCTTTTGAAGGAAACTTCCTCCACTCAACTCTACTCAGTCGACATAGCAACTGAATAAACTGTCGTATCATATAAATGATAAACAAACTTTATCTCGCAATTTATTTTTGGGAGAGTTACTGATGTGGAAGAATTTACTTAGAATATAGGGGTTAAACACATTTTTTATTTATTTATCTATTTAGACTTCATACACAAAAGGTACAAAGGCGGACTTAATGCCTTAGGCATTCTCTACCAGTCAACCAAGGGTGGTGAAGAGATAACATGGCAGGTGCATTGTTTAAACAATTAATAAAGAAAAAGTTGTTATTAACATACTTAAATAGGTAAAATTCACGTACAAAATATAATATAATATTATATAATATATACTTATATAAAATATATATTTATGAAGTAACAGAGAAGAATAAAGTTAGATGACTCTTCTTAGTTGTGCTGAAAATAAATCCGCAATTTCCGCTTGAATGCAAACCGACTTGTAGCCGTCCTGATCTCGAGAGGAAGCACGTTCCAAAGAAGAATGGACTGAATATTAAGGAAGAGTGAACAAAATCAGTAGTATGAGAAGGACAAAGCAAGAGGAGATTATTGGAAGAACGCAGATTCCGAGCATGTGAAGAACATAGATATTAAAATTTAGACATAAGATATGAAGGAGGGGTGGGAGAATTGAGTAGGGTGAAAAGCGTGGTCAAAGCGCGTAAACTTCTTCTCTGGCGAATCGGCAACCATTTTAGCTCAGACCTGTAGTTCGACACATGGTCATACTTTCTGAGGTTAAATATGAATCTAATACAGTTGTTCAAGACCCTAACTAGCTTATCCAGTAAGACCGCGCTCAAGTCAAAGCAGCACACGTCACCATAGTCAACCACTGGGAAAATTAAAATTAAAGTCATTTTTTCAGTTATATTTAGTTATGTCACGTATACCCCGATGGATAAGAACATAGGAGTGCCGCAGCTAAACCCTTCGGGAATACAGACATCAGGTTATTCACGTCTATGAACTATTACCAAGGACACTAGGAAAATCGATTAAAATAACTGAATTCTGATTGGGATGCGTTTAACAACGAACAGCTTTTCCTTTTTATTTATACATAATTATAGATAGAGATTTTACATAGAAAATGTACAAATATCACATCAAAATCATTGAACGCCAGAAGGTTCTTTGGCTTCTTTAAAAATTCCCTCGAAATAAGCAGACAAAAGTAGCATAGGTACCGATTTGAAATATTGTACAGTTTTTGGAAAAATATATGTAGGGTAGGCTATAAATTGTGGATCAAACTATAGGCTATTTTCAGTAAGCTACCAATTTTTTTTTAAATATCGTCCTTTTTCATTTGATCCACGACTTTTTGCCCATTCTGTATATCTAACTGGATAGATTTACGCCATTATGTGCAATGTGCAGGGATTTCACTCTAACCCGATTGATCGTAAGTCAACACTTGATCTTTTATTTGCTAGTAAACTCACAAGTGAGGTAAAAACCGCCCCATTTGAAAAACCTTTTCATTTGATAAATCGGAAGCTAATTACCCATAATAGACCGATAGCGCTAGGTTTTGAGGTTTCAAAAATATTAAAGTTGTTTGTATTTTGCATATAGTTTCCGGACCATTTGCCCAACCTAATACCTAAGTTTGTGTCATCCTAGGTATTTGCATAGGTAGAAATTTAGGTATTTGTCTTTTCGACCAGTATTGGACGAAAAGAAAATTAGTGATGAAAATTTTACTTTCATGATAATAACGAAGTAGTAACTGATGTACATAAGCATTTTGTGTCATCTCTGTCCACGGGAATCCTAATACTTAACCAGTACCTAACACGTAGCCCAACTAGCTCTAAAAGAATATTATAATAGGTAAAATAGGTGTTACGCGTTTTTCAGTACTGATATCTGTTGTTTAAAATATTTTGTGTCGAATTCATCCACGGCTTTTATAGATATTTAATTTTTTTACTACAACAACTTGTAATATCCACAAAAGAAAATGCAAGTTATTAGAGTTTACGTACTTTTGATTATTATGGTATAACAAAACACTATTCATAATTTGTGTCATTTTTATCCACGATATCATATTATTTAAAAAAAAAACTAGACTTCTTCGCACGAAGGGCGAGCGCGTGTAAAAGCGCGGGCGCGGGCGCGGGCGGCGGGCGGGTGCCAGCCAGCCAGACGCGCGGCGCGTTTCTTTGTTTACATTCGGTATTTGTAAGTTGCAACAAAGAAGTGCGTGCGTTATTTATGATGTATTCGATTGATTAAGGCCCACTTGCACGAAAAACTTTCAGAATTGCTAACACGAGGTTCAATTGACAATATTGTATATCAAACTGTCAATTTAACCTAGTGTCAGCAACTAACTCTGATTTAAGTATTTTGCGCAAGTTAGTTATGAAGCTATGAAAGACTTAAATGCAGGTATTGTAACTCATTAAGGCATGGTTTTCAACACAGCATTTTTTTTGCATTGTTTATTATTTATTTTTAGCTGCAAGCATAAGTTGTTTTGTACAATTGTAGGTTTCATGTTACTAATTTTAATTGCTCTTTCAGTTTTGTTAAAATCACTCCAAGTATGATTTTTGCAATGTTACGATGTACAGATTTTAAGCACTTTTAATATAGCATTGTAACTAACGTTACAATGGGGTCATGAAAACTTTTGAAAGATTTTTTCTGTGAATATTATTGTATCTTATTGTACGATTCAAAATTATACATACAACATCTTTGATAAATATTATTGTAAGCATCAATTACAATGTGTGTCAATGTTACATTCGGATAGTTAAAGAAGGAGTTGCGAGGGGCTCGGTTCGGCCACATTGGCCGAATAGGGACATAACTAGCTTCTTAACCAGCAGGTAGTAAAGCGTTTTGGTTCCTGGGTAAGTCGGTTGAGTCGAACTTCTACCATCCCTCACTACGACCACTGCTAAAACTATCGACGAGTCGCTAGCCCACTTCGCTGAGGGAAGGCAAACTTATTTGCCTCTCTATTTGAAGTTCGTAGGGTTCGTACTCTGCAACCTCGACTTAAACAAAGCTAGTGGACCGGACGGGATACTAGCACTTATCCTTAAAACTTGTGCGCCTGAACTATCTTCGATCTTGACACGTCTATTTCGCCTTTCGTATGAAACTGGAAAAGTGCCGAATGCTTGGAAGTAAGCTAACGTACAGCCCGTGTCCCAGAAGGACAGTCCATCTAACCCGACCAATTACAGACCCATCTCTACGTGTGCTGGCATACCTAGAAGCTAAATACGGCTGCCGCCGATATCGTTCTACAGGGGATCTTCTACATTTACATCTTGAGTAAGACCATCGAGAGGCAAGGGGAGGCGCTTGCCGTCTCTCTCGACAACTCGAAAGCTTTCGATAGGGTCTGGCACGGAAGCCTTATTAGTAAGCTTCCTTCATCCGGTCTGCCTGGTAATAGTATGTGTGATTGGATTGCAGATTTCTTGAGGGATCGATCCATTCGAATGGTTATCGATGGCTGCTCGTCGGACCAATTGGATATGAATGGATCCCTCAAGGGTTGGTACTCTCAGCAACTTTATTTTAGCTGCACATGAATGATCTGCTAAAAACTTGGGTATGCAGACGACAGCACTGTTGCTGAGAGGTACTTGTCTATCCTTGTCCTTTGTAATGGTATGGTGGAGCGTTTCAGTTTATCCTTGAAGGCAGTCTCCAAATGGGGCGATGCCAATTTGGTCAGGTTTATGCCGCTAAAACCCAGGCATGTCTTTTTTCCGCTAAAATGAGCCAATTCCACTTGGCTCCTTCCCTCGGAAGTGTAAACGTTGCGTTAATGGACCATTTTGAGCTACTTGGCATTACTTTTAACACGTTCCTCAATTTTGGACCATACATTGAGGCAAACGCTCAGTTGGCTGCCAAAAAATTGGGGATCCTCGCAAAAGTGAGACGTTTATTCACGCCAGAACAGTTGCTCAAGTTTTATCAAGCGCAAGTTTGATTATGTATGGAGTACTGTTCTCATTTCTCGGACGGATCTGCCAAATACCAGCTTGACGCACTTAAGTTTATCAAAAAACGGGTCAAGAAGCTCATCGGAAATGAGGCACTGGTCGAGTCAAAGCTCCAGAGCCTTGAACATCGTCGCCGAGTTGCTAGCTTATCGGTTTTTTATCGGTTGTATTTCGGGGTGTGTGCAATGGAATTACATGATCTAATTCCACCTAGCCCATTACATCATCGGACTACAAGACGTACGGTGATTTGCTATCGATAGATGGTGGGGATCTCACCCATACGCACTAAACGTTTTGGGAATACTTTCATTGTGCGCACAGCTAAGAAGTGGCATTCCCTGCCGGAGTCTGTGTTGCCCGATAGGTACAAGTTGGAGTTTTTTGAATAGGTTACTTTTAGGTAAGCGTGCTTCATGTTCGACCACGTCATCGCTTAACATCAGGTGAGGTAGTGTTCAAGCGCGAGCATATCAAATATAAAAAATACGTTCCCCCATTACAATGCATACCACGCAGTGGATAGTAGAACGATGGTAGATGATTAATTATTATTATTATAGCAGTGATGGCCCAGTGGTAACAGACGTGACTCACAAGTATGGTCGTGGGTTCGAAACCAGGCACGCGCTTTACTTTGTGTAAATTATTTCATCACCACTGCTCTCAAAACACAGAAGTAAAAAAAAAACGAAGACATGTAACATCCATCAAACGACACTGGATGCGCGTGGTGGATTACGGCCCATTCCGTCTTCCAGATAGGAAGCCTAAACGCACAATGGACAAAATGGTAGTCTAAGTTCGGAAAAGGGGGACCATGTATCCTATCCTAATGCTTACCACGCCTATCGTTTGCAATTACTTCTTCACATTTTTTTCTAATCATTCTCCTTTCTCACATATCTGTAATATTGAATGAGTCTAAAAACATTACTATATATATACACCACTCTTAGTTTTTCTCCAAGGCCATTTATGCTGATACGATTATATTCAAATGATGAACTAAAAACCTATTCTCGATGTCAACACCATCTTTCTTAACAATGATAACATTTAAAGTAAGTGATTATATTTGAGAATAAAAACATTGTAACTTAAAATTACAATTATGGTTAAAATAACACATCACACATCATCAGCCTATTAATGTTCCCACTGCTGGGACACAGGCCTCCTCTCTGTGAGAGGGAATGGGCCATTATCCACCACGCGGACCCAGTGCGGGTTGGTGGATTTCACATGTCTTCGAATTTTTGGTTCTAGGACATGCCGGTTTCCTCACGATGTTTTCCTTCACCGTTTTGAAAGCAGTGGTGATGCAATAATTTACACAAAGTAAAGCGCCTGCCTGGGCTCGAACCCACAACCTACAACTTGTAAGTCGCGGCCGATACCACTGGGCGACCACCGCTCTTGTATTAAAATATAAATAGTCCAAAATTTAAAATGTATTATTACATTGTATGTCATTTTAAAATGAATTTAACACAAAGAAACCGTTGTTACCCAAACTTTTGTGTATTGGAACTTGATTTACAAGTATACTTTAGTAGAAACATTTTTCATTTTTAATTACAATGAATTTTTTTTATTTTACAAAAGTAGTTCTTATTGGCACAGAAATACGGTGAAAAGGCAGAAATAAAGTTCTGTTCTTGCTGATTTCATTTATACTCTAATATTATAAAGAGGAAAGATTTTTTGTTTGTTTGTTTGTTTTTACCGAATAGGCTCCGAAACTACAGGACCAATTTACAAAATTCTTTCACTAATAGAAAGCTACATTATTCCTCAGTGACATAGGCTATATTTTTATCCCAATAACGGGTCCTGTGTGGTGGTCCACGGGAGTGAAGCCGCGGGCAACAGCTAGTATGACATAAAGTTATAACCCAATGTGTAACTAAAGATACAATGTTATTCATATTGGGTGTCGATATGTGGTCTCATACTAGACGTTAATACAGTGATTATTAAAGAAAGAGGATTATTGAAGTTCATAAAATCGAACATTGTAAGGGATGACGGAAAAGCAGACTGTTTTAAGGAGCGCGCTGTAATAAAACTAAACTTAATCACTATCACCACACAACAAAAATATCTAGAATTTATTGCTTCGTGTATATTTTGTATTGCTGACTGTACACTGCCTACTCGAAGCGGGGCGCGGGATATCGAGAAGCCGTATAACAAAAAAGCGGTAGGTAGGTACGCCGATACCTAGCTACCTACCTACCGCTTTTTTGTTATACGGCTAATTTGAATCTGAAAGCTATATAGGTAGGTATGCCGATACCTACCTACCTACCGCTTTCAGGTTCAAATTCGAAGCGAATCGAAGGGTCAATCTAATATAATATTTACCATATTGACCGTCTTCTTAGCATTGAAAATTGACATTCGTAGGCAATGAGAATGCAGACACGCGCGCTTTGTACATAATTCGCACGTCATTATTTTCATCTCTATAGGTTACCTACACATTTGTTTATTACGTGGCGGAGATAAGAGTCAATAATTACTCAATATGATAGTTATGTTATTTATATAGGAAGCCTTCGCATCTAAAAAGAAATCGTACCGAACGAACATGATTGTGTGCGTGCGTAATGCCGCCTGACCGCGTCCGCCCGCTTCGACTGCCTGCTTCGACCGCAACCATTGTTTTTGTGTTTTATTCATTTAAATACTTATCGTGCATGAAAATGACACAAATTTACAATGTCGATTTTTCATGCATTTATGATATTGATTAAGTGAACTCTAATAATTATAATATTTTTTTGAAGCGTTTGTAGCTTGGAAAAACAAAACAATTAAAAATCTTAAAATTGCGTGCCCTAATTTGGCACAAATTTAAATAATAGGCATATATAAGTGATCTGAGAAGGGAAATAGTTATTTCATAAACTTTAATTTTTTTTTCGCACTGTTTTTACATACTGACCCTATTTCAGTTTGCACTGGGCAAATATGACACAAATTGGGTTTGCACACTCCACAGGCTATCCTAGATATGATACCATAATTATTTTAAACTTTAATTTTTTTTTGCCTGTTTTGATTTGAATAAAAATTATCAACCACAAATCATCGAATTACTGAAAATGCAAGTAACAGATGTGACACAAAACGCAATAATAAGCTACATAGGTACGACTTTATCCATAGGCAAAAAATCAGAAACTTTAGAATTTTTTAAACTTATGACATCAAAATTGGCCAGCGCTATCGGTCTATAATCCTTATTTGTACACAAACGCCGATATTCTGGCATTTATATTTATCCCAGATCATTTTGTAAAGCGGCATTCAGTCTGCTCACATATTCATTGTAAGTATGTACTTATGCTCCTAGATGCAGCAATGCCTAACCCTTATAACGGCCTTTACTAAACCCCATCATTTTTATTGGAATTTCATATTACCCATACTTTATTCAGCTATAATTTATCGCTTTACTTTTTCATAGCGCACCGCCACTTTATAAAAATGGGTCTAACTTAAATGAAATTTCATCTTTGCGTTCTTGAATTTCAAAGCGTTTTAGGGTTCCGTGGCAGCAAATACCCGTACCTATTATTTCGACCCGTACCTACCTACGTCCTTCTTGACATTCGTGGAATAGTGTTGCTTACCCTTGTAACTTAATTTAAACCCTTTTCCACTGGCAACTGAACGTAGGTAAAACGGACATAATTTTAATATTTTTGATAAAGAGCAATCTTTTCTATCTTATACAAACGTTTTATAAACAGATATTATTCAGTACCTAACTTATTCAGTTGTAAAAAAGATTCTCACCCTAAAATTCAAATTGCCTTAAAACCATTTTAAATCTGACATGTATAGACACATAGTCTGAATCGATCTCGCCTTTACCCAACAAAATTATGTTGGGGCCGGCTTCCATCCAACCCAATTCAGTTCAATCTTGAACTGTATCCAGCAGGTATTTTACACGGACCATCTACCGGCTACCTGCCCGATCCCCACATCCCAGTAACTGGGAAACACGATAACTTTTGGAAAGACTGATATCTAAATTTCTGGATTCTGTCAACCCGTAACGACTGTCAAATAACCTCAAAGTAGTCTGATATTTTGCTTAAAATATGAAATTCAACGAAAACTTTGACTTCAGAACCCTGGTTTATGCCGCAGACACGCTCCTGACAGATTTATTCACAAAAGCTATGGATAGTTAATAAGGCTCAGTCCATGAAATATGAATTCTGTTTATCAGTTTACCTCAAATTAATTTTCAGCGCTTTCTCAATCTGAATGGATTTTTATTGGATTAATATTTAACAGGGTTTCAGAACTAATGGAAATTACAAAACACAATTACTTGAAATGAATTGCAGATGCTTTCCATATAACTGTAATCTCATTTCTTATGCAAAATAAAAACAGTGGGTGGTTTCGAATACTTACATACCTTTGTTAAAAGTGTTTTGTAAGCACCTAATGGTTAATGTATGTTAAAATTCATAAACTCTGTATAAGAAACAAAGAAGTACATGTGACTTTTTTACAGGAGTTATCCTACAGTAGATGACTTGCTTCCTACTGAAAATGCGGCAATATTTGCCAAAAATTACATAAGTGTCTCATTTTTGCGACCAGTGCTGTTTACGTAGAAAATTTATGAAATAAACATATACAATTATCAGATTTTTACCTGTCACATGTCCTCTGTCGGTTTAAAAAATAGGCCCCTGGTTCTCATACTTTTAGGCGATAGATTTTTAGCAATACATAGCATCGATTCACCTGCAAAATACCTTTGATCTTCAAAAACAAATGCATGCATGCTACATATATTCTTGGTTTCCTGTTCATCCCTTACGTTTAAGGGTGAGATATATATCAAGTTACCACACAACGCGATCCCCAATTTTCCTTGTTCAATTAGTGTCTCTATTCATTTACAAACTACGCATCGTCCTACTTACGGATCCGGCCTGGTTATATCAAGTATCTATACAAATATATGCCCGTGTGTGATGTACTTACCTATATTATGAAAGAAAACAAATTGCGTTTTTGCAAGAAAACTGGGTTTGTTGGCTACGTACTAAATAAATTAATAAAAACATGCTTCTGTTAAAAGGGCCTCATCACAGCATAATTTTATTTTACAAATTCAACAACAACAACAACACAATACACAACATTCTGACGCAGAAGGAAACATTTTTCAGAATGCATCTTTTTTTTAAATTATTTATCAATAATTGACCTCGCTTGACCTCTATCTCACCTGATAGTAAGCGATGACGTGGTCGACGATTAGCCCGCTTACCTAGAAGAAACCTATTCACTCTTGACTTAAAGACTCCCAGGTTGAAGCTATCAGGAAATATAGACTCCGGCAGGGAATTCCAATCCATAGCTGTGTGCATAATGAAAGTATTCCCAAAACGTTTGGAGCGTATGGGTGGGATGTCCACCATGTATCGATGACGCATCGCCTTAACTCTTGTAGTCCGAAGATGGAAAGGGCTAGGAGGAATTATGCATGCAATTCCAACGCACACTCCCCGAAATGTAACCGATAAAAACTGATAGACTGGCAACTTGGCGCCGATGTTCAAGGCTCTGGAGCCTAGACTAAAAAAATCTGCTTGACACAAGTAAAGCATTCTTGACTACTGCAACTACTGAAACCCAGAATCAACAGGGGCGACCACCAGAAAAGCGCCGTAGTAATGAAACTCAACGAGTTACGATTGTGAAAAATCATAATATACGGGATTGAGAACGTGACATTTCGGTAGCGCGTGTTGTCAAAACCAAACATTTTGAACTTTTTGAAGTCGTGATCACTGATAAAATGTCACATTTTCTAGCTGGACCTTCCAGAAATACGTTTTTACAGTCTTATTGACACCCGCAAAAAAATAAGTTAGAGAAAAAAATCGCTCCTTCTGGGACAATTGCGTAAGTTGGTCAGTAAAACGATAACAATGGGTAACCAATATTTCCATTACCTATAATCTTTTGACCCTGTTTATTTACTGCAAAGAACCTTAAGGGTACACTAGTCGACGGCACGAACTATTTTGTGCGCGGGGTTAAAATGCATTTTATATCAACCGACAACACGTGCGGAAGATATAGATGCTGTGATGAGCAGTAGAAAGCTAGTTCGCGTACGAATACACACTTTTGCAAATTTGTAGCGAAATGGATAATGATTTAGGACGAAACCGAGCGCGCGAAATTTTTTAAACAGACCTTTGGCAGTCTAGATATCATGAAAAAACTACTAAATCTATCTGTTCAAAATAAAATTATTTGCATTGTTAAACTACTAACCTATTCATTTATAGAGGCCGTTTTGCAATTTTCCGTCTTCTTATGGTATTTATTTGCGCCCATAAATGCTTTAAAATTAGTGTCGAAATGTGGAACTTTCGACGCTCATAACTTGCAATTATTTTAACTTTTTACTTTTTGGTTCCATACAGGGCTAGATACCGAATGATGAGAAAAAGTAATATCACTTTTTATTTTGAACGTATATAGTCAAACAGTGGAATAATCCCTGAACTACGTTTGTATTGACGAATTTTCGACTAGTGTAACCTTAAGTGGCAATTACATTATATGGTAGGTACCTACACTTAGGGCTATTGTTACGATTACGGTCCTTATGTTATATTACTAAGGAATAGTATTGTTTTTGTTTTCCTGTTATTAGGTGTAAAACTTATCTTTAAAAAATATTTGTTTCCGTGGCTTTACCTAAAGATATTGTACGGTCTCATCACCGTACATTTTTCTGCATACTTGCAACCTACTTTAGGCCAACGATGTGCGTCATAATTTGACCGTATAAAACATCATAACAAAGCAACCAACGTGGATAGTGATCTTATAGCCGTGTTGCTATCCAAACCAAGAGAGAGAAATAGTCGCCTTCCATCTAAGTTATACTGTAGTTTACTTAACTCAAATATATTTAACTAGTGGATCTAACTGTGACGTGTTTCTCCCCAACCAACTAACGGCGAATCAGTGTACGGACTTACAACCCGTACATTAAATAGTCCTTCGAACCTTTGTGTATCTTAGTGTGTTTGTGTCTTTTGTTACGGTAGCGAATCGGTTCAGCTGGTCTCCCGGAAGAGGGTCGCCCCAGTTGGATTGAGAAGGCGCACATACCTAACCAGAGTACAGGCACATTGAGTACCGGAACCAAACTACTACTATTGGAAGTTTCTCCGACAACTAGGAGAGCTTCAAACAACTGGAAGTGTGTCCGACAACTAGGAGAGCTTCAAACAACTGGAAGTGTCTTCAACCACTAGAGGAGCTTCCAACCACTGAAACTAACCAGAACTACTAGAGGAGTCTTCAACCACAAGGAGAATCTTCAAAACCTGTTCAGAAAATTATTTTGTGAACTACAAGGGAGCTATCGTCTACAATCAAGATGAATAAGCTAGCGCTACAATCAACATGTTTTGATAACATCAAAACATTATGCACCAACTACAACAAGGATAGCAAGAGCAGGAAAACAAAGGAGTACTTGAACAAGCGGCTGTCCTCGTTAGAAGCTCAATGGATGGATTTTAATGCACGACATACATTACTGTTGCAAGAAATCGAAGATAAAAACATACACTACTTTGCAGAAGATGTCTATGGTAAAACCAAGAACGTGTTCAACCTTCAAAACAAGAATGCACCTTGCGAAGCAAAATTACTAGGTCATCGGACAACTGCGTCACCGTGTGACGTGCACAGCGTGTCATGCGAGGAGACATGGATCAAGTTGCAAGCATCAAACAGCTGGTTGGTTATTTGCTGCGGAACGTGCGAATTACGTACTGTTTGTGAAAACGACGTAATACCGCAAACTATCACAACGGCGGCAATCATAACTGTGGGTCAAGGATGCGTTCTGAGGTCAAAGGATCTTACCATCGCTTCGCACAACCAGTACAACAGCAACCTCAACGTGAACTATGACATGAGTGTTCCAAATTTGGATTCACCAATAAATAACATCGTCAACGTCACACTTCATAACGCACCACACGCCTTATTTACTCTCAAGAAAAACGAATTTGAGGAAATAGACGAGAAGCTGCGTTTCCAACAAGAGAACGAGCCGAAACTACCATCAACCATCACGGATCATGACGTACACCAATACACAATTTGCTATCTTTTACTAACAATTGCTGTCGTCACGTTCCTGTGGGTCATGATAAGGAAATACTGCTCACGGCTCAAGAAACGATTTCACACAAACACAGAGCAAACGCAAGAAAACATCGAGCTTCAACCCCGGGACAACAGCCTGCCAATAGCAGACTTCCAGAAAACTAGCAGGCGGCCACGGACTACTGCCACCCTAAATCACAAGACAACATTGCGTTTAACTTCGATTAATTTGTAATGTGTGCTTAACTATGTACAGGCGATTCTTTCTCTCTTTCTACACTCAACTTAGCTACTTTTGGGGGTTGCCAATATGTACGGTCTCATCACCGTACATTTTTCTGCATACTTGCAACCTACTTTAGGCCAACGATGTGCGTCATAATTTGACCGTATAAAACATCATAACAAAGCAACTAACGCAGATAGTGATCTTATAGCCGTGTTGCTATCCAAACCAAGAGAGAGAAATAGTCGCCTTCCATCTAAGTTATACTGTAGTTTACTTAACTCAAATATATTTAACTAGTGGATCTAACTGTGACGTGTTTCTCTCCAACCATCTAACGGCGAATCAGTGTACGGACTTACAACCCGTACAGATATAAAAGTGCAATTTATCTATGTGACTCAGTGATAGTATAACTTTCTGTCGATTAAAGAATCTTCTCTTTAAAATAAACAACATAACAACCTACAATTATTTTTTCTGTGAATAAGCACTTTTTCATTTTTTAATTTTCATTTATTTCACATAAATATAAAAAACACAATAAAAAATATATAAGAAATATACCTCTTTTAATATAACGAATATTTTAAATACACATTAATTTGTCAATAATTATCACCTCAAAATCGGAACACATCGGTTCAGAAGTTAACACCAAACAAGATTTACACAATCAATACAAACCATTACTTCTACTATTCAAATCAAGGATCACAAGTAAACCCAGCTTCTTTCCCAACCATAACAAAATCTCTACACAAAACAAATTAATTGATGATTTGCTCAGAGAAACGTAATTCACTAAAATCGGTCTGGAACAACGAGATTCCCGTTGAATATTTAATAGCACGCGATGCGGGCTCTCGCTCCAAATTGAAAGCTTTATAGGCACTATTTTCACTGATAAAGTACTTAATATAGTTAATTAACTGGTAACAGTACTATTTGTGGAGGAATAAATAACAAGTAATTGATTGAGGGGATTTAAATTGGAAAAATATTGAGATTACTCGTACCATATTGTTGACCATACCAGCATTCGATGTCTGTTTATAACTATAATATTTGGCTATATGAAAATATGAATGGAAGAAGAGCTGATGGCTAAATAATCACGTGTCAATCTTCAAGGTTGAGTTTTAGTTAGGCTTACCTTCAGCCTGATGCAGGTCCTCACCGGACACGGCTGTTTCGGGTTGTTCCTGTTCACGATAAGGCGGGAGGAAACGCCCGGGTGTCACCACTGTGTGGACTGCTCGGAGAACACGGTGGAGCTTACGGTGGAGGTGTGCCCCGCTTGGGTGGAGCACCGCCGTGTCCTCGTGGAGGCAATCGGCGGTGGCGTCCTCTCGCGTCCAGCCCTGGTTCAGGCCATGGTACGGAGCGAGTGGGCATGGGAAGCTGTCTCCTCCTTCTGCAAAGCAGTAATGCTCGCAAAGGAAGGACGGAACGCGTGAGGGAGACGCAAAGGAGACGCCCTCACGCCCCTAGCCACCGCAGAAGACGCCCCGGGCGTCGGGAGTCGCAAGCCGATTCCCGGCCACCATAGGCGCGGGCTTGCAGACGGCTTGCAATTAATGGGTAGCTCGCCGTCCGATAAGGACCATTCAAGAGTCGACGGCGCGTATTGTTCCACGCGCGCATCAAAGAGATTTCATCAAAAAATTACGGGATCCGCTAGGGCCGATGCCTGTCTGGGTCGCGGATTAATTTGAAAAAGTGTTACCGTGGCCCTGGCTCAAGCTACTGAAGGAACACGGGTGGGTTTTAGTCATTAAAAGTCTGACACGCCCTCCCGCTTCACCCAGAGCGGGAAAAGTCATTGGATGATTTCCCACCCAAAAAAATGTGCGAGTAATCTTCCGTCACACAAGAACACTCGTTTATAGCCGAGCGCCAAATCTATCGGAACTACACACACGCTTCTCGTACTCACTTTTAGTTTCTAGCTTTACTCGCTACTCGCTGATCGGCGGTGGTGGAGCGAGTCTGTACTTTGATCCTCGCTGTTGTTAGTAGAACTTTAAAAGTCGTTGTGGATAGTCTGGGCTCAGAAAATCTGGCACCAGTTTCTTATCTGAAATTACGTAAAAAAAAAAAAAAGAAAATGCGTGTCGGACTTCACACATTTATGGTTCCGTACTAAAGAAAAAAATAGATTTATCAATTTATTGGTATCTGTATTCATCATCATCATCAGCCTATTAATGTTCCCACTGCTGGGCCTCCTCACAGTGAGAGGAAATGGGCCGTAATCCACCACGCGGGCCCAGTGCGGGTTGGTGGATATCACATGTCTGAATTTTTGGTTCTATGATGTTTTCTTCACCGTTATGAGAGCAGTGGTGATGAAATAATTTACACAAAGTAAAGCACCTGCCTGGGCTCGAACCCACGACCTACAACTTGTAGGTAGCGGCCGATACCACTGGACCACCACTGCTCTCAATATTTGTTTTGGTATAGTATAATATACGTAATATTAAACTTTATCACCAAATTTCAATTTCATATGGCAATGGGCAGTTAAATAATACTTCAGAACAAAATTGTGTGACAGCCGACGGACAGACAGACGGACACGTGAGTGACAGCAATAGCTATCCGCTTGTACCCTTCGGGCCCTAAAAATAATGTACAAAGCAAACACAAACATAAATGTCAAAACAACGTTCAAAATTTGATTGCGAGGTTCAAAGAACATCAAACAGTCTTTCCACGAGACTATTGCCCTTTGCCAGCAAAGCAATAAATAAACGAAAATAATGCTTTTAAATTCACAACACAGCATTATTTTAAATTCAAAATACAGAACAATACGAATTCACTTTTGCAAAATTCGCTTACTTGACAAACGTGTGGGCTCCGCCGTGGCCTAAGGCTTCGAATTTTATTACGTAGTTAGGCGGGGTGCACACGGCGCTGCATGCGGTCTGCAAGCTCAGCTGACGCCGTTTTATGCCGAATAAATTTATAGCCGAAGCGGTTTGTGTGCATTCGGTTTAATATGTGTTTCAATTTGCTTAGATATAAGATTTAGTTGTTTGGGAATGGTCTTGTTTGTTTGCTCAGTATCAAGTAACTGTATATGGTGACGACGGGTTTTCAGTTTCACTGTTGATTTGAACGTCTCAAGGTGTACTAAGAGCCTAAGACAAAGTTACATTCTGTCAAAGGTATTCGTTTACTGTTGAAAAGTATGGGGTTGAAATACTTCCCTGAAATGGCATAATAATATGGTAATCCTAAACATTTAGGCATTTTGATAATCGCTATCACCGAATGAATATCACTATATCTAGTGTCCAAAACCGTTATGTAGAACAAAATGTGATCCTGATACATGCTGTTCGATATATATATGTAGGTAGGTGTATGGCCTCCATGTATAATTAAGTTAGCTACTTTTACGACGTCTGCGTGTCCCCAAAAAGAGAGGTCACCTATTCTTTCTGCACGAGTAATTATCACAGTGGCGAGAGCTAGTTTCAAATTAGAAGAGCGACCCTCGAAACTTTTACCAACTTCCCCAATTCTAATCAAAGAAAAACCAGTAGACTAATACAACATTAATCCACAATTCCTTAATGAAAACGCCAAAAGTTGAAAGTAATTTGCATCAAAAAGTACCTTTTGTTGAATTCTCGTAAAGTTTGTAAATTAAAATTAAGATTTAACGTGTTTCGTCGGTCAGAGACTAAGTTTCGAGTTTTTTTTATTATTTACGAGACGCCCACTCGGGCTTGACTGTAGCGGTTATTTCCTGAAATAAATATTTATTAAAACTCCTGTAAATGTTTGCTTTTCAGCGACAAAGCTAGTTGGTATCCAACTTTACCTAGCAACCGTTAAAATTTTGTTGGGTTCTTGTTTTATGTTATAATGTTGTTGTTAGATGCTTCATGTTAAAAACAAATTTATTCGAACGTAAATTTAAAGTTAGGCTCATTTATTGAGAACATGCTTCTTCCAGAAGCTTCGTCCTTTTGATTGACGGAAACATCACATGTAACCATACTGTCTGCATAAAAAGTATCTATTCTTTTGTCCTTCTCCAAAGTCCTACCTACATAACATAATTCATCAAAATTGGTAAAGCAGAAAAGGCGTGAAAGGACAATAAACAAATAGACAGACAGAGTTCTTTCACATTTATCATATTAGTATGGATTGTAAGACGAATAACTCACACACTTGTATTGTCAGGCATTTGTGGCGCTGGCGCATTTTCATTCTAAACGCAATGTATTCGAGTGATCGCATCCGTTACCGCTTGCCACCGAGAGGTGCGACGGATTGAAATAGTAAAGCGCACCAAACTGAAACTATGCGACGACTAGAAATGTGGTTAGAAGCGTCACAAGCACGCATTCGGCGAAAACTAACTAGTTCGAATGAGTGATCTACCAACTGTTTGAGTCTAAACGACATCTATAAATACAAAGTGCTGTGTCTGCTAGTGTGACCGCGTTATTTTTTTAAATTGCACAATACATGTTGATGCGGTTCACATCGCATTTATCAAAACTATCTTCTGTTTTCTGCTCTCTATTATCGTTTAGAAAAAATCTCTGAAAGAATACTGAAAAGTTCTGGTTCTGGAAAGTTCCTTGTTTGGTAATGTCGTTAAAATCGAGAGTAGCAGGGGCGGGGACAGTATTGTTAGGCCATATCAAGTACTTAACAGTCTCAATTATCAAGAGCTCATCTTCTAACATGAGTTATGAGTATAATAATGTGCTTACCTACCTACATATAAATAGCTAAATAACTCACTTTTCGATATAGGTTCACCAGTCTTTGACTCATGCTTTCCTGGTCAGAGCAAGCATGAGATTCGTAATTTTAGCTGGGGTCTTTTGTAATTTATCCTACAATAATATACGATTTGTACTTACGCTCTAAAAAAGTAAAATTTTGGATTTTCGAATGTTCAAAATGTATGAGATTCACAAGAACTAAGGAGGTGTCACGTGGCATTCTCTAAGATACAATTTTACCTTTCAAGAATTGTTATTGTCGATAGAATGTGACTTTCACTAGCTGTTTGCTACCTTTATTTCTTAACCATTTTCTGCTCTCTTAATTTATCGTATAAAATTTCTATTAATAAACGCCTGTGTCCGAATGGAGTCGCCTTCTTGTAATATAATGGTAATTTATTCGGCCTATAAGTCTCCCGGCGAAAACGTGGTCCTTAACGAGTCGCTTGGAGCCTTTCATTTTTCTACCAATTTACCGTTCCAAATAAATGGACTCTTCACTTATTTGTATGCTCTTTGTTAAGACCCTTGATTTGATTTTTGCTAATTAGATTGTTAATTTCATATTCAAGTTATTTTGTCTAGAAAGTTAATAAAATTCGTTTAAATTTTTATGTGAATGACTTATTAATAAAGAGGTCTATGCCCTCTGCTTTCGCACTGAAAACATGGTTGCTTGCGGGCTTGATAATTTTATTTTACTATGTTTTAATAAACATTAACTAAATTTGTTTTAGCAAGCTGCAATACTTTTAAATGTATTTATTAGGTCTTACCTATGAAATTGCCGTATTTTTTAAGAAATAAGGTAACGTACAAGCTGCAATACTTTTAAATGTATTTATTAGGTCTTACCTATGAAATTGCCGTATTTTTTAAGAAATAAGGTAACGTAATTTGTTTTTTTATATTTTTTATTTCTATTAATCAAAGTAATCGATGCATTTTTTCCTAAGCAATTTGTTGATGCCCTTCTTGAATAAATCAGCTGAATGGGAAGCAATAAATTCCTCAAAGGCATTTTGTACTGCTTCTCGGGTATTGATTTTTTTCTCGCCAAGAACTTATCCAAATTCTATATGCTCATCCTGTTTGGTAAGAAGCTGTGATGAACCACGCTGGCCCTAGACCACCAAACAGTGACCATCAGTAGTGTATTATTGGGGGTTCTGCATCACTTGCTCTCGCTTCGCTCGAGCGCGTTATGCAGAACGCCCCAATAATACACTACTACTATGGTCTGCCTCAAATTTGCAATACGGGCTGAATATTTTTATTTCATTCAACGGTGCGATGTCGAACATTGGAATAAATAATAGCGCGTTATGCAGAATGCCTCAATCAACGGTGCGATGTGTACTAAAAATTTATAAACAACCATATCAAGTTCGACTCGTTTGATCAACTTATGTCCCTATATTTTATATTACTTGACGAAAGTGTGATGCTTTTAAAGTAGTTAGGTAAAACAATGTAGAGTGCATCAATTAGTAGTTCAAGAATTTACTTGCATTTTATCTATTTTATTCTTTGGTCTAGCGATTTTAATTTTGCAATTGTTGAGCATGAGGAACCCAGTTTGATTTCCAAGGTCCAGTGTTATTTTATTTTCTATAACGTAATTCTTAATAGCGAGTAGTTTGGATCTGCACCCGATAAATTCCAGCAGGTTCATTAGGCACATGGGAACCGACGTTACACTTTATGCTATTAAAAAATAATAGATATCAACAGACTATTAGCACAAAGCCAAGAATAAAACGATACGATCCTAAGATTTCTTTCGTTGACAGACATACATTTTACAGACAGCCAGACCCGGAGCTAGTTGTAGATCATACAAATATTTGCTGTGTGGGAATTGAACCCACGACACGTAGGGCAGAAGTCAATCTAACCACTGCACCAATCGTACCTCCTTACCATTAAGTAAGTACCTAAAGAATGTTTTGAGCCAGGCTCATACTTGCTCATTTTTCAGAGTATTATTATTATTAAATTAAATAATGGTAAAAATAAAACATGAAAACAAAATCCAGACCGGAACAAATACTTATTTGTTCCGTGCGGGAATCGAACCCGCGACACTTGGGACATTTAGTAGCAGCACGTTTATAAACTAATATTTACATTGTGATGCAGCGAGACGAGCTCTTAAGCAATGCGCCATACGTGTCGTCGAAAAATGTGACAAAATACTGGATCGCTTTGAAGATTGGGAGATTTACGATAATCCTTGAATGTAAAATGCCATACATTTTCCTAAATGTAATGTCTAGGCTTAACTTATTTTGGTAAGTGTTTACAAAACCTCTTGCTACCATTTTAATGTGAGACTTCATAGACCGATATTGAATGGTCAAGGTACATGCAACTTCCTTTTTAGATTTTCGTCTCAGATTGCTGCGACAGAGTGTCGCCACCGCCCCAAAAATGGAATTGTAGGCTGTGTGCATAGTGTCTAATAAAGAACAAATGATTATAGACCTTATTTAAGGAGTGATGAAAATATAATTTACAAGTCAAATATTAGTGAAACATTAAAACAATAGTTGCAAATATTAATATAATCGCTACCTTACGTAAAAGTGTTATAAATAAGTCCCTTCAATGACGCATCCATCAATCATAATCAGTTATTTGTGAATTGTTGGTGTTCTTGTGTTGGTGACGAGTTCCATCATCTTCAGTGATTAAGTGTGCAAATTTATATCTTCCACAACAAGTATGTACGTATCACATTATTTTTTTGTATAACTTACTGCACTTGCAATTTAGTGATGGTAAATGCAATAATCGAAAGTTAAGTCTAGGGTTCGATTCCCAATTTTAAGTATTGTTTATTTACGGGTTTAAACTTACTAGTAACTCAGTGATGATGTAGACTACAAGTATAACTGCTGAACGTAAAATCTTTGGCTCGACTCCAAGGTATAAATATTTAATGTGTTAATTGTTTTTATTTCTTACGTTCCCTGTAGCCCATTCAACATCAGTGTCACCGTCGAATGCAAAGTTTTGGGTTCGATTCCAGATCTAATTAAAATTTATTATTGAGTTATTTTGTTTGCTTCTCGTGCAGTGGTTTAATAACCGTTACTACCATTTCACAACATGAAGTATTGACGCTGAGTTCTAGAACCAAATAACGACTTATTCAATTTTCTAAGTATTCAAGGATCGATTTCCAGATAGAGAAAATTGTTATAGAGAGTGTTCTATTACTCTGTCTATCCTTTTAGGAATCGTTCATTTGTATAACTTCTTATATACTATTTCTTTTTATTTTAGGTCGACATTTGTGAATCCATTTGAATCCGATGTAGAGTCGCATCCCAACGAGCCCTCTACATCGTTTAAACCAAAAAGAAATACAAAGCCGAAAATAAAAGTGGCTAAAGGCAAAGGCAAATCGAAGAAAGTAGCTGCGGCCTCAACTCCACCTGTAAAAGAATTATTTGGCAGTGAGTCTGATTCCGAAACCGATACTTCACCAAAGAGGCCTAAGAAAATCAAGCGGATTTGTGTGGCTGATTCCTCGGTGAGTAAAAAAAATATATATTTCATCAAACATGTGTTTAAGATTTATAATTACCTATAGGATTTCAATCTGACGGCTTGTTCCCACTGCTGGGACACAGGCCTCTCCGTGAGAGGGAGTGGGCCCGGGTGGCGGATACATGGGCCCTGTGCACATATCTTAAAATGTTTGGTTCTAGGACATGCCGGTTTCCTCACGATGTTTCCCTTCACCGTTTTGAGAGCAGTGGTGACGAAATAATTTACTCAAAGTAAATCGTTAGCCTGGGTTCGAACCCACAACCTACAATTTGTAAGTCACGGTCGTTACCACTGGGTCACCACTGCTCTCCTCTGCTCCTCTCAAATATGTTTATCTAATGCTATTTTATAACAATGTTTACAGGAGGAAGAGGGAGATCTTGAACCGGTGAGGGCAGCTGCACTGCGATCGTCCCTGTCCAGAAGAACAGCTTCTGGAAACTCCTATCAGCAGGACCTAACACGGAGCGGTGATTATTATATCGAGCTCCGTATTTATAACCATAGGGACGCTGAAAAATTCGGAAAGGACCGATGGAAGCAAGCGCTCCTCACGTATAGGGCCTCTGTATACTCCGATTCAGCGACTTGGCGCGCCACTAATAATCTTGTATCTGCAGCGAAAGCAGAATTTAAGGGCGTGCAGCCTGTTCTGTATCCAAATAATATTATTTGATGGAATAAAATAATATTATTGTGATACCTATTTTACTCATATACTCTTCTTTATACTTATATTAAAACATTACTTATTAAACGAATGTAATCCACAATATTATTTACATTAGGTATTAAATTGTGATTTATTTACAGGAAGCTCAAATATATGAAACATTAAAAATCTAAATACTCGACACTAAGAATACTCGATACTATTTCAATAATAATATTCGATTTGTAATTTGTTTGTAACTTTCATCCACTTTAAAATATCATATTTAGAATACTCGATACTGACTTATACTAAAACATTACTTATTAAACAAATGTAATCCATATAATATACTTATTAATATTATTTTCATTATATTATTAATTGTGATTTATTTACAGGAAGCTCAAATATATGAAATATTAAAAATCTAAATACTCGATACTAAAAATACTCGATACCAAGAAAACTCGATACTTAGAATACTCGATACTAAGAAAACTCGATACTAAGAATACTCGATACTAAGAAAACTCGATACTAAGTATACTCGATACTAAGAATACTCGATCTGAGAAAAATTCAACAATGAGAAAACTCGATACTATTTTAATAATAATATTCGATTTGTAATTTGTTTGTAACTTTCATCCACTTTAAAATATCATATTTAGAATACTCGATACTGACTTATACTAAAACATTACTTATTAAACAAATGTAATCCATATAATATACTTATTAATATTATTTTCATTATATTATTAATTGTGATTTATTTACAGGAAGCTTAAATATATGAAATATTAAAAATCTAAATACTCGATACTAAAAATACTCGATACCAAGAAAACTCGATACTTAGAATACTCGATACTAAGAAAACTCGATACTAAGAATACTCGATACTAAGAAAACTCGATACTAAGTATACTCGATACTAAGAATACTCGATCTGAGAAAAATTCAACAATGAGAAAACTCGATACTATTTTAATAATAATATTCGATTTGTAATTTGTTTTACATTTAAACTTTCATCCACTTTAAAATTCATACAAAAAATACTCGATACTAAAAATACTCGATACCAAGAAAACTCGATACTAAGAATACTCGATACTAAGAATACTCGATACTAAGAAAACTCGATACTAAGAAACAGAATACTCGATATTAAAAATACTCGATTCTGAGAAATCTCAACATTGAGAATACTCGATATTATTTTAATTATAATATTCGATTTGTAATTTGTTTTACATTTAAACTTTATCCACTTTAAATTTCGTTTTTTAATAATAATTTACAGGAAATTAATATCCGAAATCCAGAATATTTAAATACTTTAAGATAGTTTTTGCAATTACAATTATCTAAATATGTTTTTCTGTGAAGTCTGTAACGTTTCAGTTCCGAAATATTCTGCACACAAAAAAACTAATGTACACAAATCGAATTGCTTATTACAGACACGTTTTGATAATGTTCATATAATAGCAACAGCTTTTAGAAATCGGATAATCAGTTATAGAGTGAATCCTAGAATGGTTAACGTTTCACTTGAATTATTTTTAACACAAATTTCTGAAACGATTTGTTACCTTATCAAAGACCAGATGAAAAAACATAAATCGGTAAAAGTTAATTTTGAACTATTTGTTTGGTATATATTACCAAAAAATTATGAAAAATCTTTAAAGTCATTTAACACAAAGTATAATGTAGTCGTGCAAAACACAGATATTTTGTCCTTATATAAATCATTTTGTGGTAAACTTATTTGTAAATGTTCCGAATTTGAACTGTCTGAGTCAGGTTGGACAATTGAGTCTATCAGTCATTTAGAAATTAATATCGTAAAATATAATCCTTTGCGAGGTGGTTCTTATTTACCATTGCCTAAACGTATTGTCAATACTAAATCATGCCTAAACATAAAAAATGAAGACCAACATTGTTTTCTTTGGTGTATTGTAGCTGATATGTTTCCGGCAAAGACCAATCCAAACAGAACTTCTTCATATCCACATTATTCCGAATTATTTAATATTTCTGACATGAGTTTTCCCCCTAGTTTCAATGACATTAAGCGCTTTGAAATAAACAATTCTAATATCAGTATCAATATATACGGTTTAGATAATAATGTTACAGTTACAGGTCCCTTATATAAAACAAAATCACGTCGTTTATACCATGTCAATTTGCTTTACATTAGCAACAATAGAAAGAGTCATTTCTGTTTAATTAAAAGCTTTGAAAAACTTGTACACAAGCAATTGACCCAACATAAAAGTAAAATATATTTATGTGATGAATGTTTTATTTACTTTCACACTGAAGAGAAATTGAATTGTCACGAATGTGCCGGAATACAAACCATATTACCTGAGAAGGGTACTGAAATAAGTTTCATAAATTATGAAAGAACTCAAAGAGTACCAATAGTGATTTATGGTGATTTTGAAAGTTTATTGCGTGAATATTCTGACAAACATAAATCAACACATGTAGAAAATATTCAAGTTCATGAGGCTACGTGTTTTGCTTACTATATTTGTTGTAATTCAAATCCCGAATTAAATGATTTCGTATCTTACCGAGGGCCAGATTGTTCTAAGAAATTTGTCAAATCTTTGACTAATGATGTAAAACGATTATATAAAGTATTATTAGAGAGTGAAAATATGATACCGCTTACTGAGGATGAACATAGATGTTTTATCAACAGCACTGAGTGCCATATTTGTAAAAATAAGTTTTCGTGTAATGATAATATTGTTAAGGACCATGATCACTTTACTGGAAAATATAGAGGACCTGCGCATGATATATGCAATTTAAATGCAAAGCAATGCACTTTTATACCCATAGTGTTTCATAACTTATCCGGTTATGACAGTCATTTATTTATTAATGAACTTTCAAAGATAAACGGTCGAATTCATCTCATACCGAGAACTAAAGAGAAATATATTTCATTTACAAAATTCATAACCATCAATGCAACAAATGTTGTAAAATTGAAATTTATTGACTCATATAATTTTTTAAGCTCAAGTATGGACAAATTGGTTAAGACTATGAACCCTGAAGATTTCAAACATTTAAAATCTTTTTTTAATAATAATACTTTATTTGATATTGTTCGAAGAAAAGGCATTTATTGTTACGATTACATAGATTCCTGGGAACGATATGATGAGAATAAATTACCAGAACCGTCAAAATTTTTCAACAAACTTACATCTGAATCTATATCTGATAAAGACTATGAGCATGCCTTAAATGTTTGGAAAACTTTTGATATAAAAAATTTGGGTGAATATACCGATTTGTATCTTAAATGTGACGTTTTACTTCTGTGCGATGTTTTTGAAAAATTTAGGAAAATGAGTTTAAATAATTATGGTCTGGATCCTTGCTATTACGTTTCATCACCATCCTTAAGTTGGGATGCTATGTTATTGTATACTAAAATCAAGTTAGATCTAATCTCTGACTTAGAAATATATCAAATGATAGAAAAGGGTATAAGAGGAGGACTTGCTCAATGTTCACTCAGATATGCTAAGGCAAATAATGAATATCTTACCGACTATAATAGTGAAGAACCTGATAGTTTTCTAATTTATCTTGATTGTGTTAATTTATATGGATATGCTATGATGCAAAAGCTTCCAGTAGGAGGATTTAGGTTTCTCCTTCAGAAGGAAATATTAAATTTTGATGTTATGAGCTTATCATCTGATTCTGATATTGGATTTATATTAGAAGTAGATCTTCATTACCCTGACTACTTGCATGATAACCATTCCGATTTACCATTTGCGCCCGAAAAATTTGTTCCGTTCTGTAGTCGAAATGCTAAACTTATTGCTAATCTTTTCAATAAACATAGATATGTTATTCATTATATTCATTTAAAAGAATGCTTAAATAATGGTTTACAACTGTTAAAAATATATAGAATATTAGCATTTCACCAAAGTAAATTCTTAGAATCATATATTTCTTTAAATACTGGGCTGAGGCAAAATGCAACTTCTGATTTTGAAAGAGATTTTTTTAAAAAACAAAATAATTCTATATTTGGAAAAACCATAGAGAATAAAAGAAAACAAGTTGATGTTAAGCTCGTAAATATATGGAGAGACAAATCTAATCGAACTAAAAAGTTTTACGGGGCTGAAAAATATGTTAGCGCACCTAATTTCAATAACTTTTCTGTTATTTCAGAATCTCTTGTAACAATTCAAATGAACCAAACAAAAATAGTTTTAGATCGTCCAATCTATATCGGATTTAGTATTTTAGAAATTGCAAAATGTCACTTATATAAATTCCACTATTCGGTCATGAAAAGAATTTACGAAAATAAATTAAAGCTTTGCTATACAGACACTGACAGTCTGCTATATTTAATACAGACAAAGGATTTTTACGAAGACTTAAAAGCACATTTAAAATATTTTGATACTAGCAACTTTGAAAAAGATAATGTATTTAATATACCAATGGTTAATGCTAAAACACCTGGTTACTTCAAAGATGAGATGGGTGGTGAAATTATATCAGAATTTGTAGGTTTGGGAGCAAAATTATACTGTATAGATTCTAAAATTTCCACTTTAAAGAAAGCTAAAGGTGTTAAGAAATGTGTTACAAAAAAGCTGAATATAGAAAAATATAAAAAGGTTTTACTGAACAATGAAATACTCAGAGATGATATGTGTATTATTAGATCTAAGAATCATAGAATTTTTACTCAAAAGATAAATAAAGTAATTTTGTCAAACAGCGATGATAAACGACAAATAATGGCTGATAAGATAACAACCTTACCATGGGGTCATCATAAAACAATATTTTAAATGAAAACAAATTATTGATTTTTTCGAATATTATTTATTGCATGTATTTGAGCATCTTGTATTAATAATACCTAACTTGAATTGTTAGTTTGTAGTTTAAGTACTAATAATTATATATTTTAATATAATATGTGAAATAAATAAATTATGTAATCTTACAGCAGTTGTTTGATTTATTCATACTGTCTTATTATACAGGTATAACATGAACCCGATTAATTTAAACATTTCTTTTTGATTTAACAATAATACATTCAAATAATAATTAAATTCACTTTTACAATAATAACAATAACAAACATTACACATTAGATTTGCTTAACTTTTGTACTATTTTACTAACTAAATGATCAGTTTTGTCAACAATATCGTCATAATCACTTGTCACTAAATACTGCACATTCACACTCGCATTATCAGTTTCAGTGTCTATTTCTTCCATATCACGGCCTTCCAAATCAAAAACCATAATTTTTATTAACTGGCGAACACGTCCTTGCTCCTTACGCATGATAAAAGAAGAGTTTTTAAAAGATTTACTTTTTTTCTTCTTGAATCTTCGTTCCTCTATTTTTTTCTTTCGACTCTCCTCACATGTTTTAGCTGCTACTTCCGCATACCAGCTCTCCCCATCTTGAGCATAGTAAAACGGATTGGTGACAGGGTCTGAGTCTTCTATCGCATTCTGAAAGAATACTAAGAATATTATAACTAAACAGCATGAACTATGGATTTAATGTTTGATTTAAGATAATCTTATTAGTTACATACCGCTAAATTTTGCGGGGCGGTCATATCTACAACGGGGCTGTACGATGGTGAGTGTGACATAATTCTGTAAAAAAAAGGGATGCATTACATACTTATTATTATTAGTTTAAATAATTAATTAATTAAATTAAAAAAAAAACCTTACCTTGAAAATATAAAATCGTTAACAAAACGACCTCCTTATGCATAGAACACCAGCTGTGAAGTGATCGCTTATTTTTATAACACGTGCAAAAATTATTTGATTTGCGATGAGTAATATGGATCATTACGTAGCTCTTAAATATACATACCTATCTTGTAAGATGAGACTAGAACCATTCCTGTTGGGACAAGTCTAAAGATAGCCCCAAATAAAGTATATATGTTTATGTTAGTTAATAATTAAATTAATTGACAAGATGAAGTTGATCAAACAACCCATATCACTTAACGTTAAAAATATAAATCTTGGTGAGTCTCCTAAAGAGATTAGACATAGCGCTTTGTTGCCAAATACGATTCGTTGTATAATTTGCGGCCCCTCAAATTGTGGTAAAACAAACGTTGTGATCAGTTTGTTACTGCATGAAAATGGGCTCAAATTTCAAAACCTTTACCTTTACTCGAAGACTAATTTTCAACCAAAATATTGTTTTTTACGGGAAGTATTAAAAAGAGTGCCTCAGATAAAATTTCATGAGTTCAATGACGATAAAGATGTCATATCTCCGAGTGAAGCTTTACCAAATTCTGTATTTATATTTGATGATGTTGTATGTGAAAATCAAACAAATATCCGCAATTATTTCTGTATGGGTAGACATAAGCTAATTGATTGCTTTTATTTATCGCAAACCTACTCAAAAATCCCGAAACAGTTGTTACGCGATAATGCTAACTTTCTTATAATATTTAAACAAGATGATGTGAACTTAAAGCACATCTATGAAGAACATGTCAACTCTGATGTACCGTGGAATCAGTTCAAAGATATTTGTAAAAGTGTTTGGAGTAACCCTTACAACTTTCTTCTTATTAACAAAGACTCATCATTAAATAATGGAAGGTACAGACAGAATTTTGATTTTTTTTTTAAATTTGAATGAAAGCAAATACATGTACATATAAATGAATTGTATACAAAAAACATTGCTAGTGTTATTCCTTTCTTAGTTGAATACAGTTGTGGTTACATAATATGGAGAAAAATATTAAAATGGAATTAATGAAGTCTGTTGACTCCATAAAAAATAAAATAAAACATATGAAAAATCAGGAACATGCAATGAACTTGTCACTTGATAAAATGCTAAAACCGGTGACAGATCCTCTTCAGACTTTAGTTAATTCTAATAAATCTGCAGAAAAAAATAATAAAAATGAAAATACAACTCTAAAAAATTCCGAAGGAATCGAATCCGATGAAAATAATGCTAGTTCATCTATAAAGTTCAATGACTATTACGATCCAAAAATAAAATCTACCCAATTAGTCGAACAAAATGCTAAAAAGGAATCGATTGATAATTTAGAAATTTCATTAGAAGGTGATGACATCTTTGGTATTTATGATGGTATTAGTATACCGTTTGGAATCAGAAGTGAAAACAATACTTTATTCATGGGTAATTCAACAGTATCATTTTCTAAAGTTGATAGTTTGAATAACGAAAGTACCATTTTAATTAAAATCGGTGACAAAGCTTACAATTTAACTGCTGGTCTAAAAGAACTTTTACTCCGAAGAAAACCTGATTTAAAGTTAATATCGAGCGAAGATAAACTTGTCTATAAGGATATGTTACATTATACAAATGCACATAAAAGAGATTTTAATCCTAAAGGTCAAATAAGAGGTGACAAAGGTATAAAATATTGTAAAATAATCAAACACCTATTTTCCGAATCGTCAAACGATGATAAACTTGTTCACACTAAATTTGGAGGAAACTTGCCAAAGTTAAAGAAGTACAAAAACAACACCGACTTGATATATTGGGATGATCCCAATGAATTGGTTGAGAGATTAAAATTATTAGTAGCTTCGAGAGATGCTGGCAATACTAATCATGATAATGAAATTTTATCGATAGTTGAAGAATTAAAAGAAGCTGACATAATTCAATAATAAATAGTGGAGATACTATGGTTTTTATTCAGTATCAATGGTGGGTTCAAGACAAATGTTGATATACTGAATTAAAGATATGAGTAAAGCCGACGTAGTAAACGAAATTCATAAAAATGCAAGGGTAAACTTTCCGCGAAGACATGTTATTATGAAAGATATAGATGATTTATGGCAAGCGGACTTAATTGATATGCAATCAATTTCTAAAGACAATAAAAATTTTCGATTTATTCTTGCTGTTATTGACACATTTTCAAAATATGCATGGATCTTTCCTTTGAAAAGTAAGACCAAAGATGTTGTATGCAATTCTTTCAAGATTTTATTGGAAAAAGGGCGTATGCCTAAAAATCTGCAAACTGATAATGGGGCAGAGTTTTATAATGATAAATTTAAAAAACTTGTGAGATCTTATCATATTAATCATTATTCAACCTTCTCAACAAAAAAAGCTTCAATTGTTGAGCGATTCATCAGAACATTGAAGTCTAAACTTTATAAAGAATTTAGTCTAAAAGGAAGCTATAACTGGATCGATAATACTCTTAATAAAGTTATTTATGAATACAATCACACCTATCATCACACAATTGATGAAATTCCCGCAAACGTGGACAATAATAATAAACAACGCATATTACAAAGATATTTCAGGCTGGTAAAAACCGATAGCATAAAAAGCAAGTTTAAAGAGGGTGATTATGTACGCATTAGTAAGTATAAGGGGACATTTGAAAAAGGATATACTCCCAACTGGTCGACAGAAATATTTAAAATTCGAAAAATTCAAAAAACAACCCCTATCACCTATTTAATTGAAGATGCAATCAGGGGCCAGCCCATTCTAGGTGCATTTTATGTACAAGAGCTTCAAAAGACAAAAAATCCTCATGTATATTTGGTTGAAAAAGTTCTTAGAAGGAAAGGAAACAGGGTTTTGGTAAAATGGTTAGGCTTGCCTTCTTCTGAAAACAGTTGGATTGATAAATCGAATATTTATTAAGTGTTCAGTCCAAATGTTTCAGTCTTATGATGGGTATTGAAGAGAGTAGTCTTCTCAATTGGATTATAAATCATTTACCATTTGAGTTACATTTACCGGGATACAATTATTGCGGGCCTGGCACTAAATTAATTAAAAGGCTTACGCGTGGAGATAAAGGTGTTAATAAATTAGACGAATATTGCAAACAACACGACATTGCCTATCACAAGTCTTCAAACCTAAAGGATCGCCACAAGGCAGATTTAGTTTTGTTAAATATGGCTAAAGAGCGAGCACTTGCCTCAGATGCGACTGTAGGAGAAAAACTGTCAGCACGCTTAGTAAGCAGCGCTATGGCAACAAAAATCAAAACTGGTTTTGGCCTAAAAAAAGAAAGCAAAAAGTGTTCTCCCAAAATTAAACCTGAAAAAGCATTAAAAAACAAATTTAAAAATGTTATTAGAAAAACGAAAAGACATATCAAAAAATTAAAACCGAAATGCAAGAAAGTGGCAATAGAATTAGCTATGGCTGCTGCCAGAAAATTAGCTGATGATTCATCCGTTAAACTTCCTCGTATTATTCCTATACCAAAAACTGGTGGAGTATTGCCTTTGATTCCGATTTTTGCGGGCTTATCTGCGGTGGGAGCTTTAGCAGGCGGTGCAGCTGGTATTGCTAAAACCATAAATGAATTCAAGATGGCAAAAAAATTATTCATAGAATCGAGGAGACACAATGAAAAAATGGAAGCTCTCTGCATCGGAAAAGGACTACACCTTAAACCATATAAAGGTGGACTCGGAATTTTTGTATCGAAAGAAAAAAACTAAGATATCGGCTACCCAATCGAGCCTTGAGTAATTTAGACATTTTGAAGTATGGGAATAATATTCCCTATTTCAGAGGCGTCTTTATGAGAGATAAGCTCCCTAAACACCCTTTTAAAAAAGAATGCGGTGTTATAAATTTAGATAGCTCTAAAAATCTTGGTTCTCATTGGGTAGCCTATGCAAAATACAATGATTATATTGAATATTTTGATAGTTATGGAAATCTTAAGCCTCCAAAGGAATTTATAAAATACTTGGGATCCAAAGTTCATTATAATTATGATAATATTCAGCGTGATCACCCTTATAATTGTGGACATCTTTGTTTAAACTTTTTGAACAATTTTTGGTGTAGTGGAAGAATAAAATAAACAGGATCTGCCGAAAGAAGTCAGTATAGAAGCATGTCTACTACGGTTACCATCTCTGGACATAAATCGGAATTGGTTTCATACTTTCAACCACCGCTGCATTTGTCAGATCAATATGAGTGCGGTTTGATATACTTTTCAGTATTACAATCAACACCAAATAACCCCATTATTAACAGAGGTCTGTCTGTAATCAAAATCGAATGTGATCTTGTTCACAGTTCGTATTGCAACGGATTACCAACTCATTTTATTCACGAATTCGTGTCTGATACTACTCCAGGCCATCAGTGTGTTGAAATACCGCAAAATGTTATTTACTTTCCAGTAAACAAAAATATAATTTCATCAATATCGGTTAAGATTGTAGATCAATTTGGCCACTGTGTTAACTTTGGAGAGAAACAAATTCAGTTACGACTTCATTTAAGAAAAACAAAATGATAGTATATTATAAAAACACTCAAGCGAATGAAAAACGTCTTAGTTCTTCTGCGATTGCTAAGGTGCAAAGACGCAAGAAAAAAGTTAAGAAATTGACTAAAGTAAATAAAGATTTTCTTAAAGCTCTAGGATTTAAAATATGAATATACTACAGATTGCTGAATTACCGCACTTTGACACTTCGATCGAAAGTTATGAAGTCCATTCATACAATCCCTACAATAGCAGCTTTAGAGAAAACGATGAAATCAGAATTCCCCTCCACCAGCAAGACATATACGTGCTACCATCAGCCAGTTCAATTTACATCGAAGGACAGGCGAAGTTCTTCGGTAAAGATGGGAATCCAATCAAGAAAAATGTTACGTTCACTAACAACCCTGTTATGTTTTTGTTTCAAGACATTAGATACGAAATGAATGGTATTGAAATAGACCGCATAAAAAATTCTGGAATAACGTCAACAATAAAATCATACATCTCATTAAATGAAGCAGAAAATAAAGTTGCTGCCCTATGGGGTTGGTGTTTAGAGGGATTTCAAAGTGATGGGCATTTTAGTGCTGTGATACCACTAAATAAAGTTTTAGGGTTTGCAGAGGATTACAATAAAATAGTGATAAATTGTAAACATGAACTTATACTGAACAGAAGTAACACTAATTTAAATAGCATTATCCTTACTGATGATATTGCTAATTTTCAAATAGATGTGCAAAGAGTTCAGTGGAGGGTGCCACACATAAAAGTATCAGACCGAGAACGACTGTCACTTTTAAAACATTTAGAAAAAGATAAACCTATTCAGATGGCGTATAGAAATTGGGATTTATATGAGTATCCATTACTACCTAAAACAACAAAGCATTCTTGGTCTATTAAAACTGCTTCACAATTAGAAAAACCCAGATATGTAATTTTTTGTTTACAAACTAATCGAAAAAATAATAAAACTAAAGATAGTTCAGTATTCGATCATTGTGAAGTAACAAACGTTACGCTCTTTTTGAATTCACAATATTATCCTTATGAACCTTTAGGTTTAAAGTTTTCTGAGAACAAATATAGTATATTATACGAAATGTTTGTGAAATTTCGTCAGTCGTATTACAACTATCCAGTAGACCCGTTGCTTGACCTAAAGGAATTCAAAGAAAAAGCCCCTCTCTTTATCTTAGACTGTTCAAGACAAAACGATAGCCTGAAAACTGGTCCAGTGGACGTGAGGTTGGAAATTGAATGTTCTACAGCAATACCAGATAAGACGACTGCATATTGTTTGATTATAAACGATCGACTTGTAGAATACAAACCTCTCAGCAACATCGTGCGCAGGTTATCATGATTGCTATTGTGGATATTCAAGGCTTTAAAACAGAAACAAATGAATTTATAATAAAAGAAATCGCCATATTGTATAATAAAACATTACAAATATTTTTAATTAAGCCACCATTTCCATTTTCAAAATTAACGAAGCAAGAAAAAAAACAAGTAAGTTGGATTGAACGTAACAGAAAGATACGCTGGCGTGAAGGATTTGTTCCCTATTCTAATTATCAGAATTTGGTTATAGATATTTTAAGAGATAAATGTATCTACGTTAAGGGTTTAGAAAAAGTGTTGTGGTTAAAGCATATTTTAGGAAATAGTCATTGTAATATATTCAATTTAGAAGATAAAGGATGTTCAAGTTTGATAAGCTTATACGATCAATATAAATATTCTCAAGATTTATATAACTGTATTTATCATGACTCTGTATGTGCTTTAAAAAATGTATTGTGTTTAAATAAGTGGTGTGTTGACAATAAAATTCTAAAATAAATATTTTATTGTTTTTATTTCTGTAGTTAGGTGAAATGCATCTTAGTTTTCTTCCCCTTCCTCCTACTTCTGTCCAGTCTTTATATGTTGCTGACAAAAGCTGGACCATACCATTATACATTTGTACCTAATTGAATTAGAAAGTCAATAAAACATGTCTCAAAATGAATACAAGCCTCGATATGACATGTATAACACATTTAAAATGCGTGAATTTTCATTTAATTATTACTGGGGGACACTTAATAAAAAGAAAAGATTAGTGATGGAAATGGCTGACGCAGGATTCTTTTATTATGGAAATAGTATAAATGATATTGCAGCATGTTTCTCATGTGGAGGTGTTATTGAAGATTGGGAGATTTATGATGATCCTTGGACGCAACATGCCATACATTTTCCTAAATGTTTTTATTTAAACGCTGTGAAGGGCACAAACTATATTACAAAAAAGTGTTTGGAATACTTACCCTATTAAAGTGTATATGTATAGGATGTCACATTGCACTTAAAAATGAGTCAATTTATGGGTATATATTACATAGGCGTCGTGCATCGCAGCAATTTAACTTTGAATATTACAGTGCAAAGGTTCAATATTAAATTTATTTCTTAAATAAATAATTACATTTATTGATGTTATTTATAATGTTTCACTCAGTGAAATCTAATTTAGATGGCATTCGTAAAATGATTTTCAAGAATGCTAGGGGTGAGATAATACATATTCAAGATATGCACCCTAAAAAAAAAATATCGGACGTAGGTGAATTAAAACACCAGGATAATGTTAAAACACAAACAGAAGATTTATTTTACCAGAAGTTGGAAGATCCAGAGAAATCTAAATTGAAAAATACTAAGTATCTTATACTCAAAAGCGAGTCTGGTGAGCTTCTTCGCACATTCGTTAATGTTATCAACAAACAGGTTGATAATGAAAAATCGATTGCGAGTTCGTCAAAGACTAGTGGGAGTAGTATATCGACAGCAACAGCAGATTTATTTCATCAGGAGAGTGATACAGCCCGTGCGTTAGTTTTACCTGCATTAGAAGATATTGATTGCTACCAGATACTGCCAGGGAATGAAATTTGTTTCACATAAATTGTGTCAAAATTTGAGGCAGACCATAGTAGTAGTGTATTATTGGGGCGTTCTGCATAACGCGCTCGAGCGAAGCGAGAGCAAGTGATGCAGAACCCCCAATAATACACTACTGCCCTCGCCAGTCTCGGATAAAAATGGTTCGTTTTGTGCACTCGTTGTAAAATCTACTATTATAGCTCCTTTTTCGAAGTCACAATGGTATTTGTCTGGTTCTATCTATCTTGCTTTTTGTTTGACATTAATTAATGCATAAATTAATTGTGTTGTTATTGTTTTTGTAATGGTGTTTCCCATATCGTTATGAATTATGTGTAACTGACTAAATGGTTCAGGGCAAGAAGTGAATGTTGCATCGCCAAAATATTCTTTTATATCTCCAATCTTTTTCCTATTTGCATGACTACAAAAAAAAACCGTGCGCGTGCACCCACGTAATAATAATCAGCTAATATTAAATTATGACATTTTAATTGCCACTTCTTCAAAACTTTTGAAAACTGTTTTATTAACTCCATTAGGAGTTTGGTTTCTCAATTTATATAAATTATGTTGCACATTCGATAAGGAAGTACGTAAACTGCTAATTCAAAACCCAATTGGTCAATTTTAGATCTTGCTTCGTAGTATAATTTAATTAGGGTGTCTTTAACAGTAAGGTTAAGAGTGTGTGCAAAACACCCATAGTGCTTCAATGAAATTGTATTTCATTGCAGATATTCGGTGCATTGTCAGACACGGCAAAATTTACTTTAGGTAGCAATTAAGTTCCATTCCAGAACAATCTGTTTTAATTGTTGTTCTAAATATTAGCTTGTATGGCTACTGGGACAGTCTTTACATGCTTATAAAATGGATTTAATGTTCAACACTAGGCTTTACGGCATTATTGTCATCAGTTCTAGGCTCTACCGTATTATTGCTATTAGAAGCTTCAAGCTGGTTACTATCCGCGTCTGTATTACGTTCAGGCAAGATTGCTTCGTTGCTGACTTGTCCGCTTGAATTTTTAGATTTACGGACTCGTTTTGTTGGTTCTCGCAAGCCTTGCATAGCATCCTTACGTTTGGTAGCGTGCCGTAGAACTACTTTGAAAAAGTTTACATTTGATAGTTAATCAAACTCAGATCCCACATGTTTACCAATTTACTAAAGTCCATGAAATATTTCATTGGTATTATTGAATGTTCTCCTTTGCTTCCCCCGGACCATGAGAAATGACATAAAAAAATCCTTGGTGAACAAAACATCTATAAGCTTATAGGCACATGTTTTGCCTTGTCCCGGTTTAGATGAGTACAATGTAGATAAGTAAGCTCAAACATTTCAAACTCTTCATTAGTTTGTATAGGTTTCAGGCTATAAATTTGTCGTGTTGCCGAGGATGCGTCTTTTAGTAAAGTAATATTAGGTTGATCCTGTTGTATTTGTCTGATCGTTTCGTTTGTTTCATCTAATAGTACCGATAAAGAAGCCAATTTTTGTCCAAATCTTTTCTGATTATTTATTTTTATGTCTAGTTTATTTAAAATTTGTTCTTGATTAGATATCATTGTGTCTGAACTTTCTGAGCTAATTATTTGTACTTTCGCCTGTTTCCACCACTTGTATCTTGCTGCACTGCACATAGGAGTAATTGACCTAAAAAGTCCGATCATAAGTCGAAAACTCGAATTTTGTTATATTGGATTACAACTAATGTATCGTTAAAGCTCAATAGCTATTACGTCACTAAACGGCCAATTTAGACTCACCCCGCCCCTCCACTAACCGTAGCAGCAGTCAGAACCCAGTCGTTGCGTGAATCGTATGTGTTCGTTCTCGGCACTACAGATAATACGTGATCTTTTAATTGCATTTAGTTTGTGTTTGGTGAAATCGTGTGATAACCATTATGGACATTTTAGAAGAAAGTATGTAGTTACTTTATTAAAGCATGTTTATTTTGTTATTACAGTTGATTTATGTGACATTTTGCACCTTAAACGTACTGCATTGAAAAATGCAACTTTATTTTTGTAAACTCCGTAATTAAAGGTTTTTTTGTTTATGAGTTAAGCCTAGTTAACTTATGATTTTGGATGTAACGTAGTTTAATTAGTTTTTATAGGAAAATGTTCCGCATGTATCCGCCATTTTTTTATTTTATTTTTTTTAACGGATTAACTCGAAATCAGCTTTTATAGAACATTGTTTTATTTTATTTTATTTTTTCAGCGAGGCATTACAACTCTTGCTCCCGGAGACATCGTACGTCCCGTCTACAGAGTTTGACAAGGAGGAGGAGGATGGATCTAGTGAAAGTGAATCTGACTAGAACGATTTTATGCAAAAACTTTTTATGTATGTATGTATAGCGTTTTAAATACAAAATTTTGTCAAAATTCTCAGCGCCATTCTAAATAACCGTATTTTCCAAGTACATCTTGAAAACACCAAAAGTAGGTGGCGTTGCCAAAAAACGCAACAATTTATATACGCAGATGACCTTGCCCTGGCCGCCCAGTCACCCAGTTTTGAAGAGGCCGAAGAAATACTAACGGAAGCTTTGGAAACGCTCGGAAAGTACTATGGTGAAAATGCTCTAAGGCCAAACCCATCTCAAACCCAATCCTGTGCTTTCCATCTTCGCAACCGTCAGTCAAATAGGACCCTTAAAATCTCGTGGCAAGGTGTTGCCATAGAGCACTGTGCTCAACCTCGCTATCTGGGCATCACCTTGGATAGGTCCCTGACTTTTAAATTCCACTGCTTAAAAACTAAGCAAAAAGTCGGGACAAGGAACAATATCCTTCGCCGCCTAACATCCACTAGCTGGGGAGCATCGACACAAGTACTACGCACATCTGGTCTATGTCTGTCCTTTTCTGCTGGAGAGTTTGCATGCCCAGTGTGGCATCGATCCGTTCACGCTAGAGAAGTCGACATAGCACTAAATGACACCTGCCGCATCGTAACTGGGTGTTTGAAACCAACCCCACTTGTGATGTTGTACCCTCTGGCGGGTATAGCTCCACCAGAAGTTCGTCGCGAAGTAGCCAGCCGCATCGAGAAGGACAAACAGGAACGGGACAGTCGGCATCCCCTATATGAGCATCAACTCCAACCTGCGAGCCTGAAGAGTCGTAAGAGCTTCTTGAGACTTACGACCTCCTCGAAAGCCAGCGCAACTGACGAGAGATGTGAATTATGGAAACATATACACCCTACTCCTCCACACTTCATCACTCCGGCAGAGAATCTGCCCCCTGGAAGCGAACAGCAGTGGCCAATCTGGAAATCCCTAAACCGATTGCGGACCCAGGTTGGCCGCTGCAAAAGCAACCTGGCCAAATGGAATATCATAGACCCATCCAAAACACAGTGCCAATGTGGGGCCCCTTCGCAAGATATGGGCCACCTCCTTGTCTGCCCTTCGTGCCCGACCACCTGCACCTTACGGGATTTGATCGAGCTGGCCGAGTGGCTGCATACTGGTCGGACAAAATTTGAATGGTTGTATAGTTTGAGTTGATCGACACGAAAGAAGAAGAAGAATACAAAATTATCACCCTAAACTACTTTTTATTTTATATCAAATCGAAAAATATCACACAATAATTTTGATCGAATTTTAAGGTCAAATACTCCTCTGTGCACTGGTTCAAAAAGGTTTTTCATTGAAATTTCATACGGTCGTGACTATGTAATAAAAAATGACGACCATTTATAAATGATAGACCAATGATAACAAGCAAACGTAGAAATAATACGATAAACTGTAGTGTGACTTAGGGTGATCTCATACTAAGACACAACGAGGCGCATACTTTTTAAGATATAATATAAAACTATATTTACTACACAGAAAGGACACCCACAACTACAGATTCAAAAGTTGCACGTTGTGAACTTGCGCCTACTTACCTACAACCTAGATGGTAACCCACCTACCTACAAACGAAGCATACAAAAGAACAAGTATCTAATCGAAATCTAGGTAACAAAGTTAATCTCGTTTCTCTTTGCTTGGCTAGTTTTAGATGTTTCCGGAAAGCTCATAAATTCGTTTTCCTAATTATGTGTCCGTCTTTTGTTCCATAATAGTTAGTTCGCTGTTAGCATCTTTATTCCGAATATAATCTAAATTCAGATTCGATTGCCAAGAAAATGCCGCTACCCGACCATAGATGGCGATATTCTCAGTGGTCGTCAATTATATACTTGTCGGGTTTAGTCAATAGTACGGACGTAAAGTCAAATCACAAGCACGCCCCTAGCGGCAATCAAGAGCAACTACGCATTAGCGCGCAAATTCTAACCGCTTGCGTAGTGGGGACAACAGAAGAGCAGTTGAGTAGGTGAAAGCTCAGCACATCACAGCGGTTTACAGGTAAGAAACTTGCTAACATAGCAAGCACATTGACAGATGCAAAATTAGATTAAGTATGAACACGCTAGCATTTATTAACATAAAGTAAACGTGATCACTTACAATAAAACACTGAGGCACACCCGGATGCAGTAGAAATACATACTCCTTACAGACTTCTTTATCCTGGATAACCCATAGACTAATATATAAAAGATTGGGATAACCCTTAGCCACGCGTCCAACAGTGACAACGCCAGAACAGATAATAAATAGGTGACGGAATCGATATTGGTTATCCAGCACAGAGAATCTGGCACAAGCACTTAACTAATGTGGAGCTCGCCCTAGATCGGGGCAAAGAGAGTCGTGACGATCGAAAGATAGTTTTTGTCAGCTAAGCCAGCGGAATCGAAATGACCGAGTCAGAGCGTCCCGGAAAATTAGAGTTGTTCCGTGTTTTTAGAGGTGAGGCTATCAAACGTACTAAGTTACTAATCATGATTTTTAGTATCACTCGACTATTTCCAGTTGAGAATCCCCACAACGCTACAGTACCCCGGCTACAGAGAGAAGTTTTACCTGTATAAAATCCGCTAGAACTTACTATACTTTCCTGCTATTCTATCCTCTATCTAGTTCAGAAGCCAGCCAGTTACACCTTTGGCTGGATTCCTACCCGACATGATAGTGTCTCATGTTAGTTTTGGTGACTCTCTCCGCAGTCGTGCATAATTAGGAGTGTAAATGCACCTCTATTGGTATGTTTTTCCTTGGGGTCAGTGTAGTCTCGTGTGTAATTGTTAGTGTGTTAGTGCGAGTAGGTTTGGTTAGTTTAGCGGTGGTAGTTTAGTGGGTTAGTGGGAGTAGGTTTGGTTTAGTAGTGGGGAATGGTTAGGTTAGTGGTGGTAGGTTGTTTGCTGTTGATATTGTAACTAAGTTAGCGGCATCGTCGTTTGGTGTATTACGTAGTATTTGTTTATTGGCTGTTTGTCAATCTGGTTGCGGTCACCTCTCTTGTAGGTGCCGTCTTTATGATGTTCGTTGTGTTTTTTTTTTTAACATGACAAGTGGTACAACACAAAAGTTAAGGGTAGTTACCATAGAGACCTGCTATGCCATCAAAAAGTAAACACCACTTTGGGTTCCCCAGCATTCTCTATGGCAATGCCGGGTTTACGAATAAATTAATTTTTGATTAGACTATTTCCTTTATTTTTGATTTGACTATTTTCAATTGAGAAACCCCTCACAAGCGAACTCACGCAACTCTGTAGGCAAGAACCTTAGTTACTCTAGTGGATGCGATTAGTGTGATCACCAACTGACCAGTAGTTAGGTACCAAAGGAGCTTAGGACCCCTGCAGCCAAAGGTAAATAGATAAACCTCTGTTGGTGACTGACCTCCCACGAGATGTGGAGGTAGTAGTAGTTAGTCCCTTGGCATCCTTTGACCCAGTGTGAGTTAAACGGTAGCTAGCTAGGCCTATTGGACTACTGCGGATTCTTCCACTTTAGATCCTTGATATGCCAGGTACCCAGTGGTTTCCTTGTGTATCTACCAAGTCAGTGGAGACAGTTTCTTTGATACCCTACATTTTACAAACTTAGATGCCAGTTTTTTGCTGAAATATTTGTCCTTATTCCTCTCTGTAATACGTACGTTTCCAGACTACATCTCCTACATTGAATTCTACGTCCTTCCTTCGAAGGTCCTAGAGAATGCTTTCTGTAAAACTGATTGTACCTTGTCGAAGATGCTTGATAGGTCACCCATATGTTCTCTGCATGGTGGTCCCTTGGATGGTATATTATTTCCTTTATATCAGTGTCCTGATAGTGAGAACCGTCGGCGATCAACTCCCTACCATGGACCAGAAACGCTGGTGTGTAGCCTGTGACCTCACTGGTTGAGCTGTTTAGTGCAAACTGAACCTTTGGGATGTTTAAGTCCCAGGAGCGCTGGTCATCATTGATGAATGTGAATATCTTGGTGTGTAGTGTACATTAAGGATATTGTATTTTTAAAGAGGTTTTTCGTTTCATTAGAAGTAAACTGTGTTCCGTTATCCAAAATTACAACTTGTGGTATGCCATGGACCAAGAATATATTGTTTTCTAACAGCCGTGGTATTAGCGTTCCTTATGGGAAATAGTAGGCAGTATTTAGAGAAACAACAAGTAGCAACAAATAGAAATGAGTTTTGACGTCTAGAGAACGGCAGTGGTCCCACTATGTCTATACACAGCAAGTGGAAGGGACGTGAACACTCTTTAGGCTTCCCAATTAGTCCTAGGGGGGCGTGATTTGCTTGTTTGTGAGCGATACAAGTGTCACATGCCGTTACAAACCTCACCACGTCATCATGCATCCCTGGCCAGTAGCGTAGTGTTAGTCATTTGAATGTTTGATACCTAAATGTGCTGTGGTTGGTTCGGCATGGTTATTAGTAATTATCTTCCTTCGGAATTACTTCTTTCCATTCGAACTCGCATAGTATTGCGAATTTACTTTTGTAAGTTTAAGTAAGTGGTATTATATAAGTAAAAAAAGGTTTGCTACCTCTGATATTAATTTATACTGATAATTTAGCCATTCTTATCATTTGAAACTAAAATATAAGAGACTGTAGTTTAAAAGTGAAGTACAATTCTCGACCTGAGACGCATAAGGTCGGATGTCGAGATTAAAGCAATAGAATTTCTATTCATCCAATCTTGACATCCGACCTTATGCGTCTCAGGTCGAGAATTATTTAATTAAAATAATTTACTTACTATTTGTCGCCATATTCTCAAAATTTTTACAATCCAACTATGAAAACACAAATACTTCACAAAAAAACCGACTGCACAGCATGATTTTCTTCTTGTTTACATCTTTGCAGTCGGGTTTTTTGATTTTATAAACTTTTTTTATTTACAACTTTTTTTTTTTTTTTTTTTTTTTTTTTTAATTTATTTAAATATAAACGGAGATTGTAGTACATGGGCATATACAAAGTTCAATAAGTACAAGTTTATACCATAACAATTACAATTATGTGGGTGAAGTTCTGCTTTCCTAGCTAGGTTACAGAATAACCTGTATTAAGGAATAACAGTCCCTGTCCCTTACAAAATGTTGAAAATAAACTAGTACAATAAAATCCAATACTACAGTACCTAGGTAATTTAGAAGTTATATAATATTACAACAATGTTTATTTTTGAGTGCATGTGTGTGTATGTTTATAAAAGTGTGTGTGTGCGTCTGTGTATTATGTGCGAGTGTTTGTGTTTTGTGTTTGTAAATGTATGTGATTGTATGTATTTGTGTGTGTGTGTGTTCATATTTAGTTTGATTGTTAGATCTTGCAAGTTGATCCTCAAACTGTTACTGTCGAGTGACATCGAATGACATGATGAAACCGAAAATTACCTCAGTGAGTACTGAGGTACTTTTCGGTCTCATCATAGGTTTTGTTTTGAAGAAATTGACGTACATTTTTTTTACAGTTAAAGTGAGATAATCCATAAATCAAGCAAACTTTGTTAATTTTATTATACAGAGCCGGACCTAGGTATTCAAAAAATTTATTTGCGAAGGATGTGCGCACTTGTGGAAGAATACAAACTAAGTCTTTTCTACGCTTTGTTATTTTTTTATAAGGGGTTTTACAGTGCTGTAGAAGAACTGTTTGAAGGATAAAGTGTTGTCGAACGTTAAGAACATTACAACTACTATACAACAGATCGGTAGGGAACAAGATAGGTCTGGAGGTAGCTACTTTCAGTACCGCTCTGTGTGCGACCTCAAGTGGTTTAAATATAGTTTTCGCAGCACCACCCCAGCATGTGATGCAATATGTAATAATAGATAAACACAAGGAAAAATAAACTACACGTATAATATTAGGATTCGCAATATTTCGGAGCGTTTTAAATATGTAAATTAATTTGCGGACTCTACTGGTAAGTTGGTTAATCTGGGTTTTAAAATTAAGATTTTTGTCTATATATACACCCAGGTATTTAAGTTGATCAACTGTATTTAGGGCTGGGCAGTGGCAAGAAAGATTTCCTTGCAGACATTTATAGGTGTGGGCTTTAATGTATAAAGGAAATCTTGGCTGGGTGGCTGGAGAAATTGAGTATGTAATAAAGTTAGTTTTGGAGGCGTTAAGTGTAAGTGAGTGAGAATAAAGCCAATGTAAGGTTATGTTGAAGCCTGACTGTGCCATCTGCTCAAGTTCCAACCAAGTATCGGCAACAAAGGTTATAGCAGTATCATCTGCAAAAGTTACAATCTTGGCATTTGTAATACCAAGGTTGCATAGGTCGTTTATAAAGACGAGAAAAAGCGTCGGACCCAATATGCTACCTTGGGGTACTCCGTAATAGATGGGGAGCTCAACGCCATTATAAGTATCTATTCTAACCATTTGGGTACGATTTGAAAGGTAGCTTCGGAAAAGATCTAATTGTAAGCCCCTGACACCAATCCCTTCAAGTTTTTTTAAGAGAATAGAAACTGGAACGGTGTCGAAGGCTTTCGCCAGATCTAAGAATACGGTTAAAACCTTTTTATTTTTATCTAAATTATGTACCACATTACTAAGCAAATCTTGTACTGCGTCAGTGGTGGATTTACATTTGCGGAAGCCAAATTGCTGCGAAGATATCAAGTTATGATGTTCAAGGTAATTAGTCAGTCTTTTATTAATAAGGCGTTCGAGTACCTTTGACAAGGCACTTAGAACGGCTATAGGACGGTAATTACTAGGCATCATACCGTCCCCTCCCTTGAAAACTGGGTGAATTATTGCCTTTTTAAGGCAGTTAGGGAAGGTGCCAGTTTCAAAGCAAATATTAAAAATATGGCTTAGGATAGGTGCTAGAATAAATGCATATTCTTTTAGAAAAGAAGGCGAGATGCCATCCCAACCAGTAGCAGCATTAGAGCGTAATGATTTAATCACTGTAATAATTTCATCGGGATCGGTACGCTCCAAAACAAAAGACGAGGATGATTTGCGATTACACGTATTTTGGGGCGGACTAGATACTTCAGTGCCTCTATCCCTTATTACATCCCTTGCAAGCTTTTCGCCGATACTGACAAAATATGTATTAACGGCATTGCATGATTGCGTAGGTGAATGTGACAGTGTAAGTAATTGTGATGCTGTGCTTTTTGTGTTTGTGGTATTGGTTAGACGTTTGATGGTATCCCATAAGGATTTTGGGTTATTATTTGCCTTAGTCAATTCTTGTGTATCATATAATCTTTTTGCTTTTTTCAGTATCCTAGTACAAAAGTTTCTATATCTCTTATACGTAATTTTTATGGTTTCATTTTCTGGACTATTATTGAGTTTCTTATGAAGTGTATCTCTATTCCTTATGCATCGCAATATACCAGGTGTAATCCAGGGCTTTAAAATCTTCTTTTTAGACGAAATTTTTTTGGTAGTCGTATTATCAGAAATGGCCGAATTAATAAGTTGTATGAATTTATCGGTAACAATATTAGCGTCTCCCACACCGTAAAGAGGCTTAAAATCCAATTGCCTTATACTCTCATCAAGCCCCTCACAATCTGTCCTCGTAACTGTAGAGCAAGCTGCTATTCTCAAGCCCTGGTTTTGGATGCACAATAAAGTGGAGAAGTGATCGGTGACTGTGGAACCATAAACGAATGTATGGGTTGGACACTTTGTTCTTAAGATCACGTGGTCCAGACAATTTCCACCTCTGGTTGGATGAACATGGGCAGGAAGAAAACCATGAAATGCAAGACAGTCCAAGTATTCGTGAGAACGCAGGTCAGATGTGTTAGGTTTTATATCTAAATTTAGATCACCGGTTATAATAACAGATTTGAATGCATGAAGCGAAGGGAGAACTACATTGAGGGCAGCTATAAAACTATTTATATTGTCCGTTGATGGTGAGCGATATATACACACTATCGCCATATCGGTGCCGATCTTTATTATAAGACCAGAGGCTGATTGATTGAGGTCTGGTTCTTCACAGGTAGCTAGCAAGTTCGACTTTAGATATACCACAACACCATCACTTTGGTTTTTGTGTTTGGAAGTTTTAAATATATTGTAGTTTTGCATAATTGGAATATTGCAGTTACTAGTGCAGGGCAGCCAGCATTCGGTCAATACAACCAAGTCGCAATCAAAAGTAATGCGGTGTAAGAGCGTTTGTAGACTTAAGAAGTTACGAGAAATAGATCGAATATTTTGTGATAAAATACTTATATAGTTATGCGGATGCAATATTATGGAATGAGTGTCTTCAGGTGCACATGTATGAGTTACTGATACAGAAAGCTGGTCTATATTATCAATTACTTGGTGAATGTCATTAGCCATTGAAATGTTGAGATAAGGGCAAAACTGAGATGACAGTGAAAGTGACCAGAATTTCACAGTGTAATGTACTATATAATAAGTATAAATGTGTCAGTATATTATAAGCAGATTGTGTGAGTGCAAAATGTGTACAGTAGTAGTATTGTGTATGAGTTGTGCAGATGATGTTGTGATATTTTTGTGTGTAGTGACAGATGTCAAGTTGCAAAATACAAGTTAAACATGCGATAATAATTATATGTAGTTTAGATAATAAAATCAAATTTATAAATACGGTATTTAAAAATAGAAAAAATTGTGCGAGTAAGGATAAACAATGGTAGATAATCTTATAGTTACGTAGTCATGCATTGTTGGCTGTGGGCAGCTGTTTCAATTGTATCTCACTTTTAACCACTATAGGTTGGCTATCAGAATCCTTTTTCAGAAACACTCGTCCATTCGATGTCCAGCAAAAGTTGTATTGTTGAGACTTTGCGTACTGTCTAGTTAAGTAAAACAGCCGTTTAGAGAGTGCGGTCAGCTGCTCAGCGACGTAGATAGGTGTTTTTTGGGTTGTGTTGATGTTAAGATGGGCAGAGTTTACTTTATTACTGGCATTTAATTTATTATAATTTTTGACAGCAGCAAGAAACTTTGTTTTCATGAGTGTATTTGAAAACTCGACCGATATGCTTGACGTTGGGGCTTCCCTTTTAGACGGTTGTCTGGTAATATCACGAATGCAGATTGGTTCCACGTTGACTTTTAAGTGTTTAGACAAGTGCATTATGTTTTCAAACAACATTGTCTTAGTCTCTTGCTCTTTTTTGGGAACATTACGTATTTCTATGGATGTTTTAACAAGGTTATGATCATACGACTCTATCTTTCCCTCCAACATAGAGAGCTTGATCGCCATAGAGCTACGCTCTTTTTCAAGACCCGTAATTTTAATCTCGACAGATTGTAACTGATCTGAGATAATAGTCATTGTTTTTTCGAGTTCATTATTGGTTGCCTTAATCTCTGAGTAATGATTCTTTATCTCAATTATGTGTTTCTCCAATTTATCCAACCGTGAGTTTTGAGCTTTTATCATTTCAGTGAACATCTCCTTGATTTCATTTTTAAATACATCCAATCCTTCTCCATTATCCCCATCCGATGGGCACCTGCGTTTGGCTCGCTGAGTTATATTTTCCTCAATGCATGTGTCTGCATATAATTTCTTGATGTCTGATTCCGACCGGGACGAATATTGATTTGGAGGAGTTCTTGGTGACTTAGACATAGTTTGTACTACACAAAATAAGTTCGTACCATATAAAAATATTTTGTACCAAACACCGTAGTTGCCCGCTAATCGCTGCCGCGCATAAATTGTGGCAAGCGTCGAGTATGACGCAGCGCGTATTGCTTAGGCTGGCGCGGTGACGCGACGTGCGGGTGCGCTGCTTAGCTCCGCCCGTTCTATTGCGGTCCCCAGAGTTGTTGTCCTTGTCACACTCGCGCGTTACGTTCACAAGTTCGTATTTATGCGCGCCTGGTACTTCGACAATTATACTTTAGCGTTTATTTACAAAAATATACTATTTAAATTAAAATAAAATAAAATGAGGAGTACTAGTACGGAAGGAAGGCACGTCCAGTCGCTTTCGCGGTCCAAAGGGAAGGGGAAAACTTTTTAGTTGTACTTTTTTTTTCGTTTGGCTTTTAAACATATAAGTAGTATATTTTTTGTAATCACCTCTAAAAACCCTTCATTTTGATACCCCACTCGATGGGGTCCAAGAAAAAAAAATTGCAACCCCTACAATATGGCACCCCAAATCCACCATGATTCTATTTTTTTAACGGCACTTATCTAAGAACACTTGGGCTACGGAGACCTATCTAACGATGTCTTAATTATAAAAATCTGTCAAGTGGTTTAATCCGTTAGGTGGTTGGTAATAGGCCTGACAATTTGATCCAGTCACTATCTATTTTTTACTATGTTGTTGACAAAGTCCGCTGCCATGGACAGGTAAAACTTCGTGTGCATTGCCGTAGTTTCGGTACGGTCCGGCGCGCGTGGCGGACAAATATTTAGCAGGTCTATTTTTTTCTAGTTAACAAACTGATGACTTTATTTTTTTGTTAGTTATTGTATACGTTATTTATATAGCAGCAAATATGTAACAAAAATCCAATCTAAAAGAATAAATAATATTAAAAAAAAAACATATAAATACCTATTTATTCTAAAAAAATATTTTTATTTACATAGATACAATTATATACCGTGTATAAAATACTTAATTAACTAAAACTACAAATATATACCTTTAAACCAAAAACTACTCGCTACCTAAACCTACCTAAACAGTTTTATTAAAAATATCCGTTATTCCTTTTTCCGTTTACGACAAACAATTCAATGTTCCACAATTTTACTTCAATTTAAATCCGTTCACTTCAATACAATACCAAACATCGACGTACTAAAGAGAATTTGAATTCTAGAAATATATTATTTATGTCGCATCAAGGCTGGCCGATAGATGTAAACCATCGGGAAGTCAGCATGGGTCCCTTAGGTTAAGACATCGTGTGTGGGCAGGTCGGTGGGTATAATCGTGCAAATGAAATCACATTAGTTATTCGATACACTGGGTTTATTCAAATAGACACAAGTTACATTCTTGCTTACTAATATTACGGATCGACACTGATTCTACGACGTCTTAGCTCTACGGCTGTCAGTACTCAACTGCTCTATTCTGCACCACGCTAGTGCTTATAAAAGCGTGCCAATGCGCAGTTGCTCTAGATTGCCGCTAGGGGCGTGCTTGTGATTTGACTTTACGTCCATACTATTGACTAAACCCGACATTTATATATATTGTTTTTATTGGTTTCACATCACATGCGCCCAACGTTATCAAATATATCGTTATTGTTTACAAGATCGAACCAGATAGTTCGATCTTTTTTGCCACCTGTGCTATACCTTGTGTAAAGAATAGGTAAATTGAATTGCCAAACTTAAGTGGCAGTGGGCAGGGCACATTGCTCGCAGAACGGATGGCCGATGGGGCAGAAAGGTTCTGGAGTGGCGACCGCGAACCGGAAGGCGTAGCGTTGGAAGGCCTTCCACCAGGTGGACCGATGACCTGGTGAAGGTTGCGGGGATACGCTGATTGCCAGACGCACGGGACCGGTCAGTGTAGCGACGCTTGGGGGAGACCTATATCCAGCAGTGGAACTCTTTCGGCTGATATGATGATAATTTGAGTAAAGTTGAAGATTTATGTGTCGGCGCCATCTTGCTCAATAAGTGAAATATGAAAAAAAAAATACTCTCTTTCCTTACCTCGAGTAAAGTTGAAGAATTTTGTGTCGGCGCCATCTTGCTCAATAAACACGTATGAAAAATGTATTATTCTCTCTTTCCTTTATTATATTTTCTAAAGCTTATTTAAAATAAATTAAATTTGCAACAGATTTTTTTAAATTACTTTTCCATCCTACCGGACTAATTCGAAATAAGGTTTAAAGGGCAATTTTTGGTCCCTGCCAATAATTGGTCCAGTGATATAAAATCTTTTAAATTTCAATGGGTTTTAGTGTAAAACTTTCGGTATCCACAGGGTTTGTATCTTTCTACAAAGTAACGCTTAAACCCTCTTTTATCTCTGCAAGTTGTACAGATATTTTCTCTAACTTCACATATTGCGTGGCTAATTTTTGACCGTTTTTCTGCTGGTTTTCCAAAGTGATCGCTTGAATATAGAGCGTATTGTCAATTTTTTCGGATAATATTTTATGGTTTGCTTAAATTCAGTCGAAGTTCAAAGTTTCTGTGCTAATTATCTGAACTATGTTTTCATGATTAGTGTTGTTTTCGGCGAACAACGGACAACAATAATTTTAAACGCGTTAAAGTTTTCATTTGTTTTTTTTTTCAATAAACTGCTTTCTATTTGCAAGCCAGTTCGACATTTAAATAAAACCTTTGATAAGTTACCTCCTTGGTTGCCATGTTTCGGAGTAAAAGGTCGTGCCATTTTTAGTTACACGACAGATATGAGTTTACTATGTAATTTATTTTACCGCTAAACGACAGATATGGATTTTCATACAACTTTTGCCGGCCGCTGCTCGCATGTCCAGTACAGCAATTTCGATTTATCTCGAAGAAGGTTGTCAAAATAATGCTCAAATTTCCAAGCATTTTTGAGAAAAATTATTAACCGTCGTTAAGTGCAAACTATGATTTTTCAAACTAAAGTGAACCTTAAGGTTGAAACTATAAGTCCGAAGACTTTTCAACTCAAATATGTCGGGCCTGTGTAGCGACCGGTCCGAGCTTAGCCGATAGACAAAATAATATTAACATTGCAAAAAAACATAATAGGAATAAAATATTGTAAAATCCTGGAAAACGCCATTAGGCGTCTATTTTTTTTAAAGTTGAAATTTTGGCAACTGCGACCAGTACATTGTTGTATTTAAAAAAAAATTTCACGTATTGCAAGTAAAAATTCACAACAGTAAATTAAAAAAAACGCCGATGGGCGTATTTCGCACCTGAATATTAAATCAAAAAACGCCGAAAGGCGTCCGCCGTAGCGAATGGGTTAAGGGATACGCATATGTGTACAGTTCACCTTGGTACACTATCAATTCTGGCATTAAAGGTACCTTACTATGGCCTATTACCTCAACTAAAAAGTGACAAATAAAAACTTTTTTTACAAAAAAATACAACAGACTTCGCAAACAACTGCACTGACTTACGTACTCGAAACAACCATTCACTCCGCTCGTCTCTTGCGACGAATGAAACTCCCTAACGCCCTAATAAAAGCTATTACACTGCCCGGAAGTAAGCGAGTTAGGGAGTTAGCGCGACCGGGTCACTCCGGTCGCCCTGCATAGGGACCTTAACTCCCTAACAGACACCACCCTAAATTAAAGTTTAGGGCCCTGTTTACCGTGTAGTGTAATAAGCGCTTTAGGAAAAAATAGGAATGACAACTGTCTTGACACGTCGAAGTTAGTAGGGATGGGGAAGTAGGAAAAATGAATTGATAGTTATCTTGTCGACGTTTTTAAAAGTGATTGATATATATATATATGTCACGTCGAGGTACCTATGAATTATAGGACCACCATCATCAACTCCAATTCTAGAGGCAATTCCTTCATTCTTCATAGGAACGGGTAAACTTCAATAACACACTTCACTGGATTGAAACTCGAAAGTATTTATTTGACTTTGTTACAGGCACTTTGAGTTTTCATTCGAACTTGAAGTTAAAACCACATGGTGGCTCGCTAGGTCGCAATCCCTCGTCGATCTCTAGAGAAGACCTAGCAAGAAACTCTAGGATACTCTTTTAAATCTTTTTATAGTTTACACAATCACTTTAAGACAATTGGTGTTACATGTTTATTAGGTTTTCAAACATCTAATCAATCAGATTTATTAAACAGTTATTATTTTACACACGGCATAGCGCGATGCGCGTTGCGAGTGTGCGGGACTTCCATATTGTTTTTTGTTTAGACACTAATTACTTGGATAGTTGAATAAAGCTAACAAACAATACTAAAATGCTGCTCAGTTAATTATTTTAACATTAAACAATCTCAATACTCACAAATCCAAAGTTGTTTGTAGATTATTACTAAAATAATTACCTTAACACAAAACTATCCAAGTTTCCGGTGATCTGGATATCTTACTAACAAGAAGGTTTCTCATTATTACATGGATGTGTAAAATAGTCTTATTACTTTATAGTATTTAATCAATTACTCAAATTTGTTTAGTTCTCGTATTAAATTATTAAATCTAGTTATTGGTCATTAAAATTATAACATCCGCCATTGTTGACAACTTTTCGTAAGGTCATATTCAAACATATTTACTTCGTCAAATGTGCGTTGTTAAAATGAGAACAAATCTAAAAGTCCTACAATAAGTGTTCCCGTTTTATTTAAACATCTCGTTTTAATTAAACAATGAAAATTAGCTTATCAAATGATCTTCATTCAAACAAACCAATAACTAATTCCACAATAAGCCAATAGATGGCGCTGAACCATAAACCAACATAAACAGACATTTAATAGTTCTAACGAAATCTCAGAGATGACAGGATTATAGAGTTTGTGTTAATTGACAATTGAAATTATTAATTTGGATTACGAATTAGCAAATCCACGCCTCCGCGGCGACATATATAATTAAATTAATTCTCTCCGTTGCATGTGCTAACGTGCTGATGAGTTGTATGCCGCTGGGGGAAGAAGAGGCTGGCAACCAACATTATCTAAGCATCGAAGAAATGTTTGTTTATTTGTTACGCGAATAAAGCTACACAGGCACAAGCCAGGTACTAGTTTAACCCGGTGGGTTTCCTAATGTAAAAGTCGTAACTGAAACCGACTTAGCTAAAGGGGCATAGTCTTTGCAAAGGATGTCGAGTTGACATCATTGGTCCAGGTAATGACTGTGGTTTAAAAAAGTAAATGAATTTATAATTTGAAACACTGGTGCAAGTTCTATGATGGGACAGATAAATTCGAGTCTTTCCTTCTTTGGCCTGATAAATGCACAAGAGCGAAAATTTGTACCATATCCGATTTTTTTTAAATTAAACCCAACCCGGGTCGATGTAAGTTGACGCATAATTCCTGTTAGTGTCAAGAGGACGCCTTGTTTCTTTTTCAGAGGTTTTGACCAAGGAGGTTCAAGCATGAGGGCGATAACTTGATAATACATATACGCACGTCAGCTGAAATTAAGTGCATTTCGGAGTATCCGTTAATTCGTTTGTCATGACTTAAGCCTTAAGACAGTCTTTAAATTCTTCTTGACTTAGTTCAAAGTAACTCTCGTTGTTATAATCAAAACCCATCAAGGTCTGCTGAATAGTCAAACACTTGAATGACCCATTTGCTTTCCTCTCTGGAATGGGCGTAATGTGTGTAAGAGTATATTTTGTTACATCGTGTATTGGAAAGTATGCGTACACTCTTGTGGGTATTATTTACATTGATCTCTGTATGCATTCAATGATCCTGAATAATTTTTAAGTTTGATGGTACCTTTTGATTAGCTACGTTTATTATGTTGCTGATGTGTCTTGGTATTAAAATACTATAAACAGTTGTTTTTTGTAAATAAATTGCCAGTAACCCTGTATAGTATAGTCCATAATTTCATTTATATAATTTTAGTTAATTCGTAAGCTTGCATTACTTGTAAGATACAAGTAATATGATTTTTGTCAATAGATTTATACCAAACACTGTTTCTGTTCATAAACGATATTGCTTCATTTAGTTTTGCTTGAAACTTCTCTAACTTTTTCTGGATTTGCTCTTCAGTTTGGTTTACACCTGCGATGGTAGATATCTACCATAGATATCATTATCTTTGTTTGATGATTGGCAGCGTCTATAATTATATAAGTTTTTGTTGATTGCTATTTAATGTGTCTATGTCTCTGCATACTTCGTCCTTAACTCCAAACACCGATGTTAAAATTTATTGCAAGGTGCCTCGTTTCTTAATTCTTCCTCGTATTCCTTATCTCTGTTAGTTACTCTTTTGCTGTCTCAAACTTCGTTTTTTTTCGTTTAAATGATTTTGAAATTCATTGCAATGTGAAAAAAGAAATAAAATAAGAAGCCAAAAAAAATGCAATGTGTCTCATACATGATGTTTTGATTATCCTAGCAAAGTTGTTGAAATTGTAAAGTTATTTTTTCAATCTTTTTTTGGTCTCGTTCCAAACTGCCTCTCTCGTAATCTGTTTCTTTTCTAAAAGTGTCTCGGTTAATTGTTGTGGTTCCTATTTTTTCAACATATAGTCCTGGATTTATTCTTTTAATGTGTATGTACTCGACACCTTGCCAATAAATAGAATAATTATTGTATGTAATAGTAAAATATACTATTTTGTCATAATACACAGTAATGTACAAATTTATCTGTGTCCTATGCGTGTAAGATGCAACCAAACATTATTTATCTGGGCCGCGCGTCAGCCGGGCCGAGTGCTGAGTCAATGTCCAAAGGTAATATTGATCACATATTTATTAGTAAACTGTAATTGTTATCAGTCAAATGAATCTCAGTAAAAACTGGGAATCTCATTTTTTATTTAAGTTTATGAAAACACAGATCTTTATTGATTATATTATTACTGTAATAAACATTAATGATCTCGACTTTGTTTATTGTTCACAATCGTACTAATTATAATTGATTTTTACTTTTAAATGTATTTTAAAATAATGAACAATCAATAAATGGACTTCTTCGTCTTAAAAATATAAATGGTTATTCGATTTGAGTATCGTATTTTATTTCACTCGAGTGCGAACCCTTAGCATCATTCAGAAATGTTACAATTTTTGCATAATTTACACAATTAATTTGGTTTAACTCTTCGGCCACAAACTGACCAAAAAGGACATTCCGTTTATCTTCTTTTCCATATTGTCAATGAAAATCTTGCAATCGTCGCATGTTGCATGTTTTTTTTAATTATTTCAACTATTAAAGAACAAAAACTTCACAAAAAAATCCTAATTGATGTTTTAAGGTAGAATTTTCACCCTTACTCACCAGCGTGCTCAGGGGTAGGTATTCTGCATGAGACTATAGCAGGGATGATTTCACATGAAGTTGATTTAAGTAAAAGTCACACAGTTTGGTCAACTAATTTAATTCTTCGAGCATACAGTCCGTTATCACAATTTGTAGATGTTCCAAAATATAGGTATAAACAACTCACTTTCAGAAGGAATAAATACATTTTACCATCAATTCCCTATACTGGAGATATGATTTCTCAAACAGTACGGTTATCCTGTGTAGCTGTCTTCAAACTTTTGTAAATTATATCATCAGGAGTGTTCCAAACCTGCTGTAGCTGTGTCTGCTAGTTGACCATTATTTAATTTAACTTATATGTAAAATACTCCTAAGGAGACATTTGGAGCCCTGCCAAGGAAATAAAATTGCATGATAAAATCAAACGCACGTGTGTCAGGAATATGGAAATTCAGACAAATTCAAACTAATACTCACAGCGCCTAGTGAACCATTGGTTCTTTCATTTTGACGCTAGCCAGCTTTGTCCTTCCCAACATCAAGGATATTTATTTATTTTAGGTTAAGAAAATTCTAAGGTACCATTGACCTCAAGTGCACTCGTAAAAGAATTGACAGCCATCTCAACCACAGACCTTGAACGTACTATTTCTAAATCATAGACGCATTTTCTAAAGTATCCTTTATGTTACTAATTTGAAAAGAATTTAATAATTTATTATTTTGTATGTTGAATTTGTGTGTTTATTGAATTAAATTAATTCACACAAATAGGATATATTTTATTGATACGTTTATCAATGCCATACATATGTCAGCGCCATCTAGCACCTAAGTGAACAAACAATCAACCAGGGATATATCTGATCAATATTGGGTTTGTCTCAAGGACACCAGATATCGCTAGTATTACTATGCCATTAATAATTGTTACGAGGTCTTCCGGTCGATCACCTAAATGTGCAAACGTCAAGTAGTGCGCTCCGCAAGATTAAATCATAAAAAGTGATAAAACCTCATTTATATTGTACACCGTGCAAGTGAATCGATAATTAAAGGTAATACGTGAGAAAGGATCACTAAACACTGCGCTCATGTGTGTTTTAAGAAGATCAAATAAATGCAAGTATCATTGTTTATATCCAATAATTGACATTGACACATACAAGAGCTACCAACAAAAGAATACGGAACATTGCGTTTCGTTACGCGCAAACAACTGTGTGAGTGTTGCCACTGCTCTAAATTAAATCTTCTACTACATTACATCAGAGTGGTCATTATCATAATTCGAAATATTACTAAAATGGACGATCAAATGCAACTCTTATTTACAAAATTAAAACTAGAAATGGACAAGCAAACAAATACATTAAAAACTTCTATTAGAGAAGAGATAGATGAGAAATTGAAACCTTTGGTGAAAGACAACCTATTTCTAAAAAATGAAGTTGAAAAATTAAATGAGAAGATAAAACGCCTAGAATCTGATAGAAGGGAACACAATTTAATATTCTATGGCATTGAGGAGCCCGCAAAAGAAAATATTAACGTAATCGAAAGGGTAGTAAAAACTCTAAATGATTCTGGTATCGAGGTTAACAATCGGGATATCAACAAAGCTTTTAGACTCGGCAAAGATAAAGGAGAAGCACGACCTGTTCTAGTTAATATGTTAAATGCATGGAAGAAAATTGAAATCTTGAAAAACAAGAAAAGATTTCCTAAAAATATTTTTGTGAATGAAGATTTCTGCAAAGAAGTTTTGGAAAAGCGGAGGGCACTCATACCCCAGTTAAAAGAAGAAAGAAAAAAGGGACATATAGCATTCTTAAAGTACGACAAACTAGTCGTCAGAGGAGCAGTAGCGACACGAGACAAAAGGAAGAGAGAACAATCTGTATCACCAAAAATAACCAATGAAAATGTCAGACCGAAAATTAATAAAGTAAATGCATTCGAACGAATGTACAGAAACAGGTCTCACTCAACATCAGATTTAAATAAAGAATAGCCACTAACACACGTCGGTAACCGGAAGATCACAACAAATAAACAAATAATATTCAACGATACAACTAAAACTAATGCACCTCCCCCAAGCCGGCTGGTCCCCGTGGGGGAATATGACCAACCCCTTCCAGCACAATTGATAAGAAAAAATAACATCAATATCAAAAGAAACGATAAAAGAAAACTTTATATTGCCACTTTAAACTGCTAAACCTTGCGTACAGAAGAGAGTCTAACGGAATTAGAGCTAGTACTCTCAAGTATAAAGTGGGATGTCTTAGGATTAAGTGAAGTAAGAAGATTAGGAGAAAGTATTGAGGACCGCAAGGAGTATATTTTATATTACAAAGGCGAAACAAAAGGAAATTACGGAGTGGGATTCATGATCAAAAAACATTTAGAAGGAAACATAGAAGAATTCAAAGGCATATCAGAGAGGATAGCTGTACTAAATCTGAATCTGCTATCATACAAAAATAAATGGTCCATTATCCAAATTTACGCCCCCACAGAACAGTACGAGGAATCTGCCAAAGACCTCTTCTATGAACAACTAACATCAGTTCTACAGCAATCGCACAAGAACGTAATGCTGATGGGAGATTTTAATGGCAGAATTGGTTCTCAACAAACAGGAGAAGAACATGTAATTGGCAATTTTGGTTTTGGCAGAAGAAGCAACAATGGCAAAAGAATGATCAATATGGCCCTTGAAAACAATCTTGCATTTATGAATAGCTTTTTCAATAAAAATACAAAGAAAAAGTGGACATGGCTATCACCAGATGGATCATATAGAAATGAAATAGATTATATAGCAACTAATAATAGAAAAGCATTCTATGATGTTAGTGTTATTAAACAACTGAATTTTAACACTAACCATAGAATGGTAAGAGCAATAATAAATAGTACAGAGCCGAGAAAAGCCTGAAATAAATTTAATGTAATAAAGAATATTAGTAGACACCCGGATGAAGCAACAAATGAAACAGACGAAAGCTACGAAAAAGGAATAAGCGAAATTTATGGTCCACTATACGCTCAATTGGCAAAACCTAAGACATGTTATACGGAAAATGAAACCAAAACCCTAATAGAAGAAAGAAGACAGCTTTTAAAAAATAAAAAAGATAAACACAATTTAAGAGCTATTTCAGAAGTAAGTAAAAAAATAAGTAAAAGTATCAAGAAAGACAGAGCGAAAAGAAGATTAGACATACTCAACGATCACATAAAAATGACAGGAGGAGTTAAAAAAGCCTTAAAAGAACTGGTGGAGTCAAAACAATGGATACCAAACATTAAGAATAAAGCAGGAAAGCATGAGACCATAAGAAGAACTATAATCCAAATTGCAACAGACTTTTACAGGTCACTCTACGCAGCGGACCCCAATGTTCAGATTCCAACTACAAATCTAGAAGACGACGAAATTGAGGATATTCCAGTTTTCCTTCAATCAGAAATAGAAAAAGCTGTTAACAGTCTAAAGAACGACAAGTCACCTGGGCGAGATCAAATAACGAACGAAATGATAAAATCTTCAATTATTGCACCTGAAAACTTAAGAAAACTAACAGAAATATACAACACCATCTTAAGAACTGAATCTATACCATCGCAATGGACAAAGAGTACAATTATCCTTTTACACAAGAAAGGGGATCGGGATAACATCGAAAATTATAGACCAATTAGTTTGTTGTCAAATATATATAAGGTATTTTCAAAATTGATTCTAAATAGACTAACAGGTATAATGGACGAACAACAGCCAATCGAACAAGCTGGTTTCCGAGCGGGATTCTCAACCATCGATCATATACATGTATTAAAACAGTTAATAGAAAAAGCCAAAGAATACAATAAAACACTGTATATTGCATTTGTGGATTACAGCAAGGCGTTCGATTCCATCAAGCACGAGTCACTCTGGACGGCTTTAACTCAACAAGGAATTTCCAAGAAATACATACGTATAATCAAAAATATATACAAGAACAGCACGGCACAAATAAAATTGGAAACAACCGGCGAAGAGTTCCCCATAGCGAAAGGTGTAAGACAAGGAGACCCGTTGTCCCCAAAACTTTTTTCTGCAATCCTAGAAAGTGTATTTAGAAACATAGAGTGGGAAAATGTAGGCATAAATATTAACGGGGAAGTACTAAACCATTTAAGGTTTGCAGATGACTTAGTATTAATCACTGACAGCCCTAGTACACTGCGAGATATGCTACAACAGTTAACAGAAGCTAGTAGAATAGTAGGTCTTACCATGAATAAATCTAAAACAAACGTAATGACAAACAGGTAAGAAATAGCCATAACAATAGATGGGCAAAATATTGAATACGTGAAAAGCTACACGTACCTGGGACAGTTAATTTCATTCAGAGATCAAACGGACATGGAAATCGAAAGAAGAGTTGCTTGTGCATGGAAAAGATATTGGTCACTTAAGGAGATACTCAAAAGCAAATACTTTTCCATGGCAGCTAAGAGAAAAGTCCTCAACTCGTGCGTCTTACCTTGCCTGACGTATGGGAGCCAAACGTGGGCCCTAAATCAAAAACATCTTTTAAAACTGAGATCATGTCAACGGGGAATGGAGAGAAGCATGATTGGTGTCACTAAAAAAGATCGGTTAAGAGCAGTTGAAATACGATCCAGAACCAAAGTAGAAGATATAATAAAGAAAGTAAGACAGTTGAAATGGAGATGGACAGGACACATGACGAGAGATAGTAAGTGTAAATGGACAAAAATTATAATAGAGTGGCAACCACGCGATGGCAAAAGGAAAAGGGGAAGACAGGCAAAGAGATGGATAGACGACATAAGAAAATTGGAGGCGCAACCTGGTCTAGAAAAGCTAGAGACAGAAATGAGTGGAAACAGCTGGAAGAGGCCTATGTGTCACAGGACACGCTGATCACTAAACCGGAAAACCCGATGTGTTAGATTTAAGTTTTTTAATACTATTAGATTATACTTGTGTTTAGTTCTTCAGCAATAAAGGCTTAATAATAATAATTGTTACAATGTTAGTTAATTTTTTGCACCAAATACGATCGTGAGCGTACCACACATTTGACGTATTTGTAGTTTGTCCAAGATTTTAGCGTAAAAATGATCAATTTCTTTAAACAGTGCTGAAAACGCCGATCGGCGTTTTACATTATCCTTATCAGGTGCGGAGGACGCCATTGGGGCGTTCGCGACGAAAACCCTCCCGCACTTGGCTAATAAAGGTAATTTTGATCGCCGCAGCGAATGGGTAAACATAAAAAAAGAAAACATTTAAAAATATAAAAAATAGTAGTCCACCGGTATCAGGACCAAAAAAAACAGAACAGTATTGTTTATTATTGTTATGGTATTAATAAATATTGTAACCCAATTTAGATTAACAAATATTTATTTACTGAAAAAAACTGATATAGTTTCGAATATTTCAAAGAGAACCAACATCTTACTCACGTTTGAAACAAACAGAACAACAATTTACATCATTAACTGTAGCTTGTGGGGTCAAACCTATACTTATAACGGATAGGGTAACCTTTATTTTCTATAACTTCTAATCTTGATCTCATTCCATTTACCATATTATTAAAACAAATTGCAATGGTTGCAAATCTTATCCTGGCTGACGTTGAGCTTCGGTTAGTTATTTTTTTTGGCAGGTTTATAATTATAGATCCCAGTTGCATGTAAATGTCTTCGGACAGTGGTAAGCAAAATGCCATGTCTTATAGCATCAGACAGGGTGGTTGCAAAATAATCCGTGGTTTTGGCTTTTCACAATATTACGATGACGGCTGGATTGATTTATGTAATTAATCGCACGTGGGCCTTGACTGTTACACTTTACTTCACCAGTTTCTTGATACCGTCGCACCCATAAACGAACTAAATTAAAAAGAAGAAAAGAAGTAAATTAGAAAGTTAGATTTCTAATGCAAATGCAAAAAAAATATTTAAATATAAATTCATTACAGTTTAAGTTACTGCTCTTTAAAGTTTGATTTAGTTCCAAAAGTACAATTATAATCACTTAAAAAGTTACTCAAACTAGATATCATGGTGAAATCTAGTTTGAGTAACTTTTTAAGTGATTATAATTGTACACCCATCTTTGAAATCATCTCTTATCATTACAGCACGGGCTCAACGTATTTTATCTAAAAAATATCTCACAGATGTTTCACCTATTAATAACTGCATTTGGGCTTCAATGATCAAGTCATTTCTGTCTTGGTAAATTCTGCTTCGTTTAGGTTGTGAGCTCTGCCTATAGTTCTGTAAAAGATTAGTTCTATACTTCATTAATGTTGCATCAACGCATTTCTTTTGTTATTCTGCTACTGTTTCGATGTAAGGCCCAGTTTGGTAGCTTTTCGAAAAAGGCTGTTAGTATAATGATAATGACAACCTGTAACATCTATAGCAACATTGAATAATAAAATAGCCTTTATTGTGACTTCCTTAAAAACGATCATTACTTTAGTTGGATTTCACTGGGGTATCTACGATTTTATTAGAGAAAATAAAAATTTCATAAGAATATTTATTTCTATTTGTCATAAACGCATAAAGAATGGGCACGACATTAGTAAAATTAATATTGCTGCCAATGTCAGCATGAATAGTAAACATTTGTGAGAAAGGTTTCGGGTAAAATTTAAAGTTGCCGTCCATTAAAAAAATCGTAACATTTTCCATGTGTGTTTTTCCCTCGGGACTACAAAAGACCAGAATTCTACTATTATCATGTTTGAAATCAACTAGTAGAAAATTTTCAAATTGTTTTGGCACCTCAACTTCATTTTGATCATTTGTGTTCATCAATTTTCTTTTTTAGACTGTATATGCGACTCTGTTTACTTTTTAATGGTGGAACAGCATTTTTTGTAGCTAAATCAAATCCTTGATTAGTTATACGAACCAAGCTCCGTTTCTAAACCCTAGAGGCCGGTTCACTGCCCTGGGCCGCTTCTTGGCAAGCTTCCTCAACTTGAAAATCTTCCAAATTTTGCGTTTCATCAGACTCACAATTATTATTGTCGTGAGGTTTTTGTTTAATAATGCAGTTTTGGCCATCCTCAACTTTTCTGCGTCCAGTGGTTCCTTGTTCATGGAAAGATGCTCAAATTATTCCATTACAAAAAAAGTCCAATCCCACATCCTTTTGTGAGTTCCATCCAATAACCGTCCTGCCATTACTGTCCAAAGTCCTGGAACGATTAATCCACAACCAAGTTAGCACCTTCCTATCTAAAAATAATCTCCTTAATCCTTTCCAGTCCGGCTTCCATCCTGGTCACAGCACCACCACAGCTCTTCTCAATATAACGGATGATATAAGGTCAGCCATGGAAAGCAGTAATCTGACGGTCTTGGCATTGCTAGATTTTAGTAAAATTTTCTTAGAGTATCCATTTCCTATAGGGCCTGACACTAACCAACCTAGTTTTGAATGTTGTAATACAGGTTGGTGTTTACCTAACCTTATTTATTGGGTACCTACAATATCCCAAAACACGTCTGCCCCCAACAAGATATTACCTAAGAGTTTTATTAACTAAGAGTTTCTCAAAGATAAAAGTAGCTCGAACTGATATGTGATTGTATTTTAATGACTTAGGAGTAATCTATCTAGTATTCTATTATAACATTACATATTAATTAATTTTATTGACATACATTTCTTGAAATGAATTTATATTGATTGTGAATTGATATTAGGTTGGATTGTTGTATTGCTATATTAAGACTTGTAATGTTGGGACCAATATAGAATGTAGTGTTTGTTTTTTTCCTGGCTTGATGATTGTTGTGTTATATCTATTGTTAAAACCACTGTTCGACACAAATGTAAATTTGTTGAAGAATAAATAAATAAAACAAAACTTTTTTTGGATAAATCATTTACAGGCTACTCGTCTATGGAATGCATTGCCAGATCCAATCAAACGTGCTCAATCATTGACTGTGTTCAAAAGACTTGTAAAGGAACATTATCTGTCGCTGTCTTCCCCTTAGCTTGTCCATTTTGAAACAGATACTGTGATTATCAATAGATTGTCGTCATTTTTTGTATTTCTTTTTATTTGCTAATATATTAAGTGGGTATGTATGTATTTACATACATATTTACAACAACCAAAAATACTAGATTACTTATAGGGTCGAGAAAGTCTATGTGTGTTCAGGTCAACAAGATCATAGCGCCATCACTTTAATTTAAACAAAGTTTAACTCGTCATTCCCTAGATGGCGTTGGCGGCAAATTAGATCGCGCTAACGTTTTGTTACCGTCATTTAGTCGAGTGAGTTTGTAGTATTATTTTTTGTGAGTGTGAGCAATACTAATACATTGTGATTCGGTACATATTAATATACGCGATTAGTTACCAGTCCAGTGTTTAATTTAGTTACCCCATCTCCAAGTCGACCCGCGGTTTATTCATGGTCCTTCGAGAGCCGGGTGTGGTCGGCAGTGTTTTTGGTGGTTTCCAGTGGTGGTAGAAATCACCACCCTTCGCGTCGTTACTGGGCAGTGGATCGCTGTCCAGATCAATCCCCTTCAGTGGGTACCAGGTGAAAGGTGCCAGGAGTTGGAGGTGGATCACCGGTTGGTGCAGGGAGCAGCCACTGGAGCGTGGTGCAGCACTACTGGTGGCAGCAACATCCGGAGGAGCGAGGCAAGGGAGGAGAAGAGGTGCAGACCGTGGACTCGCAGAGGGCGCCACTTGCGTGGAGCAAGAAATCACAACGTGACGTCAGCAGTAGTGTCAGTGAGTGAATTCGGTGAAAAATCGTGAGTACAATTATTATTTGCAATCTTATTATCAGGAAGAATTTAATTGGAATTCCCAAAAAGTGCAATTTAATTTGAACTTTATTATCATTTGAAAAATAACTTAGTCATTCTTGAGTAGTTTTGGACTTGCAATAATTTAAAGTGAAAAGTGGTTTTGACGGGGAATCCATGCCCGAATTTGAATCCAGGTGACTTTATAGTGTAAAGACTTGTAAAATTTTACCGAATAATTTTAGTTTACTTTATTGTTTCAAATAATTTTTTAGGTTTTTATAAAATAGTTAGTAAAAATGGAATCGTTTAATGATCTGCAGGAGGACATTAAAGCTAAAATGCTGAAAGCTAAGGCAAATTTTAAGAAGTCCCCTAAAGAGCGATTAACAATTTCATATGTTGAAACCAGGCTTGATAACTTAGAGCAACAATGGAGTTTGTTTACAAACACTCATACTAAAATTATAAGCCAAGTAAAAAGGAGTGATTTGTATAGTTCAGATTATCATAAAAATTGTGTTTATGACGATGTGGAAGAATTGTACGTCGAATATAAGACTGATTTAAAAGAGATGCTATGTACATCAAAACCAACGGAACCAGAGGGTAAATTAAGTTCTGGTAGTCAGTTGGAAAGTTCAGCTAGACGTTTCAAGTTGCCTGAAATAAAAATCCCGATGTTTTCAGGGCAATATACTGAGTGGCAGACGTTTAGAGACTTGTTTTTAGGACTTGTGCATGAAAACCAGTCTCTGGACGATGCCCAAAGGTTCTATTATCTCAGAGGTCATTTAACAGGAGAAGCTGAACAGTTGTTGCGAAATATTAAAGTGTCGTCCGATAGTTATCAAATTGCTTGGGCGAAGTTAGATAGTATGTACAACAATAAACGATTTTTAGCTAACGGCATCTTGAAACGGTTGCTAAGCCAAAAAATATAGTGTCTGAATCGGCTTCGGAAATAAAGAAATTAATTAGTACAACGTCAGATTGTTTAGAGTCTATAAAAAATCTAGGTGTGGATGTTTCATCCTGGGACATATTGATTATTTATATCGTAAGTGCTAAATTAGATAAAGAAACTCGAAAGGCCTGGGAGTTAAAGGTATCCTCGGACCGAACTGATGAACTATCAACGTTTGTACAGTTCTCAGAGTTCTTAATAGGTCGATTCAGAGGTCTGGAAAATTTAGAACCTAAGTTAAATAGTATTGATAAGAAAGTTACTAAATCTTTTCACATTGTAAAAATGTCAATATCGCGTCATGTGCATATTGTGCTGAAGATCACAAAATAACTTTATGCAAAAGGTTCGGTAAAGAATCTAACGATGCTCGGCGTAATTTTGTACAGGAAAATAATTTGTGCTTTGTTTGCCTTCATAATAACCACTCTGCAAAATTCTGTAAAAATACTCTTAGATGCCAGGTGTGCAAACGCCGCCACCATACTTTATTACACCCAACAGGTGTTTCTGGGTCTGGTAATGGGGAAAATGGTAGTATTGCTGCCGAGGAAACCTCCTCGGCCGTTGGAAGGTTGAGGAAGGAGGATACAAATAAGTATAATAATGAAATAACCGTTCAAGCGGAGGGGTCAAGCAACCCTGTAGTCTCATGTCTTTCGACAGGAAGTGGTCAGAAGACTGTACTGTTAACTACAGCTTTGGTTAAAGCTGAGTCGAAAGATGGGACTTATCAAGTCATTAGGGCGTTGCTAGACCAAGGGTCACAGGGTTCTTTCGTTACGGAGTCTACAGTCCAATATTTAGGATTAAAGAAAAAGCCATCGAGGCACACTGTATTAGGTGTAGGGGGTGACAAAAGCGTAACGTCTAAGTCCACTGTCGTCATTAATTTGAGGTCTAGAATAGATCCCAAATTCCAAGTAAGGGTTAATGCTTACGTCCTGAAGTCAGTCACTGCCCTTCTCCCAGCTACGAAAGTAGCGAAGATAGAATGGGTAGACTTGACCGATGATGATTTGGCTGATCCCGAATATCATAGACCCAACAAAATAGATATTTTATTGGGTGCTGAGATTTATAGTCAAATCATCCAAGAGGGCATTAAAAGGAATATAAGTGGCACTCTATTAGCGCAAGATACCACATTAGGATGGATATTATCTGGCGCTTGTGAAGTGGATAATGAGTCAAGTATCCATTCACACATTACCGTGATGCATTCCAGTGTTCAAGCTGATGACAACATGTTGAAAAGATTTTGGGAGTTAGAAGCGGAACCATCTGAAAAAAATAAATTACTCACGGAGGATGAAATTAAATGTGAAAACATATTTACAGCTACCACAACGCGGAATAACATTGGTAGATACATAGTTAAACTGCCGCTGCGTGAGGCTGACCCGGTCAGCAAAGTGGGCGAGTCTAAGTGTATTGCTGAAAAAAGACTAAAGAAATTAGAGACAAGGTTAAGAAAGAACAGTAAATTAAGAGAAGATTATGCAAAGGTTATACAAGAGTATTTAGATTTGAAGCATATGAGACGGGTGACAGATAAGGAAAGGGATAATAGTAAAGCAATATACTTACCACATCACGCCGTCGTCCGGGAGGATAAAGATACGACGAAGGTTCGTGTCGTATTTGATGCGTCCTGCAAAGGGACTAATGGAATGTCGCTTAATGAGAACCTGTTAGTAGGTCCAACGTTGCAAGCTGAACTCCGTCACACGATTATGCGATGGAGAACAGATATGTCTAGTGGCAGATATAATCAAAATGTATCGACAAGTTTTGGTTAACGGCTCGGATACAATATATCAACGTATACTCTGGAGAAACGACCCTGAAAAGGAAATAGAAGAATACGAGTTAATGACTGTCACATTTGGTACCGCATCAGCACCATATTTAGCGGTGCGCTCCTTGCATCAAGTCGCATATGATGAATGTAAGGATAATCCGCAGGTAGAGAAAATAATTCTCAATGATTTTTATATGGACGATTTGATGACGGGAGCGGATAATATAGAAGCAGGATTTAAAATCTACACAGAAATGAATGCAGTCTTAGCTAAAGGTGGCTTCCACTTGCAAAAATGGAGGAGTAATAGTAAAACATTACTAGATAAAATCAGGGATGGTAAAAGAACTACAGATGAAGAGCTAAGGATAAAAACTGATAATGTTACAAAGATACTGGGACTTACCTGGAACTCATGCGATGACTTCTTCCAATACTCAGTGGAACGCCCGCCGCTAGCTGCACCTATAACAAAAAGAAAAGTTATTTCCGACATAGCCAAGTTGTTTGACCCGTTAGGGTGGTTAGCGCCTAGTATTATATTAGCCAAAACGTTTATTCAAAAATTATGGTTGGCAGGTTTAGAATGGGACCAAGAAATCCCTAATAATTTAATACATGAATGGGCTACTTACCATCACAACTTATCTTCTTTGGTGGAGGTTAAAATCCCACGATGGCTACATACTGCTACTGACGTAAAGAAGGAACTGCATGGCTTCTCGGATGCTTCCAAAATGGCGTATGCAGCCGTCATTTATCTCAGAGTCGTGGATCACCAAGGAAACGTTCACATCTCTTTAGTCACTTCAAAAACGAAGGTGGCACCCATTAGACAAGTGTCTATACCAAGACTAGAACTTTGTGGGGCGGTTCTGCTAGCCAAATTAATGGCCGAAGTAGGGGAAGTAATGGGGGTCCAGAAGCTTGACTGGCATGCATGGACAGATAGTGAGGTGGTGTAGGCGTGGCTCAATAGTCATCCTAGCCGCTGGAAAACTTTCGTAGCCAATCGAGTTTCGGACATATTAAACATTTTAGACACATATCACTGGGCTCACGTATCGTCTAAGCAAAATCCCGCAGATTGTGCTTCCCGCGGTGTTTGCCCAGCTGAATTAAATTCTACAGATATATGGTGGAATGGTCCGGATCTGTTGCGACAGCAGGTAATCGAATACAAAAGGCCTAAACATCTCGTAACTCATTTGGAAAAGGTCAAAGCACACACGACTATGGTGGATACAATTACCGTCTGGAATAAGTTTTCCAGGTTGTCGAGATTAATTCGAGTTATAGCTTACTGTAGACGGTTTTTGAATCTAAGGAAACAAGCAACTACTAAACATAGTACACGGGAATTATCGAAACAGGAACTTGAAGATGCCACAGATACATGCATAAGGAAATGCCAAGAGGAGTTTTCAGAGGAAATGCAAGATTTAAAAAATAGTAAGATAAAAAAGAAAAAAGGGAATCTGGATTCGTTAAATGCCTTTATTGACTCTAATGGAATTATAAGAGTTGGAGGAAGACTTGAAATGTCTCAATTGGGGTATAATCGCATACACCCAATCCTCTTACCAAGGGAATCTTTCCTGAGCGAACTTCTGATTGCTGACGCTCATGCAAAAACCATGCATGGGGGCCCGCAGCTTATGGTCACGTACTTAAGATCAAAGTATTGGATTATAGGGGTTAAGTTGCTAGCTAAAAAATATGTGAGGGGCTGTGTTATATGCATTAGGTATTCAGCCAAAGCACGCACGCAACTTATGGGGCAACTACCATCGGCACGTGTGACACCAAACAAACCGTTTCTGTGTACCGGAGTAGATTATGCAGGACCAATAAACATAAGAGTATCGAAAGGTCGCGGGAACAAGTCGTATAAAGGTTACATTGCACTCTTTATATGCATGTCTACTCGAGCGGTGCATATAGAAGCGGTTAGTGAGTTGAGTACCAAAGGTTTCCTAGCTGCGTACAAAAGATTTGTGGCTAGGCGTGGTCGTTGCACCGAGTTGTACAGCGACAATGGTACTAATTTTGTGGGCGCTGCACGGGAATTGCTTTATTTATATAATGAAGAAAAATTCAATTTTAACTCGGAATTAGCAGAGTATCTCGCTACTAATGGCACTAAGTGGCACTTTATTCCTCCTCACGCGCCAAATTTTGGAGGTCTTTGGGAGGCAGGCATTAAGTCTACCAAGTACCATTTAAAGAGGATCATAGGAAACACCACTCTGACGTACGAAGAGATGGCTACTGTGCTGGCTCAAATCGAAGCCTGCCTCAATTCGAGACCATTATCCTATGTTGAGGATCATGATAAGGTTGAAATATTAACACCTGGTCATTTTCTGATTGGAGAGCCAGTTGTTTTAGTTCCGGACTCAAATTATGAAAGTTCAAATGTTAATAGTTTACAACGCTGGCAACTCCAGCAGAGAATGATGCAGGAGTTTTGGCGACGGTGGTCGCATGATTATCTCCAGCAATTTCTGCAACGGCACAAGTGGGCTCATAAAAATCCAGAACCATCTATTGGCGATATAGTATTAGTTAAAGAGGATGACATGCCTCCCGGCAAGTGGTTATTGGGAAGGATTGAGCAAAAGCATTGTGGACCTGACGGAATTACTCGGGTAGTGACTTTACGCACGAAGGCTTCAATTGTTAAAAGGCCGACATCCAAATTATGTGTATTGCCAGTTGTCCAGTAATTCAATTATTAATGTAAGATTAATTAAGGTTTCATGTTAGTTGTATTTAATTATAAGAATTGTTGTAACATTTGCTACTATTTTGTAGCCAGATATTTAGATACTACTGTAGGAATATTTCTCCTTCTCAGGGTGTGTTGGGTCTTTAAATAAGTTCTAACGCGCGTCAACAGTGAAAAGGTATATAATTACAACACATAAACACAGTTTAAGGGCACAAACAGGTAAAATTAAACTATTGTACGAGCGTTTCGCGAGCGTGACGTACTCTCTCGCGTCACTTTGTCCACTGGTCATTTGGCGGGGGTGTCGTCTCCCGTCGCCGCACTTAAGGGTGAGTCCCCACACAAACGTTAAGGCTACACTACCTATTTACTACCGAAGACATATGTGCAGTTTAGTGCTATTGTTGTTTGTTTTGGCTTTGTCCCTTTATCGTTGGCATGGTGGGCGGCCGTTAATAAGGACATTCTGCATTGTGTCCTTGGTGGGCGGTATGTTCAGGTCAACAAGATCATAGCGCCATCACTTTAATTTAAACAAAGTTTAACTCGTCATTCCCTAGATGGCGTTGGCGGCAAATTAGATCGCGCTAACGTTTTGTTACCGTCATTTAGTCGAGTGAGTTTGTAGTATTATTTTTTGTGAGTGTGAGCAATACTAATACATTGTGATTCGGTACATATTAATATACGCGATTAGTTACCAGTCCAGTGTTTAATTTAGTTACCCCATCTCCAAGTCGACCCGCGGTTTATTCAATGTGCAGTCGATGGAACGGCGTTTGTGGGTATTGCCATGGAGCGAGAGGCGCTCGGGGGGGTGAGGGTCGCAGCTGTCGCAAATGTTGCACGACTTGATCATCAGCTCCACGGCCTCATCTATACCCGGGTACCAAAAGCGTTATCTGACTTCAGCCTTAGTTTTAACTATCCCTAAATGTGAGTTGTGCAACTCTTTTAAAATTTGACTACGTAGTATTTCCGGTAGCACAACCATGTCCTCTCATTAAGCATCCATTCTCATAGGATAATTCGGTTTTACACAAATAATACGGTTTAATGCGTAAATTATCTACTTTACTTGGCCAACCATTCTGGACTAAATTGATAACATTTTTTAAAACAGTATCATTATCTGTCGCTTCGCGCAACTCATCTTTAGTTATTGGCAAGCTACCCTCAACTACAAAGTGAACATAAGACGCGCGGTCAATGACTGCTGCAGCGGCGGCCACGTGTGCGCCGCCCTTTCCCTCCGCGTCCGCCCGCGGTTGGTCGTAACCTAAACTTGCCCGTGATAAAAAGTCGGCGTTATTATCTGCACTTCGAACGTATTCAATTGTGTAGTTGTATGCGGATAAAAACATGGCGTACCTCTGTAGTCTATTAGCAGACACCTCGTGTATGCCCTTATAAGGCCCAAATATGGATATAAGCGGCTTGTGATCTGTGCGTAATACAAAGGGGTCTGATTTCCCATGAAGGTACTGATGAAACCGCCGTACCCCAAATATGATGGCTGTTGCCTCTTTGAATTTGTGAGTACCGTTTCTCAGCTGAGTTGAGCGTGCGGGATGCGAATGATATTGGTCGTTCCACTCTATCATACCCAATTTGTGACAACACGGCACCAAGTCCATGTGGAGAGGCATCAACCGTTAAAATGATTTTTGCATTGGAATCAAAATGTGTTAATACCTGTTCTGATGTTATTTTGTTTTTAATTTCCTGGAAAGCCTTATTATGTTCTGTAGTCCATTCCCATTTAATACCTTTTCTTAGCAAATCATATAAGGGGCTCAAGATACTGGAAGCCTTGGGTACAAAGTTTCTGTAATACTTGACAAGTCCTAGAAATGATTGTAACATGTGTATGTCAGTGGGAATTGGCGCATCCATTACTGCTTTGACCTTTGATGGATCCTTTTTTTAATCCATCCTTATTAATTACATATCCTAAATAATTGATTTCATTTTTCAAAAAATCACATTTTTCTTTATGCAAGGTTAACCCTGCATCTTGGAGCCTTTGCAGCACTGCACAAAGCTTCTCCATATGCAATTCTGGAGTTTTTCCGGTCACTAAAACATCATCCAACAGACATAGAACCCCATCTAATCCCGCTAGTATCTGTTCCATTGCTCTTTGAAATATAGAAGGTGCACTAGCAAGTCCAAACACTAGCCTAGTGTATTTAAATAAGCCTCGGTGAGTATTTATACACGTTATTTTTTGTGACTCTTCGTCCAATGAAAATTGGTTATATGCCATACACAGATCAATCTTGGAGAACTGTTGTCCACCATGTACCCTAGAAAACAACTCGTGTACAGTCGGTAATGGATATTGTTCTATAACAAGTTGTTTATTTATTGTGACTGAGTAGTCAGCGCATAGTCTAAGTGAACCATCACGTTTTAGCACTGGCACCACTGGTGATGCATACTCTGAATGCTGTACCGGTTTCAAGATGCCTAGATCAACCAAGCGCTGTAATTCTTTGTCCATTTTGTCCCGTAGAGCGAATGCTATTGGCCGTGCCTTATAAAATGTTGGTTTAGAATCCTTTTTTAATTCTAACTTAACACTATACTTAGTGAAATTTCCTAATTTGTCTGAAAAAACTTCCGGAAAATAAGTTTGTAATTGTTTGACTTTACTGTTTTGATTATTAAGAAAATTACAACTAGCAAGTTTGAGGTTTAATTTCGAGATGAAGTCTCTTCCCAAAAGCGGCGGCCCTCCGTTATGTATGACGTATACGTTTAGCGTATGTGTGTGCTGCAGGTATGTAATAGGTAACCGCATGTAGCCTACACATTTCATGACGTCACCCGTATAACTATGAAACGTTTGTTCCGCAGCTAATAACGGTACCTTGTTAAAGCTTTGTTTAAATGTTTTAACCGATATTACTGACACTGCTGATCCGCTGTCTAATTGGAATTGAAAACTAATCCCATTGATTAATGTCACTACTGTCATTGGTTCTCCACAGGCTGACCTAATATTAAATAATGAGAACTTACCATCGTCGCCCTCGCTCACCTCACCGGCCTCTTGAGCTGTCACAAAATTTACATCTTTGCACATTTTACGTAAATGGCCTTTCATGTTACATTTTTTGCACTTATAGTTTTTGAACCGGCATTGAGATGGGTTGTGATTTTTACCACCGCACACATTACACTTAGTCGCGTCGGTGCCGGACGCGATTTTGTTTGAATCTCGTCCCTTGTCCATCTTGAAAAGCTCCGCTTGTTGCGAAGTGGAGAAAGAGCCCGTAGTTGTGAGAACGGCAGCAGCGCCTGCGCGCGCACAGCGCACGCCTTCTGCTAACTCCACCGCTTTCACCAACGTCAAAGTCTCCACGTCCCACGCGAACAGCTTCTCCCGTTCTGGACCCGGCAGCATGCCCATCACGAACTTGTCGCGAAGCGCTCTTCTACGTTACTGAACCCACAATGCACTGTGAGGCCCCGTAGTCTTGCCGCCCATTGAGTGTGTGTTTCACCAGGCTGCTGTGACGCCGCATAGAATCCGTAACGCTCACCGAACCCACAATGTTTGGGTATGAAATGGCTATCTAGTAGCCGTATTATAGCTTCATACGGCACATCTTGGACATCTTTTGGTAAGGCCAAATCTGCGGCCAGTTTGTAGGTGGCGTCATTGAATGCGCTCAACAAGATGGCGCGTCTTTTTGCACCTGATGCGTCGGTTTTTGCATCGATGTCGTTCGCCAGGAACCATTGGCATATGCGGCCCTTATATGTCCGCCAGTCGTGGACATTATGGTCGAACGTTGCCAATATTCCAAACGTCGCGTTCATCCTCGTCGCCACTGTTAGGTTTGGATGCGGGGTTGGGTAAAATACACGTGATAATCAAATGCCGGTATTAGACACACTGGTTTATTCTAATATGGCTGTTCTATCATAGACAACTGACAGGGCATGGACATAATGTTATTCAGCCTATTCTCCACACAACAGATACCGTAAACATTAATTTATATGTGTTCAAAACGCTGAGACTTGTAGTCGATAAAAATATTATGAAATCAGTGTATTATGCCCTTGCACAATCTATAATATGCTACTGCATCACCTCTTGGGGTGGGGCTCCGAAAACTACCCTAATTGAAATTGAAAGAACCCAAAGAGCCATACTGAAAGTGTCGTCATTTCGACCGTATCGCTACCCCACTGAGCAGTTATACAAAGAAAATCAAGTCCTGACAGTGCGTCAACTGTTTATATTACACATTCTGCTGAAACACCATACTCTCTTGGTCTATAATTCAACGCTGTCTAGGGGGAAAAGACGATATGACCCAGTGGAGCGCCATCATCTACGTCACAAAACTATTTTTTCAAAACGGTTCTTTTGCTATCTAGGTGGCTACTTATACAATAAAACTCATAAGTTGTTACATATCTTTAGTCTCACAAAGAATAAATGCAAAAAACGGCTAACTGACTGGCTACTAAAATTAAACTATAATGATACTGAAAACATTCTTATACAAACCTAAACAAAAATCACACACACACCCACACACTCACACATTCACCCACACACTCACACATTCACCCATACTACACATCTACTTACATTCGTCTTGCATAGTTAACCTAGATACTAACCAAAATAAATAAAACTTTGAAATGTCTTATAAACGCGACGACCGACGCGAGAACTTAGTTGGGTAGTACAAGTTAATACGTCCGAGAAAATAACAACAACGGACGAACATCGAGCAAATTAATTTGAACTCTAAATCTAGAGACAAAGAGTTGATATTTCTATGAGCCGAAAGCCATTTTGGAATAAAAATGCATTGTGTTAAGAAGAAAAGGACGCCAATAATTATAGTTCCACGTGTGCAGAAGAGTAAAACGATTGACCGATCGAACGATGCGAGGTAAACTGGTTTGTACTTGTTTACGTTAAATCGGAAAGTTGAAAGTTGTTGTCGAACCGTAGACGCCGCGCGTCGCGTCGTCGCAAAGTTTATAAAGTACGTCTACTTAACATAGTTTACGTAATGGACTAGTCGACAAATTCAACTAGTTGATCGACTCGTCGATCAACGGAAATGGACGGTCTAGTTTCGTTAACGCAAAATACGTCGACGACCCATCTCTACTAGACACACACTTGTCCACACACACTCACTCATCCACACACACACACACACACAAAACACACTCAAACCATCGCCATACAGGAATACACAATCACGTGAATAATGTTATTCTTTTCTGTTCTGTTTTTGTAAAAATAGTTATCTTGCTATGGAAGAGCGGAGTCTCTTAATACAGGCATTTTTTTGCCTAAAAAGAGGCTCCAATCATAACTTGTTGTTCAGATTTGGTTAAGAAATAAACAATTTTGCATTTGAATTTAAATCTATCCTATAAATCTGTATATCTAGGCATTGCCAGCTTCCTTTGGCTAGTACTATCTTACAAAGGACATTTACCTTTGTTTTTTTTCATTATAAGTTAAAAACAGGAGTTTTATACTATACTATATACTACTATAGTCTATCCAAAGGATGTTCTATAAGTCAGGATGACCTGCTGATAATTTCAGCAGGCTGACGTTCTAAAAAAGCTTATTTTCGGAATTCCTAGGTGTGATACCATCCCGTGTTTGTCTAGATAAATTTAATCATTTTAATTTAATTTCTACTCAAGCTATCCAGGCTATCACCGCATATTATGGGTGTCCTGGTATCTGATAAAATGCCCTTTTACATGTCTAGTGCTTTTACAAATCTATCTGGATCTTTTGCACATGTTGTGCCCCGAAAGGTGCTAAGCTTACGGCTAGTCACTTTTTATGTGTTAGCTACCGTGCAAACTATCTAACCAATTATCCCTGTATTGGGACGACACGACAGCGCGTTTATCGGGCTATCGGGAGGTTACTAACTATCCCTTATTTTTGGAACCACCAGGGGTGCAATAGTCCCGGGGAGTGCCAAAAACAGACTAAAAATGCAATTTCAGAAATTATGCGATTTGGTTTTACATTCGATCTCAATACTTTTTGCGGTACAAGAACTGCGCCGCGCGACTTGTTTTTAGGGTTCCGTACCCAAAGGGCAAAAACGGGACCCTATTACTACTCCACTGTTCGTCTGTATGTCTGTCACCAGGCTGTTTCTCGTGAACCGTGATAGCTAGACAGTTGTAATTTTCACAGATGATGTAATTCTGTTGCCGCTATAACGACAAATACTAAAACAGACTAAAATAAATCTAGTCGACGGCACGAACTATTTTGTGCGCGGGGTTAAAATGCATTTTATATCAACCGACAACACGTGCGGAAGAGATTGATGCTGTGATGAGCAGTAGGAAGCTAGTTGGCGTACGAATACACACTTTTGCAAATTTCTAGCGAAATGGATAATGATTTAGGACGAAACCGTGCGCGCGAAATTTTATAAACAGGCCTTTAGCAGTCTAGATATCATGAAAAAAACGACTAAATCTATCTGTTCAAAATAAAATTATTTGCATTGTTGAACTACTAATCTATCCCTGTACGGAGGCCGTTTTGCAATTTTCCGTCTTTTTATGGTATTTATTTGCTCCCAAAAATGCGTTAAAGTTAGTGTCGAAATGTGAAACTTTCGACGCTCATAACTTCCAAATATTATCTTTTTTACTTTTTTGATTCCATACAGGGCTAGATAATGATGAGACAAATTGATATAACTTTTTATTTTGAACGTACATCGTCAAACAGTGGAATAATCTCTAGACTACGTTGTATGGAAGAATTTTCGACTAGTGTAACCTTAAGTAGGGCTCCCATACAACAAACTTGTTTTTTTTGCCGTTTTTTGCGATTATGGTACGGAAACCTAATAAAACAACGTAATTTAGTGAATCGTAACCAATGGTTTATTCTGTTCCACAACTTCCACATTAGCACACAGAAAGGATGTGACCAGTTATAAATAATAATATTTCTAACACCCCAACTACCACAAATAAACAAAACTTCTCAAAAATAATAACTTCTAAGACTCTATCAAACTAACTCCTAAACCTTCAATACATTTGCTGTGCTTTACAGAATTTAAAGCCTTGGTGAGAACATCAGCTGGCATAAGAGTTGTTGGCAAATATTCTAAATTAATAATTTTATTGCTAACCGCATTCTTAATAAAATGATATCTAATATCAATGTGTTTACTTTTACTATGACACCCATAATTTGCCACCAACTTCTGTGCACTCTGACTGTCATTATATAATTGAACAGTACACAGATTACCAGTAAGTTCAAATAATAAAGATCTCAAATATATGGCTTCTTTGCATGCCTCAGCCAAAGCCATATATTCAGATTCCATGCTTGACAATGCTACGGTGCTCTGCTTCTTACTTTCCCAGGAAATAGCTGATCCTGACATTACAAAACAAAATCCTGTATATGATTTGCGGTCAAAAGTGTATGGTCGGGTGTCAGATATAATAAAACATCCCAAAATGTGGTGTAAGACTGCCTTTATTATGTTGATACTATGACTTATATATTGGTTACACACATTGAAATAGAGGTTGCATACGTACTACATCACACCTCCCAAGGCAATAAAAAAAAAAAAGTATTCCTTTGCATGGATACTTTTTTTTTTTTATATATATAAAACTACGTAATGTGGTTACAAATTTAATGTAAAATTACTGTTTATTATCTACGAGTAATGGTTATGCGTTTGAGTTACTCTCAGGTTTTTTTTTTTTTTTTTATATATAAGTATATTAATAAACAACTTATAACTAAGATTACAGTTGTTGTATCGCTTGTGTTTATATACAAGCGAATTGCTTTTTTTTTTTTTTAACTTATACCTAAGATTACAGTTGAGTTCTGTGTTTACAAATAAAACATGTAAGTACTTTTTGTTGGCACCATTCATTCAGGGCATCACGAGTGCATATCATTTTACAGCCACGATCGCAACGAAGGTCAGTAACCTAGGTATTGTTGCTAAGTATACAATATATTATGACTTTATGAGTAATACAACTTCGTTCTGTTTTTATGAATAATATCAATTTTTCCATTAATGTTTACCTCTACATTTGGCGACAAATCTCTTAGGGACCAGTATAAAGGTTTGAGAGCTTATTACCAGTTTCATTTTTAATCAATATTTTATCATTTGGTTTATATTCTACAGGTCTTACATATTTATCATATCTGTTTTTCCTTTCTAATTTCGAGTTAATCAAGTTTTCCCGTGCTTCTGTTTGTGAAATCTGTAATCTATATTTAAGCTCAAGGGGATAACTGTCATAATTGTATAGTGGTTCTACTGTTCTTAAAAGGTTACTTGGTAAGTTACATTTCTTTCCATACACAAGTTCGAAGGGAGTAAATTTTGTCGATGAATGTACTGTGGTGTTGTATGCAAAGGCCCAAAAAGGTAACCATGAACTCCATGAGTCTGGTCTTTGATTGATGTGCATTCTTAAAAAGGCCCCTAGGGTTTTGTGAGAATTCTCCAGTGCACCAATGCTCTGGTGATGATAGGCTGTTGAGTTCAGTTTGGAAATATTAAGAATTGTACATACCGCTTTGAATGTCTCTGACATAAACTCCGTTCCTCTGTCAGTAGCGATTTCCCGAGGCACACCGTGCACGAGGATGAAGTTGTTGACGAACACACGAGCGACTTCAGCTGCTGTTCTATTCACTAGTGGAAAAGCGCATACATATTTTGATAGTTCACATTGAAGTGTTAAAATATACGTGTAGTTATAGTAATCTCTATCAAGAGGCCCTACTATGTCTAAAAATATCTTCTCAAATGATGATTGTGCCGTTGTGGTTATTACCATGGGTTCTTTTACCATAACCGTATACTTTTGTTTTTGACAAATAGGGCATTTTTTAACATAGTTATTTATATCCTTTTCGAGACCCGGCCAGAAATAATATTTTTTAATGTTGTTAATCATTCTTTTTGTGCCTGCGTGGCCACTTGTGGGTAATAAGTGAAAGTCATTTAAAATGACTCTCCGATCTTCTAAATTATCTACTTTTTCTATATTATTTAAAATACACAATCGCGGTCCTTCCCATTTAGTATATCTTTTAACCTCATTAGTTATTTTTCCTATGAATAAGTTATGGGATTTATTTTTCACGAAACATATTTCATGTATATCATTAACTTTACAGAAATCGCACATCGCTCTCACAAATGCGGCTGGCGTCAGTTGTGATCGAGCAGATGGATTTATATACAACATCATTTTTGCTTGATCATATGAAAATATATTATTACCCTTATATATTCTATTCGTTTTTTGTAGCCTGTTTAGACTTGTTTTATCAATGAATTGCAGCTCTACTGCATTACTAGGCTTGTTGATTGTTCCCACAATCCTTGCTTGATCTTCTTGATCCGGGACACAGTTGTCTGCGGTATCTTCCGGAATATGAGAAGTTTGTTCTAATCGTTTTATCTGTGCTCGCGTCATTACAAATAAACTTTCGTGCATGTTCTTTAAATCTTTCGATGATATTGGAATTCGAGATAAAGCATCGGCGGCTGCATTTTGTTGACCTTTGACATATTCTATTAAATAGTCATATTCTTCTAAACATAATCTAAATTTGAGTAGTCTACTTGATGGCTCCTTTAAGCTAAATAAATATACCAGTGGTTTGTGGTCAGTTACTATTTTGAATGGACGACCATACAAATAGGGTCTATAATGTTTTACGGCCCATACTATAGCCAGGAGTTCTTTTTCAATAGTCGGGTAATTACGTTCAGCTTTGTTTAAACTCCTACTGGCGTAAGCGACTGGCCGACCATTGCCGTTGGATAAAACCGCTCCTATCGCGTACCCTGACGCATCAGTTTGTACAATAAACTGATTTTTATCTGATAAATCCGGATATTGGAGAACTGGTGGTGTAGACATACATTCTTTAAGTGTCTGAAATGCCTTTTGTGCATCGCTATTCCAAATGAATTCTACATTTTTTCTACACAAAATATTTAAACTGTTTGCAATTTCAGCAAAATTTGGAATAAATTTGCGATAATAATTCGCTAAGGCTACAAAACGCTTTACTTCATTTGTGTTTTGGGGAATTGGATAGTTTTGTATAGCACTAATCTTTTCTGGATCGGGTAGTACACCGTTATCTGTTACGACGTGGCCTAAATAGAGCATTTCCTTTTTAAGAAAGTCGCATTTCATCGGATTTAATTTTAAATTGACACTGCGTAATCTTTCTAGTACTTCGATTAAATTTTTGTTATGATTTGATAAGTCCCGTCCCATTATAATTAAATCGTCCTGATAACATAAACATTTTTCATAATTAAGGCCCGCCATTGCCATTGTCATCATTCGGGCAAATGAGTTCGGGCTTGTCTTAAGACCCATTGGCATTCTAGTCATTTGATATTGACCTGAATGAAAAGCTGTAAATTTCCTACTATCTGGTTCAAGTTCCACGTTATAAAACCCTTGGCTTAAGTCTAAGTGCGTAAAATAAATGCAACCAGAAAGCGAGTCTAATATCTCATGAATATTTGGCAGTGGGAATTTATCATTTTGAACACAGTTATTTAACTTTCGGTAATCAATGACTAGACGCCATTTCTTCTCTCCATTTGATTTCTTTGGTACTAATAGAACGGGACTAGACCATTCGCTATTACAGGGTTCTATTATACCTTGTTCGAGCATGCGGTTAATTTGATTCTGTATTTCCCCTTTTTGTGAATGTGGGAGCCTGTAAGGTTTGCTGTAACTTGGTCTAGTACCGGGTTGTATTGTTATTGAATGTTTATATATAGTTGTCGTAGTGAGTTGGTCTCCTTCGAGATAAAAGATATCGTTATACTTTGCGCATATGTTCCTAATGCTGATTTTTTCCTCCTTATTTAGATGATCTAATTTTAATAAGGGAAGCAGTTTTTTGACTCGTTCTGCATGTTTCTTTGGCTTGTCAAATATACAGATATTATAATCTCTTGCTTTATGTATTTTAGGATTAATGCTATGTACATAAAAATCGTTTTCTGTTGTGTTCAAAATTCTTATTGGTAGCTTTCCGTCCGCGGGGCTTGCTATTGTACTTGCTAAAAATATTCCGTTTCCTATCTGCTCTGCGCAAACTACACAATCTTCTGTTATATCGGTCATAATGTAATGTGTGCTTTCGGACCTAGCGGGTATAGTTAGCGTCTCGTTATGTTTGGTAATAGGCACACAAATTTCTTTATTGTTATTATACATAACTAAGGAGTAATTTTTGAAGTTAATAATCGAATGATATTTGCTCAAAAAGTCTTGGCCTAAAATGCCACTTGCCTTACAGGGTAAGGATTCAAATACGTAGAATTTATGGCTTAGAATTTGTTCACCTGCTCTTAATTCAAGATAAACAAAACCGATCGCTTCAATTTTTCCACCAATACCATTTACAACAAGTTTTCCTTTTTGGATGGGTTCATTCAACTCAGCAATGTGTTTATATTTTATGGCCGATATGGATGCACCGGTGTCGATTAGCCACGTATATGTAAGATTGTTATGTTTAGAGTGTAATGAAATATGATATATGCTACTACATGACATCATAACGCTTTTATTCACGAAAAAACTCTTCTGAATTATTATTATCATTGTTATTTTCAGATTGATTTTCTCGCGGATTTGAATCTGTCAAAATATGCGTATTTTGTTGCTGTTCCTGGTGAATAGTAGCTTGGTTAAAAAAAATCCTACCTTTAGCTCCACGGTTAAATGCGCCGCGGCCACGAGATCTCCATCCACCGCGACCTGTTGGCGATATTCGATCATCCCTCCGTTCCGCCGGTGGCGTTGATTGTCCTCGTCCTCGTGACATCCCCTGGCCTCTGGAATTCCTATATTGGTAGTAATTGTTATTACGACGCATAAATAAAATGTCACCTGACGTGGACGGTGTTGAAACTTCCTCATCGATGGCTGCTTGTATGGCATCACTTAAAGATGTAAACTGTCGTGCTGCTATTATTGTGCTTAGTCGACGATTTCTTAATCCGTCGGCAAAACTTTTAATGGCTGTTTTTTCGTTAATAGGCTTCAATATTTCGTAGCTAGACTCATTGCCTTCTGATTGGGAAATCGTCAAGTCAACAAACAAATCAGTTATTTTCTTACCGTAGTCATCTATAGTAAGATCATTTTGTTTCAAATTGTACAATTTGTGTTGTAGAGCTGTTGCTGATTTTTTTGGTAACAGACATGTTTTCATAGCCTTTACTAACTCATTAACACTGTCATACTTTGCATTAAGTTTAAGTTTAGCAGACTGCGAAAGTCGACTTTTTAAAACAAAATTTATCAATTTAATTTGTCCGTCTACGTCAAGTTCCGTTTCATAGTATTCTACGCCATCAATGAGCTGTTTCGTATTTGTGCCGTCGTCATTTAGAACTGGTAATAAGCTCAAGGCGATTTTTAAATCGAATTTCGCCATATTTTGTTCAATAATTGACTCTTCAGTCGATGAATTACTACACAAATCTAAAATATTGTCATACAGGTTTACAAAATCTTTGTTTAATTTATTAAATTTACATAATTCCTCGTCTTTTAATCCGGTTTTACGTAGCCTTAAATGGTCTAAGCTCTCATTGAAATTACTCAGCAATTTATCGGCCTCTTTTAGTTTTTTCAAAACAATTTCACCCTTTCGTCTACTTGGTCCTATTTTTATTAAATATATTCTTATCTTACCAAGGTCATTGTATATCTGTAACAATTCGTCATACATAACTGTCCATAATTTTTATAGTTCATATACCAAATGCAAGTTCATATCGCGACTATGATTCCACTGCTGCACGCATACACTGCCCATGTTAGAATTACCACACTTTCACATTCATTAGAACACAGAACTCACAAGAACACTAGCCGAATTGTATGATTTGTTACACGCCTCTGTGTTGTCAGGGATTCTTGTTGGAAGCGTGGACCCGACGTTCCTCGCCTGCAGACACGTTACAAGCACCGTCGCGACACCTTCTGGATCGATCCACAGAACGCCTTAAGATGTGTCTTGTTATCTGCTCTCGCGCCCAGGACTCATGACATCTTTTGTAAATTTTAAAGATGGAGTATAGTGCACCGATGAATAATATCGTGCAAATTATTGTTAGCACGATACTTATGGCCGATAAATGAAATTTAAATTCCTCTACCGTCGCTGTGTTTTTAGCGGCGCTATTTTGATTGAGGAAAACCTCCTCATTAGTTACTTTTGAGTTGCACATTTTCCAAAGTCACTTTTAATATATTTTCCACTTAAACAGTTGCCACACTGAGCAAAACCGATACTAATCGCGTACATGATTCAAGCCCTGTTTAGTGGCAGGGTCGCCATGTATGGTCGGGTGTCAGATATAATAAAACATCCCAAAATGTGGTGTAAGACTGCCTTTATTATGTTGATACTATGACTTATATATTGGTTACACACATTGAAATAGAGGTTGCATACGTACTACATCACAAAAGTATTACTTGCCCAATCGGCATCAACATAGCCAATAAGTTCAGATTTTTCTTTTACCAATTTTAAACAATAACTTTTAGTTTTCTTAAGATACCTGAGTATTCTTTTTGCATAGTTCCAATGAACATTAGTGTAACACTTGTTAAATTGACTCAGGTAACTGACACAAAAAGAAATGTCAGGTCTTGTAAGAACAGACAAATACACTTCCAATTAAATGTTGATATGGTATATCTTGATCACAATATTCAGTTTTATCAATATCTAATTTGCATTCCATTGGAGTACTAGCAACTTTGCAGTTTAACATATTAAATTTCTCCAATAACTGATTTACATATTGTTCTTGATCTAAAGTAATAAATAACATCGCCGCAAAGTTGCCTGCTTGTCGGTCTTCTACAGACTGTACTTCGGTGAGTGTGCTCAAGAACTCCACGACCTCATCCCACCAGCCCCCTTCTACCATCGGACATCTAGACGCACTGCAAGTTATCATCCTTACCTTGTTGCCATTCCACCAATTCGAACCAAGCGCTTCCAAACATCCTTTATAATGCGCACAGCGAATGAATGGAACTCACTACCTGCGTCTGTGTTTCCGAACGCATTCAACCCGAATCTCTTCAAAGTTAGAGTGAACAGGCTTCTTCTGGGTAAGCTCACTCCATCGTAGACTCTGTCTCTGTCACCTATGACCTAGACTAGAGTCAAGGGCAAACCCATTATAAAAAATAAAAAAACATTGGATCTTTTATCAATTTTAACTCTCATACCCAAACATTGTTGAACTTGTCCTAAATTTTTAATCTTAAACTTAGAACTGAATACTGAAATTAACTTATCAGTCTCTTGTTGATTACTAGAATAAACAAAAAAAATCGTCGACGTACAAAGCAATTACAATTTTAACATTATTATTCATCTTGGTAAAAACACATGGCTCTAAACAACTCTTTTTAAAACCCAGTTCACATAAACATTGATCTACCCTTTCATACCAAGATCTTGAGGATTGCTTAAGGCCATAAATAGCTTTATTTAATTTAACAATAACCTTTTCTTTTTTACATCACAAGTAATATCTGGCTGATACATGTAAATATCTTCTTTGAGAAAACCATTTAAAAAAGCTGTTTTCACATCTAAATGGGTGACTTCTAAATTTAATTGGACAGACAAAGCAAACAATAATTTCTGTGTAGAATGTCTGACGACCGGTGAAAAAGTCTTTTCATAATCTATACCAGGCCTCTGCGTAAAACCTTTCGCGACCAATCGCGACCTATACCGTACACTATTATCACTGTTTACTTTTCTTTTAAAAAATCATTAACACTGCACTAAAGTTTTGTCAGAAGGCACTTCACCCATGCTTCATTTTCATCAAATGCCTGCAGCTCATCCTTCTGGAGCTTCAATCCATTGGTCTCTGTCTGGACTATCCAGGGCTTCTTGGACGCTGACTGGATCACTGATGAAATCTGGACTTGACGTTGTACACTAATTTGAGAAACCATAACGCTCTGGAGGCTTCCTTAATCGTTTTAATTTTTCTGGAACTGGTTCTGGTTCCGGTTCTTCCTTTTCAAATTCATCGGGTTGCTGTTACGTAGAATCTAAGTCAGTCAAGGCATTAAGAAACTTTTCTGAAGGAACAACTCCACACTGGAGGGAATAGAAATGGGTTCCTCCTTCATTTCTTTCACCCCAACTGAAACTGATACAACTGCATCACTAGTACAGTTTCTTTCTGTATTTTCATGAATTATCACATCTCTACTCATTACAACACACCGCTTGACAGGATCATAAACTCTGTAGCCTTTTACATTCTCTGAGAAACCAACTAAAATAAATTTATTTGATTTAGTGTCCCACTTAAGCCGTTTCTCCATATCCGTTGTGGCACATGGACCATTACTTGGCTGCCAAATGGTCATGTCCGTATATGACTCAAATCTGGTTTGTTGTTTGACCACAGCTCGTATGGAGTTTTATTATCTAGCCCGGATGCCACAGATCTGTTTCTAAGATAGACAGCGGTATTTGTTGCCTCTGCCCAACACTTTTTATCTAAGCATGAATCGATAGAAAACCGCGATTACGTAAAAACCCTACAACCTCTCTGACAATCTTAGTAAAACACCTAGGGGCTATGGCAAGTCCATAGGGTAATGCGTTAAACTTGTAAGTTATTTTTTCGTTCGAGTTTTGCGCGATATAGTGGAATCGAAGGTATTTACGAAATTGCTTAGCAACAGGGATAAGTAGATATACTTCCTTCATATCTACGGCCGCCATATACCAGTTTGATTGTACTAACTTACAGGCAGTCCTATTATCCTCCATTTTGAAATGTGTTTTAGAGATAAATTTATTTAGAGATTTTAAATTTAGAATGAACCTTTTACCACCGTTGGACTTTGGGGCTAAAAAGGTACTAGATATAAACTGATCTGAACTGGGCTCAACCTGTGAAACGGCACCAAGTTCGGTTAAATTCTCAATAGCCAATGACATATCGCGCTGTTCACTCAATGACCACGTTATTCGAGGGATACACGTTTGAAACGGCTCGCATAGAAACGGAATAGCTATTCCCTTCATGATCCAATTAAGAATATTTTTATTATTAGTAATGTGGGTCCAACAATTATAAAAATGTTGTAATGTACCTGCGTTACTGGCGTGCAGGGGCACGTGACCGGTTCTGGTTCGCTTTGGTTAGCGACGTCGCTGTCGCCGTCGCCGCTGCTGATCGACGCGCTGACATGGGGTATCTCCTCTGAACCCCTCGCCCCCCCCCCCTGTTCGTTGGGTAACGAGAAGATCCGGCCCAGTTTCCCTGGACCTGATGGCGCGCAGATATTATATTATGGGCATTTGATTTTACTGGTAGTGGCATAGTCTTATTTATCTGTAGTCCCTGTTTTTCAATGGTTTTAGACGCTTTTATTTTATCCGGTAAAGTGGTACCGAACAACGTGTCATCTCGCTCGCTGTCCTGTATGACATTGAGGAAGGGCTTCGCTAGCCCGGGTGTAATCATTTTTATTCGAGCCTGAGTTTCGGAGTGATGTAAGTCACATAAAATGCGACAGCCATCACTAAGAGTTTTGATCGCCTCGATATTATTATCACTAGTTAGCTATGACGTCATCGCCTTGCTAATCGCGGTAATACCGGCACCCAAATGCTGTTGAGACGTCACAACTTTTTTGTCGCGTAACCTTACCATTTCTGGAACAGCGGCTGCGATCTCAATATTTAATTTTGGCGCTTGAAGAAGCGTACAGTTACTGGGTATGAGATACTGTTTTAAACTTTTGCCTCTCATTTCTTTGACCATGCCCTTTTTGAGCAATGGTAACCATAATTGGGTTAGGTTATTATGTATTTCCTGTCCCCATACAGGTCCTTCATCAGTTGCCTCACCAAGGGCCGACAGGATTTCTGGATCCAACTGATGTTCAGGAAGTTCCGGCAGCGGTAGCGGTAGTAATGACTTCAAACCATCCTGCTGAGTCGAAATAGGCTCTAGCAATATATCAGGCCGAGGTCCGTCGGGATCAGGTATACGACTGCGTCTTCAGCCCCAGGACCAGGTAGCGGCTCAGTTTCTATCAGTGGTTCTAATACATCCCACATCACCGTTTCGTCTCCTTAAAAAGAAAAATAATAAACGTAACGCAACTATTGTGGTTAGGAGGTACGTTAAAAAGCAACAGTTCTAAATTCGAATCTATTACTAGTGACGCCTCGTTCGCTGTGGAATCTATGGCGGGTAGAATATTTGCCGCGTTCAAATTTGAATCTATGGCAAATTACCAATACCAAGACTGTCACTTAGACCAGTACTTGTACGGTAATGATGACAGTGATAAATATTAACTAACCTTGTTGATTTTCGTCATCCGAACATGAGGGAGAATCTTCTCGACGGCGTCGTTTGTGACAGTGTTTTTCTTGTAATCTCTCCATCTTCTTCATGTAATAATTGATACTTTCTTCATACGACCGTTTAGGCATCGTGAATACGAAGAATCACCGATTCTAATTTCGAAAAAAGAATGATACAACCGAAGGTAGGAGCGCGTGCACTCGTTGCCTCGCACGGAAAAAGAATGAGGACACTGTCAACTGTCAAGTATAGGGTAGTACACGAGTCGATTATTGATTCGATTAATATTTAAAGAAATCGATTCCTAAATCTGATTATAAATAACTTTTAAAAGCGTGCGAGTGTTGCCTTGTAGGTGTAAGGACTACCTGTTTATTTATATCGAAAATGAAACCACGAAATATTATAATGTTTCTAAGTGACTTTTGTAAGTCAATGGTTGTGAGATATGGGTTGTTTTCGGTTACAACCCTAAAGATAACTTTGTTATTCACAATTTTATCGAGAAATTCAATGAAATACAAACTTATTTTTGTGATTGATAAAAACCAATAATATACATCTTTTTGCAATGTCAGGCCGGTATGGAAGAAGAAAACGTGTTGCGCCTAATCCAAGTAGCAGTTTCTTCCACAATACCCTCGCTATACGGTTACAAATCAAACACAGCTCATTCTAATAATCAATAAATTATAATTCTCTTTCTCATTTCAGCTCTGCTAAAACTCGTATAATATTATCCGTTTTTTGCTTCTTATTCTGCTCTTCATTTGAATCTTCTTTGATTTCCTGTTTTGTGCTTTGTTCTTGATTATCTGGTTCATTACCTGTGGTAAATTATGTAAATTTTTATACTTAATTGTTAGAAATTATTTAAAAAAGGTCTTTTTCTCAAAAACTATGAGATTACGCATTATTATTATACTGTAATTTCTTTACTTTTTTATTAAACTTATTTTCCACTAAATTTACAAACTCTATAAAACAATTTGCAGTTTCAGCTTTACTTTTAATACAAAAAATTCTGGTACATTTACTATAATCGTCAATAAATGTCAAAAAATATGTTCGCAATATTTAAATAAGTTGATAAATAATAAATTAGTAGACGGTTTGCCAGATAAGATTGATAGCACGGATATGAAATGTTCTAATTGTATTGAAAGCAAAATGGCTAATGTACCTTTCCAGAACAATAGAACCAAGACAACTGATATTTTAGAGTTGATTCATACTGATTTAAACGGTCCACACAGCACAACTGGTAATGGTGGAGAAAAATATTTTACAATGCATGTCCTCGAAAAGAGCGTTTTCCAAGCAGCCAAACTGTGCGGAAAGTGTCACTTTTTTTTACTAGTGCTTTTTACTTTCCTGTACTTTTTTAATTTTTAACTCCAACGTCAGCCCGCCGCATAGAGTTTTTATTATTTGAGAAAAGTTTTAAAATTAGTTAAGTACAGATTATCATTCATATAAAAAGTAAAAAAAAACTAATACGTCATTTAAGGCGTTTTTAATTACTCTAGATTTAGATTTTGATCAATAAATTAATTTTAATTATTCATTATATATGTTTGGCAGAATTAATATTTTGCTCGTGCCTTTTTGCGTTATGACGTGACAGCTATTGCACATGCGCAGTAGAACTATGAACTATTAGTTAATCTGTGGATATGCTGAGCGCCCTTGAATAAGCGCCATTTTATTAATTTCTTGCTTGGTTCAGATATTTTTTTTTATTTCCTCGCACAATGCATAGTAAAATGTTGTATGATACACGTGCGTAAGATGATTTCCGACTCGTGTCGATTTATCCACTCACTCGCTTCGCTCGCTCGTGAATAAAACTGCCACTCATCGGAAATCACCTACTTCCCGCACTTGTAGCATAAATAACTATTTTGACATTTATTGACGGTTATAGTAAATGTACCAGATTTTTTTGTATTAAAAGTAAAGCTGAAACTGCAAATTGTTTTGTAGAGTTTGTAAATTTTGTGGAAAATAAGTTTAATAAAAAAGTAAAGAAATTACAGTGCGATAATGGCAAAGAATATTTAAATCGAGATATTTATAATTTCATTAGACAAAAGGGAATCGAGTTATTACCATGTCCACCCTATGTCCATGAATTAAATGGAGTAGCAGAAAGGTATAATAGATCTACTATGGATATAGGTAGATGCTTAATGAGAGAAGCTAAAATTCACAGAAGGTATTGGCCCGAAGTTATAAAAACAGCAGCATACTTGAAAAATCGAACAATTGCTAATACAGTAGAGAGTAAAACTCCTTATGAAATATTTTTTGGTGTTAAACCAAATGTAGAGCATCTTAAGATTTATGGAAGTAGAGTCTATGTGAGGGTTCCTGAAGCTTTGAGAAAAAGTAAATGGGACGATAAAGCACAACTAGGTGTGTTAGTAGGTTATAATGAAAACAGTTATAGAGTTTTATTAAATAACAGAATAATTAATGCTAGACATGTACAAGTAATCGAAGAAAATATTCAATTAATTTGTTTAGAAAAATTTGACGATGTGAAGGATAGGGATTTGGAAAACAACAATACATCAAAGATAAACAATGAAATATTTGAAACCAACATTGATGAAGACTGTGTAGATGTAAATGATACTAGTTCTGATAATACTTTGCAACATCTTGTTAATGATGATAATTTAAGTATCAATAGAGACAAACTTGTAATAGAAAGAAAGTCAAAAAGAAAGATAAGTCCAGTTTCTAGATATGGTAACCCAGTATCACACTTTATTTATGTAAATTACATTGATGCAAATGTACCTAATACATTTGAGGAGGCAATGAACTCCCACGATTATAAACAATGGCAGATAGCCATGGACTCAGAAATAAATAGCTTAAACAAAAATAAGACATGGCACATTGTTGAACGACCAAAAGATAAAAAAGTTATTGATGTCAAGTGGGTCTTTAAAAAGAAAAGTAATAATGCTTACAAAGCTAGATTAGTTGTACGGGGATTTCAGCAAAAAGAATATCTTGAAAATGTTTATTCACCAGTAGGTAAAATGCAAACATTGAAAATTTTATTATCATACAGTTGCAAAAATAATTTATTTATAGAACAAATGGATGTTGAGACAGCGTTTCTAAATGGTCATGTAAAGTCAGAAGTGTTTATAAATCAACCTAAAGGTTATGAAACTGACGATAGTAAAGTTTACAAGTTGCAAAAGGCACTCTATGGTCTCAGAGAAAGCCCTAGAGTATGGTATGATTGTTTCAACAAATTTATTGAGAAACTGAACTTTGTTAGAAGTAACTATGATTACTGCTTATATGTAAATAGTACAAGCAAAGATTCAATATATATACTAATATTCGTTGATGATCTTCTAATTTGTTGTAAGGATGAAGATAAAGTAAAAAAGGTAAAAACTAGTTTAATGGAAAGATTTGCAATGAAAGATCTAGGAAAAATTAAAAGCTATATTGGCATAGACATTGATTATAGTGATGATAGGAAAATAATGTCCTTAAGTCGAACAAAATATATTGAATCTCTGGCTGTAAAATATAATTTGGAAAATACTAAGTTATATGATACTCCAATGGAGACAAACTTAAAATTAGAACAAGCTAGAGATGTAGATGATAGTTTAAAGTATAGAAATATAATAGGCGAATTATTGTATATAAGTACTGGCACCAGACCAGATATAGCATTCAGTGTAAACTACTTAAGTCGATACCAAAATTGTTATGACCAAACACATTACAAATATGCAATGAGAATCCTAAAATATTTGTATAAGACTAAGAATTTAAAGATAACATACTATGATAATGCAAACACTGAAATATTAGATTGTATGGTAGACTCTGACTATGCAGGAGATAATGTAGATAGAAAATCTACAACAGGTTTTGTAATTAGATTATTTGAAGTTCAAATTTTTTGGAAAACACATAAGCAAAGTACAGTCACTAAGTGTTCAACCTTTGCAGAATATACTGCTATGTCAGAGGCAGTGACAGAAATACTTTTCATTAGAAACTTGTTAATTGAATCATTCAGTGTAAAATTTGATAAAGCAATAAAATTGTATGAGGATAATACAGGTGCAATTTCGATTGCTAAATATGGCAATTTTACTAAGAATTCAAAGCACATCGAAGTGCAGTATCACTATATAAATGAAAACTATGAAAAGGGTATAATCGATATTGTAAAAATTGATACAAAATTTAACTTAGCAGACATGTTAACTAAAAGTTTAGATAAAACCAATTTTTTGAGAAATAGGTTAGGGTTAAGATTATGTTAGTATTTAGGATTTGTTTATAACAGTATTGTGTAAACGATCAAGATTATAAATTTAAGGAGGCGTGTTGTAATCTGTGGTAAATATTATAATCTTGATTTGGTAATGCTACACACAGCGCCACCTACAGTCTTTTCATGTTCACTAATCTTCACAAATCTGTCATGGCCTCCGCTCTCAAGTCTCAATGTCAATTCGTTTAAGTTTCTTTTTTACTTAATAAAAAATGCTTTATGTAACTACTGGCCTAGTTTATTAACATCACCTAAAACTCCATCACTCCAACAAAATGTTCTCTTCATTGATTGCTTACATGTGTGATGAACATGTGGATCAGTCTAGTAAAGGGCAGAGGCGAGTAAGGGACCGCTTGATAGTGCCTCTGGTAGTCGAGATATCGGCGACGTGAGATATGCCGTCCTCTCCAGGATACAGTTTGGCAATGCGCCCCAGGCGCCAGCATAGCGGCGGCGTATTATCCTCCTGAATGAGCACTAAATCACCAGTAGTCAACTTGGCCTTGTTCTCACGCCATTTCGTTCTTGTTTGGAGCTCAGAGATGTACTCCCGTTGCCACCGTGTCCAAAATTGCTGTCGCATTTTCAGATGGCTTCATATCTTGTGCGGCAGCGTGCGCTGTCGTCGATGATTGGCGATGGCGGTGTGGTCAGCGGCCGGCCGATCAGGAAGTGCCCTGGGGAGAGAGGAAGGAAATCTGTAGGACAAGAAGAAAGTGGGGACAGGGTTCGGCTATTCATTATAGCCTCAACCTGCGTAAATAGCGTGGACAACTCTTCGAAGGTCAGATTTGTGTTGCCCATTACACGTTTGATTATATGCTTAGCCGATTTAATGCCGGCCTCCGACAAACCAGAAAAGTGAGGAGCGTAAGGTGGATGGAAATTGAAGCTAATTTGCATGTTTGCTGCAAGTTCACTAATTCCTTTCGCGTTTGATTTTAGAAATTGACCTACTTCCTTGGACGCTGCAACGAAATTACGCCCGTTGTCTGAAAATATCTCCAAGGGTTTTCCTCTACGTGAAATGAAGCGTTTTAAACATGAAATGAATGCGTCTTTAGAGAGGTCGCTAACGGCCTCCAAGTGCACACACTTGAACCTAAAGCAGATGAAGAGACATAAATAGCATTTGGATACGCGAGCCCCACGACCTTTTTTATTGAGGATGTGAAAAGGCCCTGCAAAATCCATCCCGATAGACTGGAAGGGTGGAGCGGGCGTGACTCGCTCGGGAGGTAGACTGCCCATCATTGGTGTAAGAGTTTGTCCTTTGTGGCGGCGGCACACGACGCAAGAGCGCACGGTGCTGCGAGAGAGCTGCCTGCCGTTGATCGCCCAAAAGGACTCTCGGACAGAATACAGAAGTTGCTGTGGACCTACGTGCAATAGGCGTTTGTGTTCCTGGCGAAATATCAAAATGGTCAAATGATGTTTGGAGTCCAAAATTATAGGATGTTTTTTATCATGGCTATAGCTGGAACGATCAAGCTTACCACCTACTCTCATAACACCTTCCTTCTCGAGAAACGGGCTAAGAGCTGATATTTTACCCTTAAGTATGGCTTCACCTTTCCTTAGTTTGTTGTACTCTTCAGGGAATTATTGTTTTTGAGCCTCTTTTGCTAATAATGTTAATGAAATGTTCATCTCTTGAACTGATAGAGGACCTCTTATAATATTTTTGTCTTTCAGACATTGGATGTACCTTAGTACATATGCAAATATTCTCTTGATTCTATTGAGAGTGGAGAAATCTTCAAATCGAATAACTAGTGACTTGCTTTCTGTCGTCACGACCTTCATCTCAGGTAAGTTGGTTTTACTTGGTTTTTCTTGCGATGGCCAATGATTTTTATCCATGCTGAGGAAGGACGGGCCTGACCACCACTCTTGTAGAGTGCGCAGCTTCTCTGCAGGGACTCCGCGGGAGATGTAGTTAGCTGGGTTGGCAGCAGTGGGCACGTGACGCCATGACGCCAGAGGTAGTGGTGCCGGCGCGGCGGAGGCGGCCGCTCTAGCGGAGTGCAGTGGCCCAGCGACAGGTATTCTGCTATAAATTCACAATAGGCTTGCTTGAGCTTCGGATTTTTGCGGAATTTTCGCTCTAAAGAAAATAATCTTTGTCTTGCTCTATTGGATAGGAATCACCGAGAACCTCAGTAGACTCTTTAAGTGGAAGCTTCACAGAGAAATGTTCATTTTCTTGGCGGGTGGTGTGTGTCTGAAAATGCTGCTCACACATCTTCTCACTATCACTCAGGAGAGGCCTTATTGGTAGCTCTTCTAGCTCCCAAAATCGGGCAAGTTGTTTATCAAAATTATTGTTTAAATGATCGTCATTTCTTGACAAATTACACTGATCATTACTAGGTACATAGTTGGAAGGTATAGCTATAGCGCCTGAAACTAACCAGCCCAACTGGGAACTTCTCAAAAATGGCAAATTTGCTCCATGTGATTGCTGCTCTGTTCCTATAATTTGCCAGAATAAATCCGCACCAATCAGCATGTCTATTGGGCCTGAAGTGTTGAAGGAAGGATCGCCTAGTGGAGTTTTCGGAGGAATTTTGAAGAAGCTGAAATCAATGGTTGAACTTGGAATATTTGCTGTAAGCTCAGGTAGAACCGGGCATGCCAGTGTGGTATGGTAGTCTGTGTGCCGAGAATGTATGCGGACAACGCTTCTCTCTGTGATGAATCCACAGTGTGTATTGCCCATACCGGTTATCTTCGTAGTATTTGTCTGTATGGCAGGTAGACCCAACTTCTCTTTCAACTCTCTAGTTATAAAGGTGGCCGCACTTCCGGAATCGAGAAGGCAACGTTCTTTCTGGCATGCGTTGTTACTTGGATTTACCACGTCTATAATGGCTGTAGATAGTAATACGAGATTGTTGCGTTGATAGTAATACGAGATTGTTGCATCTCTAGTTTTAATTTAAGCTCATTTACTTGTGATTCTTTGTATTCAGATATGGGTACTGTCTTGATTTGGTCTAAGTAATTTTTAAATTTAGTTATCCTACCACGGATACTGGCACGTTTAGCTTTAAGAGTTTTGATATCCATGGCGATAATAATTAATCAATTCTAAACTTTAATAAGGACAGCACTGAATCACAGGTACAAAATAACTGGAATGATCTTACGTTCTGGTTTTCGGTAGTTACCGGCACTCCCTCGGCGTTAGCGAAGCAACCACGCGCGGGGGGGTATCTCGGGGCGGAGGGCACGCGTGCGACGGCGGCGCCGGCACGAGGCGCTCGATGATTACCCGAAGTGATGACGGGCTCTGGCCACAAGGATGGGCACGGGCACCTCTTGCGCTGAAAAATTCAGCCCAAGGCGGGGTATATAACGTGCAACACAAGCCAAGGATAGTGCAATCAGAGAACAGCAGGGGCGTGAACAACCACGCAAAGGCACAAAAATAAACACTCGTCAGTAACCCAATAACAAATTAAAATAAGATGGCTATGTTGAAAACGAGCACAAATGCTGGCTAGCACTTTCAGTACATGCGGGAGGGATAGCGTAAGCAACACGTTTGTTCACAATGAACAACACAAAATGGCGCACATGTAGTCAAGTAATGTTTTCCAAGGTCACTGTTGTAGTTGCACAATTTAGTGCAGGGTATAGAAGATAGCCTACAACGAAACAGAATAGGTGACTGGAGTAATTGAATCGCGAAATAATAGCGTAGAATTGTAAGTAGATACCTTACCCAAAGGTATTTTTCCTAGCCACTTGTAGCTACATATGCAATCGCACTATTACACAAGGGCTACAAAAATCAAGGGTTATAGGTGGCAGTAATTAATATTGTTGTTTAATTAAATAGATACGCACAATGCACATGCATGCATGCTTTTCCTATCACTGAAGTAGTTGTCCCGCAATAACGCAGGCAACAAAATAAATACAACATAAGGGGTATAGGTAATAGGAAAATAGAGGAAAGGAAACTTAGCTGGGTATTCACGATTTCACGGGCCGGCCACACCCATGCAGGCCGCACTCGCCAATCGGTAACTTGATCTCCTCTTCGTACTAATTCTCGACACGCACGATGGTCGATGCTCGCTGCCCGTAGACACGCCGAATGCACACGGTGGCGGGTGCACGAAGTTTAGGGAAGCACGAAGTGTTGGAAGGCTCGGAGTCCGATGATTGCAGTTAAACGGTCGCCATTATGTAAGCGCGTGGGTTTCACACAACTTACATTAGTAGTTATTTAGTAGTTCTTTTAAAGGAAAACACGTCAGATGAACATTATAACTTTAATAACTTTGTATTGTACATACAACTTATTACTATTAGTTTAAGACTATAATTCTCTATCATTGCGAGACGTTTTTGGGCGCGCGGTAGGGAGCTATGGACGCGTGTGTCGTCGGTGGCGGTAGCGGAGCCAAAGGGGCGAGAGCGCGGCTCGCTCGACGCAGACGCGTTGCGGGGTGTGAGGGAGGGCAGGCGCGGGGTGTCCCATAGTGAGGGGACGCGCGGCGCAGGCAAAATTCTGGTCGCGTAGTGTTGGCGCGAACAGTGTCTAAACAAAAAAAAACGATATGGAAGTCCCGCCCACTTGCAACGCGCATCGCGCGTATGTGATTGTGTAAACTATAAAAAGATTTGAAAAGAGTATCCTAGAGTTTCTTGCTAGGTCTTCTCTAGAGATCGACAAGGGATTGCGACCTAGCGAGCCACCATGTGGTTTTAACTTCAAGTTCGAATGAAAATTCTAAGTGCCTGTAACTAAGTCAAATAAATACTTTCGAGTTTCAATCCAGTGATGTGTGTTATTGAAGTTTACCCGTTCCTATGAAGAATGAAGGAATTGCCTCTAGAATTGGAGTTGATGATGGTGGTCCTATAAATTCATAGGTACCTCGACGTGACATCAGAATTGGGACCAGCTCCCGCCTTCTGCCCATGCTATGAAAGCCATCCGAAGAATTTCGTACATCACCGCCACCGCCGAGGGCATGGCAAAAGATTTTCCTATGATAATTTCCAAGAACGCATAGAACTTTATTGAAACGTCAGAAGAAGCTAAGAATTAGCTATGGTCTCGTCTAAGCTGCTGATGAAGAAAGAAAGAAAAATTGTTTATTTGCGCCAGGCACGACGCATAACATAAAAAAAAGAAAAAAATAATAATATAAAAAAAATAATAAGATAAATACAATCATTACAAAGTATGCGTCACAACTACGCAAAACGGTCATCGCTCAGCATAATGCTGGGAGGATGCTGTCCTACATCATTATGATCATAACTAGCCGGAGACAATATTATTGAATTGAACCAAAACTTTGTACAGTACAGAATGACCGAAGCAGCTAAACAAACAAAGACTTGATCTGTCCGTTGATAGATTCCATCATCATTAAGGGGAGTGTTCTGTTTTATTTATTTATGTTACCTAACATTCTAAATTATTTTCATCATACAAGGCAAGGTTAGTGACCTTTTGTGTTACAATTTTAATCAATCTGCCTAAACTTTTCCCAACTAAGTCGGGGTTGGTGACCTTTTGTGTGACAATTTTAATCAATCTGCCTAGACTTTTCGCAACTAAGTCGTGGTCGGCTTCAAGTCTAACCTGATGGGGTTCAGCTGAGTATCAGTGTGTATTTGTGTGACAATTTTTGGAAATAAAAAGAATGAAAACAGCCTAATTTACTCTATAAAATAAGACAGCTTACTAGTAACTCAATGTTATTGTTTAAAAATGGTTCTTTCTTTTCTCTTAAGAATTATAATGGCTCAGTTATTATTTGAGAAACTTAGTTTTATTTGAGGAGTATGTAAGGATCGTAGCAAGTGGCGATCTGTGGTGCTGCCTATCCCCATGGGGACAAGGTGTGAGTGTATGAATGATAAACAATTCTAAGTACTTAATTTGAGTTTAGTGCCGGACAAAAGGTAATTTAACTTATTTTTATAGCGTTCATTACATTTAGGTAGCTAAAACAAAACAATAGTTTAGTAGGTAGCTACGTTAAGTAAGTAACAGAATGTATGTGCAACAGAATTAGTAAACATTTGGCTAAAAGTGCCATGACATGTTCATGTTGTCGCTGTAGTTGATATTTTTACAATGAGTTATGGTTTTTACCCGACTGCCAAACGGGGCTTATTATTGAACTAGCTGTGCCCGCGGCTTCGCTCCCGTCATCTGCCTGCCAACCCTACCTACCATACTTACCAGCCTGCCTGCCTACTCCACATACTCAAAAATATACATACTACATTACATACCAAGTTTTTTTTCTAGTGTCATTCTTTCGCGTAAAATCTTAACACCGCGATTCAGAAAATGACTTTAAATGCACAACGCCATCTATCGAATAGCGAGTTCAACTGTCCGAGTAACTGAATTGCGTGAGCTGTGATAATTTTACTTCTTGAACACTTCATTGGTTTCGTACATTTCACGTGATGCGTGCACAAATAAACAAAAAATTCAGTTCAAGAATGTGGGGAGGAATTTTATTGTAACATTTTGTATAGTACCCCATGAAAGATGAGGCTACTTTAGCCAGTCTGAAACCTGGTTGAACTAATTGGTCCCTATTTCTAGTAACATAATTATGTCTGTCGCCGTTTTTACTAAAAAAATGTAAATTCTTTCTTACGTACATGATGTTTTCATAAATATATTGACAAGGAACCGTCATGATGTTAATGTCCTTAAACAGTTCCCTTAGAGAATCGCGCCGGCGAAGATTGTATATGGCTCTGATGGCTCGTTTTTGCAGAATAAAAATTGACTCAATGTCTGCAGCCCTTCCCCATAGTAAGATACCGTAAGACATTATACTATGAAAATAACTAAAATAGACCAGTCTGGCGGTATCCACATCCGCTAACCGACGAATCTTTCCAACAGCATAAGCCGCCGAACTCAGCCGCCCCGCAAGGGATACCAAATGAGGACCCCATTGCAACCTTGAGTCTAGCGTGATCCCCAGGAAAACCGTTTTATCGACGAATTCTAGCTTCTCCTTGTTTAATATAATGTCAAAATCAGTACTTTTGACATTCGGCAAGGAAAATTTTACGCACTTGGTTTTTTTATCATTTAAAACTAAATTATTGGCAGTGAACCAATCCTGAACCTGCCGCAGCGCGTTATTTACGTCGTCAACCTGACAAGTACGTCTATTTATTTTAAAAATTAAAGATATGTCATCAGCAAATAACACCGTGTTAAGTTTGTTTTCCAATAAACGGGGTAAATCGTTTATGTATACTAAAAATAAGAAAGGACCTAAAATTGAGCCCTGGGGTACCCCCATTTTAACGTTTAACCCGGACGAATTCACACCGTTTATTTGAACTAATTGCTGTCTATCATTCAAATAAGATTTAACCAAACTTAACGCTGATTGACCTAGCCCGTAATGCTCAAGTTTCAGAAGTAATGTTTCATGATTAACGCAATCAAACGCCTTCGACAGGTCGCAGAAGATACCTATGGCATCCTGCGAATCTTCCCACGCATCAAAGATGTGTTTTAATAGAGCGACACCAGCGTCAGTTGTACAACGTCCTCTGGTGAAACCATACTGTCTATCATGCAAGATGTTATTCGTATTAAAATGAATGAGCATTTGATTTAGCATTATCCACTCAAATACCTTGCTGAAAACCGGCAACACGGATATAATTATTTGTGTCTTTACTGTCCCCGGATATAAAAAGTGGTATAACCTTACTATATTTCATTAGATCCGGAAAAACTCCTTGATCCACACACAAATTGAAAATCAACGCTAAGTACGGCGCTATAGTCTGAATAATGGAGGTACAAGCTTTGATGGACATTCCCCACAGATCTTCAGTCGGTTTGATCTTGATTTGCTTAAAAGCTTTTATTACTGTTGTAGTATACGCGAGAAAGAGAAGCATATATCTGTCGTCTCCTGCGCACATGGCACGACTCTAGACGCGGCGGACTCGCTGTGTCTATGAGCGGGCGAAGCGGTGAAGTGTGTGTGACCGGTGGTGGCAAGGAGCCGATATAATATCTAATCAAATCCTTTGAATACAAAGTGCTACTATTGTGACTAGTGATCCAGGTAAACAATTACAATTCCCATCAACTGGATACTACATTTTGGCGACGGGTTAAACCGGTAAGTAATCACGGCCGTATTTATAACCTAGAAAGCAATGGGAACATAAACATTAAAACATTTCTTTTTTTTCTGTGCTCAAAAAAGTGGATACAGATGAGGTTTGATTTGCTAAGCTGGAATAATCTAGGTATACAATCCATACTGTTATGGTGGAACAATGGTGAAGGGTTTGAGGTTACTGTGGCTAGGTTGAACGTAAATTTACGTGTCCCGTCTCAGATGAAGTAAAAAAAAAAAGGGTCCCGTAATCAAGTTCACGGGGGAAATCATCAATAATTCAATGTAATGTATAACTACATAAAAAAAAACAAAAAAAACTTTACAAATTAGATATTTAGCGTAGGTAAGCTACTACCTGCCGAATGTTTCCAAGAACTCGCACAGGAGTAGGTATGTACAAATGACACGCGCCGGCGCGGCGCCCCGCCCGGAGCGAGCGGCCGTCGTAGTTAAAACTAGCTTATTGTCGTGGTACCTAAGTACCTATTTGGATATTTGAAACGCCACAGCAAATAAATACTAAATATACTAGAAGAATATGTAAAAACAAAGTAACCTAAAAAATAATAATAGTTGTAATTTTGGGTGTTGGCGATGTTTTGAGAAACTGTGTTGGATTGTGAACCTTATTTTATTCACAATTGGGTCGCTTTTAAGGGATTGTTTGGGCGCGGTTTGACGGCTCAAATAAATTCTAATCAGCATTAAACACCTGCAATTTTAGGTATGAATGTGCATGCATGTATGTTTCGACGACACATTAAAACAGCTGTTACTTATCCGTATCTCATGTTCTACCACCACGGAACATGTTGTTGCGATATATGTTGTGAATCTTAGTTTCAGGAGTATTTTATTCGCGGAGTAAGAAACTGCGCGCAATAAGTACCTAAATGACGACGCGTACGACGATTACGATGTACTTAATATTATTAGGTAATAATGGTATTAATAGTAGCATGTGTCGTACGACATTAATGTATCAATAAGTACGTAGTGCATAGAGAGTTACATTTTTTTATTATAGATATTTAGTCAATTTTAATTATTCTCTATCAAAAAAAAAATCGCAAATGCTCAATACAAGTTAAATAAAATACCTACCTACGTAATAGTAAATAATGCAGATTGTCGTAGAGCGTGATGGCTATTATGACTAAGAAGTAGGTATGCAGATGATGACTGTAATACCAGAGAAAAAACAAAAATGTACTTTGGAAGTTTGAAGCGAAGTGATGGTGATTGAGTGGGGATTAAACAAATGACGCCTGTTTAGTCTGCTGCTACAGTCTATGTTTGCTTGTCAACAGGGAGCCACTATGACGACGCTGTCACTCGAAAAGTTTGACTGTGATGGAGATATCAACTCCGTAGGCACGAGATGGGAGCGATGGAAGAGGAGTTTATATATATATTTGGAAGCTGCAGGGATTAAAACTGCTGCGAAAAAACGGGCAAGTTTACTGCATTGGGGAGGAACCGAGCTACAGGAAATATTTTTTAATATACCTGGGGCAGATGCTACCTCGGAGTATTCTGCTGACCAGGATGTGTTCCAGATTGCAATTTAAAAACTGGACAATTATTTTGTACCAAAGCAGAATAAAAGATTCGAACGACATACCTTCAGACAAATGAAGCAAGAAGCGAATGAGAAATTTGAAAAGTTTTTAGTGAGACTTCGACAACAAGCCACCAAATGTCAGTTTGACAATGTAGAAGACCATTTAATTGATCAAATAACAGAAAAATGCGCATCAGAAGATCTTCGGAAAAAAATACTTAAAGCGGGAGACAACATGACAATTGACAATATTATTTCGGAAGCTAATGCCTTAGAAGCAATACAAAGACAGTTAGGAGAGTTTAAGGGCAAAGAAGTAAGTACAACACTAGGGGTGAACAAAATAGAAGACAAGCCCAAAGAACAAACTAAAACAAAGGAATGCTTCAGATGCGGCAGCTGGGGGCATTTTTCAAACAATGAAAATTGTCCCGCAAGAGGGAAGACATGTCTTAAATGCGGGAAAATAGGTCATTTTAAATTACAATGTAAAAGTAAAATTTTGAAAAGAAGACATGAAGACACTAAAACAGATAATGGACAGAAAAAGTTTTCAAAAAAATTCAAGAAATCCTCAAACGCACACGAAGTAAGAAATATAGAGGAAGAAGAGGAAGAAGATACCAGTCAAGTAGATTATTTATTTAACATAAACGGAGATGATATGGTTCATTGCTTAGTCGGTGGAACCAAAATAGATATGATGATAGACTCAGGATGTAAGCATAATCTTATCACGGACAAGACATGGGATAAAATGAAAAGCATGGGTGTAAGGGTAACTGATGAAGAGAAAGAAACAAAAAAGATGTTTTTCGCTTATGGCTCGGAAACACCATTGCGACTTTTGGGATCTTTTCGCTCTAATATTGAACTCGCCGGAAGAACAGAAGATGCAGTTTTCTACGTAGTGAATAAAGGTACACGAAATTTATTAGGAAGGAAAACAGCAATCGGCCTTGGAGTTTTAAGAATTGGAATAGACGTTAATCAGATTGGAGCCAAACCGTTTCCTAAACTCAAAGATATTTTAATACAAATACCTGTTGATAACAAGATAAAACCCATAGCGCAGATATACAGAAGAATCCCAATTCCACTAGAAGCAAAAATTTAACAAAAAATTGCAGAGCTACTTGATAAGGACATCATTGAAAAGGTCCATGGACCCTCAGATTGGATATCCCCGATAGTGCCCATAATAAAAGAAAATGGTGACATAAGGTTATGTGTCGACATGAGACGCGCTAATAGGACTATCAAACGAGAAAATCACCCATTGCCAACAATGGATCAGCTGTTGCCAAAAATCAGGAAAGCTAAAGTTTTCAGCAAACTAGATATAAAAGATGCATTCCATCAGCTTGAACTCCATCCTGATTCGCGAGATATTACAACTTTTATATCGGGAAAAGGATTATATCGTTATAAAAGATTAATGTTTGGGATAAAATGCGCCCCGGAGATATTCCAAAAGACCCTCGAACGCATTTTAATTGGATGTGAGGGAGTCGTTAATTTTATTGATGACATTTTAGTTTTTGGTCAAGACCAAAATGAACATGATGTTAGACTACAAAAGGTGCTAGAAGTCCTCAAGGAGCACGACGTCGTCTTGAAAGAAGAGAAATGTATCTACAATGTGCATAAAGTCCAATTTTTAGGCCACGAACTTTCCCAGAAAGGGATAAGACCACTGGACAAATACATATCAACTATTAACGATTTCAGAGCACCCCGCACAGTTTCAGAACTGCAAAGCTTCATGGGACTTGTGAATTATGTGGGTAAGTACTAACATGGCTACTATTACAGAACCTCTAAAAGAATTGTTAAGACGTAAAACGGGGCGAAACGCTGATATAAGTGAGCTGTGGAAAGAAAATCAGGAGACAGCATTTAAAACGCTTAAGACTGCTTTGAGCGAAATACCGAATTTAGGTTATTACAACGTCAAGGAGAAGACATTGGTATTTGCCGACGCCAGTCCCGTAGGGCTAGGTGCAGTATTAATTCAAATTAATGAATCAGGGCCACGCATAATCGCGTTTGGGAACAAAACTTTGACCAATTGCGAGCGACGGTACTGCCAAACCGAAAAAGAAGCCTTGGCTCTCGTGTGGGCCGTGGAACACTTCCACATGTTTTTGTATGGAAAGCATTTCCAACTCATAACCGATCACAAGCCCTTAGAAGTGATATTCGGACCGAAAGCAAAGCCGTGTGCTCGCATCGAACGGTGGGTATTGAGACTTCAATCATATGACTACCAAATCACTTATCGCCCTGGAAAGAACAACATTGCTGACTCCCTGTCAAGACTTTGTAAAAACCTCGACGGACCTACTCGTAACAACATTAACGGAAGTACAGATTATGTACACAACATAGTACAACAAATAAAACCCGTAGCGGTGTCGCTGGAAGAGATTGAAGCTCATTCTAGACAGGATCCAGACATAGAAAACGTAAGAGAAGGTATATACAACTCCAAATGGGATGAGGATGTCAAAACCTACAAATTTTTTGAAAATGAGTTATGTTTCTGTGGTGATATCCTTTTGAGGGGTACAAAAATAGTTGTACCGAAACTATTACAACAGAAAGTTTTAGATGCTGCGCATGAAGGGCATCCCGGAATTGTGGCCATGAAATCCCGACTTCGAACCAAGGTCTGGTGGCCTAGATACGATAATGATGTCGAAAAACTAGTTAAAGCCTGCAAAGGCTGTACTCTGGTATCTGCACCGAACCCCCCGAACCCAATGAAAAGAAGGGAATTGCCAACACAACCGTGGGTTGATACCGCAATCGACCTTCTAGGTCCCTTGCCATCTGGGGACTATCTGCTGGTGATAATAGACTATTATTCGAGATACAAAGAAATTAAGGCCTGCCGCGATATATCTAGTAAAGCCGTAATAGCAATTTTGAAAGAGATGTTCAGTCGATTAGGATGTCCAGTCACAATTACGACCGATAACGGCAAACAATTCGTTAGCCAGGAATTTAAGGATTTTTGTCGTAATAACAACATACATTTGTTCAACACGATCCCATATTGGCCGCAACAAAATGGGGAGGTGGAAAGGCAGAACCGGGACATAGTCAAGCGCTTAAAGATAAGTCAAATTGAAAAAAAGAATTGGAAAGAATCTCTTCTAGACTATCTCACTATGTATAATGGCACACCGCATATAACCACGGGGAAAACGCCAGCGGAATTGTTTTTTCAGCGCAAATTTAATGATAAGATTCCAATGATAGATACACTTGAGTATATCTATAGGGACCAAGACGTAAGAGATAGGGACAAACTCCAGAAGGAAAAAGGAAAAGAGTACGCGGATCAGAAAAGAAAAGCTCGAGAAGGAATTTTACATGCAGGAGATGATGTGTATATAAAAAATATGCACAGAACAAACAAACTCTCTCCAAATTTTGAGCCAACACCTCATACGGTAAGATCATGTAAAGGAGGGGATATAGAAATCGAAAATAATGAAACGGGACAGCGACTGAGAAGGAACGTGATGCACTTAAAAAAAACAGATGGGGAGTGGCAGGTAATGGATGGTGAAGATGTCAGTAAATAAGGACGCGTCCGTGGATGGAAAAAAAAAAAAAAAATATATAGAAATCGGAAGCGAAGGAAGTTACGGAATAGAGGAAGTGAGGATAGTAAAAAAAAATATGTATATATATATAATAATGAAACTTAGAAGCTAAGGAGTAAATTAAAAGTAAAAAGGATGATAATGAAGACGTTGTGATGTCTAAAGTGATGATTATAGTCAACTATGTGGAAATAAAGCTGATTGATAAAATTGTAGTTTCTTTATATCTTAAAAAAAAAATACAATCTAAACAGTGAGGAAGGGATGTAGTATATGCGAGAAAGAGAAGCATATATCTGTCGTCTCCTGCGCACACGGCACGACTCTAGACGCGGCGGACTCGCTGTGTCTATGAGCGGGCGAAGCGGTGAAGTGTGTGTGACCGGTGGTGGCAAGAATCCGATATAATATCTAATCAAATCCTTTGAATACAAAGTGCTACTATTGTGACCAGTGATCCAGGTAAACAATTACAATTCCCATCAACTGGATACTACAACTGTCATGGGGTTTATATGTGAAAAATTAAATACAATCGGGCAGGCTGAAACGTTCGCGTTTAATAATCCAAAAGCAAGCGAGGGCGAAGAATTTAAAGTTTCAGTAGTTTTAATTGGGATGTTGGTAAAGAAATTAACAAATTCTTGCGCAACTTTTTTGTTATCTCTAATAAGTCCGTGTGTGGTCTCAATCGTGTAATCACTACTATTTCTTTTATTCCTATTCGTTTCATTGTTTATAATTTTCCAAACCGTCTTGATTTTATTTTCTGCTAATTTAACGTTATTGCTAATGTACAAGACCTTAGCTGCCTTGCAGGAATTTTTAAAAATTCTTGATTAAGTAGCAACATACTTATTAAACGTTTCAGTGTTAATACAAGGCTTAAGCCCATATAGCTCGTAAAGTCTTTCCCTACTTTTTCTAAGTCCTGTAGTCGCCCAGTCACTGAATAAAAACTTAGGGCATATAGTTTTAGTTTTCTTCTTAAAAGTGTTATTGAACTCTTTTTGAACCACTGAGAAAACTTCATCATACAAAATATTACCATCATTCACTGTAAGGTCCTGGTTGCTTAACTTACTGATTAAAGTGCTGTTAAATTTATTTAATTTACCGGATGTTATTGATCTGGATTGAATCTGCACTTGTTTTATTAGCATAATGGACTCAAAGGCTACCAGTAGCCCACTATGATCCGAAGGCAGAGAATTTATAATGGCCTTGTCCAAGTAGTTGCAGCTACAAAAAACATTATCAATACATGTAGCAGAAGTCAGTGTAGTTCGGGTTGGTTCCATAAACACATGTGACAAATTAAATGATTTAAAGAGATTTAATAACCTACTGCTGTCTGAATTATCTTCTAGAATATTAATATTAAAGTCACAACAGACAATTATTAGTTTATTACCCATTGCAAGTTTTGCCAAAACATCTTCCATCACTGACTCGAATATAGAGTAGTTCTTATAATTTGGGGGTCTGTAAACGCACACTATGACATGCTTATCCAGCTCAACACAGGACAGTTCAACACTATGTTCAACTGATAGGTCTACTATATCTTTACGAGGTTTTGATTTAATACCATTTTTAATTAATATAAGTGAACCCCCACGCAACATAATATTTCTGTTAAAACAACTGCCCACTGTATAATTTTCATAATTGATTAACATTGCATAATCTTTCAGCCAATGCTCAGTGAAACAAACAATTTCAAACATTGATTTTTCTAAAAACAGTTCGATTTCCAATTCCTTCGAAGAAAAACCCTGAATATTCTGATGGAATAATTTCAGAGAATTCTGCTCAGACCTTTTTTTCAAATTATTTTTTTGCGAGCAAGAAGGTACCTTTTTGATGGTGGATATACTCGTAACTACTCTGTTATTGGTACCCTCCCTTGTCCTATCAACTAGTTTAAAGAATAAATATTAATAGCATTTTTGCTAACGTTATTCAAGGTGTTGACCATATTTAAATTAGTACTATTACTAATATCAATAATAACTGGATACTTCGACATACTACTTATGTCTGAATTTATCGTATAAGATAATAGCCGAGCTATTTGATGTCTTACCCTAAGAGGCACGCCTGTCGACTTTAATTTACCAACAAAAATGTTGATGTCAAAAAAAACTAGTTTATCACTATAGTGACTCACAAGAAAGTGTAGATGCTTATTAAGCATGTGAATGTGATTATTTTGTCTATTTGACAATTTATCCAAGTAAGGGAAGGCACACAAAATAATTTTATTGTAATTTAACTTTAACATCTCTTTTACACACTCAGTGATGTCATCTTTTTTTACTTTTATACTATTACCTACAAATACAGTTATATTGGTATCTGGTTTATATATATTCTTTGTCACAGATTCCATTATTTGCTTGTATGATGACCCGGGCATGCAATAATTAAAAAAGGAATGACTCTGATTGCCATTTATTAATTTACCTAAACCTTTTCCAACACCATCCGAAAACATAACCGAATGAAAACCTTCTTTTCTATGACTAGATGAAAAGCCAGCACTTTCAGGCCGGTCTAATTGAGGCAAATCCTGTGCTACATTAGAACTGTCTTGTGCGAAGACAGTGTCTTGAGACACCCTCTCAGCTTGGATCGGGTCCTCCGCAGTATCAGGCTGGACTGCAATTTGATTTGAAACTGTCTGGCAGTTACATTGACACATCACTAACTCATTTGCGGCCAAAATGTGTTCTTTAATTTGTAATTTTGAATTTACATATTTATTGTAAAGAGAACTAAGTCTGTTCTCAAGTACCTGGATTTCAGTCTGTAAGCGGTGTGTGTCAATCTCATAGATATTTTTGCTGTCTTCTAATTTAATTTGGTAATTATTTAATTTATTAACTAGGTCAACACGTTCTTTCCTGAGTGGAATATTTTTAATAAAGAATTTATGTTGTTTCCTAAACTTGTTACAATTTCTAATTATTTTATTTAGTTTTGCAAATTTTTTGAGTTTGTTATGACTAACTTTGGAACAATTTCTCTGTTTTATTAAAGAATCTTCAGTTAGGTCAATTGTTGGTATTGAATCAGGTTTAAAATTTGATTTAATAAGTTCATCATACAAATGGCAAGTTTCATCAACCTGAGTTGATTCCTGTTCTTTTTGTAATTTAAAAATATGAGAGTTTGCGTGAATCAATTCTTCTTCTAGATCCCTAACTTTACTTAAAGCCTCCTCATAAAGATAACTGCAGTTATTGAAACCATCCGTGACTACCCTCAGTTGGTCGCGTGCATCTACAACATTCTGGTATTTCTGACTAAGTTCAACTAGCTCCCGTTTAAGGATTGTGTTTTTATAAACAATGTTCTCAACTTCTACTTCACAATCCTCTCTCTCTTGCAACATCTCCCGACATTGGCTCTGTGAGTCCTTAAGTTCCTGGAGTGCCGTTCTCAATTTAATTTCTAAGTCCTGAGCGGTAGCCTTACGGGTCATCGGAGGCATGGTTTCGGGATTGGTTACTAGAAATAGAAAAAAAAAAAGAAACGGTGAGAAACAAAGGAAAAGAGGAAAAACAAAACAAAGCAAAGCTGGAAACGGAGGGAATAGTTAGTGTAGTTCAGTAGTGAAATGGGGTAGGCTGGTAAATTGGCTTATAAAGCTATTTATTACTGACTTTAGTTGCTAATGATTGCCTTTAGATTTTTATTATTTTTTATTGTGGGTAGGATATGGCCACAATTTGAATGAATGTTTTATTGTAGATTTCTAGTTAAATTATGCAAAATAACGATCATAGCCTTATGTAAATGTTTAATATTAAGTTATCTGAATATATTAATAGAATTATGCACATTGGGATCTGTTTTATTTCGTTTTCTACGATATCAACAAAACTATTTAGATTCACTGCGCAGTACTAGAACAACAGAATTTAGACGTTAAAACTAACAAGAACGTGTTACAAGGTTAAATTTACACTTTGTGTGCTTTATATAAACAATACTGCCCTTAGAATATCCGTAGTTCAGCACTTTAGACTTCAGTCGTCAGCTGTTTGATAGGTTACCGGTTCCGTGTCACAAACTTTTGTATAACTCGATATTTTTCCAGTAAAACAATAATACTGAGTATTTATAGCGTTTTGTTGAGTTTTTACTACTAATTTTATCCTAATTACACTTAAATACTAATTAAATATAATTTTAAAATACGGAGCACAAATTTGACATGTCACTCGGGCAGTGTTGCCAATCCATCCACATACACCTGGGTGACTCATTACGAGGACTTTATAATAATTATCAGGAGAGCTTAGGTCCGTGCATGGTCATAAGCTGATAGCCACTTGGTAACTTTTAATTTACAAGTACCTAAGCTTTGAGTAACCAATTATGTATGGACCTTGTGAATTCTTGGTAAATTAATGGTCATGTGTATGTAAGACATCTTTGAGTGAATTTAATGTGATTACTGTGTTCCATCTTATCTGTCTACATGATCTGATAGTTTTGTTTTGAGTATGGAGATCTTGTCAGTGATAGCGCTATAAGTTAGATCTAATGATAAATTGTCTGACCCTACATTCTTGGTACAGACTGTCAGTTGGATACTGATAGGAGGGCCTCCTATAAGCTCTTAAGTTTAAACTTATTCAAGTTATCATTCAATATTTGAGAACCTACCTGATGAATTAAATCTCACAATGTGTTTAGTTGAATTTTACTTGTTATGGTGGTACATGGGTGTAAATAGATTAGTCATTTCTGACAGATTTCAAAGCTTGTTATTGGGTGCATTCGCACAGAATAAAAACAATCAAAAGACAGGTTGGTTTGTTTTACCATAATTTGTAACAGACATTATTATTTAGCTGCATATCTTCTCATGGTTACCTACGTAACTAAGTAATATCAAGGATATGGAAACAAAACTAAAAATACCTGGTGGTGCAAGTGACCATTTCGCCGGGTCAGGACCTTAGATGCTACCAACATACATGCCACCGAATAGAGGTCAGCTAGTAAAGACTTCAAGCACAACATAACTAAAGTAAAAGGTGAGACGTTTTCAAACTATCTTCTACTCACCTCGCTAACTGATACAGTGCTGTTGTATCAGAAGGCTCAACTCAATAGCCATGTCAAATAACTCTACATGATGCTTGTGCATGGTACTACCAAGCAACAAAGTACTTTGAAATTATTATTCCTGGGTTCAATTCCTAGGTTGAGCAAAATGTGTTTATAGGATTTTTCTAATAGGGATTCCTTTGTGACAGCCTAGAGTTTTGAAATTGGTAAACTCCATGCTTCGGAAAGCATGTTAAGCCATTGGCCTTGTGCGCTATAGTACTATTTTCCTATGTAGATGGCTTGTCAGATTGGCTGTCATGGCCGAATTCAATCAGGAGGATTGCTGTTATTATTATATTTTTGTAACTCGTAACAGCTCATGGTATTCTATTGTCAAATTTAGGCAATTATAAAAATGAATAATAAAACAAGCTCTAATTATAGAGGTGTCCCATAACCTAGAGCTCAGGAGGCAGTTAATAACACAATCATTTATATCAACACCACTTTCCTGTTGGTATGCTGTGGAAGCAACTAATGATGATAACACAATAAACTTTCCTGTTGTATGCTGTGGAAGCAACTAATAATGATAACACAATAAACTATACTGTTGGTATGCTGTGGAAGCAACTAATAATGATAACACAATAAACTTTCCTGTTGGTATGCTGTGAAAGCAACTAATAATGATAACACAATAAACTATACTGTTGGTATGCTGTGGAAGCAACTAATAATGATAACACAATAAACTTTCCTGTTGGTATGCTGTAAAAGCAACTAATTATGATAACACAATAAACTATACTGTTGGTATGCTGTGGAAGCAACTAATAATGATAACACAATAAGCTGTCTGTTAGTAATCCGCGGAGGAAATTTGAATCTTGTTTGCAGAATGGTGTTGTTTGTATTATCTTACAATATTAATTGATTTGTAATAGGTATGAGTCAGTTTAAGTTATCAGTTTATCACTGAATACTTATTAGATTAGGTAACTACAAGGTTTATCTTAAATGAAAATATTTGATGCATTAATGAGCACACACCTACTTATAAGGCACACACAGCACAGCACTCTTGTATTTGGTAAGTATAGTGTAGGTAATGTAGGAGAATTTTGATCTTTTTTTTTTGTTTAGTTTCATTCTCACGGGATGGTAAATGCTCTGTGATAGACACAAAGTCTTTGATTTGACAGGATTAAAGGATTGTGGTCTTTGATTTGACATGATTAAAGGTTAAGGAGTTTAGGACCATTGCTCCGTGACAGGCACGAAGTCTTTGATTTGACAGGATATAAGGAACCAGGCTCTGGGTGGTCTTGTACACCGTGGACCCAGCAGGATAACATGAGAGATTGTTCATTAGCGGCCTCTACGCCTAACCAATGGATATTAAATCATTCTTAGTTGCTTTCACAGCAAACTAAGAGATTGTTTGTTGTATTATCACTATTAGTTTGGATGTGCTGGCACCAAAGTGTACTGTATTGGCAGATAGATTTAAACATGTTGATGCTTTACTAAGTAGAAATCAGAATAAACTACGTCGGCCACCCAGTGTTTCAAAAGATTAAAAATTGACAAAGCACACAGACCAATCAGGTACAACAAAATTGCATCTACTCTGTTCCAAATCGCGAATTAATCCTATCCAAAAGAAAGGCATGACTGTGCCGCGGCTAGAATTGAATGCTGCATTATTGCTATCGAAATTAATTGTGAGGACTCATAATACACTCAGGGTTAAAATTAATATAAGGCATGTCTATTTATTCAGTGACTCACAAATTGTCTTGGCATGGCTAAATACTGAACTAACAAAACTTCAAGCTTACATATCAAACAGAGTAAATGTTACTCGTCAAAACACAGCCAGATATAGTTGGCATTACGTCACTACAAATGACAATCCTGCTGATCTCATTAACCGAGGTGCGATTAGACGTATTGTACGACTCTACGAAACTCGCATGAATCGATACGAGCTGCTCCGAAATCGGACGAATACATAAGCAGCTGTTTATGAGAAAGTATATAGGTGTATAGGTATTTATGTACAACAGTGAATAGCTGTACTTGTAAAATTTGTGTATAAAGTGTTTTGAATATGAATGAACAAAGTGCATTTATTATTAATGAAGAAAGTCACGAAAAAATAGTGAAAGAAAATGAGTGAGTACTCTATATACATACATTTTATTATTATCACAAATGCAGTATTAATTTTGAATTGAAAATATAATACTGCTATAAAGATAACCTAAATTTTTGATATTAAAATGAGCGATATTAAAAGTAGCCCTATATATAAATAAATTCATTCTTCATTATGTATATAACAGAAACCATCAAACCAAGCACGTGTACTATTAAGTACCTTTGTTTTTGGTGTATAGATAATGCACATGAATGCCGCGCAGAGAAAGTATATATGATATTATATCTATATAAATGTACATCGCGCGAAATTCGATAATCACTTCTTAACATTTTTATTTTTTTATAAATGAATATTGTTTTGGTGTGTCATTACACTATTTATACCTAATTATTTATACCTATTATTTATACCTATTATTTATACCTATTATTTATACCTAGATATTTTCGTTTTATAGAGAAGAAAAGCGTAAAGAGCTAAAAAGAAAAAAAAAACTAATGCACGTCAAAGGGCATATTATCAGCGTCAGAAAAATTTGAAGAAAAATGCAGAAATAATAAAAAAAGTACCAAAATCAAATGCTGAACGTCAAAGGAAATTTCGTCAACATAATGCAGAAAAATCTTACATGGATATGTAAGTTGATTTAATAATAACATTTTTAATTTATTTATTTAAAAACACAAAGCTGAATAATGAAGTGTATGCTAAAATTTAATTTAGATGGGGGTTGTGGAGGAGGTGTCCTGAGGGCTCGGCACATATACTAGTAAGCTAGTAAACTAGTATATGTAGGTCGGCCTCAAAATCGGGCTATCTCGCTCCGTTTCGGAGTTATTTGAGTTTTTCTAAGTTGGAAGTTCAATTTTGCTTAAAAATACGATATTGACAAAAAAATACTGCATAAATAAATAATTATAATTACATAAGTTGATAAAAAAATAAGGTTTTCTGCATAATTTAGACTGTGTGCAGACTTCGCAGACATCAGTTTCCTTTACCAGGCCTCTCTCCACTCCTCGAACAAGATCCCTAGTCTTGGTTACCGAAACATGACCTAAGGCTCTATGCCAAAACATAGAGTCCAAGTAAAAAGAGTTTACTGACCTTGTAAGTACGACTTGCCTCGCATTAATATTTAGGTAATATAAACCGTCCTGCTTTAGTTCACCAATCACTGTGCAGTCAGCGTCCGATCTACTTATTTGACATCTGGTTCTGAATTTTTTTAATGAATAATTATCATTTGTTAGTCTAGACACAGATATTAAGTTTTTCTTGAGTTCTGGAACGTATAAGACATCTTGTAATGTAATATTCTTGGTATAGATATTACCCATGATGTTTACATAATAACTGTTGCCATCAGCTGTCATTATTCTGTAGTTTATCTTCTTTCTATCCTTAAGATATTTCTCAGAAGTAACAATGTGACTGCTGGTACCTGAGTCAATGATAAATTCAATATTTGCTCCTTCAGTTTCTATTTCTTTATTTGTAAAATAATTACTTACGTGTTTGTTTAAGCAATATTTTGTATAGTGATTGTTTTGGCTACAATGTTGACAGTTGAATTTCACACTGCACTCCGCATATCGGTGTCCACTCTTTAAGCATTTAAAACATTGTGGTATACTATTATATGTGGGATGGATCTGCCAAATACCAGCTTGATGCACTAGAGTCGATCGAAAAGCGGGCCAAGAAACTCATCGGTAATGAGGCACTGGTCAAGTCAAAGCTCCAGAGCCTTGAACATCGTCGCCGAGTTGCCAGTTTGTCGGTATTTTATCGGTTACATTTCGGGGAGTGTGCGATGGAATTACATGATTTAATTCCGCCCAGCCCGTTCCATCATCGGACTACCAGACGTACGGCGATGCGTCATCGGTACATGGTGGACATCCCACCCATACGCACAAAACGTTTTGGGGACACTTTTATTATGCGTACAGCTAAAGAGTGGAATTCCCTGCCGGAATCTGTGTTTCCCGATAGCTACAATCTAGGGGTCTTTAAGTCAAGAGTGAATAGGTTTCTTCTAGGCAAGCGTGCTCTATCGTCGACCACATCATCGCTTACCATCAGGTGAGATAGTGGTCAAGCGCAAGCCTATAGATAAAAAAAAAAAAAAAAAAAAAAAAAAAATATTACCGTCACCGCTCGATGTTGTCGTTCTGCAGAATCTTGCAATGTGTCCTTTTCTTCCACGTTTAAAACATGTTTTTACAAAATAACTGGTAGCTTCTTGATTGACTTTATCCTTCTCATCTGATGTTGTTGCTTTTGGTTCCTCATCGTGAAGTGTTTTATTCGACAAAGATGTTGATTCCCACGCTGTTCTAAAGTGATTTAGTTTATCTGGCAAATTTGACAAAATCTTGGTGATTATCTGCTTATCATCAAAGTTATATCCCAAGCCTCTTAACCTGGTCGCTTTATTCTCTATTTCTGCTATATCTTTCATTATGTCTTCATTTTCAAATTTGTATTTATAAAATTCCTCCAGTTGGTGAGAGATTTGAGTTTCTTTGTGACCAAGGAAAATAGTGTCAAATTTATCTATTATTTCTTTTGTTGTTTTGCAATTTATTGCATATACCATGAACTTTTCACTTATTGAACAGATGATTAATAATTTACCTTTTGCATCTTTCTTTTCAAAATCCTTTTTTGTATTTTCGCCGTCATCCAAAATTGTATCTAATTCTTTTGGCTTTAATAAGAGCATAAGTTTTAACTTCCAAAGTGAGTAGGTACTCAGACTCGTTGGTCAATTTTGTTAGTTTTATGTATTCTTCGGCCATTTTATTTTCTTTTGAATCAGCATTTGTTTTTCCAGAAAAAATAAATAAAAATAATTATGTCTTTATTCTCGTAAGAAATTTCGGGCTTTTAATATCTCATTCTACGTGCACGTTGCTGGGCCCATAACCACTTATTTTGGTGAAATTCTTACCAGCATGTGGGAGCACTTGGATCCTTCAAAATGAATAACACTTCTTTACGTTCTTAACATTTTAATTTCCTCAATGAATATATTTTAACACCACTGCATGAAATAAAAACTAAAACTGCTTATATAAAACATCCTTCCAAAATACTTCTTCATGATTTTTCAACTACAAAAAGTGAAGCTGCTTTTTCACACACAGACTAGTCCAATATTTCAAAATTTGTTCCTAACAAATTTTTCTCATAAAATCCCATAGACTAAAAACCAGCTGCCAGCAATTTAATAGACATCAAATTCTATAAAGCCAATTCCTCAACAATTTCATCACTAGCCAAACCCGACACAAACTGGTCTCGTAGATTTTCCTCCAGTGTAGTGTTGAAATTACAGGTGCTGGCCAGATGTTTGAGTGCTTGCAGATATTCACTGAGAGATTCACCCATATTTTGACGTCTTTGTCTAAAAACATGGCGTTCGGCAATTTCGGAACGTTTTGGTTCAAGATGGTCGCTCACAATGTTAACTAATTCTCTAAAAGTTTTGCTTTCTGGATGATTAAGTGCACATAAATCACACATTAAGTCGTAGGTTGCTGCTCCCACCACAGTCACCAACGTTCAACGTTTATTCCGTTCAAGGTTATAAATTGTTCCACGCGTCGAATTCGTCTATTTTTCCGATAGGCATATTGAATTACCATACTAAAACTATGTTAACCACACGAATTTGATTGTTATCCTCGTCGCCAGTAGTATTTTAGGGATATTAATTACGGGAGCGAGCAATGATACTGCAGTTCTAAGTGACAACTGGTTTATTTTCATGTACCCACATCAAAGTATAACCTTTATACCCCACAGAGACCAATGAAATCATGTTATAAGGTGTAAATACGTATTCTGATTTTAAAGAGATGTTTAAAATCTACGAGACTGTTAAGGACGCTGTTACATTTTCGACGAACTCAAATTTAGGCATCTATTCGCACACAGCAACATTACGCGTACGCACACATTGAAACTACTGAGCGCTCGATTTTATATGTCGTCACAAGCGATTCCAGATGGCAACATTACAACTCGTAGATTTCATAATGTTGTCAACCTGTTAACTTCACTAATATTGGTTATTGGTTTGTTCAATGTATTTCATAATGTTTGTCAACCTGTAAAACTCTACACTGATTGGTTGGTCGGGTTGTTCGATGAACACCGCGGGAGGGCACTTAAAATGTGACGCCATGCGTGGATAAAATCGGTCGGCAGTGAACGCCAGATTGTTGAGATCGTAAGACCGGGATTATCGGTTCATCGTACAACACGAGCCTTTGTTCTTTGACTGTTAATATCACCAAATAAACAATACTGTAATTTGTGCTTCAACATAAGTTTTACTGGTTTTCCCGAGTGCCCCTACATCATGGAATCTACACCTAGTGACGAAGATGTCCATGATGTCGCTACGCCTTCGCTCCCGCCGTCATCAGAAGTGAGATCAACTCGGGTACCTACCTCCGATATGTGTTGGCGACTGCTGCTTCTCGAGCAACAAGTTGCCATGCGCATGATAGATGCCATGTAAGGACCAATGTCGACGACAGCTTTAACCCGGGCATACCAGACTTCGATTTACGTTCTCAGAGCTCTACGATGAACATTTGCCTAGCAAAACATCCCATGGAAGAAGGCGCTGAATTACGGCTTTCTCCAGTATCGCATACCGGTATGACGCGAAAACAATATTGTGTGTGTGATAATTTGATCCAGTTTCTTTTTCCAATGCAAACATGTGATGAAACTGTTAATTAGAATCAGTGGTGGTGCGTTTTAAAATGCAACAAATTTATGCACAAAGACTGAGTTCTTTAAATACCGTGGATTTCAAAACCAGAGTTCAATTACCGAAAATATTGTGGTACTGTCGAATTGTTTAAGCGAGAATGCAGTTGAAGTATGCCTGTAATCTGAGAAGTATGCCAGCTTGTTTTGACAATAAGTAAGGCGCTGAAGGACTTCGCGTCTCTGCGTTTGTCTCGAGCTGCGACATAGCTGTCGCAGATAATGGAGCAGCAAGGAGGCTAACCAAAAACACAGCAGCTGGCCAGGGTCAAGAATAAGCGAGCAGATGTGTCCTTGGTTGTGATGGTTATTTGGTGAGTCGTTTTCATTTTGATATGACCCGGTACAAAAGAGTTCACTATTCAAAATTCTTGTTTTGTTTACGTTAATTACGTCACATTCTCATTTTCACTATCAATGGTTGAATTATAGACTCTATGTAGTAATACTTAAAGACCTTTATTGTTTACATTACTGACACAGGCCCACTCTCGGTAAGTGGCTCCTCTTAGATGTTGGTAAGTGGATCCTCTTAGATTATAACATCATTGGTAGAATTATACGCTCTATGTAGTGCCTGTAAAGGGCTATTTTTGTTTGTACGTTAGAGCGATATAGTAACAACAACAGAAATATAAAAAAAAAAAAAAAAAAAAAAAAAAAACGTATTGACAGCTCACACTTCATTCTGGAAAGTATGATAATGCCAAAGGATTATTTTAGATAATTTGGGCCTAGTAGATGGGGTCACGACAATTCCAAGTTAATTAGACAACATGGATGGCGCAGTGGTTTAGCGATCGGCTACTGTGCTGCGTGTCGCGTTTCGATGATGACGATGATGTCTCCGTGGTTCGATTCCCGTACGGCGCAAATATTTGTATGGCCTACAGATAGTTGTTCTGATTCTGGCTGTTTGTGTATGTCAGTAAGACATGAGAAACTCAATGCGAAATTCTTTACGTTCAGGCAGTAACTCGAGCGCAGTTTACTGCGTCAGCTCATGGCGTTAGCTTAAAATTGCGCCATGGCGCAACAAAATGGAACGATTTAAGTGTCAAAGGAAATTGATCTTTAGTTCAATGGTATTAATACTTAAAACCATAGTTGATTATAGAAACGGGTAACGATTTGAGTTGGTTTGTGATACGGGAAAAATCCTAGTGTGGAATAAGCATTGTCAGTAGTATTCATTGGGTTCTTTATAGTGCAAGTGCAGTGGACGCATATTAATGTGTTGTCATGGTTTGGACAGGGACACCGCACTCACGTACGCATTTTGCAATTTAATCTGAACCGGTTATTTTCCATCAAAGCTGTGTATGGTTATGGTAGCCTAGTGGACATATACTCTCGTAGTATTTTTCAGTTTTCAGATAACATGTTGCGCCACACTGAAGCCAGCAGCGGGTTAGCGATTCACATGCTGAATGCGAACGTCACGTCAACATCTGAGAGGTCAAGACAGACGCGACGGCAGCGGTTCGCGGGCTGTGGTCAAAAGTGCGCGGGCTGAGTGGGCGCCTCGGCGGTTCGCAGGCTGCGGTCAGCGGTTCGCCAGTTGCGATCAGCAGTTCACAGGCGGTAGCCGAACGTCAAGCTAACCTCTGTGAGGTCAAGGCATTGGAGAACTCGGTGAGTCGCTTCCATATTCGTTCGAGAATGAAGTCGAATGTTCTCTTGTGAAGCGATGCTTATTTCTCAGTTTAAGACATACTTAGTACAAAGCAAGTACTGAATAAGTTTCCTATTAGCTGGAAGCCAGTATACACAGAGTGCCTCATGTGTGGTAACTGATTTTGTAGTCGTTAGTGCGACTTTGGTCTGTAGTGTGCAGATTTCAGTAGAAGTTAAAACAATCGTTCGTACGATTCTGGTCTGTGTTGGTTAACAGATAGGTATTTCTGAGTGATTTATGAGTCACTGTCTATAAAATTTATCTCAGCAAATAAAACTGATTGGTTAATTGAACTTGTTGATCGAACCTTTCCCAATGCATAATGTGTGAGAAGCACTTCAAACCGTATGTGCATAGATCAGCGATGCATGTTTTTTTCTTAATTTTGATTATGAAGTTTTCGATGATTCGTTATAAATCACGTACATGAGTCGATAATGCATATTGGCGCGGATAAAACATTAGAGAAGGTGAATGAATATTACTGGTTTGATTTTATGATTAAGTACGTACGTAAATTCGTAGACAATTGCATTACGTGCAAGGTTTCAAAATCTCATTCCGGACGTATTCAAGCAGATCTCCACCCTATACCCAAAATTACTGTCCCCTGGCATACAGTGCATGCCGATATTACGGGCAAATTAAGTGGTAAAAACGATCAAAAGGAATATGTGATAGTTTTGAAAGACGCATTCACAAAATTTGTGCTTCTATCTATACGCTTCGTATCGACACCGCGAGTGTCGTTAAGGCGCTTAAATCTAGTATCGCTGTCTTTGTTACACCCTCACAAGTAATAGCAGACCAAGGCCGTTGCTTTGCTAGTAAAGAATTTAAAGAATACTGTAGTTCGCATAGCATTCACCTACATTTAATCGCGACAGGTTCTAGCCGAGCAAACAGTCAAGTAGAACGCGTAATGAGAACACTTAAGAGCATGCTAACTGCTGTAGAAACATCGCATAGGTCGTGGCAGGAAGCTCTTGACGAGGTACAGCTAGCGTTATATTGCACTTTAAATAGAGTGATAAAGGCGAGCCCCCTAGAACTTATGATCGGTCGCGTAGCAAGACCACTAAATCATTTGACTGCTGACGATACTGAAGTTGAAGTAGATATTTCTGAAATAAGAGAACATGCAGCCCACAACATCGATCGAAGTTCACATAACGATAAATCTCGTTTTGACAGTAACAAGGCTAAATTAGTCAAATTTAATATCAGTGACATGGATCTTATTCAAAATGAAGAGCGAAACTAAACAAAATTAGATCCGATTTTTTTTTTTTTTTTTTTTTTTTTTTTTTTAAAAACGTTGCCCCGCACTAGGAATTTCTCCTGTATCGTGGGTGCGTTTACAAACATATAAACTCACATACACAAACACCCAGAGCCGGAACAACTATTTGTAGATCATACAAATATTTGTTCCGTGCGGGAATCGAACCCGCGACACGCAGCGCAGCAGTCAATCGCTCGACCACTGCGCCAACCGTGCGCCCAAAAAAAAATAATAATATAAAGGTCCGTTACAAATAAATGATGTATTAGAAGGTGATCGTTACACTTTGAAATCATTGACCATTAACAGAACTTATAAGTATGCCCATGATTGCCTTATAAAGATGCCTCAAAGTGAAGTTCCATCTGAACTTATTGTTGACATAGAATAGAATCCTACAGATAATGAAAGTGAAAACACTTCCGATATTGTATGAACATGACGCACACTAAAATGACTAGGTAACTATACCTACCTTTCCTTTAAAAACTGTACATCTAGTCGTCTGTAACTGCGATTTTATGAGTCGTTCAGGGCGCAATGCGCGGCTAGACGTAGGGTTTGGGTCTGTCGACCACTGTTTGGGTCTTTTGACCACTATTTGGGTCTTTTGACCACTGTTTGGGTCTGCTGACCCCTGTTTGGGTCAGTTGGCCACTATTTGGGTCTTTTGACCACTATTTGGGTCTTTTGACCACTATCTGGGTCTTTTGACCACTGTTTGGGTCTGCTGACCCCTGTTTGGGTCAGTTGGCCACTATTTGGGTCTTTTGACCACTATTTGGGTCTTTTGACCACTTTTTGGGTCTGCTGACCACTATTTGGGTCTTTTGACCACTATTTGGGTCTTTTGACCACTGTTTGGGTCTGCTGACCCCTGTTTGGGTCAGTTGGCCACTGTTTGGGTCTCGATGAGACCACACTGCCCAGTAATCGGGTCATATTAGTGTTGTGTGTGTTTGCGTATTGTTCAGTAACTGATGTTTATTCTGATTATGTTTACTTGTGAGGTATCTTTTGAACTTTTATTGTGTTTACCTTATGGTCAGGTTAGGCCGAGCAAGAGGTTGCTTTAAATGAGAAATTTGTTACAGATACACACAGGGACGTGTGAATGTCAGCTTTGGCCGTGTCGTCACAAGCGATTCCAGATGGCAACATTACAACTCGTAGATTTCATAATGTTGTCAACCTGTTAACTTCACTAATATTGGTTATTGGTTTGTTCAATGTATTTCATAATGTTTGTCAACCTGTAAAACTCTACACTGATTGGTTGGTCGGGTTGTTCGATGAACACCGCGGGAGGGCACTTAAAATGTGACGCCATGCGTGGATAAAATCGGTCGGCAGTGAACGCCAGATTGTTGAGATCGTAAGACCGGGATTATCGGTTCATCGTACAACACGAGCCTTTGTTCTTTGACTGTTAATATCACCAAATAAACAATACTGTAATTTGTGCTTCAACATAAGTTTTACTGGTTTTCCCGAGTGCCCCTACATCATGGAATCTACACCTAGTGACGAAGATGTCCATGATGTCGCTACGCCTTCGCTCCCGCCGTCATATACATCACTCAAATAATATTGATCCTTGATATTATTTTTTAATTTTGTTGAAATTGATTCAGGAAGGTTAGTTGGCCTTTGATAATGCATTTGGTAACTGATACTTAGAACCGTAGTCGTGATAAGTAGTTTTTTCAACCGACTTCAAAACAAGGAGGTGCTCTATCTATTCGACCTGTATATATCCGCGATTATCTCAAAAACTACTGATCCGATATTGATCGGGTTTTCGTCGATAAATGCATGTGTTTTCAGGAAAGGTTTTATTGTATAATATATAAGGACCTTATAAAGATCTTCGGAGATAGATAATGGAACTCTTTAATAACAAACAGCAAATGACCTGCGATTACTGTGATCGTATGTTTACGTATTGTTTTCACCATACTATAATATAACATTACGCTTATACGTTTTTAGGGAGTAAATAGATGCATTTAGTACATCCAATATGGGGTACCAACCAAAACTAAAAAGAGAAAAATAATAAATTTCCTGTGTGACCCGACACCGACTTCCGAAAAGAAAATTAGGTTTAACTTTGTTGTAGTAAGTAGGTATTTAAAAAAATGATACGTGAAATAAGTAGATACCTAAAACAAAATAATTTCTGATCACAAGGATAAAAAAATGACTTGAGCATATAAAATATTACTATCTAAAATTTTGGAGTATTACATAATGAGCAACAGCTAATGACATACTAGCCTGGGTATTTTTTGGTAAGTAAATCCCGACTCCCGAATGATCTTCTTTGAGGTTGTGGTGTAGGTTCAGCATTTTCAATAAAAGTTAAAACACCAGAAATTTGTAAAAAACTATAATATTGTTTAATAAAGGCATGTTACAAAAGTACACCGAAAGTAGTGACATTTACATCCAGAGCTTTTACGCATTACTTTTTTCACTCAATACATTTTTGTGTGTGTGTGAGCTATGGTCCCTTAGGTTCATAGACCTCGGGTGTCGAGGGTCAACCAGTTCTGGAAGTAAACAGTTATTGTAGAATTTTACTTAATGACCTTTCATATTTTCTTTCCAGAACTAGTCGTCTCTTTTCACAAACTCGTATTTAAGTTTTCCGACACCTGTCCACACTGCGAATATACACATGTCTTGACCAGTTACCCGTAACTGTCCTTACCATTTGCTTTTTTATTTACCATGAAATAAAAAAGCAGATCTGTACACCCAAAAATCAATTTTCTTTTGTTTAATTGCTTCTTCAAGATCTAAATTTAAGTTGTATGCAGATGATGGACACTTTACTTCCACAATACCATGTGCGCATTTACCGTCTGGAGTAGCACCCAGAAACGAAAATTCATCATCAATGAATAATCCACATTCTTCGATATTTATATTTAATGCGCTTTTCAATTCTTCGAGCGCTGTATGCTCGTTCATTCTGCCATGTTTTATGGACGGGACATTGTTCAGATCGTTTCCATATAATATCTGTTGAACCAGAGAAGCACAATTGGTATTTGCACGCCGCTTGCAAACTCTAGCAAACCAGGATGCAGTTAAGAGTTTGCGCCTAGTCTCTAGCCACTTGGGGCTTGCACTTTGCAAGACGGTGCTTCTTTCTAAATTATTTCTCTCTTCTTTAGAGAGTACTAAACCTTTTAAAAAGTCTTGTTTTCTTTCATGGTATTGCAATGCATCCATGTCAGGCTTCTGACAATTTACACCATAATGGGCGTCTTTTGCAGGTACATTTTTAAGGGTCTTTTTCTTTCTAATGTTCCTCCTCCTATAATTATTGTTTTTGCGCTTCTAGCCGAATTATTTGTTCGTTTGCATCGGTCCCAAAAATGAATTTATGCACATAGGTTTGCAGTGTGCCGCCGGTATTGAAAGATATAACTGCAGCCGCGCATCTTCCGCTATATGACCCTTTTAAGGAGTAATTGACCCTTTTTCCTCCTACATACTTGGCAACTCTGGCATTGAAACTTTCGACTAAATTGTTAGTCTCGTTATACGCAAAACTGTACGCTTGTTGGGAAAGCCTATATGCCAAATCTGTTAATTTTTGAAACACCCCAAAAGCTACCAGTTCCGGAACAAAGTTTTCCGAGTTTGTTTTATTACAAAAGTAAGATGAACAATGGCTGTGATCACCAAATATGTGGTGGGCCCATTTTGTATATCCTTTTTTATATTATCGGCCTTTTCTGCGAAGGAGATGTTTTGCCTAGACCAATGTTTTATAGAAGAGTCCACTCCCCAACGCAACCTCAAATACATTTCTTTGATAAGTTTCCTTGCTTTGATGTGATACGATGAGTTAGTTGACACTGCCAGCAAAGCTTTACAATAATTGCGCAAAAGGTGGTTCTTGCACTCTATTTTGCCAACTGTTAAATTTTCATACGGTCGGGCATTTCTAATGCATGCATAGGTACTAGCATCCCCATCAGCAATTAAATGGTAATAAATAAGTCCATGATCAGATCAAGAACTTTTAAACCCTTCGGTAATTATCGCAGATTCCATTGCAGTTGAAGTGCCACTGAAGTTCTTGAAACATTTATGTGCAGGTGCCTCAATTCCTTTGTTTGTTGATCGAGAACATATCACACAATATTTATTTTTCACCCCACAGTAAAGTACTTTTTTGCTATGCTGACCAACAATTGCTGCGGCGCCTGAAGAAGCATCGTAATTTGTGCCGTATGAACGCTTACTCCAACACGCATCCGCAATAACAGCTATCATTGATGTTCCCTGAGATGACATATTGCCAATAGGTTTTGCATGTTCAACCTCTTGCTTGCCTGCCTCAGACATACAATGATCCGCCGTTTTTTCACACCAATTGTAAAACTTGATCGTGCGTTACCTGATATAACCGCAGAGACATCGATGGGATGTCGGCATGTGCAAGAACTGTATTAAGCTGGGTGTATCCGGCACCAGTAGACATAATTCCGGACACAACATCCTGATTAATGTCCATTTTAAGATCGTCTTGCCGCATTGTTTGAAGTTCAAACTTTTCACCACACATTTTGCAGACGAGCTCAAATTTAGAATGCAGGCCATGTCTTTTTTCTTTATTTATCGTTAGATGCTTCACACCGCAATCGAAAAGAGAATTGTGGCTTCCTATATGGATTATTTATTCAAATAAGTAATCAAATTCAACTATTCTCTTGCCTTTTGGCTTAAATTGTACTGTGCATTCCTGTTCCTGAAAATAAAACGGGACTATTAGTGGGTACCTACGATAAAAAAAAATGATACAATGAATAGACTTTAAACTTACAGATGAAATTTCATACTGCTCATCATGGTCTAACGAGACATCTATGCTGTCCTCCCTGTTTACAAAAAAACATAATACAGGGTCAAATTAAGTTACCTAGCCAAAACATTACAGACGTGATGGGATTGACATGTTCCAACAAAAATACAAAAACAAATATATATTAAACTATTACTTCAATTAACTACAAAGTGAAAATACTTACAAAGTCTCATTACTTTTATTTACAGCTACGTTAGTAGATGTTTTGGTCTATATCCAAATTGCCGAATACGGGGCATCTAAAAAAATAAAGATTAATATTTAACATTTAACAAAAAGCCCAAAAACCATGACGGATAGATGTCAATTTTTTATCGGCACCATCTTGTATTTTTTTTTGACCCCATATTTGATATAAGCGACCCCAAAAACCATGAAAATGACACCCATGACGAAAAGATGTCTATTTTTTGTCGGCGCCATCTTGGGTTTTGATTTTGCCCCGTATTGTTCATACATACAAACATACAAACCGCTTAAAATCATAACCCTCCTCCCACCCATCCACTTCTACACTTAACCGCCGACATCTCAACCTTACCCATACAAATCCTAACCTTACTAAAAGCTGATTAAACCCACCCATCCATTTCTCAACCTTGTCAATAACTGCTTAACAGCACCTATCGAAATTCCGATCTTACCCGACATAATTTCAAAATCACATTTTAATATAACAAAATATAAAGAAAAAATAAAATATAGGAAACTCAAACTTACTTTTATTTCGGTCCGGTAAAATATCAACTCCTTTCGATCACGACTGTTCACGAAAAACGACGAAGACCGTGCGACGCGCGGCGGTACTTACACGCATGCACACTACAATATTTTCTATTATCGTATTTATTTTTTGCGAGAGAGCGATACGTCCGTCCTTCCACGAGCGCTTCTGAGCGCGGAATGGTGAGCCTTGAGTGCAAAATGTATGAAGAAGTCGGCAAGTGTTTTAATTTAGCTAATAATTAAAAAAATTATTGATTTAGGTAAAAAATAATTAGCTGAACCTGTAAAGGACTATACATACCGCAATTTCTTATATTTTGGAAGATAAAAATATGCTCTAAATTTGTCTAAACTGGGACCTATTCGAACCCTACTTTTTTTAATTTTTTGCGATTATTGTGATGGGAAAAACGTATTTGTGAGAAAATTTTGTATGATGTCATACAATTTTTCTGATGCCAATCTGGAGCTGCATATATTATCTTTAAATTAAGACCATGACATCTTCACATCTGTGATTGCTTATACATTAAAATCGTACCTGAAAAGCACTGTTATTTGTAGAAAAATGTAATAGCGTCCTTAAGGAAAAGATGAAGCTGGAACATCCTAGAAATATAATACGTTTAGTGGACGATGAAGTATGCGCTACTTATTTGCCAATATACCAAAAGTTCATTTAACATATCTGCGTGCCCGAAACAGTCGATAGTTAGGTAACTATTCTTTTTTTTATATCAAGATGTTTTCCACCATGAGGTCGTTATTAAACTGAATAAATTGAAGTTCTAAAAACTTAAAAACACGCTTTAATGGTAAATCGAACTAAAAAGTCGCTAATCCTGAAGATCTTGGTAATGCTAATGGGACAAACAATTTAAACGCGCACGGTAGAATCAACTTTTATTACTTGTAAATTTTAATTTATGTTTGACTTTCAAAAGTACTTTGACTTTGACTAAATTATTGCATTGTCATCGGTTCTTGATAGGTGTGCAAAGTTTCATATCAATCCGACATTTTGAAGTGGGTGAAAATCACGTTCAAAGATTCCGTTACATTGATACATAGATACATAGTTACATAGATACATACCAAGCTAATAAAATACAGTAGCTTATGAAACGTTGCACGCTGCAAAAATGCCGAGACGCAGTCTTTTCCATAAGCTCCTATATCAACAAACACAAATTTATAGTTACGAGCCTGTCACTGCTAGAAACACTATGGCCTTTGTAATTATGATTCATAGACTCGACAGAGGGAAATTTCTCAATTCGTATGTGTTTTCCATCCACGGCACCTAAACAGTTTGGGAAGTTTGCTCTGACTTGAAATTCACTTGCCATTGATCTCCAGATATCTGTATTCGGTGGTGCAAGAAGTTCACTACTTAATTCATCCCATATTGTACTGCATACTAAACAGATAATTTCACTGATTGTTTTAATAATACCCAAATGGTAGCTATTAAACATATCGGTGCAAGTACGTATTGCTACTAACATAGTGAATTCCTCTCAAGATAGTGACAACGAATTCAGACCAGGTACATCAACATCAATAAACCCCACTTAAGATACAACGACTTCAGGCCGGGTATATCAGCGACCTCCAAACCAATTATTACGCCAGTGTCTTCTTAAGATGAGTAATCTGCATCCAGAATTACAACGTAAAAAATACAGTGTCACTAACTCAGAACCGTAAAGAAAAGATTAAATCCAGTTGATGTGGAGATATTGGCGCTTCAAAGTCATGAGCCACGACAGGATGTATTACAAAAATGATGATAAAGCATTTTTGATGTCTATTTTGCCAATTATTAAACGTATTAGCGAAGATGATACCACCGCACAGCACTTACTTAGATACAGAGAGTTCTAGTCCATCTTTGTCCAAATAGATAGTAGTAAATAGATAGTGGTCAAACGCAAGCCTATCAACAATAAAAAAAAAAAACAGATTTTAAGCAGATCTAAAGCTTTGGTCAAAGTGTAATGAGTAAACCAGCATCCATCCATGGTTCTCTTTCCCTTTCTGAATCCAAACTGTGAATTTGGGGGCTATATGATTGTTTCCTAAAACCATTCTAATCTATTTTTATAAGGTGTTCAGCTAATTTCGCTATCACATGAAGTATGTGGTGATAAGAGGTACTTTCTATAAGGTTTTCTTATTAGGGTGTGTTAGTTAGGAGAAGAAACCCAGACATAAGATAGGACACCTTTCAGTTCTGCCAGACTGAAGGGTAGAATTGCGGAGTTTATAACCTCTAAATAATAATTGTTAATGATTAATTAAAAGAAACTGCTGGTTCAAGATATGGTGACTATATTTTCACGAACACTTTGACAAGACTAACAAAATTCAAACTTAAAACAAAACATATAAAAAACATGAAAACTATAAAAAAGGTAATAACATAAAAAAGAGGTGCGTTGCGCACATTTCCTCCCTTTTTTCTTAAGAGAGCTTGACCAGCTTCTTGAGGGGCCGCCGCAACACACCAGCCGAAGTTGTTACATCAGCCACCCGCACAATGCCATCGCGACCTGGGAATGTCGCAGTGATTCGTCCCCTAGGCCAAGCGCCTCTTGGCATATTACCATCAGCAAGCAGGACAAGATCTCCGACTGAAATATCTGGTGCTTCTCCTCGCCCGCGCCGTGGAATGAGTGTCGGCAGATACTCGTTCACCCACCGTCGCCAAAAATGGTCGGCTAAACGGACTGCTCTGCGCCAGCCACTTCTCGAACACAGGTCCGAGTCTGATAATGTTGCTGGTATTGGGCGGCCTGAAGAAGAGTTCAATATAAAATGCATGGGCGTCAAGGCTTCCTCGCTGCCGGGCTCTAATGTTACATGCGTCAACGGGCGCGTGTTCACTAACGCCTCTACTTCTGCAAGGAGCGTGCGAAGTACCTCATCCGTGGGGGCTCGTTCTGTAAGGGTGACCCTGAGCGCTATTTTCACTGATTTGACCAGCCTTTCCCAAGCGCCGCCCATGAAGGGAGCTCCGGGAGGGATGAAACGCCAGTTAATTTTCTCCGTCGCTGCATAACGGGGCACAGCAGCATCATAAAGTGCGCGAAGTTCTCTGTTGGCGCCTACAAAGGCGGTTCCATTGTCCGACCAAATTTCTGTTGGCGCTCCCCGTAAGCTTGTAAATCGGCGTAGGCTCATAATTGCAGAGTCTGCAGATAACGAGTGTACAACGTCTAGATGGACGGCGCGGGACACAAGGCACGTGTAAAGTGCAATGTACCTCTTCTCTCTTCTCCGGCCGAGAGACACTTGAATAGGCCCGAAATAATCCAGTCCCGAAAACGTAAACGATCGTCTATGGTGCGCCAGGCGTGCCTCAGGTAAATCTCCTATCGGTGGCTGGAAGTTCACGGCTCTTCGAATTCGGCAGAACTGACAGTGAAAGGCGACTGTGCGGACGGTACTTCTAAGACTAAGTAGATAGTAGTCTTGTCGCAACTCGTTGACAACTGTCTCTGTATTTGCATGTGCGGCTCTTCGATGATGGTGGTGTACTAGTAGACGCACGGCTGGATGTCTTCCGTCAAGAACAATGGGGCTTTTCGTTTCAGCTCTCACTTGTAACGCGGCTGATATGCGGCCAGACAAGCGCATCAATCCATCATCGCCCACCAAAACAGATAATTTTGACAATCGGCTGGTGCGTGGCAAAGGTTGTTCGGGATAGCTAGCAATACGTCTCATCTCGTCGGGGAATAAGTCTAGCTGTGCTTGTCGCAAAATGTGCGTCTCTGCTAAACGGAGGTCAGCAGCAGTCAATTCTCTGACGGATTCACGTGATGGCCGTGAGATAGCCAATGCAGACAACTGGTCAGCAGGCTGGAATATAAAGGTACACATCCCCCCTTCAAAACGAATAAGATTGTCTACACACAAACCCCTTTTATTAAGACTACGCATTCGCAACAATGTCAAGTACTTATGCGCGTTCGCGGTCGCACGCACCAGTCTTAGCCAAGAACTAAAACGCTTGGGATCGGCTGAAACTGGCTCATGCTTTTCAACGTCAGTAATGATATGAACCGAGTCGGAACACACTGCACGTTTGCTCTCCTTTTCTATTCCTGGGTATTTGGGAGCGCTGGGCGCCATGGGCCACTTCGAGGAGAGCAAAAATTCAGGGCCAGATATCCAGCGTGACTCTGGGGATAACGTTGTACGCTTGATGCGGGTCGCATCATCCGCAACATTTAAATGACTTGGCAACCAGCGCCATTCTTCAACATCCGTTATCTCCAAAATCTCACCTATTCTATGTGAAACAAATGGTTTGAAAGAGCGGGCCTCGCTGCGCAGCCATCCTAAAACTGTCATAGAGTCGCACCAAAATATGCGTTTGACAGGCTGACGTCTGTGTGCTTGACAGATTGTTGCAGCGAGGCGAGCTGCGATCAAAGCTCCTTGGAGCTCTAAACGATTGATGGAAACTGGCTTTAGAGGAGCTACTCGAACTTTACTACAAATCAGTGCCAGCTTCACATCACCATTCTCTAAAATAAAACGCCAATATGCGACCGCGGCGAAGGCGGATTCGCTTGCATCACAAAAAATGTGAAGTTCGCACTTATCTACTTTGAACTCGCCTGGACAGTAGCAGCGTGGGATCTGCAGATGGGAGACCGCGAATAAATCTTCAAACCAAAGTCTCCACGCCGCACTGTCACTCGGCGAGAGCTCCTCGTCCCAGTCGAGACCTTTGCGCCACGCGTTCTGGAACATAATGCGGCCTGTTACAACAATTGGCGCTAGGATACCGAGTGGGTCGAAGACACGCATTACATGTGATAATACTTCCCGTTTGGTGAGCTTATTTGGCAACGTGCTTACTTGTTTTAAGCCTGTATTAAAACCGATCGTATCAGCGATAGGTTGCCAAATTAGCCCAAGTGTACGTACGGGCGTAGAGAGGTGGCCTAAATCGACGTCTACATCTTTGGTAGCTACAGGAACATCAAGCAAGCTCTCTTTCGGCAGTAGAGAGAGTGCTGAGAGGTTGTTTGAAGCCCAAGCGCGCATGTCGAAGCCAGCATGTTGATGAATAGAATGAATTTCGGCTGCAAGTTTAGCAGCTTCATCGACGGAATCTAAACTTACAATACAGTCGTCCATATAATGGTCGACAATTATGGCTCGAGCCGCGTCTGGATAGCGTTCCTGCCATTCCATTGCATTTTTATTTTTGATATATATGGCAGTGAAAGGGCTAGAAGCGGCACCGAAGATCATAGACGACATGCGGTAGGTCTTTAATGGCTCGTTAGGGCTATCACGCCACAAAAATCTCTGTGCGTCACGATCTTCGGTGCGTATTTTGATTTGGGGAAACATTTCGCGTATGTCTCCGGTCAGAGCGACCTGGCCTTCGCGAAAGCGCAGCAGGATACCTAAAAGAGGCTGAAGTAAATCAGGTCCCGTTAACAAGAGCGAATTTAATGATACACCATTACTTTTAGCGGCAGCGTCATGAACGACTCTTAATTTATTTGGCTTGTTTGGATTGATTACGCCAAAATGCGGTAGATGCCAGACAGGTGACTTGGCGCTGTGCGCTTCCGTGCACAATTCAGCGTAACCCTTCCAAATCATGTCGTGTATGTTTTGACGGTACCGTTTCGCATAACTAGAGTCCCTAGACATCTTCCTTTCAAGACTAAGGAACCTTGATAAGGCAAGCTTATAGCTGTCAGGTACAAGCAAATTATCGGACTTCCAAATCAAACCAACTTCAAACCGATCGCTGGGCAAACGGTGCGTTGTGCGCTTGAGAATTTGGATAGCGCGTTCGTCGTCAGCGCTGCGCGCTTCGCGCTTCGAAATTCCAATACAATCTAAACTGTATTGCTCTCTAATTAATTGTTCTAACATAGCGCGGTCGCTAATGTCAGCAGCTGACGACTCGCTGATCGTTGCATGGTTGACGGTGTCGACCGGCATAGTTCTGCTGCAGCCAAAACCAAATAATGCCCAACCTAAGGCAGTACAAATTGCAACCGGTTGATTTTTGGTGCCCTTACGAGTGATTCTAGACATGCTGAGATGCCAATTGTCGATGCCAATAATTATTGTCAGCCTCACTTCGTCGTAACAAAACTCATCAACTATGTCCGAAAGATATGGATTCTTGGAAACGCTCGCCTTGTCGATCGTTTGTCGCGCGGCGCCTAAACCTGTGATTGCCCGGGCTTTACGAATAACGAAAGATTCTTTAGCACGACGGCCTTTGATTTGGAAATCAACGTACTGAACCGTCGTATCTTTACTTAAACCGCCTACACAATCTAGACGTATTTGCTTCTCGGGCCCACAGACGCCTAATTTCTTCGCGACTTCGAGGTCAATGAACGTGGCTGTAGAGCCGTCGTCCAGCAGGGCATAGGTGTCTACGCTGCTAGCTGGGCCGGACACGGTTACAGCGACGATCTTCAACAACGGACGCGGAAGATAGTGCCCTATATTTTCAGGCGTAACGAAAGTCGAGGCATGCGTGAGAATTTCTTTAAGTTGGGCGTCGCAGGGCGCAGAAACTAGTGAGGCAAGAGTCGAATTAGATAATGTCGCGGCGGCGGATGTGGCGGCTCGCGGCACGGCGCTGGACAGGGCCGGCGCGGGCTCGTCGTAATACACATCCACGTGCGCAGCAGCGGCGCGCTCATATTTCGGGTTGTGCAGTAACGCGTGGTGACGGAACGTACAACCGTCAATGTCACACGATTTTTTTGCTTTACACAAATTCAATCTATGCCAACCTACTTTTAGACATCTATGGCAAACTCGTTTCTTTTTAATCAATTTCCATCGGTCATCAACTGACATTGACACAAATTTGTCACAATGAATTAATTGATGCGATTGTTGACAAACTATGCAAATATTATCTTTACGTGCAGTTGTCGATGAATTTGATGAAAAATGCGGCGCTAAATTTGCAACCGCGTGCTGATTTTCAGCAACAGCGTGCACGTGATCTCTGGGCCGTCTACTGTCTGCTGCGTGCGACGCAGCAGCCGGCTCAATGATGATGCCAAAGTGAGCCTGGAGGTCGATCTCGTGCGCTAGAAAGTCTGCTAATATTTCTAGCTTTGATTGACCACCAGCCTCGTAACGAGCGGCAAAATCTAGCCACTTAGCTCGCAATAGTGGTGAAATTTTTGTAATAACAGCCTGAAAAAGTTCCGGCGACGAGAGATATTCAGTGTGATCTAACAAACGAATTACCTCAACACAATTGCGAACTCGACTAGCAAAAATAGCAAGATCTTTACCTTCTCCACTAACACGCGGCAGCGCGCGCACCGCGGCGACCTCGTGAGCTACCACGAGCTCAGGGCGGCCGAAGCGCGTGTCGAGCGCGCGCAGCACGGCGCCGGGTTCGCGCGCTGTAACCAGCAGCGCCGCCACCGCCTCACGCGCTGCGCCTGTGAGCGCTGCGTTCAGGCGCGCTAAGTTGTTGGCGGCACTATATGAACCTTGCGTATCTTGGAAGACTTTTTTAAGGCTAAGCCAATCTAAATGAGACTTTCCATCAAACCTAGGTAAAAGAACGGTTTGTATTCCAGGGCTATTGCCTTTATTAGCATTATTAATAAGTACTTCGAGAGACTTGATGAGCTGCGGAACATCCGCGCTATTTTCGCTGCGTGCCGCTGCTGGGGCGGCGCCGGGGGCCTGCGGCGCTGTCGCTGTCGCTGTACGCGCAATGGGCGCGACGTGCGCCTCAGGGTCTGCTTGACTGAAAGCATTGTCAAATTTAAGCTTTGTGTTGCAATTACGGTCCGCTTTAGACTTACTAAGCCACTGGTCTACGCGGTGGCTACTTCTCGAACTGCGCTGACTCGCATCTGCCTCGATGGCGGCGATTTCTGCGCGAAGCTCTAAATCAGCGGCCTCGCGCTCGACGGCCAACCGCTCGCACTCGACGGCCAACCGCTCGCGCTCCAGGTCGGCGAGGCGACGTGCATACAGTGCCTCCGCGGCTAACCGTTTGGCCAATACCGTAGCTGATGAGCGAGACGAGGTTGTACTAACAGGGCGAGAAGGCGCCGGGGGTGCGGTCGCCGAACTGGCGTGAGGATCGGTGGGCGCGGGCAGCAGCTCCAGCTCCCTCACCGCAACGGTCTTACCTTCGTTACCCTTTATCATAGCTTTTGCAGCTGACCGAGTCTGCACCATATCACTATTCACGGTAAAAGGACCAATATGTTAATGATTAATTAAAAGAAACTGCTGGTTCAAGATATGGTGACTATATTTTCACGAACACTTTGACAAGACTAACAAAATTCAAACTTAAAACAAAACATATAAAAAACATGAAAACTATAAAAAAGGTAATAACATAAAAAAGAGGTGCGTTGCGCACAATAATGTATATTAATATCACCGAGATTTGAAAAAAAGGAATACGGAATTCCATCTTGTCCAGGAGCAGAAACCCGGACATAAAATAGGACGCCTTTCAGGTCTGCCAGACTGAAGGGTAGAATTACAGAGTGTATAACCTCTAAATAATAAAGTAAGCTATCATCACCAACATTTAAAAAAAAAGGAATACGGAATTCCATCTTATCCAGGAGCAGAAATCCGGACAAAAGACACCTTTGAGTTCTGCCAGATTGAAGGGTCCATCAAGGAATGAAGTACATACATTTGAAGAAATTTGAGGAGGAGCAGAAACTAATTCTTGTTGTGGACCAAATGGAGAAGCTAAGTTCGTTAAGAATTCCTCGGTTAAGGATGAAGGAATAGTATTAAATGTGTTTGGAGAAGTTCCAGTTCGGAAACGTTTTATAGTATTTGTCCACATAACTGAACGTTCGCCAACTCGTAAATTTATTTTTCTTAATGATTTTTTTTGTATCAGACATTACATCCATTAAAACAAAAAATCATCCATTAAATTTTCTAAATTATTGTTTATCCTATTACCTGATTTATTTCTTATTTTTTTGAAATTAATATTCAGGTATATAATTATTCTGTAGATAATGTAATTGCTCATTATAATATCTACAGAAGTGAAGTCACATCTGTAGACATAGCTTAAATATTTTTTAATCTGTCACCGTTGGTTATTTTCATGACAATTATGACTTAGCAAGTGAGAAGACACTTCATTTTTTGAGTTTATAGCGTTGATTTTTTCTAGAATTGTATGTATTTTCGTTATTTTGTAATATTGTCTTTTCTGTCGAAAATGGCGTCACGCCTGTCGACAGGCAAAAATATTAAAAGTGCCATAAATGCTAAATTTGTGATTGATGATCTCTAAAACTATTTTTAGATTAAATTTTGGTTAATTATTATTCTTCCTACCTCAATAAAAACATGTAATCATTGAGTTTGTTTTTATTTAAAAAAGAAAATAGGTACGTAGAATGGCCGATAGATACTATTTGCATAGTATATAAGGCAGGATATTAGATGAGATTTAAATGTTTCCTAAACTTTGAGATTTGTGATGCCGACCCACACATTCAATGTAATGATTCGTCATTCGGGGGTGACTCCCATATAAGTATCCTGTCCAAAATATCATGCAGCACTTACATGGTGAAGGCGAAGATAGACTACTAGGTAACGAAAATATTCATAATTGTTTTTGTTAAAAATAAAAGATAAAGTTAAACAAGATTGCCTATACTAACTTATTTTTTCAGGAGACGCCGGATACGCGTAAAGATAGATCTCGATAGATCGAGATAGATATGTCTTACACCGATGCTTCGTGCTGCCCCAAAGTCACCGGAGGAAAATCCATGTTGACACTCGCAATGTGGTCGAACGCTGCATTTGGGTTTTGAAAAGTCGCTGGCGATGCTTACAAGCTCACAGGGTATTCAATTATTCTCCTATTACAGCGATTGTGACCAGCCAGTCCATGTTCAAAAAGGTTCGACAACCTTTCCACAATAGTGTGCTGGTGCCTTCACTTATGTATGGAAGTGAAAGTTAGTTGTGCATGACTGCATAGTTTTGCAGCAGGAAGAAAGACATGAAAGTAGAATAAATGCTGAAGAAATGCGTGTTTGAATGATAGACGAGGAATGATGTAATAAGGCATGTTGTGGTTTAAACCTCACCCTCGGCAAGGACGCACATGCACCAAGAGATCCTTAAAAAATAAAATAAAACAAATGTTTAATCCTCCAATAAGAATAAAGTCAAACATTTAACTGCATAATAAAGGTTATTACAAATAATAGCCGATAGATATAGTGTTTTAAGCTTATAAAATAAACTAATGCATATATTATTAGTACATATAACAAAAAAACTGTAGAGTTTGATCTATTGGTATCACTGGTCGAGTCTTAAGGGAATAATTCCATGTCAATTTTAATTCTATTTATTATAATGTATAGATGTCTCTAAATGATAACCATCGATAGAATACAAAAAAAATATTTGTCATCTTATGTCATTCAAAACAAGTATTATAGAATAGAATATACTTTATTGAACACCATTATAAAAGTTACACATCTATTTTTTATAAGAAAAACATAATTATACACGTGCAAAGGCAGTCTTATCGTTGACAGCGATATCTACCAGATGACCGGTATCTACTTGCCCTGTATATATTTTGCCTTCTAATAACAGAAACCAATAAAATCATTGTTCCTTTTGCAACATTCCAGTACTATTAAAGTTACTATTAAAGTTAGGCCTGACGGCATTCCAGCGAGAGTATTGCGGCAGTGTGCGCCTGAACTGTCTCCTGTATTGACACGCTTGTTCCGCCTCTCTCTTAAAAAAAGAAAGGTGCCGAAATCCTGGAAGCTTGCAAATGTACAACCAGTACACAAGAAGGGCGACCGTGCAGACCCTGCCCACTACCGTCCGATAGCCATTACCTCCATACTATGTAAGGTTATGGAAAGGGTACTGAACAGTAAGTTGCTGACCTACCTTGGAGACAATGAGCTCCTTAGTGACCGTCAATATGGCTTTCGCCGGGGACGGTCAACTGGCGATCTTCTTGTGTTTGTCACGCACTGCTGGGGCGAAGCCATCGAGAAACACGGCGAAGCACTTGCCGTATCGCTCGATATCTCGAAGGTCTTTGACAGGGTCTGGCACGCTAGTCTACTCAGCAAGCTTCCTGCTTATGGCTTCCCAGCCGGTTTTTGTAGCTGGATATCAGACTTCCTCAGTGAACGGTCGATCCGAGTTGTCGTTGACGGCTGCTCCTCTGACCTTAAGGCTATTAATGCCGGTGTTCCTCAGGGGTCTGTTCTCTCTGCAACTCTTTTCCTGCTGCACATCAATGACCTACTTCAGCGTGGTATTGTTGGGTACGCAGATGACAGTACGGTTTCAGAGAGATACTTGTCCAGCGCAAAAACCGGCGGGGATGAAGTTCGTTCCTTGAGAGAGGCTATGGTGGAGCGTACTGATTTGACCTTAAGTGTTGTCCCCCGTTGGGGTGATGACAATCTGGTCTCTTTTAACGCCACCAAAACACAGGTATGTCTTTTTACCGCAAAGAGAACTCATTTCATCCAAACGCCTACTTTTCGGGGTGCATCTGTTCCTGTAACTGATCGGCTCGAGCTCCTTGCCATGGAGTTGACATCCAGTCTCAACTTCGGCGCCACCATCGAGTACAAAGCCCAAATTGCGGCAAAGAAACTGGGCGTCCTAAACAGAGTGAAGCGATACTTTATGCCTGGACAGCTATTAACTCTTTACAAAGCGCAAGTCCGATCCTGCATGGAGTATTGCAGCCACCTCTGGGATGGCTCAGCTAAATATCAGCATGCCGCGCTTGACTCGGTGGAACGCAGAGCCAAGAGACTAATTGGCGACGTCAAACTGGTGGATGCCAAGCTTCACAGCTTAGCTCATCGCCGTAAGGTTGCCTGCTTGTCGGTCTTCTACAGACTGTATTTTGGCGAGTGTGCTCATGAACTCCACGACCTCATCCCACCGGCCCCCTTCTACCATCGGACATCTAGACGCACTGCAAGTTACCATCCTCACCTAGTTGCTATTCCACCAATTCGCACCAAGCGCTTCCAAACATCCTTCATAATGCGCACAGCTAAAGAGTGGAACTCACTGCCTGCGTTTATGTTTCCGAACGCATACAACCCGAATCTCTTCAAACTTAGAGTGAACAGGCTTCTTCTGGGTAAGCTCACTCCATCGTCGACTTTGTCTCTGTCACCTCTGACCTAGACTAGAGTCAAGAGCAAACCCATCTCGAATAAAAAATAAAATAAAAAAAATAGATAAAATATTTATGACATGACAAGCATTATTAAATTAATTAAGTCAAATGATATAGCAAAAACATAAACAAATCATTGTAGTTTTGACTTAATTTATAGTGCAGGTAATGTAGACTTTATTTATGTTTTACATTAGTTAGCAAATAACCTATTTCTCAGTTTTCTTCACTGAAATTTGGCCACTATTATTATAAGGCCGCCTTACTTGAAAAATGATTGGTTCACCATACTAAATTCATCCTTAGGGGGTGGGCACACCCCCTAAGGATGAATTTCAAGATTAAAACTATTATATTATGTCCTTATGAACAGACATAGTTACTTTCACATTTATGATATTAGTATGGATTAATACTATAAAGGATTTTGGTGTTAGTAGGTTTGCCACCAGTGACCACCACTAAGGTTTAATTTCCCACTTCTTGGGATGAGCTTTGCACACTCACAAACATTACAACTAATTTATTGTAATAATAACACTTACTTTTAGCCACTCATTCCACGTTTTGGAGTAGCCATACCCCTCGCTGTTGAGGCGGCCTGCGAGCTCTACTCATTTTACGAGGTGTGCAGCTTAGCCATGGGACCTTCGTTCGACACCGATGCCCTGACAAAGCCGACATCCTCCTCCATGAACACTAGCAGGTTCGCCCACTGGCGCGCAAATACTATAGGAATGGCCCGGCTGAAAAAAAAAACAACCGAACTTGAAGTAAAAGCAAGGAACGTAATATTCTCTCTCGAATAGGGTTGCTGTTATCCTTATCTTAACTTACAGTAAGAAAATGTTAACTAGGCATTTTCTTACTTAATATTTTTTTGCGACAGGACCCTCAGTGAGTTCAACATAAGAATATTTTTTCTTATCTGCCGGTTATGAAGACAGAGTTTTTTTTATTTTGGCATTGCACTATTCGTGCTTATTGCCAATATTTAATCTGATAATAACAAAACGTAAGAATTGATAACTCGCGAAATAAAAAATATTACAAAGGGAAATTTGGAAACGAAAAGGAGAATAGTTGTTTATAATAAAAATAATAAATTTTAACAAATTTAACAGTGTAATAGGGGAATATAATAGAACAGCAAACTGTCACCAGGGGACCCAATAAAAGGGCCGACTCAGTGCGTCTATCGGTCTTTATACTAAACTAAAAACTATTTAATAAATTATGTATATACATATTAAAATTTACGTTTAAATAGCTATATCATTATTTAAAAGGAAAAGTGCTACAAATATCTACATTAAAATTAAATAAAATACATGAGATACCAGTGGGAAAAGGGACTCGGAGGGAAACAAGGCTTTGGAAAAGTGATAGTGGTCATAAAGGGGGCAGGCAAAAATTAAGTGGTTCAGATCTCCCACCTCAGCGCCACATTCAGACTCAGGGCTCTGCACAATGCCTAGCCTGGCAAGATGAGCTGGAGTGCACACATGACCCAATCGCATACGTATGAATATGGTTGAAATCTTTTTGCTTAGCTTGTACTTGCTAAACCAAGGTTTTACAGGAATGGATGGTTGGATAGTACGATAAAATTCCCTTTCAGTGATTGCCCTGACCAAAGCTGACCCCAGGATTCCTGTAGATAAACCCTGGGCAGAGCAGCCAGATCTTGGAGAGAGTTATTTTTGTACGGGAAAATGTCTCCACATAATACAGCATCATTAGCTAACTGGTCTGCTCTATCATTACCTAAAATGCCACAATGTGAGGGTATCCACCCAAAATGCACTGAATATCCCATAATAGAACATCTGTGAAGGAGTTCACGTGTTTCAAATATAGTAATTTTTTTATGAGAATAGAAAGGAAATCTGGCCAAAGATTGTAAGGCACTCCTTGCATCAGTTAAAATGAGTGAATTTCGTCAGCCCATAAGGAGTATATATTCGACTGCTTTGAATAGACCGTAACATTCTCCCGTAAATACAGATGATTCGGGCGAGAGCTTTATTTTTTGGACGACATACTGGGAGTGGTATACACCTACTCCCACACATGAGTTTCTTCCATGTTTCGAAGCATCTGTAAACAGAAGCTGACAGCCCTTAAAGTCTCTATCCATAGTTGAAGTTAATGTTATGACATACGTCATCTTGGTAAATGTTAAGGTTATAATTAATGTTTGGTGACATAATTAATGAACTGTAATGACAATGATATATAGGAAGAAATTGAGATTGGTGGCAAGGAGCTTCAATTAAATTGTATTTTCTAAAGCTTTTAACTAAACACGGAGTATCTTTGTGCCTCCAGTAAGTGGATGAAGTAACTTCTTCAGAGAGAATGGAAAGTGTATTTCGTAAAGGATGATTTGTAAATTGCAAACACCGAGCCATAAATCTATCAGCAAAAAATTGACGTCGCAAATGAAGCGGGGGATCTCCACATTCCACCTGAAGACAATTAATAGGACTGCTTTTCATTGCACCTGAAACTACTCTTAGTGCCTTAGACTGAACACTTTCCAGTTTCTTAAGACCAGCTACATTAGCAGGTTCCAGCAAAAAGGTCCCATAATCCAATACACTTCTAATCAAGGTGTTGTACAGTAGTTTTAAAGAAAAGGGATGTGCTCCCCACCAAACACCAGCAAGACATCTAATTATGTTAATATTTCGTTCACATTTAGCGGCTATATACTCACAGTGTGGTAAACCTGTAAGATGTGTATCCAAAACAAGGCCTAAAAATAGAGATATTTTATCATATCTAGTAGTGTTCAAAGTTGCTATATGACAATAACATGCTTAGTGCTATAAGCTTTATGTTTTAAACGCGTTATTTTATACGCTTTATTATAACGAGCTTTTTTATAACGCACAAGCGCGGGGCGGGCACGAATAAAGCAAGCGCGGTGACTGTTAACTCGCAGCTCCTACCCTAGCGTTGGACTCGTTGGACAGACAGCATGCTTAAAAATATTACATCGCGTTTATGAATATATAACGATAAAATGGAGCAGTAAAAATAAACAATGAAATTTCCTTCATACTTTCCAGGCTTAGGACTGTGTATAATTATAGATTAAGTGTTATTATGAAATAAAGTATGTTAGTATGTTAAACAATTATAGGCGTATTTAAAAGTTCATTGATTGTATCTACAAAAATCAACTATGTACATTTGAACGTTAATATTATTATTAACATTTATATATACATTCAGAAACATTATCTGTGCAACTTTTGTAGAAGATTACCGTGTTCTTCGATCACTAATGAGATACCCCGACTTGGAAAATATTCGTTCGCAAGGTACCGAAGTTACCATGATGATGTTGCAGCTGCGTAGGTATATTACGCGAGCCGCGCGGGATCGCAAATTACGCGTGCGACCGATAGCAACCACTAGCATGCAACGACTGGCAGGCGAACGCCGCCGGCACCGCGCCGTCGCGCCCGCCCGGCGCCCGCTTCATGCTTTATTTACGTTTTTGCATTGTGCGCGATACTTCGTTATAACGAATTGTGCAAATAGCGCATAGCGCCAAGTGAGTGCCACGATAGCGTTTGCTTTATGTTATGTATAATAAGCACGCTGCTTTAAGTTGCTTTACGTTATATTAACCACCACTAGTTACTGTAACTGCTGGAGGCTTACGCATTCTAGTAAATAAGACTATGTTGCTTTTATCAATTGACAGGTGTAGACCATTGGTTTCCAACCAAGTCTTCAGTAAGCATAAAGAAGATGTTAAGAAAGTACAAATATTCGCAACAGAATGACCAGATAAATAAAGAAGTAAATCATCTGCATATTGAAGGACTTGTACTGACTCATTTAGAGAGGATTCTAAATTATAGGTGTAAATATTATAGAGAAGTGGGCTAAGTACAGAACCCTGAGGGAGACCTTTGCATACTAAACGGGTAAATGTATACCCTTGAATGTCTAGATTTAACGATCTCTCTGAAAGCATATTAATTATGAAATTAGACAGCATTTTTGGAATTTGTAATAAGTTCAACTTTTGTTCCAGGACTGATACTAGGACATTATCGTAAGCTGAACTTATATCCAGGAAGGCAGCAATAACAGAGTTATTGGAAGAAAAGGCTAAGCGAATATTAGTTGTGAACACACTAAGACTATCAATCGTACTCTTACCCTTCCTAAACCCAAACTGTGATGTTGCCAACAAGTTTTTGCTTTCCAAAAACCACTCCAAACGATTCTTAATGAGATGTTCAACAATTTTAGCAAGAACTGTTGAAAGTGCAATTGGTCGATAAGAAGTAACTTTAGAAGGTTTGTTTGGTTTCAGAATAGGAATAATTGTTTGAGACTTCCAACTTGATGGGATGTTGCCAGATATTAAAGCTGTATTGATGAGATCTAAACAAATTAAAAGAACAGAGTCAGACAGATTGGCTATAAATGAATATGGTATACCATCTTCACCAGGAGCTGAATCCTTAACATGTGAAAGGACTCCTTTCAACTCACTTAGTGTGAAAAGAGTGTTCAACTCGGAGTCCAAAGTAGTAACATAGGGAAGATGAATTAATGATCTCTGTTCTGGGACCGACGGAGGAGCCAAATGATCCATGAAGTCATTGGCCAACTCTAATGTCAGTTTTGAGGCTGTTGTGTCACTGAATCGCCTGACATTTTGCCATACTACAGATGCATTAACTTCTGGAGAGATGGATGCACAAAATCTTTGCCAACCTTCAAATTTCTTTTTCCTGAGGAGCTTACGAGTTGCACGAGCAGCTTCTTGGTAAATCTCAAAATTGTGATGAGTATGGCAATATTTTTTTTCAGCTTCTTTTCTTTTTTTAATGGCCTGAGTACACTCAGCATCCCACCAAGGTGGTGAAGGAATTTTGCCTTTAGCATAAGAAATGATGAAATGAAATGATTTAAGAATGGTCTTAATAGGGAAAGTATTATCTGCTACCTCTATTAAAATTCTTGTAATAGCATTTGATAATAACTGAGGATCATGTAGTAAGGAAATAGATAAAGCAGAAATTCTTTCTTCCACACAATTTTTGTATTTATCCCAGTCTGCATTTTGAAGTCTGTATTTTAATCGCGGTTGTGGTGTCAGAATGTAAGTATCTGGTTTTTTATGTGGAAAAGAAATTAATAAAGGAAAATGATCACTACCATAAGAAGACGGTAAAGGCGACCAGGATAATGTCGATGCCAATTCAGGTGTGCAGATTGAGAGATCAGGAACACTATTTCCCTCATCTGGATTTGTTTGGCGTGTTGGAAGACATGTGTTTTAAATATACGAATTGTTTGAGTCTAGAATTTTTTATAACTTTTCCCCACAATAATTGGAGCAATTTTTTTGTTTTTTTCTAACTGAACAGACAGCTGTGCTGCTGGGGAGTTTGTTGCGCCACTTCTTCTTCCCAGCAAAAGCACTAGGAAGTGGTGAAGGGCGGGCGTTTTTGGGGGACTGTCTTATGTAATTTTGACGTTCGGAAAGTGCTGATTCTCAGCCTAGTTTGAATAAATGACTTTTGATTTTGATTTTGATTTTGATTTTGAAAAACAAGAACTGCCCCAGGACTAACTCAGGTGTGCAGATTGAGAGATCAGGAGCACTATTTCTCTCATCTGGATTTTTTGGCGTGTTGGAAGACATGTGTTTAAAATATACGAATTGTTCGAGTCTAGAATTTTTTACAACTTTTCCCCATAATAATTGGAACAAGAACTGCCCCAGGACTGATGCTGTGTATTAAAATCGCCCATTACCAAAAATGGTTTAGGTAAAACTGTAAAAAGATTATTAATTTTAGAAAGAATATTTACAGTAAGGCGAGAATAATATATACATACTATACAGATTTTATTTACAATAGCAGCAACAGCAGATATATCATCACTGAGACATGGAAGAGGAAAAGACTGAAAACACAAGTTATTTTTAATAAGTATGGCGACACCGCCATACCCATCGCTTCGGTCTATGCTTAGACACGTATAGCCAGGAATTCTAAAAGAGAACCCCGGTTTCAGCCATGTCTCACAGAGAGCGACTGCAAAGGGATTATATTTATTTAATATATAGTACAGATCAGATTTTTATTTACAATGCTGCGACTTTTCCATTGAACAATCTTGGGTTGAATTGGATCCATTATGGTTAAATAAGTTAGACAGCGTATCAGTTATAGTGGCAACGTTGGACGGTACAATCATATTTTTTTTAGATAATAGAATAGAATATACTTTATTTTACTTTAATGTATTAATTAACATGATAATTAAATAAAAAAATTGACTTTCATTATTATTAGTAGTTTTATTATGCAAAGCAACACCATTACCTGACGTAGAAACTTCATCATTAATAGTTTCTTGATGAGCTGCCCGGTCATAACCCTTAGATTTTTTTGGGGGATCCCGAGGTTTAAGGAATACTGTTTTCCTGTGTGATGTTAAATTTGATGTGTTCGGTGAATGAGGCGAAGGTGGTGAAGAATAAAGTTTATTATCTTTGTGTTATGGAGCAGATGTTACCACATCTGCATATAATTTGGAGATTGGGGGAAGTAGCAGCGACGCTTCAGCATACGACACCCAGCTATGGGCCATATAGTGCTTTATTGATTTTTGTCTTTCAAACTCTGGTAATTTTATGTTAATGGCATAATGACTGCCACCGCAATGACAGCATTTACTGTCACTTTCGTCGTCAATACTACAAGTGTCAGCAGAATGCCTCTCCCCACACTTGAAGCACTGTGGGTTCGACCTACATTGTACCTTTGTATGACCAAAATGACAAAAATTAAAACATTGAATTGTTGAGAATGTATACAATTCTACTGGCATCGAATTGAAACAACAAAACACACGTTTTGGTAAAATTTGACCGTCAAAGGTGAGCACGACTGTTTGGGATGGTTTCCAAACAGGGGTCGGTTCGTGAACTTTATAGTTAAGACGTCTTGCCTTAATAACTTTTCAGCATCCAGTGGGAACAGTCACATTTTCCATTGTTTCCTCGGGAGACCATTCGGTTGGAACACCTTTAATAATACCCATACGACACACATTAATAGATGGAACAAATGCCTTTAATTTCTCTTTCACCAAACAAGGGTCATTTATAAAAGAGTTTGCATCTAGATAGTGAGAGAAGCTTAATGAAATCCTATTTCGACCGATGCGTTTTAAAGAACCATTGACAATATTATTATATCGACGTTTTTTAAGAAAATGCCCGAATGTAATTGGGTGTAATGATTTCACACAGTAATGACAGAGTTTCCTGTATCAATATTTTTTTGTATATGTACAACATATGGCGACAGGTCTGTGGCTTCGTACAAAGCCCTAGCAACCTGTGGCGCTTTCTGGGGAAATTCTGAGGTGGTATGAATTTTACTTTGTGCACCATCCACAGAAGGTGGAGTGTCTTCCAGATGGACTACTACCGAGTCATTATCGCAATGGCAATCTGATGCCTTATTAATTCCTGTAGAGTGACCATGTCTCCTTCTTTTATTGCAGTGTTTGCACATTTTGCGTGGAGCTGTAGCCCTTTTCCGCTCCGATCTGGTTATGGACGAGTCAGTGTCTTGATTCATTATTAATAACAATGTTAAGCCCAACCGAGGGGACTGTGATCAGGCGGTTCCTTGTCCATCGGACAATAAAATAAAAATTGGAAAAACTTAGCCTAAATGTAGAGAATTATATACACAAACAATAAAATTAACTAGCCTAATCAATATCTACATAAATCTACACAACTTATCTCCAATCTCAAAGGTTTTGTGTTATTTAAAAAATCCGAAAGAAAAATCACGACCGCCAAATTCGACAATTTTTGACGACAAGACGTTTCGTTATATGGAATGGACACTTTGTTTTTAAAATGAATGCGAGTGTGTGAAATGGAACGTACATTACATTTTTTTCGCGAAAGTAAGTGCAATTATTTCAGCCTAATGAGATAATTATGTTATTTTGCTTTGTTCAATTTTGATAGAAAATACATAGTAGATTCTGGGACTGAAGTACGTAGGTTTGCAGGAAAGGCTTAAAATACGGAGATCTACGTAAAAAGACGTAGAGTTGGCAACGCTGTGTTAAGGTTAAAAAAACTTTTGTAATTATGTTATTTCAAACATTGTTGCCGTGTGAAATAAAAATATACACACAAGTCACAATTGAAACTAAAATACTATAATTTGCCATAATTGTAAAATAATATTTAATTAGATAATCATATTTAATACTAATGTGAAACTAATATTCAATTTAGTTTTTTTTTTCATCTGGCAGCGCAGAAAACATAAGTGTCATAGATTAAAAATCATGACTGAATAAATGCGTTTAATTACACGTATTACGCCACGGCGTATAGCGTTGCATATGCTTAAATAATAGATTTTTCAATTTTAGGGAACCATTATACATTTTTAATTAAAAGCATTAGAAGACCATTAGTTGTAAGTAAAACAAAATTAATTTATGTCCTAATTATTTGGAAATAAATCATTCGAGTTTGATGAAACATAACGCAGTAGATGAAGTTCAACTCAAAGAAGGAAGTTTGTTCTCGTTTCAAATTAGTTTCACAATACCGAAAAAGTTGAAAGAAATAATTCTGATTCTTTGAAAGAATCAATTCTTTCCCTTTGGAGAATTAATTACGCAATTAGGCTGCTGGTTCTTTTCATTTATTGTATCAATTGAGTCACATGTACAATCCGTTTCTTTACATTCCGCATACGGGTTAACGTGTTCTCTTTGAATGTGGACGATGTAGGGATCACTATGCTCGTAGGTTAGCCGTCCACAGGCGTAGGGTGCGGGCAGGTTGGTGTTGGTAATGTATTTTGTTAGCGGTCTGGTAAGACATTATGTGGCGGATTAGAGAGTTAAGCAATCGGAACCTGGTTCTTTTCATTTATTGTATCAATTGAGTCACATGTACAATCCGTTTCTTTACATTCCGCAGTGGATTCGTTTTCGTCGATGTTTGTTGCAATGGCGACAGGTTTTATGAGTGCGGGGACGTTTTGATTTGCGTGCAGGATAAACAGAAACTGTGTTATTAGAAGCAATTGAAATATCTATTTCCATGCCCGATTTGTTTGACGGTATTGTTAAAATGCATGTTGCTTGGGAAACTCAGCCCCCAGGATCAGGGGCTTCCTCCGTCAAAAATAGAAAAATCAAGAAACTTTTTTTATTGTTGATAGGCTTGCGTTTGACCACTATCTCACCTGATGGTAAGCGACGATGTGGTCGACGATGAAGCACGCTTGCCTAGAAGAAATCTATTCACTCTTGACTTAAAGACTCCCAGGTTGTAGCCAACAGGAAATACAGACTCCGGCAGGGAATTCCACTCCTTTGCTGTACGCATAATAAAAGTATTCCCAAAACGTTTGGTGCGTACGCGTGGGATGTCTACCATGTACCGATGACGCATCGCCGTACGTCTTGTAGTCCGATGATGGAACGGGCTAGTAGGAATTAGTTCATGCAATTCCAACGCACACTCCCCGAAATGTAACCGATAAAAAACCGACAGGCTGGCAACTCTGCGCCGATGTTCGAGGTTCTGGAGCCTAGATTCGACGAGTACCTCAGTGCCAATGAGCCTCTTGGCCCGTTTTTCGATCGACTCAAGTGCATCCAGCTGGTACTTGGCAGATCCGTCCAGAGATGAGAACAGTACTCCATGCATGATCGAACTTGCGCGATTGTTCTGGCGTGAAGTTCCGTCTCACCTTCGCGAGGACTCCCAATTTTTTGGCAGCCAGCTGAGCTTTTGCCTCAATGAATGGACCGAAATTGAGCGTCGATGTCAACGTAATGCCAAGAACCTCAAGATGGTCCGTTATCGGCACGGTTACACTTCGGAAAGTAGGAGCCAGGTGGAATTGACTCCTTTTAGCGGAAAAAAGACACGCCTGGGTCTTAGCAGCATTGAACTTGACCAGATTGGCATCGCCCCATTCGGAGACTGCCTTCAAGGATAGATTCAAGCGCCCAACCATGGCCTCCCGGAGAGACTGGATTTGAGGTCCAGCGGCGCGCACGTCCGACACGTATCTCTCAGCAACAGTGCTGTCGTCCGCATACCCAAAGGTGCCGGGTTTTAGCAGATCGTTTATGTGCAGCAAGAACAATGTTGCTGAGAGAACCGACCCCTGAGGGACCCCGGCATTAATACACAGTTGGTCAGATGAGCGGCCATCAATTACCACTCGAATGGACCGGTTCCTCAGGAAGTCTGCAATCCAATCGCACAGACCAATGGTCAGACCGAATGCAGGAAGCTTACTAATAAGGCTTTCATGCCAGACCCTGTCAAAAGCCTTCGAGATGTCGAGGGAGACGGCAAGCGCTTCCCCGTGCCTCTCGATGGCCTCACTCCAGATGTGAATGGCATACGCTAGAAGATCCCCAGTTGACCGATTTTGGCGGAAGCCATATTGGCGGTCACTGAATACACAGTTGGTCAGATGAGCGGCCATCAATTACCACTCGAATGGACCGGTTCCTCAGGAAGTCTGCAATCCAATCGCACAGACCAATGGTCAGACCGAATGCAGGAAGCTTACTAATAAGGCTTTCATGCCAGACCCTGTCAAAAGCCTTCGAGATGTCGAGGGAGACGGCAAGCGCTTCCCCGTGCCTCTCGATGGCCTCACTCCAGATGTGAATGGCATACGCTAGAAGATCCCCAGTTGACCGATTTTGGCGGAAGCCATATTGGCGGTCACTGAGGATGTCATTAGCTTCTAGGTATGCCAGGAGCTTAGAGTTGAGAACTCTTGCAGAGGATGGACGTTATTGAAATGGGCCTGTAGTTGGCCGGGTCAGCCCGACTGCCCTTCTTGGGCACAGCCTGAACGTTAGCTTGCTTCCAAGCATTCGGCACTTTTCCCGTCTCATACGAAAGGCGAAACAGGCGTGTTAGGATCGGAGACAGTTCAGGCGCACAGGTTCTGAGAACAATTGCCGGAATCCCGTCGGGGCCACCAGCTTTGTTCACGTCAAGATTGCGCAGCACCCTACGAACGTCGTTTTGATGGATGCGAATGTCCGACATACTCGTCTCGCATCCATCAGGAGAAGGAGGGGGCCTCGCGTCACCAGCATCCAGACGCGAAGATTCCGCGAAAAGAGAGGCAAACAAGTTTGCTTTCTCCTCAGCGGAGTGGGCCAGAGACCCGTCGGGCTTCAGCAGTGGTGGTAGTGAGGGACGGCAGAAGTTCGATTCAACCGACTTGGCCAGGGACCAAACCGCTGGGTAAGAAGCAAGTTTGGTCCCAATACGGCTTATGTGGTCAAACCGAGATTTTCGCATCACCTTCTTGCAGGACTTGGCAGCCCTATTGTAGGCCTTCTTCCGCTGACCCACGTCGCTTGCTTTGCGCGTCCGAGCGTCGACCCATGCCAGGTACGCCTCGTGTTTAAAAGCGCTGGCGCGCTTGCACGGTGGGGAGTGGACGGATACAGACTTCACCAGACAATGGTCGGAACTACCCAAAGGTGAAGATACCGACACCGTGTAGCGGTCTGGATCTGTTCTCAGCAGAAGGTCCAAACAATTGGCTGTGTTCGAATCCACATCCGGCACCCTCGTTGCCCCTTGGACCAGCTGAGCGAGATTTAACGCAAGCGCGAGCTTTCGCGTCTCACGCCCAGCATGATCAGTGCTCTGGTACGGGAAGAGCCACTCCTGGTGGTGGGCATTGAAGTCCCCCAGTAACACTAATTGGGCGGAAGGGTTACGCTGCTGTGCCGTATCCGCCGCCTCACTAAGGTACTCTGTGAGCCTGGTTGTCTCCTGATCACCGCTGTGCGAGCGGTAGACACAGGCGTAGATAATTTTATCCAGGCCCGTGTCCACCATAGCCCACAGCACAGAGAACCTAGAGTCCTCAAGGTTTCGGAGACGCCGATAACAGATGTCGTCCCGGGCGTACATGCATACACCCGCGTGTTGCTTAAAATTGTGCTCCAGGGTATACCCTGGGTATGTTAGGTACGATACGTCTGACGGACATCTGATCTGCGTCTCCGAAAGGAAAAAGAGAGCCGGCTTATCAGTCTCCAGGTGATGATGGACTGCTATGAGGTTGGAGTGCAGACCTCTGATATTAGTGAGGTGCACTTTTAGTGGGAGAGGGTGCAGCCGCTGTTCAACGTTGAACATTTTCCTCTTTCTCATATTTTAGTGAAGTAAGGTGAGAAGAAGGGAGTGAGATGCGGTTCCTCGCTGCTAACCTACAGACACGCACTGACAGATCGCCATCATTGAGGGACTAGTCTGGAGACTGCGGGGACGCCCGAGCCCCCCCGGGAATGTCCATCGGGCCCTCCCTTCTGGTCGCCAACCAGCACGATGGCGCATTCCGGGATTTTTCGTCAGTTGGCGGGGCAGCGTTTCGTGTGGGGCTGGCACACAACTTGGGCCCCCAACTACCTGCGGTCGGCCAGCGGTGCACCGTGCCTCGGATCCCGCTACCCTCCGCGACTAGTCTCCCGATACGACCATATCAGCGCCCGCAAGGCTGGTCTGCCTGCAATGGAACCACCATCTCGACCCATCTCCTGAAGTGGCTAGACCGAGCATCGCACCGGAACACGGCTAGGCCGCTTGGCGGTACGTCTTTGCCCGGTGGGTGGTCACAAGCCATCGGCCGAAGCCTACCACCAGTTTTTGTCACCTGATTAGCACCACCCGGGGACCACGTGTAGGGTATCGTATGAGGTACTTTCCTACGGACGTGGGTGACTCGGCCCCCAAAAAAAACTTACCACAGAAAAAGGTGAAATAATACACTATACTTTATAAAAGATAGCTGGATCTCTGCGACAGCTGTCAGTATCAATACAGTAACAATAGCGTTTGACAGGCTAACAATAACGTATACGTCAGTTTGACATATGTCGCAGAGATCAAACTATCTTTTATGAAGTATAAACACAAAAATAAGATAATAATATACACCTTCCTGACCACTATTTACATTATAAAAAAATTCTTATTCAAAAAGAAAATATTCGCGTCTATCAAGTCGAACATTTCCCGCGCTTTTAATAACAAAAGTTTTTGCTGCCCGCTGTTTGCTTATATCGGAATAATTTTGACATAACCAAAATGTTTCGTTTCACATCTTTGGCTTGGAAAAGTCGTAAAATGAAACGTTTTTCTAAGTTTTTATTATTTCGCCATTTTCAATTTATGCATCAAAAAATATTAAGTAATATGGTTTGAATAATTTGTTGTGTTAGAAAGCACATTTGGTGACCCTTATTTCTATCCGTCCACGTGCGCAAGGTGACTTACCCGTAAATTGCGCATAGTGACTCCTAGTCACCAAGCAAAAAAAGTTTGGGGTACTGACATTTTAAGTACAGCTCTAGTATTTAGTAGGAACTCCATGCATTTAGTTTAGTTCGTTTTGAAATTCTCCACACTTCGATACACACTAGACTAGTATAAGCTGTCATATGTAAAAGGTGCCAGACCACCGTACGCAAAATACGCGCTTGGTCGTGGAGTTGCGGATACCAACCCGTTTTAAACTAACCTAAGAAACAATATTAATGATTAATTGACTTAAAATATAACATGGACATAATGAGTATTAATTTTATTAAATGATCTAATTGGAATCCAAAAATGTCTTGAAATAAACTAACTGTAATACAAAATTTAAGCAATAATAATTCATAATTTAACATGAACATAAAAAGGCACACAGATATTAGCAAATTATAAACCAAGTAAAAGTAGATAGATAGGAAATGGATAACTGAAATTTTATTTATAAAGGAAAATATAAAGCGCTATTCCTCTCTCCTAGACACTAACTGTATCTAGAATGTTGCTGTACCCGACAGGGTCCATAATTGTTTCTGTAACTAAAATTGACCACCTGTATGTAAATTATGGATGCACTAAATTTAATTTTAATTTGAAGAGCGTCTGTTTATTCCAGAGAATAGATCTCACACGCATTGACAACGGATCTAAATAAGAAATAAAAATAGAGTTAAAATCTACTCTAGGTCTAATTCTGAAAGTCGAAATAACCCAATCAAACACATAAAGCGAAAGCGACCCAGACTTCCATCGTCTTCATCTGAAAAAAACTCAGTTCAACCAGCAAGTGACCACTTTGTTCGTTATCACCGGGGAGAAACTCCTCCAAACGCAGACGCTACTCATCATCACTAATAATCTATTTCTAAAGGGATGTAAAGATAGATCTATTGTTTGTTTCATATTATTAAACTATTATTATTTGAATATTTGTTAATGTTATTTGAATATTTGTTTTCTTTATTATTATGTTGTTACTGTTCTATGATTGTATCATCACTCTGTGGTCTTGAGATTGACATTAACTATGGTTCCAAGTATTAAAACATAATCCCTGAGTCTACAAGTTTTTATTATTAAAAGTGTATTTCCCAAATATAAAACATGGCGCAGCCGGTAAAAAAGTAAATGTCTACTGTGAAAGTATAAAATTCCATCGCAATGGAACGAAGTGTCAAATTACTTCCGAATTTTGATTTGCGGGCGAGTGGGGCCGCTGCGGAGTGGAAAATATGGCGGACGTGTTTCGAAGACTATTTGGTATCAACTGGCCAAGACGAGGCGAGCGACAAAATTCGATTAGCTCTCCTACGAAATATGTTGGGTATGGAGTCAGCACGTGTGTTACAAACATTGCCTACATCTAAGGAAAAGACTGGAGACAACGCTGTCTTCTAAGACAGCGTTGAATTTTTCGATGGCCTCTAGGCCATCGAAAAGTATGTAAGCCCGAGAACCAACGAAGTTTTTGAAAGGTTCAAGTTTAACGATCAAAAGCAAAAAGAGGGTGAAAGTTTCGACAATTTTCTCACTGACGTGAAACAGTTGTTATTAAATTGTAATTATGGTGACACAGCTAAAGAATCCATTGAAGATCAGTTGTTGAGAGATAAAATTGTTCAAGGAATCTCTGACAAGCATGTTCAGGAACAACTGCTGAGGCTGGATGGACTAACTCTGGAGAAAGCCGCAAACTTCTGTAGGACTTCCGAGCAAAGTAAGCTGCAGGTTAAGGAAATGAATCCAACGTGTGAGATTGATGAAAACAAATATAAAAAGAATCCTGAATCTGAAGATAAATTTAAATGTCGACGCTGCCAAACTCTTCATGGACGTCGAGAGTGCCCTGCTTTTGGGAAATCATGCAAGAAGTGTGGGTTGAAAAAGCATTTTGCGGTCAGCTGTAAAGTGCGTAATAAAGCTATTAAAGAAGTTCAGCGTGAAAAATATAAAATCACGTAAAATTGTATCGCGTAAAAATATAAAATCAAGATAAGTATGACTGGGATGACGAAGTATCGCATGAAGTCAAAAATCTTTGGTCTACATTTGAAGGCACAATAACAGCTTTAAATAATTTAAAAATTCCTCGTTGGGTTTTGCGTGAAGACTCTATTACGCATGAAGTGCACGTCTTTACCGATGCGTTCGAGAGGGCGTACGGCGCTTGTGTGTACATTCGGTCTTGTAATGGTAGTGGATCCATAGGCGTACAACTTCTAGTCTCTAGAAATAGTGTAGCGCCCACCAAACCAACGACGATACCGAGGCTTGAACTTTGTGGAGCTTTGTTGGGTGCAAGGCTGTGTACTAAGGTTCAGGAATCGCTTACCATGGCCATTCATAAATGTAGATTCTGGTGCGACTCAACCATAGTCCTGGGTTGGCTCTCTACTCCTTCTTATCAATTAAAACCTTTTGTCAGAAACAGAGTCAATGAAATACAGGAAAGTACTTGTGGTCATACCTGGAGCTACGTACCGTCGAAGGACAACCCGGCGGATCTTGTTTCCCGTGGTCTCAGAGTCGACGTTATCATGCACACACCTCTGTGGTGGTCGGGACCCTCATTTTTACAGTTTAGTGAAAATGAGTGGCCTAGCATGCCAAACAACGGGAAAGATAGTCTGCCGGAAGTAGTGACTCATTACATTGGTAGTGATAGTGACAATCATATTTCATTAAGTAGTGATCATTCAGAAGTAACTATTCATTCATCAATCATTTCTAATTTATTAACAAAGTATTCAAGTTTAGTAAAAATACAAAATAGAGTAATATTCTAGTAATATACCAATAGATATATACAACGATTTGCTTGCAACATAAAAAATAAAAATAAATTGCATGGTGCCCATTGTGTCACCCAGTGTAATGTTTTCTTCGTCTATACTTTCTGTAACTTATATGGTGTACATAATAAAGAGTATTCTATTCTATTCTAATTTCTCAACAACAGAAATAGAAAACTCATTAAATATAATTATACATTATTCACAGCTTGAAATGTTTCCAGAAGAGTATAATTTGTTAAAGTTTGGACAAAAATTACCACGCAAAAGTAGATTGCTTCCTCTGACACCGTTCATTGACAATCATAACCTCATTCGCGTGGGCGGAAGGCTCGATAACTTCCCCTACGATTTTAGTGTGAAACATCCTATTTTTTTATGCAGTAAGCATATACTTACAAAACTCTCTCTGGGTAAGCTCACTCCATCGTCGACTCTGTCTCTGTCACCTTTGACCTAGACTAGAGTCAAGAGCAAATCCATCTCAAATAAAAAAAAATAAAAATAAAACTTATATTTCAAATGCAACATTTAAAACTTGTACATGCTGGTCCACAGTTGTTATTGTCACATATACGGCAAACTTATTGGCCTCTAGGTGGCAGAAACTTGTCTAGATTTGTCGTGAATAAATGTCTTAAATGTTTTCGACATAAAGCTCAAAACGTTCAGCTTATAATGGGTCAACTACCCAGCTCAAGAACAAATCTTGAATTTCCTTTCTTAAATAGTTATGTTGACTACGCTGGGCCAGTATTGGTGGCCAATCGTAAAGGCCGAGGATGCAAACTTACAAAGTCCTATATGTGCATCTTTGTTTGCTCGGCAGTGAAAGCCGTACATTTGGAGCTCGTCACCGACCTCACCACTGAGGCCTACACGGCCGCTCTAAATCGGTTCGTGGCGCGTCGTGGCAAGCCTCGAAGCATCACGTCCGATAACGGGACTAACTTTGTAGGCGCATCAAACGAGATGTATAGGTTCTTGCAATCATCAAATGTTGCATCTGAAATGGCGCAGCAAGGTATTGAATTTATTTTCACGCCTGCATACAGCCCCCATTTCAATTCATTGGCTGAAGCTGCTGTAAAATCATGAAAGCATCATTTAAAACGGTTACTGCATCTTACTCATTTCACCTTCGAAGAGATGGCTACCTGTCTCACTCATATAGAGGCGGTTCTTAATTCACGCCCTCTTACTCCTCTTTCTTCAGACCCTAACGATTTTTCGGCACTTACTCCCTTTCACTTCCTAATTGGACGGCCATTCTTATCAGTACCACATCCTCAGGTGACTGAAGCCAACATCACGCGACTGGATCGCTGGAAGAGAATTCAGCACATCAGACAGCATTTCTGGCGACGACTTCATAACGAGTATACTTCTCTGCTGCAGGCCAAATCCAAGTGGTTTCATTCCAGAGGTGAAGTGAAGCCGGGGTCCCTAGTCCTAATAAAGGACAGAACAATGCCGCCTCTGCTCTGGTCCCTGGGCCGGGTCACGAAGACCTATCCTGGCGTAGACGGAGTCGCGAGAGTGGCCGAACTGAAGACGAAGCGGGGCACCACTCGTCGTGCTTTCAACTGCATCTGCCCGCTTCCAATCGACAATTGAAGACTTCCCTTCAACCCGGGGAATATGTTGGCGCATCACATATGCGCGGGCGTCCGCGGGGCAGGCGCGGTGTGTCGGGGTACTGAACCCGCGACGCGACGGCCGCCTGCGCGCCCGCCGCACCACTCAGCTCACAGACTGGCACTCAGCTCACAGAATGGCTGGCGCCATTACGGACATTTCTTTGTATATATTTGAACTTGTTGATGGCACTTATGCTAGAATTTTCGTGAATCAATGACCCAAAAGTATCCCTAAACTCGAGCCATCATTGGTAGTTCCCATCGAAATGTGGCAAATCTATTTTAGGCAAACGAACAAAAGAATTCCTAAATGAAACATGTGCACCTGAGTCAGCATCTTTGAAGCACGCCTCCGACGCAGCACCGTTGGCCGAGACACCAAGCAGGCTGCGCGTGAGTGCCACCAAGTTGAAAAACTGGCGGTCAAAGTCCTCACGCTCAGTCAAAGCTGACTCGTTGTCTTCGGATATTACTTCGATGTGTGTCTGTAAGGCATCAAATTCGGTGTGTAAGGTTTCAAATCTATTAAAACGCTCCTCTAAATCTAAACGTTGCAACTCCGATATTGCGGAACTACTTTTTATTAAATTTAAATAGTTGCTGTAAATAGTAAGTTTCGATTTAATTGAACTACGTTTTTTTATCAATGTTTTTAAGTTATCTGCCATTGTAAAGTTAAATAACAGCTGCACGCACTGATGCTAATGTACTCAATAGATAAGAAAACTGCAAACAGCTGTGAGTTAGTGAAATGGATCCAGAATAAGTTTCAAGGTCAACGACTCGACACGTGTTATCGCGGTGCGAAGTAGCTAATGACCGTGCGTTTTTGATACAAAATATATACGTAATTTAACAAGCAGTGCCTTAGTTAACACTATGAAAGCACTAATGTTGAGACACTGTATGATCACTGAATGATGGGAAGATGAACAACGATTTTCGGCAATAAAATGAAAGCAGAAAAATATCTAATTGGAACGGACTCACTCAAATACAGTATTATACTCCCAAAGAATGACGTCAGCTCCCACGTTGACTATGCAGGCTGCCTCGGGAACGACTTCTTTGTTCTTCTCTTCGTGGTCGAACCGCGTGGTGTTCGCGAGCGGTCAAAGTCCACGCAGGTGAACACGACGACCGATGTTGTTGACGGCGTTAATTACAGCAAAAACTGGTATATATTTTTGCGCAATCGAAGGACCAATGAAGACGTGGCGGAAGGCAATGGATTGTATGATAAAATATGTGTAATACGAAAGTTACACTATCAACTTATCGGAAATACAAAAAAAAAAAAGGAGTGCCCGTAATGGCTGGCGTCTGTGAGCTGAGTGGTGCGGCGGGCGCGCAGGCGGCCGTCGCGTCGCGGGTTCAGTACCCCGACACACCGCGCCTGCCCCGCGGACGCCCGCGCATATGTGATGCGCCAACAGTGACAATTCGTCAGAAAGTGAGAGTCAAAGTGTATACTGTAATGCGCTAGTGTCTCAGTGTAAACAGTCTGAGTGGATAGAAACCATAAATATTGAAAGTTTTCCAGTAAAATGTAAATTGGACACTGGTGCGGATATCAGCATAATGCCATTAAAAATATTCAATCAGATAAATGATAAAGTAAATTTAAAAATTATAAAGACAAATATACAGTTAGTATCATTTGAAGGCAGTAAAGTTTCACCTTTGGGCATGGTCAATTTATTGTGTGAGTACAAGAATATTAAGTGTTATGAAAATTTTGTTGTTATTGATTGTCACTCAATGCTCTTGGGTTTACCGGGTTTTATTTCATTAAATCTAGTTAAGAGGTTGCATAGTGCTGAAAGTACTTCAGACACACTAAAAGCTAAATTTATAGCAGAGCACAAAGAGGTTTTTGTGGGCATCGGTGAGTTGCCAGGCACCTATAGTATTACAACGAGGAATATTACTGAACCAATTTGTCATCCGCCTTCAAGGATACCTAATTGTCTCCTGGATCCATTAAAGTCTGAATTAGATAGATTAGAAAGTAGAAATTCTATTATAAAGGTTGATAATCTTAATGAAAATGCATGCATCAGCCGTATTGTTTTGGTTGAAAAGCCTAACAAAAAGATAAGGCTTTGTTTAGATCCGTCTGATCTAAATAAGTATATTTTAAAGAAACCCAAGTCGTTGCCCAATTTAGAAGAGCTTGCTTTGAAGTTAAATGGGAAGAAATATTTTTCAGTTTTAGATCTCTCGGAAGGATTTCATCATTTACGTTTAGATGAAAACTCTTCATGGAAGTGTTGCTTTGCAACACCCTTTGGGGTTTATAGGTATTTAGTTTTACCTTATGGCTTGATGAATGCACCTGAGTTATTTCAAGATGTACTAGAGACTCATTTTAACAATTTAAAAAATGTAGCTGTTTGGGCAGACGACATATTAATCATGGGGAGTACTATAGAGGATCAAGACCAAGCAATGCTAAGTGTGATGATTAAAGCCAAGGAAATAGGAATTGTGTTTAATGAGAAGAAGTTTCAATTTAGGCAACGGGAGGTCAAATATGTAGGTCAAATTTTTAATGAAAATGGTATGTCTATTGATAAATCTAGAGTAGAGTCATTGACAAAACTAAAAACACCAACTAATAGGGAGGAGTTAATGAGGATCATTGGTTTATTTAAATATGTCAGACGTTATGTGCCAGAGATGGCAGAGCTGATGTCTCCTTTATGTAAGTTGTTAAAGAAGGAGGTAGAGTTTTTGTGGTTACCTATACATGATAAAGTTTTTGCTGAAATGAAAGAGAAAATTAGTCAGGCGCCGGCACTTTGTCCTTTTGATTCAAAAAAATAATAATTTTACAATGTGATGCATCAAGCAAAGGTCTAGATTGTTGCAAAATAGAGCATTTTAAATGATTGTTTTTTTTTTTTGATATGTTGGTATAGGGCCGCGGTAACTCTCTTTCAAATTTATCCGGGACCCAAAGTTTGTGTTCGCGACGAAGCGTCACCAACCATACTAAATGGTTTATAAAAATAAAGTATGTATGTGTAGACATGTCTGCTCACCCCGGCGCGCCATCTAATACAAAAATAATTTTTAGAGGCACGCCTATATTTATACTAAAAATTTTACCTGCATTTTTTAAGGTAGTAGTATAATGTTTTTAGTATTTGTCAGTATGTTATAGGGTTCAATAGTTCACCATTAATAAAGTAAAAGCATTAGAAAACATACTGATAAGAGTTATCATAGTGAAAATCGTAAATTCCTGTCGTACGATACGTCATTACTCGACGAAGATTTAGTTCCAAATGAGCCACGAGGTGGCGGTACGTTTTATTTATACTCGTGGAGTTTGGGAACAAAAGTCAATACAAAATTATAGTAATTAAAATCATGTTTTTAAGGGCTTATCCTATGTACTGGACATGAAATCGGTACACAATGATGAAACAATGTGAAAACCACATAGTTTCCGCTATATAATATATATGAATATATATGAAAGTTTGTCAGTGATATAAGATATTCTAATAGCAAGAGGAACAATCCCAGTTTCCACTTCTAAGGAATTTATAGGTGATGACATCATAGCCCCACAAATTATACGTAGAGCCTTATTCTGTAAGACATCTAACTTTCTCAATAGATAACTGTCAACATCATAGTAAAAGCTGCATCCATAATAAAAACAACTACGAATAGTAGTAATATAAAGAAATTTAAAGGTTTTGGTGTCAGGACCCCAACTAAGACCAACCAAAGACTTCATAATATTTAGGCCTAACTCAGCTTTTCTACAAAGATAGTCAATATGTGGTTTCCAAGATAAACGGGTATCTAAAATCAAACCAAGATATCTGAAAGAATCACAATTGGGAAAAACTGCATGGTCATATATAAGTTGTGGATTATCATATCCATTTTTAGAAAAAAATATGGTAGCACTCTTATCAACATTAATTTTTAGCTTCAATTTATTCCTTAATACAGAACCTACGTGTTGGAGGGCCTTATTCATAATTTGTTTCCCTTCTTCTTCTTTCTTTCCCTTCTTCTTTACATTGTACATAAATAACTAAGTCATCAGCATATAATAAATATTTAACCTGCATAGGTTTTATAGACATAAAATTAATAAGGCTAAGTATGAATATTAAAGGTGAAATAACAGAATCTTGTGGAGTACCTTTGTGCGATTTATTAGGTCCAAACAATAGTTTCCCAGCCTTAACCTAAGTACTCCGACGATTCAAGTACTTGAAAATCCATTTCAAAATTAAACCAGAAAGTCCTAAATTACATAAAGCGTGGATTAAATAATATCGTATATCTAAAATACAGCTAAGGTTGATTTATTAGCTAGAAATTCATTTTTAATGTCACCTATTAAACAGCTGAGATTGTGCTGGGTGCTTTTACCTTTACGAAAACCAAATTGTAGTGGGGGTATCATATTATGATGTTTAAATTGCCACTCAAGTCTATTCTTGAGCATGGTTTCAAAAAGTTTAGAAAAACAGGTTAATGATATACTCGTAGGTCTATATGAGCTTATACAGTTTGGGTCTTTATTATGCTTTAAAATAGGGGTTACATTTTGACACTTTTTGTACAGGCGCAGGGCGTACCGGGGGCTGCGGGCGGGACGCGGGGAGCAACGACCGGTGCGGCGGCGCTCGCGCGAACCCCGCGCCCGCTCCCCAGTCGGACAAAATGAAGGACCGAGTGCGCGCGTCTCCGTAATCTCTAATTGTAAGTAATCGTTTCTGTGTCGCTCGGCTATCCTATTAAACTATGTACTAAATTCACGTCCGTTTCATTCATCTCCCAACAGTTGGCGACCGTGTGCAAAAAGAAACTGCAAGTTGGAGCGAAGAAAGTTCGGTGGCGTGTCGTGTTCCGATTGTTCGAACCGCCATCCACGCGAAAACACCGCTGCTCGCCGCTCATCGCGGCCACCGCGTGCAACTGCGTCGAAATTGCTGGAACACTAGGAGACTACTGCTACCTATTATCAAGATCTACCTGGATATAGCGAGCATCGCGTCAGGTGGTCTATCCGAGGGAAGTAAGCTCGTTCCTAAACTTTTTCCGTTCCCGATTTCCGCTTCTATTTGTGTGTTTAGGGTTTACTGCTTCCTCAGGTTTAAAGGGCAGCTAACGGCTAGCATAATCGCATTGTGGTCATTTAAATTCAATAGGTAATACCTATAACTAGATACCTATTAGCGAAACTTAAAAATAGTGAGTCTAATAGGCGACTATTTAAGTCCAGCATATCTATAATCGTGCCTCAGCATTCGCTGTTTACGTAAAAATATCTGTTTATCTATAACACTTTATATTCTAAGATGTTTGCATTAGTGTAACAAAATTCCCGATTCCGTGTCTCGTGCACCAATTGCACAGCTTAAACTGCATCCGTGCTTCAAATAAATTTGTTCAGTTAGCTCGCGAATGTTCTAATTCCATAATTGCAAATATTTTAGAACATGATATATATATCGGAGGAAGATATATGACTAATAATCTAGAACAAAGAAATATGACGCATGTAAACGTATTAATTCAGTTTTGTTTAATTGGCAACATTTAGCCTACGATTCAATCTCAGTTCGATTTTATTCGATTGACAACACTTTAATTTGGATTGGATGTTATAAGCGGTAATTTGCCGGATGAGTTCTTGAGCCAATAAAAAGCAGGGGTGCCTAATGCAGACACCCTGAGCGAGGTTCTCCCGCGATGTTTTGTCGTGAAGTTAGAAAAGAAAGGAACGCGCGGGCGCGCGTTTGCGAAGTGGAAAGTGAGTTGTGAGAAAAATAGTGGAGAGGTGGCCTAAAGTGGCGTGTATAAAATTGAAAGTGTGTTTTGTTGAGAAAAAGCGAAACGTAGGTGGCCGAATTCGCTGCTTTGATAAGATTGGAACAAGGACTATCTCCAAAACGGCATAAGTTACCTGCTTCGTGCATGCATACCTACGAAAGCCCACAAGATCGAGGGTTTATCCAAGATAAGCCCTCCTATTTGCGACATATATATGGAAGATTTAAATACTGGATGTCAGTCAGAAAAAGAAATTAAGGAAATATATGATGAGGTCACTAGAATTTTATGTTCAGCTTGTTTCCCTCTTCATAAAATACGCACAAACTGTCCCAAGGTGTTACAAACAGAGACCACTTCTAAAACTCTGGATCTGAGTAAACATTCCACAGTATTAGGACTAAACTGGTCACCATCACCGGACACATTGCATTTTACGGTTGATATGGATATGAGTAGGAAACTTACTAAACGTACTATTATATCATTAACATGTAAGATATTTGACCCATTAGGGCTTCTAAGTGCATGCATAATTAAAGCTAAAATGATTTTACAGCAATTATGGAATGAAAAGTTAGGCTGGGATGATCCAGTGCCACCACATATCGAAAAAAAGTGGGTAAAGATATCAGAGAATATTAATAATCTGTCTAAAATTAGTTTGCCAAGATATATAGTATGTGACTTCCCCATGTCAGTTGAATTACATTGTTTCGTGGATGCATCCCAGGAAGCATACGGAGCCTGTGTCTATCTAAGATCAATTGAAAACGAAAATATTGTTTGTGTAAAATTGTTGTGTGCAAAGGCGAGAGTTGCACCTCTGAAAGCAATGACCATACCTCGTCTTGAATTGTGTGGTGCATTGCTTGGTGCTCGGTTGTCCACAAAGGTAATCAATCAGATGTCATAACATAACGCAAAAGGTAATATGGACTCAACAGTAGAGCTTGGCTGAATTAATGTACAACCAAACCTTCTAAAAGCATTTGTAGCCAACCGTGTAATTGAAATTAATGAGGCATTTGTAGCCAACCGTGTAATTGAAATTAATGAGCTGACACAGGGTTATACATGGCGGCATGTACCCACTCACCTCAACCCTGCAGATCTTGCTTCCAGAGATGTAGACCCTCAGCGTCTGCAGTTTGAACCTTTGTGGTGGGAAGGACCCTCCTTCTTAAAGGAGGAATCACCTGCTTGGCCACAGCAACCTCATAAGCCATTGGAATTACCTGAACTAAAGGTTCATGTACTAACAAAGGCGGCTCAGGAGGACAGTCATAACTCTATCATAGATTTAAATAAATATTCCAAGTTTAATCACTTTATACACGTGTTGGCATATGTATTGCGGTTTGTACATAATTGTTAGAACAAAACTAAAGTATATAATTCACTAAAAACGACCGAAATAAATAAATCACATACTGTTCTCTTTAAAATATGTCAAAAAGAATCATTTGATATAGAGTTGAAAGCTCTAAATAAAGGTTTAATACCTAAAAAATCCAAAATATTTAATTTAAATCCGTTTCTTGACTCTGAAGGTTTATTAAGAGTAGGAGGTCGTCTTGACAATTCAAGTTTCGATTATAACAAGAAACATCCAATTAAACTCGATTGTAAACATAGACTTACCCTTTTATTAATGAAAAATGAACACCAACGTTTATTTCATGCAGGTCCGCAATTATTATTAGCTTCTGTAAGAGAAAAATATTGGCCTGTGGGTGGGAGGGCCTTAGCGCGTAAAGTAAATAAACAATGAATTATATGCACTAGATTTCGTGGTAAGACCATACAGCCTATAATGGGCAACTTAACATCGGCTAGGACAAGGCCTACTTTCCCTTTCCACTCGACTGGTACTGACTTCGCGGGACCGTTTCAAATCTCTAGTAAAAGGGGAAGAGGTAACCGAATAACTAAATGTTACCTCTGTCTGTTTGTTTGCTTAAGTACCAGAGCGGTTCACCTAGAGCTGGCAAGTGATCTGACTACATCAGCATTTATTTTATGTTTGCGACGATTTGTGTCACGCAGAGGTAAGCCTCATGAGATTTGGTGTGACAGTGGCACCAACTTCGTGGGGGCAAACCATGAACTGGGTAAGGTGCTACGCTCCAGTCGTGACTCAGTCATTGGTAATACTAGTAACGAAGGCATTTTGGGCTCTGGGAGGCAAATAAAGGCAGCCAAATATCACTTAAAAAGGACAGCAGCAAATGTTTCCACTGTTTTACTTTTGAGGAGTTATCAACTCTTTTTACACAAATAGAGGCAATCCTTAATTCTCGCCCTCTCTCTCCTTTGTCTTCTGATCCCTTGGATTTAAACCCTTTGACCCCCGGGCACTTCCTTATCGGACAGCCACTGATGTCGGTGCCCTCTTTTTCAGCAGAAGACTCCAGACCGAAGTGCCACCTCATCTGTAAACTACGCCTCGAATTCTGGATGAGATGGTCCCAAGAGTTCATAGCGGAACTCCAGCAGCGATCGAAATGGAAATCTGGGTCTATCGGTCCTAGAATTTGGGACATGGTACTAATAAAGGACCAGAATCTACCTCCGCAACGCTGGCGGCTTGGCCGCATTACACGTCTACACATGGGCGCAGACAACACTTGCCGTGTTGTAGATAACTACACATCCAAAGGAACAATCCGCAGAGCCATCCATTACATCGTCCCGCTGCCTGGTGAAGAAGAAGCTGAGGAACCTATTGAAAGTTAGTTCTTTCAAGGCTGGGAAGATGTACAGGCGCAGGGCGTACCGGGGGCCGCGGGCGGGACGCGGGGAGCAACGACCGGCGCGGCGGCGCTCGCGCGAACCCCGCGCCGGCTCGCCAGTCGGACAAAATGAAGGACCGAGTGCGCGCGTCTCCGTACTCTCTAATTGTAACTAATCTTTTCTGTGTCGCTCGGCTATCCTATTAAACTATGTACTAAATTCACGTCCGTTTCATTCATCTCCCAACACTTTTATTATGCGTACAGCTAAGGAGTGGAATTCCCTGCCAGAGTCTGTTTTTCCCGATAGCTACAATCTAGGGGTCTTTAAGTCGAGAGTGAATGGGTTTTTTATAGGCAAGCGTGCTTCACCGTCGACCACATCGTCGCTTACCATCAGGTGAGATAGTGGTCAAGCGCAAGCCTATTGATGTAAATAATAAATAAAAAAATATTGAATTTTCCAACTATCTGGCATATAACAAGTAGACCATAATGCATTGTTAATTGACAATAAAATATTTTTTATATTAATTGGTAAATTCTGTATTACAGAGTAAGGAAGGTACTGCAGTCTCTCCAACGGTGCCAGATCGACTACCGGTACATTGAAGTGTTGAAGTGTTTGTACAAGAACGCCACTATGTCAGTCCGTCTTCAGGATCAGACCTCAAAACCAATTCTTCTCCGGCGCGGCGTGAGACAGAGAGAAGTTATTTCTCCGAAACCGTTCACTGCTGCGCTGGAGGATGTCTTCAAGGTTCTGGATTGGAAAGGGCTTGGCATCAACGTTAATGGTGAGTACATCAATCACCTTCGGTTTGCCGACGACATAGTGGTCATGGCTGAGACCATGGAGAGCCTCAGTAAAAAGCTCGATGACCTCAGTAGAGCTTCCGAAAGAGTGGGTCTTAAAATAAACATGGACAAAACCAAGGTCATGGTGAATGCCCATGTTACACGCACTCCTATCAAGGACGGAGACTCTAAACTCGAAGTTGTGTGCGACTATGTCTACCTGGGACAAACGATCCAATTGGGTAGGGCCAACTTCGAGAAAGAGGTCAACCGTCGAATCCGACTCGGCTGGGCAGCGTTCGGGAAGTTGCGCGGTATCTTCTCGTCCAACTTACCACAGTGTCTCAAGACGAAAGTCTATGACCAGTGTGTGTTCCCAGTGATGACATATGGCTCTGAGACGTGGTCGCTTACAATGGGCCTTATCAGGAAGTTATCAGTCACTCAAAGGGCTATGCTCGGAGTTTCCTTGCGTGATCGAATCAGAAATGTAGAGATCCGCAAGAGTTACCGACATAGCCCGAAGAATTGCCAAACTTAAGTGGCAGTGGGCAGGGCACATTGCTCGCAGAACGGATGGCCGATGGGGCCGAAAAGTTCTGGAATGGCGACCGCGAACCGGAAGACAATACGTTGGAAGGCCTCCCACTAGGTGGACCGATGACCTGGTTAAGGTTGCGGGAAGGCGCTGGATGCGAGACGATGGATGTTGAAAAACTGCGACAAGATGCATCGGAACTAGATTGGGAAAACATTGCTGCGGCAGCGACTGTAGACGATAAGCTGGGTTTGTTTAATCGTACGGTCCTTGAGCTCTACGACAGACATGCTCCTGTCAAGAGGGTTAAACTTAGGCGACCACCTGCTCCTTGGATGACGACAGGGGTTCGTATGGCGATGAGGCGCAGGGACCGGGCCTTTCGTAAATTTAAAAAGGATCGCAGTGTTGAAAACAGGAACTTTTTCAAAACTGCTAGGAATCGGTGTAACCAGGTGATACGCAATGCCAAACGCCGCCATATTCTCGAAAACATATCTTCTTCTTCTTCTCCGGCTGATATCTGGAAATTCCTTGGAACTCTTGGTATCGGTAAGTCACGTCATGTGGATTTTCCTAAGACCATCAGCTTGGATGATATCAACCGTCATTTCACTACAACCTGCCATTTGGATTCCCAAATGTTATCTCAGACGGTTGATTTCATTACTGGCCTACCCGGTCCTATTATAGAACAGTTCCATTTTTCTCCGGCCACCTTGGATGAAATCAGAAAAATCATCCTGTTCATTAAATCCAAGGCCATGGGTTTTGACGGCATCAGTCGTTATATGGTCACCCTAATCCTCGACTTTCTTCTCCCCCCTATTACCCACATAATCAACTTTTCTCTTGATTCCGCACAATTCCCTTCCTTGTGGCGTATGGCCTACGTTCGTCCACTTCCTAAAATATCTAATCCCTCTCTATCTATCCATTTTCGACCAATTTCTATCCTTCCTTTTTTATCCAAAGTGCTGGAGGCCTGCGTCCTCAGACAGCTCTCAGGGTTTGTTCATCGGAATAACCTTGTTAGCTCATTCCAGTCTGGGTTCAGGCCAGGGCACAGTACTGCATCTGCTCTCCTCAAAGTGACTGGTGACATAAGAGAAGCGATGGAGGATACCAAGGTCACTGTTCTGGTGTTAATTGATTTCTCCAATGCCTTTAATGCCGTCAGTCACGATATTCTCCTTTCTATCCTTTCACATCTTATGGTTTCCTCCGTGGCCCTGGAATGGTTCTCTTCTTATCTTCGAGGACGTCAGCAGTCGGTTCGCGTTGACGATAGTACGTCGAGTTGGTGTGACTTGGCTGCTAGTGTTCCGCAAGGCGGTATTCTTTCATCATTATTATTCTCCATCTTCATAAATTTTATTACTCACTGTCTTCGGTGTTCGTATCATCTGTATGCCGATGACCTTCAACTATATGCGGCTGCACGGGTGGAGGTTTTGGCGGATGCTATAGGCGATGTGAACCGGGACTTGGCCGCAGTCAAGAATTGGTCTGATAGATTTGGGGTATCTGTAAACCCCTCAAAATGTCAGGCTATTGTGATCGGGAGCTCGCGTATGATGGGTCGTGTGGGGATTAGCTCTCTTCCTTCTATTATTTTTAATGGTACCGTAATCCCCATTAGCCCTAGTGTAAAAGATCTCGGTCTGCATCTCGACTCGACGCTTGGCTGGCAAAGTCAGGTTTCTAGTGTCAGTCAAAGAGTCAATGGAACTGTTACGGGGTGGTCCTTAAAATGGTTTTTAAAAAAACAATTAATTAAGCACTGGAATAGAATTTTAATTGACTTTCAGTAAATACAATAAAAGTACGTATCCGCGACGACGTTCAAATCCACTCTGCCTATCCGGCTCTAGAAAACTAGCGATGTGTCGTAAACGCTGACAATGCAAAGATGGTTCCACGTGTAACGACCAGCGTGGTCATCATTATTATTTTATATGCATTCGCGTGTATTTTAAGATATAACAGCCCCCCGAATAAAATGGAGCATCTGAGATGAAAGATGCGAAATTTAAGATTTGAAGCGGATTGGATTTGGACGTCGTTGGTGATTTACAGATTGTTACTCTTAAACTAAGCACATTATAATATTATTTTAGTAAAACATAACGAGATTTAGTAACGAGATTAATTTTGTTTATTGGTTACCAGAATGTTTCTTTTCAATGATGTTGGCCTTGATGTTGACAGATCAGGCTCAACAGTTTCTTCAAACACAGATAGTTCAATAGCTTGTTGAGGATGACTGTGATTATCTACTTTCTTGGTATTATTACATTGGTTGAATATTTGTATGCAGCATGGAGCTTTTGAATTTGGGCATATTAATTTTCGACCTCTGTAGAGTAGGTATAATAAGAATATGATAAAAAATGTGTAGCTTAAGGACATATAATGAACTCCATATTTTTGGAAGTGGGTCGGATCTTCAATGTTATTTAATTCTTGCTCAAACGAGTTTAGGTGCATACTGGCTTGTAGTAAAGAGTCTAGATTATTAACATTGTTTAATTTTAGGTATGGTAAACGTGAAAGTGTATTGTTGACCCTACTCCTTTCACAACAGTCATCTTCAACTAGGTTGAAATTAGAAACAACATGTGCGCTTACATTTACGAAAACATTTGATGATGGCACAAATTGTAAGGTTTTATAAAAGGCTTTGCAATTTTTGGTTAAAGATAATATTCCTGTACCGAATAAAGTTTCATCAAAGCTACTACCATCATTTTCACAAGATACATGACATTTGCCTGGTTCAGATAGAACAAATATCCATCTATTATTACTAATTTTATGAAACACTTGAATAGAGCCTTTTAACAATTTAGTCTCGCAAGAGTTAGGTAGCTTACTGACTAATTCCGTGATTAAAATAGTTTCACAGATTGGGTTCACGACACTTGAGTATACACTTTCTAATTCACATATGTAAAACTTTTCACGAATCACTTTGCACTTGTTTACACTGTGCAACGGTGAGTAAAACATATGATCGATTGTTATTGCAAGGTAAGGTCGACTGGGAGCGATAAGTGCGAAAGTGTCTGGTTGCGCAACGTCATAGGGAACAGGCATTGGGATTATATGGTATAAGTTGTATATTTGAGGTAGGACGAGCGGGATTCTAATAACTACGATTATTTTGTTATTATGAAAATAAGATATAAGTCTCGAAATATCAATAAGATCATGAATATTTTGTAATGACAAAGATAAAGGGAGTTCGTAATACCTTGGCATATTATTCATATTCCGTTCAAGTTCGTTATAGAGTTGATAAGGACTAAGTACAGTCGGATGTAGAATATTGACTTTACTAAATAGAATCGCGTTATTAATATCCTCAATGTCGAACGACAAGGAAATAATGATGCTTTCAATAGCGTTGAGGAATGTATTTATATTAGATTTGACATCCAACTTATCATTAGAATTAGTTAGTTGCTGAAAAGCTTGATCGATTATTTCAAGGTTTTTGTTAAGCCGTTTTTCATTTTCATTTAGTTTAGATATTGAGCTATTAAACGTTGTAATGGTTGATTTGATTATATGTATATTATCTCTCATCAAATGTGCTAACTGTTTTTCGTCCGTCTGTACTTGGTCTATAGCGTTTGAGAATTTGATTGCATCATCTGAATCTAATGTGCCGAAAAAGGTTTTCAAAAGGGATCCACCGGCATCGATCAAACCGCGTTTGGACCGTTTATTGCTTACGATATAAGAAACTGACGAATATTTTTTAATATTGTTATCATGCTGACTCTGCAACGCTGTTAACGCATTTAGGCAGTCAATCTGGATTTTGGATGAACTATAGTTTTTACAATAAGAGCCAACTTTAGCGAAAAGAGATTCAACTATATCTAGGTGCGATTGTATTTTACTAATATCTAAATACGTAACTACATTCCAATTATCGTTGGTAAACTTAACGTTGATCATTTTATCGAAGTATAAACCGGAACTGCTTGTTATCGGTGTGACGACCTGATGACACCTACATTCTGCAGCAAGGTGCCTGAAATAGATCAAGTTATTGCAACGTCAGACGCCAACTTAATTTCGTCATAGTGATGACGTACATGTTTACGGTTTATGAGGAGGGTCACGGTGTGGTTCCCGTTGATTTTAACGATTTTATATGGACCTTTCCAAACTGGAGACAGAGCTTTGTTTTGCTTGTGGTGACACTTGAGATATACTGAGTCACCGACATCGTAAGTGATAGGTTTAGCGTGAGAATCGTAATAACGTTTAGACCTCTCTTTGGAATTTTGAATGTTTTGTAGTGCTTTCTGCCTACTATAATACAACCTATGATTCAATACTCTGACGTAATCCGTGTATGTGTTATTTTCTAACGTGTCGATGGATTTGGGAATGTATGGTTTAAAACCTAGTAGTAATTCGAATGGAGAGTAGTTGGTGGTTGAATGGACGTTAGAATTGTATGAAAACATGGCCGTGTTTAAGTACAAGTCCCATGTATGTGCGTTTTCATTGACAAAGGGTCGCAAATATTCCTTTAAAGTTGAGTGGCTCCTTTCCAAAGCACCGCAGGTTTGTGGGTGATAAGGCGTTGCTAGAATATGTTTAATGCCAAATAACTTGCTAAGTTGTTTAAGAACTTCGGAAGTAAAGTTAGTGCCTTGATCGGTGACTATCATTTTAGGGATACCGAGATGAGAGATAAAATGAACTAACTTTTTAGCAGTTTCGTCTGCTGAACATGTCTGTAGTGGATAGCCTTGTGAATATTTGGTGAGGTCGTCTTGAATTGTGAGGATGAATTTGTATTTAAATTCGTAAGTTTCCGGAAGGGGACCTACTATATCCAAAAATAACTTTTCGAGGGGTTTTGTTGCGGTGGAATTTATAATCATAGGAGCGCGGTTAGTTTGACGTAAAGGTTTGTTAATTTGGCAAGATTTGCAGTTTTTCACATAATCTTCAATGTCTTGCCGCATATTTTTCCACCAGTACATGGATTTTATTCTTTCCGCCATTCGTGTGATGCCGGGGTGACCGGCAGAAGGCAAGTCGTGATTATCCCGAAGAATTTTCCTAACCTCTTCAGGTGTAGGGAATAGTATGGCATTTTTATAGATGTTAACTTTAAGCCCAGTATTGTGGAAGACGTAAGCTATAATATTATAGACTTTTGTATAAGAAAGTTTTGTGAATGGGTCAGAAAAATCGGATATAGCAATTTCTTTCTCTTCCATGTACCAAAATTTTATCATGTCCCTATATTCAACTAATAACTTAAAAATGTCCTTATACGACATTTCGTCGTAATGGTGGACTCGCACGAATAAGTGAGTGAACAAATGGTTGTCATTTGATGTGTTGTAAAAAGTGTTTAGTTCGCGTTCTATGTCACGAATGTTAGGTTGACTTGTGGATAATTCTATAATTTCTTTGCAATAAGGTACAGAATCGTCTAAATCGATTGATGTAGGATAGACGATTAGTTTGCATTTAGCCTTAAGTAGGGATTCTTTGAATTCTCGAATGACCGTGTCGAATGTAAAATTCGACTGCTTAATAAGTTTTAGATACTTTTCGTAAGTGTCTGTTGTGGACGGCGAAGGACAGTCGTAGGGCGAATTTGAAGGATTTGGAGAGTTGCTATCGTCGACGGCGCATACGGGACGATTTGAGTCGTTGTTATCTTGAGGCGGGAAACGCGACAGAGCATCGGCGTTGCAATTTAATTTACCCTGTTTATGCACTATCTCGTAGTTATATTCCTCCAATTTTAGACGCCAGCGAATTAATTTAGAGCCGGGGTCCTTAACATTAAATAACCAAACTAAAGGTTTATGATCGGTGACGATTTTAAACCGATGGCCAAAAAGATAGGGACGGAAAGTTTGTACGCCGAATACAATGGCTAAAAGTTCTTTTTCTGTAGTGGAGTAATTGCCCTCGGCTTTATTAAGCGTCCGTGACGCATATGCGATAGGCTTGTCCTTGCTTATCTCACCTTGCGATAGTATTGCACCTACAGCGTAGTTGGAGGCATCAGTTGTCAACACAAAAGGTTGACTGAAATCGGGATATTGTAAAAGAGGCGCTGTGGTTAGTTTTTGTTTTAAAATAGTAAAAGCGTGTTCTTGTTCTCCCGACCAATTAAATGAGACGTCCTTTTTTAAAAGGGAAGTAAGGGGTTTGGATATCTTAGAGAAATTTTCAATGAATCGCCTGTAGTAGCCGACTAAACCCAGGAAAGATTTGATGTCTTTAGGACATTTAGGAGTTGGAAACCGAGTGACGGCCTGGATTTTATCTGGATTGGGACAGACACCTTTGTCGGTGATTATATGTCCTAAATACGCAACTTCATGTCGTAAGAACTCGCATTTTGCGGGTTGTAGTTTTAGATTAAATTCACGGAATCTGTCGAACACTAATTTTAGCTTTTCTATGTGAGATTGAAGGTTTTGGCTATAAATAATACAATCATCTAAATAAATATAGCAGTGAAGACCTTGAAGACCAGATAGGACAGTATTCATAAGTTTTTGGAATGTAGCAGGGGCATTTTTTAGTCCAAAAGGCATTCTTGTAAATTCGTAGTGCCCAGAAATTTCGTTTCCTACTACCGTAAAGCCAGTTTTAGGCGCGTCCTTAGGATTTAAATTTATTTGGTGGAAACTGCTTACAAGGTCAAGCGTAGTAAAATATTTCGAATGACCTAGTTGGTCTAGAATATCCGTAATTAAAGGAATAGGATAAACTTCGGTAACAGTCACATCATTGAGTTTCCTATAATCAATGACTATCCTCCACTTTTGCTTACCCGATGAGTCTATCTTTTTGGGCACTACCCAAATAGGGGCGCTCCATGGTGATTTTGAAGGACGGATAATGTTCTGATCGAGCATTTTCTTTATTTGACTTTCGACTTCACTTTTGTGGCACTCGGGGAAACGATAAGATTTTGCGTGAATTGGGGCAGCATCACCAGTACTGATCGAATGCTCAATAGCATTAGTGCAAGTTAAGGGCTCGCCCTCAAGGTAAAAGATGTCTGTGTAATTAGAGCAACATTCTAAAAGGATCTTTGTTTCTTCAGGGTTTAGATGTTCTGTTCGGATGAGGTCTAGTACTTGTTGTGATCTATGTAAGGACACGTCATCGAGATTATTAATAAATTGAACATTATCTTGATTGCACGATTGGGAGGACAGTGATACGTTTTCGAAGGGAATCAAATGGACACAATAATCTTTGAATACGACTTTAGACTCAGTGGTATTCAGTATTGAGATATTAATGCGATTATTAGGTTTAACTGAAACAATACAATTTGCTAAGTAGACTCCTTCGGCATACATATGATCAAGAACTAGACCTTCTTTCATGGATTTTAACTCTTCTAAGGAGTTTGACACAGAACATTCAACTATCACCTCGGAGCGAGGCGGGATGGTATAGACAGGCTTACTGAAGTTTAGCGGTATGAGATGACCATCAATGAGCAATGAGTTTTGAGAATACCTAACGTCACACCCAAGTTTTTGTAAGAAATCATTACCTAATATGCCATCGTAATTAAGCCGTACTTTATCACTGACGGCGTGGAAAGTGTGACTAAAACAGACTTTAGAATTTGGAGGGAGAATATATTCGAAATCGATGGTGAATGACCCTAAAGTTTCGTAGCAGGAGTCGTCTTCACTCAGACCCTTGAGTTTAATTTTATCACTGGATAAGGATGGTGTAGAATTAAAATTTTGAAGCTTAACAATACTAACACTAGCTCCAGTGTCGATAAGAAAACACAGAGGTTTGTTTGAAAAATTGGTATTGAGAAATACGTGGGGTAGAGAGATTTTGTGAGATTTAATTTCATGAATTGGAGTGACGGACTCCTGGTTTTGTAGGGCATTAGGACTCAACGAGACAGAGGTTCCTGACGGAATATGTTGAGATTTGTTTGAGGTGTGTGTGCTTTCGGTTTGGGACTGGTTACCCTGTCGCATGGCAACACGAGATTTTGAGTGGCCTTCGGTTTGGGACTGGTTACCCTGTCGCATGGCAACACGAGATTTTGAGTAGCCTTCGGTTTGGGACTGGTTACCCTGTCGCATGGCAACACGAGATTTTGAGTAGCCTTCGGTTTGGGACTGGTTACCCTGTCGCATGGCAACACGAGATTTTAAGTGGCTTTCGGTTTGGGACTGGCTACCCTGTCGATTAGCCGGATGGGTTAGAAGTTGACCTTCAGTTTGGGGCTGGTTACCCGGTCGATTGGTCACAATTGATTTAAAAGATTTAGATTGATTATGATTTAAATGAAGTTGTGGGTTTGTAATGCGAGATTTTGTTGTGCCTTGAATACGGTCGGGCGTAGTGCGGCACGCTAGCGACACCCGACTGTTTAGTTTAAATCGTCAGCACATTCTTCAGTTTCTTCCTGCGATTCAACATGATCGGGTAAAGCCATAACGTTATGTTGAATCGAAGGGTTATTCTTTCTAGAATTGTTATATTTGCGCCTATAGCATTGAGAGATATCATGGCCCGGTTTCTTGCAATATTTACAGACTGCGTCTGTTGATTGACTCGGCTGAGAATTTTGTTGATATTGAGAGTTAGACGAGTTTGGAGGTTGTGACCGAAATCGGTTTTTTTTCAGGCACTCGTTTTCTAAGTGACCAGGTTTATTACAAAACTTACAAGCTTTAGCGATTTTTGGGGAGATTTTTAGAGAGAAATTTTGAATTTTTTCTTCTTCGATCGCGATGTTAATAGCATCATTCAGAGTTTTAGGGTTTCTACACCGCACCATATTACTGAGGTTAGGTTTTAAGCCAAAAATAAAAGTGTGGAGAGCTAGGTCTTCCGTCATTGCGATTCTACCTGACAGATCTTTCTTAGTAGTTTCGGAATTGTGAATTTCGGTCTGCATGTCGGTGAGACAGGTTTCTAAGCGCAAAGAGAATTGTGACACTGACTCATTTTGTTGTTGCCTACAAGATTGCAACTCGAAGAATAAATGGCTATAATGTTTCCTTTCACCAAAATTTTGGCGAAGGAATGACTGCAACGAATCAAAGTCATCGAAAACTTTGTTTGAGCAGGCTATTTGAGCTTTGCCTCGCAATTTGGATAGGATATATTTTAGGAGCAATTTTTTCTGACTCTCGGACGCTAGGTTTAGTGAATTTTGGCAATTAGTTAAAAATGCGGACAAGGTCTCACGATCTCCATTGTATGTATCAATAAAATCACAAAGAATTTTAATAGGATATTGTTCGCTTAGCGAGATTTCAGTTTTACTCATTTTGGTCATAAGTTGACTAACGATCAAAAGAAGGTAAATAAATATATTCGATAAAATAAGGATTTGTAAGGAAAACAAATAATATAGATACTATTTGGGACAAGGTTGAGCAATAACAAATTATCAAATGTTCGACTCACAGCAGCACCGCGAGAAGGAGTGTGGACATCGTAGATTTTGAGTAGAGCAGGTATGTTGCACTCGCAGCTCAACAGGAACCAGGGCAGCAGCAGGACTTCGTCGGCAGCGGCAAAGTGAGCGGCGGCGGACACGTGTCGCACAGACAACGTGTATAGCAGCGGAGCCGACGGCGACGGCACCAGGTAAGTGCCTAGTTGAGTAGGATGGTGGCTGCGAGTCCTGACACCAACGTCAGATAAGAAGCACGAACGGGCTTAATCGCGTTGTGAAGTCACACGGCGCAGACACGTGGCACCACGTGGTGGTGATAGGCCAGAGGGTGGCAGGCTTACGTGGTAAGACTTACTGTCGCAGTTCCTCGGAATTCGTAGAGTTTGTGATTTGCACACCAACTAATTTTGTAAGAGTTAGTAAGAGTTCGAAGGATTTTGAAAGAGTTTGTCAAGACGCACTCCGCGGATCGTATAACGGATACCAGCCAACGATTGCTGAGTATCCCACTTCTGACACCACTGTTACGGGGTGGTTCTTAAAATGGTTTTTAAAAAAACAATTAATTAAGCACTGGAATAGAATTTTAATTGACTTTCAGTAAATACAATAAAAGTACGTATCCGCGACGACGTTCAAATCCACTCTGCCTATCCGGCTCTAGAAAACTAGCGATGTGTCGTAAACGCTGACAATGCAAAGATGGTTCCACGTGTAACGACCAGCGTGGTCATCATTATTATTTTATATGCATTCGCGTGTATTTTAAGATATAACAGAACCTTGCGTTGCCTGTACCGTCTGAGGAACTTTCTGCCTGCAAAAACGAAAACTATGCTTGTGCAGACTTTAATTTTCCCTATAATAGACTATGGTGATGTGTGCTACTTTGACCTGAACGCGGTGTTCCTGGACAAGCTTGATAGGCTCCTAAACAACTGCATCCGGTTCATATTCAACCTGAGGAAATATGACCATGTGTCGAGTTGCAGATCTGAACTCAAATGGATGCCCATCAGGCAGAGGCGAAATTTGCGCGCTTTGACCACGCTTTTCTCCCTACTCAACTCTCCCACTCCTCCTTCTTATCTCACACCTCACTTTCAATATTTATGTACTTCACACGCTAGGAATCTGCGTCCATCTAACAATCTTCTCTCCCTCTCATACTTCTGATTTTATTCACTCTTTCTTTCATATTCAGTCCATTATTCTCTGGAATGCGCTACCGCTCGATATCAGGACGGCCACCAGTCATTATGCATTTAAGCGGAAGTTACGACATTACTTTCTACACCAATAGCAGAGTCGTCTCAATCACCTTTCTATTACTTTTATACCTATATATATATATGTATTTATTATAGGAAATATATATTTATGTTTATTTTAACTATATACGTGGGACACTCAGAAAGTTTTGCGAAACTAAAAAAAATTGTTCTATACGTACATATATTTTTATTAAATCTTTTCAAAGTACTTTCCACCAGCCTCTATACAAAGATTCATGCGCCTAAACCAGTTTTCAAAACACTTTTTCCAGTCCGCCGCAGACACCTCGTTTACAGCCTGCTCGAACGCAGCCAGCGCATCTTCCGGCGACGAAAATTGTATCCCTTTGAGCTGATTTTTTATTTTTGGGAATAAAAAGAAGTCACACGGTGCTAGATCAGGGCTGTAAGGAGGGTGACCCAGGAGTTTGACTGGCGTGCTGTCCAGGAAGTCCCTCGTTTTGAGTGCGGTGTGCGCAGGTGCATTGTCGTGGTGGAGCAGTAGCCCGCGGAGCCCTGTGTTTGGTCGCTTGTTGCTTATAACAGAGAAAACTTCTGGCAAACATTTGGTAGTATACCATTCGGCATTAATGCTTCTTTGATCCCGTAAGGGAATTGATACCAAGTGGCCAGTCAAATTAAAAAGCTAGCGATCAAAATCTTACCCCCGCTTCTAGATCGCTTCACTTTGGTAGGCGTTGGCTCATTTTGAAACACCCAAACAGTCGACTGGCGCTTGGTTTCTGGGTCGTATTGATAAATCCAGGACTCATCACCTGTAACGATGTCGTAAACACGCCGAGACGAGCCTGCTTCAAATTTGTTAAGCATATCACGGCACCATTCCACCCGGGCCTGCTTCTGAGCATCGGTGAGGTTGTGCGGCACCCAGCGTGATACTATCCTCCTCACGCGAAGATGGCTGTGTAGAATCTCGTGAACGCTTCCCGATCCAATCTTCAATATGTGTTGAATCTCCTGATATGTAATTCGCCTATTGTCTTGGATTAAATTTTTCACTGCTAGCACGTTTTTTTCGGTAACAGCCGTCAAAGGGCGACCGCTTCTTTCGTCATCCCCCAAAGTTGGTCGACCGCGCTTGAATTCGTTATACCAACGATACACGGTTGCCTTGGAAGGGCCTTCATCCATGAATGCCATTTGAAGTCTATCGTACGATTCATCCGGTTTCAGGCGACACTTGAAATCGTATAAAATCATAGCTCTAAAATGTTCCCGGCGCAGATCCATATTTCAGTGAGACACAATACTTTGAATTAACTCGCAAAAAATGTGGAGGGAAATTTTGAAATTGGAACTTACTTATTTTTACTTATAAATAATCATATTTTCGAAAAACATTATAACTGGCCAGTCTCCCATATATAAAAACTTTTTTTCGCAATACTTTCTGAGGGGCCTGGTATATATATATTCTTTCATTTTTACATTAATAATTATTTCTATTTTTAATGCACCTGCCATGTTATCTCTTCACCATCCTTGGTTGACACTGGTAGAGAATGCCTCAGGCATTAAGTCCGCCAATGTACCTGTATGTTGCATGAAGTTTTAATAAATAAATAATAAATAAAATAAAAGTGTTTGTACAAACCAACTTACAGAAATAAAATCATTTATCATTGTTAAGGATCGCCTTAACTCCGTCAATAAAACGCGAAGAAAATTGTTATGGAGGCAAACGGCGGCGAGGAAATTACTCGGGAGCTGGCTTTCTTTATGTACATAGACTTCTTTACTTGTTTAATACTGTAAACTGACTGACACATTGTGACTCAGTGGAAGTCGCGTCGCCCCCGTCAGGGGGCGAGGCGAGCGGTTGCGAGACATGGTCCCTTGACCGCGGGTGCAGTGCCGGGGCTCGTTACGACGAAACCCGTGATTTGGGTGTCCTCTGGACCTAGCATGTTGCTAGCGCGGTCGGTAACCTACGTCGGTCAACGACCCACGCTAGCTATGTTATTGTTGTGTGTGTGACTACAGGCGCGCCGCGGCGCCCGTTATGAACGGTACGCCGCTATTTCACGACCCCCTGGCGGTCCTCCTCCGCCGGGTGAGACCCAGAGCGTACTCTGGGAGGCCTAGCGAAGGTAACCAGCGGCAGGAGGGCCGGCTTAGACGAACCTGTAGTTTAATCGTGTAGACGCCTAGTGGCGCCGCATATGTATGTAGGAGCGGCAATGTTGTGAGTTACACCGCTCATGTACCAATAGCGTGCGAGGTGATCGCGACGCTATTCGGTGCAAGTGTACTGGCGAGTGTATAGTAGTGATTGGCTGATTTCGACGTGAAGTGTGTCTATATTAACTTAGAACAAACTTCACGCCGTGGGTGTTGTGTGAGGTGGGCAGTGTTACTGTTTGAAATAAGTAGCGTGTAGACTGGTACTACTTATTTCAGCGTCAAATCCGGGATGTAGATGGGGTCGCAGTGTCGGGTAGCAAGTCTCTGGGGAGGCGCTTTCGGTCGGGCGGGCGCGCGTGCCATGGCGCCAAGTGTTTCACGTGGGGCCAGGCAGAAGCGTCGGCCCGCGCGAACATTGCTTTCGCTAAGCGCCCCACGAACTCATCCAGGCTCTCAATCCCTGTGTCGCGTTGGATGATATCATTTCTCACACAGCGAGGCGCATTTACTACTTTGCGTAGTGATAGGTGCTGCTGCGCGCGGAGTCTCTTCTTATTGGCCTCGCTGGTGAGGGCGAACCAAGCTGGGGCTGCATAGGTGATTATTGGTCGCACATAGGTTTTGTAAATTCCCAGCTTGGTCCGGGCGGGGAGGCGGGATGAGAGTACCGGATTGAGGAGATTGCGAGCTACCCTGCTCTTGTTTACCACCTCAGTGACATGCGGCCCCATCGAGAGTCGACGGTCGATGGTGACGCCCAGGTACTTGGCCTGGGGGGACCAGTCGACGTCGACTCCTTGCAGTTTCAGCGGTGGCGGAAGGGGGACGTGTCCTGTAACTAAGGCCTGCGTCTTACTCACGTTCACCGACAGCCGCCATTTGGCTAGCCATTCGGGCAGTTGGTCGAGTGCACGCTGCATCTTCCGCGCAGCATGCTTTGGGTTGATGGAAGTTGTGATGTAGGCAGCGTCATCTGCATAAAGTGCCAGCGTCGCCTCTGGTGTCGTGGGGATGTCGTCTGTGAAACATGAGTAAGACGCAGGGGATAGGCAGCTTCCCTGCGGCACTCCCGCCAGTATTGGGCGGGGGGCGGAAAGCGCTCCCTCCACCGCCACTCTGAAACTCCTGTTGGACAGAAAGGATTGAATTACTTTCACCACGCGACGGGGCGTACTAGTTTTGGCTAGTTTATACACTAGCCCGTCATGCCAGACACGGTCGAAAGCCTTTTCCATGTCGAGGAGTACTGCTACCGCGTATTCCTTCTTGTTCATCGTAGATGACAGCAGGTGCAGTACCCTCGACAGCTGGAGCGTCGTGCTGTGTTCAGCGCGGAACCCGAATTGCTCTTCTCGTGGTGTTACGTGTGGTGTGAGATGTCGCAGCAGGAGCGACTCGAATACCTTGGAGATGTTGGACAGCAGCGTGATTGGCCGATAGCTTTCCGGCTTCAGGATGTTTTTCCTCGCCTTGGGCAGCATAATGACGCGCCCTTCTTTCCACGAGGCCGGGAAGGAGCCCGTGCGCAGGATACCCGTAAACAGGCGCGCCAAGGCCGCGACCATTCGGTACGGCAGGTGATGCAGCGCTGTATTTGATATCCCGTCGGCACCTGGGGCCTTCCGGGGCTTCGTTCGCAAGATGGCGCGTCGGACTGCCCCTGGCGAGAAAATGATGGCGTCTTCTTCGGGAGCTATCGGCGTAGCGAAGTACTCCCCAAGGTATTTCTCCACCGCTGCGACATGTTCGTGCTCGGTGACACATTGTGCAAACAGTGCCACCTCTTTTATACTAAATAGAAAATGCTGGCCAGTGGACCATTTCCTCACCCCCGATTATGTTTATTTACTATATAATCTTTTAAAAATGCCTTGAGCTGGCGATTCTTTAATAATATTATAGTTTATTAAATTATATTTACAATAACATATCGATCGTCCCTCTACGACGTTTCATCACGGAATGGCGCGCGGTCAAAAGTGACGGGCATATTTATATGACACCGCCCCCCGCCTCACTACTATAAAAACAAATGGTACCATCGGAAAACCTTATTCTTATTTTATGCGTCGTAGAAGTAAGATCTCACAATAAAAATATTATAATATGAAAATATACACTCGAATACATCTTATTACAGTGAAGGAATGGTTATAAGTATGTAAACAAAGGTAATATAAATAAAAGAAGTTCATCTCCATACATTTACTCAAAAATCCTACTTGATTGTGATTGGCTCGGTGTCAGGTCGCCTCACCCACTACATGCACCCAGTGATTTAAAGGTGTCGTGCACAATCATTTATCGTATTATTAATTAATAACTTAAGTGGCCAGCACTCACCTGTTTCCTACTGTGAAGAAGATAGTTGCCAAACAATTTGTAATCGATGGCATCTATATTTAAAATGCTAATAAGAAGTCTATGCTCTCAGTTACAATCTATTTGAAGGATGAAGTAGAATATATAGATTACAGTATGTAACTGGTTATTTATTAAGAAAAGCGAGAACTAACGTTTTTAAAAATTGTATGAATTGTTTTTATGACAAAAATAATATTAGTATTTTTTTGAAAATAAGTGAAATAAGGGGCAAATCATATCTAACATATCCTAGTAATGATATAGTAATGATAATTCAGAAATATAAGATTTAATCACATATTATCTCAAAACCAAAACTATAACTGTAAACACAAAAACCTTGATGTATGTAGATCTTGATTTTAAATTATTTGGTTGCGAAAACGACAAATCGATAAAAATCGAGTACATGTTGGAGCAGTAATGCAAATTTTCATTTGTAACTAATGCCGACTTTGTAATGTAGTTAGAAGTAGCCACATAGTGTGAAAAGGTACGTAGAAAGTACATAATATTTGAAATGACTAAAACTAGACTAACTCAATCACTTTGCCCAGCAAAGTGAGACTACCATTAATGAGACCACGTGCATGACTTATGACTACTTAAAGTCTGTCACGCTATTGGAATTAAAAACTTGAGTTGTCACAATGAGTGGCGACTAATATTAAGAAACGAAAATAAAAAAATGTAAAATAATTAATGACACCATATTAAATATAGACAAAAATGACCTAATAAAAATACTTTTAGTTATAATAAAATAAAACATTATAACCCTAATGTAAGGGCAGGAGCCTTTACACTTAATGTAAATGTTCAATAAAATAAATGTTAATGTTAAAAAGGTATTTAATACTAAATTGCACTAAAATAATGTAATAATAAAATTATAGAAAAATGTTATAAAAATGTTGTAAAAATGTTGAATGTTGCGCGAGCTCGATACAAACCGAAGACTGACGTACTTGCGTACGTGCCGATGCTACATGTTATAAATTAACAAAATTTGCAGTATTTTAACTAGGCCAAAGTACAATGTGCGGTTGCTAACCGTACATCTTGGCAGGGCAAAAGGTAATAATAAAGATAACTTATTAAATAACATTTTCCCAGTGTAAATAAAAAATATTAAATTAAAACAATGTGACTAAAAAAATGAATATAAGTCAAATGTTAAAAGAATGAGGTCTCGCGTAGGTAAGTTCAATATTTTCAGTGGTTGCTTCAGCTCTTGGTGGCTTCCGCGGCGGTAAACTGGCGGACGCGCCGGCGGCCGCGCTGACGGTGACCTTGCCGCAGCGTTTGTAGTACACGTAGGCTCCTCCCGCGACGACTATTGACAAGATCAGAAGTCCCATCGTAGAATATGATACGATGTATTGGTGCACATCGTGTTGCGACATTTCAGCCTGTTTCGTTTGATCTTCCAATTCTTTCAACGAATTATGAAGTTTTTCATAATTGTTTCTTACAAATTGCGTGTTCTGTTGTCCAGTTGATAAATCAAGTGGCTGGACAGACGTTAAATTGTTGATGTCTTCTAGATCAATTAGTGGTATTTCCGGGCTGACATAGATTTTGTTTGCGTAGTTAACTTGAGTGTAATATGTTTCTTCGTTGTTTCTAATTATACATCCTTCCTTGGCTTCTAATATTCCCGTTAAATGTATTGCCTTAGTAGTCATACGTCCTTCACAGATGATTTGGAGTTGGCAATCCGTGCTGCAGACATAAAGCCTGGTGTTAGGATTTCGTAATGGTGTCCATTTATTGTTGCAGGATTCGGATGTATAGATACATTTTGATAATGTAATGTTTGTTATTGCACCAATTTCGCATGGAATTTGATGATTTCTCATGTTACGTGTTGGTTTGTTTAGTGAACATACATATGTACTTGGTTCAATTTTAATACAATGTTCCAGGTCACTGTCTGTGAGCTGCATAATATATGTCTCCTTTCTTATGTTCACTGCAACATATTCTGAATTTGTTTTCATTGTAAGTGAATGTTTGTTGTTTTTTATCATCGGAATAGGAACTGTTTTATATATAGTGAATGGAGTGTCGCCTGTTAATGGTAGTGTAATTTCGATGATAAAATATTTATCAAACAATCTGGATTTTACTTCTAGTAGTTTGTATATGTCAGCTAATTGGTTTTGAATGTTGTCAACGGGTAACGATAATTGTTGTGGCAACTGCCCAGAGATAATGTTGAGCTCCTGAAAGAGCTGGTTCTGCGGTAAAAGTCTGGTGTCTACATGACCATGGTGAATGTTAATAGCTGTGTCTAAGAGCATGTGTTGGATGTGGCGTAGTTTAGACAGAATTGTTGAACTAGTCAGAGCCATGGTGTTAAAATAGTTCAAAGCTTCCTCTTGCTCAACATCATTTCCCAATTTTTGTAAATAGTTCTCGGTAGCGTTAAGATGTTGGTTTAAGAGATTAAATTGAGTGTTCATCGTCTCTTCATTTCTCTTTAAAATGTTATTATGTGCCTCCATGATTGATGTTTGACCTTTGATTAGGTTCAATAAGTGATCTCTGTTGTTTTGCAATGTTTCTATGTCCTTTTTATATTGTATTGCGAACCTTTCATCTAGCACGCCAAATAGGCTGTTTGCAAGGTAACCTATTCCATTGACAAGTCCTCGGGTAACGCGTCCCTTTGTCTGTCCATGATGTGTTTCCAACATGTAATTGTTATGATCAAGTTCGTTGAGTTCCTGTTTGAATTCAGTCATAATTGTTTTGCACATCGTTTGGTATGCAAATTGCTCACACCTTTCGCCCAGGTGTTTTACAACTCTATGTATGTTTTCCATGCCTTGCCAGTACGACGTCATATTATAGTAGGTAACAATCTTCCAGTCATCATGTACGCTTTGCAAATTGCCGATTTTGTCAAAGTACACTGCTCTATTTGGTTCAAACGGTGTGATGTTTATGGCGTCGTTGCTTTGATATGTGGGCTTAAATAATGTCAGTAATGTTAAGAGTATACATAGCAGGCTGGAACTTATATTATTTGATTTAACTCGTTGTTTCCTGTTGGTGTAATTTTTTGTCGATTTTTGTTTTTCAGTGCAGATTTTGTCATTGGTGGTGGTGTCAGGTATTTCTGTATGCGATTCAGGTATTGGGAGTTTAATTAATTTTGTTATTGGTCTTGTAAGTGGCCCTGTTTTTGTTTTCATTGTCACAACTCTGACTAGATTGTCTCTCCCCGGGTGAACTTCCTGTATTCGCCCAAGTGCCCATTTCGCAGGAGGAAGGTTGTCTTCTTTGATCAAGACTATATCCCCTATTGATAAATTATTTGTTTTGTTCAGCCATTTACTACGAACTTGAAATTGTTGCAGGTATTCTGACGACCACCTGGTCCAAAACCCTTGTTTCATTTTGTTGAGTAACTGCCACCTATGTCGAATGTTGATGTTTTGTTTTTCGAAATTTTCCGTTGGTAAGAATGTCACTGGTCGGCCAATTAAAAAATGTGCTGGAGTAAGATAATCGATATCGTCCACGTCCTCCGTTAAAGGGCAAAGTGGTCTAGAGTTCATGCAGGCTTCTATTTGAGTAAGCAGTGTTAAAAACTCTTCATATGTTAACTTTTGCTCTCCTAGGACACGCTTTAGGTGATATTTCATAGACTTAACTGCAGCCTCCCAAAGTCCTCCCGCAGTCGGCCAGCTTGGGGCGTTAAAATGCCACTCTATCCCCATCTCGGTGTTCCTTTTCGATAAAGTGTCGTTGTTAAATGTTTGTGAGATGTGCAGTTGTTTAGCTAACTCCCTTTCGGCCCCAACAAAGTTTGTTCCGTTGTCGGAGTAAATATGTTTTGGACAGCCTCGTCGCCCAATCATGCGGTTGAGAGCCAGTATAAATGTTTGTGACGTTAGATCTGATGCGAGTTCCAAATGCACCGCCTTTGTTGCCATGCAAACGAATACAACGACATAACCTTTACTCGTTCTGACGCCTCGACCCTTGTTTAGTTTAACACTAACAAATCCTGTGAAATCCACCCCTGTGTGATAGAATGGTGGTGATTGCGTTATCCTCTCACTGGGTAGGTCGGCCATTAATTGGTATTGTTTCGATGGTTTGAAGCGACAACATTTTACACAGTCTTGCAGGTATTTTTTAACCGTGTTATTTCCTCCTGTTATCCAATATTTTTGTCTCAATGTAGCCATAGTTAGTCTCGCTCCACCGTGTAGTGTTATAACATGCGCACGGGCAATCAGTAGATGTGCCAGCTTGCTGTTTTTTGGGATGATAACAGGGTGTTTTGTTTCTTCAGGTAAGTTTGAATTCTGTAATCTCCCTCCGACGCGTAAAATGTTATTTTCATCTAGGTAAGGGCAAAGTTTCTGAAGTCCCCTATTTTTGCTTACCCTTCCTTTTGTTTTTAAATCTTGGATTTCTTGTCCGTAATGTTCATTTTGTACATGTTTTATAATTATGTTAGTGGCGCATCGAATATCAGCGAGTGTTAAATTACATTGTTTTGACGCGGGCGCGTTATTCATGTTTGTATGATTCATAGTTGCGTCTTCCCTGTGACGATTGTTTCGTGACGTGTTTGTTATGAAACGCGACACCCAAGCTACGATGCGTATTATAGTCATAATACAGCTGTTCTTGTTAAGGAGTTCTGTTACAAAGTTCATGTTTTCAGTAGTTCTTGACGTAACTGCATGCACCTTTTTAACTTCAATGTTTGGTGTCTTAAACGTGTCATATGTTTCAGGGATGATTTCATTGTTAAGCCATTCGGGTCCATCAAACCACAGAGGAAACTTGTGTAACTGAGAAGGTAGTAGTCCACGTGACACGCAGTCGGCTGGGTTTTGCGCCGATCGTACGTGCTTCCAACTCCCTGCGGGCACTACTGATGTTATCTCCTGAACTCTGTGACCGACATAAGCCTTCCATCGCGAGACATCGCCCTTTAGCCAGCCAAGCACGATCATTGAGTCCGTCCATGCTGTTACTTTAATGTTAGGTTTATCGAGGCAATGTTTTATTTTCTTGACCAGTTGAGCTAACAGCTGTGCACCGCATAGCTCAAGTCTGGGAAGTGTTTGTTGTTTTTGGATTGGAGCAACCTTTGTTTTTGCCGCAACCAATGCAATTTGTTGCTGTTTTCCCTCTGTAACCTTGCTGTACACTACGCACGAGAACGCTTTTTCCGATGCGTCGCAGAATGCGTGTAATTCCCAATCGTTGTTTGCTTCTAATCCTAACCATCGGTTAATTTTGAAAGGTTGCATGTTTGTTAACTCAGTTTTTAGTGTTCTCCATTCCTTTTCTATTTCATCCGGAACAGTATCATCCCATTCGATTTTGTACTTCCAGATGTGTTGGAATAAAAATTTTGCCTTGATTGTTATTGGAGATAGCAACCCCAAAGGATCAAAAATTGTTGATATGTCGCTTGTTGATATGTCGCTGCCAATGTTGTTTGTGTTTTTTAATGTGGGTAAAAATATAAATTCATCTTGTTTCGGATCCCATGCCAAGCCTAATGCTTTGGAAGCTGATGCCTCTGTAAAGCTTAAACTGACTGGGCTAACCATATGTTCTGGCAGATCTTCTAGCAGTTGATGTTCGTTACTCGACCACTTTCTGAGATTGAACCCTCCTTCTTTCAATAGTTGTATAAGTTGGTCTCTTGTATCTCGGGCCTCGTCCATGGTATCCTTTCCGAATAACGCATCCTCTACAAAGAATTGGTTGAGTAAGATGTTTTTAGCGTCCGGGTACTTGTCACCTTCGTCCATTGCTAGCTGTTGAAGTGTTCGGAGTGCTAGAAAGGGAGCGGCCTTAGTACCATAGGTGACTGTACGTAGTTGGTATTCTCTTAGCAGTTGCCGTGGACAGTTCCTCCACACTATTTTCTGTAAGTGTTGATGTTCCGGATGTACCATTATAAATCGGTACATTTTCTCAATGTCTGATGTTAAGACGTATTTGTATTGTCTCCATTTCAGCAAGATGCTAAAGATATCTTTTTGTAGATTCGGTCCCGCCTCCATTAAGTCATTAAGACTGTGTTTTGAACTGGTTTTTGCTGACGCGTTGAACACAACTCTAAGTTTCGTTGTGATAGCACCTGGCCGCACAACCCCGTGGTGCGGGAGAAAATACTCCATGTTTTTGTTCCTAGTGTTGCTTTCGACTTGCTCCATGTGGCCCATTTCTTCGTATTCCTCCATGAAAGCTTTATAATCTTTTGTAAACGCATGATTTTTTGCCATCTTTCGCTCTAGTTGTTGAAATTGAGCGACGGCCTGTGGTTTCGATGTTCCTAAGAGTTCAATAAAATTGTCCTTGAGGGGGAGACGAACTTGGTATCGTCCATCAGGAAGTCGTGTTGTTGTCTCTTTGTACAGCTGTTCGCACTTGTTGTCAGGATCCAAATCATCTCTGTTTCTCTCTCTGTTTTCTTGCATAGACTCCTGTTCCCAGAATTGGGCAAGATTCTGAATGTTGTTGACAATTACATGGCAATTGAACGTTTTGTAATTACCACATACTACCCAGCCTAATTGTGTTTGTTGTGCTATGATGGATGACGTGTTTGTTTTTATTAACCCCTCTAACAGTATTTCGGAATATACATCGGCTCCTAATAGTAAATCTATATCCTGAGGTATGTTGAAATCAGGATCAGCGAGTTGTAAATGTTGTATATGTTCAAAACTACCTTTACTTACTGTTTTACTTGGCAGTTTGTTTGTTATTGTTTTCATAATAAGTGCATTAATGTTAATGTTGAAGTCATTATAAATCGCTTGGCACTTAAGATGGAGCACTCCTTTACATTTGGTGGTGGCTGAAGCACCAACACCTGACACCACCGCGCTCATTTTGTTTCGTTTTAACTGCAATCTTTGTGCAGCATTTTCTGTAATTAGGCTAACCTGAGAGCCCTGGTCTATTAAGGCGCGTAAAATGATCGTAGTTCCATCATAGGCTATTGTTTTGACCTTGGCCGTGGCTAGCAGTACCTCATTTGAGTTGTCATGTGCTAAATGCGTGTTCAATTGTTGACCTACATTAGCCCTGCCGGTTCGCGATTTTGCAACTCCAATCGCCTCATGCAAAATGCTGCTATGCGGCTCATCGCAGTGCTTGCACTTTTTTTCCGACGAACATTTTTCGCCGTTATGACTAAATAGGCAATTTAGACATACATGTAGATTGTTTGCGGTCTTTAACCTTTCTTCTGGTGACATACATAAAAATTCTCTGCAATTATAGAGCCCGTGTTGCTTATTACATTTCGGACAAGTTATAAAGGAATGATGAAATGTTTGTTTGTTATGGAATGTTCTCGGCACGTTCTTAGTTCCCCCTTGAACGGTCTGTTGCTGCACCTTAGGCTTGCTGTATGTTGCATTATGAACTGTTTTTGGCTGAATGTTTAACTGTGGACTGTTAAAGTTTCTTGGGCGGTTCGTGTTTGTGCCCGATTCCATTGACATGAACTTGGTTTCAATAAATTTCAGAAACTCGTTTAATGGTGGCATTTCCCTTGGATTTTTCATGGATTCATTGAATGACTGGCGTGTGTCTGCGTCCAGCTTTTGCATTAGTATATGAACTACTATGGGATCCCAACTAGAAGTGTCGTACTGCAGATTCTTAATAGCCTCAAGGCACTCTATGGTCGTGTCATGCATCCTTTTCAGTAGAGATGCCGTTGGGATTTGTATGTTGGGTAGACCTAGTAAAATGTTTGCCTGGTAGGTAAATAATAACCTCTTATTATCATACCTCTGTTGAAGAATCTGCCAACTAGCTTCGTAGTTATCAGCACTGATGTTCATGTGCTGTATTAATCGCTCGGGTTCTCCCTTCAATTTCGCTTTCAGATGTTGCATTTTTTGAGCATTTGAGATGAAAGTGTTGCGATGCACAATTGCCATGAATAAGTCCTTGAATGTTGTCCACTGGGCATAGCTACCACTGAAAATCGGAAGTTCAATTTTGGGCGTGGACTTTTCCTGATGTTTGTTATCCCAAATCCTCTTATTTATTTGTTCCTTGGTGAATTCATACAGCCTTTCTAATCTGTTGTAATCACTTTCAAATGCTTGCGTGTTGACCAACAAGTTATCAAGTTTCCAATAAGTACTATCGACTTTTTCCCAACGTTGCGTTATTGTCCTCAATTTGTCTTCAAGTTGCCACTTTTCTTTTAAATTTTCAATGTCCATGTTCCGTACTGTTCTCTCAAACGCCTTGATGTTTGACCGCTGCTCATTCATCAAATCTTTAGTCTGTTGGTCCACGGCTAACTCTTTGTATGACGTGTTCTTCACATCGGCCGCGATCTCATCGCTCTCCTGTTGTTCTGGAACATTTTCTTGAGCACATGAACTATCTTCTTGTTTTTGTAATTGACTAAACGAAGCAAATTGTTCATCATCGATTTTCGCCAATAAGTTTTGCTTCGACATCTTTATAATACACTTCGTTTCTTCGTATATTTGTTCCAGCCGCTCGTAAATGCGATTCTCGTAATAAGGTCCTGACTTCTTGCCTTCAAACAAAGCTAATTGGATGTCGTTCTTTTTAAACTCACTCCAATACTCCTCCAGCTTTTGAAGTCTGTCATCATGATATTCAAGAGTGGTTTTACGTGTAGAACTATCTTTCTTAAAGTTTTCGTTTATTCTTTTGATAGCGTCAAGATTTGTAGATTGCAAGTTAAGTAAAGCATCGTAAGAAGCCATTGTTGTTTAACGGTGATTTGTGGTCACAATAAATCCAAAATTTCAGAAAAGTAAGTAATATGGAACGTGCTCACCGGATTCGCTGCTTACGCTTGCTGCTTATTCTTCACCCCGATCTGTGTAGTTCTCACTCAATATCACTGTTCACACTGTTTTTAATGTTCTGTTTAATGTTCAAATGTTCCCGCGAGTGAAACGTACCACGGCACTGATTCTACTCTTAACGGCTCGAAGGACCAAAATGTAAGGGCAGGAGCCTTTACACTTAATGTAAATGTTCAATAAAATAAATGTTAATGTTAAAAAGGTATTTAATACTAAATTGCACTAAAATAATGTAATAATAAAATTATAGAAAAATGTTATAAAAATGTTGTAAAAATGTTGAATGTTGCGCGAGCTCGATACAAACCGAAGACTGACGTACTTGCGTACGTGCCGATGCTACATGTTATAAATTAACAAAATTTGCAGTATTTTAACTAGGCCAAAGTACAATGTGCGGTTGCTAACCGTACACCTAAATTGATTTTGTCCGTTTTAAAGGACGCAGTGAAAGAAGAAAGAAAACGTTTATTTTCGCCGGGCACGCCGTATATATATATCGCTGTATTGTTATTAGTTTTGGGCAGTGAGCAGTGGTGGCCCAATGGTAGCGGCTGATACTTTCAAGTTGTAGGTCGTGAGTTCGAACCCAGGCAGGCGCTTTACTTTGTGTAAATTATTTCATCACCACTGTTCTCAAAACGGTGAAGGAAACCGGCATGTCCTAGATCCAAAAATTCGAAGACATGTGACATCCACCAACCCCCACTGGGCCCGCGTGGTGGATAAGGGCCCATCATCATCTCATCTGCCTAGCCTTTTCCCAACTATATTGGGGTCGGCTTCCAGTCTTACCGGATTCAGCTAAGTACCAGTGTTTTACATGGAGTGACTGCCTATCTGACCTCCACAACCCAGTAACTGGGTAACACGGTACCCCTTGGCAAGACTGGTGTCAGATCTCAAGCTTCTGACTATCCGTAACGACTGTCAAAGATCTTCAAATAACAGCCGGGATCAACGGCTTAACGTGCTTTCCGAGGCACGGAGGAAACTCGGTATGTTGAAATGGTCACCCATCCACGGACCAACCTCGTCAAGCGTTGCTTAACCTTGATGATCGACCCGTGCGGCTGTTATTATTTAGCCACGAGCTCCGCTCTCCTGTGGTGGACAAGGGCCCATTCCCTCAACGGACCGACCTCGGCAAGCGTTGGTTAACCTTGATGATCGACCCATGCGGCTGTTATTATTTAGCCACGAGCTCCTCTCTCCTGTAGTGGATAAGGGCCCATTCCCTCACAAAGAGAGGAGGCCTGTGTCCCAGCAGTGGGAACATTAGAAGGCTGATGATGATGATAGTTTTCACATTGAAGTTCTTTCATGACAATATGTTACAGAACATAATCTATACCAATATTATAAAGAGGAAAGATTTGTTTGTTTGTTTGTACCGAATAGGCTCCGAAACTACTGGACCGATTTAAAAAATTCTTTCACCAATAGAAAGCTACATTATTTCTGAGTGACATAGGCTATATTTTTAATCCCGAAAATGGGTCCTGTGGGGTGGGTCCACGGGAGCGAAGCCGCGGGGAACAGCTATAAGTAATTACGAAAGCCTGGGAGTTATTGATAGAAATTGTAATCATATCTATTTTATTTTTTAAAGTCCCATCAAATAAATATTGAAGCGATGTTCCCATCCGACGACAAAGTTAAGCTGCGTGAACCTGAGAAGAGGTCAAACAAAGGAAACAAGCGGCCTTTCCGTCGTGGTCACTGTCGGCAACGAGTACATCACGAGCGAGCCTTGCCCCTATGTGTACGCTGTCTTCATCATAGGGTAAGAAGAGGAAGCCAGTTACCAGGCCAATCGCTCCGCAGAAGGAAACGGTTCATGATATCTTCGGGAGTTATAGTGAAGACAACGCTGTGGAACAGCCTTCAGCCTCGTGTAAACCTATTCCGTAGCTACAATCTTCTATTAGTAAAAGACTCGCCAATGGGCATTCGCGTCAAACTTCGATTGTAAACTGGGGACACACTATGTAGAGTTGAAAGTTTATAGTTGTGACGAAATAGAGAAGGTGCAACACCTGAATAGATGGCGTTATGTAGAGTTGAAAGTTTATAGTTGTGACGAAATAGAGAAGGTGCAACACCTGAATAGATGGCGTTATGCAATTTGTCAGCATCAAAAATCGTTCTGATCAAAATACAGACGCGTGGCAGCACCTAACTAACAATATTATTGCCACCGGAAAGAGTTCCTCAATTGCTCTCCTACCTTTATCAATAAACCTATTCCTATTCCTCGTGTAAACCTATTCCGTAGCTACAATCTTCTATTAGTAAAAGACTCGCCAATGGGCATTCGCGTCAAACTTCGATTGTAAACTGGGGACACACTATGTAGAGTTGAAAGTTTATAGTTGTGACGAAATAGAGAAGGTGCAACACCTGAATAGATGGCGTTATGCAATTTGTCAGCATCAAAAATCGTTCTGATCAAAATACAGACGCGTGGCAGCACCTAACTAACAATATTATTGCCACCGGAAAGAGTTCCTCAATTGCTCTCCTACCTTTATCAATAATATTACTGACCATTTTAGAAATAATTAATAGTAAAAATATATTTGTTTAATTATTATATTACTTATGCCACTATTACATAATGTGTGAATTAAGATCTTCGTAAATCGGCACTGGTTAACTCTCTGAATTGTGAGAAATTTTATGGCATTTAGCAAGTTACGATTTTTACTGCCCCATCGATAAAGGTTTGGTCTGACGTTCTAATTATTCAGAATGCTAGAAAAGAGAAACCAGAAAGGACGCCTGCATTTAGAATAGTGCATTACCGGTACGTTTATTTTTTGTGAAGGAAAACGGTGAAGGAAAACACCGTGAGGAATGTCCTAGAACAAAAAATTCGAAGACATGTGAAAACTTGTGGTCAAACCGCAATGGGCCCGCGTGGTGGATTACGGCCCATTTCTTTTCACAGAGAAGAGGCCTGTGTCCTAGCAATGGAAACAATAAAAAGGCTGATGATGATGATGACTTACTTAATTACCTATAGTACTTTTAGTTATCTAGATATTGATCGAACGTTAGTCTGTGTTTCCAGATAGCTAGCTCGGGGTCTTTAAGTCAATTGTGAATAGGTTACTTATAGACAAGCGTGCTACACCGTCGACCACATCATCGCTTACAATTAGGTGAGATAGTGGTCAAGCGCGAGCCTATATATATATTTTTTTAAAGTTAACGTATTCATTACCGTCTGCGTGAACCTGGCAGATCATTTTCCAGCAGAGCATAGTTCTAGCTTTTTTCGCAGAAAAAAAGGTCCATGAGGTCAGAACAGACGAGATTCTACACTCAATTGATATTAATCATGAAGAACCCTCGTTTGGTGAAAATGTTCCAGTGTCTAATAACTGGCACGTTAAAGAAGAATGGGGAGGCTTGAACAAAAACACTAAACGTCAAGTTCAAGGAGAACCATCAAAGAAGCAAAAGAGATGTCCAACAGGTCTCGATGCTTGTCCCGAATGGAAAATAATCAAAGATTTTAAAACTGCCCACACACCAGTCCTACTAAACGGCAACATCTCGGGTTCGGTGCAATTTGAAAACCATGATTTAAACGTGACTTCAACCTAGAAAGAAACAGTATTTACTTGCCATAAAACGACATACGAACATTGCATTCCGAGAACAAGAACAGTGATAATTGATTTTGTAAACTAAACCTTTAACTATAGTGTTAGTTGAACATCATGCTTAATGGAACATTGACCCAATAGTAGATAGGTCAGAATTGAGTTACGTACAGATACAGGCTTCTTTTAGCGCCATCTACCATCTGCCGTTTGAATTACGTTGAGGTTACGCATTGTTCCCGCCCCAATGATATATCCGTCTCTTTCACTCTTATGGAATCTCCCATTGTGTTTTCGTCGAATAGCGACTCATGCCAGTTTGTGTCCAACATCTGTGTAGTGAGGGTATTATTATTTTATTGAACGAAGACCCAATAGGTGTTAAGTGTGTTTACGACTAAATTCAAAGGTAAGTTTCATCAAATTGTGTAATCTTATAATGACAAATTAAATTTTAGGTCAGTTTACTACATATTTTAATAATATATTACGTGAAACATTCAGTTTTAAGTCAGTTTATCATTGAACGTTGTTATATTTTTCGAGGCCCATTACGAGTTAAGTCAGTTTACTATTAAAACCTATCCATTATTAAAAGTAACACTTTGTTACATTCAAGTATAAGTCTGTTTACTACTAAAGGTTATTGTTACTTAGGAGCCGCAATATTAGTTGAGTCTTTGTTTGAATAAAATGAATGTAACATAATGCGTAATTTTTTCATTGCCTGTAAATGTTTTATGATAAGTCATTGTTGGTCTAAATACTGCTTATAATATTTTATTTGTACAAGAGGCATAATATTACTATTTATGTTTTAGGTTGATAATGTCATCCAATAGGTCGAAAAAGATAATAGAGCTTGTTCAAGTTCGTAGCCCGGCGCCACAACCGGCAATACAAGATAAAGAACATGAATCGGTGTCATCAACTGAAGTGGAGGTAACAATTTCAAGTAACTTTAAAAATTAGGTTTGTATTCATTTCTTATTTATTTTATTACTACTAAAATACGTTTTATTTTTGTTATAGATGTTAGCTGATATAACAAACAAGCCCGAAAATCAGCGTTACTCAAACGTACAGGATTATTTTGAAATTTCGGGATCGGCTTCAGTCAGCAATGAAAATCACCTTCATAACACTACAGTCGTCCACGATTGCACTGATGAAAGACATTCAAAATCTGAAAATAGCGATGTCGATTTAAGTGATCAAGATCCAACATACGAAGTTCCGTCTAAAAATCAAAGGCCAATACCAGTATATCCAAGTCGATCAAAATCATATGGAAGTTCCTCGTCTTCTACGTCTTCTTCATCCTCATCATCTTCAGGATCTTCCAGTAATAGTTCCGATACAGACTCTAGTGACGAACATAACAATACACAAGATAACATAGTTCAGGTAACCGCAGAAAAACAATCAGAGCAAACAGACATTAATGAATCTGCAACAACAGAAGTTTCGCTAAATCATGAAATCGGAGAAAATACTACACCACAGGAAGAAAAGAAGAAGGGAAGGAAACGTAAACGGAATGAAGAAAGCTGGAAACAGAATAAAGCTAAAAGTCTGAGAAATGCTGGAAAACCATACGTAAGTAAGAAAAATAAACCAATCAAACCTCGTTCTGTTCAACCACCCTGTGGTGATAAATGTAGGCTCAAATGCTGTGAAAAGATAACTGTAGAACAAAGACAAACCATTTTTAATGTGTATTGGAATCTCGGCCAGGTTGATGCCCAAAGGTCGTATATTATGTCTTGTATGACCAATATAACTCCAAGATATAAATATACAAATGCTCGTAATCCAAGAAATTGCAATCAAGCATTCCATTTCTTATTAGACGGGCAATCGGTACGAGTCTGTAAAAAGTTTTTTATGAACACCTTGGATATTTCTGATCGTGTAATACGTACTGTCAAGAGCAAAATAGATGAACATGGAATTCTAGCACGAGATCTGAGAGGACAGCACAGCAATCATGTAAGGGTTGATGAAGAACTACTAAACGATATTAAACATTTCATAGATGCAATACCAAGAGTTGAATCCCATTATATTAGGCAATATTCTACTCGTGACTACATTGATGGTGGGAAAACAATTTCAGATCTATTCAGGGACTTTAAAGAAAATCAAAATAACAAAGCAGCTGGTAGATATTGCACATTTTATAAAGTTTTTACACAAGATTATAATATTTCATTTTTTCGCCCCAGAAAAGATCAATGTGATTTATGTTTGCAATACAAGAACTCGACGCCTGAACAAAAAGTATTGCTCAAAGAATCGTACGATGCCCATTTAGAAGAAAAAACATTGAGCCGCCAGGAAAAACACGATGATCGCTGCAAAATAGACGATAAAAATAAAGTTCTTGTGTTTGATCTGCAAGCTGTTCTGCAATCTCCTAGAGGAGATACCTCAGGATTTTATTACAAATCAAAATTAAATAGTTACAATTTCACAATTACGATGTTAAACAAAAAAGTTGACGGCCATATTAAAGACTCCTATGATGATGTACACTGCTTCTTCTGGAACGAAACCGATGCTAAACGCGGGGCCAACGAAATCGGATCTTGTTTACTAAAAGTATTTGAGAAGCTCTCAGCGGAATCACTAAATGACAACGAGTGTAATTTAATTCTTTATTCTGACAATTGTGCCGGTCAAAATAAAAATAAATTTATAGTAGCACTATACCTGTATGCAGTCACTCATCTAAATATAAAATCTATCACTCATAAATACTTAATAAAAGGTCATACACAAAACGAGGGTGATAATATCCATAGCCTCATAGAAAAGGAGATTACAAAAAATCTAAAATCCGGTCCAATATATTCCCCTCACCAATATGTAGCCATAATTAAAAACGCAAAGAAGTCTGGCAAGAAATTTTCAGTACATGAACTGACATTTGAGTCGTTTTTAGACTTAAAAAAACTACAAGAAGATTGGGGTTTTAATTTTAATAAAACTAAAGACGGAAGAACTGTTTTATGGAATGACTTAAAGGTGATAAAAGTGAGCAAAGATACACCTTTTTCATTTTTCGTTAAAACTTCGTACAAAGATAGTGAATACCAGGAAGTGAGCATCAGAAACAAAAGGAAAAAAATGCTTCCTCTGTGTGAAATTGTACCAACTAATGTCTACTTAAATAAGCAAGAACTAAGTGAGAATAAAAAGAAAGATCTGAGAGAGCTATTATTAAAAAAATTGATCCCAAATTTTTATTCTGATTTTTATAACTCTATTATTTAATAGTGTACCTACCGTAACATTGATTACTGATTACATAGGTACAAAAGTTAATTAAAAAAGAAGGTTCCTTAAGTTTTAATTATGTTTGCTTTAGAAGTTTATATTTTATGTTTTATAGAGATTTAACTAAAGTTGATTATGACATTGTTTTATTTAATAGGTTGGATCACCAAAGTGGGTTTATTTTTTTTAAGTAAGAAAGAACTTTTAGTTTTTATATCTAGCGATTTTTTTTTTGTATAATTGGAGCAATTCTCCGGCTTGATTTATGTTGATGTATAGAACCTATACGTTAAATTTGTTATTTTTATCTACTGTGAAGGTTGCTGTAATAAAAGATTGATGATTACATTTATGTCTTTTAATTAATTTTAAAAAACGCCAATATTAAGTTTATTTACGGTCTGCTAATTTGAATAACGTGACCCAATCTTTAGATGTGTTTTCTTAAAGTAATCATATACAGACTAAATACTGAATTAGTCATTATAAATAATGCATTATTCAAACTGAAACAGGCTTAAAACTTAATGGTGTATTTGCATTTGCAAATATTTGCTTTACTTTTTATAAAAAACTGACTTAACTTAGAATGTACTTTTTATAATATTTTTAAAAAATAGATAGAAAGTATTTCCGGTTTTTTTTTACTCAGATCTCATCAATAGTTAATCATAGATGTTCAAAATACAAGCATTCATGATTAATATAAATCAATTTTATTTTTATGCATCAACAAGTAGGACAAGTCCCCATAGCAAGATCTTCTTTTGCGATTTCCCAAAAATCGTCTTTTTTTAGTTAAGTCAGTATTCCATTAAGCATGCGATTTATGTGCATATGATTCCATTTTCCATTTTTTTAATAAAACTTACTTCGACGAACTAATTGCATTATTTATTTATGCACACACAAAACACTTAACAGCTTCTATCTGTAATTTCAATAGAAATTTTTGCCAGCAGCTTTAACCTGAGCATGTGATTTTCCCATAATAAAACTAGCCCATAGTTTCATCAAAGAAAAAAAGATTTGTAAAAAACATTATTTGCAACGGGCAAAAATATTAACAGGTATAACCATATTTTAAATTTCTATAGCGACTTATACAAGGCATTTAAAGCTTTTAGATGGGGAGTCTAACGCTGCTCATTAAGCATAGTATCTTTTTGAAAAGGAACATAGTTATTCCTGTTGCGTTGATTGTATTTGCGGTTATTCAAATACAAGAAAATACACATTCGTAAGTGTCAATATTGACATGATTCTATGCTAAGGTCTCCATTTGCTGCAGGAAGCAATTGAGGATGCGGTGGTTATGCAAAGATCTTGCTACGATTGCGATAATGAATTACTATGCGCAAATAATTTTGAACCACACCTGTTGATCGATTCATTTGTTATTAGCGGTCTTACATATCCAAACAGACCCAAACAGTTGCTCATAGGTTGGATTCGCTTGCTAAAACTATAACGGTTGGTGAAAAGGCATACACATTAGCCGCTGTCGTAAATTAGTCTTGAACTTAAGCACTACGTAACATACGGGTTAACGGGCGAGTTTTGGGTAGATAAAAAAAAAAAACTATAAGAAAAAATATAAGTTTGAAAGTAATTTGTACAGCTTTTTATATCATAACAATATAATGAGAATAAAGGATTTTGAGTAAATTTTTTCTTGTTTTATTTTATAACAAATACTTACTTCCTTTGTAAGTTGATTTAAAAGTTCCGTACCCAAAGGGTAAAAACGGGACCCTATTACTAAGAATTCGCGGTCCGTCTGTCATCAGGCTGTATCGTGATAGCTCATGTATCGTAACTGTGCTGTAATATTCTAAAGATACCAAGAAAAACTTCAATAGGTAAGTCCTGGCGCATAAGGTATTTATTTATTTATTTATCTCAATTAATCAATGCACTTACAGTTTGACCCAACACGTGCAGATATTCAACAATTTACTATTACACATATAACATCAACAATTTTTCAGAGGATTAAACGATACAAATAAAAACTTAATAATCAATAAAAAAACATTACAATGCCTAAATAATCAAAAATACATTAACAATAATTAAAATTTATTAGTAAAATAATAATATAATTATTACAAATAATCAAGAACAACAATTTAATACAATTAATTTAATAATAAACATAATACAATAATTTAATTTATTAATTCAAATTTTTTATTAAAAAACGCTTAGAGACAATCAGCAATATCTAGGTGCTAAAACACTATTTACATTCCTTTAGGAATATACGCACATTATAGTTGAATATGTCGACCTCCGGATGCTGAGAAGTTAGGGTATTGAGCAATGATACCGCCTGATTGGTAGTAGCATATTCCGCGGTACGAGTCCGGACTCAGGGAGCTGCGAGGAGAGGGCGCGAGCGCAGTCGCGTTTACTGAGCCGGCGCGGATAGTCCAAAGCGCGACAAGGCCGTGGGGTTGTCGATTTTGCCGTTTAACAACAGAAAGTAGTGCAAAAGGAGCGCACATTTACGTGTCAGCTCGAGAGTATCAATACCCACCATTCCTGAGACGAACAGATAGGGATATAAGTAGAGAAGAAGAAGTAGGGGTAATACCCATACATTTTTTATACAGATACCGGCAGAATTTACGCTGTACGCGCTCTAATAGGAGGTTGTACTTTACCTCGAGTGGACCCCAAACAACCGAATTAAACTCAAGCCTGCTGCATACAAATGCGAAATACAGAGCAACGATTGCATGTTTGCTGGTAAACCGAGCCGACTGCCTCAAGACGAACCCTTTTTGTGCGCTATCCAACATTACGCCCAGATCGCGGATTGTTTTTACGCGCTCCAGAGGGGTACCCGACACATCATAGGTATACACATGCGGCGAGCTACAGCGCGAGAAAGACATGATGATCTTACACTTAGATTTGTTAAACTCCAAGCGGTATGGTTACTCCAGGTGAGGCTACCTCATTGTCGATGTCCCGCTGGAGAGAAGGTATGACTCGCAGCATATGATTTCATACATACCCGGTTCAAGACTCATAAAATGATTCAAAATTATTCCAGCCCGCGATATGAAATATAAGTTCACCAGAAGAATACTTGTCTCCAGATAATTGTTACATTTAATAAGATTTTACAAATAAAAATTGCTCTGTAATGGTATTATTGTTTTATTTACCTCAGCGTAACAACCAATCGTTGCACAGGTGGTATCGCCAAACGCATATTGGTATCATGAAGTGTTATTTGAGGCCCCACTATTTCCAACAACTCGTCAAATGTTATAGTAATTCAAAAATAAGAGAGAGAGAGAGAGGGAGATTGTTTTATATATTCGTGCAGTGTCACAAACTGTCCTTTTAATACCACTGTTCATTCAGAGGATGCACCCAGAATCCATTTTGTTTCCTTTTTCGTCTTCTAGCAACACAAATTGCTATTGCAGTAACCGAAATGGTTACACATCTTACTGAAGCGAGAGACGAGACAAGAGTAATTTAAAAGCGTTCGTAAGAAAAATTCAATCAAGAACGTTAAAAACCGCTAACGCCGAGTTTTAACGCAACGCTTTTATAACTCTCGTGCGAATGTGGCCTTAGATAGCACTAGCTGTTCCACGCGGCTTCGCTCCCGTCAACTGGCTACGTACCTACCCTACCCTACACCTAATATTCTTTCCCGTTTTTGCAACATTTTTCATTTATGCTCCGCTCCTATTGATCGTAGCGTGATGTTATATAGCCTATAGCACTCAGGAATAATGTAGCTTTCTACCAGTGAAAAATGTTTTTAGAATTGGTTCATTAGTTCCAGAGATTACCCCCTACATACAAACTTACAAACTTACAAATTTTACCTCTTTATAATATTAATTATAATTATAATATTATAATTATAATTATAAAGTATAGACAACTACTTCTAACTACAGTTTGACAGCTTTTTGAGTTAAAAGATTGCAAAAGTAATGTGTAGAATTTGTTTAGTGGAGAATGTTCGCATGTACATGGTGGTCACCAAGATCATGCAGGCATTATATGAGAAGCTGACTGTTATTCCAGGAATTCGATTCCTGGTTTCAAATTTAAATTGTACTTTAAATTTTCGTGTGCATATTTCATTATATTTACATACTTGACAGTTTGCCCGGCAACCTTAAATACAAAGGGGTGTTTTTTAATTCCACCCAAACATCCGGCAACATATGCAGGCTACTGCTCTTGTAACACCTTTTTTTTAAGAAAGAATCCTTGTTAATGGAAAATTAGCAATCTAGTTCGTAGCTGAGATACACCGTCTTCCATTTTTGACGTTCTATTATTTTCACATCGTCGCCAGATTGTGGAACCACATAGGCCCTTTTAATTTCATCCTGAACACATTCATTTCACTAAAATAAATTGAAATTACTTCATATTTATCCTCTGAAATACGCATTGGAGTTGGAATTGTGTAATGCCGCGGAGGGTGCTTTACGAAGGAACGAAACGCACACTCCGCGGCATTGTTGATGATGTTTTTTTGGAATTTGATTATAGATTGAACTTGAATGCTTAGATGGATGGTGATGGATGGATATTAGTATTTCACTGAAGGGTAATTGTTCCGTGTGAATTCTTCAAGAATTAAAATATTTGAAACGGTTTATTGAAATGCATTAGCCTAGAATTCTGGTATTGAGGTGAGCTTCATCTGTCAATGTGCTCGCTATGTTTGCAAACTCTTTGCCTGTAAACCGCCTGTAAACCTTGGCATTTGTAAACCTTGTAAACCCTGTAAACCTTGGCTATGCGGCTGTGCACAGCCGTGGTGGATTTGACGATAACTGCTGTGGCTGGCTGGAGGCTCTTGTTTAGGCTCCACAGGATCGCGCAGTTAAGCAGTAGCAAATCACTCTTATTGAATTGCGAGACGACAAAAACTAAAAAAATAAAATGCACGCAGTGAGTTTCCGCTGCGCTTTCGGCCTGCTTCAACCTCTCTGGTTGCACAGCTCTGAGAACCACGCTAGCGCGCACGTACTGTACTATACGAAATTTTCTGTATTTCTTCATAATAATATATAACGTCTACATTAGTCGCATAGATAAAGTGTGTTTGTTTATTCAAACCTGTTACATTTAAATAATTTGTATTGTTAAAGTGTCCAAAGTGAGCTTAGCCTTCTCAATACAGAGTACCCGTTTTCGGCCGTATTTTCACTCCTCTGGGCAAATTATAAATATTGGTCCTACCGTTCCGAGAGTTAGAACTTTCTTTTAGGAAATTCCCTCTTCCTTTTTAATCAGTTGAACAAAAAAGCATTTGTTGACTAGACTATTCATTCCGAGCCTTTGACAGTCCGTAATTATAAATCCTTTTTTCGTAATCGAGTTCCCTCTGGGCATATGGTTTGATAAAATTTGGTTCAAGACCAAACGCTTCATAGCACAAAAAGACGAAGTTTAAATAAATTTAGATCACCTAATCCCTGTTTTTTTTATTTCGTATACTAAACTGACATTTCGGGGGATTTATCGTTACATAAAAATAGTGTCAATAAAAATAGCCTTTTAATATCAATCCTGTTGTTAAGGAGATGCAGAGACTTTAATTAAGTTGTCCTCTAATACCCAGATATGGATTTCTACAAAATGTACCTGCTGACGTAATTCAAGTTATTTTTCATAATGTTCAGTCTTTTCATAAGCATGTACCCGATGTAAATTCAGATCCTATTATCAAGAGTTCTCTTATAGCTCTTTTTGTAGAAACATGGAGTGCGAGGTGTAGTGATAATATCACATTACGAGGCTTTGGCGAAATAGCAAGGATACACGGTCCCTCGACTAACCAAGTAAACCGAGGTTGAGGATCCATACTACTTGTGAGGCCTGATATAGTGTGAGATAGATGCCGTTGTTATTGTTCTGACAGCCAAGGTGGTAGTCATTGTGAATGCACTTAAAGTTACAAATGTTCACTGAGAGAGACTAATTGTTTATGACATCTACCGGCACCTGGTGACAAACCGACGCAACAGTAACGCGCGGCGAGAGATGCATCGATCTGCTAGCATCAATCCTCGCTAGTTCCAGACCAACGGGCGAGATGGCGCTGCTCCGCCTGTATAAAACGAAGTCACGCAGCCAAACGGCGACTCTTCAACAGAATCTCTCGTTAGCATAACTCTTAATTAATATAAAATATATTGAATTCATAACGGTTTTCCAATGTAATTAGAAGCATTGTTTTAAAGAATATAATATTGTACACCAGGAAGAATCGCCTTATTTTCCCCCTGAAGAACTCACAAACCAAAACATTGGACCTTCGTCGCCGAATAGAAGAAGAATCAGCAGAGGTTTGGCAATCCTTATCGTTCCTTTCCTTCTCCTCCTTTTATTTGTGCTAAAACTGTGACTAATTACAGGTAATTCGCCTTAGGTTCGCGTAATCACACCAAGGTGTTTGCAGGAAAACAGTGAGTACCCTTATCTTCATAAATTGCCAAAATGAGTCTAGGTTCGGAAGATATAGGTAAAGCTTCAATACGTAATAAATCTCCTATACCAGTGTTACAAAGTGCTAACGATCAGATTCAAGATTTAAATAAAAAAAGGGGTACAATAAAGGGTAGATTGACACTTTTTACGAAATTTGTAACTTCCCTTGTCAGTGTACCGTTAAACGATAAAAAAATTACGGAATTAAGGTTAAGAACTGATGGTGCTAAATCATTAATGCAAGACTTTAACTGTATTCAAAGTTCTATAGAGGAATTAGTTTCAGAAAAAGAATTATCTCAGCAAATAGATATTCGTGAATCCTTTGAAAATTCCTACTATACGGTATTTACAGAAGTTGACTGTTTATTGCAAAGCGTTAGTAATCCTAGTTCTGCTGTTAGTGATAAATCTAAGTGCAACTCAAACCCGTTAGTTAAATTGCCCACTATAACTTTGCCTTCATTTGATGGGTCATACAATGCGTGGCTTGAGTTTAGAGATACCTACCTTTCATTGATCCATAAATCTACACAACTTGATGAAATTCAAAAGTTCCATTATTTAAGATCTGCTCTAACAGGGAATGCCAGTCAGGTGATAAAATCATTAGAGTTTTCATCTGGAAACTACATAATAGCATGGGATTTGCTTAACCATAGATTTAACAACAGTAACTTATTAGTGCATAATCATGTAAAAGCGTTATTTTCTTCGCAATCGATGTCAAAAGAATCACCTCATCTTATTAGAAAATTAATCGATACAGTGCTTAAGAATTTACGTGCGTTAAAGACGCTCGGGGAACCCACAGAGTGGTGGGATACCCTCATTATTTTTACAATTGTTTCTAAATTAGATTTGGCTACGGAAAGAGAATGGGAACAACATAAAAGCATATTAGGTACTGAGAAATCATCAAAGTTGTCCCATTTATTGGATTTTTTAACGGATAAAGCTAATATGTTGGAGATGGTGCAAGTTAACCATTCTCCTTTCCCTTCAGGGAATAGGCCAGTTTCTGATAACAAGTTTAAATCACAAAAAATTAATAGTTTTGCAACCACGCATAACTCCACTCAGAATAATCAGAAGAATAAGCGCACTCGTGATTGTATTGTGTGTACTGGTAATCATTCACTTTATGCGTGCACCCAGTTCTTGAAATTATCGGTGAAGGATAGGTTAGATATTGTGAGCAAGAATAGTTTGTGTGCAAATTGTTTACGTAAGGGACACACCCCGAATGATTGTTACTTCGGCCCGTGTAAGCGGTGCAATCTCAAACATAACAATTTATTGCATGATGAGGGTAGTAAGGACAGCGCATTAAGATCTGAACCTTCTGACTCATCCGCAGTTCTACATACGCAAGCTTATTTATGTTCCGAACGTAATAACGGGTATCATAGGGTAAAGTCTGAGTTATTAGATAACGCTTTATTGTCAACTGCCATCATTGAAGTCGCGGGCAATGACGACAAGTATCATAAGGCACGCGCTTTAATTGACAGTGGCAGTCAGCATAGTATAATTTCTGAGTCACTACGTAAAAAATTAAATTTAAAGTCGATACAGTCCGCTTATCAAATCGTAGGAGTGGGACAGTCGGTCTCACATTCCGCTCAGTTATGTGAAATCAAACTTAGATCTCTAAACGACAATAACTATCATACAAATATTAAATGTTTGGTCCTACCCACTATAACAAATATGATACCTACTTTTAAAATAAATTCTAACAAATTAAAAATACCTAACGGATTAAATCTAGCAGACCCTACTTACTGCATACCGTCAAATATAGATTTATTGTTAGGAGTTGACCAGTTTTGGGATTTAATAATCGAAGGCAGAATTCGCTTAAGTAACGGACCTTATCTTCAAAATACCAAGTTAGGATGGATAGTCGCTGGCCCCATTCACTTTGAACCTAGGCGCATTATTCCTGTTCAATGTAACTTTACTCAAACTTTAGAAATTGGGGAACAGTTAAGAAAATTTTGGGAGATAGAGGAAGTGTCATGCCAAAATAATAACTTTTATTCACAGGAAGAACAAGCCTGTGAGAAACTATTTATAGATACAACTAAACGTTTAGCCGATGGTCGGTTCTCTGTGCGCATACCGTTTAAAGATTCGATAAATAAGCTTGGTGACAGTTATGAAACCGCTAAAGGACGGTTTCTGTCACTAGAGCGAAAACTCGAACGTAATAGTCAGTACAAAAAAATGTATAATGATTTTATGAAGGAATACCTAAGTCTGGGACACATGACTCGCATTGAACATTACCCACCAAATAATTATTTTCTACCCCACCATGGTGTATTTCGTGAAGACAGTGTCACAACAAAGCTACGTGTGGTGTTTAATGCTAGTCAACCGACATCATCGGGAAAGTCGCTTAACGATATCCAGATGACAGGCCCTCCTTTACAAAATGATTTGTTTGCGATTCTTTTACGTTTCCGTCAATATAACTACGTTGCGTGTGGTGACATAGAAAAGATGTTCAGGCAAGTGTTAATACAGGAGGATCAAAGACATTTACAGATGATAATCTGGCGTGAGTGCCCTTCTGAACCACTTTCTGTATATAAACTCAACACCGTGACATATGGTACTGCGTCTGCACCCTATCTTAGCATGCGATGCGTTAGACAGTTAGGGCATGAATGCACTGACGCAGATATTTCGCGTACACTCTTAAATGACATGTACGTTGATGACTGTATTTTCGGGAATGATGATAAAACTGAATTAATACGAATTTGTAAAGGTGTTATTGAAGTATGTAAGTCAGGTTGTTTACCGTTAAGAAAGTGGGTATTTAATTCAGACGAAATCGCAAAAGAAATAATTAAAAATGATTACAGTCAGTCGAAACATTTCACACTAAATGAGAATAGTTCTAATAAAACTCTGGGCCTAGGTTGGTTGAACAATGATGATAATTTCCATTTCACTTCAAAAATAAAAGAAATCTCAACTCCGACAACTAAACGCTTAATTTTATCGGTTGTGTCACAAGTATACGATCCTTTAGGATTACTTAGCCCTGTTATAATCAAAGCAAAGATACTACTACAAAAACTGTGGTTGTGCAAACTAGATTGGGACGACGAAGTACCGCTTGACATTAAAGATAAGTAGGAAAAGTTTGTTACTTCATTATCCGCATTACATGATATTCGAGTCCCTCGTCACATAATATGTACAAATTCTGTCCGAACAGAGTTACACATATTCACTGATGCCAGTGAAACCGCATACGGCGCGTGTGCATACGCCCGTAGCTTTAGCGAGACCGGTGACGTCACAGTGACACTGATTTGTTCGAAGAGCCGCGTCGCTCCTGTCAAACCAGTTAGCATACCGCGTTTAGAGTTGTGTGGCGCGCTCGTCGGCGCAATAATATTAGAACGAATAACAAAAGCTCTCAAGCTAAACTTTGATAAGATATTTTGTTGGACGGACTCGACTATTGTGTTGGGCTGGTTAAGAATGTCGCCTCAACAGTTAAAGCCCTTTGTTCAAAATCGTGCAGTGCAAATTAGTGAATATAGCAGCAATGCAAAATGGCTGCATGTCGACGGGAAACATAACCCAGCCGATTTAGTTTCTCGAGGTACCAGTCTGAACGACTTAATACAAAATAAAAAGTGGTGGAATGGACCCTCCTTTTTATGGGAAAGGGTAACGGAGTTTCAAACATTCGACACACCACATACCTTTCAAGATAGTTTGCCAGAATTAAGAACAAAACAAACAACAGTCACCATGGTTTGTGATGGTTCTGGTGGAGATTTTAAAAGGTTCTCTTCATTTTGCAAACTACAACGCGCCTATGCATTTGTTTTAAGATTTATTCACAATATTAAACCAGTAAACAAGCTTGATCGTTTGACAGGTCCCTTATCAGTGGAAGAGTTAACTAACTCATTGAATCTCATAATAAAAAGAATTCAATTAGAATCATTTCCAGATGAACATCACGCTTTAGTAAATAAATTACCAATTAAATCAACTCGTAACTTATTAAGTTTAACTTTATTTTTAGATGACAAAGGCATTATCCGAGTGGGAGGTAGATTGTCTAATTCGCCTGACTTCTCATTTAACAAAAAGCATCCCATGTTATTGTGTGGTAAGCATTACGTCACTCAACTTATTTTCAAGCTAGAGCATTTGAGGTTATTACATGCTGGTCCACAACAGCTGTTAGCCCATTTAAGAGAGACCTGGTGGCCCTTGTGTGGTAGGAACTTAGCTAGGAAAATTATACAACAATGCAAAATGTGCACGCGCATGAAAGGTGAAACAGTGCAACCAATCATGGGAAATCTACCGCAGGAAAGGATCACTATTGACTTCCCTTTCATAAACAGCGGGGTTGATTATGCAGGACCACTTTATATTTTAAACCGGAAAGGCAGAGGCTCTAAACTTGAAAAGTGCTATCTATGTTTATTTGTTTGCTTTGCTACTAAGGCCTTGCACTTGGAACTTGTCACTAATCTAACCTCAGAATATTACATTTTAGCTTTAAAGCGGTTTATTTCCCGGAGAGGAAAACCACATTGCATATTTTCTGACCACGGTAGGAATTTTGTAGGAGCTAAAAGGGAACTTACAACCTTCTTATCTAGGGAGTCTCAACCTATTATTGATTATGCTTCATCTAATGGTATAGAATTTAAATTTATACCACCTTATGCACCTCATTTTGGCGGTTTATGGGAGGCAGGGGTAAAATCCTGTAAGCATCACATTGCACGGGTGTTAGGCAATAGTCACTTAACCTACGAGGAGTTCAGTACGGTTCTAGCACAAATAGAAGCTGTCCTGAATTCCCGTCCTATGTACTGTCTGTCCCCAGATCCATCAGATTATACCCCCCTCACACCTGCACACTTCCTGATTGGCCGACCGCTAACCTCACATGCGAGCGAAGACGTTGCCAGTACTCCACTACACGCACTATCCCGCTACCAGCGCATCGAACAACTGAGGCAACACTTCTGGAGGCGATGGTCATCAGAGTACATCGGAGAACTACAGACCCGCACAAAATGGAAGCAGTCAAAAGGAGTTTTAGCACCCAACACTTTGGTGCTCATAAAAGATGATAACCTCCCACCGCTGAAATGGCGTTTGGGACGAATATTGTCTGTGTTCCCAGGGAAAGACGGCGTACCCCGAGTGGCCAGTATCCGGACAGCTAATGGGGTCATCGAGAGGGCATTCTCAAAGATCTGCCCTTTGCCCTCCACCAATGATGAGGACGCAGCAGCCACGCAGCCTGAACCCGGACATTGAGAGCAGCTGTGGAGCTCTCAAGGCCCGCCGGCATGTTTATGACATCTACCGGCACCTGGTGACAAACCGACGCAACAGTAACGCGCGGCGAGAGATGCATCGATCTGCTAGCATCAATCCTCGCTAGTTCCAGACCAACGGGCGAGATGGCGCTGCTCCGCCTGTATAAAACGAAGTCACGCAGCCAAACGGCGACTCTTCAACAGAATCTCTCGTTAGCATAACTCTTAATTAATATAAAATATATTGAATTCATAACGGTTTTCCAATGTAATTAGAAGCATTGTTTTAAAGAATATAATATTGTACACCAGGAAGAATCGCCTTATTTTCCCCCTGAAGAACTCACAAACCAAAACACTAATGTTGATTTAAATAAGCAATCTAATAACCAAATATCTTGCTATTTACACAGTAAAGGACTTCTGCCTAAAATTATTGAGCCCACAACGGTTGACATGACTAGTATCGAAAACATTTTTACTAATATAAACAGTTTGCAATGTTTAGTGGCTGAAACGTTTTTCAGTCACCATATTGCAGTTGTGGAAATGATTTGTAAATTAACAATAAAGATATAATAGTAAAGCTTTGATTATATACATGTCTAGATAGAGTTCGAGCGTCTAAACGCCAAAAAAAATATCAGCCAACTCTTGGCTCATAACATAAGCTCGTCCCGCCCGCTCAGTGGCGACACTGTTTTTGTACGGTAAACACGTGTTCAGTGGCATATATAAATGACGATTTGCGCTATAAAAGTGTGCAGGAAAACAAAGAACGATTGAAAACAACTAAAAAAGTTACCTATAATCGGTAAGTAAACTTTAAATAACTATATTATTAATAAACAATTAAATTAATAAAGTTAAAATTTACCAAAAAATTTAACGCCATTTTGACGGCATGTTTACAGGGTTGCCTATTAATTGAATGAAAAATTGCCCATGTGAGCGTTAGATAATTTAAAAATGTTTAATAATGATCCAAAAAGTATATTTCGAGATTTCAAGTCACCATTTAACTGCATTGCTGGATAATACGAGTATATATATATATATATATATATGTAGGAGGAAGGTATATGAATGACTAATAGTCTAGAACAAAGAAGTATGACGCATTTAAACTTATTGATTCAGTTTTGTTTAATTGGCAACATTTAGCCTACGATTCAATCTCAGTTCGATTTTATTCGATTGACAACACTTTATTTGGCTTATGTCAAAATACTCGATTTTGATTGGATGTTAAAAGCTGTGTACTTTGCCCGAGGTGTTCTTAAACGAATGAAAGCAGGGTAGCCAATATGGCGACCTGAGCGAAGTCCCCGCCATGTTTTCGGAAAAGTTAGAAAAAGGAACGCGCGTTTGCGGATTTGGAAAAGAGTTGTGACAAAGTTGTTACAGAGGTGGCCTAAAGTGGCGTGTATAAACTGGAAAGTGTGTTTTGTTGAGAGAAGCGAGACGATAGGTGGCCGAATTCGCTGCTTTGATAAGATTGGAACAAGGACTATCTCCAAAAAGGCATAAGTACCTGCTTTGTGCATGCATACCTACGAAAGCCCACAAGATCGAGTGTTTATCCAAGATAGCCCTTCTATTTGCGACATATATTTAAATCTAAGGTGGCCGATATTGTTTATTTTATTTAATAATCTGAAATGGGTGTCAATTTCGGGGGTCCTTGGGTGCTGACCCAAGGACCCCCGAAATTGACACCCATAACGAAAGTAGTTAGTATTCTACGTATTATAAATAAAGTTTTAAATACTAACTACAATACTTGTAGTTACCTATTAAAATTAAAAAAATGTGGAAGGTTTATGTGCTGCAGCTGTTGTTGTGTAATCATTTAATTTATATTTTTATTACAGAATACCTAAAGATTCTATTTTAAGAAGTTGGTGAGTAGACATTATAAGAAAAAGCCGCGGAGAGGATCTCTGGCAAACATCTAAAACAACAGTTATTTGCTCTGATCATTTCCGTGCCAAAGACCTGTATTTTGCCAACAACCAAAGTCGTCAAAATGTATATAGTATAATAACAAAATTAAATATTTGTTGTTCTAAGGTAAAGGGAATAATTTTACCAGCAAAAAATAAAATTTATTGTTAAATAATTCCCATCTAGAATATTAAGAATAAATAACCTTTAATAGCAATATCTCTTTCATTAAAATATATTTTACCTAGCAATTCATATGCACAAACTCCTAATATGTGGAAAAATCATAATTGAATGAATTTAAACTTAAAACAAATTACTTATTACTTAATTATCTCAAAATCAAAACATAATATTATTTTCCCTCTTTTTATGGGAATTATTCAAGGGCTGATATCACTCAGAACGCTCCCAAGAGATGCGCGCGCAGCCGCGCGCTTGTAAAGCTACGTTTACTTGTGTGCGTAACACGAACACAAGCGCTACAAATCTGGCCTGTTTTTTTTGTTGCAACACTCTATCTAGACATGTATATAATCAAAGTAGTAAAGTACTGTCCGCCTGCTCGCCCTTCCACCAGTCCGCATGTCCATTTATCATACTTTTGAAGGATTACGTACAGTGACACATCCAAAATATTTACATATTGTATGGTACGGAACCCTCGGTGCGCAAGTCCGACCCGCTCTTGACCGGTTTTTCTGAACAAGAACCAACAAAATCATTAATAATTATTAACCTACAAAACGTTTATTGTCAGTAGTGCTCTTAAGACCTGAACTTGAACCAAATATGATAATAATGTTTTTTGTGGTTTATTGTAGTTTTTGGGGTATAAATAAGACACACAATTTTTTTTTGTTTTTTTTTAATTAATATAATTAATAAAAAAGTTGGTGCACATATGTGTACCTTAGGTTTCAGCGTGGGCCAAAGCTCTTGTAATTGTGGTAGCTTTCAAAACAATTATTTTTGAGCACACATAGGTACACATTGCATTTGACACACATGGTGCGGCAGCGTGAGGAGCACGTTGGATGTCGACATTTTGAAGCGAACTTGCTGTCCACAAATCGCGGCAGATGACCCACATTGTCAAGCCTAATTTCAGGTTGTGGTTGGGGTACAACTTGGCGGTGTTTTTTTGTGGGCGATTCACATACATCGCTTGTAGAAGTCGAGCTGGATCTTATCGAAGTGCTGGCGCTGGGACGAGATCTAGAACCAAGAGCCAAGAAGTTGGGTTCAACCCTTCCGCCGCTAAACTTCATCATCGCTTTGGCTAGATTCAGTCGGTATTGTAGTAAGCCTAACTTGTCCTTGCGTTGGACATTTTCTTCGGCGCAACAGCGGGTGTACATAATCCAGCAATTGACGACAACCAAATCAATAAAATGGCAAAAAGTTCTTGTAGTCCACTTTCTTGTTCGCATTGCACTCCGGTAGTAAGCGATTAGTCTGGCGCACAAGTCTATTCCACCCATACAGGTGTTGTAATTTCTGATTGCTGCTGGCCGGGCTACGTCTATTTTCTTCTTTTCTTTTTTACACCACCGTTTGCAGATATCTGCAGAAGCGCTCCCTGAACATGTAGACAACATTGTCACGGCCTTTGTATCCATCCATTTTACGACACACACATTCTCATCACTTCTTACTCTTTCGTCCCACTCTCCTCTTCCTAATGCCTTGTCATTCTTCAGTTTCTTTGCTACTGGCCCAATCCTATTTGACATTGCAGTTCCAGTTAGAAAAATGCCGCAATTTTTTTCCAGTAAATGTTCTGCCAGCTTCAGACTAGTAAAAAATCTATCTGTGTACAAAACACAGCTACCAGTAATTGTGCGACAAAGTTTTTCCACGATACCCGCTCCTAGTCCTAGATTTTTCATGGTATCTGCAGGTAATGTATTCTTGCCAACATAAATTTCAAAATCCAATACCAACCCATCTCGGTCAGCCAGCACGAAGTTCTTCAGGCCAAGTGGATTTGGCTTAGCTGGCATGTATTGGCGGAATTCACATCGTCCGGAAAATGGTATCATTTGATCGTCAATTGACAAATGTTTCGAGCGTGGCAAACTATGACATTTCTTTAGAATGGGGTCTATCAAAGGTCTGATTTTCCACTGCTTGTCATTAGGATTTGGCTGGTTGACGTCCACTAAGTGCAGATAGTTCCTAAGCTCAAAAAAACGATCACGACTGATTGTATCCCTAATTGTAGGTACACAAAGATCTTGACACCAGTAGAGCTTTCCTTGGGGATATTTGAGGGAGCCCATCATCAGTTGCACGCCGGCAAAGTGGATCATTTCAATAGCATTTGTATCTATTGACTTCAGATCTCTTTTCTGAGCTGAATACAGGTTGCTCTGTTCTGCTAATAATTCCCAAAAGTCTAGCCCCAAATACTCAAAAAAACAGTACAAGACATTCATGTCTGAACTCCCCTGCGAAATTAGCACGTCATCTGCAATATCAGGCCCACGGCAAGGCATTACGTTCTTCCGCCACAATAATCGTGATGTACTTTGACTTACTTCTTCAATATTTTCGTCGTCTTGTCTCGCTTCTTCAGATATTTCTTCAACTTCGCTTTCTCCACTATTTTCCGCTTCTTCACACTCCTGAAGAGCTCTTAAGACATCTGGAGGCAAGTACTCTTCATCATCATCATCGTCTCCAGAAAAGTCAAAATCACTGTTGTTCAGGATATCCTCAATCACTCGGTCGTCCATTCTCAAGCTGAAAAAGAATCATATACCTATGTCACAAAAGTAATCTTTAGTCCTGAGGTACACATACGTGTACCATTAAAACAAGATGACAATAACACAATAAAAAAATCAAATAGATGTAAAACTTACCTTTCACACGTTAGTCCAATACTTTTAGCAACACAAATCAACAAAAATATCGAACTAAACTGAACAATTTGATTTTTTAACGAAATTCAAATATTGCAAGTAGATGTCGCGTGACAAAAATTACAACGAACAAATTTGAATGAAAGAATTATTCGACAAACTTTCTCCGCGACGCCATCTATCGACTTATATCAAAACTCTGGAATCTTAATAACCTATTCAAGTACTGAAAGCTGTCAAAAGATGTCGCTACTAGTTGTAGCTTGAATAAATTATAGGTGCACATATGTGTACCCACGGTCTTAAGAGGGTAATCAGGTAAACAAACGTCTTAAATCAATTTTTGAAGTGCGAGTAAGATAGATAATTAATCCATTGGAAAAAAAGCCCGCCTGAGGTTTGAGAGATTTTGCACATTAATCACTAGCCTCCAAAATACAGGCTCTGACTTAGTTTGGGAATTAGCATCATCATGTTACTTGTTACCTTGGTGTCAAATAAACATTTTTATTTTTGCTGGTGGCTGATGGGCTGGAGAAGTGTGACGCGAGTCTTTAATATAATCTATCTAATACCTTTAAACGAGTGCACGCTCTGGCGCTTGAGCTTGGCGCCTTTGGGAATAATCGGATTAGCTCCAAAGCTCTTAAGCAACTAGTTTGTGCTACTTGGGAAGAAACCAAATAATAAGGCGTGACGCCCCGCCCGTTGCCAAGGCGACAGTTGCGAAGGGTGTAGAATAGGCATCCTGCGCCCGCAGCCGTCATAAAAGACAGTTTCTGTGTGACATTTATTGTTGACTATTTGATATTTCTATTTGTGTTTTTCTATTATGTTTTTAATTTGTAAGTTCTAGTATAATAGTGTGTTTAGTTTTATATTAGGGTGAGTTTTACTTTTTTTCTTTTCTGTAATGAACAATGCAGACTGTAGCGAGGCCGGAACCTGTAGCAGTCAACCTGCCACATCCGTTGATGTTCAGCTGGTGAGATGTCCCCATTGCTCACAGGCACGCTTTTTTAAAGGCGAACGGGGACTTAGGATACACTATGGGAAGGTCCACAAACCACATAGTGTACCTTTGTGCCCTCCAGCCACCTCCCAACCTTTGGAATAAACCCTTTGGAAAACGCTGTGAAAATTGAAAAAATCTACAGCTGTTTTAAAGAGGATTCCCCGGGGTGCAAGACGGTCTGTCGCACTAAGTTTAGCGCGTTGCGTCCGTTATGCAACCCAGGAGAACTCACAAAGTGCCTGGGAGGAATTGCTCACCTTCCCTTATAGGATTCTACATGTCCAAAAAAATTTGGCTACAAAAAAACATTAACAACTCAAATTAAAGACAATTGCAACGATTCGACCTTTATTTTAGATTCAAATTTACCAGCATATAACCACCCTTCCCAGAAAGGCGTGTGTTCGCATGTTGAATCCAAATTAAGTGAAGGTGACATTAGGGGAGCGGCCAGGCTATTGTTCAGCAGTGATGTGGTGGCGCCTTACTCTCCAGAAACTATTTCAGCCTTGGAGAGTAAACATCCAGCGCCTGCGGATGATCTTACCTTTCCCGACCCACCCGACCTCAATTTATCCTTTTACCAAATTTCAGCTCCCCAGTTGATTGCAGCCGTGAGCTCCTTCCGGAGTGGGTCCGCCGGCGGCCTCGACGGCCTGACTCCTCAACATTTAAAGGATCTTATAAGTTCAGGCGCCTGGGATGCTGGTGAGACTCTTTTGAAGGAGCTTGCGGCTCTAATCAACCTAATGCTCTCCGGCGGTATAAACGATGCCGTCGTCGATGTCTTGTACGGGGCCAACTTATGTGCCCTGCGCAAGAGGGACGGCGGCATTCGTCCTATTGCCGTTGGATGTACCTACAGGCGTATGGCAGCCAAAATTTGCTGCAAACTCTACGGCCAAAGACTCACAAATAAGTTCCAGCCCCTACAGCTTGGCTTTGGCTCTAGGGGAGGCTGTGAGGCTGCTGTACATGCCCTTTCTACTTTTTTAAATTCTGACAAGGGTGAGGTCATCCTCAAGGTTGACGTTAAGAACGCCTTTAGTTCTGTTAACAGGGACACTTTGTTGGCGGAGGTAAAAAAGGAACTTCCTGAAATTTTCGGTTTTATTTGGCAGTGCTACAGGCACCCTTCTAAATTATTATATAATGAAAATCTTTTGCAATCTGCAGTAGGCTGTCAACAAGGTGACCCTCTCGGGCCAGTCATTTTCAGTTTGGCTTTTCATCCTATCATCAAACAATTAAATTCAAAATTCAACGTCTGGTATCTAGATGATGGCACACTAGGAGGTGACGTAGATTCAGTTTTGAAAGATTTTCGATTCCTGAAGCAGCAATTCCAGTCCATTGGCCTAGAACTCAACCACTCAAAATGTGAAATTTTCATCTGTGACAATACGGACAGACAATCGACTCTTCAAAAATTCAAAACAATAGCACCAGAGATCAAAATTGCAGAAAGTAGTTCACTGCACCTCCTAGGTGCCCCAATTTTGGAAGATAGTTTTTCTCTATTCATTGACGCCAAAATAACACATTTCAACAATATTTCGGACAGACTCTCTAAAATTAATGTACATTCGGCTATCACCCTCATTCGTTATTGTTGCTTTGGTCCAAATTTCATGTACTTTTTTCGCGCTTCGTCATTATGGAAGCATACACAAATTCTCTTGGACAAAATTGATCAGATTATTCGTCGCACACTATCATCTATCTTAAATGTGGCCCTGAATGACCGAGCGTGGCTGCAAGCTACTCTACCCATTCGCTTCGGTGGGCTCGGCATCCGCAAAATTTCTAGTTTAAGCCTACCGGCGTTCCTGTCTTCGGTCCACAGCACTGAAAAGTTAACCAGAAAAAAATTGTTGCCATCACTGGTTAACTGTGAAGTGCCGTACTCGACCGATGCAGTGAATGCCTGGAAAGTGGCTTGCCCAAATACAGCGTTGCCTGAGACCCCTTTTTCCCAGAGACAGTGGGATGAGCCGCTCTGCAGGTTGGTACGGAATAAACTTATAGATACGTCCACCAATACTGCTAAGCGTGTGCGCCTGCTGGCTGTGGGAGAATGGGAGTCGGGCCTCTGGCTACAGGCACTACCGTCACCCAACATAGGTACTACGCTACATGTCTGCGTTTGGGTGCTCCTAGCGGAGCTCCACACCGTTGTCAATGTGGTGAAGCAGTCGACCGCCTCGGACACCATGGCCTATCCTGCAGTAGGAGCGCTGGTCGGTTAGCACGGCACGCTAGCATTAATGACATCATACGTCGGGCTCTTGTCACCGCCGGGGTGCCAGCTGTTTTAGAACCCAATGGCTTGGCGCGCGACGATGGGAAGAGACCAGACGGGATGACCATAATGCCTTGGAAGGTGGGTAGGCCTTTGGTGTGGTATGCAACATGTGTCGACACCCTTGCGCCATCCCATCTTCTTAGCACGGCGGGCTGTGCTGGGGCAGCTGCTGCTGGTGCGGAAAACCTCAAACAGCGCAAATACAACAACCTTATTGGAAGTTATATATTTGAGCCGTTTGGGGTTGAAACATTAGGTCCATGGGGTCCGAGTGCTCTTCGAGTATTTCGAGAAGCAAGTAAACGGTTAGTCAACTCTTCACGTGACCAGAGGGCTGGGCTTTTCCTTGGCCAGAGAATCAGCATTGCCATTCAACGTGGCAATGCTGCCAGCGTTCTGGGCACTTTTCACGCTGACATCGATGTGGACGAATTTTTTGACGCTCTATGACCCCTGCCCTTTTATACGCGTTAGTAGTTTTATTTTATTTTTATTTAAGTGTATGTATTGTTAATTAAATATTTTATATTATGTAAATTTTAGATTATTAGTAAATAAAATAATAGAAGAATAAAGATATTATAACTGGGAAAAAAAAATCCATTGGTATACAAGGGTGGGACAGGTGACACTATGAAAAATTTTGAGCAAAATAGAGAGTTACGCCATTTTTGTCGTTTTTTATTGGTTTATTCGGTAGGATCTGCGGCGGGTCCAAACCATAATTGTGATCTTAAGACAGTTAGTACGCGTTAGAATACGCTAATATGCACTTAATTTATGATGAGTGACAGGTGTAAAGCAAACGCTGCAAGCAGGTTATATCGTGAGAGTTATCCGAATATTCAACGATATTATTTTTTATTGAGTCTTCATCAATTTGCATCAAGCGTTTTCAGACGGTCGTTTACCAAGTGACCTGAGAAATGCAGGAAGACCTAGGACAGATTACGGTGAACAGGTACTTCAAGAAATTGAAAATGATCATAGCACTTCAGTATTACGTGTCATAGAGGTAACTATGGGAATACCAAAAAGTACAATACGTGCCACTAAAGATGAGACTTCCCAACTTACATTATGGTGATAACAATAAGTGCTACATGAGCTATTTATGAGAATTTTAAGAACCTAAGGTCCTATTAAAGGTTTTTACTGTATTATAACCCTGATTTGGGCCCATGATTTTAGAGCTTAAAGTGACAGTAGTGATAGTGTGTGTAAAAGAGTAGTGATAAATGAGTGACAATAAAGAGCTATAACAATGCAATTGAAGCAATGCTTACCACAGTAGGTATATTGTAAGTTATACCCAGGTTACAACTAGGGTTGACAACTATACTATTTTTAACTACATTATATTTTTGTACAGTTGAACAAAACATACACAACACCAACTACAAAATAACACTAATCAACAACAGTGCTGTGCTAACTTGGAGCAAAGTTTGGCAATTCAAAACTTATTGTTATTGAATCAAACACAAATCTTGGAACAACTTAATACCATCAACAAGGTGAAAAAACCATAATATAAAAAGTTGCGTTATTTTCTGTACAATTAGAAGATGCAGTATTTCAAATTAATCAAACAATTGATAAAGATTATCCGGTCACTGAATTAAATAAAGTCAGATCTACATTAAGTAACTCAGCTTTATATATCAAACCACTTGATAACATCCAACAATTAAATGAATTAGAAAAGCAGCTATCAGAGATCAGCGTAAGACAGAAGTTAAAGCACTGGTGTTCGGTGATATGCTCCCGGATAAGGGTATTGATTGCGCCTATACATTATGCCAATGCACTTGGAGTGGATATAGTAGAGGAAATGCCGAGTTTTTATTGGATCAAGGGCCAGTGTTAGAAATATACCTTCAAGGAGTTTGTATGTGTTCCATTGTCAACTCTACGTTGTCTAGAATAAGTTTTATAGACAGATGTCACTCATGGTCTGATCGTTTTGCCTGTGCGGAGCACAATACATTTTGGAATCTTATAATGTATTTTTATTGAGTAGCTCACGGAATCTAACAATAATATTATTAGGTATTAATAAACGACACTTGAAAAGTATAATTTTCATTTCATAGGTTGCATCATTATCGCGTAACCTTTTTGCATTGTTTCTTACATACAATGAGTGTAGAATACACAAAAAATAACGAAAAGTAATTTCGGCTGCCGTGATTTGAACCCATGCCACCAGCTTTAAAGGGGTTAGTAGCATTAGTTCCCAGTTGCGATAGTCCCCGAAAACAAAAAGGAATAACTAGTTGCGTTTTTACCCGGTTTCTTGCAAGGTACAATGGCGTTGTAAATGTAACTGTTTGTAAATTTAAGAGCAATTTAATGTTCTATAGTGGGATGTTAATTTAATACTTAATACATGTAATTTATAAACGTTGGGTATTAAGTTGAAATTAGATTGTGAAATAATGCTGTTAGAGCTAAATCTAGTCTCCGTTTCATTCTTAGCTCTAACATAAGTAAAAAAAATTGTAGGGCTCGTATAATTTTATGTTATTAAAAAAAATTTGTTAAGTATCTATTTGTTAAATAGCATGTGCCATGTTTTTCACAATAATAAATCTTCTCGCCGACAAAGGGTCGCACGCAGCCAAACCGGTTATTGCTTTCCTACTGAATCTACTGATAACACGGTCGTTCTATCTCTTTCACACGCGGTCGTTCTATCTCTTTCACACGTGTGGGAGAGAGTCCATTGTATTTGTCTATCTTTATTTATTGCCTATGCACTTGACCTACTCAGTGTGCTAATTGACAATGTCGAATGAAGGTGGTTCCCGGGGTGTAACAAAAAATTACGAAATATGCGGAACTGTGTTATTACATGCAGGTCACAAATATTATAAACATCGCAAAAATAAGAATTCAACAGTGTGGACTTGCGCCAATAAAAAAAAAATTAAGTGCAGTGGCATAGCTAATTTACACCACGAAACGGATTGTGTTGTAATAAAAAACAAGCATGTATCCCAATGTGTACCTAAGTTTGATGAGAATGAAGTGAAATTATTATTGCAACAAACTAAAAAAGCTATTTGTCAAGATTTTTCAGACACTGTACAAAGCGTATACGAAAAAAATATACAAAAATTAAAAGATAGAAAAGGTTTGGATAATATTTCTAAAATTCCGGACTTTCGAAGTGTAAAATATCAGTTTTACAGATACAGGAACAAAACATTGCAAGTGCCAAAGATAAAATTCACAAATCCGGATAGCGTTGTGATCCCCGAAAGGTTTGTGAAGTACATATTATTTGACTGCAAAGAAAACGAAAGAAGAATCATTGTGTTTGCATCACCAAAAGTCCGAATTAATGTGCAAAATATCAAACATTATTTTTGTATATATATATATTTACCTCTCCACGAGATTTATTTTGATAAACAATACTCATTTTTTTTAAGTATTAATAAAGGCTGATTTAAATTTTGTAATACTTTTTTTATCATCTGTACAAACTTCTATTTGTTTAAGTGTTAATAAAGACTGATTAAAATATTGTAACAGTTTTTTTATCATCTGTACAAACTTCTATTTTAATAGGTATAATTCTTTTCGGGGACTACCGCAACTGGGAACTAATGCTACTAACCCGCTTTAAAGTAGCACAGCCTCACAACTCAGCTACGACTAGTACAATGTCAGTGACTAATTTTAGGATTACGTTTGAACAGCAGGGTGGCACACTTAGAACTGTCATCAATTTCCATAGACGACAGCGACATCTGAAGTTTGGTGGGTTAAAAAAACTTGGCAGCCATCTTGTCTTGTTTGACAAATTGTCAAAATAATGTCATCGTCGAATTATTCTAGTGTCGACCCGGCTTTCCCGACGTTGATGCGCTTCCCGAGATATCTCTGTTATTTCAGATAGTTCTGTTATAATTGTTAATTGTTACTGTTATTTGTTTTGTTGAGTTTTGTTTTTATTTCATAATATTGTTATCACTTTGTTTTTCGTTGGTCATTTTTGTTGTTTTGTTATCAACTCCGAAGAAAATATTGTATTTTTGGCTGTGATGCTAAAGGTGTCTATTACCGTACCGTACCATATTACCTTTAATTGCAAGAATTTCTTTTTTCATAATTTTATTTTATTTAGTCATATTCTGATTCATGAATTTCGTTCCATTTTCAGTTACATACGGTGTACCCCTTCACCGGTTCCCAAACCCTGACAACCGCCCTGATTTGTTCGCTGCTAGGTTAGAGAAAGTAACCATACGAAGATCTACAAGAACAAAAGAATATGTGATCACCATTTTGATCCCACATTCAAGACAACTGGAGGTCATCCTATTTGTTCAGCAATACCAACAATTAATTTGAATCGTAAGTAGAATTAAACTCAATATTTGTGGCAAAACTAAATTTACCAATACCTACCAATTTGATTCAGATTAGCAATCAATTGGTTCTGCTCGTCAGATAACAAGTAAAAGCAACTATTTACAACTGAAGTAAAAACAACTATTTTAAGTAGTAAAAATAGCTACTTTTGTTGAGTTCACATCAAAACACCACATTGTAAGCTCATATTGTTTTCAATTGTCTGGCTGAAGGATGGCTAAGGATAGGCAAACCAGACAGCTACACAAAATACCAGCTGAATTAGTATATTGAAAAAAAAAATGGTAATTCAACTGATGATAATATTGCAATGTTATGTTACAGGTGTTCAGCAAACAATCAGTATCTTTGTGGAGACATACCATAGCTACTGTGGGCCTAGAAGACAATCTGGTCATACCAAACCTCTGATTGATATCACCAACTTGCCTGGGTCATTGGTTCAAACTAAACACCTACCGGGTCCATCCAGATCTGGACCTTCAGCTGCTGTTGATTCTACAGAATTCTCAGGGCCATCTGGATCTACCTCTGGACCTTCAGCTGCCGTTGATTCTACAGAATTCTCAGGGCCATCTGGATCTACCTGTTTGACATCAAGTGAAGAGTACCATGCTCGCACACCATTGACAAAATTTGATCCAGCTACTTTGTTTTTTTTGTCACTAATATTATAAATGTGAAGAGGTCTGACTGTTTGTGTTATATTCACACAGCTCTATCTAACTGCTTCAATTTATGCATACATTATCTCTTTTCCCAGGGATGTTTTAGGCTGTTGATCTATTTGATTTAATGTGTAATGTTAAGTTTATTCAAACTCAATCAGTCTGCCTTTTCCCAATTATGTTAGGGTCGGCTTCCAGTCTAACCAGATGCAGTTGAATACTAGAATTTTACATAGAGTGACTGCCTATCTGACCTCCACAACCCAGTAACTGTTACACAATACCCCTTTGTAAGACTGCTTGTAAGACTTTAAGGGTTCTGATTATCCATAACAGGATGGATGGTCACCCATCTATGGACCAACCGCGCCAAGCGTAGTTTAACCTTTGATCCATCGACCCATGCTGCTCTTTCTTAGCCATGAACCCCTGGAGCTCGAGTTTATCCAAACTCTTGGTAGATAAAGATTTAATGCAACACTGACCTTGAGGTTTATTATAATTTACACGTTTGAATTATTTATAATAAAAAGGGGGAATTTAAATGTTTGAAGTATATAAGTTTAAAAGGTAAAAAGGGAGGCCTTTGGTCAGCACTGGGACATGCTACAGCTAAAACGACCAATTTTTTATTTATTTATTAACTTACCATCCATTTACACATGTTTTATAGAATTTAGCTAATCTTTAGTCTCTTTATGAGCAATTTTATCTAATATACCTGAACATCATAAGTAGTATTTATGTTTTAAATTTAAAATTCAATATTTCAGGTAAAACTTTCGAGTATCTGCAGAAAAAGGCTGAAATGCAGTGTGCCAGAACAGCAAGACAAATGCAAAATGAAATAAGGAGAATGCGCCAAAAACTTAAAACTAACAAGTTGCGCATTAAGCAAATTCAAAAACAAAATGCAAACAGGGATTTTGAGAAATTATCTCAAAACATGAATGAGTCAGCAAAGTTATTTACTCGAATGCAATGCATAGAAGGACGTAAGAAAAAGAAGGGGCATAGATTTACTCAATCAGAAAAGATTCTATCGCTTTCAATTTTTAAGAAAAGCCCTAAAGCCTACAAGTTAATGTGCAAACATTTTACTTTACCATCAAAAAAAGTACTGAAGTCATTGCTTGCTCAAGTAAAATTGACTCCAGGTATAAATGAAATTGTTTTCAAAGAATTGAAGTCCACAGTATCGAAAACGTTGCAACAAGATCGTCTGTGTACATTAGTATTTGATGAAATGTCTATATCTCCTCACATCCATTACAATGTACATCAATTACAGACGATCTTGTGGGATTTTGAGAACCAATCATGTTTTGGTGTTCATGGTCAAAGGTGTAAGGAAAAATTACAAACAACCAGTAGCTTACTACTTACTACTTTACGCAAACGTTGAAAGCATCAAAACTAAAAGAAATTTTAGTAGATGTTATAGCTAAAGTACAAGCTACTGGTCTAAAGATAATCGCAACTGTATGCGACCAAAGCTCGGCAAATGTAAGCACTATAAATAGCTTAATCGCCGAAGCCAAAACTGCATATTTCCATGCAGGAAAAGAATGGCGAAAGGACATATTTGTTTTGTAAACAATCAAGAAATAATCCAGCTATTGTAAGTTCCTCACTTGTTATAAGGAATTAGAAATAATTTTATAAATAAAGAAATGCATTACGTGCACGAAAATGAAATAAACATAGTAAAGTGGGAATACTTTCAGCGGGTTTTTGAAGCCGATAAGTCGCGTGGAGAATTGAGTACGCTGCACAACTTGACCAATGAACATTTAGATCCCAGCAAAATAAAAAAAAAATGAGAGTTAAAAATGCGGCTCAAGTATTAAGTTTTAGTGTGGCAGATTGTCCCTCAGAATGTCGGGATCTAATACCGTTTATCTTACTAATTGATAAATTATTCGATCCATTCAACGCGTCATCTTGTACGCCGCAAAATTGTAAAATATACAGAGCTGCTATAAAGCGAAATTCTCCTCATCACAAATGTTATGAGGAGAATATGCAAGATGCCTAAACAATGTTAAAAACTGCCAAATTTATGGAGAAAAAAGTGATGAGGAGAAAATCGAGAAGTAAAAAAATTTTTTTTTTTTATTTCAAACTATTTATTTCCACATGCATTCATAAAATTTTTACATAGTAAATAACGCTGAATCTTTTTGAGGCAAGATTATGTGCGCTATTGATTTAGGTTTACAGTTACTCGCTCACAATTTATCTGGTAGTGGACCTACACGTAGGCCCTTCCCCCCCCATTCTAAACTTTTCAACGGTAAAGTAGATTTTCAGGATGTTTTCTATTTGTCGAGGTTTTTTGTTTGCCATTTTTTTGGCTACTTCTTTAGGTAATTTATTTAGAATGCTTGGCAGAGCAGACGTCCAGATCCTTTTACCGTATTCATTATTAACTTTCGGCAGTTTATACAGAGGCAACTACGACAGGTTACGAACAAAAGTAGGTCTACTTATTTTCTCTAACTTATTTATATTGAGTTCACAGTAATCAGATACAACAGCAAATTTTACTTTATCAAATACATTTAACTACACACCATTTAACTACATTTGACTTTACAATATTGGAATAATTTATCATAATCGGGTTTATGTTTGAGTTTAATTTTATATGATATCATCATATCACCATGGTATCTTTAGTAATCGTATTTGTATATTATATTTTTTTTGAAGGTAAGTTTTATAAGTTCTTCCATAACTGGTTATACCATAATTGATAACAGTGTCGGCCAATGCCACATACAACAATCTCATGGTCCTATAAGGCAATTTATGCTTTAATATGCGCAATTTTGACATGATAGCTCTAAGCTTAACGCATACGTGGTCCACATGTGGGCCCCAGTTAAATTTATGATCAATCTTAAAACCTAGATATACATGTTCTTTAACATTGTCTATCGGCTTACAGTCACAGACATCCAATCACCGATGCATGCACTGGTGTTCATGAGCCACGACTCTTGGTGTCCCTTGAGTCTTTAAGTACGGTGAATGAATGTGCATGAGTTTAGTTTTTTGATAGTTGATTGTTAAGCCAACGTCGTGTGCCCATTTACAAAGCAGGTTGAACTCAGTTTGCATCAGTTTCTCTGCAGTACTTAGATCCCTGTGAGCTGTGATAAGACATGTGTCGTCAGCAAATTGGTAGACAGAGGCATGTCGGAATAAGTTACACATATCGTTAACATATACTAAGTGTAAGGTATTCGGATAAATAGTCTTAAGAAAATAATATATAAGTAGTAGGTAGTCGAACATAATTTTGTAAATGTCACTTTGGTAATAAACGTCCTCTGTGCTAGCTGTTGTTTCCTTTAATAATTCCACATATCTCTCAGTGGCGACGAGGATACGGGATTTTACGTTAATCTAGTGATATAAGTTTACACGTAAAGTACGTAAACATGTCGATCGGCAAAATTGCCGAGTTCAATGTGGAAGTGGACAATTGGCGGTTATATGTCGAACGGTTGGAACAATATTTTATCGTCAATAAAATTAGTGAAGAGTTGAAGGTTCCGACGTTGGTGACAGTGATGGGAGCAAGAGGTTACGAGCTGTTGGTGAATCTTTGCACTCCAGATAAACCCACCACCAAAACATTTAAAAATCTAACGGACACATTGGAGAAACATCTTCAACCACGCCCCAGTATTTTAGCAGAACGCTACAAGTTTCATCATAGGAAACAAAACAAAGTGGAGAAAATAACGGATTACATCGCAGAATTAAAGAAAATGTCGAGATCGTGTGATTTTGGTCAGTGGTTGAACGAGGGTTTGCGCGATCAACTGGTGTGCGGGTTAGCGAGTGAAACGACACGACAGCGATTGTTTGCAGAAGAGAACTTAGATTTCCAAAAGGCTTGCACTTTAGCGTTAAGTATGGAGTCAGCAGAAAAGGATGCAGCCTTGATGGAACCCAAAAGCGGCGGAGATAGCACATCTGCAGATTGTCAGGCAATTGCAGGGGTGCAGAGGAGAAGGGAGACGGTGATGCCACAGCGACGCGGACCAGCTTCGTCAGGCGGCAGCACGCGCTCCAATTCTATGGGTGGCAGGCAACGGAACGCGACTGCATGGCGCGGCGCAGGGGCATCAGTCACCGCCACCGCCAGTGGGCCAGACGGGGCCACTCTGCGCCAGCAGTGCCGAGTATGTGGCGCCAATCACGAGGCGAAGACGTGCAGGTTTAGACGCTATGTGTGCCGGGGGTGCAACCAGGCGGGCCACCTGCGACGGGTGTGTCCGGTTGTAAACAACACCGGACATCATTATATTGATGACACTACCGAATTCAGTAGTTGCGGCAGTGATGAGGTAATAAATATTAATCAGTTATCCTTAGAAAATTACCCCCCAATTTGTATATCACTTATTGTTGCTAACAGGTGTATAAAGATGGAATGTGATACCGGTAGTGCGGTGTCTTGTATAAGTTATGAGTTTTACAAAAAGTATTTTACTAACATGAAGTTAGAGAAATGTAGCTTGTTATTGAGATATTATACTGGTGAAACGATTCGACCATTGGGTGTCATAAAACCGAATGTTAAATATAAAGATAGAAGTAAAAATTTAAACTTATATGTAATTAATAATGGAAAAACAATTTTGCTAGGCAGACAGTGGATTATTGAATTAGGCATAAATATACCCACAGTCAGTAAAAGTGATTGCGATATCAACAGTGTGTTTTGTGGAGATTTTAATTTTAAGGAATTCAGTTCCAGATATTGTGAGGTGTTTGCGGATGGACTGGGTCGCTTCACGGGTGGCAAGGCCAGCATTCATTTGCGTGAGGGGGCGAGGCCGGTGTACATGCGCGCGCGACCGCTCGCTTACGCGCTCCGCGAGCCTGTGGAGCAGGCGCTCGACCAACTGGTACGTGATGGCGTGCTCACTCCTGTCGACCGCTCCGACTGGGCTACACCCATTGTGCCCGTCGTGAAGAAGGACGGTAACATTAGGATTTGTGCTGATTATAAATTAACTTTGAACAAGGTGTTAGACGTCGACCGTTACCCGTTGCCTAGGGTTGAAGACTTACTGGCTCGCTTACATGGTGGGCAACGGTTCTCAAAAATAGATTTATCACAGGCTTACGCACAATTTGAACTGGATGAAAGTAGGGAATATACGGTAATTAATACTCATAAAGGGTTATTCCGGTATAACCGACTAGTATATGGTCTTGCATCCAGTCCAGGAATATTTCAAAAGAAATTAGAGCAATTATTCGCTCACTTGCCATATGTTGGAGTATTTTTGGATGATATTATTATCAGTGGGCGAGACACCCCTTCGCATTTAGATAATCTACGTAAAGTTTTCGATATATTGAAATTAAGTGGGTTAAAAGTTAAAAAAGAAAAATGCAGTTTCTTTGCCGAGTCCATTACATATTTAGGATATGTAATATCGAAGAAAGGCGTACATACATGTCCTGATAAAGTCAACGCTATAATGAAAACGCCTACTCCTAAAAACGTTAGCGAATTGAGATCGTTTTTAGGAATGGTAATGTATTATGCCAAGTTTATTAGGAATATAAGTTTTATTCTAGCGCCACTTATAATTTATTACGGGCGGGAATAAGTTTCGTGTGGAACGAACAATGTAAAACGGCATTTAGCAAAGTAAAGGATTTGTTGTCTTCCAGTGAAGTATTAGCACACTACTCCCCCGACCTGCCACTGATACTGACAACGGATGCGAGCAGCGTAGGGGTGGGCGCGGTGATCTCACACATCACGCCGGACGGTGAGCGACCCATCGCCTATGCGTCACGATCTCTTACTAAGGCCGAGCGTGCCTATGCTCAAATAGAAAGAGAAGCTCTCGCTATAGTGTACGGTGTTAGGAAGTTTCACCAATATCTATATGGCAGACGATTCAAGTTGAGAACAGACCATAAACCGTTAACTTGCATATTTGGCAGTAAGGCTGGTATTCCCGTGATGGCCGCCAGTCGTATGCAGAGATGGGGAGTACTGCTGTCGGGTTATATGTATGACATTGAATATGTCTCGTCTGCTAAAAATTGTGCAGATGGGCTATCGCGGTTACCCTTACACCATAGCCAGGCATATTCAGTAAAGGAAATAACATAACTGAACTTTGTAGAAGACTTTTTACCAGTCACGCACAATGATGTAAGAAAGGCGACTGCTACTGATACAGTACTGAGTAGGGTCCTTCTATACAATCAAACCGGATGGCCAACTCAATGTACCGATGAAACATTTAGGCCGTATTTTAGTAGACGTAATGAAATTTATTCTGAAGGTAATTGTCTTATGTGGGGTTATAGGATAATTATTCCCTTGTCATTGCGTTCTCAAATTCTCAAACAATTACATAGTAGCCACATGGGCATAGTAAAAACAAAATCAAGCGCTCGTAGCTACGTGTGGTGGCCTAAAATTGATGCCAATATTGAGGAATTGTGCCGAAGCTGTACCACATGCGCGGCCGAGTTACCGGCGCCGACACGCGCGCCCCCGCAGCCTTGGCCGTATATAACACAACCATGGTCACGGTTACATATTGACTTCTTGGGCCCTTTACATGGTATGAAATTTCTGGTTATTTTAGACTCTACCTCAAAATGGTTAGAAGTATTTAATATGGTTCGCACCACAAGTGGAGCAGTAGTTAAGGTTTTAAGGAGTGTGTTTGCTAGGTTTGGACTTCCCTTGGAAGTAGTATCTGACCAAGGGCCGCCATTTACGAGTACTGAGTTCAAAGACTTTTTAGTTTCTAATGGCATACGGCAAACGTTTTCGCCTGCATATCATCCGGCGTCAAACGGTGCAGCAGAAAATGCAGTTAAGACATGTAAGAATGCGATAAAGAAGGCTTTTGCAAACGGATTAGATATCGATACGGCATTACAGACATTTTTGTTAGCCTATAGGAATACGGCACATAGTACCACGGGGGAAACACCAGCTCAAATTTTGCAAAAACGCGCATTACGATCACGTTTAGATTTATTACGAAGGGAGAGAGCCGTTGTCGATCGTGTAAGAGACGCACAACGCCGTCAGGTTGACTACGCTGGTGGCAGGATGCGGGAACTAGAGGCAGGTGAACCGGTTTGGTTTAGGGACTACAGAGGTCAACAAAAGTGGGAGAAGGGGACCGTAGTGCATAACGAGGGTTCACGTCGCATTTGTGTCAATGAAAGTAACGGTCGACAACATACAAGGCACATAGATCAGGTTCGCCGCAGGTCACGCATGTCCAATGTTACCTGTCCGGAAGGCGACGTGGGCTGAGGAACGAATGACATTCAGGAGGGTCATTCTAGAGACATCCCTCCTATTGAACCAGGTTCAACACTTAGCGAACAGGGTGATATCAAGAGGGAAGGATGTACGGACAGTAGTGAGCACGACGTGGCGCAGGAATCAGAAGAGGTTTTTAGTACGGCCCCACGATCCCTCTTACCAACGTCTCAGGCTATATCAGATAATAAATCTTCGCCATCGGTGTCGCGCCCCACGAGAGTCCGTAAACCTGTTATAAGATTTCGGGTAGAATGATTTTGTACGTTCTTATTTTGTACCTATGTTCTTAACTTGATCATTTGTATGATGTGTAAAACCTAGAAGTCAGTGTTAATTTAAGGGTGGAGGTGTAAGGTATTCGGATAAATAGTCTTAAGAAAATAATATATAAGTAGTAGGTAGTCGAACATAATTTTGTAAATGTCACTTTGGTAATAAACGTCCTCTGTGCTAGCTGTTGTTTCCTTTAATAATTCCACATATCTCTCACTCGTACTCAGTCGGACCGAGGATCGATCCTTGAGCCGTTCCATGATGTGTTGGAACTCTGTCGCTGAGCGCCCCCGCTATACTAACTATATTATACCTCTGTTTGTGATAATCTTTGAACCACTCCAACATTGGACCCCTTATACCATTCTGCTGCATTTTTGTGTAAAGTATTTATTTATTTATTTACATACACTTTATTGTACACCAAGACAAAAACAATATTACATACGGAAACCTTAAAATTAAAACAAACATACAACAGGCGACCTTATCGCGTTCTGCGATCTCTTCCAGGCAACCCAGAATGGAGAGAGATAGCCTGGACACGACATGGGGTTGCACTTGGTGCAAGTTTGAATAAAACAATACGTAACAAACATAAAAAGCACTAAATATAAAATACTAAAATAGATACATAAATACATATAAATATACAGTCAAAAAAACAATACAACTGCAACAAGAAGAAGATCACTGTGACAGGTAGTGCTCCTTGACCAGTCTTTTGAAGATCGGTAATGATTGCGCGCGTTTTATTGTTACAGGCAATGCATTCCATAGACGAGCGGCCTGGACAGTAAAAGATTTGTCCAGGAAGATAGTGGAATGCACTGGCATTTTAATTTTCATGTTATCCGATGACCTAAGAACCTTCGTGTGCGAGTCACATAAAAACTGAAATCGATTTTTGAGGTGAAGAGGGGTAGAAGGGAAAAATAGTATATTATACAGGAGGGAAGGAGTATGAGCATTCCGGCGAAGGCGAATTGGCAACCACTTGAGTTTCTCGCGGAATTCTGAAACGTGGTCATATTTGCGCAAACCAAATATGAACCTTATACAAAAATTTTGAAGACGCTCAAGTTTATCAAGTTGTAGTTCAGTGAGGTCAAGATAGCTGGCATCAGCATAATCAAGGATGGGTAAAAGAAGAGATTGAGCAAGGGCAATCTTGGTGGCAGTCGGCAGAAAATTACGCAGTCTCCTCAGAGACCCAGCAGATGCGAATAGCTTGCGGCTAACTTCCTGTAGCTGGGCAGTCCAAGAGAAGTTCTTGTCAATGAATATCCCCAGGTTCTTAACATTCTCGCTAAAGGGTACAACAGAATTATCAAAAGAAACTTGGGGAAGAGTCGTCCAGTCGATCCTTGAGACCAATCTTGAACTGCCCACCACCATAACTTACGTTTTTATAGGGTTCACCGTAAGTCCGTGCCTCCAGTCACAGATACGGGCCAGATCACTATTTAGGGTCAAGATAGCCTCAGATAGATTACCAAGAGGAGATCGTGTGTAAATTTGAAGGTCATCTGCATAAAGGTGGTAGGAAGAAATTAATTAATTGGATATTGAGTTAATAAAAACTGCGAAGACTAAGGGAGATAGAACGCCGCCCTGAGGTACCCCGGCAGAAGTACTACACCAGGAAGACAAGGTCTCCCCGATGCAAATACGTTATCGGCGACCAAACAGGTAACTACGAAACCATTCAACAACCGATGGAGATATGTTAAGTGAGGCAAGGACGCCAAGTAAAACATCGAAATCCACGGTATTAAAGGCATTACTAAAATCCAGTAGAGCCAAAACCGTTAGATTACCCATCGCCATGGCAGACCTTATATCGTCCGTAATATTCAGAAGCGCTGTAGTTGTGCTATGACCAGGGCGGAAACCGGACTGGAAGGGGTTAAGGAGATTATTTTTGGAGAGAAAGGTGCTTATTTGGTTGTGAATTAACCGTTCAAGGACTTTGGATAGGAACGGCAAGACGGATATTGGACGATACTCAGAGAAGGATGTGGGATTGGACTTTTTAGGTAAAGGAATTACTAAAGTACCTCATAATTTAGCGTATCAAAAGCTTTGCTGAAATCTATCATAATTGTGATTACATGTTTTTTATTGTTAAGGTGATCATTGATTTCATCTATAAACTGTGATAGCAATTGCGTGGTACTTTTATTTTTCTGAATGCCAAATTGTTTCTCATGAATCATGCCATTGCTTGACAAAAAATCGCTCACAACGTTCCCAAAGTATTTTTCAATAATTTTATCTATGCAAGAGAGGATCGTTATTGGTCTATAGTTGTTGGTATCCATATAACTGCCCTTCTTGTGTATAGGTCTTATTATACCAATTTTTAAGTTATCAGGATAAACAGACTTTGATATACAACTATTAATCAAGTGTGTAAGAACATGTGTAATATCTTTTGCTCCAATCTGATCAAAGCCCGGGCTTTTTTTGTCATTGAGATTACTTACTATTTTATACATCAATGTGTCATCTATCTTGCTAAGTCGAATAGAGACATTAGAGAAATCTGCATACAATTTTGTGTCAAAGTATTTTAATTGATCAGCCCCTGAATGTAATGCAAAATACAAGAAATATTTCTGATTCAGGGGCTGATCAAAGAACTATATCTGTGGGTGGGCCTTGACGAAGTGGCTGCAAAAAGTCGTCAAAGGTTGTAAAAATTGTAAAAGCAAGCTACTAGGCAATTCGGACAATGAAATGTACAAATACATACGTGCTAGAGAGTATAGCGAAAATAAGAAGTGGCTTTTGTTTGATATGATTATTTGTCTAGATGTTTAGGAGATCTGTGGCAACACAGCGAGACTGGTGACTGGTCAGTAAAAACATGTCGACTAAAATACAGAGTTTATATAATTAATAACTTGGTGTTTAACTTAAATAAATATTCCAGAGAACCTTATATTGGCCAGAATATGGTGTCAGGTTAAAACTTGGTGATAATATGAATGATTAAAACCTTAGTGGAAGTGAAGAAAATAATTAAAAATGGAAGGAATAAAGCCGCCATGCGGTTTAGTTATGTCGGGCGAGGGAGCAAACTGGCCCAGATTCAAACAGCAGTTCCAGCTGGACCTGGAAGCAGTGGGACTGGCAGATGCCAAGGAAGAAAAGAAAATTGCAGTTTTTTTTTAATGACGCGGGAGGGGACGCAGTAGATGTGTATAATACAAACATGAAACCGAATGAGGTTAAAACCTTAGACATTTTAATAGAAAAATTTGACGCCTATGTGGAGCCGAGGAAAAGTATAATTACGAACAGTTTCAAATTCTTCAATTTAAAACAGGAGGAGGGTGAGCAAGTGGACAGATTTATAACGAGACTAAAGGTGCAAGCCAAGCAATGTGACTTTAAAGATCAAGAAGATAGGCTTGTTAGGGACATGATTGTCATTGGAATTAGAGACAATGGTGTCGAGGAGAGATTGTTAAGGGAGGCCGATATTGGATTAGACCAGGTAATCAGCCAATGCCGGGCAGCGGAGGCAGGAAAATCAAGGGCTCTAGAAATGACAACACAAATAAAGCAGGAAGTAGATGCAATCAAGAAAATAGAGATAAGACAAGGAGTGGGGTCCAAGATGCTTTCCTGTACTTATTGCGGCAAAAGGCACTCGGCTAGAAATTGTCCGGCATATGGAAAAAAAGTGTGCCAATTGTAACAATTATAATTAAAAATAAATTTTAATTAATTATAAATAAATTTTATTCTAATTTGATCTTGACTTTAATTTTGATTTTGATGTATATTTTAATTTTAACTTTGATTTCGATTTAATTTTGATTTTATTCTTGATTTTAGTTCTTGATATGTTATTTCAAAACATGAGATATGTTAATTCTGGTTTTATTTAAATTTTATTTTAATATTATGTTAATTTTATTTTAATGTGAATTTAATTTTATTTTAATATTATGTTAATTTTATTTAATTTAATTTTGATTTCTTTTATATAATTTTAATTTTTATAATATAATTTTGTTTTTAGTTTTTAAATTAATTTAAATTATAATTTAGTATTAATTGTAAGTCTCAACATCTACCAATTCAGGGGAGGAGCGAGACAACCCCGACACAAGTGTTATTAACCACTTACTGGGGCTGTTTCTTTCACATTTGTTATGTAAATAATAAGAGACTCAATAAACACTTTTTTTTTTTTTTTTTTTTTTAATAATCATTATGCTGCTGTGTGTCGGACTAAGTTAATCAATAATGAAGCACGTAAGAAGAAAGAGAAAGAAAAAAAGATTGACTCTGTTCAAAAAGGAGAAACTGATAGTGATGATTCGGAAGACTTTGTGTTGGATTCTGTAAGTAATTTTACTGAAAATCGTCAATGGAATGAAATTGTTAACATTAATGGAACTAACATTAGTTCAAATTAGACTCAAGGGCCGATTGTAATACTTTATCATTGAAGCTGTATGATAAAATTAAAGATAATACCAGTTGTTTGATCAGTAACTCAACTGTGTTGGTAGGTAGTATATAATAATCAAAAAATTTAAACCTAGAGTACCACTAAATGTACAATTGTAGCAATTGATGTCAAACAAGGAAAAATCTATGACCATATATAATAAAACTGCAAAGGCAAAGAAATCTTTTAGTTTGGGGGATAATGTAATAATACAAAATGCACCAAATAAAGATTGGTGTGCTGGTAAAATTATGGGTGAAGCTGATGGTCCTAGATCTTTCATTGTAAAAAATGAAAAAGGTAATTTGGTTAGGAGAAATGAGAGACATATTAGACCAAGTAAAAATAAGTTAATTATTAAGCATGACAGTGCCTTAATTTCGCGGTATGTCACATGTCGATCTTCCTCAATCAGCTTACGCACAGCATCAACGTTTTCTTGGGTGACTGCAGTTTTTGGACGACCTTGACGGGGATCATCACTGAGCTTGACACGTCCACGTTGAAATTCAGCAAACCAGCGATAAATTGTGGTTTTGGATGGGGCTTCATCACCAAATGCAGAAATCATCCGGTCAACACACTGTTTTTGTGTTAAACCACTTCGAAAGTCATAATAAATCATCGCTCTTGAATTTTCTCGAGTCAATTCCATTTTCTCAACGACTAAACAAGTTTGACAAAACCTTGTGACAAGACTGAGAATCTTTTTTTAAATAAATAAATGGTATTCGATTTTTAAAAACAAGGAGTTTTCAATTAAAAAGATTTTAATATGACAGAAACAGTGGAAATATTCCATTCCCGATACTTTTATTGCAGCCTTCGTAAGTATAGTTAGTTCTGTGGTCGTTAATAGAAACATCCCATGCCTCACAAACTAAACACATTAATCGCGTAAAATCAAATATCAGCATCTTTTAAATAATGGGTAACAAAGAAAAGTACCTCACATGCTGAAGTGCATTTTGTTGCATGCATCCATGAAAACAGGTGTGTGCCGTATTATTGGATCCCATAATTAAAATATTATAATGTTAATAAGTGACTTTTTTTAAGTCAATGGTTGTGAGATATGGGTTGTTTTCGGTTACAACCCTAAAGATAACTTTTTTATTCACAATTTTATCGAGAAATTCAATGAAATACAAACTTATTTTTGTGATTGATAAAAACCAATAATATACATCTTTTTGCAATGTCAGGCCGGTATGGAAGTTGAAAACGTGTTGCGCCTAATCCAAGTAACGGCCGGTTCACACATGTCTCCGTTTTACTGTTCCGTTTTATCGTGTACGTTTTTTTTTTCGTCGATGGCGTATGTAGTTGTATGAGCGACTTCACACATGGCACAGTATTCTGTATACAGTAAAAAATATCGTTCCGTAAAAAAATTACATTCCGTTTTGTCATCTAATACTGGACGACGGAACCGTAAAAATATACGGACACGAAGAATTTTAACGGATAGATACTGTGTGCGTGGCGGGCGGTGTGTGCGGGGTGTAGGAGGGGGAGTGATGCGACAGATTTTGTTTGACTCACATTTTTTATTGTAGATTCCTAGAAAACGCGCGCGTGCATTGTGTGTAATAATTATTATAATCACTGATCAACATGTCAACCAAGGAGTGGGCAAAGTTAATAGACAAGGAAATGTTAATTAGTTTGGTGGAAGATAGGCCAGTCCTTTGGGACAAGACGCTGGATAAATACAAAGACAATACTGCAAGTATTGCAGGTTGGCGCGAAATATGCATTATTCTAATGGAGGATTTTGAGGTTATGGAACAAAGACAAAGACAAGAGTTCGGTAAGTGTCTGTTTTATTATTTGATTACATTCTAAATAGCTTCATCCTGCCATGGAACTGATCCAGCTTCGGACATGAAATAGTTCACGAATTCTGTTCGAACTAAATTAGCAGTATTACCACCTCGTGTTCTTACTTCATGGGGTAGATTTTCGTAACTAAATTCTTCAGATACGTTATTATCACTGTTTGAGCCCTCCTTGTCCCTTATAAAGTTGTGTAGAATAGTACATGCCTTAACAGTCCATACAGCTGTTGTTTTATCGATGTCTAGAGGCCGATGGAATATTCTCCACTTATTAGCTAAGATACCGAAGGCACATTCAACGTATCTCCTAGCTCTAGTCAAACGATAGTTGAATATTCGCTTATTTTTGTCCAGATGCGTCCCGCCAAACGGCCTTAGTAAATTTTTGTGTAATCCGAAACCTTCGTCTCCAATGACCACATAAGGAACTCACGTTTCTGAGTCTCTTGTTAATGGGCATGGTGCTGGTATTTGTAGACTGCCGTCTAGCATCATTTTCCAAAATGTTGTCTCCTTGAATATTGATGATTCTTTTCCATAAGATCCGACACTGACGTATACAAAGCGATAGTCAGAGTCTACGATCGCTAATAATATGATGGAAAAAAATCCTTGTAATTGATATACAGTGAACCGCTATTTAGTGGTTTTTTAAGTCGGATATGTTTTCCGTCGACAGCTCCGAGACAGTGGGGAAAATTATCTTTTTTGTTAAATCCACTTGCTATCTGTTCCCATTCGTCGACTGATGTAGGAAGTCGCATAAATTTTTCACTTAAATAGTTCCATATACATCTTGAAACTTCTTTAATAATGTTGCTAACAGTCGATACACCAACGCGATAGGTGTAATGAAGATCTTTAAATGAACACCCGGATGCTGCATACCTGAAAATAAAATCATTGTTTTATTACTTGTTTTAGGAAAACTTGTTATGAAAAAGTGTAGACAGATGAGAGATACCTGGGTGAGAACACTAAAAGATAAAAAGAATTGCAAGACGTCTGGTTCCGCTGTCTCAAACACGAAGCCCTACAAATACCATAATCAGATGCTGTTTTTGAAAAAAGTAGTTGCTGCTGGTGAAACGCACGAAAGCGTCTCTGCTAAACAAAATGCCCGAATCTCTTCAAAGTTAGAGTGAACAGGCTACTTCTGGGTAAGCTCACTCCATCGTCGACTTTGTCTCTGTCACCTCTGACCTAGACTAGAGTCAAGAGCAAACCCATCTCAAATAAAAAAAAATAAAAAAACAAACTAAAGAACACACCGAAGATGACACCACGACATCGAATGATGAACCTACAAACGAAGATGACAGTGTGACTACAATGACACAACTTGACAATGACAGTCAAAAGGACAAACAAAATCTAGCCCCCCCGCCAAAACGCAGAGCACCAGCTAAAAGAAATTTTAATGAAATTGATGCCAAAATGATAACCTACATTGAATATCAGATAAAACCGAAGAAAATTGAGCAGGATGATCGCAATTTATCGTTCTTTAAAGGTATTTTGCCGTCCTTGGCTTTGCTTGATGATGACCAAACTTTGGAATTCCAGTCAGGGGTGTTAAACCTATTACAAAATATTAAACATAGGAGAGTTGGCCAGTCAACTTATGACTGGTCAGCCTATACACAAACATCTGGTGCTAGTCACTATCAATCGCAGGGCTATTTTAGCAGACCACAGCCTACTGATATTGCACTATCGCCAGTACAACCTGTATACAGTGATGCTAGCAGACCACAGTCTACTGATAGTGCATTATCGCCATTACAATCTGTATACAGTGATGCTACGTTAGATCTGTCTGAGTTTTAAAAATAAAAGTACGTACCTTAAAAATATCGCTAGTTTTTCTTCTGGGCAGATACTTTTCCTCCAACGAGTATCTTGCTTTTTTAAATCCTTTTCCAATAGTTTAAGAAGTTCATCAAAAGTAGACATTGACATACGAAAGTAATTGAAAAATTTCGATTCATCACCTCGTAACTGACTCATAAGTAAACTGTAAGCACCCTCTCTAGATCTTTGGGCCATAAGTGGATGCTGCCAATAACGTCGAATCTTCCTTCTCCGACGATAGTACCAATGCAACACGACAGCGTCCATCCTTTTAGAATAGCGGCGGTATACTGCGAGTTTTCTGTTCACACATCGCATCCAGTAATGACGGATTCGTTGAACGTTATACGGTGCCTAAGTGTGAACAACGCATAAATTTATGACGTATCCGTTAAAAACGTACCAGTAAAACGGACTCCCATGTGTGAACGGCCGTAACATATGATAAGGACAGGAAAATGATGATGTCAGTGGTAACAGTTTCCTACACAATACCCTCGCTATACGGTTACAAGACAAACAGCTCATTCTAAAAATCTATAAATTATAATTTTCTTTCTCATTTCAGCCCTGCTACAACTCGTATAATATTATATTATTTATTTTATTATATTATTATTCGTATATTCGTTTTTTCTTCTTATTCTGCTTTTCATTTGAATCATCTTTGATTTCCTGTGTTGTGCTTTGTTCTTGATTATCTGGTTCATTACCTGTGGTAAATTATGTCAATTTTAATACTTAATTGTTAGAAATTATTTAAACAAGGTATTTTTTCTCAAAAACTATGAGATTACGCACTATAAAACTTTTTGAAAGTGTTTTACTGGAATAGTATTATACAAAAAAAAAATGAGGCTCCTAGCAGCTTGAAAAGGTTATACACTTGCGACAAAGTCGTTGCGTGGTTTGGAATAGCACCCTTATTGCATAAGTGAATTTGGCAAGGCAAAGGGTTTGGCCCCATGAAAGAGTATGACAAATTCTCTTTTTTTAATTAGATATTGCCAAAAATAATTGTACGTTTACATTGGTGAAGATACTCTTTTTGAAAAAGTCCAATAGTTTTTGGCAATACCTTTTTATTTAAAGAGTATTTGTACTACTCTTTCTTGGGGTCAAACACTTTGCCTTGCCGAATTCACTTACGCAATTAGGCTGCAGGGCTACCAGACCAGATACGATCGCGGGCCAATACAATTCACTGAATAGTTTGGAGGGCCGCACAAACAAATACCTAATAAAAGTTAATCATAAGTATTATCAAACTATTTAAAACATTTTAGTTCATTTATTTGGGATACCATAAAAGTAAAACAATATAATTTTACCAAAATACCAAAACAAAATTGCGTAAATGTGGTAAATTAAAAAGAAGCCGCGGGCCGCACAAATGTTAGCCGCCGGCCGCATGCGGCCCGTGCTTTGGACAGCCCTGGTTTAGAAGAATTTAGCGGAGAAACAGAAATGACGTCAACAGACTTTGTTTTGTTCTATTTATAAATATGAATAAAACAAGTGACTATTTACCTACCGCTATCATGTTATTTCTACTACTAGTAGGGCGCCTTCAAATTAGCCGCAAAGAGCCACGCGGTGGCACCGCGGCTGCAGCGCTGCCGCCGCGCTGCTTTGTTAATCCATATAAATAAAAAACGCGCGACTGCAGCGCTACACCCGCGCTGCGGCCGCGCATCATTTCATCGATCGACTAGTGACGATGCGCACGTAGTTTTTGTTCAGGTCTAAACATGAACGAAAATCAGGTTGAACAATTTATAGATGAGGTTGAGAGTCGTCCAGCGATATGGGATTCGAAGTCAGACAAGTATAGTAATAAAATCGAAAAGAAAAAGGCTTGGGAAGAAATATGCAATATATTTATTGAGAACTTCACAAACAAGACTCCAAGTGAAAAAATGAAGCATGTAAGTAGGTATACTCGTCAACTTAATTTATATTTTCGTTGTTTGCCATGACAATTCTCCTTCTGAGCTAACAAAATAATCAGCTAACGTATCACGTACAGTCGAAGCACTTAATTGTGTGTGATTATTGTCATTTCGTTGCATATTTTGTAAATCGTATCTCGGCGCTGTCGGTTTGGAGATGGATGACTTCGAATCTGTCTTCCTAAAGAAATTATGTAACACACAACACGCACGAATGATATCTTCAGCAAACGGTACTTGTACATTTAGCGGACGATGAAGAATTCTCCACTTATTCGCCATGATGCCAAACGAGCACTCAATGTATCTTCGTGCTCTCGATAAACGATCATTGAAAATACGTTTCTTCTCATTTAAATAATTGCCAGCGTAAGGTCGTTGTATAAAATTACTAATCCCGAATGCTTCGTCACCAATGAAAACAAAAGGCACTGGTTGTCCATTACTTGTAATTGGCAACGGATTGGGAATATTAATTCTCTGCTCCTGGGGACTTTTGTAAGTTTACTGTTTTTGAAAATTTGCGAATCAGAAGCCTTTCCATACGATCCAACATCTATGTAAGTAAAACAATATTCTGAGTCACATATTGCTAAAAGAACTATAGAAAAGTATTTTTTATAGTTTTAATATAAAGAACCAGTATGCGCTGGTTTGATTATTCTTATATGTTTCCCATCTATAGCACCCAAGCAATTAAGGAAATTCGCCTTGTTGTAAAATCCGTTTGCAACCACTAACCAATCTTCTTCTTTAAGCTCGGGTATATAAATAGCGTGGAGTATTTCATAAATTGCTTGACAAACTTCTTTTACGATAGCACAAATCGTTGAATGCCCACGGTTATATGTATGATATAAATTTGTAAGACTGCAACCTTCTGCCAAGTACCTGTAAATTAAAATATTGATTAATTCTTTTCAGCTATACTACTGCAACGCAAATGGAAAAACCTAAGGGATTCTTATAGTCGTGAACTTAATAAACAAAGAGCATCAAAAAGTGGGTCAGCTGCATCATCACATCGAAAATATCAACATGTTGACCAACTTCAATTTTTATCGTGTTTATCGGAGTCCAGGCCTACTCAACCCACGGCTAAAAAGAGGAAGGCTTCGGAGCCGGAACAAGATGATACCAATAAAATTTTGAAAGCACTCTTGGAAAAGATGCAAAAAAAAGATGAATCTATTGAAAATGATGGTGATCGTTTTTTTTTATTATCACTGTTAAGTGATTTTAAGAAAATACCTGAAAACCGCAAGACTGATGCGAAGTACGAAATGATCGGGCTGATACGACGATTTATCATACACATGATAATTTCAGCTATTCATACCAAGAACATCAAGGTTATTTTACTTCCACGAATCAATCAAACCAAGGCCTAGCCGATTCGCCAACACAAGAATCACAATTAACTGATATGTCGTCTATTTATGAAAATTTCTTTTCGGAGAGTAATGATAATTAAAAATAATAATAAGAAAACTGTCTAATGTGATTTACTTAAAAGAATAAAACGATTATATAAATATTAGGTATATGTATGTAAATTTTTACTTACCTGAGTGTTATAAAGAGTCTTTCTTCAGCACAAATAGTATTTTTGAAGGATGTATTTTGTTTTCCAATATAAGGCTCCAAACGGGAAAGTAATTCGTAGAATTGTTTTCTTGATAATCGTAAGTAATTTTGAAATTTTTGGTCACTGTAGCCTTTTACTTTATGAAATTCAGTTCGTTGACTCATACAAAATAACGGCAACGTTTTCATAGGTTTCTTTTTTTTTCTTTTTCCAAAATCTTTTTTCGTTTTAACAGTAACACTAACAGCAGTGTTTTATCGTCAGAGTCCATCGTGAAACTAAAATGTACAACACTATGATGCTCGAATCTAGCGGTTGCAGCGCGGCGGCAGTGCTGCAGCCGCGCTGCCACCGCGCGTCTCTTTGCGGCTAATTTGAAGGCGCCCGTATACTATTAAAATTTACCTGAATAGAATTAAGAATTAGTCGGTTTATGGCCTTTCGATTTCTTTTGTTTTTTTTATTTATTTCTAGATCGTAAAAACTTGATATCAATTATGACATAAAACTAGTAAACAGTCGTGGAAATGTGTAATTGTTTTTATGTAAGTACAATTATAAAGTACATTCTATTGTACATCAGATAATAAAAAAGTTAAAGAAGTACTTTGACAATATTTAGGTATAATAATTAATTAGGTACTTACAAAACAAGATGCATTTTCTGCATTTTTTCTTGATTTACTTGGTCTTGGCATTACTATAAATTTTCATGATGCACAATATAAACAGTCTACAAATATAAAGCATCAATAAAGAGTACAGTCAGTACACGCGTACGCGCACGATCATGTTGGGTTCTCTGCGTCGAGCTAGTCTATGAACGCACACTAATACACAAACTTAGTAAATATTTGCACTAACACGTACGAATGCGCTTAGTCGGACGATAGCCCGGCGGAGCAGCGAGCGACATAGCCTTCCCGTGCCAATGCTAACGCGCGACTGGCTTCGCCCCTGTAGACTAGAGAGCTAGAATATATACATTGGACCTTACTTTGCAAGACTTTCTTCGCAAAATTTTGATTGATTTAAAAAAGCAGAGTACAATCTTAAGAACCTTTTACCACCTATCTGTCTTCCTAAAAATATGTTTAAATATCATAGCCGTTTTGGAGGAGTTTCCAAAAGTAGTAAACCACTTAGTGCGGAGTTAAAAAGACAATAATGAACTTATTGCCTATGTGACTATTAACAATTTTACCATTAATTTATGTCTACTTTTGTATGTACTAATTTTCATTAAAATTCAGCAACTACAGATCGCAGAGCAAGAGATTGCTACCCTTACTGAGCGTATTCGAACACTAATGGAACGTAGTCAACATAATAACAATATCTATGAAACTACGATTATTGAACCGAAGCAGGGCACTGTGATCATCCCTAGTGTTGTTGAGACTTGCACAGCTACAAATGGGCAAGATATCTTAACCAAGAGGAAGATGTTCATTTTTGGATCTCAGCGTTGCGTCGGGCTAGCAGCAGCCATCTCAAATTCAAGAACAAATACTCTGTACGAAAGATACAGAGTCATCGCAGAAACAAAGCCAAATGCACCTTGTAACGAAATTGTAGCAAACTGTGCAAATATCAAATTGTCAGCAGACGACAAACTCGTAATTTGTGTGGGTGAAAATGACCATAACTTAAACTTTATCTTGTCTCAGTTAAAAATTGTACTGGAAACATTCAAAAATAGCACTGTAATTGTAATAAACATCGTAAAGAACGTGTACATGGATGTCAATAAGTTAAACTACTCATTAAAAAAATTATGTAGTAAATTTAAAAAATGTCAATTTGTATAACAAACATCCACAAAAATATCCGATATTTGTAATTCACTAAATTACCATATAGATTGTTGTGATTATAATGATAAATATTTGAATCCCATTGAAATTCGAAACAGAATCGCGAGTGGCAAATCAAGTTTTAAAGTGGACATAAGCTTACAGGGACCTAAAAAAGGGACAATTCCCTATTACTTTAAAGTACAAGGTAGGTTTGATAGCATAAAGCCTTCCAATGCTGAGGCTCGGAAAGGAACTATACCCTATTATTTTTCTGTCTTAAAAAAGAGTGACAAATGTTTTCGTGTCTCAAGCCAGTAAAATGCATGCTTTCAAAATATTTCATCAAAATATCGCTAGTTTACTTTCCAAACAAGAACTACTAGAGGTTACTATTCAAGAATTAAAAGAAATAAATAATGATCCAGATATAATATGTCTATCTGAAACTTTTATAAAAAGAGGCAATGAAAATTATGCAAAAGTATATAACTATGAAATGGCTGCCAGCTTCTGTAGAGAACAAAAAAGGGGCGGCACCTGTATATTGGTTAAAAAAGGGTTAAATTATAAAGACATTTCTCTCGTAAAAAGCTATGCAACACAAAACACATTTGAAGGCTGTGGCTTAGAATTAATGTGTAGTAAATTAATAATTATATGTGTTTATAGAACACCTCAATCTGACCCTAATCAGTTTTTAGCGAAATTATATAATCTTTTACATGACTTGCAAAATAAATACAAATCTAAGGTTAATGTTGTTGTAGCCGGAGATTTTAATATAAATACATTAAAAAAAGGCAACATTACAAATGGGCTGCGAGATTTGGCCAACAATTACAACTTGAAAATCCACATTAATGTTCCCACACGTAAATTATCTTGTATTGACCATATCCTAAGCAACATTACCAATGCAACTGCATCCGTTTTACCTCTGCATCTGTCAGATCATGATACAGCACAAATGATAAGCTTTCCTACTAAACACAAACCAGATAAAGCCACAATATACTATATTTATAAAAGAGATTACAATTCAGACAATATCCGAAAATTCAAAGAATGCTTACAAAACCTTTCCTGGTCCGACATTTATAAAAATACTGACGCGAATTCCGCATTCAATGAATTTCATGATTTGGTACGTCTATTATACGACCTCTGCTTCCCCAAGGTAAGAGTTAAGATCAGCACAAACAATAAGAACACCCAAAACTGGATAAGCAAAGGACTAAAACGAAGTTGCAAAATTAAACGCAAATTACGGTATCAATACTACAAAAACAAAAATTCATCTAATAAAATTAAATATAAGAATTACTCTCATCCGCTAAAAAAAATTATTTATGGTTCGAAAAAGATCTCAAACATAAAATATATTAACGCACATGATAATCAATGTAAAGCCACTTGGACTGTTATCAAAAATGAGATAAATAGAAATAACTTCAAAGACAACATAGATTTCATTAAACTAAATGATACTGTAATAACGGACCCTGCAGAAATGGCTTCTGTCTTCAACAATTATTATGTTGATCTAACGCATGAACCTGCGCAATCAAGTGTTAGGAAAAGCTTTAGGAATAACAAATGTAACAACACGATGTTTCTTAGACCGATGCTGGAAAGTGAGCTCCGTCTAGAAATAATGTCTCTCTCCAACACCAAATCGGAGGGTTATGATGGAATAAACACAAAAATTATAAAAGTCTGCTGTCATGAACTGACTGGTAATACCTGATCAATATATCGTTGTACAAAGTACAGTTCATTGATGTCAATCGCGCGCGCAGTCAGCAGTTCCACGCTGACCCAAATATTTAGTTTTAGTATTAAAATCATTATAAAGTTAGTTAACGATCGGTCACCAACCAAGCCGCGTTTGCTCATACCATTAACCATTACCATTTTACCAAACCAATATACCATAATTTAACCATACGTGTTTTACTATTTATTTGTTGGGTTTACGCCCAACAAATTGGTCCTTCGAGCCTTCGGAAAGGTGGGATCTATCGCGTTGTGGACATTGTACGTGACGTGTTAGTAACTATCTTTCTATAACCAGTCCTTAGACAACAGTGCATTAAGTGATATCGTCGTGAGTAAGTTAAATTGGAACAACATACTTCTTCGAGTCACCAACCACCACAGTTCGCCTTCAACCAGGAGATTATCAAGTAAGATCTTTCCATTTTATTACTTACCAGAATGTCTACCATTGCCGATTTATTTGCCGTTCAGAAGGAGATCATGGAAAATATGAATAAGCTTTACATTAACTTTAAAAAAGAAGGTAAAGAGCGGAAAACATCGGAAAGTATTAAACGTCGTTTACAATCTTTAGAGACCTTCTGGAGAGAATTCTCGCGTAACCATGACAATTTAGAGAATTTATGTGACGAAACTGAAGATAATGAGTACTTCGGTGACGATTCGTACACTAAAACTAAAACATTTTATGACGACGTTAAGAGGCATTTATTAAGAGTTCTTGAGGGAACAACTACTCGGTCTCCATCACCAAAGAACCAACCACCAGCACCACCATCGCATGCAACGACCGTTCCACAGCCTAGCACATCAGATGACGGGTTTCCAAGTACCGGAACAGTACCCAAAAAGGTTTTACCACTACCACGATTCGTTTTCCATGACGTCGACGAACCAAGTAAAATCGAGGAAATGATGAGAAAACAGCAGAGTAACTTCAAAGCATTAGCCCGAACTATTTCTCAGATCAATCTTAATGTTTTGTCTGAAAAATGGGAGTTTAAAGATGTATTGAAGAATATTGAATCACGTTGGACAGCAATTGATTCCTTACATTGGAAAATCGACTGTAACTTACAAGGAGAAAACAGTAACTATGAAGATCTGTTTAACAGGTATGAGGATGAATATTGTGAAATTAAAAAATCTATTAACCAAAGAATGTGGGACGCTAAGCACAGAGATAATTCTACACCAAAAATAGATATACCAATTTTTTAACCAGCATCTTAATAAAATAGATAACTTAACTAATAGTATGCAAAAACAAATATCTGAAAACGCATATATCAATGAATTTACCTTGTCTTCAATATCAGCCAACGGTATACTTATGAATCTGAAGGATATACAACAAATGTTATTAAACACAATCACTGACATCTTCCATGGTACATTCAACATACATCTACTACAACCAGAACAATTAACCAAAGAACTTCATATCATCTCAGCCCACATCTCTAAGGAATTATCGCTACCAATCGATAACATTCAGACTGACTTAACCAAACTTTACCATTTATTAACGGTTAAAACAAGATTTACAGGGGACAATTTGATATTCGAAATAAAATTACCGTTAGTAGGCAGAGACACCTTTGAAATATACAAATTGACACCAATTCCAATAGCAATCGGCGACAAAATGCGACAAATAATTATTGCATCTGATCTATTGGCCATCAACTATCAAAAGGACTTACAAATACCACTATCTAGTCTACAACTACAACAATGCGTTCATTATGATTTAGACATCTTGCTCTGTGCCCATCAAATACCTATTTCAATAACCAAAACAGAACCAATTTATTGTGCAAGAGAAATTGAGTCCTTAAGTTGTAAGACGGAAAGTAGAAAGTGCAAGAATACCTGGGTACATTTAAACAAGGTAAACAATTACTTGTATTCATGTTGCGGGCAATGCTCCATACAAGTCATATGTGACGATCAAATTACCATTGAGCGATTAGACAAGGTCGGGATACTCGCATTAGCAAGTGGATGCGTCATCAAAGACGACGGGATCACATTACTTTCGCGCAGACAGTCGAACAATGACTTAAGGTTGAAACCAGATATCATAAACATTGATATACCTACCATTAACAATATTGTAAATGTGACCATGCCCTTACATGTTTATGAGATAGACACTAACCAAACAGACATCCGCTGGGAATTAAAAATGATCGGCGATAAAATTAATCAAGTAAAAAATAACACCAAAACAGATTTAGAAGACGAAACATCTTTAAACTACCACGATGTTCACCACTACATCGCAATTTACATAATAGCTGGAGCTATTCTATTAACATGTTTGGCGTACGGAGTGCGGAGGATCCGCGCACGAATGCAGTGGCGCGCGGAAGCGACGCCAACGTCCCGGACGCTGCCACCGCCCCAACCGCAACCGAGAACCCGCCGCGTAGCTGATCACCAGTGCCAGAGTGAAACTAATCAGTGTTTTAGTGTTAGTGATGAATACAATAGAGTGAATAACCATCCCTGTACGAGGGCGACTGACCATTTATATGCCCGAGTGAATAAAGTGAAATTCCCAAACTCATTCAGTTTTAGTGTAGTGGAATAGAGACTGTAATAAATTGAATTTTTAAGAGTTGTATGTTACTATCATCTTGTTTATTGCACCATATTATTGTTTTATCACCTTGTATCACCATGCACCCTCATCATCCAGTCCCTCGGGAATATGTACAAAGTACAGTTCATTGATGTCAATCGCGCGCGCAGTCAGCAGTTCCACGCTGACCCAAATATTTAGTTTTAGTATTAAAATCATTATAAAGTTAGTTAACGATCGGTCACCAACCAAGCCGCGTTTGCTCATACCATTAACCATTACCATTTTACCAAACCAATATACCATAATTTAACCATACGTGTTTTACTATTTATTTGTTGGGTTTACGCCCAACAATCGTTTTCAGCGGGGGTTTTTCCCGATAGATTGAAACAATCTATAATAAAGCCAATATTTAATAAATTGTAGTTCTAAAAACTTAAAAAACACGCTTTAATGGTAAGGATAATGGGACAAACTGTTTAAATTATTGCATTGTCATCGGTCCTTGATAAGTGTGCAAAGTTTCAAATCAATCCAACGTTTTGAAGTGGGTGAAAATCACGTTCAAAGATTCCGTTACATTGATACATTGTTACATTGATACATAGATACATACATACCAAGCTAATAAAAGCGTGTTAAAAAGGGAGACAAATTTGATATAAATAATTATCGACCTATTACCTTAATACCTATCTTGGCAAAAATTTATGAAAGATGTATGTATAAGAGGCTTATTGATTTTTGCGATAAATTTGATATTATAAGTAACGAACAGTTTGGTTTTCAAAAAAATAAATCATCATCATTAGCTATTTTCTCTCTCATAAAAACAATTCTTACAAATGTCAACAATAATCACCTGACTACTGGACTTTTCTTAGATTTGTCAAAAGCCTTCGATCTAGTCTCACATGAGGTATTGATGGATAAGTTGGAGTCTGTCGGGATTAGGGGACCTGCTCTTCAGTGGATGGCATCATATTTAAGTAACAGGCAGCAATGTGTAATTATCAATAAAATTAACGAAAATAATGATATGATACCCTACTCTTCAGAATATAGGCATAATAAATATGGCGTTCCCCAGGGAAGCGTGATAGGACCAATATTATTTCTAATATATATAAATGACATCATAAATATAACCAAGCATAAATGCGTTTTATTTGCTGACGATATATCCATAATAGTGACATCTGATAAAAAGAAAAATACCATTTCAGACCATGAACTTGACATCAATAATACAATAGATACATTTCTGCATTGGCTTGACATAAACCGTTTAAAAATTAATTTAGATAAATCCGTTTATATTCAATTTAATCAATCTAATAATTATAAAAATAGCATTAATCTTAATATAAATAAAATCAAAGAAGTAACAAATACTAGGTTCTTAGGGGTAATAATAGATAAAGATATTAATTGGAAAGAACACGTAGATAATGTTAGCACTAGAATTAATAAGTTCGTATACGCGTTAAAACAGATAAAAAATGTAGCAAACATAAAAACGGCCATTATGTCTTACCACGCATATGTGGAATCATTATTGCGCTATGGTCTTGTAATGTGGGGTAATAGCGTTGATATGAATAGAACATTTGTTGCCCAAAAAAAGTGTATAAGAGCAATGTATGGTCTTAAACCTGATGACTCTTGTCGACCAATATTTTAAAAACTTGGTTTGCTACCGCTACCATCTCTCTATATATTTGAATTTTGTGTATTCGTTGTTACAAACAAAAAACTATTTATGAAGCAAATGAAGAGTGCCGTCGGAACAGACGAGATCCCTTCAAATTGGTTCTAAATGATATGCCTAGACTTACCAAATATAATAAAAGCTGCCTAGCAATGTGTGTGCATATCTATAACATGATACCAAACCACTTCAAGACAATTTTTCTGGGTAAGCTCACTCCATCGTAGACTCTGTCTCTGTCACCTATGACCTAGACTAGAGTCAAGAGCAAACCCATTTATACAAGTGGTTGGGTGAATGTAATTTTTATAATATTAAAGAATTTATGGCTATGAAACCCTCCGAAAGACTTAATAGCTCATGTTGCAATTGTTCTTGTTTGATTATTGAATTGAATTTATATTATTTGTTAGCTCGTGGATGAAAAAATGAGTGGACTGTATAAAAAGGCGGTTGGTTTTAAAGCCGTTATATTCAAGTTACAATAACTGTCCCGAACAAACAATTAGTTTAGGAAGCGAGAGGTGTCGACTGTCCCGGTGGAGTCCGTGGTAGCGAGTGTTCGCCGAGCCGCGCCGCGTCGCCGCCGCGCTGTGCACACACACACAGATGCCGTGTGAGTCACGCAGATGTGTGTGCAGCGTAGAAGGCGCGCTCCGGCCGCCCGAAGTGTTGGGTAGAATTCCCAACATTATTAATTATTTTAATCTATATTTTATTTTATTTTTTTTGCTTGTAACTAATTGTGTGTTACCCAAAAATTGCATGCTATGCCATAATTTAGCTGAACATGTTTGTACCTTTCCATTATATTTAACACCATTTATACCATGTTTTATGCAATTAAATGATTTGAATTTGAGTTAATATTTCAGAAGAGTCTATTGATGTCGAGACCCTCCAAATGTTGACAGAGTCCGACCTAAAAGACTTGGTGCCAATAATTGGACACCGGGCTAAGCTGACCACACAAATAAAACTTTTGACCAACATAATGTCAAATGCTTTTGAGAACACTGTAAGTAATAATAACAATATACTTAAGTATCAACAATTTAATAAATAAAGTATTAATTCATGTATGGAAGTTTGTATTGTTACAAGATAGGGCAACGCCATCTAGTGACGAGTAGAAGAACTAAGTAGTTACTAGTCCCCCCCGGTGGGTTCCCGCTTTGTCGAGGCGGGGGGGCTCAGTAACCGTGGCTTGGTCACCCACGGTGAAGCGAAGAGGAACCCGAGGAGGGGCCGCTCGTCAGGGCTTTTGGCGATTAAGCCGACGACGTAGCGGCCAACTAGTAGGTTGCGGTGCCGCTTGGTAACAGGCGACATCGCAACTGAGGCGGGCCGCGATGTCTTATGGAGATTCCCAGGTCCCATACGATATCGCGGCTGAGGGTTGGAGGCCGCGGCGGGAGAGGAGTGCCGGTATTGCGGTGCGCCGCTCTCCCTACCTTCCGCGGCCTAGACGGGGTCGCCACCGTCTGATGGCGGACGCGGTGGGGCCGCAGGGGAAGAGGAGTGTCGGTATAGCGTTAGCCGCTCTCCCTATCCTCTGCGGCCGCAAAATGGTAGGTGGCGGGGCCATTGACCTCGACCCGTCACAGTGGGACCAAGGGTGCCATACACGGGGTCGTCTGGCACCCATGTGCTGAATTGGTCCCTGGGGTGGTCACGGCGTACAGTGTGTTCTGGTGCGCCGGTGATGGGGGGTACCCCCCCGAGGAGGGTCCGGTGACGGACAGCCGCGGCGGGTTCGCGGTGAGTGCTAACGCGTGCCCGTGTTCCCGCCATAAGCGGCACTGGAGGACACCGTGGAGTTTTAGTGGGTTAGAGTCCCACATAACTGCACTATCTCCCCGTGGTAGTGCAGTATGCATGAGCATTTCTCCACGCAAAAAAAAAAAAAAAAAAAAGTAGTTACTAGTGGCGCCATCTAGTATCGAATAGTGGAACTAATCTTCTCGTGTCGAAAGAAATTTACCAGAATGTTCGGACCGAACATTCTGGAAGTTTCTAGTCGCTTCGTGAACAGTGAATTCGAAAGTCGATTGTTCTAGCAGTTTTTTGAATTATCTAGAACAGTATGGAACGTTCTAGAAACATCTTCGGTGCTATATAAAGAGCGGTTGGGATCGTCGTGGGTCAGTTTCGATTCGGAAGCGACACAGAGCGATCAGAAAAGGAAAATAGTGCGAAGTATTATATAAAATTGTTTAAGAAGTGTTATTGTAATAAAGAGTGATTAATTGAAGTCTGCTGTTTAAATAATTTATCCCTGAGCCCCAGCTCGTATAAATTATGCCGGTTCTACCAAAGGACGACACGGAAGGGATGCGCACTAGGCGTCAGCGCCAGCAAGATGTAGACCAGAGGCGCTTTGGAGACGCTCCCTCAGCGTCATCAGGTGGACATCGAGACTCCACGGCTGCAGCGGAACCAGCTCAATCGTCGGCGTCGCCTGACCTAGCTGCCCTTATGGCATTCATGCAGGAGCAGGCTCGCCGTCAGGAGGAGCAAGCTCGCCGCTTGGAGGAGCAGATGCAGCGTGACAAGGAGGAGCAGGCTCGCCGTCAGGAGGAGCAAGGTCGTCGCTTGGAGGAGCAGATGCAGCGCGACAAGGAGGAGCAGGCTCGCCGTCAGGATGAGCAGGCGCGGCGCTTGGAGGAGCAGCTGCAGCGCGACAAGGAGGAGCAGGCTCGCCGTCAGAAGGAGCAGGCTCGCCGTCATGAGCAGCAGGCGCGGCGCTTGGAGGAGCAGCTGCAGCGCGACAAGGAGGAGCAGGCTCGCCGTCAGGAGGAGCAGGCTCGCCGTCAGGAGGAGCAGCTCTTGATGATAAAGGACCTCCGCGGAGCCATCGGGAAGGAGATGAAAGAGGTCAAGGACCAGGTCCAGCAGCAGGAGATCCGCATCGCCGAGTTGGAGAAGATTGTTCGTGGGCTCATATCTGGGGGAGGAGCCGTGGCAGCTGCAGTAGTAGCGCCTTCGCCGGGTAGTTTTAAAGTGCCACTATTCGACGGGTCTTCGTCATGGTCTGCCTACAAGATACAGTTCGAAGCCGTCATGAAATCGAATAGGTGGACCAAAGAACAAGCATTGACTGCTCTAACATTGGGTCTTCGCGACCAGGCCTTGACTGTTTTAGAGGCACTTGGACAGAACTATACTTTCGAGAAGCTTCTGGAAGCATTGGAAGCTAGATACGGCGACACGCACCTGGAACATGTGTTTCGCGCCCAGCTGAAGGTTCGATCGCAACGTGTTGGTGAAACCTTACAGCAGTGGGCTTTAGAGGTGGAAAAGCTGGTCCGGAAAACTTACCAGTCGTCATCTGTGCTTATCGACGGGAACCTCGTACAGGCGTTCACGGATGGGATACGCGACCTGGAGGTTAGGGCTGCCGTAAGGCTAGGGCATTTTAAGAACCTTATGAACGCCCTAGCCTACGCTTTGGAGGTGGAAGCTGTACGACGGGACGATCGAGCTCACCGCATAATGGAGGATGTGTCTTCACCCCGGTGCTATAGCTGTGGAGAGAGAGGCCACATCCGGTTGAGCTACCCGAAGCGAAGGAGCCCCATTGTAGCATTCAGTTACCAGCAGCAGGAAAACCAGTAGACGCCAGGACTAATTGGCGGTTGGTGGCTGGTGATGGATGAGCCCCAAGGAACTCGATTTCACAAATTGTGTGTGAGTCACAATCATGTGAAGGGAACAAAACACCACACGAAAATGCAGATGCTTTCTCGCGTAGATCGTGTTCCAATCAATGTAAGCCCTGTGCCAGGCAAGAGGCTGAGCAGGTGACATTTGTGAGGATGTTGAGGACGGATCTTAGTGAAGTTTGGAAGGGAATCTTGCAGAGTGCTCAGCAAGATGACAGAGACATAAAACCGATCCTCGAATGGAAGAAATCAGGAGCTCCGAGGCCTCGGTGGAGTGATGTTGCAGCAATGAGTTCTGTCACCAAAAGTTATTGGGCACAGTGGGGAAGCTTGATTATCCAAGATGGAGTTCTGTGCCGGAAATGGGCGAGTACTCACGGTGACCAATGTCATCTACAAATTGTCGTACCTAAGATTAAGGTGCCGGAGGTCCTACAGATCCATCACAATGGAAGTTCAGGAAGTCACATGGGAGTTAAGAGGACTCTAATCAAGATCCGAGAACGCTTTTACTGGATCCATTGTCGAGAGGACGTTAAGGAATGGTGCCGCAAATGCACAAGTTGTGCGGGTGCGCCTGTGAAAGGACCACACACTCGTAGTAGAGGTGCATTAAAGGTTTATGAGCACATTAGAGAGACCGGTCAACAGATGTCTGCGAGGATTAAGACTCGCTACGAACGGAATGCGAACAATAAGGGCTTCGATGAAGGATCTCTGGTATGGTTACATAACCCGGTACATAGCAAAGGAAAATTGCCTAAATTGCAAGCAAAATGGGATGGACCATATCGCGTAGTTACCAAGATTAATGACGTCACCTACCGAATTCAAAAGGGACCCCAAGGTGCCTCAAAGGTCGTTCATGTGGATCGGTTGGCCCGTTATCATGGGTCTAACAATGCTCGGGACGAGCATGTCTAAGAGGGAGGCAATGTTACAAGATAGGGCAACGCCATCTAGTGACGAGTAGAAGAACTAAGTAGTTACTAGTGCCGCTATCTAGTATCGAATAGCGGAACTAATCTTCTCGTGTCGAATGGAATTTGCCAGAATGTTCGGACCGAACATTCTGGCAGTTTCTAGTCGCTTCGGGAACAGTGAGTTCGAAAGTCGATTGTTCTAGCAGTTTCTTGAATTATCTAGAACAGTATGGAACGTTCTAGAAACATCTTCGGTGCTATATAAAGAGCGGTTGGGATCGTCGTGGGTCAGTTTCGATTCGGAAGCGACACAGAGCGATCAGAAAAGGAAAATAGTGCGAAGTATTATATAGAATTGTTTAAGAAGTGTTATTGTAATAAAGAGTGATTAATTGAAGTCTGCTGTTTAAATCATTTATCCCTGAGCCCCAGCTCGTAACAGTATTTATTACTTTTAAATTAATTATTGTCTAAGTGGTCTAGTGGTTTGGGGCTCCAGCCCCTGATCCAGAGGTTGTGGATACAAATCCCATGGAAAATAAGGTTGATCAGGTTATTATTTCATATTTCAGTGTCATACTACTCCAGACTCAAACAACAAAACAATGCTGTATACAGTGGACGACTTGCCAGTTGTAACATACTCTAATGAGGACCCCCCTGAAACGTCTGAAACAAATGCAATAGAAGAAGACAAGCTTGCTCATTGTCTGAATTTTGTGATAATTAATATATAAGTTCTTACTAAAAGTGATTGATTGGATAATACATTATTATTTAAAAAAAGTTATTTTTCTTATTCTATGTAGGGATCCCAAGTTTGCAGTCGAAATTAGTACCTAAGTATATGAGGAGTTTAAGTAAGATTTGGGCAAGGATATGTCTTGCTGAAACTTCTTATAGGTACATAGGTATATTAGTTTCGGCTATAAGCTGAAAACCTATAACAAAAAAAAACACTATTAGTAACTAAAAAGTTTTGTTACATTTAACCGAAAAGTTACAGTTACAGATAACAATTCCGTACTGTTGCAAGTAATATGAGGGGCAGCCATAAATTGTTCAACAAGTTCATTTACACATAACAAAATAGGGTTACAATAATAATATAGTGATGTAACTAGTAACTGCACAAAACCAAACCCATGACCAAGTTTTAACCAAACGGTTTTGTACGCGCTAACAATGAAATGTGGCAATTTTTACATAACACTTTAGTTCTTAATACACATAATATTAAGTTATTTAGTCTAAAACACTTTGGTACAACGTGAATAATAAATTTGTTAGGAAGTAATCATTTTTGTCGAGCCACTAATAACAGAACTACTAATAACAAAACCAAATTTGTCTACTAGGAACTATAGTTATGTAGTCACTATTTTTATGTAATAGGTTACTCAATTGTTTGTTATTTAATACTCAAAACTTTATTCAGTGTAGGGGCGGAGTTATTCCCCGAAATCTATGACCGTCAACGTATCAATCTGGGGCCCGGTTTACCTACCGCTCTGCGCAGCGTTTTCGGTTGGATTCTCACCGGGACAGTAAACGCATACTCTGTGCTTTTACACCCCGCGTGCTCTTTAGTGGCCACCATATTCACATTAGATGAGAAAAAAAAAATGGGAAGTGGAGGAACCACCGCGCATGGACATCACTGTCCCTGAGAATGATATCTGCGAACGCATGTACACGGATTTAACCTATCGTAAACCTAACGGACGATACGTCGTACCTATCCTCTTAAAGGATGGCGATCGTTCTTTGAGTGAATCTTATAATAGTACTTTGTCGCGTTTGACTCATCTTGAAAAAAAACTTAATCGTCAGACTGAACTTAAATCCGATTATATTAATTTTATGCGTGAGTACGAGAATTTAAATCACATGTACACCGTACCTAACTGCGTCGTACCTAGGGTTTGCAATTCGAATATTCATTTAATTCGAATATCCGGTACAATTTCATTAAAATTATCTGAATATTCGAATAGTTAATAAAGTAATAAAGGCCCTTATATTGTTTTGATTCTAAGTCCAACCCTGCCCTTGAGTCCCACCCTGTTGTATCCTTGTACTCAATCGTTCACTCAGTCATCAGTCGTCCCTCGCCCACCGCCAAGGACAGTGTGCATGCGCGAACGCATAATTATTTGAGAGTTGTGTTACTGTTATTACCTGCGCGTGGCGACATTCACGTAAGTATTTCAGACAAACCTAATTAATTCCACAAACTATTATTAAGTAGTGTAAAAACAGGAATTTTGGCTCAATAGTAGGTAGGTACAAACCCATCTCGAATAAAAAAAAATAAATTAAAAAAAATAGGTATACCGACCTAAAACTTGAAAGTCGAGGTCATTACTACGAAAAACCACTATTGAATTAAAATTTAAATATTTTAGAATGTATTTAGAGTAAATAGGATAAACCGAGTACTTACTGTCTTTTTTGCTATAGGTTAGGTTAGTAGATTATAGTATAGACTAATCTAACCTAACTACTGAGCCGAAATTCCTGTTTCTACACTAAGGTTGAGATAAATAAACGTTACTAAGCAAGTGCTTTGGCTTAGCCATTCTCTGTCTCTATCAAGCACTTGTAGTTTGCCCGTTGCGCGACAGTGACAACCGATACGAAGCCAAAGCAAGTGCTTAGTAGCGTTTATTTATCTCGGCCTAAGTGTTTTACTTTGCAACGGGTTTCTGCATTCCTCTGACGTAGCGTACGTATTAAATCCCTCCTTACGCTACTTACTGATTTGGTTGGTTACGCGAGCCGGTCCATGATGTGATCAGTTACGATTTTAAAAATATTAGATTGTTGTGTATGACATTTTAAACTACTTAAACTTACATACAGTAGGTATTATATTTATAATAATCGTATCTAATTTAAATTTGTTCTGATTTCAGTTCCTGCATTGAAAGCTGTATATCTAAGACAAAATAAATCTTAGTGATGGCGAGCGGAAGTGTTGACAAAGTTGAATTCAAAGAGTACACCAAACGATCTAAAGACATAAAATCAGTGTGGCAACACTTTTTACGTGCTGAAGGTGGTTCGCAAGCAAAATGCTAAATCTGCAAAGTAGTATTGTCAAACTCTATGTCAACGACTCCTTTGGACATACATCTTCAAAAAAAGCATTCCATATTTGTAAAAGGACAGATCAATCATTCTGATGAGGTTACAGTCACTGCAAGTGAAGGCAAAGAAAATTCCAATGAAGTACAGAAGAAGAAAAGGCGACTCACAGATTATTTCAAATCTGAAGATAGCTCCGAAGACATGATCTCCATGTTGGCAGCTTTAGATGGTCTGTCTCTAAAAACTAACTATCCAAAACGATACGAAAGCTATTCAATAAAAGCGGATATAAGTTAACTGAGTCTCCCCACACAATAAAGAAAATTGTCATCACCAGAAGCAACCAACTTAAGGCAGAACTAACTGAGGAATTAAACCTTCTGAAATCTTCAGGGATAAAATTCACCATCACCCTCGATGAGTGGACGTCGTCTCAAAATGTACGGTATATGAATGTCAACATTCATTCACCAAAATTAAAACGTAAATCGTTCAGAAACCTGGGTTTAGCTAAACTGACAGGAAAGGGCACAGCAGATAACTGTCTCAACATTCTGAAAAGAAAAATTGCTGAATATAATCTGTCATTAGATGATGATATAATTTGCCTGGCATCTGATGGAGCGAGCGTTATGTGTGTCGAAAGACCAATGCATTTCATCAACTATGCTTAGCGCATGGTATTCAACTGGCAGTAATTGATGTTCTTTACAAGAAGAATAAAGCCATTCCTGAAGTTTCAGTTATTCCTGATCCTGAGTCAGAAGACAGCGATAAGACTGACACTGATACTGATGAGACTAACACTGACCAAGCAAGCGACAATGATGATGAACTGGACAGAGCTGGATTTGATGTGACCATTGAATATGCCAGCACTTCAACGGTCAGCCTTGCGCTTGCGCGAAGCTTCAAAGATGTTATAAACAAAGTGCGAAAAGCTGTGATTTTTTTTCGTTCATCTCCTACTCGAGCAGAAACCTTATACAAATATTCTTCGGAGGAAGGAAAGAAAGACTTGCGTCTTATACTTGATTGCAAGACACGTTGGAGCAGCCTTGCTGACATGTTGTCCCGGTTTCTAACACTGAAAGTTGTAGTCCAGAAAACGTTGATTGATTATTTATTTTATTTTATTTATCCATTTATTGCAGACCAATTACATGTCCATAGTTGTTAGTAACAAAGGTCTTAAAACTATGTTAGTCAACTTATTGTAATAGTGTCATCTCGTCACGTGAAGCTGGATGACTCTCCCCAGCATCTCAGAGTCAGGCCTCTCAGAAAACATTCTTAGGATTCCGTTGTTGCTCCCCCGAATCCGACGCATCAGAGAAGCAGTTTTCTTGCGCATAATGGCATAAAAGTCATCGACTCTTGCGTCAGCAAACATGCCCGACGCACTGCAGAATCGGGAAATTATATACTATAATTCACCAGAATCCTAAAGGCGTTATTGTAATGTACACGAAAAGCGCTGTAGGCCCGCTGGGTGTAGTTGGACCATAGAGCGCCGGCGTAAAAGTTTTGGCAGTAGGCTCTGAACAGTGTCACTTTTACGTCTACTGAACACCTTGCGAATCTATGAACCAACATGTTAGCACGCACCGACAGCGCCCTTCGTTCTCGCTCAACATCCGCATCATCTTTCAGGGTCTCTGTCACAAAGTGCCCTAGATACTTAAACTGAGCGACACGTTCTAAAGGCACTCCGTTCAGATAGACAGGTGGTACATGCTCCGGTTGTTTATTGCTACCTCTAATGACCATACACACACTCTTCTTCTCGTTGTACCTCAGACCGTGAGCCGCAGCATAAGACTCACAAATATCAAGCAGTTTTCTTAAACCACTGAGCGACGGACTCAGCAACACCATGTCGTCAGCGTAGCTGATGTTATTAACACAGACGTTATCTATATGACAACCAACATGGCAATTACTGAGCCCATCTATCAGCTGATCAACGTACAAGTTAAATAGTCTTGGAGAGGATAGGCCTCCCTGCCTCACACCACACTCCAGTGCATACTCGTCCGACAAAACATTACCCCACTTAACGAAATTCTTCTGGTTTTTGTACCAAAAGGACAAGATGTTAATGAGTTCAGTGGGAGCCCCTACCTCTCCAAGCTTGGCCCAGAGCCAATTGTAGTCCACTAAGTCAAAGGCCTTCGATAAGTCAAGGAAGCAAGCATAGACAGGTGTTTTTTTCTTTACATAATAGTTGACAGTATGTTTCAAAGCCAAGATAGCACTTTCAGTCGACAGTGGCCTGCCTGCAAACTGCAAGTGCTCAATACTGAGACTGTCATTGCCTGGGGATTTTCCTCTAACCATGCTTCTAACAATCCTTTCCACGTCTTTACTGGCAAAACCCAACAAAATATCTGGATCAGTGAAACCAGCAACAGGCATCTCAATGCATGTTGAGAGTGGTGACATTACTTTAAAATGATCCTTAAACAAGTTGGCTGTCTCCTTAGGCTCACTACATGCCTCCATAGTCACTGGCACACTAACCTTACCCTTCATTTTCCTAGTACCCTTCCAAAAAGCCCGAAAGTTCTTACCGGAGACATTTTCTGCCAAAATGTCCATTTCAAGCTATTTTTTATGGTTTTGACAGAACTTTAGCCTTGGCTTAAAAATTTTGCGTGTTGCATACATGTCATCATATAAAGGACCACTATCCGGCCTACCACAAGACACATATCTAATAAAAGCCTGCCTAGCTCTGTTATGACAACCATATCACATTTTCAGAAGAAGAGATGAGGCGACTCGAAGAACTCTCCAACACAATGAATGTGATCAAAGCTACTGTTGAAGTTCTGTGTGAAGAAAATGCCAACCTGATAATGACAGAAACAGCGTTGAAGTTTATGATTGAGAAACTGGGTGAAATTCATAATGACGTGAGCCGTGATCTCTTAGTATCACTGAAACAAAGAATTGGAGAACGACGACTACCAAGAGCTAAGCGGCACTCTCAAATACCTGGATAATTCCGCAAAATTTTACAATGAAGGGAAGTCTTCATATCTATTTGAAAATCCCTATAATATGGTGGTTAAAAACACAATCGTGAAATTGAACAGCTACTTCGAGTCATCAACAGACTCTGAACACCGTAGCCGCAGCAGCCCACAAGTACAAACAGAGACAGAAAGCAATGATGAGAACAGTATGTCTATGAAAGATCAACTGCGCCGTAAGCTACAAAATGACGCAGCCGAATCTTTACAGCTACGACAGTCCGGAGATGAGGTCTTGGATCTTGGCACTAAAATCCAAGTGGAGATGGGTCTCTTTGACGGCGGTGGACAACGTGGTACACATTTAACCCGAGCATATAATCTTATCCAGCATCGCTCGTATCATCGACCCTCTTGGGTGGCTTACACCTTGTATCTTAAAAGCCAAATTGCTCCTTCAAGATTTATGGCGTTTTTATCCTATAATTGCCAAGTCCAAAGTAGCACCTCTAAAAGTGACAGTTAACCTTTTAGAGCGGTGCAATGCTGTATCCAAAATGTGCCATCCAAAGTAATAAATCGCATTCACTCCTTGCTTAGTTCAAAACTTATCTTAAATAAAGCTATCTTATTTACGGATAGCTTGACTGTTTTGTCATGGTTGAACATTGACCCACAAATTCTTATGATCTTTGTTGTGCACAGAGTGTTCCTCCTCATTAGCGACGAGTCTGTTACGTGACTTAGAAAAGTGTAACACCGAATAACACGTCCCCGTAAGTTTACTAATACGAAACACTTAACAACGAATGCACGCTACCACAAAAAACTTAACACCGTAGCCATACGATCTCGAATAACCAAATCTCTAATTCACCATTCCGAATCACTTAACAACAAATGCGCGCTTTTACGAAAAACCTATCGCCGAAGCCACGCGACCACGCTTAACCAAACTTCTAACGAAAAGGCACCAATTCAAATACATCAATTAAGAGCCCAAATTGTTTCAAAGAAAAGGCGAAATTATTACAAACAATTATATTTTTCTTTGGAGAGCACTACATGGGATAAAATATTACCTAATACAGTTTTTTTAACTCTTGAGACAATCCAATAACCCAAAATTTATGCCTTATAATCCCTAAAAGCCTATTGGGCAGAAAAAAATGCAATTTATTTAAAACTATTGATGACATTAACAAGGAACAAAAACATACAGAATTGATGATAGAAAAATTAAATTCAGTCTCAAGAAACCAAAAGAGCAAAAAATAGAGAAGAAAAAATAAGAAAACATTTGAAAAAAAAGAAACAATGGACTTAAGGTTGCCCTAGTCGACGGCACGAACTATTTTGTGCGCGGGATTAAAATGCATGCTATCTACTCCGAAAGAGATAGATGCTGTGATAAGCAGTAAGAAGCTAGTTCGCGTACGAATACACTACTTACGTTCAATTTGCTAATATGTACAAACTTTTGCAAATTTGTAGCGAAATGGATGATGATTTAGGACAAACACGAGCGCGCGAAATTTTATACAGGGTGACTTGTAATTAGAGCACAACCTTGTAAGGGGATATAGTACAGGTCATTTGCAACAACTTTTGTAGGAACACTCATATGCAAAAGTGCACCAACATTGAGTTATAATTTTTTTCGTGTTATTTTGAAAAACTCTTATGGGGTAACCTTAAAAAATTAATAAATAAAAAACTTGACATAATTTTGTTAAATTTCTTTTTATTATTTAGTCTATAACGTTCCAGTTACATGTCAGCATCATCAAATGTACATTATTGACATTATTTTAGACACAGTGCTCCAAAATCCAAAAAACTTAAACAAATTTTACTGGCATTATTACACAAAACAGCCTGTTTAAAAAAAAAATCACTATGACACTTACTCTGCGTATTATTAAAAAAACATCTACATTTCATAAGCTTTCAAATGAGATATAAAACCCTAACATAGCTAGTCCAATAGGGAAGATATTCGCATAACAAAGGCGCACGGCCAAAAAAAGGTCTGTTTCTACTAAGCAGGTAAAAACAGCCGGTCATTGTTTAATCTCTTTTGTGTTGTTTAGGTTAGTCCGTCCTTGTGATTCGTTGCGATCGGATGCTTTTGTGTGTGCTCTGCAGTTTTGTTTTATCTCTGACGACCCGGCTTGTGACTGTTTTTGTGATTGATTGCTCTCCTGATGACTTGGCTTTTCAACTGGTTTCCGTGTGTTATGCTCATCTGTGGTTTTGGCGCGTATCAAGGACTATGGCTCAAAGACAACGGGCAAATTTTACGAATGAAGAATATGCCGATATTCTGTACACTTACGGCGTAGCTAGAGGCAATGCTTTAGCTGCCCAGCGCGAATATCAACAGAGATACCCCAATCGCCGTTTACCTGATGTAGGCGTGTTTTCCCGAGTTTATCGACGAGCCCGGGAGACTGGACGCTTTCAAAGACGTCAAGGTATGTAATAAAAAATGTAATTTAATAAATAATAGTTTTATTACCCCTATTGTTTACCGCAATTGATTATTTAAATTAGTTTTTTTTATCAGGCGATGCGGGCAGACCTCGAATATACCGTGCTGATGATGAAGAAGAAATCCTACGTCATTTTCAACGGGAACCTAACATCTCTACAAGACAAGTGGCCAATTTACTTGGAATATCACAGTATAAAGTGTGGAAAGTGGTCCATGAATCTGGGCGTCATCCATATCACTACACTCCAGTGCAAGTCCTGGAAGACCGTGATCCTGTTGCAAGGGTCCAATTTTGCAGATATCTGCTAAACTGCGACATAGAGGACCCAAATTATTTAAAACAAATTTTGTGGACCGACGAATCAAAATTTGACAAAGATGGAATCACAAATTACCATAACACTCATTTCTGGGAAGAAAAGGCGGTGGGAAATCCAAAAAAAAAACGACCGAAAGGATCGCAACGAAGATTTTCACTAAATGTGTGGATGGGAATTATTAACAATAATTTGATTGGGCCCTTTTTTCTGCCAGACAACTTAAACGGTGAATATTATGAACACTTTTTAAGAAATGTTTTACCTGAATTACTGGAGGACATACCTTTAGCCACCTTGCGTGCTATCAGGTTTCAACACGACGGGTGTCCAGCTCACTACAGACGACAAATCAGAGACTGGCTAGACGAAAATTATACCAATAATTGGATCGGTAGAGGAGGGCCCATACCTTGGCCAGCAAGAAGCCCAGATCTGACGCCAATGGACTATTACGTCTGGGGACATATGAAAACGTTGGTTTATGTCGATAATCAGCCTGTCCCAGATATTGACGAGTTAAGACGGCGAATCATTTTGGGAGCTGACCAAATTCGAGCAAATCTCAGCACTGCGGTGGTGAAAAGCGAATTGAGGAAAAGGATGCGAATTTGCGTGCGTAACGGTGGGAGTCATTTCGAAAATGAGATTTAAGTGAATGACTGAGGATGACTAGAGAACGTCAATTCTACAACACACTTTTAAAATTTCCTAATTTTAGATCTTTTTGTCTCTTTTAATAAGAGAAGTTTGAAGTAAGGACCAGCTACCCTAAAAATTTTAAAATTAAAATCAAGTTAAAATGTGTTGTAAAATTGTCACCACTAAGTGCGTGGATCACATTCTACTTAAATTTGTATTTATTGTGTTTTAAACATTATGGCCATTAATTTGCGAAACTTTCGATATTCCAGCCTGTTCTATTCTTTGGCTAATATCTTTAATGTTAAACTAGCTATGTTAGACTTTTACACCTCATTTGAAAGCTTATGAAATGTAGATGTTTTTTTAATAATACGCAGAGCAAGTGCCATAGTGATTTTTTTTTTAAACAGGCTGTTTTGTGTAATAATGCCAGTAAAATTTGTTTAAGTTTTTTGGATTTTGGAGCACTGTGTCTAGAATAATGTCAATAATGTACATTTGATGATGCTGACATGTAACTGGAACGTTATAGACTAAATAATAAAAAGAAATTTAACAAAATTATGTCAAGTTTTTTATTTATTAATTTTTTAAGGTTACCCCATAAGAGTTTTTCAAAATAACACGAAAAAAATTATAACTCAATGTTGGTGCACTTTTGCATATGAGTGTTCCTACAAAAGTTGTTGCAAATGACCTGTACTATATCCCCTTACAAGGTTGTGCTCTAATTACAAGTCACCCTGTATACAGACCTTTGGGAATATAGATATCATGAAAAAATAAATAATAATATTTATTCAAAATAAAATTATTTGCATTGTTGAACTACTAATCTATCCCTGTATGGGATATGATATTTTGCAATTTTCCTTCTTCTTATAGTAGTTATGTGCGCCCAAACGTGCGTTAAAATTGGTGTTGAAATATGGAACTTTCGACGCTCATAACTTTCAAATATACTTTTTTTAGTTTTTTGTTTCCATACAGGGCTAGATAATGATGAGACAAATTGATATTTTATTTTGTTTTGAACGTACACCGTCAAACAGTGGAGTTTGATCGACTAAGGCAACCATATCCACATTTTTAGATGGTCTTGCATACTTGTGCTATTTTAAACGATGACTGAACGCATATTAATATATTTTGTTTTTTTTTTTTTCAAATGTTTGATTTTGTTGATTGTTAAATGAATAAAGAATTTTTATTTTTATTAAAAAGTGGTTGAATTAGGATTTCCCTAAATTAATTGGTGCCTTTTCGTTAGAGGTTTGGTTAAGCGTGGTCGCGTGGCTTCGGCGATAAGTTTTTCGTTGAAGCGCGCATTTGTTGTTAAGTGATTCGGAATGGTGAATTAGAGATTTGGTTATTCGAGATCGCATGGCTACGGTGTTAAGTTTTTTTTTTATTTGAGATGGGTTTGCTCTTGACTCTAGTCTAGGTCAGAGGTGACAGAGACAAAGTCGACGATGGAGTGAGCTTACCCAGAAGTAGCCTGTTCACTCTAACTTTGAAGAGATTCGGGTTGTATGCGTTCGGAAACACAGACGCAGGCAGTGAGTTTCACTCTTTTGCAGTGCGCATTATGAAGGATGTTTGGAAGCGCTTGGTGCGAATTGGTGGAATAGCAACTAGGTGAGGATGGTAACTTGCAGTGCGTCTAGATGTCCGATGGTAGAAGGGGGCCGGCGGGATGAGGTCGTGGAGTTCATGAGCACACTCGCTAAAATACAGTCTGTAGAATACCGACAAGCAGGCAACCTTACGGCGATGAGCTAAGCTGTGAAGCTTGGCATCCACCAGTTTGACGTCGCCAATTAGTCTCTTAGCTCTGCGTTCCACCGAGTCAAGCGCGGCAAGCTGATATTTAGCTGAGCCATCCCAGAGGTGGCTGCAATACTCCATGCAGGATCGGACTTGCGCTTTGTAAAGAGTTAATAGCTGTCCAGGCATAAAGTATCGCTTCACTCTGTTTAGGACGCCCAGTTTATTTGCCGCAATTTGGGCTTTGTACTCGATGGAGGCGCCGAAGTTGAGACTGGATGTCAACTCCATGCCAAGGAGCTCGAGCCGATCAGTAACAGGAACAGATGCACCCCGAAAAGTAGGCGTTTGAATGAAACTAGTCCTTTTTGCGGTAAAAAGACATGCCTGTGTTTTGGTGGCGTTAAAAGAGACCAGATTGTCGTCACCTCAACGGGAGACAAGATTTAAGGTCGTGTTAAGATTTAATGTTAAGTGTTTCGTATTAGTAAACTTACGGGGACGTGTTATTCGGTGTTACACTTTTCTAAGTCACGTAACACACTCATTAGCGACAGTCCTATTCCCACTGAGTGGCGACATGTGTCCACCCATGACAATCCAGCCGACATCTATAGTCGTGGCTTATCTTGTTTATCTTTATCTTCTTCCGAAACCTTGTGGTCTGGTCCTCAGTGGTTGTCTAACGAGCTCTTCAACTGGCCTGTTTCGTATGAGTAGTTACGTTGTACCTCGCAACGTGAGTAGTAATGTAGGGTTAACAAAAATGCAGTACCACAAGAGAAATTCAATCTGATTCTGTTGCGGGAATGGAATTCAAAAACTACTAGATCTGAAGACCCTGACGTTCCAGTTGAACTTGTTGACTCGGTGCTTTCTAGGGAAATATATCGAGCATACACAGCAACCCATGAAACACGTCCTGATTTATGTCATAATGACAATGACGTAAGCCTTGTTTTCCAGCAAAGTCCAGTCTCTTCCCATCGTCGCGTGCCAACCCATTGGGTTCTAAAACAGCTGGCACCCCGGTGGTGACAAGAGCTCGACGTATGATGTCATTAATGCTGGCGTGCCGTGCTATCCGACCAGCGCTCCTACTGCAGGATAGGCCATGGTGTCCGAGGCGGTGGACTGCTTCACCACATTGACAACGATGTGGAGCTCCGCTCACCGCTGGCAGTACCAAGGCGCAGACATGTAGCGATCCGGAAGGTAGTGTCACTCAACATTGTACCTATGTTGGGTGACGGTAATAAATAATAAATAATTATAATAATTATGTATAGAATATTTATAATTCATCTTCAATAATTATTCGAATATCTTCTAAGAATTGTGCAGCAGGTACGATATTTTCTTGGTATCTTGCCCAACTGAGATACCATATTATGCACATTACATGGGCACAGCAGCCTACAGTTCTTCTACCTACAATACAATTACAATAATAACCTAATATTGAGTTTCGTCCTCTTGGACAACTGTCAACTAAAATGTAAACAAAATATGTTTTGCATACGACCGCAGCGGACATAAACACTGCAATGACCAACTTGGTGTGATGCTTCAATCGGACATCTCCCAAGAACCACGTCTTGGGCCAAGTTCCAACATGCTTGGCATACATAGTTCTCACTGGTAACCTGAAATAAGGTTACTATTTAAATCATGTTCAATCAAATCGCTAGTAGGTACATCATAAGTCTGGTTTTGTTCGCTTGATAGGCTAAAAGTTCGATTTGAATCATTGAGATAATATGTACTACGTACTAGAGAAGCTATATATCCTAAGCAAAAGACATGCTCCATTTTGACAATTTTGACAAGATTTTAAACTAAAATTTGCTGCAGCGCTGAAACAATAATTAGTCGTCTAACAAAACAATGTAAACTTGCAGCGCTAGAGCGCTTCTAAAGTGTAGTTATCTCGCGACCAAAAAGACGGAAGCGCCGTGATTTTCATGGCGCTTACGCGTTTTGTTCAATGATCTCCAACACCTTGTCATTCAATATAGACTAAACTGCTGACTGACTACAGATGTGACATAGCTTTATAACTAAAAAGCTTCATTAGAATTCACACATTTTCATAATTTATTATTAGTTGAAATAAAATAAACTTTTGTTTTTCTTATTTTATTATACCTATAATAAAATGAGCTTACAATAAGTTAAAAACATATCAAATCGGAATAGCGAATTTTACAATTCGCTTGAAACACGAAGCTTCTGTATATTTTTATTAAAATAATTATGTTTATTTAGTTACCGCTAAACAATATCAGTTTAGGTAACTTTTGACGCTTCGATAAATAATTATTAGTCTGATCAATTTTAGCTTCGTGCTTCAAGCGAATTATTGAAGTCCCGTATCAAATGTGTTCGGTGATTTAAAGTGCTTGGTTGATCAAAAGAAGTATTAACAGTAATGTCAGCTTTTACTTAAAAGACTAAAATCTTGTGTGAGTATTTTGGCGGGGATGGCGATGTAAATAAAAATGCTTAGAAAGGGTTTACTCACCCAGTGTATTCTCATATCAAATACACAGTCACACAGAACACAGTTTATGGAAAATAATTTATAGAACATGGTTTATAGAACATAGTTTATAGAACACAGTTTATAGAATACAGTTTATAAAGCACTTACCCTAATACTTATTAATGTAGCCTCGATCAAAAATAGACTGCCTTTGATGGCAAGAGCTACAATATTTATATTCTCGAAATGGGCGGGCAACGAGAAGTGCAAGCTTGTCGTTTACCAACCTGACAAAAAACAGTCCATCTTTGTTGCAAGCATAAAAATATCAAACAAATTATTGCCAACATAGAAAAATCACTTAGTGTGCTCAATTAAATATAAAGATCGCTAACAGTCGGCTATCCGTTTATTAAGTACGACCTCGTACGTGACAAATAACAACAAGAAAGAAAAACTAAATATAAGCTTATTTAGTAATAACATGTAAACAACATTAAAATCTACACACATAGAACACATTTAACAAATCTTTATAGATTATACTTTAAAGGCCTGAAACCTCTTTTGGCCTGACTATTCATTTCATTTATATATTTCCAAAAAATATTATATATTACAAAACAATCAAAATATATTGATTAATCAACCAAATTACTATCTCAACTATTTATTACTTTTATAATATTCAATTATCTCAATTAAAAATGTGAAGAAAGAGAAATACAAAATCAAATCAATTCAATTTGGATTCCACCAACACAAATGTCAAAAGTAAAAATATAATTCAATTCAATGCAGATTCTACCAATACAAATTCAATTCAATTCAGATTCTACCAATACAAATTCAATTCAATTCAGATTCTACCAATACAAATTCAATTTAGATTTAATTAATACAAATGTCAAGATTAAACATATAATTCAATTCATATTCCACTAGGTAATACAAATGTCAAAGGTAATCAATGTCAATTCCAATTCAAATTCTACCAATACAAAATGTCAAGCGTTAATATCCAGTTTCGATCAATATATTGACTAGAACTAGACTGTCCTCTTTGTGAGGATTTTCAAGGTTTCATTTTGCATTTGCCACAACTGTGGATAACGGTTTCCCATTCTAAAATTTACTTAAGAGCTTAGATCCCAGCTCAGCAGTGTCTCAAGACTACTTCTGTCACTTATTAAAATTTAATGTTTATAAAATGTAGCATCCAATTATAATCAGGTATATATACAATGCGACTTGCAAGACATCGTGGTCACCATCAGTCATTATCAAAATTGTCTACCAGATTCTCTACAATTTCAGTCAAATTCATCAACTGCTGGTGAGATATCGGACACCAAATAAAATCCAGCTGCGCATGCTAATTTCATTGCGGTAATATAAAACTAATCACACACGGCAAGTTACAGAATAATAAATTTTATATAATTCGATAGGCATCTTTACACCTGCTAAGACAATAGTGCTACTTTTAAATAGACAATTTTTAGCCTCAAATTCAGGATCACTAGAATTTCAAGTTGCATCGTTATCAACTATTGCATTGTAATGACAAGCCTCCTACAGAGTGCTGGTTTTTTTATCAAATTAACTTTTCTCTAATAAACTAAAATAATCTCAACGCTATGACCAAAGGTAAAATCATTTCTTGTATACCATTCTGATAGTAACTGACATTAAACACACAACAATACATAAACACCAAAGTGGTATTTATTAAACTGCTGTGTAAAAACAGTCTTGAGACTTAAACCAATATCTAGTAGCTGGTCATTAAAACCCTAACATCTGAAACCTGGTCATAATTCTAATTGATTCTAACATACACACATTTATTTATTATATGCTTTATTTTACATTTTTCATTCTCTTTATCCCTAAAATCTAACTCTGTATATCATAATCTGTATCAAACTATGTATAGGTAGGTATAATAAACTCTCTACATATTATCTATATAAATAAATCAAACCCCCTATCTCTATGTATCAAACCCCCTATCTCTATGTATCAATCTATCTCTATGGATCAATCTCTCTATCTCTATCTATCAATCTCTCTATCTCTATCTATCAATCTCTCTATCTCTATCTATCAATCTCTCTATCTCTATATATCAAACTCAATCAGTATCAAACTCAATCAATATCAAACTCAATCAATATCAAACTCAATCAATATCAAACTCAATCAATATCAAACTCAATCAATATCAAACTCAATCAATATCAAACTCAATCAATATCAAACTCAATCAATATCAAACTCAATCAGTATTTATCAGACTCAATCAGTATTTATCATTATCAAACTCAATCTGTGTTTATCAAACTCAATCTGTGTTTATCAAACTCAATCTGTGTTTATCAAACTCAATCTGTGTTTATCAAACTCAATCTGTGTTTATCAAACTCAATCTGTGTTTATCAAACTCAATCTGTGTTTATCAAACTCAATCTGTGTTTATCAAACTCAATCCGTGTTTATCAAACTCAATCTGTGTTTATCAAACTCAATCTGTATTTATCAAACACAAACTGTATTTATCAAACTCAATCTATATTTATCAAACTCAATCTATATTTATCAAACTCAATCTGTGTTTATCAAACTCAATCTATATTTATCAAACTCAATCTGTGTTTATAAAAATCAATCTATATTTATCAAACTCACCATCTATATATATCAAATTCACTATCTATATATATCAAACTCACTATCTATATATACATCAATTATCAAACTCGCTATCTATATAATAACAAACTCACTATATATATATCAAACAAACATTTTTCTTTTTTTTTTATACTTGTTCTATCTCTTCTAACTCTAATGCTGTTTCCAACTCTTCTAACTCAACGTCAAGCATCAAACTCATCATCAAACATTTATTTATTATATGCTTTATTTTACATTTTTCATTCTCTTTATCCCTAAAATCTAACTCTGTATATCATAATCTGTATCAAACTATGTATAGGTAGGTATAATAAACTCTCTACATATTATCTATATAAATAAATCAAACCCCCTATCTCTATGTATCAAACCCCCTATCTCTATGTATCAATCTATCTCTATGGATCAATCTCTCTATCTCTATCTATCAATCTCTCTATCTCTATCTATCAATCTCTCTATCTCTATCTATCAATCTCTCTATCTCTATATATCAAACTCAATCAGTATCAAACTCAATCAATATCAAACTCAATCAATATCAAACTCAATCAATATCAAACTCAATCAATATCAAACTCAATCAATATCAAACTCAATCAATATCAAACTCAATCAATATCAAACTCAATCAATATCAAACTCAATCAGTATTTATCAGACTCAATCAGTATTTATCATTATCAAACTCAATCTGTGTTTATCAAACTCAATCTGTGTTTATCAAACTCAATCTGTGTTTATCAAACTCAATCTGTGTTTATCAAACTCAATCTGTGTTTATCAAACTCAATCTGTGTTTATCAAACTCAATCTGTGTTTATCAAACTCAATCTGTGTTTATCAAACTCAATCCGTGTTTATCAAACTCAATCTGTGTTTATCAAACTCAATCTGTATTTATCAAACACAAACTGTATTTATCAAACTCAATCTATATTTATCAAACTCAATCTATATTTATCAAACTCAATCTGTGTTTATCAAACTCAATCTATATTTATCAAACTCAATCTGTGTTTATAAAAATCAATCTATATTTATCAAACTCACCATCTATATATATCAAATTCACTATCTATATATATCAAACTCACTATCTATATATACATCAATTATCAAACTCGCTATCTATATAATAACAAACTCACTATATATATATCAAACAAACATTTTTCTTTTTTTTTTATACTTGTTCTATCTCTTCTAACTCTAATGCTGTTTCCAACTCTTCTAACTCAACGTCAAGCATCAAACTCTTTCAAGTCTGTTTCCAACTCTTCTAACTCATCATCAAACTCATCATCAAACCCATCATCAAACCCATCATCAAACTCATCATCAAACTCATCATCAAACTCATCATCAAACTCATCATCAAACTCAACATCAAACTCAACATCAAACTCAACATCAAACTCAACATCAAACTCAACATCATACTCAACATCAAACTCAACATCAAACTCAACATCAAACTAAACATCAAACTATACATCAAACTAAACATCAAACTCAACTTCAAATTCAACATCAAACTCAACATCAAACTCAACATCAAACTCCACATCAAACTCAACATCAAACTCAACATCAAACTAAACATCTAACTCAACATAAGAATTCAAATACGAATCCGAATCCAAATCCAAACGCAATAATCCATTCCAATCAGACCATCTAAAAGGTACCTACTTTTTGGCCTTATTTATTTAAACACCCCGTAACTAAATATTGAAATAATTCCAACAGTATCCAAGAAATGGCAAGGTTATAAAGTTTATGTTAATTGATATTTTAAACTAATAACCAAGATGAGAACCTTAGCAAATCGACATAATCTATACACATCCTCGAAAGTAGGGTTATAAACCTCTACGAACGAAATGTCAAGGATCGATAGATACGGTTTGATTAATTTATGACCCACCATAAGCAAATTTTTCCTACAGACATTCCTTTAGCAAAAAAAATCGATATAATAAATATCTTTTTTTATTTTAATGTTTTCAATATCTAATTACTTAATAATAAGCTTCTGTAACCGACATTAGGTTCTGTACTTCCTTCCATAACTATACAACGTTGAACGACAGTTAATTTGAATCTTCATTTCTTGTAAAATGAACTCTATTTTTTGATTTATGATAAACATTAATATTTCTAAGGTGTTCTTAAAATGTAGCATCACCCACATTCTTAAAATCGAATACCTAATCGAAGTGTGGGGATCAGCCGCTAAATATAATCTAAACCCACTACGAAGAACACAAAACAAAATTATTAAAGTATTATTTCACTACCACTATCTATATCCAACAAAAAAAAACTATACGAAAAAACGAAACCCGCTAAATCTCACACAACTTTACACATATTACACCTGCATTCTCATTTAAAAAAAATCAAAAAGAAGTAAAAACAAATTCCAACTAGCTTAGTATCTCATCATACTTACTATGGCTGCTGGTGCAGCTTACAACTGCGAAGCGTAAAGCCCGGCCATAAAAAGAATTAATTCTCTAATTTTTTTTTTTTTTGTAAATACAAATCGCTATTTCGTTTATGAAACTAACAGGGCTGTAAAATATGCACATTTATCAATATTAATAGTCGACTCGCCAACACACCACCGCACAGGCCAACAGACCGATAACGACTGCTCGCCCCACTATTTGACCGGTATTTATAACCGAGCGACGTATGCGTACGAGACAACATTACAATACTGTTATCGGCTTGTAGCGCGATCTATTGACATCTACATACACTACATTCCCTTCCTTGTTTTAACCAGGAGGCTTACTCTTGAATTTAATTCCGATCGATCGGCATTGGATTTTTAACGTTTCGTACTCTTGAGTTCGACGCTAGCGCCACATTGGTTAAATAGTGTGCCTATTTGGGGAACTAAGTGGAATCGGGATCGGGCGGTAAACGCTACTCTTGAGACTATTCTGACAGCTGTCAATTGCGTCACGTGTACGTTGGGATTGCTTGTTGATTGAAATTTTTCCAATAACTAAAGTGTAACTTTTTAGAAATTGTTGTGCGTTTTAAGTGATTTTTAATAACAAATAAGTGTATAATATGGCACGTTTAGCAGTAATATACAGTGTTTTAAGTAATTCGCATAAAAAACAATTAGAACAAAGACGAGATGAGCGTCGGATGATGCGTTATAGGGACAAGGCGTTTTCTATGAATGAAGACGAATTTAAAGCAAATTATAGAGTGAGCAAGGATTTGTTTGAGGAAATTTATGAAAACATAAAGCCCTTTATGCCAACTCCTAAGAGAAGAAGTGATATATCACCAAAATATAAGGTACCTATGCTGTCTTTGTTACTTGACTTCTAACAATGATATAAATCATGACTCTTTTCGAAGATCAATAGCTTAACAGTTGTATAATTCTTGCAGGTTTTAGTGGCATTGTCCTTTTATGCGACTGGGAGTTACCAAAAACTAGTTGGAGGCACATATGGGACCCTAATGTCGCAGCAATCTGTTTCTCGTACTATTAGAGATGTAACGGCAGCTCTTAACCATCCATTAGTACAAAGTAAATGGATTAAGTTTCCTCAAACTCGTCGGGAAAGAGATGCTATAAAAAGAAGGTAATACTAATGGTAAATACCTAATTGTTATCAAACTTAGATAATATAACAATTTTTTTTTATGTTACCCAAAATGCCTTGGTACTTAAAGTAACCATATTCTTTTCCTTATGTTCCAGGTTTTATGAAAAATTTCACATACCATCTGTTATAGGATGTATCGATGGTACTCATGTAGCCATAATTAGACCAATAGAAAATGAAGAGAGATTTTTTAATCGCAAACATTTCCATTCAAGAAATGTTCTGATTGTAAGGCAATACTTTTTATTAATATTTAATTGTAATTTAATTCATAATAAGATGTCTTTGTTTTATATATTTTCAGATATGTGATGCAGACCTAAGAATTCTGTCAGTAGATGCTTCATTTGGAGGAGCATCACATGACAGTTTTGTCTGGAATCAGCATCCTGTGAAACAACATTTAATTGATTTGAACAATAATGGAGAAACTGTGTTTTTACTAGGCAAGTAAATGATGTAAATAATTAGTCCAGATCAATTTTAGTTTTAGTGATTATGAATATATTTTAATTAGTTTGACTTTTCAGGTGATTCTGGATATGCCCAGAGGGTGTATATGATGACACCTATAGTAGATGCTGCTGAAGGCTCCCCAGAACAATATTACACCAAGTTGCACTGCTCTGCACGAAATACAGTGGAACGTGCCATTGGTGTACTCAAAAATAGATGGCGGTGCTTACTCGTGCATAGAGTGCTACATTATCATCCTGATGTAGCAGCCAAAATAATTAATGCTTGTTGTGTCTTACACAACATGTGTATCAATAGAGTAGGTAACGATCTTGTGGAGAATACAGCAGAGGATGGAAATGAATATCCAGCTGTCACTTCTCAAGAATCAACTAGCAGCACAGCTGCTGAACTAAGACAAGGCATCGAAAAGCGTAATGCTTTAGTTCAGCAGTTGTGGGCCAGTGCGTCATCATGTGACGTGCTAGGAATAGGGGAAACGTTTTGTAAAGAATCCATTTCAGTGTCTTCTTGTACAATTACAACATCCTCTATCTCAACTGGTGACTCGGTAGGTCTAGTCTGAAACAATAAAATTATTATTATTATAATAAAATATTTAGCATACTTAACATAAATAACATAGGTATGATTAAATTGTAAATATTAAAATATATTACTGACCATCACCCATCACCGCCACCAATCTACTGTCTAATGCCTAGGTTACACAGTGCGAGCTGGCATGCGAGCTGACCGAGTCAGTTACTGAGGTGCAGTTACTTGCACCGTGTGACCGCATCATACGAGTTACTGTCATGTGCGAGTGGGACAGTAGCTCGCGTCCGAGTTACTTCAACATTTTTTGTTTTTACTCGCTACTTGCCTTCCCCCACCACGCCACTCGCACGCCGCTCGGTCGTCAACTCGCACGATTTTGCGAAATGACAGTAGCTCGTACGCTCGGGCCCACGCTACAGTGTTTCTTGTTTCGGCGTCAAAATGGCGGAAAGATGGACATCCGATCAAAATATAAAGTTTGTGGAGCTATACAAAGATCAAACGAACTTATGGAATTGTTTGGATCCTAATTATAAGAACAGAGATTTGCGTAAAGCGTCGTTAGAACACATCCGCATGGAATTTAATTTACAAAACACGAATGAAGTTACAAAAAAAATCAAAAATTTACGTTCTACGTATAACCAGGAGTTATTGAAAATTGAAAAAAGCAAAAAAAGTGGATCTGGCACTGATGAGATCTATAAACCATCTATCAAGTGGTTCGATTCTATGGATTATATTATGAAAATAATAAATCTAAAAGAAAAAGAAACACTAAGTAATCTGGTAAGTATTTTATTTCTAATTACACAATCATATCATTTTGCCACGTAACTGCTCCCTCGCCATTGAAATAATTTTTATATTTATCACGCATTTTCTCTGCTATTGCTTTCGATCTATTATTGATTCTCGAGCGACGAATACTCGGTAATTCATTAATTTCGGACCTCCACTGCCCCAGAATGATTTGAAAGTTTATGATGTCTTCATAATCTGTAGTTCCTGGTGGTGTATAAGTGCTTGATGCAGTGGTACGTAACCAATTGTGTAATGTACATGCACATAAGACGATCTTTATCGTAGTTTCCTCTTTAACTTGAATTGGCTTTCCCAAAACACGAAAACGAGATGCTAGAATGCCAAACCCATTCTCCACAATCCTTCTTGCTCTGCTCAATCTATAATTATATATCTTTTCTGCGGTAGTCAATATATTTTTGTAGGGCTTTAGTAAATACGGCTTCAAAGGGAAGGCATCATCTCCAACTAGAATACCATTTTCAGGCAACAATAAATTGTTTTCTAGATACGGATACAAAGAGCAGTTTTGAAATACCCCACCATCTGCATTACGACCGTATGAGCCTATATCTACATATCTGAAAGTATAATCGTGATCTACGACGGCCATGAGCACTATACTGTTTGTTCCTTTGTAGTTATAATATTCACTGCCACAATTTGGTGGTGCTTGAATTGTTATGTGTTTCCCATCAATAGCTCCACAGCAATTCGGGAAATTCCACCTCGAAGCGAATCCTACTTCTATATCTTGCCATTCTTCCACATTGGGTATCTGAAAAATAAAAGAGTAACATTAATTTCAGGAACCAAATCATGCGTCAACGTCAGGAAGCAACGTTGGATCAATGTCAGGAAACGAGGCCATGAATAACGAGGACCTTGATGCTAGTGACAATAGCAACAACGCCGTTCCTACAAAAGTGATGAGGCCACCAAAAACTCCAAAATTAAAGACGAAAGTATCATCAGAACGGTCTGAAATTCAAGCAGCTGTGAATGAGCTCAAAGAACTAAATAACAGTTTAGTAAACGTGTCTGCCCCGATTCCAAGAGAATTAGAAGATGAATGTGATGTTATTGGAAGACATGTAGCACTGCAGCTCAAACAGTTACCTCCGATTGATAGAATTGATGCGACAGATGAAATACAGGCAATACTCTCTAGATACCGTAAAAGCGCCCTCTGTGCTAGAATTGTGTATACACCTTCTGATTACAGTTCTGAATGTACGCCATCACCACAGCCTGCAGTAAATTATCAACTTGTTGGACCTACAATATCTGCACACTCTACACAACTGGAACAATCTTCACAATCTATACTCCATAATGAATGTACGCTGTCATCACAGCCTGTAGTGTTCGCAGCTCCAGTAAATCCTTCACAAACAATGTCTGTAAATTATCAACCTGTTGAACCTACAATATCTGCAAACTCTACGCCACTGCTGGATCAATCTTCACAATCTATACTCCGTAATGATATACTTTCTTCAGCAATATCAATCTCTAAAATAACGAAATAAGCTATGTAGTACTGTAGTTATTAAGTATTACTATGTTAAGTTCACGTTTAATATGTGCAAAAACTTTAACAAATCCGTTGTGAATTTGATTAAGAATAATAAAAATTACTTACTTTGATATAACCTTTTAGACTTTCATTGATAGCAGCACACACTTCTGGTATTATTTTAATTATGGATGCTTTTGAAACTCTGAAAAATACCGACAATAGTCTATACGATATCCCAGAAGAAAGGTATACCAGAGTTATTTCCAACTTCACCCTTGCAGGTATCGCATCCCTCATCAGTGTATCATCACGTTGAATTTTTGGAGCAATTAAATTTAAAAGTATTTCCACTTGTTCAGGTGTCACTCTCATAACCGCTTTATATTCTCGGGGATCTTCATCATATAGCTCTTTAAATATTGTATGCGTTGCCCCTTTTTTTTGCAACCAATCCCTGACCCAAATACTTCTTTTCTTCTTCTTTTTTTGTATAGCTCTTTCAATTCTAAGCATTTCAACACAAAGTATTTTCGTAACCGCTTTTATTGTGGTATGTACTGTGATTAAACGTGTATTTTGCGACAACATTGCAGACGAATTGCCATTGACGAATATGCCAGTACACTGGTGCAGTAGCTGTCTTCTGCGAAGCCAGCAGCTTGCATAGTGTGACCGTGCGAGGCGAGTCGAGCTACTGTCATACGAGTACATAGGCACAGTAGCTGTCTACTGCCACATCAGCAGCTCGCACTGTGTAACCTATCCTTAAGTCACACTGGCAAGTTGCCTGCTGTCCCACCACCAGTGCGCCTCATTGAAGCTGAGAGGTCTGCTCACTGCTTCTTTAGAGCACATTTCCTCTCAGCCCAATACTGAAAACATGCATTAGTTTTAATGAAATTGCTATACTGATAAAATGATTCCTAATAGGTACTAAGTAAGAACTTAATTATATTGATTTACCTTAGCCCAGCCTTGACCGTTTTTATTTGCTCCTCCGAGAGAATTTAAAGATGTTGCTAAATTTGTCCATTTCATCTTCGTTTCTAATTTGGCTTGAGCGGTCCGAAGCAAACCTTTAGCTATGCCTGGGTTTTGCTCCAAGAATTCCACTAAACCTTCTAACTGGGCGAAACTAGGACGATTTGTCATTTTAACTGAAATTGGGAAACTTTTATTATGCACAACACAATATTTATGTAAAACATAGACCAAGAAAATAACTACATTGACAAAACAAAAATATTTCACTAATTAAACATATAATAAAGTAAAACATTACTTTAAATAATACAAAAATTATGTAAGATTGTATGTTTACTTACCACTTTTAGAAAAGTTTGATATTAGCTAAGTAAGCTAACGCACAATAATTATTTCTTACTAAAAAGGTACCACACGCGACCAATATCTTTATGTTAATGTTCTAGAGTTAAACAAACCAAACTTGCATTTCGAATTCACTTTTTTTATACTTCAAAGTCTTCAAACCACTATCCACTTGACTTTATTTTTGAAATTGGAGAACTTCTACGCCGTGTTTTTTTTTAAGTAGTTTAGGCAACGATCCTTCCGCATGAAGCCAAAGTCATGCTTAATTTTATGATTTTAATGGTTTTCTTACGCCCAAATGCATTTAACACGTTAAAATTAACCAATTAAACAACTATATATATCATATTTATTTGTTTGTCTTGTTTTTTTAAGGATAAAGCATTTTAAAGCCCTATTACCGGTTTAACGTTTTGAGTCTAACAACACTATTGCGGCTCGTAGCATAGCTAACTTCACGTGTATCAAAATAATCGCGGAGCAATCGCAATTTCAATCCAATGTTGACAATATTGGTTTCAAGAGTACCGAATCACGTGACTGCAAAATTTATATTGGAATCGTATTGGCTTTAGATTAGAATTAAAATTAGTTTGAAGAGTAAGCCTCCAGTTGTATGTAACCAGAATTATTAATAAGACATTTAGCATATTCTTATTTTTATTATTAATGAACTGGCATCTCTGGCATAACAAAATGAGAGCACAATAATATTTAAAAATCATTTACTGGTTTAATTTAGTGCTTCCTTTGACCCTTCCTCTTCTTCTTCTATTCCATTTTCTGATACCCATTTCAGGCCTTCTGATGAAGGTTCCCCCTCTCCATCAAATTGCTCTAACGTTAGTTGAGAACTCATGTTATTAATTAGTTACCTGGCACTAATGAATTAATACACGAATCGTCTCGCGCGCAGGCCAGACGACTTCGAGCCTCCGAACAGACTCCAGCACCGTAGACCACACACGTACGCTGCGGCAGGCTATACAGAGAGCCGAAGACAACAACCTGCCTTTCCGCTCAGCGTCTATGAAACACGTAACAGTCCTCGACTTGATCGAGACTTGGGCTGCACTGCAGTCCCTCCAACGGTGCCAAATCGACCACCGGTACATCGAAGTGCCGAAGGGCCTGCACAAAAATGCCATTACGCTAGTCCGACCTTGCGACCTGGCTCCGGAACCCATCTCTCCGCAGCGAGGTGTGGTACAGGGAGACGCCACCTCCGAAACCTTCCACCGCTACACTGGAGGACGCCTTCAAGGTTCCGGACCGGAGAGGGCCAGGCACCGAAATCAACGGCGAGCACTTCACTCGCTTCCGGTTCACCGATGATATAGCTGTCATGGCTGAGACCATGGAGGACCCCAGTACAACGCTTGATGACCTCAGTAGAGCTGCCGAAAGAGTGGGTCCAAAAATTAATTTGGATAAAACCAAAGTGAGGTTAAACGCCCATGTCGCACCCATTCCCGTCAAGATCGGAGACTCCACACCCGCAGCCGTGGACGACCATGCCTACCTGGGACGAATAGTCCAGCTAGGCATGCCCAGCCTCGAGAAAGAGGTCAACTGTCGAATCTCACTCGGCCAGGCAGCGTCCGGGAAGCTGCGCGACATCCTCTCATCCAGGTTTGACGGGGACGGCCACGCTTTCTTTTGCCTTGGGGATTCCAATCCAGCGCTTTCTTAGGTATATGATCAGAGTCCCTTCGCAGCTTGTGGCCGATCCAACTCCATTTACGACGCTTGATCTGGCGGTCAATCGGGCTCTCGTGGCATTGCCCCAAAAGCTCTACGTTGGTGATGGTCTCGGGCCAGTAAATGCCGAGTATGCGACGAAGACAGCGGTTGACGACGACTTGGATCTGGCGTGAGATGTCTTTTGTGACCGTTCACCGTAAAGCAGCACGGATTTGAGTTGAGAAAGTTTTAAGTTTGATCCTTCGGGTCAGTTTCCGCGATTGCCAAACAGGTCTCAGCTGTGCGAAGGTAGCTGATCGTGCTTTAGCAATCCTTGATGCGATGTCCTCTTCACTACCTCCAGTCTATGACACGACGCTCCCGCGGTAAGTGAATTTGCGGACGCGTGCCACTGCCTCTGTTCCAATCAGCAACGGTGAAGTATTCTACACACCAGATCTCATCTCTTGGGTCTTCCGGGTGTGACCAGTATGTACATATAAAGTACCACTACTGCTGACTTCTCTCATTTTTTTTTCTTTGATAACTGTCAATTTAATGACCAGTAGGCATAATCTACTGCTATTATTGTCATTCTCTGATGACTGTCAATTTAATGACCAGTAGGCATAATCTACTGCTATTGTTGTCATTTTCTGATGACTGTCAATTGAATGACCAGTAGGCATAATCTACTGCTATTACTGTCATTCTCTGATGACTGTCAATTTAATGACCAGTAGGCATAATCTACTGCTATTACTGTCATTCTCTGATGACTGTCAATTTAATGACCAGTAGGCATAATCTACTGCTAAAACTGTCATTCTCTGATGACTGTCAATTGAATTACCAGTAGGCATAATCTACTGCTATTACTGTCATTCTCTGATGACTGTCAATTTAATGACTAGTAGCTATATTCTACTGCCTGTCAATTTAATGACCAGTAGCTATATTCTAGGTACTGCCTGTCAATTTAATGACCAGTAGCTATGTTCTACTGCCTGTCATTTTAATGACCAGTAGCTATATTCTACTGCCTGTCAATTTCATGACCAGTAGGTACGTTCTACTGCATTTGTGTGCTCTTTGATTTATTATTTTAGAACTAATCATGTAGCTCAAATCAAATAACTAATCATGAGGTCACGGATTCGACTCCCAGGTCGGCAGTGTCACTCGGTTTCTCCATCAGGAACTTCCCAATAATACACCACATGCGTGATTTTATGTTATGCCAGCGGTTGCCACCTAGGCTCACAGTTACCACAAAGGCCAACTAGGCTATTCTTAACCAATTCAATTCAACTCTTTTAGAATTTTATTGAACACAGTCACAGTCGTTCCAAAGAAACTTCGAAACTCTACTGTAGCAAAACTGCCAAGTCAACAGAAACCCTCGAGTAAAGCCTCTAACGCCACGGCTCTCAAACCGTCCAGCAATCGTATTGCCCTCACACAACGGTCTATCTAGACCTCCAAAAGAGCTAAACGCAATATCGCGAACCTACGGACTACTTGTGTTGCCTCAATTATACCGATTTACGGCCAAGATTAGGCTTAACCACTGGTACGGTACATGCTATGGCTGATAGACTGAATTACTCGACCTTCTACAGCTTGCTCATCAAATATCATTATCGAAATCAACATCGACTGGAACGTGAGTACGTGATCCACTATCATCTTCCTAAACCTATCGTGTGTATACTTCCAAGTTCTAAGCGTGCCTATTTAAAGCCTTCAGTGTCTAACGATCACCGATAGCGAAAAGTTCCTCTAAGCCTTAGTAGTAATTGATCAGAAACCGTATCAGCTTAGATCATATACAACGCTCATGGCACGACTGCCGCAGCAGCTAGTGACACTCATGCCACCCATATCGTCACAACCTCAAGTGATCATCACACATCACTTCACATAGAGTCTACGACTTCTAGGTTATTACAAAACCAATACAACGAATCTCCTATGAGACCCGTGTCCCCGCTACACCACCAGCTGCCCATCGCCCGCCCCCTGAACAACTCACAAGTGAATTGCAGGTACGACGACAGAAAAGTGTGTACAGTGTGAGCTACGGTATGTGCTCTCCTGCTCGGTGGAGGAAGCCTATTCACTGTTTTCTACGTTTAACTCGTTAGGAGCACAACTTAGAGGCATCCTTTGTATGCGATCGTGAGCGTCATTATTCATTCTATAATATTTACAGATTTCAAAAGATAGCGATCGCGGGATCTAATACTATCATCATGTTACTTTAAAAGTAAGCAAGTGAATTAAGATCTGAAGACAAAAATCGATCGATCGATATTTTTGAAAATGAATGAAAACGACTTACCAGATTGGCATAAAGAGCCGTGTGTATGGATCCACACATACACACGCTCCTCATTGACCTGTCCAGCTCCTTGTTTGTTGCTAGCTTTCTTGTTGCTTCACTCTGGACTTATTTTTCAGTATTCGAGATTCTGAGGGTAGTCGTAGAAAACTAGACGACTCCTTAAATTAGTCCCACATTGTTCCTGCCATGTAGACGCGAAGCAGAAGGGCTTACTTCTACTGCATTCAGTTTTGGTGGGACCAAACAATACGACGCAGACGGTGTTGTGTGCCAACAGTGTGCACAGTGTGTGTTTACGAGGTTGAATTCCACAGCACTACTCAGCAAGTGCACTACTTATCGTATACATTTGATGCGCTTCAAAACGAACCGCCACTGATTTTAACTGTCACCGTCACACACATTTTTTATCTTGTTTTATTTTTTTATCATTATAGAATAGAATGGAATATAATGCATTGTAACCAAAGTCTTCATGTTCCTTTTAGAGAAAAACAACTTTATTTTACTCTACGGTTTTATCCTCGTCGCCAATGTAAAATATGCACATTTATCAATATTAATAGTCGACTCGCCAACGCACCACCGCACAGGCCAACAGACCGATAACGACTGCTCGCCCCACTATTCGGACCGGTATTTATAACCGAGCGACGTATGCGTACGAGACAACATTACAATACTGTTATCGGCTTGTAGCGCGATCTATTGACATCTACATACACTACAAGGGCAAAGCTCTCTTTTTTTTATTGTATACGAAACATAAAAACTAAAATACTTGGCTTGTTAAAATATAAACATAAAAAACAAGGAATACCTTATTTCACACGAATATTTAGCAGTAGACGGTACCTACCAACAAGTTTTATTCTCTAATTTTATTGAGGTACCCTACTTCAATAAGTATTTTCTAACATGAGCCTAATAGTAAAGATGAGTGAGTACATGTCATCACCATACCCGCACAGATTCTTACTCTTTAATTTACTAGATAGTCAAAGTTTTGCACCTTCAAATACCTTACAGAAGCTTATGAGTACGTAACCATACTTGTAGCAAAAATTAAAAATTTTTATATGATTTCAAAGATACAATACGACCAAGACATATCCCGCGCCATTAGAGGGCAGCCCCGATCAAGCACACGATAAATCCAGTCGCAGTGTACATAATTTCGCGCTATGGTACTGCCAAAGAGTAGCCTCAGCCAAGCACTCACAAAAGGCTATACACCTGTGTATTTTACCGCACATCTTCAGGGAGTTACCCTGACTTAATATGCGGCACCCACATCAGTACCGAGAAATCATATTTATCGACTGAGCATGGCCAGACTAAAAATTCTGCGATATTGGAGGGTAGCCCCAATAAAGCACAGAATATATTCGCCTAGAATGTGCAATGATCTGCGTTATAGTACTACCCACACAGAATTACACACTATCTACACAAAACTACACACTATCTACACAAAACTACACATTATCAGGGAGTATCCTGAACCAATGTGCAATGTCATGCAGCGAACATAACAATATCAAACAAATTATCTCTATTCGTACTCATATTCCTCATTATAAAACCTTGAAAGTGAGCGTTTAGCAACCGTGTTATGTACAAAACACACAAAAAAAATAATTGGGCTCATCCAACTTCTGAAATGTCAGCTTTTACTTAAAAGACTAAAATCTTGTGTGGGTATTTTGGCGGGGATGGCGATGTAAATAAAAATGCTTAGAAAGGGTTTACTCACCCAGTGTATTCTCATATCAAATACACAGTCACACAGAACACAGTTTATAAAATATAATTTATAGAACATGGTTTATTAAATTTAAGCGTCGGCCTACTGACGCTAATAGGGAAAGATATGTCTCAATCCGTAAACACTGCAATAAGGTGTGTAGGAATGCCAATCGCCAACATATTCATGATTATACTTCGGGTCTCAACCGAAGACGATTCCAAGTTTACTTGCAGCAGTACATGCGAAGGTGCTGTCTTTGCCACACTTTTAGATACTAATAGCTAAAAAAAATCATGACGCAGTGTTCTGTCTCGCTCCCACCGCCCGCACGCGGCGTTATCGGTCCCGCTCTTTATTCATTACGTGTTTTCGTGTTGTCGGAGTCACACTGTTTCAAATTTTATCTCTGTTTTTTAGTTTATTTAGTATAGAAACATCGAAGTTTAAAATGGGAAAACGAAAGCGTTCGCGATCTAAGGATAGTGAAGATCATAGTATGCGAAAAAAGGTTAAAAAAACTCGAGCGTAAACTGCAAAGATACCGACGAAGTAGTTCATCATCTTCGGATCATTCTTATTTTGAAAGTTTATCTGGTTATAAAGACGCAAATAATGTTGAATGTCTGGACGAACAAGGTATGTACCTAAAGGGCTAGCTGATTATTAATCATTATTATTATAGACTGTGTCCCAAACTACTTTCTTACACTAATTTTTTTTCGGTATACCCGCATTTAATAACTTATGAGAAAAGTATAATTTATTGTAATGTTATACGGTAAATAATATACCTAAACCCTTGTCCACGTATATCGTGTTGACGATAAGACCTTATTCAAGACGTAAATCTGTTTGAAGATGCGAAACAATTTAAGAAGTATTTCCTCCACGTAAATCGTGTAGAGGACAGTACAATTCTCCACGTAAATCGTGTCGAAGATTTCAAGCTACGTTTTGGTTTGGGAACTTGGTCAGTGACGACCATGGTGTGAGATGTTTTAATTCCTTTCTCCACGTATATCGTGTTGAGGTGACATAAATCTATCCAACCTCCATGAGAATCATGTTGAGATCCTAATTGTCTTGCTCCGCGTAAATCGCGTTGAGTATCCAAGACATTAAAATACTATAACGATGCTCATTTACAGGTGAAGAAATCCCATACGAGGAAGTGAATTTGAGGGAATTTGATGTACACGCACCGGTACTCTCGGAACCACGGAGCACAAAACCAGTGGAGAGAGCGTGCCGGGATTACCGCGGGCGCCAAGCGTATGCAGTATCAATCACATGCGGCGAAATTTTAGTCAGTCGCAACATTCGTAGGTACGACGTACGAACGTCACGCGCTTCCGTCTTTAAAACAAATAAACTGAAAAGTAATGCCTAGTTGTGCAATTAAATGGTGTAGAAAGTGTTCTAATACTTCAAGTTACACAAAAGATGGGATAACATTTCACAGGTAAGTGTTTTTCTACTCCATTTAATCAATTTCATTAAGTAAAATCAAATATTTTTATTTCTGGATGGTTCCGCTGCTGTCTCTTTCTGGTACACTGATTCGCGCGTTAGTCGTTGTCTCTTTTTTTCTCGATAGTGCTGCATCGCATCACCACGACGATTATATCGATATGTTAGGCTCCAAGACGGAAAAAACTCGTCGAGCGAAAAAAAATACTCAGAATGCATTGTTTATTATTAAGTATTACACAATACTTTGTTGCCGAAATTAATAAGAACTGCAGCTGTGTACGTTCTTTTGTTTTTTATTGTCATGCCCGTATTTACCATATCATAAATCTAACCTTTAATCGAGCAATTCATGTATCTTTATATATATAACTAGCTGTTGCCCGCGGCTTCGCTCCCGTGGACCACCCCACATGATCCATTTTCGGGAATAAAAAATAGCCTATGTCACTCAGGAATAATGTAACTTCCTAATGGTGAAAGAATTTTTAGAATTGGATCATGAGTTCCAGAGATTACCCCCTACATACAAACTTACAAATTTTACCTCTTTATAATATTAGTATAGATTCTACTGTACGTGTTATGTCACTGCACTCCTCCTAAACGACTGGAACGATTTAAATGAAGTTTTTTTTTTGTATGCGTTTGGGTGGCGCCCCGGATGTTTTAGATTCACAATAGGATAGGGTAAGTAGGGTAGGTAGGGTATTTGGTGTTTTTATGACAAAACAAAGTTTGTCGGGTCATAACGAAAAATAATACAAGTCCAAAAGATTACATAAGAAAAACATATTCAAAGCTAATTCATTTTAATAACCAGTAAATTCATATTTTTTTTTTAATTATACCTTTAATTTATTAAACACCTGTTTTATTTCAAAATCGAACCCGTAATCTCTGTATCCTAAAGAAATCCTTACACTATTAATAAGTTAAACAACTATCGATATCGATATTTTTTTAATTTCTTGTTTGGAATCCCTAAAGAATCAGCTGTCATTTGGTTGTCAATCTGTCGCCCAATCACAGCGGAGGAAGCTTACCTCTGCCCCCGCCGTTATTTGGTGACTTTGGTTTAGAACTAAAACGTGCCGATGCTCTCTCCACTGGTTTTGTGCTCCGTGCTCGGAACCGATCGTACCGTCGGCTGCTGAGGAAGCGATAACTTTGGTCGCCACGGAACCAGACAAAACTGAAGAAATACTTGACCCTGAAATTTTAATGATGCTAGGTGAAGATCCATCTACCCAGAAGGAACATGGGGAGGATTTACATAAGGATATTGCTGCTAGATGGACACATGTATTAAGTAATGGGTTACCTAAAGAAATAAAATTGGAATTAATGAAACAATACTTACCGGCAGAAAACTGTAGTAGTATGAATGCACCCAAACTTAACCTAGAAATTGAGGCGGCTTTGTCAGCCCTTAATATTAAAAAAGATCTGTTTAGCCAATACAAGCAGAATCAATTATCTAGCTGCTTAACAGCTATAGGTATAGTCCTTAATTGGGCTTTGTCAGCTTCTAAAGACGTGTCCGTTTCGACTGCTCGGCCACTATGTCGTAGAAAAAAAAAACTTATGTCAGCATTTCGAAGGAATTTGTAAAAGATGAACAGTGAAAACCGCAAATTCGAAGAGTCAATAATCAGAAAGTTATGTGGGTTTAACCGTGGCCGCGCAGTCCGCATGAATTCAACTGCGCGGCCACCAGTTCTCTTAAACGGAGCGTTGTAAAAGTCTAATTCCTTTTGCTAATCACTGACAGGATTTCGAAGAAAATGTAGATCATAAAAATAATGCCCTACTGTCTGTAGTTCACGACCTACATCACTCCAAAGTTTGGCCGCGCAGTCCGCACAAAGCGAACCGCGCGGCCACGAGTTTTTTTTAATAGACCTTACACGGAGCTTAGTAGAAGTCCCATTCTTTTTGCTAATTACTGACACCATTTCGAAGAATATGTAGACAGTATAAATAAATCCTATAATTAAGAACTACAAGACCTACAGAACTTAAAACCTATAATCGAAGGAAAAAATAGGGTGACCAAGATTTATAGTGTGTGAATCCAGGCTTTTTTCCATTTCAATATCATAGTATAAATATATCATCACTACACAATATACAAAGTCGCTTTTTCTGTCCCTCCCTATATCCCTATGTATAGATTTTAATGCGGTTTTTTTAATAGATAGTGATAGAAGAGGAAGGTTTATATGTATAATAATAAAATCCATTAAATAGGGGCTGTTATTTTTGATGTTTCTAACGTGATGTACAACGTTCGAAGTACTTCGCCCGCGCGTATTTAAACGTTTTTATAAACCTGTTCAGTAGTAGTTGCGCAAACACACACACACATTATTACAAACTTTCACGTTTATAATATTAGTAGGAAGTAGGATGCCTCAAAAAAAAGTATAGGGTAAAATAAAAGCTAGCTCGCAAAAGACAGATTTTTCATACTTTACATTTTAATTTTTTTATTTATCGTGATATTTTGAAAAATGTACACTATATCTATATAAATTATAGCACATGTGTTATTCTGACATGTAAGCTATTTTACTGCAAAGTTTCAGAAAAATCCGTTCAGTAGTTGTTGCGTGAGAGCAACAAACACACACACACACACACACACACATTATTACAACCTTTCACGTTTATAATATTAGTTAAATTATTAAATTATATGAAACATCTGTCCTGTCTGCGAATGAAAGGAATGCCAAAAATATAATATCTTCCTAGTGTTTATTTATAAAACTTAATTATTTTATAATGATGACGTTTACCTATTGCAGTAGTCCATGCGTTTCATATCCAAGATGTAAGCTGTTTTAAATAACTTCCTAAAAAAGTCACTGTGCGCTTGCGTTGGTATGTTTTCATTCGAGAGTATAGGTAAGCACCTACCCAGTTGCGTCTGTAGCGACTCCCAAAATGGCTACAATATCAGCGGGGAGGGGTCCCGCCCTGCCCCGCGGAGCTTGACTCTGTATAGTGTTTTTATTCAGTCTCGGTTGTTACAGAGTGCGCCCGTGTTTATCAGTGCAGTGTTAGATAGTTCATAGTTATTTCATAGGATTGTATTGTGACTATACTAATTGTCTTTAATACTGTTGCTTTTATCACACAAGGAAGTTTTATCAATCAAGCGGTAAGTACTTATTCAAAACATTAATAAAATGTAATGTATTGGAACATGCGTGTAATTCCCAATTCTTTATTGCATGCCTACAGTTTAAGGTGGGTATTGTTAAATTGAAAGTTGAATACAGTGGATAATATGTTAAATTTAATGCAACATTATAACCATTATCATAAAAAAATGTTTTACCTATTCGGTAGGTCAATTCTAAGCCCTCGAAATACATTGCCAAAAGGATTGAAACTCATATGAATTCGATATTATATTAAAGGAATAAACAAATAGATACCAAATATAAAACTTCCTAGGAAATGTTCGTCCGCGGCAGACTTCCACTAAAGCGGCAAACTCGCGTCAAAGCTCGCGTTGTTACCGTAGCTGGCCGGAGGACCACTTCTTACCACTAATACATCGCATTTTTTTTCAGAACGATGGGTAGAAAAGGACGTAAACTGAGAGTCAACGAAGACAAGCTAAAAAAAATATTTATAAAATATTCCACAGACTGCATAAACACAAAAATTAAATATAATGATCCTATATTTCATACTATCTCAGAAGAAATAAATCACGATATGTCACCGCTTGCGTTGTACTCGTGGCTAAAGAGAAATTACAATAAAGTTTTTGATATAAGTACGACGACAGAAAGTTCTTTATCTTCTCCATCGTGTCGGAGCACGACATCTTCAACGACAAAAAGTGAAATTAATGATAAGCATACAAATCAATTTTCTTTCTTACTAGATGAGCATGAGTGGAAAAAAGTAGAACCAATTTCTGTTCGTTATATAAGACGAGATCTAAAAACTACATCGACACACAAGAAATACAAAACATTGCCTAAGTTCAAGTGGAGCAATCTACTCAAAGAAAAAATATGGCAGTACTCGAGACGACCTTGCACGTGGACTTTCAAGAATAAATTAATTGACTCAGAAGATAATGTGAAAATAAAAGGGAAATGCACACAATGCAGCTGCACTGTAGAAATATGTAGCGAAAAGTTAACAGACAAAACAGCAACTATAAAATGTACAATTTTTAATACAGATAACTTAGTTCCGCATAATCCAAAACTGAAATCTAAGATGTCACCATACAAAAGAAATCAACTTGCAAAGAAATTACAGTACAAATCTGCCACAGTAATTCATAAAGAAATAGCTTCAAAAGTTATTAAGTATAAAGATAATGCAATCCCTCCCATACTTCCTACAATGAACGCTCTTCGGAAAATAAAGCACGAGAAGAGACAAAGTAATCGTTTGCATGCCAATCCCATTTTAAGCCTACTTATGATGTCAATGTTGCCAAGTTTTAAAAATTTGATTCGCGAAATAAAACTTGTCCCGAATTTTTACATGTATTATTGGTCTGAAGAACAAAATCAATTCTACAAAGATTTTTTAGAAAAAAATCCACAGGAAGTAACTATCACTATAGACGCCACGGGATCTTTCTTTCACCCAATAAAACTTCCTGATGGATCAACATTAACTAAGCGACTCTTTCTATACGTTTGTATGCTAACTTCAAAAACGATAAAATCTCAAGCGATATTTCAAATGATAGCGGACACTCATACTGCAGATTCCATATCATCCTGGTTAAAAAGATGGTATAAGGAAATACATACCGCTCCTAACGAAGTTGTAACTGACGACTCGTCTGCTTTGATTGCTGCAAATGTAGATGCTTTTACAACATCTATAACAGTGAAAAACTATCTGAGACAATCATTCTTAGTGTTGAGAAAACTTAGTGTAAACTTACCAGAAGTTTTTCTTAGGTTAGACACCAGCCATTTTATTAAAAATGTTTACAATTTACCTTGTTTTCAAAACGTGGATACTCCAATTAAAATGTTTTTTATTCGCTGTATTTTATTGATAAAAAGATCTGAAAGTTTTGATGAAGTCAAAATGATAGTTTCAAATATGGTCAAAATATGCACTTACAAATACTATAACACTACTAATAAAGCTTGGGACTTAGCAATGCAAAATATGAAGGAGAGATTATTCGCTACGGAAGATCCGGTCCCCGAATATGGCGGTGAAAGAGAAACTTTCTATCACGATACCTTAATAATTGAGGAAGATAATATAATGTATTGGTTTGATGAGATCGTTGAGCAACAAAAAAGCTTATTTCAGACGCCGACTGAAACACGCAACAAATATTATCTGCCCCACCTAACATCAACTTTGAGAAGATTGCTAATCAAGCTTCCATTGTGGAGTAACGTAATGTGTCCTTTGTATGATACACAAAATAAGTCGCCTACATCCTCCTCAGTAGAGAGTTACTTCAAAACACTAAAGCATTTGTTATTTGAGACTCGTACTCACAAATATAATATTGATGAGTTTTTGAATATTCATTACAATTTTCTGCAAGGAGAAACCAAAGTTAGTTTGAAGAGTCTGAATGATATTCCACACAATATTAGTTCTAAATCCCGAAAACGAAAGTTAAAGCGAGTTAAAAGCATTAGCATAAAGAAAAGAATAAAAAATGCTGCCGTGACATTCACTTCCGACTCGATATTTGCTGAGGAGCCCTCGTATACCGAAAATTGGAAGGGTGAGGGATATGAAACTCATAAAATAACATCTACTTCAATCTTATTTTTAAAAAATGGAAATGTAATCGAATCTAAACAAAATGTTTTAAACACCTGCGCGTTTGATTCTGTGTTTTTTATGCTGGCACATGGATACCAAACAAACAATTATATTCGCGAAGTCTTCAACTCTTGTGAAAATAGTTTAATTCGTGATTTTATTAATATATTAGCCCAAAATCAAAATGAAAAGGAAGCATATAAGCTAAGAGAAAACATTGTTTCACTCTATTACCAAAAAAAAAACAATTATTACGAATGTAATTGTAATATGGCTTTTGTGTTTGAGCATATACTTTTTGATTTCTTGTTTAGTGCAGAAAGAAGTAAAAAATGTATTACGCCTTTTTGTAATGAGAAAAATGTAACAAGATTCATTGTGTTTCTTTCTCTCAATTTCGATATTATTAACATGTTTGGTATCAGAAGCTTAGAAGACGCCATCGTTATCGATAATTTAGAATTAAAACATTGTTTAGAATGCAATAACAAAAGCATTAAATACGAATACAAATTAAATAATATTATTTTATTTGATTTAAATGGTACTCAAAACATTATACTTAATGAAATACCACGTTATATAAAAATAACGGAACGTAAAACATTCAAGTTGATAGGTGCGTTAGAGTATGTTCTTCCATGTGTTGGCAATATCGGTCATTACAAGTGTCATTGCTTAATCGACGACCAATGGTTATGTTATGACGACAACCGAAACAAAACTCATGAAAGTTCAGTGCAGCCCATAACACTGCACAATTTAACTTATGGTCTTATTGGTAGTTAAGTTACATGATAATAGGTGAGAATTTTGCTCTAAAGTGGAGCTAAAATTAGATTTTTATTATATAGAGACTTGTTAAATGTTAGATAATAGTAGGCTTATATCGAAATTCACTGTGATTTACATGGTATAGGAATATTTTGTGATTTTATCGTAGTAAGTTTTGCTATAACGATTATAGTATGACTGATTTGTTTGTAATAAAAATATTATGATGTTAATCGATACAAAAACGTAGGTCGTTATTTCTTGATTAAATTGTAATTGTAAGTACAATAACAAATTAAACTGTGATTGGTAGGTAGGTGTAAGTTGTATAATTTTAAGTTTTAGAAATGTTGTTGTTATCGTAAGTCAGATTTTGTTTTTAAATTCTGATTGCAATATGAAAACGAACTGTGATTGTTGAATTAGGTGATTTAAAGTATACTTTAATAAAACTTTATCTACTTACAAAGTTATAATTTTATGTTATATAGGTACATGATGTTGCTCTCGTATATCTAGTGTAGTTTTTAAATAAGCTACTTTTTTTAGCTTATATAGTTATGATCTTAATCGTTACAACAACGAAAATAAGCAATTATTTTTTAAATTGTAATTATAAATATGAAAACGAATTGTGATTTTTAAATTATGTGATTTATAGTTTATAGTAATATTATGTTTTATCTATTACTTAAGAAATAGAAATATAAATCAATCGATGACATTTTTTCTTTATATCCTTTTAATTAGCTTCTCTACTCAATTTCAAACCAAAAGACTAAAACTATTTGCATGTTACGATAAAAAGTATAGAAATATACGTGACAATGAAAACGTCTTATATGGGAATATCTCGTCAGCGCATCGTAAATCATGGTCACCCTTCTTTTAACTCTAGTTACAGGGTATAAGTTCTGTAACTCGCGATTTTCAAACATTAGAACTTCATTCATGATGTTTACAAATTCTTCGAAATCGTATCAGTGATTAGCAAAAAGAAAGACACCTGTACCAAGCTCCGTTTAAGCTCCACTTTAAGAAACACGTGGCCGCGCGGTTCGCCATTACGTGAGTGTTGTGGAACGAGAAGTCCAAACTTTAGAGCTATATTTTTACAATGTATTTTTTCTTCGAAATCCTATCAGTGATTAGCAAAAAAACTTAGACTTTTACAACGCTCCGTTTAAGAGAACTGGTGGCCGCGCGGTTCGCTTTGTGCGGACTGCGCGGCCAAACTTTGGAGTGATGTAGGTCGTGAACTACAGACAGTAGGGCATTATTTTTATGATCTACATTTTCTTCGAAATCCTGTCAGTGATTAGCAAAAGGAATTAGACTTTTACAACGCTCCGTTTAAGAGAACTGGTGGCCGCGCAGTTGAATTCATGCGGACTGCGCGGCCACGGTTAAACCCACATAACTTTCTGATTATTGACTCTTCGAATTTGCGGTTTTCACTGTTCATCTTTTACAAATTCCTTCGAAATGCTGACATAAGTTTTTTTTTTCTACGACATAGTGGCCGAGCAGTCGAAACGGACACTCTAAAGACACGTTACCACACGCACAGGAAATTATAAAACCATTAAGTGACGCTGGACGACTCCTGTGTGACTGTCATTACAGAGAATCACAGTCGAGGCGATATGCCGTCATTAACAATTTGAATAAAGATACTCGAGAAATTGTGAAGAATACAAAGATCGATCAATACTTATTCGGTGCCAACCTTTCTGAACACCTCAAATCGGCCAAAGCAATTTCCAAATCTGGTCTGGAAATGAAGACTACTCAGCGCGCTCCGTATAAGCCTCCGACAACACAATACCCAAGGGGGGCTTTAAACGCGAGGGGGTTCCGCGAGCAGCAGCCGGCCAGCCGCGTCGGAACCCCGCGCCACGGAGGCCAGCAACAGCGCCGCGGGATCGCCGCCCAGACTCGTACCGCCAGAACCGGACCAGCTCAGCGCGCCAGCGGAACAGGAAGCGCTGACATCATTAACCAAGGTAGCAGTCGCAGGTAGATTGCAATATTTTTATCATAACTGGCGTCGCATAACCAGTGATCCTATAATTTTATCTTGGGTTCGAGGCTATAGTATACCGTTTGAGCAAGAACCTGTACAAACTATTCCTCCCCAAAATTCCCGTAAATCGATGGCGGAATGCAAGATTATTGATAATTGTATCACAGGATTATTAAAATCAAAGTTTATAACAACCTGTGAGCCCTGCGAGGGACAATTTATATCACCCATATTCACATTACCTAAAGCTAACGGAGAACAAAAATTAAATAAATTTATTCATCTTAAACACTTCAAAATGGAAGATTACAGAACAGCATTAAGATTATTAGATAAAAATAATTTTATGGCAACTTTAGATTTAAAGGACGCCTATTTTTTAATACCTATATAACACAATATAACTTTATTATAAGGTCTTAGGTACAATCTCGAGGGATAAACAGCGTTGTTACACAAGTCAAGTATTATAGCGGCCGTCACACGATCGCAGCGTGCGCGGCGCGATCTCTCTCAGTACGTAGCGGGGAGCCGACTGTCCACGCGAGCGAGCGATGGCGCGGGGGGTAGAAACAAGGGAAGTACCTATCCTTGACGCGGCGCGCGGGAATACATGCAACTCAACGCTACACACTCCCCCTCTAGTTCGAACATAGCGCCCTCGCGTTCGGACTAGCAATCAAATCTACGCGGTCGACCGCGTCTGCGCTTCTCTCTAACCGGGGCCTCGACATCACCAATGAATGGAGTCAAATCAGAGACGTGGTAACGTCCTACGTGCTCACCTCTAGTACTCCCTCCACTAGGTAAGTAGTAGGGCTTACTACTTCGCGGATGCGATAAGGACCATCCCTCCGGGGTATGAATTTCGCAGACTGCCCGGGGCCGACATCATTCATGCCTTGCGTTTTCAACAAAACAAGATCACCTACCTTGTATTCTGGAGGGGCGCGTCTGCCTTCATCTGCGTACTTCTTCTGCAGAGACTGGTTACGTTCGTGAACGTCTCGAGCGTCAAGCAGCACCGTAGATAACTTACGAAGGTAAGGAGTGATATTGTGGACGAAATTATCGCTGTCCACAATGGTCTTCATGTCTGCCACGACGTCCGATGGCGCGCGCAACTCTCTCCCGAAGGTAAGGAAAGCTGGTGAAAAGCCAGTGCTCGCTGTAACAGCGGAGTTCATCGCGAACCTTATGGCCGCGAGATGAGTGTCCCACGATGCGTGATCCTTTCCTACTAGTATCGCTAATTGTGGTTTAAGGTCACGGTTTTTCCGCTCAACGGGGTTCGCTTCTGGGTGATACAACGGCGTCAAAGACTGTTTGATACCCATCACATGACACGTCTGCTGCATCACCTCAGCAACAAACTGAACTCCGTTGTCGCTGATCATCCTGTGCGGGACTCCATACCTCAGAAAGATCTCGGATATTAAAATCTCAGCGCATTCCACGCTGGTGGCCTTCTCCAACGCAAATAGCTCAACCCAATGGGAGCACGTGTCTTCTAGAATTAAAATCCAACGGTTCCCTTTCGAAGTCTTTGGTAGGGGTCCGAATAAGTCGACCGATACCACTTCGAATCGCCGGGTGGGTGCAGGAGTCTGGAGTAGTCCTGCAGGCTTCCTGTTGTCTATCTTGTACTGCTGGCAAGCTGCACAGCGTTTAATATAGTCTGTGACAAAAGACTTCATACCTGGCCAAAAGTATCGTGCTCTGATGCGTTGTAGGGTACGTTCAGCACCAAAGTGGCCTGCCGTAGGAGCGTCGTGGAACTCTACGAGGACAGCATCTCTCTCGTGTTTCGGCACCACGAGGCAGGCGGACTCGGCGTCCTCCGATTCGGGTGCGCACCTATACAACACACCATCAGATACCAGGTATCCTCTCTCTGACCATCCTCTCCCCGACCATCCTCTCCCCCTAAAGGGATCGTCGTTTGTCTCAAGATACTCGACGATACTCTTCAGCTCTGGGTCCTTGAGTTGATTAGAGCGTACATCTTCAGATGTCCTATGTGGTACATCTACGGTCACTAAGCATACTTCGCAACCAGCTGGGCGGCTTAGTGCATCAGCAATTACATTCACCTTCCCGGGAGTGTACTGTATCTGCAGGTTATAGGCCTGAAGGGTTAATGCCCATCTGGCGAGACGACCACTAGGTGACTTAAGGCTCATCAGCCAACGTAACGGCTGATGGTCGGACTTAACTACTACCTCCGAGCCTTCCACGTAACCTCTGAACTTCGTGACCGCCCAGACAACGGCAAGAGCTTCGCGCTCGGTAGTGGTGTAGTTGCGCTCGGCTGGCGAGAGTAGGCGACTGGCATACTCTATGGGTCTTTCGTCAGAGCCCTCCCCCTGCATCAAAACTGCGCCGAGACAGTAGCCACTGCTATCTGTCCGGAGAGAAAAAGGCTTGGACTCGTCAGCCTGGCGAAGAATGGGAGCGGTGACCAGGAGCTCCTTGATGCGCTCAAAAGCAGCTTGCTGCTCATCATGCCATCTCCAACTGCTGTTCTTCTTGAGCAAGTCAGTCAAAGGCTTGGTGATTGTAGCGTAGTTCGGTACAAACCGTCGAAACCAGCTGGATGTGGCCAGGAAACCTTTAAGCTGCCTCTCGTTCTTCGGGGCAGGCATGTCAGCAATAGCTGAGGTTTTCTCTGGGTCTACCTGTAGACCTCCAGGAACAATTATGTGAACAAGGAATTTCACAGAGTCGCGGGCGAAGCAGCTTTTCTTTCGATTGACTCGAAGGTCGAACTTCTTGAGTCTTTCGAAGATAGCTTCGAGATCTTCAATATGACCTTCAAAACTCGGTGACAAGATTATAAGATCGTCCAAATATCCCAGAATAGTCACAGGCCTACTTCCTGCTAGGATATCGAAGCTGCCGCTTACCTCTTGTCCTCTTATAGGCACACTCAGGTTTGACTTGAAACGGTCTATTAATCTCTGAAACGTGGCGCCAGAGTTGCGTAGGCCCATCGGCATCCTCTTAAACCTATAGGTGCCGGAGGGTGTAACGAATGCAGTTTTGTCGCGGTCCTCTTCAGCGACACAAACCTGAAAGTAACCGGAGTGGAGGTCTAGCGTCGTCATGTAGCTGGTCGTCTTCGCTGCATGAAGCACGTCTTCTATGCGCGGGAGCGGGTACCTATCCGGCTCAGTCACGGCGTTGAGCTTACGGTAGTCCACGCATAGGCGGACGCCACCATCCTTCTTCGCGACTAAGACGACGTTGGCAGCCCATGGTGACTCTCACTCCTCTATTACATCTGCACGCATCAGCTTCTCAAGCTCACCGTCCAACAACTCTCTCTTACCTTGCGACATCCTATAAAATATGGTGGTGAAGCGGTCGGTTCCTGCTTCTCGTCAACCCGAATGTGATGAGTGGCGTAAGTTGTAGGAGGGCCTTCGGTGGCGAAGCGCTCAACTCTCTCGGTTATGAGCTGGTTGAGTTGTGTCTTTTGAGCAGGTGACAGCTTCGTCCCTTCATCCTCTCTCAGCGCCAAGCCGGTGGTATCAACCTGCATCAGCTCTGCATCACTGGTGGATGTAAGGCTAAAAGACTGCATAAAAGTATACTTCTGCCCTGGGAAATTATTAAAATGCCAACGGTTATGTTGGAGGTCCACTAATATACCTGCTTTAGCAATAAAGTCCTGTCCTAGAAGCGTCCTATTATCCGCTTCTGGTATCACTAGGAAAGTGGTGGGGATAACGCGTCCCTGTATGGTGACGTTCGTGTCACATGATAATAACTCACGTACCTGCTGCGTGCCATCGGCGAGGCCGAGGTTGCGACGTGTCTTCGTAAAAGTAGTCCCGCTATCTAATAATATTTTATAGAGTCCGGGACTAGCGAGACTCTCAGTAGCACCTGTATCCAGCACTGCAACACCTACTAAAGACGCAACTTCTATCTTGACCGAAGGGTGTGACAGATCAGACTCATGGGTGATAGCACTTTGGAAACTCACCTTATCGGCGGAGGGCGTGCCTTTACACGTCGGACACTTCGAGCGTATTACCCCTTCTCGACCGCAGCCGTAACAAGACAGCGGTGCATTATTACTTTGGTCACCCGATTTTTTTTTTATCTTATATAGGCTCGCGCTTGACCACCATCTCACCTGATGGTAAGCGATGATGTGGCCGATGATGGAGCACGCTTGCCTAGAAGTAACCTATTCACTCTTGACTTAAAGACCCCTAGGTTGTAGCTATCGGGAAACACAGACTCCGGCAGGGAATTCCACTCCTTAGCTGTACGCATAATAAAAGTATTTTCAAAACGTTTAGTGCGTATGGGTGGGATGTCCACCATGTACCGATGGCGCATCGCCGTACGTCTGGTAGTCCGATGATGAAACGGGCTGGGCGGAATTAGATTATGCAATTCCATCGCACATTCCCCGAAATGTAATCGATAAAAAACCGACAAGCCGGCAACTCGGCGACGATGTTCAAGGCTCTGGAGCTTTGACTTAACCAATGCCTCATCGCCGATGAGCCTCTTGGCCCGCTTTTCGATCGACTCTAGTGCATCAAGTTGGTATTTGGCAGAGCCGTCCCAGAGATGAGAACAGTACTCCATGCATGATCGAACTTGCGCTTGATACAAGCTGAGCAGCTGTTCTGGCGTGAAGTACCTTCTCACCTTTGCAAGGATCCCCAGCTTCTTGGCAGCCAGCTGAGCCTTTGCCTCAATGAATGGGCCAAAATTGAGAGTCGATGTCAACGTAACGCCAAGCAGCTCAAGATGGTCAGTTATTGGCACGGTCACACCTCGGAAAGTTGGAGCCGGGTGAAATTGACTCTTTTTTGCGGAAAAAAGACACGCCTGGGTTTTAGCAGCATTAAACCTGACCAGATTGGCATCGCCCCATTCGGAGACTGCCTGCAAGGACAGGTTTAAGCGCTCCACCATGGCCTCCCGGAGAGACTGGACCTGAGGCCCGGTAGTACGAGCGTTGGACAAGTATCTCTCAGCAACAGTGCTGTCGTCTGCATACCCAAAGGTACCGGGTTTTAGCAGATCGTTAATGTGCAGCAAGAATAAAGTTGCTGAGAGTACTGACCCCTGAGGGACACCGGCATTAATATCCAAGTGGTCCGACGAGCAGCCATCGATAACCACTCGAATGGACCGATCTCTCAGGAAGTCTGCAATCCAATCACACAGACCACCGGGCAAACCGAATGAAGGAAGCTTACCAATAAGGCTTTCGTGCCAGACCCTATCAAAAGCCTTCGAGATGTCGAGGGAGACGGCAAGCGCTTCCCCATGCCTCTCGATGGCCTCACTCCAGATGTGAATGGCATACGCTAGAAGATCCCCAGTAGACCGATTTCGGCGGAAGCCGTATTGCCGGTCACTCAGGATATCGTTAGTTTCTAGGTATGCCAGGAGCTTAATATTGAGTACGCGTTCCATACTCTTACAGAGTATGGAGGTTACAGATATGGGTCTGTAGTTGGCCGGGTCAGCTCGGCTGCCCTTCTTGGGCACAGGCTGCACGTTAGCCTGCTTCCAAGCATTCGGCACTTTTCCAGCCTTATACGAAAGGCGGAATAGGCGTGTCAAGATCGAAGACAGTTCAGGCGCACAGGTTCGAATTTTGCATTCATCTATCGAATGACCAAACCGTTTACAGAAAGCGCAGCGCGGTCGAACACGTTTCGTATTCGAATTAGTATCGTTACAAATATTCGAACTAGAGTCGGACACAGCGTGCGAAGGGTTACTTTTGATTAACCGTTGCAGTCGGAGGGTTAATGTTTACATTTCGAGATTTCGCGGAACTTGCAGTGTTATTACTATTATTAGTCGAGGTATTCGCGTTATGAGGCTAGGTAGCTAGGTAGCTTATATGGTATACGCGACATTTCTGCTCGCACTCGCGATATAAAGGAGTCGACACTATCGTTATCACTTTGTTCGCGCGCGAATATTTCTCGTAAGATCCGGTGGGCGGGGCGCGGGGCGCCGTACATGAATCGAAGGCGGCGTATCGCGTCGTCCCAGGTCTCCACGGTAGATTTCACTCCTTGCCACCACACTGCGGCGTCTCCGGTCAGCAACATAGGTAGACCTCGAAGGGCGTGTCCGTCGGATACACTTGCGCACTCTTTGTAGATGAGCACGCTCTCGACAAATGCTTCTAGGGCTTCGGTACTGCGAGCGGCTCCGTCGAAGCGGGCCGTGCACCGGGTAAAGTTGCTGTGCATGCCATGCACGGTCGGTCCAGTGTAAACAGCGGTGGGTTGAGACGGTCCCGTAGGGTCGCTACTAGTTGACATCGGCGTCGACGTCGCTACACTTCTCATGACGTTGGATAACAATCGTGTGAGCTGTTCTTCGGACATGGAAATCATGTTACCACATACCGTGGTCGGGATCGGTGTAGCCGTTGGCGTGGTGTTCACGCTCGCGGGGTTTGCTACCGCCTGGCTTTCCTCATCGCTACTGGAACCAGCGTTTTCCTCCTCGTTTGCGTGCGCGCGGCGTGTTTTCGGCGGCATTTTCTCGACGGTAACACTCGGTAATGAACGCAAGCGGTAAATAACGGCTGTATAGTCCAGTAGATGCACTAATTACTCGATCCGTGACTAGGTAGAACACTGTTCGCGTGGTTTTCGTTCGCACTCGCGTCGGTTATTTTCCGTGTCGTAGGTATTTGCCGTACGGAGCACTTGCCACGAGTTGGGCGCAATTTAAAACACAATATAACTTTATTATAAGGTCTTAGGTACAATCTCGAGGGATAAACAGCGTTGTTACACAAGTCAAGTATTATAGCGGCCGTCACACGATCGCAGCGTGCGCGGCGCGATCTCTCTCAGTACGTAGCGGGGAGCCGACTGTCCACGCGAGCGAGCGATGGCGGGGGCGCGGGGGGTAGAAACAAGGGAAGTACCTATCCTTGACGCGGCGCGCGGGAATACATGCAACTCAACGCTACACCTATAAATACTAATGATAGAAAGAAATTACGTTTTAAATGGAAATTACAACTATACCAATTTAATGTTTTACCCTTTGGTCTATGTACTGCCCCATTTGTGTTTACCAAACTGTTAAAACCTGTTCTACAATATCTACGATGTCGAGGTTTGATGTCAGTTAATTTCTTAGATGACTTCCTATGTATTGGACAATCCTATGATGAATGTACCTACAATATTAAAAAGACACAATGTTTTACAATCTTTAGGTTTTGTAATAAACTTCAATAAAAGTCAAATAACGCCAATGACAGAATGCAAATTTTTAGGATTTATTTTCAATACCGTAGATTTGACTACTTATCTTCCTGAAGAGAAGAAACATCGAATCTTAAACAAAACCATAGAATTTCTAAATTTAAACAAATGCTCAATCAGGTACTTTGCTGAGTTTATAGGCCTACTGACTTCTGCATGCCCAGCAGTCAGTTATGGATGGCTTTATACAAAATTATTTGAAAGAGCAAAATTTCTAGCTCTGGGTAAACTGGTCTTCGGTTGAGACCCTCGCATAATTGGAATCAAACTTCACAAGGTAAGTTCGTTTGATTCTTAATTCTGTCCAAAATGGGGACGCTTCCAAAGTTTGGAAGTTTCTAAGGTCATTGGGGGTCGGTAAATCCAGACAAGAAACTATCTCTAAAGATGTAAATATTGACGCAATGAATAATCATTTTACTGCTTCGTCCAATTTTGATAGGACAACTAAATTAAATACATTGAATCATCTTTCATCTCTCCCGACTCCCAGTTATTCTCCATTTGTTTTTGGTCAATTTTCTGCATGTGATGTTAAGAAGAGCATACTATCGATTTCGTCAAACGCAGTAGGAAGCGACTGTATCAGCCGTAAAATGCTACTCCCGGTGCTGGACATTATCCTGCCCGTCATTTGCCACATCCTTAATTTTTCTGCGTCTAGCAGTGTCTTTCCAAGTTCATGGAAAGATGCTCAAGTAATTCCTTTACCTAAAAAGTCCAATCTCACATCCTTCTCTGAGTATCGTCCAATATCCGTCTTGCCGTTCCTATCCAAAGTCCTTGAACGGTTAATCCACAACCAAATAAGCACCTTTCTCTCCAAAAATAATCTCCTTAACCCCTTCCAGTCCGGTTTCCGCCCTGGTCATAGCACAACTACAGCGCTTCTGAATATTACGGACGATATAAGGTCTGCCATGGAGATGGGTAATCTAACGGTTTTGGCTCTACTGGATTTCAGTAATGCCTTTAATACCGTGGATTTCGATGTTTTACTTGGCGTCCTTGCCTCTCTTAACATATCTCCATCGGTTGTTGAATGGTTTCGTAGTTACCTGTTTGGTCGCCGACAACGTATTTGCATCAGGGAGACCTTGTCTTCCTGGTGTAGTACTTCTGCCGGGGTACCTCAGGGCGGCGTTCTATCTCCCTTACTCTTCGCAGTTTTTATTAACTCAATATCCAATGAATTAATTTCTTCCTACCACTTTTATGCAGATGATCTTCAAATTTACACACGATCTCCTCTTGGTAATCTATCTGAGGCTATCTTGACCCTGAATAGTGATCTGGCCCGTATCTGCGACTGGAGCAAGAGGCATGGACTTACGGTGAACCCTATAAAAACGCAAGTTATGGTGGTGGGCAGTTCAAGATTGGTCTCAAGGATCGACTGGACGACTCTTCCCCAAGTTTCTTTTGATAACTCTGTTGTACCCTTTAGCGAGAATGTTAAGAACCTGGGGATATTCATTGACAAGAACTTCTCTTGGACTGCCCAGCTACAGGAAGTTAGCCGCAAGCTATTCGCATCTGCTGGGTCTCTGAGGAGACTGCGTAATCGTTCTGCTGACTGCCACCAAGATTGCGCTTGCTCAATCTCTTCTTCTACCCATCCTTGATTATGCTGATGCCAGCTATCTTGACCTAACTGAACTACAACTTGATAAACTTGAGCGTCTTCAAAATTTTTGTATAAGGTTCATATTTGGTTTGCGCAAATATGACCATGTTCCGGAATTCCGCGAGAAACTCAAGTGGTTGCCAATTCGCCTTCGCCTGAATGCTCATATTCTTTCCCTCCTGTATAATATACTATTTCTCTCATCTACCCCTCTTTACCTCAAAAATCGATTTCAGTTTTTATGTGACTCGCACACGAAGGTTCTTAGGTCATCGGATAACATGAAAATTAAAATGCCAGTGCATTCCACTATCTTCCTGGACAAATCTTTTACTGTCCAGGCCGCTCGTCTATGGAATGCATTGCCTGTAACAATAAAACGCGCGCAATCATTACCGATCTTCAAAAGACTGGTCAAGGAGCACTACCTGTCACAGTGATCTTCTTCTTGTTGCAGCTGTATTGTTTTCTTGACTGTATATTTATATGTATGTATGTATTTATGTATCTATTTTAGTATTTTATATTTAGTGCTTTTTATGTTTGTGACTTATAGTTTTATTCAAACTTGCACCAAGTGCAACCCCATGTCGTGTCCAGGCTATCTCTATCCATTCTGGGTTGCCTGGAAGAGATCGCAGAACGCGATAAGGCCGCCTGTTGTATGTTTGTTTCAATTTTAAGGTTTCCGTGTGTAATATTGTTTTTGTCTTGGTGTACAATAAAGTGTATATATAAATAAATATAGAACATAGTATATAGAACACAGTTTATAGAATACAGTTTATAAAGCACTTACCCTAATACTTATTAATGTAGCCTCGATCAAAAATAGACTGCCTTTGATGACAAGAGCTACAATATTTATATTCTCGAAATGGGCGGGAAACGAGAAGTGCAAGCTTGTCGTTTACCAACCTGACAAAAAACAGTCCATCTTTGTTGCAAGCATAAAAATATCAAACAAATTATTGCCAACAGAAAAATCACTTAGTGTGCTCAATTAAATATAAAGATCGCTAACAGTAATATAACTGAAATAGTATTTAGTAGAGACTGATTCCACCACTTTGTTTTATAAGTTTTCTTATTACAGTTGCCATGGCGAAACATATTTTATATACGTCTTCTGTGGAGTATGACAAGCCACCCATATCTTTAATAGTAATTAGTTTATGATGTGGCAGCCTTTCAGATGTACTTAAACTATCCACACATACTTCGCATTTTAATGAATGACTTTGTCAGAATTCGGGAAACGTACCCACAGATATGTATCCCACGATCAGCTGGGAACCAAATGGGATTTGTTCGCAACTGAGTATGCCAACAAAAATGTCAGTTTTTATCGGCTTCTATATCAGATTCTAAGCAGCGAGTAGCTGACAAGATTTCATATTGCTCATCGTCATGTCTATTCATGTGTGTAGTACTATTAATTTACGTCAATAGAAGAATTGTGCAGAATATTGAAATTGTCTAGTGGAATATAATTGCCTGTAAAAGATGAGCAAAATTCCATGTGGTTCAATGTATTTTTATAAGCAGCTCAAAATTGTAAAACATTGGGGTTATTGTTATGTCCACCATGTTTTCTGATAACCCCAAAAAAAAAGGTCTAAATGTAACAAATTATGTCTTGTAGCCCAGAATCCGGCAGTTAGTAATGTTGGCTGCACTGTACGTGGCAGCCAATCACAGATCAGCCTCAACGGCCAATCAGGTGCGTTGAACGTTGGCGCCGAAAGCGCGCCACACGCGGAACTCTCGCGCGCTACGGCCCGAGAGTCGTTACCCAAGCGCTGTGCGCCGCGACACGGTTCGACTCGTGCTCGCAGAGCACCCCTAAGACTTGACCTATAGGTTTTAAGTTCGTGTTGTGTACTGTGTCCCTCTTAAATATATCGTTTACATAATTTAAAACGTATTTCCTTGAAGAGATCCCGTCAACCCTTGAAGAATGCCTAAACCCACACACCCGTCGGTTACATTTGGCGCCCTAACAGTAGGGGCCTTCAACTTCGTGAGACGAGGATTTTTTTTCTCTGTTTGTTGCGAAAGGCAATAATGCCACGAACAAGGCAGCAAGGATCTGAAGAGGATGGGGCTGATGAGCCTGCCACAATCACTATGGGGTCGGAGCAATTTGCGGCTCTAATGCAGACATTGCAGCAGAGCCAAGCTGATATCTTCGCGCGGCTCATCAACGAGGTGCGCACCTCGACGCCGGGGCCACTTTTCGACGCGTCTGTAATAACTCCCGCCGGTAACTTCACCAAGTGTACCGCTCGATTTAGTGGAAAAGCGGAAGACACAGAAGGTTTTATCGACGCGGTGAATGTGTATAAAGACTGCGTAAATATCAGCGATGAAAATGCCATAAAAGGATTTTCTATGTTATTAACGGACTCAGCCGCATTATGATGGCAAGGGGTAAAATCAGGCGTCACCTCATGGCAAGACGCCATTGAAAAACTGCAAAGTGCTTTCGGTGAGCGCCGCCCGCCATTTCGTATTTACCTAGACCTATTTTCACTACGGCAAAATACGGATCCGACTGATCTTTTCATTTCGAAAACTCGAGCGCTGATTTCGAAATTACCCGAAGAAGATTTAAGTGAAAAAGTGCAAATAGATATGGTTTACGGCCTTCTAGACCGTAGAATAAGGAAACGTGTCGAAAGAAGTTCGATTTCTTAATTTGAACATTTGTTGCAACGTGCCAGAGCAATTGAAGATTCGCTGGAAAATGGCGCGGATCTGAAGCCGCGAACGACCACGCCAGTCCAAGGCGTTAGCACAGACGCCAGCACCACTCGACACTCAGTTGCCGCCACCGGCGCTGTCATTCCCGCCAACTGCGATAGTTCATTGACCCGGGCTAAGGAATCTCGTAAAAGACTGTCGTGTAATTATTGCAAGAAATGGGGACATGAAAAGGCTAATTGTAAAAAGTTAATAGGTGATAGTGAAAAAGAAAACAGTGTTAAACCCGTAACACCCGTCGGTTACAGTCTTACATTATGTAATGATTATTTCACATCTTTCATTTTTTATCTTTTTTCATTGAATAACCACAGTCAGTTATTTTATAAATATTTGTTAGATTATTATTTTCCGCTTTAAAAAGAAACGTCAGCTAATTCTACCTACACTTGTTACACAAATTGTCACATCTTAATTTTTAGTCTATATGAAAATGGCGTCCACCAAATATTTTGTTCAAATTATATTTTAAAATTATTATCTAATTACTGGCCGATGAAAAGTTATTCCTTTGCACTTCGCCGTATTAGTTGAGTTATTAGTGCAATATCTTAAAACACACGACGGCATATTTAATGCGTTTGAACGTTTTTTCGTTTAAAAACAAAAAATTACATAGGTGCTCAAGATCTAGCAAGCTAATGAGTGAAGTGCGGCCAAAAGACTGCACTTGAACGGAACACAGTAGTGATGTGTGGCGACTTCTCTAGTGCGTAGTACATTAATACCTCAATGATTTGAATAGGTACTTACAGGCTGAGATGCACGCCACTGGCGAATAATTGATAAAATCGCCTCATCATCCAAGACTCTTCTGCCAATACTATTATTGCGACCAGTTGCAATGGCCAGTACAATTTACACAGCAGTTGTCCAAAATAGAGAGCCAGGTAATTCAAAATAGCAAGATCCATCGAATAGTCCTTTAAAGTATGCAAAGCCGAGGTCGTGGTGTTTTACAATAAAATATGGAAAATACATGCGCACTCAGAACGAAAGAAAACGAACGAGTGCCGGTTTATTTTTTTCTGCCTGTTTTTATTGCGAACTGATGAAAAATTAAAGGACGCCGATTCGCTATGATTCGTTTCCACCAAACGATTGATAATCACTTGTCACTACATTTTCAAACATTAGTTTGAGATTTTACCTATGTTTTTATCGATTATTTAGTTACATAACTTAATTTAACTTTTCTCGCTTCCTAGATAGAAACATGGTACTGTATTTTGTGATTTCCCTTAGAAAAATATAACGGATTTTTTAATACACATTTCAACTAGTTAACTGCTGGGCCCAGAAATGCCCGTCTCCTTTGATGATTTTATCGATGAATGCACGACTATAGAGCTTGGAACTCGAATCATAGACGGCTAATTAAAGGAAGAGTACGTCACATCAATCGTTATTATAAATTCGAGTCATATTAGCTGTGCTAGACCTGTTTACATTAAATTAAAAGTAAAGTATGTTTCACTTACCCCACCTGACCTTAAGTAAAATATTTTAAAACTCAAATAGCATTTCTCGTCAAACATAAAACGAATACCTATCAAACAACCAGACCTACTTCGCATCACATAGGTACTTTTCCGTAGGACAAAGGGCCTCGCAAAGACCTGCCACCCGGAGCCTCGCAATGGGTAAGGCCGCCGCTGGCTATTTGTACGGGTTTGGAAGAGGATGGCGATATACAGGTAGTTTTCTGTAAAATAGGGGACAAAACCGGAAAATTATTTAAAGTTGTTGAACAAAATATTTTATTCATCTCAGAAGATCAGGTTGTCCAGACACTCCCTATGCCAAATCGTATTTTGAAAGGGCAGAGGATGTTTAACTTCTTTAAAAGTCGGTAAATGTGTTTGAGAGAGCTTAATTTTATTTATTGGTCATGTAAGCAAGAGGGTGCCTATTTTTATTTATGTTTTGTTCATGTAGGCAAAAGGGTGCCTTTAATTTTTTATTTATTTTTTGTTCATTATTAATAAATATTTTATTATTTATTGAAGATAAAAAGGCAAGATAATTTACATTTGTGTATTTTTGTAAGTGAAACGCTCTTGTTTTTAGAAAAAAGGCTGTAATACGATAGTCTGACTATAAATATTAAGAACAATCAATACATATAATAAATCTGTAGAAAAATATTTTTTGTACATCGAAAAAAAATCCAAAAAAAATAGCCAGGGTGATAAAGGATAACCAACAGAACCCATTTCTAGCATTTTTGGAATTTTTGTCTGTTTGTCTGTTTGTCTGTTTATCTGTTTGTCTGTTTGTCTGTTTATTTGTGCACGCATCACGTGAAATGTACGAAACTAATGTAGATAACTTTTATACATAAAAATTGTGCAAATCTTTAAGAATTACTTAGTTTTTGTTTCATCGCAATCGGTTCACTCTATCAAAAGTTAGATGAATTTAAAGTGTTCAAGAAGTAAAATTATCACAGCTCACGCAATTCAGATACTCGAACAGTTGAACTCGCTATTCGATAGATGGCGTTGTGCATTTAAAGTCATTTTCTGAATCGCGGTGTTAAGATTTTACGCGAAAGAATGACCCTAGAAAAAAAAAATGTTTTAACCGACTTCCCAAAAAGGAGGAGGTTACATGTTCGACATTATGTATGTTCACCGATATCTCCGTCAATTGTAGACCGATTTCAAAAAATCTTTTTTTGTTTAAAAGAGTATGTTCCGAAATTGGTCCCATTTTAATTTGGTGTAGGACTGACGAAGCAATTCGAAGATATACAACAGAACTCTTCAATAAATAACGGCAAATCTCTCGGAATTGCTGCAATCGCATGTCTGTTTGTTGTTTATACCATTTCATAACATAACATCACGCCAGTACGCTCTTAAGGGGTACGCAGATCTGTCATTTCACCGGTTATGTTCAAGTTTCATGATATTTGGGTAATATATTCTGGCGTTATACGAGTAGGTAACTTACTAAACAACTTGCCTATTAGGTAGGTACAATACGCAAAATACGCGCTTAGTCGTGGAGTTGCGGAAAACAGCCCGTTTTAACCTAACCTAACCTAACCTAGGTAGGTACATCTAAAAAGTGAAAAATAAAAAAACTTTTTACAAAAAAATACTACCGACTTCCAAATAAAACTACAAAGTTAAAAATAACTTTATTTTTGGAATTCGGTGTCCATAACGCAATAAATTGGTACCTACGAAAGACACCGACTTCCAAAAATAAAGTTATTTTTAACTTTGTAGTTTTATTTGGAAGACGGTAGTATTTCTTTGTAAAAAGTTTTTTTGAGTATGTGGAGTAGGCAGGCAGGCTGGTAAGTATGGTAGGGTTGGCAGGCAGATGACGGGAGCGAAGCCGCGGGCACAGCTAGTGTTTAATAAAAGTTGATTTTATTCATTTTATTTAGTATATTATTGTGTCAAATTCTCTCCCCTGGTGAAATAAGTATCTACCCTGGTCCTGATGTCTCTCCCCTGCCCGATATATTTACCCTGGTCTTCGAAAAAGTAATAGATTATGTATAATGTGTCATACGTGAAAAGGTAAACAAACCGGACAAAAATTATAATATATTTCATGAAAATACTCTAACTTTTCTCCTTGGCCGTATCCTCTATGTAGTTTTGAAACCTCTTATCGTAGAATCACTAATAAATGATTTTGAATTATTCAGTGCAAAGCCAGAGAAAAGGCAAAGGAAAGTTAAAAAACATTTTGATGAACTAGCTGCTGATCACCGATTTCCAAACAGAGAAGAAATATTTGAAATTGAGATTTCCAATAATGTACTGGACATATTAATAGCTCAATTAAATACACGTTTTACTGGTATGAGTGCAGTCTGTCAATTATTCGATTTTCTAACTCCAACATCTTTATTGCATGTTGATTAAGCAGCTTTATTACAAAATTGTGACGAATTCCAAAGAAAATATTCAGTTATAGGCCCTAGCTTTTCACTTCAGTTTATTAATATTTACCACCTACTTTTACCTCAATTAACTCAAGCATGGACTGTTCACCAATTATGTAAGAAAATTATGAGCAAATATGAAGTACTAGAATGCGACCTAACGGAAGTATTTACAGCAATGTTATTATTCTTTACAATTCCTGTCACTTCTGCAGCAGCTGAAAGGTCATTTAGCAAATTAAGAACAATTTAAGAAATAGTAGGAGCAGTGGTGGCCCAGTGGTATCAGCCGCGACTTACCAAGTTGTAGGTCGTTCGAGCCCAGGCAGGCGCTTTACTTTGTTTATATTATTTCATCACCACTGCTCTCAAAACGGTGAAGGAAAACATCGTAAGGAAACCGGCATGTCCTAGAACCAAAAATTCGAAGACATGTGACATCCACCAACCCGCACTGGGCCCGCGTGAGATTACGGCCCATCCCCTCTCATAGAGAAAGAACATTAATAGGCTGATGATGATGATGATGGGCCAAACTCGACGCCGACATTTATCGCTAATAGCAATTGAAAACAAAACCGCATCAAGCCTGGATTTAACCAAGTCATTGATACTTTTGCTAAAGCTAGGAAAAGATTGTAAATATAATTGTTTTGTAGTCAGTTGGTAGGTCCGACCTTTATATAATAAACCCTTGAATCTTTTCAATTTCGTTTTATTGCCCAATACCTACACCAAGTATTAATTGAAATTTATGTTGTTGCTGTTTAATATTTTTATTACCTGCCCTGCAGTGCACGAAAAAGAGCTGATGATAAAATAGCTTAGCAGTTTAAAGTATTTGTAAATTTAATATTTTTACTTGATAAAACCTAACCAGTTTAGATAGCAGTGGGGCCCCATTTTTTGATTTGCCCTTGTTTACTTAGCTACGCCACTGCACCTATTAATAAGACATGGTGCTACTTAAATTGAGGTACTAAAACAAGAAGTAACAATTATCATAATTTTATCACAAAGTACCCCGACCGACGTTACGGTACCTTTTTTTATTTTTTTTATTTATCGATAGGCTCGCGTTTCCCCACTATCTCAAATTTTTCATTGAATGTGCTATAAGGTCTTCGCACATTTATACATCGACCAAACGCTGACTCCATTCCTACTAAACTCACACTGTGGCATTGAAATGTGAGCTTTATGTCGTGTTACTCAGAGTGGATATTTCACCGTTACATGTGACTTTCACAAACTCAACGTGTGAACCACGCGTCATTAACGCGTCGTGCACTTTTAACTTAATGTAACTTCTTTTAATGTAACACGTTACAAAGATTATATTTAAATGGCATACTGTGCGTCAAGGTGGAATGGAGACCTACCTACGTTATTAGTACCTATCTACCTTTTAAGGAAAATTGTACAAACTGTGAATCTACATTGTATTTTAAGATTCAAGCATTGATACAAAATGAAAAATATACTATGTATCCAATTATTAAAATTAAGTTAGTACCCAACTTACCTGTGATTTTTCCCTAAAAACGTTAATGCTACGGCAATGCAATACATGTAATTTGTTTGAGACTAATTTTTTAATAAACATAATGAACCATGACCATTTTATTATTTTTACTAACCTGACCAGCAAACTTTTGATACAACTGTACTAACAAAACATTCATATTACCCCGTTCATTTAAGACGGTTGCAGTAATGTGTGGTGCGGTAGCTTCTTATTTTCGCTATAACTTTCATTAAAGCCGTAATTGAATACTGAAATTAACAGGAACAAATGCTCATCAAGCATTTTAATTTGTTTAAAGTATGCGATGTTTCTTAATGTTATGAGAACTGCGTATTCGATTGCTAAAGTACAGCCAGTATCTTCATATATTTGTTAATGAACAATCTCGCACAAGCCCAAGACCTGCAAATACCAACCTAATGCTGAATATCGCCAGATAGATTGCATTATAAACATAATTAAAAAAAAAAAAAAAAAAAAAAAAAATAGTATCTTCATATTGTGTAAAATTACAAAATCTAAAAATCCTGACATTATAAGCGTCTACCACAGGTATTTTTTACAGCTGTTTATAATACGCGCAATGGATCTTTGTGTCTCTGAATTCGCTGCAAGACGTTGCGCAGTAGCTATTTTTGTGTCAATGTTGAAAGTGAATCTAGTATTGTATAACTGTCTCTTTCACTCGCTTATGTTTGTCGCATCGTCCTATCTCGCTTACTCTATGCAGTATACATGTTGATACACTGTCTTGGCAATGGTTGGCGGAGCGAACTTCAGAGACACAAAGATTTGCTTTGACTATTATATTTGGTTACAAGTGTAATACTGCATACTTGCAAACCAGTTTTGTCTGATTTTTGAAACCATTTAATTACATTGATTTATGTCAACTAAATCAAAAACTAATGTTTAAACAAATTAAGTTAAGGTCTTTTATACTTTTCAAAGTTCTGCATTGAACCATTTTCAAGATCTGTGAAATACCTAAATTTTACTGCTGCAAAATCTTAAATAACTTAAGAACCATAATACACACAAATTTTGCTACATATTTACAAACATTTCTTTTGGTTCCAGGCTAAAGAAAATTTTTGAAAAATAATTTGGCGGGGTTTTTAAATGTTACTCCAGCAAAATCTGTTATTCTCAAAATATTTTAAACTACAATTCAAACAAATTCTGCTATTAAAAAAAATGCTCCTCATGATACACTATTTATTTGTTATAGTCTCACCTCTCTAAAGCACAACATTTTGCCAGGGTAATGCACACAAAATAAACATCTATGTCATTTTAGATTTTAGTAACAGCAAAGGAGTCGCAATAAAAACCTTTTTATGGTTTGTTTAAGTTACCTTTAATTTTTCGCCTGGTGTTTATTCTCATATTACTACCCAACCTGAGAGACAACACCAAAGCCCTTAGGATAAAAACAACATTTTGAACCATTCCAACCAAAACACTCTAACCAAATTCATTAGATTTTAGTTCCATCTGAGGTGGCTTAAGTGAAACATTTTGCTAAAATCTTCTAGACATCCCAAGAACCACACAACAATATACTATTAGAAAGTAAGCAAAAACTGTTGACTGGAAGATATCTAGATAAGAATATATAAATAAGGCTCCCCATTGTGTGAGATTTAACCTCATTTTTTAATGCACATATTTTAGGGTGCACAATAACCTATAAAATAAATAAAGAGGACCCTCTGACCATACAATTCAGCATCACAGACTTATAAGTGTGAATAGAAGAAAGTCAACAAACCATTTTTATAGAACACATTTCAAGAAAGCCAACACGATCAACGATAACCGATAACCTCAATAAGACAAAGCCGAATTAATATTGATTTAAGACCAGATTGGATTTTCATAAACTATGTACTCACTGTCCCTCTTTCACAAACGACAGATTATATTTTTCATTATTATTTATTAATTGAATAAACTTTTCACCTATTTGGCCTTCGAAACCAAGCAATCAAACAAAATCAATTTCACAGAGTAGAAAGACGCAAATAAACTTTATTAAATTAGACCTTAGTTATGGTGTTATTATGCTTAAATAACTAAGGATTAGACAAACAGAATAGTAATCTTTGGGAAAAACATACAATGGATCACAGACTACATAAGTACATAATGATACTAGAAAGTCAAATCTCAATGGGTGGATTTGGAATATTTAGATTCTCACGGTCAGTCATCCATCCATCCAAGATAATAAAGGTGGAAACATATTATTAACACCCGACCCGACGCCACGCCACCCGCCGCCATCTGACGCGATAAGTACTAATCCATCCCATATATTTAATATGGTCAGAAACACATAGTCAACACGCCATGTGACGACACGCAATCACACGCGGTAACACGCAGTCGGTTTGGATCAGCGTGTTGCCGTGAGAGGGGGCACACACGCCACCCAACGCTTTGCACACAGTGTGTTCCTAGTTAACGCCCGACGCCACGCGTCAGTCAGTCGAGAGCATTCCTGGCATAAAGATATGTTTTGTATATTTTTATTCAAAATGTCGGATGAACAATTCATAGAATCAGTAAAATGGTACTCATTATTATATGATATGAATTCAGGCCAATACCGTGATTATAGTATTAGAAATAATACTAGAAACGAAGCTATGATAATTATGACAGTGGTGCCAACTTAGGGTAATTTACCCTAATTTAGAGTAAAGTTTCATCAGCACGGTAATTTTTAGGGAACAAACTCGGTGAAGATAAATTTTTAATTGGAAGTCGGTTGTATTTTTCACCCGACTGCCGAAGGAGGGTAATGCGTTTATTGTAAAAAAAAAATGTTCACTTTTTTGTGTCACATTACGGTACAGCACAGTTACATCCAAGAAGTAAAATTACTATAGAAATTGACCACCAATTTCTATAATAATCTTACTTCTTGGATGTATGTTTGTTACTCAATCACGCCAGAACGGCTAAACGGATCTAGATGAAATTTGGCAGACAGATAGATTATAGTCAGGAATAGCACACAGGCTACTTTTTATCCCGGTATAATGTTCCCTTGGGTGATAAAACACTTTTGAAGTGGGCGAAGCCGCTGGCAGAAGTTAGTGTACAATAAATAGACATGCAATCCTGGGTGATTTGCAGTAATATTTTAAAGAGTTCCGTTGAATATCTCCGAATTTCTTCATTAGATCTTCATTTAATTTAAATGGGACCAATTCGGGTAAATAACCTTCCAAGCAAAAAATAATTCTCAAAATCAGTCAACAATTGACGGAGAAGTCGGTGAAAAATTGCTGTTGCTGATTTGAAGACCAGGACTACAAATAAAACCCCGCCCGCCCGCCTTCTAAACTAGCAGAAAACCGGGGCAACTCGGATAGATGACAACCCTATACTAACGAAGCGTGTTGTAGCATCACGTGGGGTGTTGTATATGTGCACGGTTCGCGTCAGGTGGCGTCGGATGGCGTCGGGTCGGGTTTCAATAGTATGTTTCCACATTCAGTCTGCGCGCGACGGGTGGCGTGCTTAATGTTGCCAGCATAACTGATCTTTTTTCCTTCATTTAATCAATAGTAATTTTTCATAACTCGAAATTAAAGTAATTTAAGTTAAGCATAATTAATTACTAGCTTTTTCTACTTGCATAGAATATGAAGAAAAAAGCTTCATGAAATTATTGTAAATCTTTTATTGAATACTTAGTAGAACCTAATGTTAAATTTGGTCAAACAATGGTCCTGCAGTGGCTAATACCGTCCATTTCAATTTCAATTATTTTTCATTTCTTCTTAAACAATTTTTGTAGAAGCTGCTGCCACATAACCCTCTGGAGTTATTTGGGTGACGGTGCGTTCAGAAACGCCTAAAACAAAATAACAATGATGCATTAAATAACATAATGCCGGTCCTGTCCCGCTGGTATATTTATGTACCACCCACAAACCAATAGGTACTGTCAGGCACCGATAGTAGGTACGAAAATTTAGGGAAATTTTAGTATATTGGTATCCCTAAAAGTTACCTGTCAAATAAGCAACGCGGGCTCTAATTTTGTAAAAAGGTACCGTAGTAGGCCCGTTATTGTCTTGTTCACTTCAAGAAAACATCCCTGCCAGCACTTTAAATTACTTTTGGCATAATGATGGCGATTATAAACTTCGGAAATTAATAAAAACACGCTATACAACACACTCTCTAGACACCTGACATAAATGACAAACGATTAGTTCCGATTTCAGCCGCGCGCAGACTTATCTTGCACGCAAATCAGCAAAAACTCGATCATCCGAACGTCGGGGTCACCAATTTGGGGAATGAATGTTACGACGCCTCGGCTCCAGGATATGGCCGGGGCATCGGCCGCCTATGCCCCTGGGCGGCAGTTGAGTGTGTACAGTAGTTTCTTGCCCGGATCTTAAGAGTTAAATGAAACGCCGACGTATAGAAGGATTATGTATAATTTAACTTAGGAGTATGTAGAAATAAGGAATACACATTTCACCAGCTCAGCTTGGTTGGCAGGAAAGTTGTGCAACGGTGTTGCCACAAATGCTACAAAAGTAACCATTTTGCGTTGAAAGGTTGTATTTTTTAAATAAGTCGAATAATAACCGTTTGACGTGTGTTTGTTGACAAAAAGTTGTCCTCCAGCGAATGGAGTATAAGTTTACTAATGTAATTTTTTTTCTCTTAGCCTGTTTTGTCCTGATCCTGGGCTAAGGCCTCCCCTATTCCCTCCATTTTACTCGGTGTTGTGCCTCATCTCGCCAATTCTCGAGGAATTTATCCAATTTATCTGTCAAATACATATCTAAAAAAGTAGTTTATAATAAATAAATAATGTATTCTAAATTAGTTTCGTTCTGCTAACTCGAGTTCAACTCGAGTTATGTGAATTTCAACTCGGGTTAACTCGAATCGGGTTTATCCCGAGTTGGCACATTACTACATCATAGTCATGATCACATCATCATATCACCACTGTCTACTAGGGATGGTGATCTCAGATCTGTAATCAATTCATCGACGCTATTTTTAGGACATAATTTGTTTTTTAATCGATATCAAGTACTTAATCGATATTTCAACCTAGAAAATCGTGATTAAATTTTCTGTTTTGAAATTAACCAAACTATTTTTTTAAATTACTAGTTGAATGTACTTTACAAACACAAACATGTAAAAAAAATATATTTTTTATTTTACTTGAACTTTTTAATGTTACCAAAATATAATTACGTCTTTTTGAAACCATAAACTTTCATTTAGCGTAAAAACAACTTTAGTTAAAATGTTGAAAAAGATCGATTAATATTATGGTTTTCTAAGTTTTTTTGAAATTATACTTGTATTGAAAATACAAACGCGAAAAGCAAATCGAAAAAATAATAGATTTTTGGAAAAAAATATTTTAACGTATTCTTTTTGTAACTAGTTTTTTCAGACTACAATTAGAATCGATTCAAGAAACACTCTTTTAGAAAAGAATCGCCCATCACTAATAAAAACAATATATCTATAGAATAGACTGACGGTTTGAGTACCTCGTCCCGAGGGGTAAACCTTGTCGCACAGCTACTTCACTTCTTCTTCGATCTCCGCGTCACACTTCCAGCCGCTATGATGGCTCCTTCTCTGTTACTGCAGTGCATCTCTGGAACTCTCTGCCACACTCCCTACGCGATAGCCCTTCTCTCGATGTCTTCAAGAGGAAAGTTAAGGAGCATTTTCTTTCGACACAATAAAAAATATTAGTAGATTTATATATATATATATTTGTATTAATGAACATAGTTCTTCTATGTATGTATTATTATTATATATTTAATTGTTATGTTACTGTTAAATTGTACACTGGATTAGCCCTGAATTAAAATGATCTCAATCACTCAAAGGTTTGCTGGAAGAAAACTCCATTTTGGAGTTAAGCTCGCCTTTGTACATGAAAATTGATTTCACTTTTTATAAATGTATTGTTTTGGTGTACAATAAAGAATTAAGAACTGACACGACTGACAAACCCAAACCCCCAAAGCTTGCAAAAAGTAATTTTACACCGCGTTCCAAGTAGAGTGCGCGCAAGATAAGTCTGCGCGCGGCCAAAATCGGAACTAATCGTTTGTCATTTATGTCAGGTGTCAAGAGAGTGTGTTTTAAGCCGTGTTTTCATTCGTTTCCGAAGTAAATAATCGCCATCATTATGGCAAAAGTAATAGTGCTCGCAGGGATGTTTCCTTGAAGTGAACAAGACAATAACGGGCCTACGGTACCGATTCACAAAGATATAGCTCGCGTTGCTTATTTGACAGGTAACTTTTAGGGATACCATTATACTAAATTTCCCTAAATTTTCGTACTACCGGTGCCTCTAGTATTGGTTTTCGGGTGGTACATAAATATACCAGCGGGACAGGACCGGCATTATGTAATATAATGCATCATTGTTATTTTGTTTAGGCGTTTCTGAACGCACCAACATCCAAATAACTCAAGAGGGTTATGTGGCAGCAGCTCCTTCAAAAATTGTTGAATAAGAAATTAAAAAAGATTTGAAATTGACGGTATTAGCCACTGCAGGACCATTGTTAGACCAAATTTAACAGTAGTTATTGTATGACTAAGTATTCAATAAAAGATTTATAACCATTTCATGAGGCTTTTTTCATCATATTCTTTGCAAGTAGAAAAGCTAGTCATCAATTATGCTTTACTTAAAATACTTTATGTTTCGAGTAATAAAAAATGACTATTGATTACATGAAGGAAAAAAGATCAGTTATGCTGGCAACATTAAGCACGCCACCCGTCGCGCGCAGACTTATCTTGCGCGCACTCTAACGTCAAAATCGCTACTAACGATCAGACACGGACAGCTATTCCGATTAGTCCTGAATGCGAACTAATCGGTTTCTTGACGAGCTACATTTGAATAGTAATAGTGGAATTTTTACAGACTCGGAACGCGGCTCAAATTTGTTAATAGATTCCTGTCTACGATAGTCACCCTATCTCAGAGACTTAGTATACCTTGACGGAACATTGGACGCAATTTCATATTATTTAATAAAGTATTAAATTACCAAGTGGCTATATATATAAAATAACAGATAATATCAATAAATAAGCAAAAATAGATAGATATATTTTGTCTATGCCACGTTCTGAACCCAGAGACAATGTAATACCTTTGAACCACTGACCTCTATCATACACACTGACCTCTATCATACAAGAAGCACTGACCTCTAATATACAAGTACGCTGGACTAAATATATTAGATGAAATGACAGTTGATTTTTGTGCCGAATCAAAGCGCTCCACTCGAGGGTCTCAGGAACTAAAATTGACACATTTAGAGATAGGTTAATACCGATATTTCTCAAGATTAGGTAATACTAATATATTCGCCTGGAAATATTATATTATTTTAACTAATATATGAGTATTAGTAATATTTTTAAATTACACTAATATCAAAATAGTAGACTTGGCAAGGCGTATCACTCATCTACTGTATTGACTTCTCATAATAACTTGCAACTAAATATCTCATATTGGTATTAGTGATGAATGTAATATGAATGCCTAATAATCAGTAATAATATGTTAAAAAGCAATGTTTAATACTAAATTCTGGAATCATCATCATGATCATCCACAGTCCGACTTCACCCACTGCTGAGCACAGGCCTCTCTCTTCTTGTATCAATCACCTCGTTCCTGTGTCTGGAATTAATTCTGGAATAATATCATGATAATTATAATTGTATTAACAAATGTTTTGAAGTTAAACAATTTATATCTGCATCTGAAACAGGGTTGAAAACTGATATAAGTCTTCACGTCGCTGGAATGCGGTGTCACTCTTATTTGCACCTTAACACTATAGAGACAGGATCTCAGCGATGAGAGCGAGAAATACGTCCGGTCCGTTGTAAATTATTATCCATCTCATTCGTACGCAAATATTTGTATGAATGATGTTCCCTTCACGAATATAATGGGCACCAACTGAGTGAATCCGAACTATTGTAAGTATTAACTAGCTAGAGTACTTGAGCGAGGATATACTTGCTCAAATATACTAGTTTTAAGGATAAGTTGTTAGCCTATCTCTATATTTAAATCTCACTGATCTGACAGTAATGCGCTATAACTTTAGTAGCACGCTATCCACTAGTTTATAGCTTGCAATGTGATTGAAAGTATTTTTCAGTTAACCTTTACAGCAATTTTTCTATTACTTAGAAATGAATCTCAATTAAAATAATTGGGATTTTCTTTTTCTCTTACGTATTAAATTATTCTCACGTATTTTTATACCGAAGGCTGTGTCCCATCTCTAATATTAGTACAATGGACTCTCACGTTAAGTCACGTTGCTATCAGCGCCAAAATGGCGAAAATCAAATGTCTTCATTTTGTCATCGATAATATGAAGTCCAGCGTACTTGTATATTAGAGGTCAGTGCTTTGAACCTATAGGAAAAAAAAATCTAAATCTATGCTTGAACCAGTGTGGCCCAGAGACTTTGTATACCTACCATAGACTTATTAAATAGTATGGACTGGAAATACCTGCATAAAAAAGTGCCTACCTAAACCTTAAAATGTCACTTAAAATGGCTGCCGATGCTATGGTTGTGTGAATCACGGAACACACACACACTCACTTTCAATAATACAAAAAGTAAACAACAATTTGACAGCAGGACTACCACGAACACAACCACAAAATTCGTCACCTAATATGGCAAATATTACCTACTACTGTCACTACCTCACAAAAACATGTTGCCAATATGAGCAACAACTGAAATATTGTCTCTTTTATCAAATACGATTACTACATTAGAAAGAATGAAACAAAACTATGTTTCACATTCTGTATCGTATTTCACTCATTTGTATAAGTTAATGTATGTATAGAACATCGCGGCGCCTCCATGTTCTTCCTATCTCAATGATACCTACTCTAGAACACTACTAACTACAGAACGTATTTATGACGAAAAAATTGGTTGTCTGTAAAGTCGGTTTACGGACGATAGTTAAACGTAACAACGCCATAACAAAAATTGATAACGATTAACGTTGCTATTCCACCAATTCGCACCAAGCGCTTCCAAACATCCTTCATGATGCGCACAGCAAAAAAGTGGAACTCACTGCCTGCGTCTGTGTTTCCGAACGCATGCAACCCGAATCTCTTCAAAGTTAGCACTCTACCTGTTAGTTAGCCTGTTCACTAACAGGCTTCTTCTGGGTAAGCTCACTCCATCGTCGACTTTGTTTCTGTCACCTCTGACCTAGACTAGAGTCAAGAGCAAACCCATCACGAATAAAAAAAAAAAAAAACGTTACAATGAGCGTAACGTTACATTGAGCGTAACGTTACATTCAGTCATCCTTTTTCGTGCGTGCAGCCGGCGTCGATTTATTAGACTTTGTCACGTCAAAAGAAACCGTCAGGTCTTTCGTTCTTGCAACCTGTCACCTGCTAATTAGCAGACATAATAGAAATTTCCATTGTCTTGCGCCGTTTCGGGAACTTTGGCAGATAAGGGTAAGAAAAAATTGGTTGTGTGTAAAGTCTGTTTACGGACGATAGTTTAACGTGACAACGTCATGATGCGGCGCAAGCCGATCGTGCGTTTCACTCGCTCGTGTAGCGGTCTCGCTCCGATCGTAACGTTACAATGAGTCATCCTTTTTCGTGCGTGCACTCGGCGTTCATCGATTTATTAGACGTTGTCACGTCAAAAAATTGGTTGTCTGTAAAGTCGGTTTACGGACGATAGTATAACGTGACAACGTCATAACAAAACATTGGTGAAATGATTGCATACTTAACGATACCCATTAACGTCATTGTAACGTTACGATTATAACGTTACAATGAGCGTTATGAAAATGGTAGAACTAGCAATAGGCTTATTGCATATAAAAAAATTAAAAACATTTCATGACCTGCACTGTTTTTAAGAAGAAACACCTAAGCCCAATATGTTTCCGGATCGTCATCGCCTTGCAAACCAAGAGCAGAGTAATCCAGCATCGCGTGGGCCCGCCATTCGTTATCTAGCTTTTGAGATGTTACTACATTTTCAATTATCGGAAATCTTTGAAACAACGGTTTAAGGGATTTGACTTTCAATAGCTGAGCTTCTGACGGATTCACTATAGATATGAAAATAATGTGTCTGAAAAATCAAAACGCTTAGTCATGTCCGTGGTCAATTCAATATAAAAGGCTTGGCAGGATTTATAGAAATCTGCGATCGCATAACGAGGAACTTTTGGATCTTTTTTCGAGTTGTCAACACTTTCTAACGCTTGCATGCCTATATATATTTTCTAAATCAAGAAAATACGCTGTGTTACTAAATTCAGCTGACAAAATATCTTGACAGGATCTGACATAGAAGATATTCATGTAGTTTGCTGACAGCGTTTTCAACAGTTTTTCCACTTCCGGCTTCAGTACTCAAAACTCATTCCACACTCGGCCATCCTGCACTGTGTCTGCCCTCAGACTCAACGTTTCAAACGCTGTATTACTTACAACTACACATGAAAATGTGATCTTAAACAACAATCTCAAACAACCATATACTTTAGAACATTAACAATTGTACAAAATAAATTATAAACTTCTTATTTATTTATAGGAACGTATTTACTGAACTCTTATTACATAACAACATAACCGTTAACTTCTTATGATTTCTTTCCATAAAACAATAAATAAAAGAAAATAAAAACTTAATCACTCTGGTTACAAACACTAATTACGGTTTAGGCTTGGCATTTTATTATATTCTTACATAACAAAAAAATAAAAGACACCTTAGCAACACCATATGAACAATAACAATTTACTTGGAATGTTTACCCTTAACAACTCTGTGTAATCACGAATCTAGAACATAACAAAATAGAGAAAACATACATAAAATAATATTCCCTAATACACTCTATTCACTTTCATGCAGTCAACAAACATACTTCATGAACCTTACATGCTTGATATCTCGTACTCCTTATCATCTGGCCATTTTTTCATATGATCAGCAGATGTTGTAGTTTTGCCTGGACTTTCTGCCATCACATCTACTTTCTTCACGTCGTATCTGTCGTTTTGTTTGTTTTTTTTTCGTTTTTTTTTTACATTTCCATATAAGTAGTGTCTGTACTTCTTTACACCTTCAATGATAGCTAGTCCTTCAAGCTCATAGCTTGTGTACTTAGCCTGCGCGTCTGAAGTCCTTCGGGTTATATAATCATATGGGTGTAAATTCCCATCATAATGTTTCATATTCTGGTGATCCACATCCTCTTGCTCCTTGAATGAGATTCGTCGTGGCCGCTGAGATACAGGCAAGTCATCTTTGAGAACAATCTTCAATTCTATTGGAGCTTCTTTGTTTTTCTGTGGCACATAACTCGTTACTAACCTTATCACTTCTTCTTTTACGGCAGGATCACTGACGTGAGCTAAACAATCAAGAGAACTAGAAAAACATGTAACATCTCGCAACCACTCATAGTTTGGGTTCATCCAATCATCTTTCGGCAAAAACCAAATATTACAATCTTTCATAAACATCTTAACACTTCGTAGAAAATCATTACCAATTATCATTTGGAATGGCACAGAGTCGTTAGGCATTACAAAGAACTTTATGTCTCGGTATAAACAATTATCAATCGTTATATCTAATGTGACAAAACCACATGACTTTACATGTGAATAACCTAAACCGGTTAACGTAATGTTGTTTTCGTTACATAGTATTACAAAATCTAACCTGTTAAGTTCGTCGTAAAAATCCTTTGACATCAGATTCACATCACACCCCGAATCAATTAATGCACTACCCGTTTTACCGCGCACTAACACTGTTTTTAATGGTTTTGTACGACGTACACTTCGTACAACCGGTTTATTTTCATATTTTTCATCAGATTTCTTGGTTTGTTTATTTACATTGTAAGTGTCAAAGTCAAGACGACATGGCGGCTGTCACTATAGCCAATCGTTTCTCTGGTCTGTGGTTTCATATTGCAAACTTCGTAACACGAATCATTCGCGCTTGTGTTCACACAGGTCGTCGCTGCTATGTAAACTCCACACTGAACATCGTCTTGAACTTCGTCATTCGCGCTGCTGGTGGCGCCCTCTCGCATCAAGTTGAAGAATGCTTTTTTCGACATCTGATTGGTTGGTATTCGTTTTTCCTGAGCAGAAATGTCAACCTTCGGCAATCGTTCGGGTTCTCCGATCTTGGCCGAAGTCTGCCGAATACCCATCGTTGATGTTCTTTGCTTCAAATCTGAACCAGCCATCTTTTTCACAGGGCAATCTGGCGAAATATGCCCAAATTCATTGCAATGGAAACATTTTTTCCTTGCGATCGATGAGGACAATTTGCCGACGTATGACTATTTTCTCCACAGTTGAAACATCGCATCATTGCAGCCGCGTTCCTTCTATTATTACTGCTGTTCTGTGTGTCATTGAGCGGCTTATTTCGTCGAATGTCCTTAGTGGAATTAATCTTGAACATAGCGTACAACTTAAGTTTTTCTTTCAGGTCCGTGTAAGTTGTGTCACCATACAACATAATCTTATTTCTTTCATCATCTATGATTCCGTCCACGATGTATTTGATAGCTACGTAGTCCGGTATTTTTCCGCGTTTGCCTAATTCTTTCATGATTAGCATGTAGTCAATACACGATTCATCTTTCTTCTTACGTCTTGAGCTCATTAATTCATGTATACTCTTCACATCTATGGTATACGCGAATTCCTTACCAATAGCCACTTTCAACTCATCCCATGTTTTATACACTTTTTCGCTGCGTAACCATAGCGCTGCTGTGCCAGTAAGCGAACGTCGCGCTACCAACAACAGTTGAATAGGACTCCACTGAAAAATTTCCCCATTTTCTTCGATGTCACGTATCCACATGGATGCTGTATGAGTATCGTCTTGTGCACTGAATTTTCGGCTTAGCTGTTCCGTTAGGTGCAACATGGCTAAGGTGACCAGACGTCCCGTTTTGAACGGGACTGTCCCTTTTTATAATTACGAGTCCCGGATCCCCGAAATGAACTCTGGGACGCAAAATTGTCCCGTTTTCTGAAACCGCGCGAATATTGGAGTAGTCGAGCCAGTACCACCGTATGTGTTAACGAAATTACAATCATCTCTGAAAAAGCCATTAATAGGTATTGGATGTGGACCCCAAGTAATTCACAATGCAATAAAATCTTCTGCAGACAAGCTACCCTTAGATTACGAAAGCATTTTTGTGAAGATATACATTTTTTTTATATTTACACGATTCGAGTCGAAGCTCTAAAGGAGTTAACGCGTTAAAGCGCCGAAACTGAAACAAAATATCAAAAAATTCTCGGCTATAGCAAAACCAATATGGCTTGCTCTTATTGCCTGCCTTGGAAAGGGTTTTAAAAATGTATCAGCCATTAAAAAACCACTTGAGTATTGAAAAGTGTTACTAAAAAACTTTTTTTAAGACCTTAAATCCGAATTGTGACTTTGACTCGACGGGACACTGGCGTCCCGTTTTGAGTCAAAGAATAAATGGTCACGTTAAACATGGCACCGTGTGCCGTCGGTGCCGATAGCGAAGCTGCCGCATCTTGAAAGTCCTGGTCGGATTTCTCCTTAGGCATCGTAATTCCTTGTTATCGTCGTTAACTAGAAATATCGTCGTAAAAGTCGTCGTTTTCCGTAGGATCTTTCTTAAAAGAAAAAATAAACGACGTGCGTCGTAGTCGTGCGTCGTCTTTCGTTTTTTCACTAAAATCCATTTATTTCACCTTGATCCCGGACGAGCCTCCAAGTTTGTGGGATCGAGGGGTGAAATAAAATGGTTTGCCACTTGAAAATTAGTTTAATTTAGTAAAATCAAATACATCTTTATCAAAAAACTTAAATAACACGTCCGTCTCGTTCGTCGTTCTGAGCACTGCTCGCCATCTTTGTACTCTCTCTCTGTGCCTTTCACTCTTATACCTTTCACTCACACCAATGGATACGTTCGTTACACTCAAAACTCATTCCACATGTAATTTTAAGTATTTAAAAGAAAATTGTTCACTTGCATGTACTGTCCTCATTATGAATTTTTCTAATGAAACTGAGTGCTCCCGTGACTCATCTATGGGTACAGGTTGATGAATCATTTTTATTTTCACATTATACTTTTTAAATTAAATTATTACATTTAAAACATTTTGTTATTATTTATATTATTACACCTTATATATACACGTCTGTAAACTTTCTTTTCTGTCTTTCACAAGAATTAGCATTCTATATATCGGAAATAAGAGGGCTATCTTGGATAAACCCTCGGTCTTGTGGGCTTTTTGTGAGTAAGTGCATGCAACAAAGCCAGGTAACTTATGCCGTTTTAGAGATAGTCCTTGTTCCAATTTTATTAAAGCAGCGAATTCGGCCACCAATCGTTTCGCTTTCTCTCAACAAAAACACACTTTTTCAAGTTTATACACGCCACTTTAGGCCACCTCTAAACTATTTTCCTCACAACTCTTTTTTCAACTCCGAAAATGCGCGCCCGCGCGTTCCTTTTTTTCTAACTTTCCCAAACATGGCGGGAGACTTCGCTCAGGTCACCATTATTATTTCATTGGTTTATGAACACCTCCGGCAAAGTTCACAGCTTTTAACATCCAATCCAAATCGAGTATTTTGACATACGCAATAAATGTATTGAGTATTGAAAGTGTTGTGATTGACAACACTTTCAATAAAATCGAACTGAGATTGAATCGTAGACTAAATCTTGCCAGTTAAACAAAACTGAATTAATAAGTTTACAAGCGATATTTCTTTGTTCCTGATTATTAATCATATACCTTCCTCCGATATATATATCAGTATGTGATCAGTCAGTACATGTTTGTACAGTCGTACGAGTGTACCAAAAACTGCACATTATTATACAAAGCTTTTAATCGGCGTAAGAAGAAAAGATAAAATTAGATTAAACAAAATCAAAATGTGACTAAATTTAGAGATGCGAATAAAGTATGCAAAACACTGAAATGGAAATGGGCAGGACATAATGCTGAGAGGGAATAACAGTAAGTAAAGGTCGACAAATGAAACGTTGGAAAGATGACCTCAAAAGAATTGCCGGTTTAGAATGGATCAGAATTGCGAGAGACAGAGATAGGTGGAAGTCTTTGGAGGAGGCCTTTGTCGAAAGAAAAGCTGTTGTTGGAAAAACCGATCGTTAGGAATAAATATAATATTGTATTGTAAATTATGATGAAACAGCAATAAAGGCTTATTTTATTTTTATCCGAATGCCGAAGGAGGGTAATGTTTTCATCAGTCTATGTATGTATGTATGTATGTTTGTTCCTATGTGGCGTTCTAGAGACCAAACGCGTTGGACGACTTTGATGATTCTTACGTCATTCGATTCGTCTAAACCCTGCGAGTGTCACTGGCTACATTGAAATTGGAAAAGAAAAAAATGGCGGATTTTGGGCGCCATATTGTGGGGGAAAAAATATTTTTTCTTCCAAACCCATCGTGTGAGGTATCAAAATAAAGGATTTGAAGAGGTGATTTCAAAAATATATAACACTTACATAATTAAATGTACCTAATTCTAATAAAAAATAACTAAATAGTTGTAAATAAAAAAAGTTAATTAAAAATTTAAAAAAACCGGACTGCTTAAAAACCGAACTACATAAGAAGAAAATCATGCTGTGCAGTCGGAGGATACAGGATACATCTGGTTTTGGTCAGCCAGCTCGCGACTATGTATCCTCCGACTGCACAGCATGATTTTCTTCTTATTTACGTCTTTTAGTTCGCTTTTTAAGCAGTGGGGTTTTTTGTTTTTAATATTTATTTATTTATGTAATGAGCAGAAAAGTTATGAAAGAGTGGAACTGTACTCTTACAATGACTGATAAGTTCACTCTTTGTACGAGTACACACGACGAGTATTCACTCTTTAAATAATTATAAAAAATCCCATAAAAAACGTAGAAAAAATTAATCGCAATCAGGGACGATTCTTACAGACATTTGACCAAATTTGTAGATCGCTCCAAAACTAAACTCGATAAAATCGATATGACAGTGGCACAGATCTAGTACTGATATATGGCCACATTGGCACAAAAGATGGCATAGACAAAAGTATATGTATCTCTTTTTGCTTATGACTTCTAGTGCCAAAGTGAATACCGTTATTGAAATTGCGTCTTATATATATTCCGTCTAGGTAATATGTCCCTGAAAAAAAGAAACAAACGTTAGGTTCCATCTTAAATGTCAGAGTGACAACATGTCAGACACTGTGGTAGTTTTTCGGATACCTGCTGTAGAGTGCGCGCAAGATAAGTCTGCGCGCGGCCAAAATTGGAACTAATTGTTTGACATTTACGTCAAGTGTCAAGAGAGTGTGTCGTATTCCGTGTTTTTATTCGTTTCCGAAGTGAATAATCACCATCATTATGCCAAAAATAATATAAAGTGCTGGCAGGGATGTTTTCTTGAAGTGAACAAGACAATAACGGGCCTACGGTACCGTTTTACAAAGATAGAGCCCGCGTTGGTTATTTGACAGGTAACTTTTAGGGATACCATTATACTAAAATTTCCCTAAATTTTCGTACTATCCGTGCCTGTCAGTATTGGTTTTTGTGTGGTACATAAATATACCAGCGGACAGAACCGGTATCATGTAAAATAATGCATCATTGTCATTTTGTTTTAGGCGTTTTTGATCGCACTACCGTCACCCAAATAACTGAAGAGGGTTATGGAGGCACCAGCTTCTTCAAAAATTATTGAACAGAAATTAAAAAAGAATTAAAATTTAAATGGACGGTATTAGCCACTGTAGCACCATTGTTAGACCAAATTTAACAGTAGGTACTTGTACCGGACGGGCGTTCTCGTGTTGGGTGAAAACTATAGCAAAGTCCAAGCTGAGCCGCTGGCGTCCTGCACCTATAGGTTCCGGCTGCTGCGTCAGTTGTGTGAAGTATGGTGGGATGGAAGTTACTGGTCTATTGTTGTTTTATGGGCGAAGAAGGTGGAGATAAATAAAAGACTCTTTAACTATTATGACGACTGGCGAACAATACTATGCGAACGTACGAATGCCAGATGTGAACTGGCCGAGGACTTGATCAGAACTGTCTATACGAATGCCAGATGTGAACTGGTCGAGTGATAAAGCCGAACTGACTGTAATGAGACCAAAGATGATCGCTACGTCCCCGTCAGGGGACGTGGCGGGCGGATTTTAGGCTAAGCCTTTATTCCGCGGTCGCGTAGCGTGCCCATTACAATGGGCACGATCATTATGTTTTGCCTATTCTTGGCATATAAATTTTGACAGGCGTGTATACACAGCCTGCCAGTAGTGTGAATGCATTGTTTCAGTGGGAGCGTCGCGACGCCGCCTTGCGGCGCCGATATTTCACAGTACCTATGCGACACATTCCCGCGCGGTGAGACTATAGGCGAACCATACAGAGGCCGCACGAAAAATAGTCAGCGAATAGGTACTGACTCTATTGACGCGCCCATCTGAGGATGTAGGCCTCCGCCTGACACGCTTCCAGAGCTAGCCGGTCACGTCCCAGGCTAAGAGACCGTTATGTGTGTTTGAGCGGTATTGTTATTGTGTAACACCGCTCATGTATATAACGAAGCACGCACCGCGCGCGGCTTATACTTGTTATGTGGGTAAGATGCATGTGGAGTTATGTTTGTATGTGTATGTATATACAGTGTATATAATGTCTATATTAACTTAGAACATTATATACACTGCATATGTATATTTATGTGGAGTATTTTTGTATGAACGAGGCGCGTGTAGTGGTGTGCGGCTCGCTCAAGTGTCAGTCCGGTAATAAGACTGCGGGGGGGCAGGTGTTGGGGGGTGCATGGGCGGGGCCTATGTATCACACAGGTCGCGCGGTGCGCAGAGTACGTTCGGCGGCGCGCCCGCCACAATGCTATCTCGCTAAGATAAGCGTGTAAGCAGGTGGGCAGAGGCGTCGGCTCGCACAAAAACGTATCGGCAGAGAAGCGAGCGCAAATTACGTTTACCACAGCCGGGGGATTGGAAAGAAACCCGAAATGATTCTAAACTTTTAATTATTAAAGTTAATTATAATTAATTATCCTAGAAGTGTCTATTCCAAGTCGAGGTTGGATCATGGAATGGTTACAACTACTAACTACAACTAGTTAACCTACGAATGTCCATTCCAAGCCGATGTTAGGACATGGAATGGTTACAATAATTAAATAGACTAACTAAAACTAACTAGCCTACGAGAATCCATCCTACACGATGTAGGAATATGGAATGCCTCTTTCTTACGAGAGATGCTCTTAAATATTAGTTCGGCATTGATCGATTCCTTGACGTCATGGCTGGATCGGTTCCAAGGTAATTGCACAGCCAGCAACTTCCTATGTTTATGCTCCGTACGTTTCTGTGTCAGCGAAAGTCTAGCTACGTGCGTTGACTTCGCGGTAACTGCACTGTCATCAAGGTCTATGTATGTATATTGTCCGCAATGTCAGCAGATTCCTAGGCATACGTAACACCTCCACCCTTAGAACGGCAACTATTTTAGCACATTGAGTGAAAAAGTTGCCGGAGTCTTCTCGGGATCCGAGTTTTTTTTTCAGGATTACGGTAGGAGACTGCTGGTTCTTGTGGTATGACAGGTGTTCTTTTGCGCGTTGCCCATTTGCACTAGTCCCTTAAGATCCACGGAGTACAAATTGATGTGAGTAGTTGACGTAGCTCGTTGTCCAGAATCGAAGGGTATCCTCATGATTTTGTGAGGTTGGTCTTTGATTTCATCGTCGGCATCTGCTATGGTGAACTCTTCAGATTTCAGTCGACATCCATCGGGAGTTGTAACGAAATAACTTCCTTGGAGCGGTGTGTAGTCTTGTTGGTGACAGATAATTTGTACTTTCGTTTGCTGAAGGAATTACAGGACGTGGTGTTGGTCATCGAGTTTCTTCATAGTTTTCTTCATCAGGATAACTGTAGTGGGATGGCAGGAGTCCCGCAGAACTTGATTGGTGATCGACTTCTGGATGCAATCAGATTTGGTGCGGATCTGGTGGGTAACTTCCTTCTCGCACCAGTTTGACTTCGGGCATTCAGCCTCCATGTAAGTGAATGTCAACTCGTTGGTTGCTAGGACTGGGAAGGATAGGATAAGGGCCTATGCGTGTTTTAGGTACTACGGATAATCTTTACCAACCCACGCTGGGCTCGTGTGATGTATTACGGTCCATTGCCTATCACAGAGGGAACATTAAAAGAAGCTGATGATGATAATCTTTATAGGTCGTAACTATTCTTGGGAGCAGAAATAAAATGAAAATTTAAAAACGAAGGATTTGGACCTACGGGAGCTGTCAATTAGATACCGGCTCCTTGAAATTATGGTGCTGGACTGAAAAGTTGTTAATCAGGGTGGTTCGACTGCCCAACCAACTCTCTGGTACCCCATTAGAGTTACTGGTACACAAAGTGGTTCCAGAAATCTTATTAAGAATTCTGTTTAATGGTCACAAGTTAGAAAATTCGCTTTCGCGTGCAACACTTGGATGATGAATCAAGGATTTTAATAAACCGCGCAAACACGTTAGAGTTACTATGAAAAGCAAGGCCAAGGCGAAGTGCCTTAGAAATGGTATTTGGCTGTGCTGATCCATATCTAAACTAACCAAGTTGCCTAACTCTAGCTTATCTAAAAATATATTTCTACTAATATCTACAGTTCGTCGGTGGGCCTGACGTGATGCAGGTCCCCGCGCACTCGAGTTCCTGGGATGGTAAACCCTGAAGGTTAGGATTTAGGAGGGAGCAACACGAGAATAATTCAAATGTACTTACAGCTATTTCATTTCCGGTTCCTCTCTGCGAATCGATTTCCAGATTCTTCTCTCGGTCTGCAGCAGGTCCGTATGTTCAGGATATCCGGAACGGTGCTTGATAGCCACCCGGGTGACACGAGACGTGATTATCGATGTGTGATGTGTCCCGACGTCTCCCGCGGATATCCTACCGGCTGCGCCAATTACGTTTACCACAGCCGGGGGATTGGAAAGAAACCCGAAATGATTCTAAACTTTTAATTATTAAAGTTAATTATAATTAATTATCCTAGAAGTGTCTATTCCAAGTCGAGGTTGGAACATGGAATGGTTACAACTACTAACTACAACTAGTTAACCTACGAATGTCCATTCCAAGCCGATGTTAGGACATGGAATGGTTACAATAATTAAATAGACTAACTAAAACTAACTAGCCTACGAGAATCCATCCTACACGATGTAGGAATATGGAATGCCTCTTTCTTACGAGAGATGCTCTTAAATATTAGTTCGGCATTGATCGATTCCTTGACGTCATGGCTGGATCGGTTCCAAGGTAATTGCACAGCCAGCAACTTCCTATGTTTATGCTCCGTACGTTTCTGTGTCAGCGAAAGTCTAGCTACGTGCGTTGACTTCGCGGTAACTGCACTGTCATCAAGGTCTATGTATGTATATTGTCCGCAATGTCAGCAGATTCCTAGGCATACGTAACACGCACTAGCTGTCCAGGCTCTCAATCCCTGTGTCGCATGTGAATTTTAATATTTACATTAATGTGTTGGGACGGCATATGTGATTTTTGGATGTACATAAACTGTATGTACACCCAACTTATATGTAATAAGAGGAGTCGGGATGAGAGCACCGGTTTGAGCACCACGCGCGTCACTCGTGCCTGTGCTACGACCTGTATTACATGGCCACTCTTTATGAATCGCCAGTGAGGAACTATATGTACCCCCCGCAGTGTTGTGGGAGGTAAAGGCTGCTCTATTTCAAGGAAGAGGCGAGGGGGAGCGACCTTCGGAGTTAAGCCGCGGGCGCTCCAGTGTGTTATCCTCGGCGGGTTATCCATGGTACATGGAAAGTAACTCGGCCAACCCGTCGAGAATCACTAGCTCGACGTCCTGGCCCTGTCTGATGGCCTTAATTAGGTCCATCAAGAGCTTGATGGCGCAGGCGGTGAACTCATGTCTCGGCTTGGTTGTGGTATATGAGTGAGTTACCTCAGGATTATACCTCTGTCGCTGCTGACTAGGCGCGACAGTGCGTTCAACAACAATTGTTGAAGTGTGTTGGGCTGTGGTAGCCGTTTGTAACTTTGCCACTGTGGGCTTTGTTGGCCTTGTTTGGCCTCTTTTAAATTTAGGTTTAGAGTCAGCAGCGACAGGGGCAGTCTGTGCTGCCGCCTGCGCTTCGTGTGCGACGGTGAAGGTCGCCCCATCACTTTGATGGTCAGTGTCTGTGGGGGGTTGGGATTGTTGCACCTTCTTCCCCCCTCTTTTGATCTTCCTCCGCCTCCCGGGGGGGGCATCTTGCCTATTCGTGGGCCCATTTGCAGCCGCCATCAGAGACTCGCTAGGAGCCTCTTTTTCCTCGGCATAAGCAACAACAGGTCTTTCTATGGCACTTGTTTGCCGACGCTGTTCTTGCTGCCTGGTGACAGCGACTGTGCCCGCTTTCCTATTTTTGGCCTCTCGTACATATACGGGGCAGCGTGGGTTGCTGGCTGGATGGTCGCCAGCGCAATTCGCGCAGGTAGCCGGCTATGTTCTTGGGCGCGGACAGTCCCTGGCGGCGTGATTTTCTCCACACCTCACGCAGGCAAGCGGACGGTGGCACAGATGTGAGCTATGTCTGAACTTCTGACATCTGTGACACTGGGCAGGTCCCTGCTTACCCCTCCACGCCTCTATTCTGACACCACGCATGTACAAAAACGTGGTGGTGTCGTATATTCTACGAAAATCGGGCGTCCTTTTTATGACTGCATGGAATATGCAGCCGGGTCGCTCTCCGCGCGCCTTGATATGGCGTACGTACTCCGGCTCAAATCCAAGCAGCCGCAGCTCTTCCTCGATTTCTTGAGTCTCTGTGTCAGCTGGCAGTCCTCTTATCGCCAGCTTGACGCTTCTCTCCGCGGGCAGTGAGTAGGCGAACCAACTGAGCCCGCACTCTTTTTCAAGGTCCGTCAGGTACCGCTGTACGACTCTGTACTCCTCCGCGCTCTCCGGTAAAAACCGAATACCGTGTTGGTACGGTCGCGCGTTAGGAGGGTAGCCCAGCTTGTCCCTTACGGCCCTGAAATGGGCGGCCCAGTTGGGTAGCCTCTCCACTATCAGGGGAGGGTATCTGGCCTTCTTCACCTTCCTCTGTTGTTGCGCCGCAGCGCTGGCCGGTTGCGTCGCGCGCGCGCTCGACCGATTGTTTACATCGGTCGGCGGCGAAGCGGAAACTAGGTCAGTGGCGGCTACAAAATTTTCAGAGGTAGGTGCAAAGTACCTGTCGTTATTTTCAGTGGCGGCTGGAGAGGGCGGATTCGAACCGCCCCTCTCTTGATGTGGATGCTGTAGAGGCGGGAAGTCAATGCAGTAGCGCTTCGCTACTCCATCGCTATCGTAGTCATCCGGACTTCTAGGCCTACGTTGGGGACGGGCAGCGACATCGAGCATAAGCTCGTAGACTGACTGTAATGGCGTGCGCGGTGCTCTTTTATACTACTCCGTGAGTCTATAAAATATTCCAGAAAACGTGCCGACAAAGTCGGCCCGCGGCGGAAGATAGCATTGTTCGCTTATCGTGATTTATTACAAAAGTTACATTAAAGAGATGCCGACTTCAACAAAAGTGTATACAAAAAAACTATTCTCGGCAGTCGGCATACGGTCGAAATTCTAATAATAATACATGAACGGTAAGGTTCGTGCTGCTAGCTATTTCGGGTGCTAAATGATAAGTCTGAGCTAAGATTCAGAGTACGTTTATTCCGAAACTTCACGCTAATTAATGCTAATGATGGTAATGAGTGCTACAAGTATGCCGGTCGATCGCGCACTGGCTCGCGTAGCTCACGCTTTCCGCTGGTGCGGCCGCGCGACCTACTTGAGTCAAAACTGCTGATGATGATGTGTTCGATGAGTATCGAACATGCTCCCGAGTGGAGGAAATGGGAAAGATGAGATGAGATGATTACACAATTAAGAGGGTTAGTAACACATAGGTGAACCAGTATTTGTTTATGCTAAATGAAGGTTAATACAATGCTGAATGTTCTTATCCTAAGTGATAGCTAATCTCTATCTAGATCTACCGTAAAGACCGATTGTCTTTTACTGATAGGTGACGTTGATTTGTCTCTTTTGTACCGTAAACTGGACCACCGTTTGGTCCCACAAACACTGGGCCCTTGCTCGGGCACGGGTGATTTACGCGCACTAGCACTAACACTCACACTGCTGGTAGGCGCCGCCCGCGGCGCGGCAGGTTCGCTTGGAGCCTGCGGGTCACGCGCGGGCGCGGGTGAGGCTTGCTTGCCTCGCCACCACAGGAACACCAGGAACGCTACGACGGCGACGACTGCTGCTAGCAATACGTATGATATGGCATAGTGATGTATATCATGCGTAGTTAATGTTCCTTCTTCTAAAGCTGCTTTCTTCATAGCGGCTATCTGATTGCCGAGACTTGTTAGTGTGTTGTTGATCTGTGCATCTTCTGTTGTTGTTTCGAGAAGCGGTAGCGTAATATTGACCAAATGATAGTGCTGTATTGGAGCTATGTTCGCTAATAATAGGTCAGGTTTTAAAGTCAGCTTGTTTTCCTGCTGATATGAATAAAGTGTTATGTCACGGCCCTAAGCTATGCATTCTTTATCGAGTTGAATGAGCCCGGCCTTGCTGACACGGCGCGTTCGGGTTTCATTGTCACATATGATTGTAAATGAATAGGTATCGCATGCGAAATACAAATAAGACGATAGGTCGTGTAATTGTAACCACATATTCTTGCAGGTTTCTTTCTTAGACTGGCAGATACCTATTTGTTCGGTTTGACAGAACTTTTCTTCTAGACCCAGTCGCTTGACTGGACCTCGTAGCTGACAGATATAACTTTCCTCCTGATAGGTGCAGGTTTGAAGATCGTCGTTCTTGACTTCGATATAGGAGTCCCTCATCAGATTAGTTGCTATGTAATCTGTGAGGGGAATAATGCTGATCATGTCCTTTCCCACCTGGAGAGGAACAGGTATTAAGCGGTACAGTTGGAAACTGTCTCTGCTAATGAGTGGCACGGAGATCTCAAACATGAAGTACTCTTTACTCATTCTCGCCTTGATCTTTAGGTGTTTGTAGATTTCATATAAATCGGCCTGGATGTTGTTGATAGGCAAAGTAAGTTCTTTTGATATTTGACCGGAAATGATTTGAAGTTCGTTGCTGAGCTGCTCTGGAGTAAGTAGATGCATGTTAATTTTACTATGATAAATATCCGCTAAGGTGTCGATTAATGTATCTTGGACACGCTTTAAGTTGTGTATCATGTTTGTCGTAGCCATGGCTGCGAGAGTGAATTCTTGTAACATTGATGTACTTTTACCTTGCAATTGTATCTGCTTAGTCGCTTGATCTAAGAGGTTTAGATGTCTATTTATGAGCTTATACTGAGTATCAATAGTCTTCTCAGTTCGTTTCAGAATATTATACTCAGCTTCTACCACTGATGTTTGGTTTTTCCAAAGCTGTAATAGGTGCTTTTCGTTGCTATTTATAATTTCAATATCACGTTGGTATTTATCAGCGAAACTTTGGTCGAGTACTCCAAATAATGTATTGGCTATGGAGCCGACCGCGTTGACAAGGCCGCGTCGGGTTCTTGACCGAGTGCCGAAATGCTGATTTAGCAGCAGCTGATTGTGATATTGGAGCTCGTTGTAATCGTGCTGCACTTGTAATAAAATCATGTTACAATGGCTAGGCTCCTTGATTTGTTCACATGTCTGCTCTAGATATTTAATGAAGGTGTCCCCGGCTTTATCACCTTGCCAATAAGGTTGCATGTTGTAGTAGGACACAATTTTCCATTGATCCCGTATTAGATTTAATTTACCTATTGGGTCGTAGTATAAGGATTGATTACCGCTAAATTGGGTAATGTGGTTCGATGCTTCGCTGCTGCTCCAAATGCTGATAAAAAATAATAGTGATAAAACGATGTTGACGAAATTACGATGCTTTCTCGTACTTGCTTTTGTTTCATCCTTTGTGATCTTGGGTTTGGCTTTTTTACTCTGCTCTTCAGCTTCCTTTTCTGCGTCCTCTTGCTCGATTGGTAAGACGGACAATTTGATAATAGGTCGCTTTATTAAACCGTTCTTCGTCTTTAATGTCACAACCCTTACAAACCCGTCCTTCCCTTGGTGTACCTCGACAACTCTCCCCACTGGCCATTTTCCAGAAGGAAAATTATCATCGTGGATGGTCACCATGTTTCCGATCTTAATGTTGCTTTTTGGCTTTAGCCACTTGCTACGAACAGATAATTGGCTAAGATATTCAGTTTTCCACCTCCTCCAAAGGTCTTGGAAAATCTTGTTTATTAAGTGCCATCTAGTCCTAGCGTCACTGGCTGTTTCAATAACGGTTAGACCTGCTCTACCGGTTAGGAAGTGCGCGGGTGTTAAGAAATCTAAATCGTCTATGTCTTCAGATATCGGACATAGTGGTCTAGAGTTGAGACCCACTTCTATTTGCGCTAAAATGGTGCTATATTCTTCATACGTCAATGCTTGGTCCGCTACAACTCGTTTGAGGTGTTGCTTTAGACTTCGTATTGATCGTTCCCATAATCCTCCCGCACTAGGCCAGGAAGGGCAATTCCAGTGCCATTCTATATCCATTTCCGTTATCTCACTATAAAATGAGTCACCGAAAACTTGTTTTAGCTGCTCGTACTCCTCCTGCATTACTTTGTTAGCTCCCACAAAGTTAGTGCCGTTGTCCGAGTACACATGTTTCGGGGCTCCTCGTCGCGCTGACATTCTCCTCAATGCTGCGATAAAGGAAGTGCTGGTCAAGTCCGACACCAATTCTATGTGCACGGCTTTCGTAACCATGCAGACGAACAAAGCCACGTATCCTTTCGTTGTTTTTATTCCACGCCCTTTATTTGCCTTCACAGATATGAAGCCCGTGTAGTCTACACCTGTGTGATAAAACGCTGGAGCTGGGTTGGTGCGGAAATCAGGTAGATCTCCCATAATCTGCTGTAGCTTCCTGGGTGCCTGTTTCCTACAAGTAACACATCTATGAAGTTGCGTTTTGATGGCTCGATTTCCTTTAATTATCCAATACTTTTGTCTAAGAAAGGACATAGTAAGTCGAGCTCCTCCGTGAAATGTGAGCTCATGGGCTTGCGCGATGAGAAGCTCAGTCAGTCGACTGTTGTATGGAATGATGATTGGATGCTTCATTTCTATGCTTATGTTGGCCTGCCTGAGTCTTCCCTTTGCTCTAAGGATCCCGTCCTGATCTAAGTATGGATTAAGGTTGAGTAGCTTGCTATCAGATTTTACTTCCTGGTTTTGCAATAAGCGTTCAATGTCTGTTTTAAATTCAGCGCGCTGTACGTTTTTTATTATTATAAGTTTTGCTGATCTAAGCTCGTGTAAAGTGAGATGCTTTGTTTTCTGTTTACTAACGACAGGTGTCAATGCCCGCCGTACCCAGGCTAAGATGCGTGTTGTTTTTGTAAACGAGCTGTAGCGATGTAATAGATCGTCGACTATGCTGCTATCCATGATAGGATTTTGAACAATGTTTACCTGCCTTTTTATCTCTTCGTTAGTAGTATACTTCGTTTGACCCGTAGGTTTGAAGTGCGATGAAGATAAGAAGGTCGGTCCTTGCCACCACAATTCGTGTTCTAGCAATTGTGAGGTCGTCAGGCCTCTACTAGCTGCATCCGCTGGGTTTTCTTTGGTGTTTACATAATGCCAAGTGTTTGGTGGCATAATGCTAGCAATTTTCTTCACCCTGTTCGCTACGAAAGGCTTCCAGCGCTCCGGGGATCCTTGAATCCAGCTAAGGGAAACCTTAGAATCGCTCCAGCCGTATATCTTCACGGCCAAGCTGTTGATGCTTTTGACGATTTTTGACATGAGTTTCGTAAGTAGTTCGGCCGCACATAATTCTAACCTAGGTAGCGATACAGCCTTGCTAGAGGGCACTAACCGCGTTTTTGCTGCTACTAGCACTACTGATGTAGAGTTATTGGATACGATTCGTGCGTATACTACACAGGCGAAGGCTTGAATTGATGCGTCACAAAACCCATGTAATTCTATGACGTCATGCTCTTTGCTTTGTAACCACCGAGGAATGTGGAACTGATTTAATAGATTTAAATCTCCCTTCAATTTGATCCATTCTTCTTTGGTTTTAATAGAAACTTCGTCGCTCCACTGGACCTCAGAATCTTGCCATACTTGCTGGAATAAAATTTTCATCTTTGTGGTTAGGGGCGCTAACCATCCCAAAGGGTCGAAAATCTTAGAGATTTCGGATAGAAGCATTCTTTTGGTCAGTTTTGCTGTTTGTGTGCTGTTTGAATCATATTTGAAGATGAATTCGTCCTCGGTTGAGTTCCATTGTAGCCCCAAAGTTTTTGATGAGCTTTCAGTTTTAAATGTAAAGACTGCTGGCTGTTTGTCGGCAGTTTGCTCAACTGTTTCAAGCAATCTTTTATCGTTTGAGGACCACTTTCTTAGTGAAAATCCGCCGCTTTTTAGGCATGCGTTTACTTCCGTAATCCTCCGCTTTCCTTCTTTGATGCTATGCGCTCCCGATACCCAATCATCCATATAGAGCTCTTCCTGGATGCATTTAGCTGCTCTGGGATATTTTTGCTGCTCATCTGACGCTAATTTTCGCAGAGTCATCATTGTCAGGAATGGCGCTGCTTTAGTTCCATACGTTATGGTTGTTAATTTATAATTTCTTATAGGCTGATCCGGACTTTGTCGCCATACGATTTGTTGTAGGCTTTGGTCCTGCTCATTGACTAAAATCATACGGAAGCATTTCTCAATATCAGCTGTGAATGCGAAACGATATTGCCTCCACTTCAGGATAAGCTCTAACAGGTCTAACTGGAGGTTTGGACCCCTGTACATTAGATCGTTTAGGCTGTGGCCTAAAGTAGTTTTAGACGACGCGTTGAATACTACGCGCAACTTTGTTGTGCTAGATTCTGCTCTCAGTACCGCATGATGAGGAAGGAAACATTCTATTTCCGTCTTCTGTTTGCTGTTAGAAGTCGCTAACTTCATGTGTTGCAGCTGCTCATATTCGCGGATAAATTGCTTGTATTGCTTCGCTAGGTCTTCATTCTTGCTAAACTTACGTTCTACATTTTTAAATTGTGCTATCGCTATCTCTTTCGAAGATCCTAGCTTCTCTTCTAATTCTGGTTTCATGGGCAACCTAACTACATAACGACCGTTTTCTAGACGTTTCGTCGTAGTTTCATAAAAATCTAGGCATTCCTGATCTTCTACGGACATAGAATTCTGTTCTTGAATGTCTTCAATTGTCCAGAATTGTTGAATGTCTTCAACGTTATGCAAGATCACGTTGCATTGGAATGAGGTGCTTGTATTGCCACCGCACAGCAACCATCCTAAATGAGTTTGCTGTGCTAGCGGTTCCGAGGACGTTTGTCCGCGAATTAATCCTTCTAAAAGGATGTTGGCGTAGATTTCTGCTCCTAGGTGAAGATCCACCGGACGACTGATGTTATAATCTGGATCTGCTAAACAAAGATGTGCTGTATGTTGCCAATATGGCTTAGCGAACGTTTCGTTTGGCAGATTTTTTATTAAGTTGTTCACTATGACAACATCAGTAGAAAACTTAAAATCGGTGTAAGTCGATTGACAAGCGATCGTTAGTTTTCCTTTGCAGTTGTTTTCACGTTCACCTACTCCGAAAATAACCCCTTTACAAGATTTTCGCTTTAATCCTAGCTGCTGTGCTGCTTTCTCGCTGATCACGGAAATTTGTGAGCCCTGATCGATCAGTGCTCGCATGACGTGCTGGGTCCTGTCGGCTGCTGTGACTTTCACCAGCGCTGTGGCTAGCAAAATCTCCGATGTTACTTGCTGAGAAGCGTAGATGCTTTTGTTGTTTTCGCATTTTTGTTTCGCAATCTCGGTCAAGTTGTTAGACTTTGATTGTGTTGCGAAATAGTCATGCAAAGTCGTATGATGTTCGTCATTGCACTTATGACATCTTTTTGTCGAGTAGCATTTTGCGCCATTATGATCGTAAACACAATTTACGCAATAATTTAATTGGCTAATTATTTTTATTTTCTGCTCATTTGGTAATTCTGTAAATTTTTTGCAGCTTATTAAATTATGTTTTGCCGAACAATGAGGGCATTTATTTACTGACTCAGACACATGCATTGATTTCGCCATTTCCATTTTCTTGCTATTTTTAGATTCATTGCCCAATTTAAAATTATTTTTGCGATTAAAATTGGATGAACCATTGGATGATTGAGATGAAACTGCCTTAGTTGTCCCATCTTGACGTCGCCGAGATGACTCTAGGGCAGTGAACTTGTTCTCTAAGTAGTCCAAAAAGTCCCGAAGTACCGGAAGCTCTCGCGAATTCTTCAACGACTCTATATACTCGGAATAAGACTCACTATCCAATTTTTGTGCTAGTATATATACAAGAAGAGGATCCCATGTCGTAATATCTACGCCTAGATTTTTTATGGCGTGGAGGCTCTCTAAGGTGACATCATGAAGTCGTTTGATGGCTGTGTACGACTGCTGCGGTATATTGGCAAGATTGTAAAAGGAATTTACGTGGGACATAAATATCTGCTTTTTGTTGTTAAACCTGTGAGTTAAAATTTCCCAACAGGTGTTATAGTTGTCCGCGCTAATCGGGAGATGCTGGATCAAGCGCTCCGCTTCTCCTTTTACCTTGCTCTTCAGGAATTGCATCTTTTGTGCCTTTGATAGAGAAGGATTGTTGTGGATTGCTTCATCGAAAAGATCTTTGAAGGATACCCACTGCTGATAGTTACCTGAGAACACAGGAATTTCCATCTTCGGTGTGGACTTGTCACGGTACGATGTTGCCCACATCTTAGAGCTGATAGCCTTTCTCAAGCCGTTATACGTACGTTCATGTTTAATGTAGCTTAATTCGTACGCCTCGTCGTCTTCTAACTCCATCATTAGTTCCCAATGGCTGTTGTCCACGGCTGTCCATCGAGTTTGTAATAATCGCAAGGCGTCTTCAAACTCCCATTTATCGGACATGGATTCGACATCTATGCTTTCTACGGTTCTTGCGAATGCTTTGAAATTGATATGTTGCTTGCGCATCATATCATCTAGTTTGCTATAAATACCTTTAGACACCTCGGCACGAGCGCGCGCCGGGCTGGCGGATGCTGAGGATGGCTCGTGGGCCTGGTGCTGTAAGTGTTTGCCCCCGGCAGGACCTGCTGTTGCTGCTACTTGCTGATTAGAAGGGTTGTCTTCTAGATCAGAGAATCCTGGCGGCTTTGCTTGGTGACATAACGCGTCATAATATTCGGATATGGCGTCTTTTGCTGCTTTATAAGACTCCATTGTCCGCTCGAACTCCGAATTTACGAAGTACTTATGACCTCTCTTTTCAAGCGGCACAAGTTTTTCGTTGTTTAGCTGATACTCTCTCCAATACGACTCTAAAAGATCTAGTCTCTTTTTACAGTAGTCGATGGTCTTACGCTGTTTGCTATCCTTATTGAAATTAATAAGGACCTTGGCAATGCTCTCTGCTAATTCAGTTTGTTGGAAGTATAAAGTCTCCATTGTGCTGCTGTTAGACTTAAGCGAGACAGAATATACGGAACGCTCTTACTTGAAAGCCGCCTTGTCCTACGGCTATTGCTGCTATGCTGCTGGCTCGCTGTTGTCGCTGCGCGGGTAGCTCCCACGGTGGTTGTGAATCCCTATGAACTCACGCCTAATCTAGTTCGCGGCAACCCACAGGTTGCTGGTACGGTACAAGCACTTCGCGTTACGACTTGTCGCGGTCGCGGAGTCCTTGACGGTTTCGAAGGACCAATATGAACGGTAAGGTTCGTGCTGCTAGCTATTTCGGGTGCTAAATGATAAGTCTGAGCTAAGATTCAGAGTACGTTTATTCCGAAACTTCACGCTAATTAATGCTAATGATGGTAATGAGTGCTACAAGTATGCCGGTCGATCGCGCACTGGCTCGCGTAGCTCACGCTTTCCGCTGGTGCGGCCGCGCGACCTACTTGAGTCAAAACTGCTGATGATGATGTGTTCGATGAGTATCGAACAATACAGTCAAGACGATTCGAGATGCCGCGGCCGGCGCGGCTTCTTTGACCTATTGTATTCACACGCGTGTCGGCTAGTTTAAAGATGGTAGGTACCGGCGGCGGTTCCTTTGGCTTACCGATAACATTGTATCCACACGTGCGCCGCGCAGTGTCGGCGCGTACAAAGGATTTTCGACGACGGCGGCCGCTTTGAGCATTTAGATGGTTCGCGACGCCACGTCGTTATCTTTTGAACTGTTACCTACTTACAGCCGTGTATTTCTCGATCGTTCCTATTACTTAACTATTGATTCACTGCTTTAAATCACTGTTCTAAACACTATTGTCTTTCAATTATAACTAATGTACTGTCATTACACTATTTACACTAACACTGAACACTCTGTCGCGAACAGTACTATTAATTATTCAATAAAAGATTTACAATAATTTCATGAAGCTTTTTCATCATATTCTATGCAAGTAGAAAAAGCTAGTAATTAATTATGCTTAACTTAAATTACTTTAATTTTCGAGTAATGAAAAATGACTATTGATTAAATTAAGGAAAAAAGATCAGTTATGCTGGCAACATTAAGCACGCCACGACTTATCTTGCGCGCACTCTAATTAAAATTTTCACTGTTTTCACGCGTTTTTTTTAACAGGAAGAATTTTCTTAAAGAATTATCTTCATAAACCAAGGTGTGTGTGGCTATCGGTTGCAAGAGTAGAATGGACGTATTATCAGTGTCCTTACGCCGAGTTTTTAACGCACTCCATCCAGGGCCTGGCAGCGCCTGTGTGCAAAACCTATGAAGCACCTCTCTTTTTTGTCGTCGTATTTCGACATTCATATTTTTTTATTTTTCAAATTTAAAACTATGAATGTTACATTTACATTATGTTCTCCAGTTTTAAATAGAAACTTATTTTTTTTATGTTTCTTATTCCACACACTATCCTTGCTTCTAATATACGTTTAAAGTTGAGACAAAGTGGGAAATATGTAGAATTGGAAAAACAATATGTAGGTATCAAAAATGAATACCAACAAAAATTAATATTGAATTAGCACTCGACTTTGTCCGCATTATTTCATATTTTATCCTACAGACGACTAAAATAAGCTATTGTTAAATCTATTAAAATGGGGTATTGTAGATATCTAGGGTTTATCGGTTTTCGACGATTCGTTATTTTGACTTAAAGAATAAGTAGTACTTTTTAGGTTACCGCCACAAAGTAAAATACTCCCCTAAAAAATTAATAACCCATTTTTGCCCCGTTTAGGGTCGAGTTTTTAACAACCCAAATAGGTTATTCTTTCTTTTCTTCTCTTATAATTTTTCGATGTTAGTTGGATTGCGCAGTAAAATGCCTCAAAAATACTTTAACACCCCTTATTCCTATTTGGAGAGTGGTTTAAAAAACTCATGTTATTTTTTTTTTATTTACTTTATCTCCAAGGAATTAGATTTTTCATACAAACAATCAAGGGGATTGTTTGTATGAAAAATCTAATTCCGTTTTCACGCGTTTTTTTTAACAGGAAGAATTTTCTTAAAGAATTATCTTCATAAACCAAGGTGTGTGTGGCTATCGGTTGCAAGAGTAGAATGGACGTATTATCAGTGTCCTTACGCCGAGTTTTTAACGCACTCCATCCAGGGCCTGGCAGCGCCTGTGTGCAAAACCTATGAAGCACCTCTCTTTTTTGTCGTCGTATTTCGACATTCATATTTTTTTATTTTTCAAATTTAAAACTATGAATGTTACATTTACATTATGTTCTCCAGTTTTAAATAGAAACTTATTTTTTTTATGTTTCTTATTCCACACACTATCCTTGCTTCTAATATACGTTTAAAGTTGAGACAAAGTGGGAAATATGTAGAATTGGAAAAACAATATGTAGGTATCAAAAATGAATACCAACAAAAATTAATATTGAATTAGCACTCGACTTTGTCCGCATTATTTCATATTTTATCCTACAGACGACTAAAATAAGCTATTGTTAAATCTATTAAAATAAGGTATTGTAGATATCTAGGGTTTATCGGTTTTCGACGATTCGTTATTTTGACTTAAAGAATAAGTAGTACTTTTTAGGTTACCGCCACAAAGTAAAATACTCCCCTAAAAAATTAATAACCCATTTTTGCCCCGTTTAGGGTCGAGTTTTTAACAACCCAAATAGGTTATTCTTTCTTTTCTTCTCTTATAATTTTTCGATGTTAGTTGGATTGCGCAGTAAAATGCCTCAAAAATACTTTAACACCCCTTATTCCTATTTGGAGAGTGGTTTAAAAAACTCATGTTAATTTTTTTTTATTTACTTTATCTCCAAGGAATTAGATTTTTCATACAAACAATCAAGGGGATTGTTTGTATGAAAAATCTAATTCCTTCATCTCCTTAAGTGTCGAATTGCCGAAAACTCCTTCTTAGTGCTCTCCGAGACCCCTAAATCAAAAACTAAACTCTAATAACGATTCGAAAAACTAATAATGACAACCTTTATTGTCTATTTAGGTTGGTACCTATTTATGTCAAGTTTTAAGTTTATTAACCCAAGACTTCTTCAAAAACACTTTCATACACGCTAAATCGTACTTTGGGCGAAGTTATAAAAATCTTACTACTAGTTACTTAGGTTGGTATTTGTGCTATGTTTCAAGTATATTAACCCAAGAAAAAAGATTCTTCCATACAAAGTTAAATCCAAAAAAATCTCTGGTAACACAAATAAAAAATACAGTTGAATCGAGAACCTCCTCCTTTTTGAAGTCGGTTAAAAGTTTTGATTTATTTGTTCTCGCACGCTAGTACGGTTTTTATTAGATGCAGCTTTTGTAATATCGGTTATTTTGATATCGATATTATATGATATCTAACACATATCCGATATAAGTTACATTTTGATATATCGGACCCATCCCTAAAAAAAACCAAACTGTCAAAGTCGAGCGACAAAATTTCGCAGTATATGCATACAAAATATAAAACTAATAGTGAAAGAAAAATGAAGCTAACTAACTTCTCCAATATTATTATTTGGTTTTTGAACACAAGTTATCTTAAAAACAGTAAAAAATTGTTCGGTAACCACAAACAGTAGTATACGACATGTTATGTTTTTGTTTACCCCGAGCCGTCAAGCGAATTACGTTTACCACAGCCGGGGGATTGGAAAGAAACCCGAAATGATTCTAAACTTTTAATTATTAAAGTTAATTATAATTAATTATCCTAGAAGTGTCTATTCCAAGTCGAGGTTGGATCATGGAATGGTTACAACTACTAACTACAACTAGTTAACCTACGAATGTCCATTCCAAGCCGATGTTAGGACATGGAATGGTTACAATAATTAAATAGACTAACTAAAACTAACTAGCCTACGAGAATCCATCCTACACGATGTAGGAATATGGAATGCCTCTTTCTTACGAGAGATGCTCTTAAATATTAGTTCGGCATTGATCGATTCCTTGACGTCATGGCTGGATCGGTTCCAAGGTAATTGCACAGCCAGCAACTTCCTATGTTTATGCTCCGTACGTTTCTGTGTCAGCGAAAGTCTAGCTACGTGCGTTGACTTCGCGGTAACTGCACTGTCATCAAGGTCTATGTATGTATATTGTCCGCAATGTCAGCAGATTCCTAGGCATACGTAACACCTCCACCCTTAGAACGGCAACTATTTTAGCACATTGAGTGAAAAAGTTGCCGGAGTCTTCTCGGGATCCGAGTTTTTTTTCAGGATTACGGTAGGAGACTGCTGGTTCTTGTGGTATGACAGGTGTTCTTTTGCGCGTTGCCCATTTGCACTAGTCCCTTAAGATCCACGGAGTACAAATTGATGTGAGTAGTTGACGTAGCTCGTTGCCCAGAATCGAAGGGTATCCTCATGATTTTGCGAGGTTGGCCTTTGATTTCATCGTCGGCATCTGCTATGGTGAACTCTTCAGATTTCAGTCGACATCCATCGGGAGTTGTAACGAAATAACTTCCTTGGAGCGGTGTGTAGTCTTGTTGGTGACAGATAATTTGTACTTTCGTTTGCTGAAGGAATTACAGGACGTGGTGTTGGTCATCGAGTTTCTTCATAGTTTTCTTCATCAGGATAACTGTAGTGGGATGGCAGGAGTCCCGCAGAACTTGATTGGTGATCGACTTCTGGATGCAATCAGATTTGGTGCGGATCTGGTGGGTAACTTCCTTCTCGCACCAGTTTGACTTCGGGCATTCAGCCTCCATGTAAGTGAATGTCAACTCGTTGGTTGCTAGGACTGGGAAGGATAGGATAAGGGCCTATGCGTGTTTTTAGGTACTACGGATAATCTTTACCAACCCACGCTGGGCTCGTGTGATGAATTACGGTCCATTGCCTATCACAGAGGGAACATTAAAAGAAGCTGATGATGATAATCTTTATAGGTCGTAACTATTCTTGGGAGCAGAAATAAAATGAAAATTTAAAAACGAAGGATTTGGACCTACGGGAGCTGTCAATTAGATACCGGCTCCTTGAAATTATGGTGCTGGACTGAAAAGTTGTTAATCAGGGTGGTTCGACTGCCCAACCAACTCTCTGGTACCCCATTAGAGTTACTGGTACACAAAGTGGTTCCAGAAATCTTATTAAGAATTCTGTTTAATGGTCACAAGTTAGAAAATTCGCTTTCGCGTGCAACACTTGGATGATGAATCAAGGATTTTAATAAACCGCGCAAACACGTTAGAGTTACTATGAAAAGCAAGGCCAAGGCGAAGTGCCTTAGAAATGGTATTTGGCTGTGCTGATCCATATCTAAACTAACCAAGTTGCCTAACTCTAGCTTATCTAAAAATATATTTCTACTAATATCTACAGTTCGTCGGTGGGCCTGACGTGATGCAGGTCCCCGCGCACTCGAGTTCCTGGGATGGTAAACCCTGAAGGTTAGGATTTAGGAGGGAGCAACACGAGAATAATTCAAATGTACTTACAGCTATTTCATTTCCGGTTCCTCTCTGCGAATCGATTTCCAGATTCTTCTCTCGGTCTGCAGCAGGTCCGTATGTTCAGGATATCCGGAACGGTGCTTGATAGCCACCCGGGTGACACGAGACGTGATTATCGATGTGTGATGTGTCCCGACGTCTCCCGCGGATATCCTACCGACTGCGCCAATTACGTTTACCACAGCCGGGGGATTGGAAAGAAACCCGAAATGATTCTAAACTTTTAATTATTAAAGTTAATTATAATTAATTATCCTAGAAGTGTCTATTCCAAGTCGAGGTTGGATCATGGAATGGTTACAACTACTAACTACAACTAGTTAACCTACGAATGTCCATTCCAAGCCGATGTTAGGACATGGAATGGTTACAATAATTAAATAGACTAACTAAAACTAACTAGCCTACGAGAATCCATCCTACACGATGTAGGAATATGGAATGCCTCTTTCTTACGAGAGATGCTCTTAAATATTAGTTCGGCATTGATCGATTCCTTGACGTCATGGCTGGATCGGTTCCAAGGTAATTGCACAGCCAGCAACTTCCTATGTTTATGCTCCGTACGTTTCTGTGTCAGCGAAAGTCTAGCTACGTGCGTTGACTTCGCGGTAACTGCACTGTCATCAAGGTCTATGTATGTATATTGTCCGCAATGTCAGCAGATTCCTAGGCATACGTAACAAGCGCCATCTGGCGGGAGCAATTGGCAGTAATGTTCCCTATTGCGTAGACACGAAGATACAAAATTACACTACACCGGTACGGATATTATTATCCACCACAAATACTTGATTCGAAAAAAAAACCACCATTCTCACCACTACGGTTTTAAAAGTTACAATTTTGTTTGATATGTTTATCTATCTGTTGACAACATCAACACATATAATAAATGTGTAGAAAAATATTTTTTTCATATAATATAATTTATGTATACCGAAAAAAAAAAAAAAATTGCCAAACCACCAATAGTTAAAGGATAACCAACAGTACCCATTTCCAGCATTTTTGGAACTTTTGTCTGTTTGTCTGTTTATTTGTGCACGCATCACGTGAAATGTACGAAACCAATGTAGATAACTTTTGAAGAATTACTTAGTTTTTGTTTCATCGCAATCGGTTCACTCTATCAAAAGTTATATGAATTTAAAGTGTTCAAGAAGTAACATTATCACAGCACACGCAATCCAGTTACTCGGACAGTTGAACTCGCTGTTCGATAGATGGCGTTGTGCATTTAAAGTCATTTTCTGAATCGCGGTGTTAAGATTTTACGCGAAAGAATGACACTAGAAAAAAATTGGTATGTAGTTTATAGGTATTTAGGGTAGGCAGGACGGTAAGTAGGGTAGGGTGGGCAGATGACGGGAGCGAAGCCGCGGGCACAGCTAGTACGAAATATAGTTATAAAACATAGTTATTGGGATATAGAAACATTTAGCATTTATTGGCTCGTGGTTAAAATTGGAACTAATAATTATAGCGTCCACACGCAGTCACGCAGCAATTTTAGTCGCTGCCGGCTGTCTAGATATTTCAAATACGGCGTCAGAACCAGGCAATAAACTATTATTTTGGAGAGTGGTATGAAGACTCGACTGACGTTATTGCGACACGCGCTATTTCGAAAAACTTGACCAGTGGTAAAGTGTATTAAAGTGAGCTATTGTGTGTATTAGAGTGACACTTTAAATAATAATATAGCTTGTTCTATTAGAAATCTATTTATCAAACACCAAAAATCAATCAACGCGGACCGCAGAAGTAGATTTAATTTAAAAAATTATGCTTCTCCCCGTGCTTAATTTTAACCCCAGTAACTTGATCTTCCTGTAGAGGTAATGTTCGTTCTTTATTTCATGTTTTACTGGCCGGTTTGAGTTGTTATTTCCGGAAGATGCCCAATTAAGCTTTTTAGGGTTCCGTACCCAAAGGGTAAAATCGGGACCCTATTACTAAGACTCCGCGATCCGTCTGTCTGTCTGTCTGTCCGTCTGTCACCAGGCTGTATCTCATGAACCGTGATAGCTAGACAGTTGAAATTTTCACAGAGAATGTATTTCTGTTGCCGCTATAACAACAAATACAATACAAAAAAAAACAGCATAAAATAAATATTTAAGTGGGGCTCCTATACAAAAAACGTAATGTTTTTGCCGTTTTTTGCGATAATGATAAATGATTTTATTTCTGTAAGTTGGTTTGTACAAACACTTTTACATGTCGATCATATTTTTAAAACTAGATGAGGTCGGCGTTTCCTATCTGACTACTCTAAGAAGAAAGGCCGAAACAAACTCAGAGGTCACAGTCTCTTTTAAAGTCCAGACAAAAATCTTGGTTAGATCATATGAAGACCATGTAGATTGATGTCTGAAATGGTCTTTTGAGGAAAGAACCAGCCAGATTGAGTGGACCTGTCCAGTCAGTGCACGCATTTGTCAATAACCGAGCAGCTCAACACAGAATTTAAGGAGGTCAACGATTCGACGAACAATACCAAAGAAAGGACATTCGGGTAGGCCGCAAGACTACTCAAACTGCCAGACCACGATTAAAAACTAAGATAAATTAAAAACAAAAAAAACAAATAGTCCACATAGTCTTCACATTCACAATAATTAAAATAAAGTAATATAATACTTTAAAAAGTAAATATTCTTGTCATTGCAAGAAAACCAAAAAAAAATAATAAAACAAAATTCACGGTGGAAAATATAAAAAATCAAAATTAATTGGAGCAGCTCAATCCCAAGCCTTTTTGGGTGGTATGGAAACCTTCGTGCGCGAGTCTGACTCGCACTTGGCCGGTTTTTTTACAAATACGTAGTGTAAAATGATAGTAGCTTAGATAGTAGCGACATCAGAAATAAGCAAGAGGCAGTTTACCTCTACCTAATAACTCCAGAACTCGATGCATTCTTGTAAGTCTCACAGTGGAGAGCCCACCGCACAAATGTCTCGATCCTCAAACAACTTAAATGGAGAAAGCGCCACCCCTGTGCTCAACCTGCCTGCAACGCGTCATGAGCCATGGTTCTCGCCAAACTTCTTGGCCGCCCTGAAGTTGGCTAAAACGCCAAAGCGCGGCGTGTTGTGGCGCATACTGGTGTGGTGGTGAGTGTGCACCACGGACCATATTTAATCTAGCGCACACTAAGCTGGAGTGTCGTGGAACGCTCTAGCGCTATATCTGAACAGAATCGAACCTTTGCGACGTGTAGACTTACATAATTTTTACTTCGGATTCGGATGATGATTTCGACCTTCAATTTATTTTTATGCATCTGCCATCACCCTTGGTTGTTTGTGTGAATTTCGCCTAGCAATGAAACTTCTTTAAAACAAAAACAAAAAAAAAAGAAGGCAAGGCAATTTCTGCTCAAGTAGCATTTCAGCACCCTAATTGCGTATCTGTTTTGACATCACGAAGCACACTCCTTCCCTTTCATTTTGACGATTCAACAGTATTCCTTGTATGTTTTACTCTGTCGATCAGACGGATTTTTGAACATATGAAGCAATTAATGCAAGAAAAGCGTACCTTGCGCTGTTCTTTGTACTTTGGGGAACGAATGTTACGACGCCTCGGCTCCAGGATATGGCCGGGGCATCAGCCGCCCATGCCCCTGGGCGGCAGTTGAGTGTGTTCAGTAGTTTCTTGCCCGGATCTTGCGAATTAAATGAAACGCCGACGTATAGAAGGATTATGTATAATTTAACTTAGGAGTATGTAGAAATAAGGGATACACATTTCACAACCAGCTCAGCTTGGTTGGCAGGAAAAATCTGGCGTGACTGACGCTGTCTCCGCATTGTTTCTTAATTATCAAAATCACTGTGCGGCCAGTTGTGCAACGGTGTTGCCACACCACCCCCCCACGGAGAAACATAACCTCGCATATTGCGAAAATGGTTATAAGTTAAAACTGAAATTAAAAAAATGGTAAGAACTTATCAAAAGTTTTGATTCTAACTCGTCTACCAGATCTGGTAACGTATGGGAGCTTTTGTGTTTCGGGAATAGGAGGCTTCGACAAAACTGGCACAGGAGAAACAGCTGTTCCAGGTACCAGGTGAGCTGAAGGAGCAGCTGTAACCTGCTGGTGAGGTGTCGGTGCGGGACACGAGCCGGTCGATGTCAGCACTGTGGACGGCGAGTCGTTTGAAGTTTGATAAACAGGGTCTTCAGTTATCACATGAGCTGGCTTGATACGGTCAATACTAATCTCTGCTTCTCGACCCTTAATCAGTAAGGTAATGGTCTTGTCCCTCTTCCGCAAAATTGGATAGGGACCTGTGTAGGGTGGGTGATTGCAACGGACGACGCACAGTATAATCGCGAAGAATCGCGTGGGTCGCTGTTTACAGGTCCTTGAAAGTAAAAATAGCTTGTTGTGATGCGATGCCGGAACAGGTCTAAACTGGGCCATCTTGGCACGTAGCTGGTCGACGAAGTTAATGGCGTCAGTATGACGCTCAACTGCGACTGGAGTGACAAGCAGTTCGCCTGGAAGTCGCAATGGTTCGCCGTATAGCAGCTCGGCCGCGCATGAGCCTATGTCCTCCTTCAAAGCAGTACGGATGCCGAGGAGTACCATTGGAAGTGCTCTGATCCACGAGCTGCCGTGGCACATCAGAGCAGCCTACAATTGACGGTGGAGCCGTTCCACCATTCCGTTGGCTTGCGGGTGATAGCTAGTCGTTCTGTTTCTGGTGGCATAAGCATCAGTTTCCGAAAAAGTGAAGATTTGAATTGGCGGCCCTGGTCGGTGGTGACAACTGTCGGGACACCGAACCGGGCTATCCAGCCACTTGTATAAGTTTCAGCCACTTCCTCCGCTGTCATCGTAACCATCGGCCATACTTCTGGCCAGCGAGTGCTGCGATCTATGGCGGTGAGGCAGTAGTTGAAACCGTTGCATGGAGGAAGCGGACCGATTATGTCCAGGTGGACATGTCGTGGTCTGGCTGAAGGCGTGATGAATTCACCAAGAGGCGTAGAGGCGTGTCTCGTCACCTTGCACTTCTGACAGGGCACGCAGTGTTTTACCCATTTATGGCAGTCCTTTCGTATACCAGGCCAAATATAGCGGTCGCTCACTAGTTTCGTAGTCGTGCGCGCACCTGGGTGACTCCGACCATGCAGCTTGTCGAATATGCCTCGACGAAATGCAGTAGTCACATACGGTCGCGGCTTACCAGTAGAGGTATCGCACACGAGAGTTATATCTGTCCCCGGAATGCAGAGATCTTCAAGTTTGAGAGAGGAGCTGTTGGATCGGCGAAGGCTGGCTAGCTCGTCGTCGGTAGCCTGAGAGGAAGCAAGAGAAGTGAAATCCGCCTCTAAAGAAATGGCTTCAACTCTTGACAGAGCGTCAGCTACCACATTGTCCTCTCCACGAATGTACTGAATATCAGTGGTAAACTGGCTAATAAAAGACAATTGGTTAAGTTGCGGTGGTGGTAGCTTTTCTCGACGTTGTACAAAAGCGTACAACAACGGCTTGTGGTCGGTAAAAATAGTGGCATGCTGTACCTCGAGAATGTAGCGGAAATGTTGTACGCTTTCGTACACCGCTAAAAGCTCACGGTAATAAGCAGGCCATTCCGACTGGCGTGGAGTCAGTTTCTTACTGAAAAACGCCAGGGGGCGCCACTGATTATTTACCTCTTGTTGCAAGCAGGCGCCAACGTGCAAACTAGATGCATCCGTGAAAAGGCCTAAACGGACATCATTCACAGGATGATGTAGGAGCGTAGCAACTGAGAGGCTTTGCTTGCATTCCTCAAATGCCTTATGCAGCTCGGGAGTCCATGAAATTGGTTTGTTACCCTTGCTGTTGGAGGCAACCACCGCGTCGATCAAAGGGGCTTGAAACTTAGCAGCCTGAGGGATAAAACGGCGATTGTAATTAAGAACGCCTAGAAACCGCCTCATACCTTTGATTGTTTCAGGAGGTTTGTACTCCAGCAACGCGGAGACACGTTCGCGTGGAGGTTGGATCCCGTCAGCATTGATGATATGTCCAAGAAATTTCACCTGCTCTGCACCTATGACACATTTAGACGGGTTTATCACTACTCCGTACTCTTGTAAACGACCAAACAATCCGCGAAGATGCTCCTTATGGGAATCTTCGTCAGGCGAAAAAAACGAGTATGTCATCCATATAAGGAAAACAGTAACAGAGACCCCGTGTGACCTCATCGATAAACCGCTGGAAAGTTTGACCAGCATTACGTAAACCAAGGGTCATGAAAGGAAATTCGAAGAGGCCAAACGGGGTAACGATGGCTGTCTTCGGAATATCTTCCTCAAACATGGGAATCTGATGATAGGCTTTCACTAAATCAAGAGTACTAAATACTCGTGCGCCATGAAGATTGTGAGAAAAATGGTTAATGTGCCGGAGAGAATATTTGTCAGGAATAGTCCTAGCGTTCAGGGCGCGATAATCACCACAAGGACGCCAGGAGGAATCCTCCTTTAATATAATAATAATATGTAATGGCGAGGCCCAGGCACTTTTTGAAGGCCTTGCAGTACCACAGCGAACCATGTCCTCAAACTCTTTCTGAGCTGCCACGAGTTTCTGTGGGGCTAACCTACGAGGACGGCAGTAAACAGGTGGACCATCAGTGGTTTGGATGTAATGCACAGTATTGTGCTTAACTACTCTAGGCAATCCTGGTGGTCGAGTAATCTCGGGGAACTCAGCTAGTACGCCCGCGTAAGTGGAGTTACCAATATTTACAGCTTTGACGCTTGGCTGTGCAGTTCCAGAGAAAGATACAGGAACTTGTAGTTTAGTATTACCATCCACCAGGCACCGATGACGGCAATCAGGTAACAAGTTGTAATAACTAAGGAAATCGGCTCCTATAATCGGTGACGAAACATCAGCGATCACGAAATTCCAATGAAAATCCCGGCGTAAACCTAAGTCCAAGTGCAAGGAAATGTTGCCGTATGTCCCAATCGAGCTGCCATTGGCAGCGCTCAAATTGTAACTGCTGAGTTGATATCGCCCTCTGAGGAAACGCCGAGGGAAACAGCGATCAGACTCCGTATCCACTAAGTACTGATGTTTAGATTTCTGATCTGTTACGAATATTCGGCGGCCGGAACTTGTACAATCAGTGGCCGCCTCTACTGATTGATCGTCGCGTTTCCCTGGTCATTAAGTTTCCAGCTGCACGGGGTTACGCACCTGATCGCCTTTTCGTTATATTTCTTATGATACAAGCATAACTTAGGACCGACTAGCAGGACCGAACCACGAGAGCGTGAGCGCGAACGATGAGATGACGCAGAGCGGTGGCGCGTGCGCGAAGACTGGGTGTTGAACGATAAGGCAGCTATCTGATGCTCTAATCGTTCCATGCGCTGTGAAAGAGTGTCTTGATTAAAAGAAATACCAGCAGGGGCTGTAGAAGTGAAAACTTGTTTGGGCCCTGCAATCTCCATCACTTTGTCACCTAGCTCAGCAAGCTTATCAAGGCAAAGTTCAGCCTGCGAAACTAGTATAGCTTGTACTTGTTGTGGAAGTCGACGAAGCCACAGTTGGCGCAGTATATTCTCGTCAGAGAGCGCGCAGCCAGCAAGTGAGCGTAAGTGTCGGAGAAACTGGGATGGACGTCTATTTCCAAGCTCCTCCTCGGTGATAAACTGACGAACCCGTTGTTCCTCAGACATAGACAGGCGTCTAATCAACTCCTCTTTCAGCTTCACGTACTGCTGACCTTTAACTGGGGGCCGTGTGATTAGGTCTTCCACTTCACCAGCTAACTTTTGATCCAGTTGAGCAACGACATAGTTGAATTTAGTGCTGTCGGCAGTGATACCTGCTATCTGGAACTGAGCCTCAACCTGCGCAAACCACACTGCAGGCTTATCAGGCCAAAAGGTTGGTAATTTAACAGAAACCTTACAGACCTCTGAAGTTTGTTGTAGCTGTTGCTGAAGCGCAGTATTTTCAGCTTCCAAACGTTCAACCAAAGCTTTTAACTCGTCAGCCATAGTTGTTAGTATACACGTAAAGAAACATTCAAAAGACATAAAAAGAAAGTACGTTTAGTTAGATTTGTTTAGCTAGAATGAGGTAGGTGGTTAGTGGCATAACAAAACCAATAAATATTTGCAGATACTGGGATTTGAACCAAGAACATTCGGCTCAGTAAGCAGGGTCGCTACCAACTGGTCCATCCGCGTCGTCAACAAATACTATTGGATATCGGCGAAAACACGAATATTAAACATAAATCTTGCAAATTATACCAATAAGTTAGCAAGAAGTGTTTTATACGTCAAGTTGGTAGTAAGCAATGCATGCAGTTGAAAAACAATTCACATAATATACCTAGTTTCAATATCTTACTATAAGAGACCTGCCGTAAAAAAAACTTCACTATTACTAACACTTAAGTATAACACAACCAACTCAAATTATGAAATTATTTCATGAAAACTAAAACGAGATTTAAAAGTTTGACAGTCATGACATGACGTTGACGTGGATGACAAACTTATCGATCGCAGAATGACAGTTGGTAAAACAGTTCCGAAATAAAAAATACAGCACTGTCAATAGTCCACTGAATGACACTAGCTTTCACTTGAAAATGTCAATGTAAATCCAGGTAAAAAAAAAAAAAAATCAGCAAAAACTCGATCATCCGAACGTCGGGGTCACCAATTTGGGGAATGAATGTTACGACGCCTCGACTCCAGGATATGGCCGGGGCATCGGCCGCCCATGACCCTGGGCGGCAGTTGAGTGTGTTCAGTAGTTTCTTGCCCGGATCTTGCGAGTTAAATGAAACGCCGGCGTATAGAAGGATTAAGTATAATTTAACTTAGGAGTATGTAGAAATAAGGGATACACATTTCACAACCAGCTCAGCTTGGTTGGCAGGAAAAATCTGGCGTGACTGACGCTGTCTCCGCATTGTTTCTTAATTATCAAAATCACTGTGCGGCCAGTTGTGGGCACCAGGCAGTGCACACATTTACCTGGTGTGGTGTTTGTCTGTGGTTGTCAGATTTAAAAATAATTAACAAAATGTCATATCTTATGTCAGGAAAATAACTTGAAGAATAAGTGAATAAAAACCAATATTCACTTGGTTTTTGCCTTTGATTCGTATCAATTTTATTCACTTATTAATACTGTACGAGTAGAAAAAAAGTGGAATATCTTACACGGCTTTTACGGACAGACAAATTCGACACTGACCCGGGGTCTCCAGATGCCAAAATCAAGTACCGTTACTGGAAAGAGACGTTCAATAACTTCCTGACGGCGGGAACAGAACTATCGAAAATATCGGATGGTGTCAAACTGAAAGTACTCAATAATGTTTCTCCGAATGTATATATACTCCCACATACGGGATACAAACTCTTACGCAATAGCTGTAAGCCTTTATATTAAATACAAAAACGACGTGCATGCAAGATATATGTTGACAACAACCAAACAGAGACCAGACGAGAGTCGAGACTGTTGCCGATTATATGCGATCACTTCAGCAGCTCGCATACAAATGCTCATTCGAAGCAGTATCGGCTGGAAAATACAGAGAGGAATATCTCCGCGACGCATTTATTAGTGCCATACATTCTCAGAAAATACGGCAACGTCTCCTTGATAATCAAAAGATAACTTTAGAAGAGGCAAGCAATCAAGCATTGTCGCTGGAAATAACAGAAAAACACTCGAAGGACTTCGACGGCAAACTTTCGCCATAAGATTTCAATCAGATTCAGATTTCGGCACTTCAACTCGAAAATCCTAATAATCCTGAAGCAACCTCATCACGCAGACGCTGTTTTTTTTGTGGTGGCAGTGTGCACCTAAGGATTAAATGTCCAGTTTACCACGCTACGTGTCAAAATTGCGAAAAGAAAGGTCTCTTTGCTAAAGTTTGTAGAAGTCCAATGACCAAGCCAACGAACAATGCTTTGTTTGATTCGGGACCAGAGAATCACACGGGAGCAATCTCGGCAGCATCCCCTATATGTTTACGTAAAACTACGGTTGTAATATTATGATAAATAACTAGAAAGCTGATGCTTTGATTGATAGTGGAAGCTCAACTAGTTTCACAGACAGAATTTTGCTCAGATGTTGAACCTACAACGTTTCCATTGGCAAGAAACTGTGATATTGGCTTCTCAGAAGAATACTCCATCAGTAAATGGATATTTCTACCCAAATCTAAGCATGAACGAGCACACATACACGAAAACCTCTCTATATACTGGATGATCTTTGCGCTGATCTTATTATAGGTCATGATACTCTAAGGGATCATTCGAAACTAGACATTTATTTTGGAGGTCCTCACAAACCTCATAAAAGCTGTGTAATTTGGAAGCAACCAACGGTTCCCTGCGGTATCACTCTTTACAAGACTGATTGACACGCTCTCTAGACCCCTGACATTAACGACAAGATGGTGATGTCAGGGGACAGGGGGAGTAAGTGACAGATGTATACAAGCCAGATACATCTGTCCCTTATTCGATCTCAAATTGATACCGCTCTAAGAGCTTATGGTCACCCCCCAGGTCTCCAGAGCAATGAGGTAGGAAAACTATGGAGACGGCATATTCTACTATATGAAGAATAGTTATACAAATATCTATAATATCGACACACGCATGTCAAAAAGCGTTTGGTCTCTTTTTAACTAAGCAAGAGCTGCATATGAAAAGAGAGACATCTAAATGTTTGTCAAGGACTAAACTTGGTAACACTTTTGAGTGACGTCAAAATCATGTCTATGCGTGACCGGTCGCCATGTTGATTGCCGAGTAAAATTGGTAGTTGTGTGCTGTTTATGTGTGTAGTTGTGCTGTGAAACAGTTGCAAATGGCTTAACTCATTGGCCAATGGGCAGCCATCTTAATTGCCCGATTTATGTAGGTATGCACGCTAATTTCGTAGGTATGGCAAGTCCATAGGTTTATAAGTCAGTGGTCCAGAGAGCGTGTTGAATTCCGTGTTTTCATTCTTTTCCGTCCGAAGTAAATAATCGCCATCATTATGCCAAAAGTAATTTAAAGTGCTGACAGAGATGTTTTCTTGAAGTAAACAAGACAATAATGGGCCTACGGTACCGTTTTACAAAGATAGAGCCCGCGTTGCTTATTTGACAGGTAACTTTTAGGGATACCAATACAAGATAGCTAGATATCTGCGATATTACGCCAGTATACGTTAATGTTACAAATTGTTAGCCTGTCAATTGTCAAGCGCTATTATTACTGTATTGATACTGACAGCTATCGCAAAGATCAAGCTATCTTTTTTATAGTATTATATAATAATAATAATAATAAAGTTTTTATTGATGCTTCAGTTTACATAACGGTTTAGTGTTTGGAGCCTCCTTTTAAGCAAATAATGCCTGTGTTAGGAGACTCCGCTCTTCCATAATATAGCAATAATTAATAACACTGTCAGTACAAGTAGTTGGTTAATAATGACAAATAATAGTATAGTTTTGATATAATGTACGAATAAATTTTAATCAATTTAACACATTAGTATTTTATTTTTCTCAATATTTTGTATTGTGTTATAAGCATATGTGTTTAAATTACTATGTTTTATGTATTACTAGCTTCTGCCAGCGGCTTCGCCCGCGCGGAAGTGTTGGTGTGAGCCTATAGCTGTATAACTCACTGCTCACACCAAATAACTTGCACGCAGTTATCTTGAATATAGATGTGGAATGTATTCACTGATACTTGGGTTTTGGTAAAAAAAAAGATTTATTTTAAACCATCAGAAAATTCATGACACACCGAAAAAACAATTAACACAATATAATAGCTGTCAGATTTAAACTCTGTCTAATGAGTTCACTCGGCCATATAGTATTTACATTGAAGTATAAAAACCTCCTTTCTAACAGTAAGGCGAAAATTATTCCGAAGGAACATATTTCCGTGATAAAAAGTATCCTATGTGCTATTCCTGACTATAATCTACATCCGTCCAGCCATTTGAGCGTGATGACGTAACGAACATACAAGTACACACACACACTTTCGCCTATATAATATTATTATGATATACACCGTGAAATTTAATTGGTTGTTTTCCCGCGGCAGAACGACTTTCCTTAAGGAGTACTTTCAAAGCATAGAGTTAAAGTAAAAAAATAACGATATTTTTGTTTTAAAATAATTTAAAAAATATTCATCAACACGAAAAAGTGAGTAACAATAGTAACTTGTAGGTACTAGGTACTACTCGCGTCACCACCGACAAAGAAAAGCGATGCACAAGATAATGTTCAAACCAAAATAAACTCTCGCACGTAGTGGTACGTCATAAAATAGTTTGCACGGAACAATACTAAAAATCGCCGCGCGGCTTCGCGGCTACAAAGTTCCGGTACTACAAAGAAAAGACCGATTTAGAAATGTTCAAAGTAAAATTAGCTCTCGCGTGTAGTGATACGGCATAAACTAGCCTGCGCGCAACAATCAAACGAAGCCGCCAGCGCCTATTTTACCCGTGTCAACGCACCCGGGTCAACGCCCCGCTGTCGTTCGGCCGTAGATATCGGGAGGCACTGGGTGGGAACCCTTGACAGAGCCCACCAACAGAGCATTCAACGGTGCCTGATGTTGGGCTGCGTCGGGTATGAACCGCCTATAGAAATTCAACATACCTAGAAATCTGCGCAGTTCCCGGACTGTTTTGGGTGCGGGGTATTTCATGATTGCTTCCACTTTCTCAGGCAGTGGACTGGTGCCGTCAGCTGAGATCCTATAACCTAAAAAGGTTACCTCTTTAACTCCGAACACGCACTTGGCAGTATTGAATACCATACCATATTCCTGCAGGCGGGTGAAGAGCTGTCGCAGGTGGTCTTCATGGGTCCTCTGGTCTTTTGAGTAGACCAAAAAATCGTCAAGATAGGCATAGCAGAAGTCCAGTCCCCGCAGCATTTCGTCAACGAACCGCTGAAAAGTCTGTCCAGCATTACGAAGACCAAATGTCATAAATGGAAATTCGTAAAGCCCGAACGGCGTGGTAATGGCGGTCTTGGGAATATCCTCGGGGCTGACTGGTATCTGGTTGTACGCCTTAACTAAATCTATCGTGCTGAAGATTGTGGATCCTGATAGGCTGTGCGAGAAGTCGTGGATGTGCCTTATTGGATAATTGTCAGGTACTGTCCTGGAATTCAGTAGTCGATAGTCACCGCAGGGTCGCCATCCACTGTTCTTTTTAGGAGCCAGGTGTAATGGCGATGACCATGGTGAACATGAGGGTCTGGCGGTGCCGTCTTTCAGCATTACGTCAAACTCCTCTTTGGCTATTTTCAGTTTATCTGGGGCCAGGCGGCGCGGTGTGCATGAAACAGGTGGCCCAGGTGTAGTCTGTATGTGATGGACTGTGTTGTGGGTTGATGTACGGTGTATACCATGTGGTCGTGTGATGTCTGGAAATGCCCGCAGTATGTTATGGTATGTCGTGTCACCAATAATTACCTTGACCGAGGAAACAATATCTGACGATCGTGTAGGTGAAGCCGGGGTCGCGAGGGTAGTATGGCTGTCAATTAGCCGCTGGTTCCTGCAATCAACAATTAAATTGTAGTAAGACAGAAAATCCACGCCTATTATCGCTTTCGTAACTTCTGCTACAATAAATCGCCAAGCAAAGTCACGGCGCAACCCCAAGTTTAAATTTAAATTAATATACCCGTAAGTTTTAATTGGTGTACCGTTAGCGGCACAAAGTTGGTATTCTGTTGATTCATGTCGTCTTGATAATGCCGACCGAGGGTAGACGCAAAGGTCGCTGCCGGTATCGACCAAAAACTGGGTTTTCGATCGTCGATCGGTGACGAATAGGCGACCAGTGCTCGGACAATCATCGGTCGCCATTACTGATTGCCCATGGTGTTTTCCGACGGTTTATAATCGCAGGGAGGGTAGCATTTCCTGGCGCGTTCCCCGAACCGGTAATGGTACCAGCAGGTAGGGTACTTGCTGTGGTTAGATTGCGACCGTGTCCTAGAACGATGACGTGACCGGCTGCTAGATCGGCCGCGCGGTCGCGACAATCTTTCGATTTTTGCCGTTAAAATATCTACCTTCTTATTCAGCATGGCTATTTCCGGGTCCACGCTGGGTGCAGGTGTCCCTCTGGCGATGGCTGATGTTGACACCCGGATTTTTTTTTTTCTGTGAATAAACACTTATTTCATTTTTTTTTTCATTTTTTTTTCAGTTCCGCCAGCTCCTCCATGTCGGCTTTGGACTGCGAGGCGATAATGGCCTGCGTTCCGCTCGGTAGTCGGCTGGACCAGATGGTGCGCAGGAACTCTTCAGGCACGCCCGGTCCGGCGAGATTCAGAAGGTGGCGATAGAACTGCGATGGCTTCCGATCGCCAAGCTCCTCATGCATTAACAGTCGCTTGATCTTCTTCTCCCTCGACGCCGACATTCTCCTGATCAACTCCGCCTTGATTTTTTCATACTTGAGGGTAGGTGGTGGGTCATTGATGATATCCTCTACCTCTGATGCGAATTGCGGGTCCAAGTTCGATGTGACGTAAAAGAACTTCGTTTCGTCCGCCTTGATGTTTGAGAGCGCGAATTGCGCTTCCACTTGTGAAAACCAAAGTGAAGGTTTTTCGGGGTAGAACGGCGGTACCCGCACGCCCACGCAAAATATCTCTTGCCCATCCTGGCCTGCTGCGGCCACGTCGCACGTACCTTTGTCCGTCATCTTCTTGTTCTTGATCGGGGTCACCAGTTTAGCGAAGTCTCTCGTTGTGCGGTAGGCGAATAAATAAAAGTTTTTACACTTGCACGGTAGATGAAAAATGTTTATTGCAAGATAAAGTTCACAGACACTGTAGAAAGAATACAGCTTGAAGAAAGTATGAAGGAGTGGACAGACAGAAGGCACAGATGAAATAATGTAGATTTAGACTTTAGATGATTAAGGTAAGCGCGTCAGCGAAGCAAGTAAGATACTAATAGTCAGGACGATCTGATGCAGAAAGGGAAGCGGCGGGCCAGCGGAGCCGAATATATCGGGCGCGCTACTCAGCGGAGGAGTGCCCCCTCCTCGCGCCGTAAACAATGGCGCTAGCGCGGCCAGTGCCGCCACACAATGGCGCGGTCGGCCGGCCAGCCGTTCCGTCATCTAATACGAAACTTGGTTCGCTTGTCCGCGCGTACATATATATTTACAAATTGTTATTTACTAATAATATACTAATGAACAATAGCTAATACATATTAACATTTATGCTTACTTATATACTAACAGCTTTTATTACAAATATATATATTAACATTTATTTATGCGTGTATATATCCGATTACAAAACAAGTATTTTTATATTGACATTTGTTTGTGGGTGAAATACAAATACGCTACACTATTGGTTCGTGATCGCTTTCGAGTTAAGTTTTTCACAATGTTAAATATGCCAGTTTTTGTTTCTAATATTTTACATAACTACGAAACGATTGTATTACATACAAAAAACCATTTCGGGTTAAAATTTCCTTTATGGACCGTTGATTTTTGGCGCGGGGAGGGTGGGGTAGGAAGGGGGGGAGGTTTGGCTACCCCCCTGTACCATCCCCACCACGCGGAGCCTTTTACCGTGATATCTCCATAACCATGGGGCTCCGCGTGGTGGGGATGGTACAGGGGGGTAGCCAAACCTACCCTCCTTCCTACCCCACCCTCCCCGCGCCAAAAATCAACGGTCCATAAAGGAAATTTTAGCCATATTGATAATTAGATTGATATGTTTTATGATCTTAAATAAAATGAAAATATTTTAATGTTTTATTTACCCACGTAATTCGATTACAGAGCACGATTTTAAATCATGTCGTCGGAATATCGTGGTTACAGAACACGTCGCCTTACTATTGTAATCATTCATGAAGGATTGCATTTTATTGCCTAAGAACTCACAAGCGTGCATCTGTGACATCTGTCAGAGGTTTTTGGCGGGATTTTTTCGAGTGAAGTTCAGCGGCTGTTAATATTATTTGCAAATTGATTCCTAGTGGATATTGTGATATAAAATTGGTGTAGTTTTGTGTCTCAACTGTCTACGCAACTGGACAATATGTGAAATCATAGACAGAAGCGATCTCAGGATAGTGGAGCGGAGAATTTTATTGTAGTATTGACTACCTCCGCTAAGCTTACTGGGAAGGCTGACTCAATACAATTTGCTGCCAAATACTCCATAAAACATTAGAATCTGTTACATCATATATGTACTAAAGAATGTTAAAATTGCACTGAAGACTAGGCAGCATGGTCTCAGACCTTAGCCTGTTCCGTCAGGAATAAATACAAAAAAAAAAAAAAAAAAAAAAAAAAAGATTTGCAAATTGATTCCTAGTGGATATTGTGATATAAAATTGGTGTAGTTTTGTGTCTCAACTGTCTACGCAACTGGACAATATGTGAAATTAGTGACAGAAGCGATCTCGGGATAGTGGAGCGGAGAATTTTATTGTAGTATTGACTACCTCCGCAAAGCTTACTGGGAAGGCTGACTCGATACAATTTGCTGCCAAATACTCCAAAAAACATTAGAATATGTTACATCCGCATTCTAATGTTACTAATGAATTCAAGAAAAATACTGATGACTAGGCAGCATGGTCTCAGACCTTAGCCTGTTCCGTAAGGAACAAACAAAAAAAAAAAAAAAAAAAAAAGGAGTTTTTGGCGGGATTTTTTCGAGTGAACTTCAGCGGCTGTTAATATTATTTGCAAATTGATTCCTAGTGGATATTGTGATATAAAAGTGGTGTAGTTTTGTGTCTCAACTGTCTACGCAACTGGACAATATGTGAAATCATTGACAGAAGCGATCTCGGTGTAATGGAGCGGAGAATTTTATTGTAGTATTGACTACCTCCGCAAAGCTTACTGGGAAGGCTGACTCGATACAATTTGCTGCCAAATACTCCAAAAAACATTAGAATACGTTACATCCGCATTCTAATGCATACTAAAGAATTCAAGAAAAATACTGATGACTAGGCAGCATGGTCTCAGACCTTAGCCTGTTCCGTAAGGAACAAAAAAAAAAAAAAAAAACAAAAAAAAAAGTGAGTTTTTGGCGGGATTTTTTCGAGTGAACTTCAGCGGCTGTTAATATTATTTGCAAATTGATTCCTAGTGGATATTGTGATATAAAAGTGGTGTAGTTTTGTGTCTCAACTGTCTACGCAACTGGACAATATGTGAAATCATTGACAGAAGCGATCTCGGGATAGTGGAGCGGAGAATTTTATTGTAGTATTGACTACCTCCGCAAAGCTTACTGGGAAGGCTGACTCGATACAATTTGCTTCCAAATACTCCAAAAAACATTAGAATATGTTACATCCGCATTCTAATGTTACTAATGAATTCAAGAAAAATACTGATGACTAGGCAGCATGGTCTCAGACCTTAGCCTGTTCCGTAAGGAACAAAAAAAAAAAAAAAAGTTATAACTGTCAACTGTCTAATTAAAATAGCCAACAGACTGAGAAAAAAGCGCGGGAAAGTCAAAGAAAGTAGGCGCGTCTTTTTTGAAAAAAAATCAAATTTATTTTATTTTAACACTCATAATTCATAACTACTTAATTGTTGTTTGTTGTGATGGGGAAGGTTAAGAAGAGGAAGAAAGGGGATCCCCTCGAAGATGATGCTGATACTGGGTCATTGCGCTCTATGCAGTCGGCCACATCAGATGCTGAAAAAGAAAAGGATACGGATAAGTACCTTGAATATAGAATAGCTGATTACACCCGGTCTTATCCAGAGTCTGGTGGAAATTACGAATATATTGTTTTCATCGAAAGTCAAAACCAAGTCCCGATTGGTGACCGCGATATGATGTCGTTAGCCACTAACTTCAAGAGGTATAACAAAGGGGTTAAGCAACTTATTAGAATAAATCGGCACAAAGTTGGCGTTATTTTCGAGCGTCCGACATTTGCCAATGCTGCGCTCATAAACAAAAAGTTTTTGGATAATTTTAAACTTAAAGCCAGCATTCCAGCCTCAGCTACAGAAATTACTGGAGTCATACAGCATGTCCCGATTGATCTGTCGAATGAGCAAATTTATTCAGCTATATCCAGCTCCAAAAGTATAATATCGGTAAAAAGATTTATGCGTCGGATTATTAAAGAAAATAAAGTCACTTTTGAACCTATGAAGACTGTGAGCATCACCTTTTCGTGCGTCTCCTTGCCCGACAGCGTGGACCTGAACAGTTGGCGGTTTGAGGTACGGCCGTACATCCCGCCGGTAAAGCAGTGCCTGCAGTGTCTAAGGTATGGGCACATTGCCAAATTTTGCAAAAATAGCATCAGGTGTTCCATATGCGGAAAAGATCATAGCTATAAAGAATGTTCGATTGCCCCAACAGAAGCTACATGCTGCCAATGTAAAGGAAACCATATTGCTATTTCTGCAGAATGTCCTGTCAAAAAAGCTAAGATAGAAGAAAATAAAAATAAAGTTCAAAAAAGATCATATGCTGATGTATTAAATGAAAAGTCATTCCCTTCTTTAAATAACAAAAACCCTGCTGAACAACTTAAATTTCTAATACAAACAGATCAAATACAAAACATTTTAATTCAGACCCTTCTTACTTTAATATCACAAAATCGGAACAAAGAAAGTTCCATTACAAATGAAAATATAAAAAAAGTTCTTTTAGCAACAATACAGAGTGATAATAACATTAAACAATCTTAATTATGGATCAGTTAAATATTGTACAATGGAATGCTCAGAGTATTCGTAGTAATCAACATATTTTTTCTCATTTTTTAATTGAGAACAATATTCATGTAGCTTTACTTTGTGAAACTTGGCTTAAGCCTGAGATGCGTTTTAATATAAAAAATTATAATACTGTTAGATTAGATTCTGGTAATAGTCATAATGGCGTAGCTATATTAATACATAATTCATTACAGTTCAAAAAAATTGATACTTCATATGATGACTCTATACAAAATATTGCAATACGTTTAAAATATGGTGCTAAGGAGGTTTCTTTGGTGTCATTTTATAGTCCTGGTAATTGTAATCCATTATTTTCTAAATCAAAGCTGGATAATTTAATCAAAAGTATTCCTGGTCCTGTTTTAATTGGTGGGGATTTCAACGCCCGTCATTCGGCCTGGGGCTGTAGTGCACAGTGCAGTCGTGGAGTTGACGTTCTTGAAATCATCAATGATAACAATCTTGTGTTGCTGAATAACGGAGATATGACTACAGTAGGCTCAAATAGGTGGCAGAGAAATGCCCTTGATTTAACCTTAGTATCACCATCATTAGCTTTGTCTTGTGGCTGGTCAGTGCATGATGTTCCTCTAGGTGGATATCATTTGCCTGTAATTACAAAAATAGTGTTTAATAATTTTATTCCTTCATCCAATGATCTTTCAAACCTGCCTGTTCATGTAAATTTTAAACGAGTTAATTGAGAACTTTACACAGCTCAAGTAGATAATCTATTACAAAATTTTCTGGTTACTCATCAAAACCCGTTACAAACTTATAACGAACTCATTCTTATCTTAAATAAAGCTATACAGAATTCTGTTCCATGTTCAGATATTTCTCGTATGCAAACTACTTCTAGTGCCTCACTTAATACATCTAGAACTTCTAAAAAGAAAAAACGCTGTCCACTTCCATGGTGGAATAATAACTGTACTAGGGCTGTAGAAGATGCTAAGAATGCCTATATACAGTTTAAACATGACCCTTCACAAGCAAACTATATTGAATTTAAAAGGCGTCAAGCTGTTAAAAAATTGACTTTAAAAAGAGAGAGGTATTTGAGTTGGGTAACTTTGTGTGAGTCTTTTAACAGAACAACTCCATTAAGTAAAATTTGGAATATTTCTAGAAAGTTTAATAGAACATATGTACCATCTTGCAATAATGTATATCCATGGATTTTTGATTTTCTTAAAAAGTTCACACCTGATACTGTAGAGGCCCCCTTTCATTCACATGATCATTTACCAACAGCAGCATGCTCAAATTATTTAACAGATCCATTTACTATGCAAGAATTGAAAGCTGCAATATTCTCCAGACGTGATACAGCTTTTGGCCTCGATTGTATGCCATATAAAATGCTTAAGAATGTTTCATTGCAAGCCTTATTTTTGGTTTTAAAAGTTTTTAATTTACTTTGGCTTAATGAAATCATACCTTTAGACTGGAAAATAGACTGTCTTATTCCAATTTTAAAACCTAATAAAGATAAAAACAAACCTGATTCTTATAGACCTATAGCTTTGACCTCTTGTATAGGAAAGATTTTTGAGCAATTGTTAAAGCAAAGACTAGAGTTTTACATAGAAAGTAATAATTTATTACCTTCTAATCAGCTTGGATTTCGTAGAGGAAGGTCAACACATGAAAGTTTTTCTCATTTGTATCTTGATATTTTTAATGCTCGTAAAATGGACCATGAATGTGTTGCTGTTTTTGTTGACATAGTTGGTGCTTTCAATAACGTCAATCATCACATTTTGTCACTCGAACTTCGCTCACTTGGAATACCTGAAAAAATAGTTTCGTGGGTTTTTAATTTTTTGCATGGTAGAGAAGTTTATGTAAAAGTAGATAAGCAATTAATTGGACCCCGTTTTTCATATAAAGGGGTGTGTCAAGGTGGTATTATGAGTCCATTGATTTATGTGCTTTATATGCATAAGCTCAATATGGTTTTAGGTAGCAAAGTACTAAATTTACAATTTGCTGATGATTTGGTTATTTATACATCTGGTCCAGATATGGATGAGATTAAGAGTAATATTAATGAGGCTTTGAAAAATATGAGTAAATATTTTCATTATTTAAACTTAGAAATTAGTCCAGATAAATCAAAAGTTGTTGTTTTTGGTGAAATAGATTTTGATTTAGAAATTTTTTATGATAATTTTGAACTTCCCATTGTTAATGAATTTAAGTACTTAGGAGTAATTTTTTCTGCCAATCTGACATGGAATAAATATGTTGATTACATACTTGGTAAAGCAAATAAAGCATATAATTTTATAAAATCTGTGTCAGTACATGCTGATCCTAAAATTTTGTTAATGTTATACAAATCTATAGTTCGTAGTCATTTTGAATACGGCTTTTTGTGTTTTGGGTCTGATCAGAGACTTATCCGTAAACTTGATGTCTTACAGAATCATAACTTGCGTTGCATTACAGGTGCCATTAAAACAACACCTATCAATTCCTTACAAGTAGAGTGTAATATTCCTCCACTGAAAATTAGATTTCAGTTTTTAAAATCTAAATTCCTTTTAAAGCTTTTGTCATATAATAAACACCCTCTTTACAGAAAACTTTCATTTTATCATACAGTTTATAATCCTTCAAATAATATTAACATTCCCTATTTACTTCATGACTTCTCTACTACAATAACACTTAATCAGCAACATGAACTTTACAAATGTAATGACACTTGGACATGTTATTCTGGCAAATACGATAGTAAATTTATAGATATGAATATTGTTATAAAGCATGATTTGAAAACCAAGGAAGAGGTGTACCAGTTATTGCATGAACATTCTGGCTATCGATGTATATTCACTGATGCTTCTAAGAGCAGTACAAATGTCGCAATGGCTATTTACATACCTTTTAATAAGACTGGTCATGGTGTAAGGTTGCCTGATGTTTTAACTATATTTTCTGCTGAGGCGATGGCTATTTCAGCTGCTTTGGATTTCATAAGTGAAGAGAACTCTGGCATCATTTCTTGGCTTATTGTAACGGACAGCATGAGTGTTCTTATGGCATTAGATAACAATAAACTGGATGCTTCTACAAACTACATCATATATCGCATCAAAGAAAAGTATTTCACACTTCAATCAAGAGACTTTGATATCAAATTTTTGTGGACCCCTTCGCACATAGGAGTCAGTGGCAATGAAAACGCAGACACTCTAGCGAGAGCCATTGTTGACATAGGAAATACAGAAATTAAAAGTGTTGCCATACCTTGTTCAGATTTATTACCTAAGATCAAGGAAGATAATATTCGACGTTGGCTTGAAGATTGGCAGGAGACTCTGCAAATAAAAGGCACTTGGTATGCAAAAATCAATACAGCTATTGGTTCAGCTCCTTGGTTTACGAAGGCACAATTTCACAGAAGCAAACTGTTTTATTCTTTATTATGTCGGCTAAGATTTGGACATGGACGTTTTAATGCTCATCTGGCTAGAATGAAGATAATAGCTTCCCCTAAATGCACTGATTGCAACCTTGATAAAGATCAGACCCTTAATCATATTATTTTTGAATGCCCAGCGCATAATGTGAATCGTATAATATTGATTGACAAATTGCTTGAGATTTACAAAATACCGGCAAACCTCCCGCGCGACATTCAAGGATTGCTGGAGAATTTTTCTTCGTATATTCCCTTATTTAATTTTATTACATCTAGTGGGTGTAAAATTTGATCGGGACTTAAATAAAAACATGGATAAGACATTGACATAACTATTGGAAATGACCACATGGAAATGACGATGAAACTGGACAAGACAAAAAAAAACAAATTGGATTGACGAAACATTTAATTATGAAAAAAAAAGAAGACATGGCATATGCCTTGACTAAAGGATACTATGATAAGAATTTACTGAAGACTTGGCTTTGGCCTTACTTTTATATATTATACAGAAGAATACGAAAATATGACGAGGCTGAATGGTCTATAGATCGATGCCTGCCTTTTATAAGGGCGAATGAAAAAAAAAAAAAAAAAAATAGCCAACAACATACGCCAACAACAGGCTTGCTTGAGTTGCTTGAAGTAATTAATATTTTGGTTGGTCTGTGTCGTGTGCTTATATGTACTCAACTCAAATGAATTCCTACTCTCTGACTAGAATATACACAGTTATCTTCTTGAGCATACGTATAGTAACTATTACTAAGAAATTGGGTAAAGGCTAAAAAAAAGGAGGTTATCTGTGTACTATGTTACGAAGTCGTGATAGACGTGATAAGAAGTGATATTTCATTAGTGTTTGGATTTGATTTCGTGGTATTTACATTAAATTTTGTTAAGTAATTCGTGAATGCAGAGTTTTAGAAGTGAGGCATTCCATTGGTTAGGATTAGAACTTAATCTGAAATGGCCTTAGGTATGCATTGATAATCTGGCAATACCTCACGTATATCAGTTCTGAAACCTAATACATCCTGACCATTCAAGCGTGCAAGTTCAGCAATCGTTAAATTCAAATGATTGCACATCACATGTTGAAATAAAGAAAATGGAAGCCGGTCTAATAATCTGGGATCTATAGCCCTTAGTTTTTCAAAAATCTCCTCAATTAATGTTATGTATCCGGAAAATTCATAATTTTGATAATGCACGTCACGCATTGGTGTTAAAGATGAGTGCGGTCCAATATCATACATTGGTTCATTGACTGGAGGAGTCTCGATCGTAGATCGGGGGAGTGCGGAATTAATCATCGCGGTCTCCCTAGCAGCTTTCTTCTGCTCCATTGTTTTCTTGAAGCCCTCCGAACGTTTTGTGTTCCTGTTTCTGTTCGGTTGGCTTTCATACTGCTGATCATAGGGCAGTATGAAAGCCAACCGAATCAATCAGGGCTCATATGACCACTGAGCCACTTGGTTTCTATCAACCATATGTTGATACCCTCGTTCATCGTCTCTGCGACCACGGCGGTTACCACCGGATTGTCCAGAGTATTCATAGTTTGGGCGTCTGCCCCCACGTTGTAGATTGTTCATTGTATTTAAACGGAATTACATTAGAAGGCCGCCATCAAAAAACGAGAAAAATATCTGTCGCCGCGTCGGTCAGAGTCTGTCTTTTTGCTTGAGAAGTGTCATGTAGAAGCGTGCCGCTTATTATTTTTTTTTTAAATCGTCATAGTGAAGTATTGGCTCACATGGGAACTGCTAGATAACCCCGGCTCCACATGTTGGTCCAAGCACTGGTACCAACATCGGTTGGTTCATTTGGTGAGGCGTACTTATGTTGCCTATTAAACTAGTTCTGTCTAGTCAGAGCCAATGTGTGTTACAGAAATCGAAATTGCTCTAAGCGCTTTTACAGTTCTGAGTGCATACTATATTTTATATTTGTTAATTATAAAAATATGGTCTGATTTTGGTTCTTTAAAGTGCTCATCAATGATTCTCGCTTTGTTTTTGTATCTTCAATTAAGCAAATCATTCCCATTTTGTTTTTCTATATTATTGGATGTGCCTGGTACAGTTCTATAAATTCAATTACATTTTCATTTGTCCATGCACGTAACAATATTGTGGATGAGGATGACTTTTTCGCTTGACATACGCACTCAATGCATGTTGCAACAAGACTGAGCAAATCACCAATATGAGGACAGATTGCGATCATTGCCACATATTCCTTTGATAAAGCCCACATGCGCTGACCAACTACCAACGCTTGCCCTAATGTTGGGTACAATGCAATTTTCTAGATCCACATGTTGGACAAGTGTTGTTGGGGCCAACGTGTGGAGCCGGCCTTACATGATTGCCCAAGTGTGTATATGCACCATGACAATCATTTCAGCTGACTGTATGTCTTGGAAGATGGTGTATCGGTGTATTTCTCTTAGGCATCCTGCATAATATTATTCCTTCAAGCATTGTATCTAATATTCGCCAGATTCCTTGCATAGCACTTTATGGCTAACTTAAGAGACATTCTTGATCTGAGGTTCTTTTTGGATTTAGAAATAAGAATCACAAAAGTACTTATTTTTCTGTTGTTTATGGCCTGTGTATTTATTTATTTTAAGGAAAGCTTACAGACTAATGACAAACATAAAAAATAAATTGTAGGTAAGAAAAATGGCTAATTACAAGCTTCCACATGTATACATCGCGCTACAAATCATTTGCGTTGACATGTCGTATAATACAGCGATACATAAAACAAAATAATAATGATAGGTAGACAAACTTGAAATTAAAAGTAATAAAATATGTCGAGTTGTGCAACATCAAACTAATACAATTAATGTGATGCACTACATTTACATCAAAGAAACAAACTATTTTGCACTCATTTCAGACTGCCGCCAAAATATTCTCTGCTTAAGGTCTTTCTTATCTCATGAGCGCTGGTGCAAAAGAGTATTATAATAATATGTGTGTACTTACAATAATTGTTAGTTAAATATACTCCATTGTGGTAGGAATCAGTCCTTTTGACAGAACTGGATTGTGGTGGAACTGTTGTGCTTAATGGCCTAATAGAAATAAATAATTTTGACTTTGGAAGGTGCACAATTTTAATAGGACTGGGTTGTCTGTGTCTATATTTTCAACAAACAAGTAAAAAAATCATAATATTGTTGACATTCTGACTGTCATACATGCATTGATTTGTTCATGAAAAGTGGTAGTTTGTGTGCACTGTGATTTTGGTGCCTAGTACAGGCAGGCAGAACAAGTTTTTGGAAGGCATTTAATTATGGCAAAAGGGTAGAGGTGCATCGGAAAAACAATAGTCTGTAATTCAAATTCATTTATTTAACATAATGGGCTTAAGTGATCATGAATTTTTCTTTTGTATTAAAAATTATTGAAATGGTTAGTGTAAAGGGGGTTGCGTTGACTGGAAGTCGAGGACGTCACTCGTTCCGGCAGACAGGAAAACTCCAGGGTTTAGGCAGGACGATTTATTAGTAATTTCCAACAGGTATGGATGATTACCGAATTTAGAGTGATTTTATACAGTACTTATAATAGGCTTCCACCAACTTCACCACGCCCGCTTGGACAAGGGAGGCGGTAGATGACCTCTCACCCAAAAAGTAAATAAATGTCACAAAAACTAGCTAGCCAGAGCGTCCTACGCACTTTTCCAATTAGGATGAAGTGGTTGGTGCACTTGGTTAGTAGAATTCTTCAATGAAACACTGAAAGATGATCGCTACGTCCCCGTCAGGGGACGTGGCGAGCGGGTTATAGGCTCTGCCTTTGTCCCGCAGTATCCATGCGTGCTCGTTACAACGAGCACGATCCTTTAGGTTTGCCATCTTGGCATAAGGCGGGTGGCAGGAGTGTATACACTGCCTGCCAATGTGTAGTTGCTTTGTGTCAGTGGGAGCGCCTCGACGCTGCCTCGCAGCGTCGTTTTTCACGGTACCTACGCGGCACATTCCCGGGCGGTGAGACTATAAGCGAACTTATAGAGGCCGCCCGAGAAATAGCCAGCGGTAGGTACCGACTATGTTGGCGCGCCCATCTGAGAATGTATGGTCCCCGCCTGGCACGCTTCCAGAGCTAGCCGGTTACGCCCCAGGCTAAGGGACCGTTGTGTGAGTTTGAGCGGCATTGTATTGTGTAACACCGCTCATGTTTATAACAATGTAAGGACCGCACGCGTCTTACACTTGTTATGTGAGTTGTATGTATGTGGAGTCATGAATGTGTGGGCTTACAGTGTACATAATGCCTATGTTAACTTAGAACACCATGTAGACTGCATATGTATATATTAGTAGAGTATTATTGTATGAACGAGGCGCGTGTAGTGATGTGCGGCTCGCTCGGGAGTCAGTCCGGTAATGAGGCTGCGGGGGGCAGAGGTGTGGGGAGGACTATGGGCGGGGCCTATGTGTCACACAGGTCGCGCGGAAGGCGGCGAGTGTCCGGCGGCCGCGCGTGCCATGGCGCTATCTGCTTGATGTGTGGATGAGCAGAAGCGTCGGCACGCGCGAACATGTTGGTCGAGAGGCGGGCGCAAAAGCTGTCCAGGCTCTCAATCCCCAGATCCCGTGTCAGGACGTCGTTCCTCACGTAGCGAGGGGCATCCGTTATCCGTCGCAGCGTCTGGTTTTGCTGCGAACGGATACGTTTCTGCCTGGCCTCGCTAGTGAGGGCGTACCAGGATGGTGCTGCATATGTTAATATTGGGCGTATATAGGTTTTATATACGCCCAATTTTGTACGTAATGGGAGTCGGGATGAGAGCACTGGTTTGAGCATTGCGCGCGCTACTCTTGCCTTGGCGACGACCTGCTTGACATGGGCGCCCATGTTAAGTCTCCTGTCTATGGTTACCCCCAGGTACTTCGCCCGGGGGGTCCACTCAACTTCTTCCCCCAGCAATCTGAGGGGTGGTGGGAGGTGGGCACACCCGACTACTAGGGCCTGTGTCTTACTCACGTTCACCGATAACCGCCACTTCGACAGCCATTCGGGAAGCAGCTCCAACACGCGCTGCATTTTGACGGCCGCGTGCCGCGCGTTAAGCGAGGTGCAGATGTACGCGGCGTCGTCAGCATACAGCGCGAGTGAGGATTCCTGCGTCGTGGGGATGTCATCGGTGTAACATGAGTAGCACAGTGGCGACACACATCCACCCTGTGGCACGCCTGCCGCTATGGGTCGGGCGCTGGACAGCGCACCGTCGACCACCACCCTGAAAGTCCTGTTTGCCAGGAAGGATTGGACCACTCTTACTACGCGCCGGGGCGCGTCGGACTTAGACATTTTGAAAATTAGACCCTCGTGCCAGACGCGGTCGAATGCTTTTTCCATATCCAGGAATACTGCAACTGCGTGCTCTTTTTTATTCAGCGTCGCTGTAAGTAAGTGTAGTACCCTGGATAACTGGAGCGTCGTAGAATGTTCCGAGCGGAACCCGAACTGTTCCGGCCTGGGAATCAAATGTGGTGTGAGATGTCGCAGCAGGAGTGCTTCGAACACCTTGGAGATTGTTGATAAAAGCGTAATGGGCCGATAGCTCTCGGGCTTCAGCACGTTTTTGTGCGCCTTTGGCAGCATTATGACGCGCCCCTCCTTCCAGCATGTAGGAAAGGTCCCAGTGCGCAGTATCCCCGTGAACAGGCGCGCCAGCGCTGCTACCATACGGTAGGGCAGGTGGCGCAGCGCTGTATTGGTGATACCGTCGGCACCAGGTGCCTTCCTCAGCTTGGTACGGAGGATGGCGCGTCGGGCTGCGTTAGGCGAAAAGTAGATAGGCGCTTCGTCGAGAGCTATCGGTGCAGCGAAGTACTCGACAAGGTGTTGCTCGACTGCTGCGACATGGTCGAGGTTCTCAGTTGGGTTCGGCTGGAATTGACGCTCCAGGTGGTCAGCGAATATCGCGGCGCGGTCTGGCGCGGTATATCTAGGCGCCCCGTCGCTATGTAGTAAGGGGCGCACCGGAGCTGGGGTATTGGCTAACTGCCGGCACAGTCTGTGTATAGACGGCCAGTCACCAATTGCAGCTTCAATGTGTTGTTCCCAGCTCTCGGCGTTGTGCGCCTGGAGCTTGGCCCGGACCTTTTCCGCATGGCGGTTTAACTCGGCCTTCATGACTGGACAGCGGGTGACTTGCCATCGCTTGCGGAGGCGCCTAGTTTGGGCGACTAACTGTGTTAAGTAGCTAGGCAGGGGTTTTGTAATAAACCCCCGCACCTGCGTACTCTCAGTCGTCGCCTCGGTGTAGGCGCGTTGTATGCAAGCGATGATATCCTCTGCCAGTCTGTCCACGTCGCCAGCGTTGGTAACGGGCCAAGTTGGAGTGGTGGTCTCAATCACTTCCTGGAACTTGGTCCAGTCCGTTTGTCGACGTGGCGCCGGAGGCGAGAGTCTAGTCGGCATCTCGGATAGGACGACGAGTACTGGCTGGTGGTCTGACAGCAACTCGTCGTCGATAACCTGTTGCGTAACCTGGCAGTTTAGGCCGCTATGGATGATGATGTCCAGCACATCCGGTGAATGTATGGAGTTGTCCGGATAGTGCGTCGGCGCTTCCGGGCCGGACACCAAATACCCATGCGCCTCGGCGTCCGCGAAGAGTCGGTTCCCTCCTGCATTGCGCGCCATGGAATTCCACGCGGGGTGCTTACTGTTCATGTCGCCAGCAAGAAGTACTGGGTGTGAACCAGTTTGAATTAACGCCCGTAACTCGCTTAAGTCGATGCGGTTTTGGGGCGGGCTGTATGCTGCGTATAGGTTTAAGTCCTTGCCAGCGACATGGACCTGCACGCCCAGCGCGTAAAAGGAGTTAATTGGCGGCAACGGAAGGGGTTGGTGGACGACTCTCCGCTTGACTAGCACTACCAGGCCACGGTAGGCGGAGCCGGATGCCGACTTCTCGTCCTTCCGATAAATGTGATATCCTGGGAACCTAATCACATTCGAGGGACCCAGGAGCGTCTCACTGATGAGCGCCACGTCGACGAGCTGCTCCTTGAGGAGGAGGCGGAGGGGGGCGACCTTAGACCGTAGGCCGCGGGCATTCCAGTTGATGATTCTCAACGAGTTAGCCATGGTACATTTGTAGTAATTCGGCCAACCCGTCGAGAATCACCAACTCCACGTCTTGACCTTGTCTGATGGCCTTTATTAGGTCCATCAGAAGTTTGATGGCACAGGCGGTAAATTCATGTCTCGGTTTGGGCACAGATTGCGAGTGCATTTGATCTGCACCTTGGTTTTGTGTCTGTCGCTGCTGAGTAGGCGCGGCAGTTGTTTTGTTGTTGTTAGCTATTCTAGCTGGGATGTTGGGCGCAACATTTTTGGTAGTAATAATTACCTCTTTGCTTTGTTGCGCCCTTCTTTGGCTTCTTGGCTCTCTGAGTCTGGATTCAGCAGCGACAGTGGTGGCCTGCGCCCCCGCCTGTGCTTTGTACGTGGAGGTCTTTGTCGCCCCATCTTTGTTTACATCAATTGAGGTGGGGGGTTGGGGTTGTTTCCCTTTCTTCCCCCCCCTCTTATTTTTCCTCCGTCTCCCGGAGGGGGCTTCTTGCCTGTTTGTAGGCCCGTTTGCTGCCGCCATCAGGGACTCACTTGGAGTCTCCTTCTCCTCGGCATTAACCGGCCTATCTGTGGCGTTTATAGTTTTGCTTGGCCTTGAGATGGCGACAGTGCCCGCCCGCCTATTCTTTGCTTCCCGCACGTACACGGGACAGCGTGGATTGCTGGCGGGATGTGCGCCCGCACAGTTGGCGCATGTGGCCGGCTCTGTTTTTGGGCGCTGGCAGTCTCTGGCTGCGTGATTTTCGCCACATCTCACGCAGGCAAGCGGGCGGTGACATAGGTGCGAACTATGACGAAATTTTTGGCACCTATGACACTGGGCAGGTCCTTGTTTGCCCCTCCACGCCTCGATCTTGACACCACGCATGTATAGGAACGTGGTGGTGTCGTAAATCTTGCGGAAGTCGGGCGTCCTCTTTATGACTGCATGGAATATGCAGCCAGGTCTCTCGCCGCGCGCCTTGATATGGCGGACGTATTCCGGCCCATACCCATGCAGTCGCAGCTCTTCCTCTATTTCCTCGATTTCAGTGTCGGCTGGGAGTCCCCGTATAGCCAACTTTACGCTCCTCTCAGCGGGCAGAGAATATGCGAACCAGCTTAGGCCGCACTCTTTCTCCAGGTCGGTAAGGTACCGCTGAACGACCCGGTATTCCTCCGCGCTCTCCGGTAAAAAGCGTATACCGCTCTGATACGGACGCGCGTTAGGCGGGTGGCCCAGCTTGTCTCTCACCGCCCTGAAGTGTGCTGCCCAGTTTGGCAGCTTCTCCACTATGAGTGGAGGGTATCGAGGACTCTTTGTCTTTTTCTGTTGCTGGGCCGCAGCACTAGCCCGTTGCGTCGCACCCGTGCTCGACCGATTGTTTACATCGGTCGTTTGCGGGGCGGAAACTAGTTCAGTGGCGGCCTCAGGTGAGTTAGAGGTGGGTGCAGAGTTTCTGCGTCGGTCAGTGGCGGCTGGGGTGGGCGGGTTCGAACCGCCCTCCCTGCGCGGTATGCGTTGGGTTAGAGGCGTGTCTACACAGTAACGCTTGGCCTCTTCTTCATCGTCATCATACGGACTTCTAGGTCTGCGCTGGGGTCTGGTAACGACATCGAGCTGAGACTCTTAATCGAACCCCAGCGCATCCGTTGTGTCGAGTGTTTGGTACTCGCCCGGTGCGTCGACTCGTACGGACATGTCAGGCGACATGTCTCGGCGACCGGCGCGTGAATCCCCCGACTCGGTCGACATGTCCGACCCTTGACGGGAGGAATATGCAGACATCATGGCCGGGGAGTCCTGGGCGGACCCTCTTGGTGGTAGTGGCGACGTAAACAATGTCTTAGCGACACTTCTTATTTCGTCCGTTGCGACGCCGCTGTCACTGACCAATCGGTGGCGCGACAGAGGTGACGCGGCGCGGAGAAAATCCGAACTAACCTTCGCTTTTGGCTTCCTCGGCGCTGATTGGCTAGCTGCCGAGGTTGTTGGTTTCTGTTGTTGGGGTGCATTTGCTGCACTTTTTGGGTGCCCACTTGCAGTAGGCGCACCTGTTGTGGCGATCCGTGCATAGGATGCACTTGTCGCGGTGTGAGGCGCAGCGGAGCGCACATTTGGCGGAGTAGTTATTTTAGTTGTACTGAGCGGCACCGCGGGGCTCGCTAGTACATTTGGATTTCGCGTCGTCGACGCCACGGGGCGCGAAGTATGCGACACGGTCGCGCGCTGTCCCGGCGCAGCTTGGCGCACGGCGGCGGCGGCGGCGCGAACAACCTGGGAGCGGCTCGGTGGCCCGATCGATCCCGGTGCTTGTGTAGGCACTGGACGGAATGCTGGTGGCCGGATAGGTACCGCAGGCTGCCGAGTCGACGGCGGCACAGGCGAAACACGCGCAGTCGCCAGTGTCGGCGGCGACACGACCCGTGCAAGGCCAGTCCGGCTAGGTGGAGTTTTGAATGTGGCGTCTGGTGAGGCAATAGTGGGCGACATTCCTCTAACGCTGGGCAGCGACGTGGAACGGTCACCCATCTGGCTGTTGGTAGAACGGCTGGAAGAGGAGGTGTCTTGGTCCCTGGGATCGCGACCATCATCATCATCGTCGTCAGCTTTCTTCATTTTCTTTAATTAATTAATTACTTAATTAATTAAAAAAAGACGGGTGGCACTTGGTTGGGGAATTCACTATTGTCTTTAAAACTGAATTTACTATTTGAAAAAAACTGAATTTAACATTAAAAACAGGGCACTAAGTGTCAATACTGTGGCCTCCGCAACCGCGATGGTTTGTAAACAAACCAGGCAGCGCGGGGCGGCAACTACCCGCTGCGCACCCAGAGGAATTAATTCGCTTCGCAGCGAATAACACCTCCGGGAACCCAACAGATAGCTGCATGCACGGCGGCTCGAGCGGCTTGAGGCGTATCTCCGGAGGCAGCAGGCACTCAACAGAACATACGGCACAACACGACCACAGGGCTAATCCCTTCAATGAAACAATGTTTGTAGCTAAGGTCACTAATTCGCAGTAAATCTTAACACCGAGTTTTATAAATCCGAGGTGAGCGAACAGCGACATCTAGTATTAATCTTGCTAACTATTTACAAGACAATCAATGATATGAACACAGTTGGTTGGTTACGCTTACTTGTTGGTAATAGTTTACAGCTGTATACGCAGATGGCGTTAGTGGTAGTAATTAGATATGTTACAGTCTCCCCCTCAGTCCCCGAAGACGTCTCGGCGAGAGGGACTGGATTGAGAGGAGTAATTCTTTCCTAGGACGTCCACGTCCTCGTCGTGTAGTTGAGGTTGACTTGTTGTCGACCACTTTCTTCTTGCGTCGTCCTCTTTTGCGAAGGCGTTGGTGGTCCGTTACTAGAGTCACGGGTGAACCATCGATGTAAGCTCGAAATTTACTCGACGCCCATACGACGGCTAAAGCTTCGCGCTCAGTTGTGGAGTAGTCTCTTTCTGCTGATGTGAGCAATCTGCTCTCACATTCTACTCGATGTTCCTCGTCCTTCTCCCCCTGGACGAGAACAGCTCCGAGTGCGTAACTGCTGGCATCAGTTTTTATAATATATGGTTTGGTTTCATCTGCTTGTCGCAATATAGGAGCTGTAGACAAACAGGTTTTCAGTGTAGAATAGGCATCTTCTTGTTCCTTTTCCCATATCCAAAGAGCCTTTTTCTTTGTTAATTTGGTGAGAGGCTGTGCTATGGCGGAAAAATTTGGTATAAATCGACGATACCATGAACACATTTGGAGAAACGAGATGAGTTGCTGAAGATTTCTAGGAGTTGGTCTTACCAGAATCGCTTCGGTTTTACTTGGATCGGTTTTCAGCCCGTCAGGAGTAATGATGTGTCCCAAGTACTTGATCGATGAACAGAAGTGCTACACTTGTCTTTGTTCACAGTAATGTTGTATTCTCTCATTCGTTGTAATACATCTTTTAGGTCGGAGAGGTGACTTTCAAACGTAGTGGAGAAGAGAAGCAGATCGTCGAGATACGCCAGCATATTAACGTGTTCTAACGTAACACGCATTCTATCAACCAATCTCTGAAACGTGGCCGGCGCGTTACGTAGTCCGAAAGGCATCCTTTTGAATTTGTACAGGCCAAAAGGTGTTATGAACGCAGATTTCTCTTCATCCTCTTTCCTTATTTTAATTTGCCAATATCCTGACTTCAGGTCTAATGACGTCATAAAAGTAGTAGGCTTCGCAGCGTGGAGTAAGTCATCTATTCGAGGAATAGGGTAATTATCGGGTACTGTTATAGCATTTAGGCGTCGTTAGTCGACGCATACCCGAATGTCTCCATTCGGCTTCGGTACCAATACAACTGGTGATGCCCAAGGGGAAGAGCAAGGTTCAATTATTTCTTGCTTGAGCATATCTCCTAGTTCCCTTTTTAGAATTTCTTTCTTAGTCGGTGATAATCGATAAGGAGGCACCGATATTGGAACGTCACTTTTGGTAACAATACAGTGTTCCCCAAGCAAGGATGGCTGGTTATTACCAATGAAAACATCTTGGTACTCTACTAATAATTTATTAAGTTCGACATCTAAACAACCTATTTCTATATTGGTATCGTGAGTAAATAGTTGCTCGGAGTGGGGAGAAAGTGTAATGTCCGCTTCTTGGATGTTTTTCTCGGCATCCCTCATCATATAATCGGCGAAAGAAGGCACGTATCCGTCGAATATCTTTCGCGTTCGCTTTGGTGGCGATAGCTCCAGTGGTATCAACTTATAGCCGGTGCTGTCAGGTAAGCTAGCCTCTTGTGACAACGTCGCAGCCTTATCGGCGATTTTCGGCGAACTAGTGATACTCACGGCACTACTTTCGAATTGCACGAAATCTTCGTCGTACATTTCATACGTTCTGTAGTCACTGTCCCCATAGTTCCACGTGAATTGTCCGAGGTTCAATACCATTTTTGCTTGCTGTAGAAAGGCGACTCCCAACAGGGTACGATTGTCTCTCGCCTCAGGAAGTACAATGAAGCGAGCAGGAAATGTACGCCCTTCCAGTATCACAACGACTGGTGGATAAGACGCGTTGTGTTTTGCCGACGCCGTCGGCCAAGGTGACACGAACCATTTCCTCTTCAAACTGCGTGTCGGACAGGTTGACAGACATCTCTGCTTGCCTCCTTTTCACTGTAGTCGTAGTGATACGGCCGGAGCGGGGTCTGTATTTCGGCTTGCAGTCGTGCCCACCGTTGGTCGCCAGTTCGTAAAGGGGGTGCGTTGACTGGAAGTCGAGGACGTCACTCGTTCCGGCAGACAGGAAAACTCCAGGGTTTAGGCAGGACGATTTATTAGTAATTTCCAACAGGTATGGATGATTACCGAATTTAGAGTGATTTTATACAGTACTTATAATAGGCTGCCACCAACTTCACCACGCCCGCTTGGACAAGGGAGGCGGTAGATGACCTCTCACCCAAAAAGTAAATAAATGTCACGAAAACTAGCTAGCCAGAGCGTCCTACGCACTTTTCCAATTAGGATGAAGTGGTTGGTGCACTTGGTTAGTAGAATTCTTCAATGAAACAATGTTTGTAGCTAAGGTCACTAATTCGCAGTAAATCTTAACACCGAGTTTTATAAATCCGAGGTGAGCGAACAGCGACATCTAGTATTAATCTTGCTAACTATTTACAAGACAATCAATGATATGAACACAGTTGGTTGGTTACGCTTACTTGTTGGTAATAGTTTACAGCTTTATACGCAGATGGCGTTAGTGGTAGTAATTAGATATGTTACATTAGTTGATTTTGTTAACTTAACACAGAAACATGGCCATGAAAATTTAAAAAAGAAGTCAATTCTGTAGATGCAGGGTCAAATATTGTTGACTTTATTGTACTTATTCTTGGCAAGTGGCTTATTTCCTGTTTTTGTTTTATCTATACTAATATTATAAAGAGCACAGATTTTTTTGTTTGTTTGTACCGAATAGGCTCCGAAACTACTGGACCGATTTAAAAAATTCTTTCACCATTAGAAAGCTACATAATTCCTGAGTGACATAGGCTATTTTTATCCCGAAAACGGGTCCTGTGGGGTGGTCCACGGGAGTGAGGCCGCGGGGAACAGCTAGTCAGTTATAAAGTTACATCAACCGATACAAGTGTGACATAATAGTAGATTATTGCATCGAGCACAAAGTAATTTATTATTGTACCGAGTGAACAGGCACGAGGGCAATATAAATTACTTAAGGCGAGGTGCATAATCTGCTTTTCTTTCAACCTATAGGAATAGTAGATAAATCACTTTTTTAAATTTCTTTCATTTTGAAATCAGAGTTAGCAGCAATCATTTTTTAAATTTGGAACAAGTAGGATAGAAATGAATAGTACGTACGTAAAAAAAAAGTATTGATATCGGCTGGCTGAATAGAGCTAATCCATTGAGATTGGCAACTTTTGGTGCGATTAAAAAAAAATAGTGCAATAATGAAATTTCATACATTTTTATTGCTCTAGAGCATTAAAGACTCGCTTTGTACTGAGCTTTTAGTGTGATTGTGATGCAATTAAAGCATAGTTGGAAGAAAATACATTTATCTACACTCACAACGTAATGTTCCAAATATGAATTAAAAAAATATTGCTTAAACACGTACTTTATATTCGTGGATAGGTAAAATTTAAACAAAAAAACCATTATAGTGCAACATTTTCCTTCGAGTTTCAAACAACTGCATCATAAAATAACTTTTTTTCTATTACGATATAGGACAAACAAGAAGTTAATCACTAAGGAGATGCCATCAATTATTGTTTTTTTTTGAAATGCCATTTTTATAGTACCTAATAAAAAAAATAAAATAAACAGAGTGGCTTGGAAGCAGCTCGTCAATGACTCCGTGAAAGCTTTCCAAGACGGGCACGACCTTCAGTAATGAAGTCAACGAATAAGAAGTGAATAAAAAAATGAATCCAATTTTAACTTGTTAAAAATTAAATTTTAATTTTAACTCGACATGAGCGCTTTATTTTTGGGCAAGTACTATATCAAGCGGTTTTTGACCGGGGTTTCATCGTATTCAATGAACTTTTGTCTCTCTTCAATTCAAGAGAGTTAATTAAAGAAGGAAGCTTGCTGTCAAACGCAGGACAGTGTTTTAGGGTAAAAGAGGGTAATGGGGGTCACCTAAGCGAGAACTCAAAAAAAAAAAAAAAAGTAAATATTTATTGCAACCGCCTGTAAACATAATTTACTTATTAAACTATCATTAGAGATCAATTTCAGACACTTTGGCAATCATCTTTGGAAATTATAAAAGTAAAAAAAAAACAGATTTGACTCCCATTACACCAACGTAGGGGTAATGGTGATCACCCTGGGGGCAATCGGAGTCAAATAAAATCTAGCACACATCGCAAACATAACCTTTAGCTGACTCCCATCCAGTGCACTCCGCGTGAGCCCATAGTCCACACGAGGTACACCTGTACCACATCTCGTTGTTTCTTCCGAATTCGTAGCATACTAGGCATCTGTTTCCAGCATCTTCTGCGTCATCATCCTCATCGTCCTGGCATAAATCGTCAGTGCCAACATCTGATACAAAAGTTTCGTTCTGTTCTTGTAATACTTGGCGCTTTGCCTTTTCAGGACCCTTCTTCTGTACTTTAGTCTTTTTTCCTTGCCCTTTGCCTTTCCATGTCTTCTCTTTTCCTCCTTTTTTATTCATTTTATTAATTTCCTTTTCTAGCAGATTTTCTTTGAGTGGCGTTGAAGTTAAAATCGTAGCGTGTTGCTTCTTTCGGCCCCGTCTTGTTTTAATAACAGATGCTTTCTCTGGCATTTTTATTAAATCATGCAATATACTATATTGTTTAGGCGTGCCAGGAACTTGTGGTACAACATCTGATTCAGAATCAAGTGGGACTTCTTGGTTAGACATCATAAGATCTGGTGAAACAATTTGTGTTGACGTGCTCGGAACAGGTGAGTCTTCTTTTGATGTGCTGGGAATCACACAGGTAGCTGCGAGAGATTCATTGCAGTCTTGGATTACAACGGTCTCAGATTGGAGAGTTTCTGCAGCGAGAAAATCTTCTTCTGTGAATATCTCCGGATTTAGTGGAAATATTCCAGTTGATCTAAACCCCGATTCTCCTTTACTTATAGAAGCAACATTATTAAATGCTTTCCTCACCAAGGATGCTACGTCGTAAGGGGTTATCTTTTCTGCTAGATGGCTTTTTAAAAACAAGTCACATTCTTTTTTGTAGGCCATTTTGAGTGGGCCAAAAAAAGAAACATCAAGGGGCTGCATTCTATGAGACGTGTGTGGTGGCAGAGACAACATATGAATGTGATTGGACTTGCAATATTCGTAGACAGAAAGAGAAATGTGACTAGCATGGTTGTCTAGTATTTAAAGGATAGGTTCATCTGTAGACGGTTTAGCATGCTGTTTAAAATGCGCCAACCATTCAAGAAAGAGATGCTCGTTGATCCAACCGTTGTCTGAACATTTGTAAAGCGGGGCGCTTTACAAATGTTCCTTGCTGGACCATCCTTCTCAAGTAGAGGAGTCATCCTTTTCCTAGGGAAGATAAACTGCACTGCTCATAGCACACAACAAGGTGATGTTTTTTCCTCTCTCCCAACTGGTAATAGATCCTACTCTCTTCTGTCCTTTTGCAGCTAAACTTTTACCCGGTGTTTGAACCGTTGAAATACCGGTTTCATCGCAATTATAAATATTTTTTGCAACGAATCTGTATTTTTCCATCAGCTGCCCAAGAAGCTCAAAGAACAGACTTACCTCTGTTTTATTAAAGCCCGTGATTCTATTTATGCTAGTCGCTTCCGGTTTTCTAATAGAAATATTATTTCTAGCCATAAAAGCATGCAACCAATCGCGGCCAGCCATTTTTGAAGCTTGATTAAAATTGTGCTTCAAATTTAATTTTTCAGCATATTCGAAAGTGACTTTTCTGATTTGGTTAGCAGTGCAACCATAGAAAATATTTGCCATTTTCTTCACTAAGTGCGCTAGCTCGGCTTCTGCCTCAGGACTAAAGACAGTAAATCGTCCTAGATGTGGTCCTAAGGTAGAACCTTTTTTTATCCTCTTCTGAAGGCTTGAAAAAGGAATTCCCATTACTTTAGCAGCATTTCTTATAGAAGAACCGCCATCAATGAGCTGTATAGCTTTATCTAGACTATCAGAAGACCAGGAAGCCTTTTCAGTTGTCCTGACGCGTACTTTCGGCATCTAGAAAGAAATAATAAAAACATGATTCAACAATAACACACAGTTGTAGGCAATAGTAATCACTTGCGGGTAATGGGAGTCACCTGACTCTCATCATAATCTGAACTGCACATCACAATTTGAAACGTCTAACTAAGTAAGTGTAAATGTCATAATCGTATACTGCAAGATATTTGGCACTTACCTTCTAATTTGTATTTACGTAAAATTACATCAGCGGAGCGCAAAAACAAAATACGGTCGTTTCTCAGTGTCGCATGGGTTGACTGGCGCGAGCCGTTCGTGGCAGTGTTGCCAGGTCTTGTTTTTGGTTTACCCCAAGTCTGATCTCAATTTACCCTAGATTTTAAGTTAAATGAAAAAATTACCCTAAATTTTTTCATTTGATTTCCGTCACCGTACTATCTATATTTGAAACATTTAATGCAAGATCATACACAAGTTTTACTCTAAGAATACAGAATATATAGATTTGAAACCATCAATAAATCTGGTGTTTTCCAAAGATCCTATTTTTACTTGACTAAGATAGGCGTATCGAGAAGAGAGTTTTAAGAGGTTGCGGGTTCAAGGGAAATATTTAAATTAAAGTCTATTTCATTACAATGTTTTACTAAAATAAATTCACAATTTCTATTACAGCATCATCTGTCTCTTCCTCTTCGCTTCTATTTTCTTTTTTATCGTACATGTTAGTATTAAATCTGTCTAACATCTTTTTTGTTGGAACGAAGTCGACGCAAGATTTGTTATAAATCTTTAAATAATTCCTTATGGTCATTATATTTTGGATCATACTGAGAGACAGCCTATTTCTCAGCTTAGATTTTATAATGCCATAAACCGAAAAGGCTCTTTCTACAGCAGCATTTGTTATAGGAGCTGATAAAAGAGACAGAGCTAATTTTGAAATATTTCCAAATCTTTTCTGTCCACCAGCATCCAAGTTTCCATGAACTTCTGCCCAAAAAGCAACAGTGGAGGTCATATTTTGCCATTTAATATTTTGCAAATTGTTCCACTCCGCTTCGATCTCTTTTTTATTGCCGTACACCTCAGTTCTGTGAACTTTGTGTAGTATATTAACAAGTGTGGGTTTCACTTGAGATGTTGCTTTCTCCGGGCATAAAATAGACATATCCTTGAGAAACCCTATCTGTTTCGGTAGCCTCTTTTGTAATTCAGAACATAATGCAATGAGAAAGTTATTGCACCTCTCACGTACGTCTTCTCTTTCATGTCGGTCTAATTTTGATAGGGCATCTTCAGTTGCATATCCTAAATGCATTGCTGATACATGCATTAAGTGCTCCTTAAAATTGAAACAACTGTATTCGTCTTCTGTAATAGTTTCAAGCTTCCTTGGTACCACTATTACTTGCAAGACATTTTTGAACAGCAATATCAAATCCTCCAAAAGTTTTGCTGGGTCAACATTGTCACCCTGAAAAAGACAGTTAACTCGAGACACTTGACGCAGATGAACATCTAAAAACACGAAATATGCTTTGTAAGCTTCGCATTTCAAAATGTCGTGCAATTTTTCCGCCATAAAACATTTATCTTCAGTTCGGGCCAGTGAGAAAAGAAGTTTTAATTCTTCCCACTGCTCCAGTAATGTATGTATAGCGTTAGAACGAGCTAACCATCGTGTCCCACAAAACCCTGGTATCTTTTTTGGAGTTCTGCTTTCATTCATAACTTCATATAAATCCCTGTATGTTTCAAGCCGCTTTGAACTATACGAGAACCAATTATGGCTCTCCCGTATCAGGAATTCCAGTTGCCGTGGCAAACAGTCAGAAGCTTTTTCAGCACATAGATGCAGCGAATGGCACGTACAGTTAATTATTATAATGTCCGGCAATTCTTTTTTTAATAGCGCTGCAACAGAGTGATGTTCGCCTATCATTACATTTGTGCCATCTAATCCAATCCCCACAAGCATTTCAAGCTGTAATGAATCTTCTCGTAATGCATTTTTTAAAGTATTACACAATGTTGTTGCGTCACATTTAGCAATTTTAATGTATCTGTAAAAAGTCGTTATGATGTCCTGCTTCCTTTTGGAAAAATACCGTATCATCATGCACAATATCTTGTCTGTAGTTATATCTGTGGTTTCGTCAATGATTAGAGAATATGGAGAGTCACCGATATCTTCTATCATTTCTTGTTTCATTTCTGGTCCTAGGACATTTTTTATTAGCATACTGCACTTCGTTCTATGTAATTTGAGAGTTCCCAGGACTTCAGACTTAGGGTCAATCTCCATCAAAATTTCTCCTAAATGATCCACACTTTGTGTAGCACCATGCTCGGCTACATAAGCTGCAAGTTTAAGCTCAGCGGTTTTGGTAGGTTTTGAAGCAATTTTATTAAAAGGCAATTGCTGACTACTTTTTGCAGCTTTATCTAATTTAACAAGATTCAGATGCTTTTTGCTTTTGGCATGGTAATTCAGCTCTTTTTTATGTGGAACTAAACTGACTTTACAGTACTTGCATCTCGCAAAATTTTCTCCGGTTGGATCTGCACATATCCAATCTAAAACAAAATTAAGCAAAGCGTCACCACCACCGCCACCACAGCCACCCTTAATTTAATTATGCAACCAGGCCATTCATTCCAATTTTTACCACCTCCCGCTCCCTCAAAATAAATAAAGTGTAGTAACGGTAACACTAAAGCAAGCAAGACAAGGCAAAAAAAGTACTTAAGATTTTCGTTTAATAGGTATAGACTGGATCATGAGTACCTAATAAAGATAAAAATAATTTATTTGTCCAAAACATACATAATTATAATGTATGCAATTCGTATTAAATAATTGATAACACGAATAATTTTCATGAACCATGTTTTGCTCGTAAGGCGTTATAATAGGCATTATAATTGAGAGATGGCCGGATATAACTGATATTTAATAACAACATGCTGTCCCGGTGCACTTCGTACCACCTCAAACAAATGTCTAAACCCGACTTAGTTTTGAATTTCAGAATAATCGACAACGCCATCTACTGACATTACCGCAACCAGTATATAACGCTATGTTCATTTTGGTCCGTGTTTTGTTTCTATCATGTATCAGAGATGGCGCTGGGTTAGCAAACCGTATGGAAAAAATAATCTTCATCATAATTTTGTTTTTCGTTATATTTCCGATATTTTAAATAGTTATTCGGGGCGGAGATAAATCCAACAAATCAAAGATCATGAAAATCGATCCAGCCTTTCTCGAGTTATAAATGGTGTAACTATCACGACTTTGTTTTATATATAAAGATAAACATACCTTTGAGATTAGGGTCGTATTCCCAGTCTTTACAATATCTCTGAGTATATTTCTTTACACCTGAACGTGTAACAGATTCACCTGAGGACGTCGACGCCATTTTTCTCGGTAATCACACACAGTATCGTACGTACGCGCCGAGCGAGCGGGATACAAAGTACTTTGCTAACAATGCGAGCTAGAAGCGGGGCAGGGTAGGAAGGAACAGTCAGACAGAGGTCAGTATGTAGTAGTTTAAATGAGTGCGTTCATGAAATCTCGAGTCGACGATATTAGGTGCGTTCACAGCTAGCTAATTTTATTATATAATTTAACAAAATATGACTTAGCTACAAAAATGTTTGAATGAGTATTTAATCCACTTTACCCCAAACTTTATCCTGGATAAAATTTTACCCTAAAATTACCCTGACCGAGTTTGTACCCTAAAAATTACCCTGCTGATTAAACTTTACCCTAAATCTAGGGTAAATTACCCTAAGTTGGCACCACTGGTTCGTGGCTGCGCGGGGGCCCGAAGCGGGGGCTGAGGACGCTGTTTACGCGTCGGTCTCATGTAGTGTTTCGTGGTGGTGTTATTGTGTCCCATTACCCTACTCTACCCTATTTATAATAAACACATCAACACGGTCTAGGGATATTTTAAAAAAAGCGAATGACTATCAATGTGTTAATTATTTATATGACATGTATATATTTAAAAGATACGTTATTTAATATTCTACCTGTTCGCGACGAAGCGTCACCAACCATACTAAATGGTTTATAAAAATAAAGTATGTATGTGTAGACATGTCTGCTTACCCCGGCGCGCCATCTATTACAAAAATATTTTTTAGAGGCACGTCTATATTTATACTAAAATTTTTACCTGCATTTTTAAGGTAGTAGTATAATGTTTTTAGTATTTGTCAGTATGTTATAGGGTTCAATAGTTCACCATTAATAAAGTAAAAGCATTAGAAAACATACTGATAAGAGTTATCATAGTGAAAATCGTAAATTCCTGTCGTACGATACGTCATTACTCGACGAAGATTTAGTTCCAAATGAGCCACGAGGTGGCGGTACGTTTTATTTATACTCAGAGTTTGGGAACAAAAGTCAATACAAAATTATAGTGATTAAAATCATGTTTTTAAGGGCTTATCCTATGTACTAGACATGAAATCGGTACATAATGATGAAACTATGTGAAAACCACATAGTTTCCGCTATACAGATGTGAAAACTATGTGATATTGACTTGATATCTCAAAGACCAAATATATGGATTTAGGTCATTTTAGGGTATATAGGGGACCTAGACCGAGACGGGAAACCTATATACACCTCATAGTTAGCGTAGTCTTTGATATAAAGCCCATTTACTTGAGATCAAGTCGGTATATAGTATAAACATGCTGTTTATCTGGTTTTCGGCAAAGGCTTACAGTTTTAGGTGCCCTAAGTACCTAGAAAACATATAGGTGTACTGGTAAAAGTACTACCATTGGAAAGCTTGTCGAAAGGGCTTCCAGGCGGTTTCTAGATGGGAAGAATCGCTTGGATAGTCAGCGAGATAAACAGCAAAGAAAAACGTAAACAACGTAAAACGTTGAAATTTGTAGACCCTTCAGGTGGAATAACTCCATGAAGGGAATAGATGTACTTATGGTGTAAGTACTTTCGGATGGCTTGCTGGACTAGCTACCAAGTCATCACTTTGGAGCGAAAATCGCTCAAATAGTTTAAGTACAATTCCATAAAATAGGTTTCTGGAAATGTAATTTTTAGTCCGTTTTTTTGGCATTCCCCGGGACTATACACCCCTGGGAATTTCAAAAATCAGGAATTTTGGGGGACCTCCCGATAGCCCAATAAACGCGCTATCGTGTCGTCCCAAAGTTATTAGTTTTTTGTAAAAAGTTTCTCCGATAGCTGGGCGCAAAGAAAGTGACCAGCTATCGATTTGGTACTTATCGAGGCACCTTAAGTGCATATAGCCTGGATAGACTTATATAAACACTAATAATGTAAAGTGTGGTCTATCGGCTACCAGAATCCCCATAATAGGCGGTGATTGTCTGGTTAGCTTAAGTAGAAAATCCTTAAGTCGGTAAAATGACTTAGGATTTTATAGATTCAGTACATAAGGGATGATATCCCATAGAAAAATCCCGAAAATAAGCTTTTTCTAGACGTCAACAGACAGCCTGCTATTGGCAGTTGGCACCAGCAGGTCAACCCAACCTATAGATATCCTTAGGCTAGGTTAGAAGCTATTAAGATTTTAACCGGAAAATAAAGGAAATAGTCCCTTTATTTTATAGAATTAGTCTAGGGAAGCTATCAATACCTGGAAATTAGGTATATGGATTAGATACAGAGATAGGGGGCGTTACTGTGTTACAGTACGAAGAAATCCAGCTATTGATAGCACCGTGGAAGGGGTGCGGTAACCCTATTACCAAATGTTGATAAGGGTTTTTTACAATAATAAAAATTGTTTTCGGCGAGAATTTGCGGGGCTCTCAATAATGGCACGGACCGAGGGTATATAGCTACCCCGGTCCAAAATTAGAATTTGTAGTCATCCAAAGCTAGTCGCTTGTACTTGTCTTAGTAAATAAGAAGTAATTCTTATATAGAATCGAGTCTCAGTAATTATTGAGAGCCCTAGAATCGTGCCGTGTACTGAATAACTTAGTGTTTCATTTAATTCGTCGACTTCAACCCCAATGAAGACACCCCTTTTCGATCCCGTCGAGCTGAACCTCGGGACCTGGACTCCAGGAGTGCTGATCCAGAAGAAGGGAACCCAGAACCTGGAAGTAACTCGGGTACAGCCAACACATTGTTGAATCGTTCGAGTCGATTTGCAACCTTACGTCGCTGCCGCAGCCAGGCATCCAAGAACCTTATTTCGTGTGTGATCGGGGCGTTCAGCGGCAATGGCCAGAAGGTTTACGCCCTTCTTTTCTCAGGGCCGGTGATCACGCTATGTCCAGCACACTACCATTTTTTGATAATGGTTAAGGTACTTCGATTAAAATTTCAGGATTTTATGGAAAAAAAAATGAAGCGTAGACGGAAACCGTATATGAATTAACTTTTAATTTATGAGTAAAAACTGAAAAAAATAGAAAAATCTTTTAATTTGTGTTTATAAACTTGAAGTTAGTAGTCTGAGAAAGCGCCCATGATGTTCATAACACATCGGCAACGATTCGGCATGCTCAGAACAAGGTTGTCAATGTCTTGCTGCGGAATATTGTCCCATGTCCTTCTGAGGTGCGCAAAAAGTTGATCTTCTGTAGCCAGATTTTCAGGAACTTCCTTCAGAGCTCTTCTTTGCAGCATATCCCACGCATGCTCAATGGGATTTAGATCTGGCGATTGAGCAGGCCAGTCTAAGGCCCTAACATTGTGTGTATGTAACCAAGCTGCTACCGTTCTCGCCGTGTGTGCCCGGGCATTGTCGTGCATGAGCAGGAAATCTTGCCCCATTTGTGTTCTGTGGGGCAAGATTACGGGCACCTGTTGGACGTATCGTTCTGCCGTCATATTGCCCCGCACCCAAACAAGATCCGTCCGTCCTCCAAGACGAATTCCTGCCCAAACCATAATTGTTCCTCCTTGGTATGGGTGAACTTCCTGAGGGTTCTGAAGACGGCTCCATCGTCCAGGAGTCGAGTCCAAACACGCGTCCTTCGTGAATCTGGATGGAAGCCGAACCTGGATTCATCCGTGAACAGCACATTGGACCATTGCTCACGGCCCCAGTCCACGTGGTTCCGAACCTATTCTAATCGTCGTCCACGATTGCCTCTCCGTAAAGGTGGGACCCGGAGTGGTCTACGAGAGCGTAGATTGCTTTCATGCAGTCGCCTTCTTACAGTTTGGTCACTCACAAGCACTTGGTGTTCCACTCGCAGCCTTTGGACCAATTGAGTCGCCGTTGCATTTGGTTGAGCTCGCGCAGTAATTTGCAAAAATCGGTCTTGTCTGGGGGTAGTGATGCGACTTGGCCCCCGGTGCCTCTCCGCTACTTCACCTGTGGCACGATAGCGTGTCCACAATCTTGAAATTACATTTTGGTGGGTCCCTATGGCCTCAGCAACATTACGCTGAACAGACCCAGCTTCCAGCATTCCCACAGCTCGTAACATCTCCGCCCTCGTCAAATGTTGGCGTTGCATGGCTACAATACCTCAATTTTAACTTTATCTTTCGTTTAAAAATGAAAAAAAATGTGACTAAACGTAATTCGTATTGTTTTCTAAATTTCGCACAAATGAAAATTCCCTCTCCTACACATCAAGACATTTTTATGCCACCGAAACAAAAGAATTTTCAAAAATATGAATTTGGAATTAGTCTGAGATAAATTACAAACAAATCGGTGTATAAAAGATTCCAATGCGGCCAGTACTTTTCGAGTTATTTAACTGAGTATGGAATATCCCTAGACCGTGTTGATGTGTTTACTTGTGGTTTTTGTTGTGGTTTTGGATATCTAGTTTTGAGAAATCAAACACTGCATGTATGCACGACGTGATTTTTCTAACGAGGAGGAGGCCATGACAGTTTTTTTTTTACATAGATCAATGTTACACACTAGCGCCACAGACGGACAGAGCAAGAACTATATTTGTTGCGTTCCGTTATTATGCTAAATAGTACGTTCATTTCAACAGTTACTTCTTCACGCTCAAACGGCTGGACGGATCTGGATGAAATTTGGCACAGAGATAGATTATAGTCAGGAATAGCACGTAGGATTCCTTTTTCCCGGGAATATTTCCCCTCGGGAAAATTTTCAACATTCATGCGGGAAAAGCCGCTGGCAGAAGCTAGTAAAAAATATTTATTAAAAAAACATATCTTAGTTACTTTATAATTTTTATTTATAAAACATTGAAGTAATCGTTGTAGATAATCTTTTATTCAGATGTAATTTTTTATCTAATTAAAAGTTCATCTAAGAAAGAAGCTGGTGCAGCTAAGAGCCCAACCACACGGGCGGTGCGGTGCCGCACCGCAAGCCATTTCGCCGCGCTGGCGACCACACGGGCAGAGCGGCGTCGCAACGTTCTACGGAGCCGCGGCGGCGCCGCAGCGGCGGCAAAATGAGGGGTTGCCCATCGCTACGCGACAGTCTGTAATAACAATGGATCGGGAAAGACGTGTGCTGCTGCTCTTATTACTTCGCCACCGAAGAAATCGACGTAGAATCATACGAAAACACTGGATCAGTCCATTTATAGCCTTGAGGAATAGTGACGGACTTTTTTTCTTTAAAGAATATCAAGAGTTGGTTTTAGACGAAAAGAGATTTTACAATTTTTTTCGAATGAGTGTATCCACTTTTGAAGGTTTATTGCAATCCTTAGAGCCACATATACGGAAACAGTATACTAATATGAGGAATCCAGTGGAGCCAATAGAAATGATGGGAATCACTTTGAGGTAAGTAATGAAAATCTTTTATTTTTTCCACTTGCTTTATTCTCGAGTTAAGTACAAATGGTGTAACACACACGACTTTGTTTTATATATTATAATAGATTTTCAAATCAACTTCAGGGCAATATTATCACTTACAAGCTTGCAAAATCATATTCAATCTCTTCGCTATTTTGAGACACTTCAGAACCTTGATTTGGAGATTGAAATACATCAGAATTTGAGTTTATTGAACTGTACGTGCCCGTACTTTGGTAATTTCGGGTTTGATACCCGTGTGATAATTGCTCTTCAAACGCAAAGGACGAATGTGGAGTCGTTTGTCCATAGCGCATTTCCGTGATTAGTTGTAAAACTTTACTTTGGAAAGTGAGGGTCTGAAGTTCGGTAAAATCTTCTATAGACGGCAGTATGCCTTTAAAAAAGGACAAGTGGCGATTCTCCTTCACCTTAGGAGCTTTTAATGCATCTAATGTATCTTTTTCAAAATCATCCAATTGTAATGTTCTCTTCCGGGTGACAGGAACATAGCGGGACGGCCCAGGTACAGGCACATCATCTCATTTAGAACACTAAAACTTACATTCGAAGAATGCAGCACAGCACTCAGGCGTCCATTCACCATGCCATGGCGGAATATATTTGGCGACAGCTTGTGTAGTTTTGCCATATGATCCCAGTTAAGTAATGATAAGTTGGTGGCGACCAACTGGAGCTCGTACCGACCATTTGGTAGTTGGGACTTTAATGATACGATACGGTCCCCGCATACCACTGTCTAGTTTTTTTTTTCTGTTCGATACCCCAAACAAACTTAACTTAGCTAGCTTAGCGAAAGGTGTTGTCAGTCAAAGTAGCTTACTACGGGTATGTACTGTCTAAAATACCCGGCAAGGCTAAGTCATTGACGCACTTATTTTATTGTCTTCGGCGTCGGCGATTTAGTTATGGCTTCTATTTTATTAGTGCTCGGCCTAACCTGACCATTGCTTATGGTTCTCCCAATGTACACCAGACAGCACTTCGGGTGTCACGTCTCGGTTTGCCGGATCACCCTTAATTTCACGACAAAAACTTACATTGGATTTATTGTGCGACTCCGATCGCTGTTAAGTAAAACTCTTTTCTTCCATATGCCCCATTTTGTTTTACATAAGATGCACTTAAAGTTTTTTTATGTTCGGAGAATTTGAATTGAAATCAGTGTTCCGACTATCGCTTACGGCTTTAGAATTTGAAGTGCTATTACTATTTTTAAATCTTTTGGGACAAGCGTTGCTCTTACTGGTATGGCCGTGAGCGCCGCACGAAAAACACTTATTTTTTTTTTTTATCAGACTATAGCACTACGGCTCCTACGGTGATAATTGTTATCGCGACAGCTAGTATTTCGATTAGAATAGGCATCAACATTGTTTTTATTCATATTTGCAGTGGTTTTATTTGGCATGACATAAATTGATAAAAATTCCACAATGGTTTCGGTAGTTAATTTTGCATACATAGCTGCAGCACGAATCTGGGGATCCTTAATACCGCGCACAATGATTGCACACAAAAGTTCATTACTAAGTCCTTTAACAGTACGCAAACGCAACAAGGATTTGCGCGCGTATGCCGCGTATGTGGAATATTTATCTGACTCAGTGCACATGACGTCATACAGGATATTAGCGACATCCGACACGTCGTGGACAAAGTGATTTTAGTTGTAATTTAAATGTAGACCAAGTACGATCCGTTTCGGTCCAACCGCGTAACCAAGAGTGAGATTCACCCTTCAGACACAAACCGATACGGGCCAAACATTCTTTGTCGTCCCAGCTATTTTGTGTCTTAGCACGGTCAACTGCCTCACACCATGCTATGACGTCATGAACATTAGGGTCGAAGTCAGAGACGTAATAATGGTTTGATCTCACCGGGTTTAAGCTCCTTAACGCATCGATGAGACGCTCTGTGACGTCCCCTGTAGCCGACGTTGAAGGCGAGGGCGACAGCGACAGCGCAAGTGCCAGTGGCGTCGGGAAAGGTCGCGTGACAGCAGGAGGGCTGGCCATGCCAGTGATGGTAGGGCACGGCTGCTGCTCCACACTCGATCTTGTTTCTGAAATTGAACTTCGCTCCAAGGCTGAGACCCTATTAAGTATTGCGTCTAAGGTGATACTAAGATGAGTTAGGTCGGGCGGCGGCGGCGTGCACTCACGTTTATGTCTTTTTCTGGGGCCAGTATTATTCGACATTTTTTTTATTTTAGTTAAGTGGGCAAATGAGAGACGTCCCGCTTCTGATTTTAGGAATGAAATAAAATACCGATCAGAAGTTGACAAAAGTAATCTAATGTAATTAATAAAACACAAATACAAAGTTAACAAACTTAGGTACGTTACAAAATGAATCAAGAGAACAGAATCAAGGGGAACAATTAGCTAAGTGCGCGCCGCCGGATGCGGGAATGAGCCCTTGGCCACGGTAAGCGTTGGCTTATATATGCTCAATCAAATGCTCCGGGCTTTTTGGAGGGGTGTAGGTTGAAGACGCAGCTAACACATATTTAAATTATTTTGTTGAACTACTTGTGCCACTTGATTATTTTCAAATATTTTTCTTCAATTATTTGGATTATTTCATTTATATTTGTGCGTTCCCTGAATTGTAAAGCATAGTGATTTATTAAGGCAGCAGCAATCAAAATTCTTGCATTATGTGAGGGCACCTTTTGTTAAAATAATCCTCGCGGAATATTTTGAAATCTATACTGAATCTTCCATTGACAGCTTCAATAACCCATCTTTTCATTGTAACACATCGCGAAATATTGGCTTGGAGAGTAGAAATTTGCCTTTAACCTGGTGATATTATTTCCGGCATATGCACTATTAAACCTTTAGCTGTCTCTCATCTGCACAGTCTCTAAATCCACGGTCTAATATGAATAAAACATCCTCCCTAAATAAATCTGTAAAAGCTCCTCGTTCAGCCAGTAGGTCCTTCATAATAGACGTATCATTTTTGGTGGGTAAGGTCCAACTGCCTCTATGAAGGTGTTACCACACCAATAGATCGATAGTCGATCGATGCCATCGATCGACATCGGTCGACGTTGATCGATTGGTGTGGTAGCTTTAATTGATCGACGGATACCGGTCGGCTAACCAATTGATCGATTGCCGGTCGATGGCATCGGTCGACGGATACCGGTTGACTAACCAATCGATCGATTGCCGGTCAATGGCATCGGTCGACGTAGATCGATTAACCCCGGCTATATACCATCAGTTTCTTTCGAAATGTATTCACAAGAGGACGCGTTGTTGTTGGCCAGTACGATGTTGCTCGTACTATTATTACGGAGACGCAAATGCACTTTGGATGCGACTGTTTTTTAAAGCCAAAGATCGCTGACATTCTGCAAATTACATTTTAAACAGTGGTTTTTTGGATGCTTTTCGAATGAGTAACAGTGATATTGAAAATCTCTTAAATATGGTGGCTCCTTCAATTGCAAAATTGGATACCAATTACAGACAATCAAATTCACCTAAAAATCGGTTACTTATAACACTCTGGCCAGTGGTGATTCATATCAAAGTCTAGTGTTAACGTTTAAAGTTTCACAACAAAGTATTTCTTGTGTAGTTCCAGAAGTATGTAATGCGCTTATATGTTCTCTCAGGGATTACATAAAAGTAAGTATTCTTGGACAAGCTTTTATTACAATGAATAGAGATCTGAAGAAGATACTCGGATTCAGTCACAGAATAAATAATAGTACTACCTCCAGTCATGTATCTCTAACACAAGCTAGAGGAAATAAAAAATATACATAGTATTTCAGGTTTATTAAAAATCTTTCAGAAAAACAGTAACCATATAAAAACATTGTTTAATTTTCATGCATGTCAGATGAGAGATCTTCGAAATTATCCAATGACTGTACTGTTGTATTATCCGGCGAAAAGTTATTTCCAATTGAATCTCTTGCGTATTGAGAAGTGGATGGAAGGTTGGATTGATTTGAAGATTGTACATCTGTAGAATATAGCGTGGTGAAGTAACCTTGATTTTGAGTTTCTGGATAGTGTCATATTTACCAAGTTGAGCTTCGTAAATTATGTTATTTACATGATGCTGCACGGTAATCCGCGCGTAGTCTGTTTTTAGTGACCTCAATTTAAATGCTATTTGTTCTCCAAATAATGCATACTCATCAACATCTTTTCTATTGCGAATCAAAGAATCAACCATCTCCAACGTTTTTTCTATAGCGGCAACATTTGGTTTGAGGCGCTTTTTACGAGGTCCTTCACTATCAATGGAACTGTCCATCCCTGACTCAGATGTTTGTGAATTTACCTGAAACACATCCTTTCAATATTATAAAAGTTTGTGAGGATTTTGTGAAAGTTTGGGAGGATTGAGAAAATTTGTGAGGATGTATATATGAATGTTTGTTTCATTTTCACCCAAAAATACTAAACTGAATTTGATGGAACTTTACAGCATACAGTAGAATAACACATCCCTACTAATATTATAAATGCGAAAGTAACTCTTGTCTGTCTGTCTGTTACGCTTTCACGTCTAAACCACTGAACTGATTTTAATGAAAGGGGAATGCCCACAGTCCATACACACTTTGGCCCTGGGTGCCCACATATAAAAGCATATGGGAATGATAATAAATACTATTTAATGAATGAAATTGTAAAGGAATTGGGTTAGAAAAAAGTCCGGATTGTTAAGATATTAACAGGTTCGCTGCCACCCACAGGATAGAAATTCATTCGTAAAGCCAAATGTGTTTACAGTATTTAAACATCCAGCACGCACCTGTGCGTGCTCGGCACTGGGAATGAAATTTTCATTACCAGTGCCGAACAACGCACGGGTGCGTTATCAGTTTATTGCAAGATTTTTCGTTAATTACGAATAATACACATTCATTTATTTAAGAGTGGTTTTTATTTGTTACTTGCATATCGCTAATCAAAAAAAACTTCAAAATAAACATTAAAAAAGTATTAATTGTAATGACACACAATTATCAATCAACAAACATAGAAAATGATTATTACAGGCCAAGTTCTGAGTGGTAATTATCGAAACACAGCACACAAAGTCCAGGTTTGTCAGGACAGGTTTCACAATACCAAGGAGAGTCACAACGTTTCTTATTCTTGGTGCACTGTCGGCATGGCTTTCGCTTGAGCCGCCCGTTCGAAGTAGTTTCAGTGGCTTTCTTTATTGTATGTGTATTGCCTGACACTCGACTTCTTTGAGTACTTGATAATCTATTTTCTGTAAAATCTTCTGGCAGTAGTGTATTATTGGGCATTCTATGCCACTGTCGGCAAGTAGCTCGGCCAGTGCGCCTCGCTACGCGACAGTGGCATAGAATACCCAATAATAAACGATCGACTCGACTGTGTAGTATATTAGTGTACTCACCTGAAGATCTTGTAAGAAATACCACTGGCTACCAGTAGCTGGGCGAGTACGCATTACTACATAAAGTAACGCTGAATAATGTAAGTACGATCGCTTCTCAAACGATCACTCTATCGTGAAAAACATGACTGTGTAGTATATTAGTGTACTCACCTGAAGATCTTGTAAGAAATACCACTGGCTGCCAGTAGCTGGGTGAGTACACATTACTACATAAAGTAACGCTGAATAATGTAAGTACGATCGCTTCTCAAACGATCACTCTATCGCGAAAAACACGACTGTGTAGTATATTAGTGTACTTACCTGAATATCTTGTAAGAAATACCACTGGCTGCCAGTAGCTGGGCCTAATACTTCATCGCAACAGAATGTTTGAAGTATGTAAGTAAAACAACAGTCTATTCATTATACTTTAATTGCATCCAATAACGTTACAAGTTTTCTCATGTGTGTAACAACAGTCAGTTATCGTAAAATTTTGGTTGTTCTGGAAACAATGTGTCAGCCGAACGGACGAACTCTTGCAGTTTTCGCCACTGACACGAATCCGCGTTGCTCTGGAACTTAACACGAACGAGCGCCTTCTTCCATAGCTCTTGAGAGTCGGTGAGGCGCGCGTCGCTAGCCTTGTAGACCTTGCAGTCTATGTAGTATTCACCGACCGTACTTGCTGTTCGACGCTCGCAACCGTTGGCCACACGGCTTACGAAGTACGATGGCAGACCAGATGAACCCGTGCTGTGCTCTGTGTCATTTTCATGGTGGCGACTGATACCAAATATATCAGTGCTGGTATTTGATAATTTGCTGAAAAATAAAACTGATGTTAATATGTTATCCTATTAAACAATTTATATATTTGTCATTTATACTAATTAGGGTAATCTCTGGAACTACTGAATTGAAAATAGTTTCTCTACTAGAAAGCTACATTATATTTCCTGAGTGACAAAAACTGTATTTTGTTTAGAATTAAACCTGTGCAAATCCAGAGCAGGGCGTTAGATTAGGATAGAATATTAAGAACACATAAAAAATACACAAAAATAACAAACGAATTATTTGTAAAATCTATAAGACATAAGACTTAATTAATAGAAAGCAGCATTAATAGAGTTAATTCAAAATAAAAAATCGTTTACCTCGTTCGAATTGCATGAGTCGATGGTGAATCCGACTTGCGTTTCCCACTGACTTTTGTTGGTTTGCGAGTTGATTTAGTTTTCTGATCAAGTGTTAGAGCTGGTTGACTATATTCACACTCAGAATCAGACCTGAAACAAAGATATGAAATGTTTTGTTTAAATCATGCTATAAATATACAAACAGATCACGGGTCTCAGTAAACACTTAAAATATTTTTACCCGACTGCGCTAGAAGGAGGGTTATATTATACTTACATTTTGTCAATCTGCAGTTAGAATTTCACTGAATTGATTTGATGAATATTAATACTGGTATTGACAACAACTCGAGATTTACACTATCTAATTATAACTGATGGTACAGAACTTCTTATAGACGACTTCCACACTTGCAAACTGCAATTAGATTGTTTAATGTACTCCAAAAACACGTAGCTTATAAAATCGATAACGCATTATAATTAATTGTTTCAAAAATTACCTCATTCAATCAAATGTGATACTATAAATCGTCTTTTTTCCTCGGACGTATAATACCAGTTCAAAAAGTAGTAGCGGATGACGATTTGGCGATGCAGCGAAATAACGTAGGGTTGACGAAACGAAACAGTACTTTAGTAACAAATCGGACGGTGAGCTATGGGCAGCTCGCTGTCCGACCGTTCAGAATCCGTCTGAACCGAGCCCAAGTCGTCAACGGCGCGCCCCTTTCGTCAATGCATGATTTTTTGTAGAGCATTAAAAAAAGAAAAAAAAAAAAAAAAAAAAAAAAACTTTTGTAACAAATAAAAAAGTAATCAAGTGACTTAAATGTGACCTTTAGTTTATTGTAAAAATGCATAGCAACTAAGTTTATTAGTAAAAAAGAGTTTTTTCATATTTTTCATTCTCTGAAAGTAGGTCTAAAGTTGCCTATGGAGCGGGATGAAAGCTATACTTTTTATCCCTAGGAGTTCTATTTCAACTGAAAACTGTCAAATTATTAAAAAAACCAAAGGAGCATAGATCGGGCGACTTAGCAATGAGATTCTTAGATATCCTTTGGTTGAACGGAACAATAACAACGTAATTATCTGAATAGGTAACATAATGTTGAATGCGTGTCAACCCTACCTAAAATAGATGATTGATGCAAACGACACAAAACGACTTAGTTGACCCAAAAAAACAAATACTTGCGCAATAAGTATTATAATACAAAATATGATACTTATACATCTTTTAAATTTATTACCTAAAATCAACGACGGAAGCCTGCTCAAAAGACGTTACTTATGGTTAAATATTTTTGTATTAAATTAATTATTTACCTAAGAATTTGGACAATTGACATCTGGATCATTCTTAGGTATAAACATTTTGCAGGTAATTTTATACACTTTTTTTGTATTTTTTTTATTCTACTATCTGAGGGACGAATTATTATTATTATTATTGTGCATTTCTCTTTCCAGAAACAATTATTTCAACAAGCTTCTCGAATATTTTATAAAGAAGAGATTATTAAACTAGAGGACTAGCAGCAAACTTTCTAATCTGGATGACTAGACTATCCATTTTATTGAAGGTAATTTTGTATACTATATTTACTATAATTATTTGAACTGGGCGCCTAATTAATAATATGCTTTTCTCTTTTCAGGACTATTTTGTCAATCGACTCGAAATCTCGCTAAATAAATAACTACAGCAAATTATTGACCTCTGGATCATGCCTAGGTATAAATATTTATATTTTGCAGATAATTTTATGCACTTTTTTGTATTTTTTTTTTAATTCTTAAATCTGAGGGGCAAATTATAATTATTGTGCATTTCTCTTTCCAGAAACAATTAATTTGACAAGCTTCTCGAATATTTTATAAAGAAGAGATTATTAAACTAGAGGACTAACAGCAAACTTTCTAATCTGGATGACTTGACTATCCATTTTATTGAAGGTAATTTTGTATACTATATTTACTATAATTAATAATAATAATAACATTCCAAAACTTTCACACAACGCCTTCTAGTCCTAAACTAGCAGAGCTTGTGTTATGGGTACTAGACAACTAATAAACATACTTATATATTTCTAAATACATACATATTATAGATAAATTACACCTAGACACAGAACAAATGATCGTGCTCATCACACAAACATTTGTCCTGGGTGGGAATCGAACCCACGACCTCCGTCACTAATCACTAGACCAACAGGCCGGCCAATTGAACAATTATTTGAACTGTGCGCCTAATTAATATTATGCTTTTCTCTTTTCAGAACTTATTTTTATTTGGATGTCAATAATTAGGTAATCCTCCTAATACTTTCTTCAGTTACTGTATACTTTTACTTTTTCTCTTTATTTCTTTACTTTTTTTCTACTTTTTTTGTTTGATTACTTTCACAAGATCACTAATTTTAGTTCTTAGTATTATTCTTGTTATACATATTATACTTAGAAACTCTAATCTTTTAGTCAAACGTTAAGTACGTTATAGTAACGATAAGTTATATTAAATTAATCAATAATGCCTCATTGTTCAGTTTGTAATATATTGGTAGATAATAGTCGATGGTCTGGTCATTTACGTAGTAATAATCATAAAACCAATAGTGCGACCACTGTTTTTGACAATGTCGCAATTATTAATTCTGCATTTAAAAAACGAATCGTTAGTTACAAGATCACCGCAACTGGTGAACAAATAAATAATTTTCCTGAAATGTTTCTCATTAATATTAGTAGACAAGTTAAAACTTTAATAAATCAATCATTATTGAAACATACAGCTCTGAAAATAAATTTTGAACTTTTTTCTTTTTTTCTAATGTTTAAAAATGATCAAAAAGAAATAAAATCATTCGCCACAAAAAACATTATTGTTAATTTTAATTACGACTTTGATTCAATTTATAAAGCAGTGATTGATTTATTGTTAAAGAAAATTGAAGAGTTTCAGGAGAGAGATAGCGGTTGGACATTTTTAAGCAATTCCCATGTAGAAATAAATATTAATAAATATCAACCTCTCGGCGGATCTAAATTTATAACTTTACCGAAATGTATAAAAAATAAAAAAGCTTGCTTGAATATTCGTAACAATGATGAGTATTGCTTTTTATGGTGCGTAGTAGCGGCTCTGTACCCTAGCCCTACTAGCCAACATCCTGACAGAGTTTCATCTTATCCTTACTTTCAGGATGTTTTGAACGTTGATGGTTTGACATTTCCGATAACATTTTCAGACATAGCTGTCTTTGAGAAAAATAATCCGTTTTTGAATATTTACGTGTATGGTTTAAAAAATAATAAAACTATCGTTGGACCTTTGTATTCTACATCGAATCATAAATCTAAGAGCATCCATCTATTGTTCTTGGAAAATAATACTAATACTCATTATTGTCTTATCATTGATTTACCTCGTCTAGTCAGAAATCAGATAACCAAACACCATGGTAAACTGTACTTCTGCGAAACGTGCTTATTGTTTTTTCCAACGCGCACCCAAATTGATTCACACCTATGTGGAGGGATTGCCACGGTATTACCAGAAAAAGGAACATTTTTAAAGTTCAAAAATTACGATAGAAAACAAAATGTTCCTTACGTCATATATGCTGATTTCGAAACGATACTTGAACCGATTTCCGGCGAAGATTTCAACACCGCTAACACGTCATATTCTCACCGACACGTGCCGACTGCGTTCGCCTATAATATAGTGTCATCATTTAACGATACGGTTGGTGACTATAGAAGTTATCGCGGAAAAGATTGTGTTTCAAAATTTATACATTTACTGACTGAAGATGCTAAAGCAATACACAGAATTCTCACTCAAAACGAGCCTATGATATTCACAGATATAGATGCTCTTGATTTCAAACGCGCTGTTAAGTGCTACGTTTGTGAAAATTTACTGTTGAAAGATAGAGTTAGGGATCACTGTCATATGACAGGCCGGTACCGGGGTGCAGCACATCGACACTGCAACCTACAACTCAAAGTACCAAAATTCATCCCAATATTTTTTCATAACTTATCCGGATACGATTGTCATTTATTTATTAAAAAGTTAGGCGAAATACCTGGACAAATTAAAATAATACCCAAGACTAAAGAAAAATATATATCATTTACAAAGTTTATTCCTATTGCTGATAACGAGTTTATACAAATAAGGTTTTTAGATTCCTTCAACTTTCTAGGAACTAGTTTAGACAAACTTGCTAAAACATTGCAAACAGATGATTTTGTTAATCTTAAATCAAATTTTTCTGATGAAACACAATTTAGTTTGCTGATTCGTAAAGGTGTGTACCCGTATGACTATATTAAAGATTGGAAATGTTACGAACAAAAGTCGTTACCTTCTAAATATTATTTCCATAATTCTTTGACTAACGAAGGTATTAGCGATGAAGATTATAGTCATGCACAAAATGTTTGGGCTGAATTCAGTATTGCTGATCTGGGCGAATATACAGATCTATACTTAAAAACAGACGTGCTTTTGTTGACAGACATATTTCAAAATTTTCGGAAAACATGTAAACATTATTACAAACTCGATCCCGCCTTTTACATAACTGCACCTAGTTTATCGTTCGATGCAATGTTGCTAAAAACAGGTGTTCAGTTAGAACTGATTTCGGATTTAGCTATCATCAGAATGATTCAAAGCGGTATACGAGGCGGCTTGTGCATGTGTTCCCATCGGTATGCAAAAGCAAATCACAAATACATGCCAGAATATGATGCATCACAGCCTCAGAGTTTCATAGTATATCTAGATTGTAATAATTTGTACGGTTTTAGCATGTGTCAGTATTTACCTTATTCTAATTTTAGATTCCTTGATGAAAGTGAATTAACTAATTTTTGTGTAGAAAATGTCGAGGATAACTCTGAGTGGGGATTTATATTAGAAGTCGATCTTTTTTATCCTGAACATTTACACAAATGCCATAATGATTTACCATTTTGTCCCGAAAAATGTATACCTCCAGGAGGTAAAACAAAGAAACTAGTTGCAAATTTACATAATAAGTACAACTACGTAATACATTATATTCATTTAAAAAAGTGTTTAGAACATGGCTTAACATTACGTAAAGTTCATAAAGCTATTACTTTTAGACAAAGTCCTTATTTAAAACAGTACATAGAATTAAACACTCGGTTAAGACAAAAGGCAAAAAGTTCTTTCGAACAAGACTTTTTTAAATTGTTAAACAACAGTGTTTTTGGCAAGACATTGGAAAATACTGAAAATAGAGTAACCGTACACTTAGTTAATCAATGGTGTGATCAAACTAATCGAACTAAGAAATTTATATCCTCCGAGAGACTTGTAGCCAACCCCTATTTCCATAGCGCTTCAATTCTAACTGAAAATTTAGTTGCTATACAAATGAAACCTGACCAAATTATTTTAGATAAGCCTATTTATATTGGATTCACTGTATTAGAACTTTCTAAGACACATATGTATGACTTTCATTATAACATTGTAAAACCTTTTTATGAAGATCGAGTGCAGCTGTGTTATACAGATACCGATTCGTTTGTCTATAAAATATTCACGTTTGATTTTTATAGTGACTTAAAGTATAATTTTTTACAATATTTCGACACCAGTAACTATGATGACAAAAATAATTTTAAAATACCAATTATTAACAAAAAAGTTCCAGGTTTGTTCAAAGACGAAATGGGAGGAAAATATATATCAGATTTTGTTGGTTTGAGATCGAAACTTTACTCAATAAAAACAGTCGATAAAGTCATTAAAAAAGCAAAAGGAGTAAAATCAAGTATAATAAAAGACTTAAATATAACAGATTACGAAAATATTTTATTAAATGGGGGAATTATTCGTGGAAAAAATATTATGTTTCAATCTATAAAGCACGAAATATTTACTAAGAGTGTCAACAAAATTGCCTTATCTCGAAATGACGATAAACGCTTAATATCTGTAGATCGAATATCAACGCGAGCCTGGGGTCACTCGCTTATTTTAAAACGCTAAAATTAATTTGAATGTAATTAGTAATAGAGTTAGAATATGATTTATGTAACCTATGTAACATAGTTCTTGATCTTTAATGTATGATAAATATAATTCATAGTTTTAAAAAGCTAAGTTTATGTAAAGATATTAATTTAATAAAATGTGAATGATTATGACTACTTGTTTAATTTATATTTTAAGACATCATCCTCCTTTTTTGTAGTTGGTTAAATAAAATGAAACCCGACCAAGATTTAAGGCTGCCACACACGACTAAGGTACTATAATTATTATTTTATTTGATTTTTTTAATAAACTAGTGCACCTCATCTTTAACGATTGCATTACTGCTTAACATGAGGTGGAATCGCAGTCAAGCACTGGTTTATAAAAAAAATGTCTTAAGATACAATATCACTCGTCATACAATTCAATGCACCATTACACACGACGAAGATATTTATTTAATATTTTCGTTAATAGGTGAATTGTATGGCGAGCAATATTGTATCTTAAGATAAAATATTATAGTATCGTAGCCATGTGTAGCGCTCCTAATTTGCAACATGATATGCATGTTGAAACATGAATCGTTCATTTTACGTAAAATGTATTTTGTACGCTATACAATAAGACTGATTATACAAATTTCAAATAATGAATAGTTGCATCAATTGCATAACGCTGATCATGCAAAATAACTATTACAAAGACATAGCAGTGCATTACCCTCATAAAAGCTTAGTTAGCATTTTAATCTAAATTGGAACATGTTTCGCCATCGCAATATATATAATTTTTCAATTTACGAAATAAAATTCGTCTTGAGTACTTGTATCACGCACACAGTGTCTTGCGATCATGTCATCGGTAAGTTTCTCAATTTTTTTATATTATTTATAAACTAGCGATTTATGTAGTGTGAATAGTGTAATCTGCTGACAATTCGTGTATGCATCACTATTTTTAACCGACTTTACAAAAAGGAGGAGGTTCTCAATTCGGATGTTTGTGTTAAATAACGAAGAGAAAAAAAACTTTAATAGAAACACCGACTGCCGAAATTAAAGTTATTTTGCACTTTTTGGTGAAGTCGGTTGTATTTTTTTTGTAAAAAAAAGTTTTCAATGTTTTCTTTTTAGTTTAAATTTCATAGGTGTCTATTTTTGTTCCAGATTACGGAATCAGAGGTTATGTTTAGCCAGTACGCTCAAAATCCTTATGAAGGATTCTCCGAAATGCTCCATGACGAACCCGGGCCCAGCAAACAAGTGACGAAAGAAAAAAAATCAAAACAACGAAGCAGGGAAAAGTCGAAGAAGCACAATCCAACTAAATCCTTTGTGATGAGCCGATTACAGCGACGAGGCATCAAATTAATTAAAATATCGGTCCTAGATCTATGCAATAACAATCCGCAAACCAGTGAAAGTGACAGTGACAGTGAAAACGTTATTATAAGTGCTCAATATATCGTTAAAGACGCTATCGACAATGTTATGGACGAAACTGAATCTTTAGTTAAAAAAATATCTAAATCTTTGATAGATAGTGATTTTTAGTACTTGTTTGTCTAAGAAGTTGAGTACTTATTTGTGTTGTTTTGTTTAATTTTAAAGAAGATTGTTTTATTTGTAGAAGTTTAGGTGTTTGAAATAAAAGCAGTTTTACAATACATATAATTTTTTATTTATGAAACCAATAAACTTTAACCAGGTACACATTTATAACTCTAAATACTTTCTAATACATAACACATTTTTAAGAGCACAATGTTTTAAATGTTTTACACAATTTAAATTAGTTCTTCCTTCACAGTATTTTTTATGTAAAATTAAGAAATTAGGACATCCTTCAGTACCAAGGTCTGATACTTTACAATTCTCACAAAGTTCCTTTATCCACTTTACTTTCTCCAAACCATTAACAACGATTTCCTTATTTTCTAGATAGGGAACAATTATACGACGAAATTCTTTATAGTCGATATACCCTTCATTCCAATAAATACCTCTGTTTCTTTCCAGCCACTTGCTTGCTTGCCTCTTTTCTTCACTTGTTAAGTATTTAAACAAGTATGGTGGTTTTATCAAAAATGTTTGCGTATAATCACGGGTAGCAAAAGCCAACTCTTTTATTATAAAATTATTGTACAGGTCTTTAAACCCTTGAACATCTAATATAACAATATTAGGATTCATGATATTTTCCTGACTGTATTACTTAAAGGTTTATATTCAATAATACAATCGTTCAATATAAGACAATACGCAGAAGTTTGATCTGGTATTTCCGTATCACTCTCAATTTCCAGTCTTACGTCTACAACGGGCCCAGTCTTTAAATTGTCAGCTTGCCTAGAGCAATCGATAACAAATAGTGGCGCTAAATCTTTAAATTGTTTTTCGCTTAGTAAGGGCTGCGGTCGACGCCCGTAATAAGACTGCTGAAATCTAACGTATTGCTCATATAATAAAGCGATTCTGTTATTCGCGAAACTCATATTTAGGTTTTCATACGGGAAATAAGTAGAGTTGAGGTACACTTTTACATCACGAACATGACAATGATCGAACTGAGACATATCAGAACTGGCATTGTTTTTTCTATTTGTCTGTAGTCCCATAATAATGTATCTTGGTTTCTCTATTTGCGAGGATGTTTTGATTGACCAGGTATGTTTTGTAGTTTTAGGTAAAGCCGGATATTCGTACAGATCCCAATTTCTGAATACCATCTGCAGTGGTCGATCTTTTTCTAATAGTTTCAATAAACTTATTTTCTCTTTGTCAGACACTTTAACGTGCGGTACGCGCCAAATGATTTTATTTATCTGAACGTCTTCCACAATTTCACCGGTGTTTAGTTTTACAGCATTCAGGTTAGTGTTACTTCGTAGCAATATCAATTCATGCTTACAATTTATCACGACTTTCTTGAAATCCTCTGCGAAACCAATGATATTACAGAGGGGTATAGAAGCAGAAAAATTACCTCCGTGAATGTTTTTTGTACCATCGATATTCCAGCCCCATGAATTCGATGTCTTTGATTCGTTCTCATTCATTGATATTAAAGATTTCATGGTGGTAGTAACGCCAGCATTTTTTATTTTATCAATCTCTACTCCATTCAACTCATACCTTATATCTTGGAACAAGTAAAGGAGAGCATTATTCGTAAAATGAACGCTAGAAGCCTTGTCTTTTGAGTCCTTTTTGCTAACAATTACAGTTCCTTCCAAATAAAGAGTGCTAGCTGATGGTAGTACATATAGGTCCTGTTGGTTGATGGGTATGCGAATTTCATCATTTCTATTAAAACTTGTAACGTAGGGCTTGTAGGAATGAAATTCGATTCCTTCAACTGTATTGTCGTAAGTCGGAGCGGATAAAACGTCTAAAATATTCATTTTAACAAACCGATAGCTTTCAGGAATGCCTTATTATTATTGGTTAATTTTATTTTTTTATTAGAGCGCGCTCTTATTTTCTTGGTTGCTAAATTAGCACTGATATTTTTGACCTGGGGCTGCTCATATTTATTATAGTCAATCATTTTTTCGTCTGAGATGTAAATATAGTTGTACTTCTTCACCACGTAAATTTATTAGACGATTGTTAATATCTAACAGTCTGATATGTATACAGCTTATGTTGTTTTGATTGATTGGAAAGTATATTGCGTTCTTCGGGATTTCTATGATCCTATATCCAGGCGGCACATTGAGTGCAAATTCGTGGATAATGTGACTCGGATCTCCGTTTATGTAGGATCCGCTTATAATATCACATTCAATCCTGATCACGGTCGTAGGTAAAATGTTGACAGGAAACTGTGATACATGCCATTTATTACCTTTTAATATCTGCTTATCAAACCCTAGCAGACGTCTAAAGGTGTTTTCTTTTTCAAAATTGATGTCTTTCGTACAGTGTATAGTAGTTTTTAAAGTATTGTTATTGCAATCTAGTTTTATTGATGCTCCTTTTATCTCCGATTTTAAATAATCACTGATATCTTGCAATTCATAGGTTCCATCCGGTATTTCAATGATTTCGGAACCATAGTAAAACTTGTTATTCGTTTCATCAATGTTTGGAATAGAATTAAATGTTGAGAAATGCAATAATGCACACTCATACTGTCCATTTAGTTGTAACGTATTAGGATAGTACGTGGATAAGGTAGACGAGTTTCCGGTTATCGATAAAGTGAGTGACATTTTGCAAATGATTGAAATGAAAGACACACATTAATTTTATACATCTTTATTCCAAAATTGCCACAGATATTCTAAACATAGGTGACCACAATTTACTGTGTTAAACTTTTGATATCTTGTGTAGTTGTAATAAACAGTACAATTCTTAAAATATCGCATTAATTCCATTGGAGGTTTCAAGTCTCCATAACTATCAAAGTATTCACAATAGTCGGCTACTTTAACATAAGCTACCCAATGCGTTCCTTCATTTTTAGAATCGTCCAAGTTAACAATACCACATTCAATCTGTTTTGGCTTTCTTGGCAATAGATCCTTCATGTACACTCCTCGAAAGTGTGGGATGTCTCGTGCATGTTCTTGGATGTCGATATTAGTCAGTGGGCGATTAGGTAGCTTCTTCATCAGTTTTTTGGATGTTCAATAAATAACCCTTTACCATTTTTATGCGGTTTAATGTATAAACCCTTACCCAACGCTAAAGCCTCCATAGTCTTATTATGACGTTCTGTTTCTCGCAAATTTTGTTGAGCTGATTTGTAATCATTAACGGTTTTTGCAATACCCGCTGCACCACCAGCCAAAGTGCCTAAAGCTGATAAGCCAGCAAAAATTGGAATTAAAGGCAAAATACCTCCAGTCTTTGGTATGGGTATGATTCGAGGTACCCGAATTTTCTGAATTTTTGGAAATATCTTTTTTGCTGCTAAGTAAGCAGCATTAATTAAAGCTTTACTATCTTTATGTTTAATTTTCTTAATTTTTGATTTTATCTTTGATACAAAATTTTGAAACGTTTTAATTCCGGCACCAGACTTTAATTTGGCTTTCATAACTTTGCTCACTAGCCATGAGCTAAATTTTTCACCTTTAGCAGCATCTTTTGATTTAAGTCTTTGTTTTGCCATATTCATTAATTGTAAATCAGCTTTGTGACGATGTGATAAGTCTGTGTGGTTAGCGTATGCAATGTCGTGGTGCATACAAGCTTCATCCAACTTATTAATACCTCGGTCACCACGTAATAAACGTTTCTGGAGTTTTGTTCCTGGTCCGCAATAATTATATCCAGGCAAATGAAGCTCGAATGGTAGATTTTCTATTATACTATTAACTAGTCCACCACCTTGCATTGTACAAAGCGCAATGGAAAAATATTAAAAAAAAAAATGACTATATACTTATTAACTCAATCCACTAATGCAGCTTTGTCAATCCAACTATTTTCGTTATTACTAAGACCCAACCATTTCACGTAAATTTTAGTTCCTTTCTTTTTTAAAACTTTCTCTATCAAATAAACACCAGGATAGTTTGATTTTTGAAGTTCTTGTTCATAAAAGGTTCCTAATATAGTTTGTTTTCGTTGATCTTGTACATGGTATGTCACTGGTATTGTATTATTAATCTTCTTTACAGTAAAAATTTCTGTTGACCAATTTGGAGTATAACCTTTCTCAAAATTGTGTTTGTATTTACTGATACGAACATTATCGCCAATTTGAAACTTAGGTTTATATGGAATAGATACAGGTTTATGTACTTTTAAAATACTTTCTTTTATTACTTGCTCATTAGATTTGTTTACATCGATTGGTTTTAATTTAATAGTTCGATGTTTTGTGTTGTTATACGATTCCAGTGTAACTTCTAATGGTTTACCTAGCCACTTATAGTTTCCATTAAGGCTAAAATATTTGTACAATTTATTTTTTATGGTTTTTATTAGTCGTTCAACAATTGATGCTTTTTTGGTAGAAAACGATGAGTAATGGTTAATTTTGTATGTTTTCATAAGCGCTTGAAATGTGTTATTATAAAACTCTGTTCCCATATCCGTTTGTAAATTATCAGGTTTTCGATTACTGTTAAGTAATATTCGTTCAAATGCATGAGTGACATCAAGTTTATTTTTTGATTTTAACGGCTGCGTCCAAGCATATTTTGAGAAGCAATCGATCACTATTAAAATGTAATTGTAGCCTTTGTTATATTTCCTTAGATTTTGCATATCCATCAGATCAGCTTGCCACAAGTCATCGATTCCCTTTAGAATGACATGACGTCTAAGGAAATTTCTTCGTGCTGCTCTGTGTATTTCATTAACAATTTGCTGTTTTGCCATTACTGATTTTTTTGAATTAATTTATCAACCTCTTCTTTAGTATAAAACTTATCTTGCAAATGACTTACAATTGCAGGCATCTTGGCTTTTAAAGAAACCTGAAATGTTTCCCGTGCGTCTATAATACTTTGTGAACGCAATGTCCCTATAAGTGTATTAAATTCTTTTTATCATATTAGCAGTCATTCGATCTACATAATCCTTGTTCACTGCATCGTCAGCTTCTACTGGATTTTTGATTCCTCTCAGTCTTGATGTTTTTAAATCAAAATCTCCGTTTTTTGATTTTAATAATGTATTTTCATTAATCTCAAATAACTCTGATAATCGCATTCTTTTATGAATATGATGTCCGAATTTATCTACGTTCATGTTTAAGGTGTATTGTGTTGTGAGGTTTATAATAAATGAACACACCTTTTAGAAAACGTAGATGTATTATTTATTTATAATTTTACTTTCACGTAATTCTTCAATGATAGATATAATTTCATTATCTAATCCTGTGTTACCAGCATCTCGAGATGCGATTAATAATTTTAACCTATCCACCAGTTCATTTGGATCATTCCAATATACAAAATCAACCTTTTTCTTCCACATTTTGGTTAAGGGTAGTCCTTTTCCCTTCGATTGAGGAGTCTGAACAGTGTTTTGTATTTTGAAAATAGGCTTGATAACTTGCATATACTTTTGACCTTTATTGCTTTTTATTGGTTTATCCGGCTCATAGTCTCGTCGATGTGCGTTTGTATCAAGTAGCATTGACTTATAATGCTGCATATCACTTTCTGTAACCATGTTTAAATCTACGTTCTTTTTCAGTAACAACTGTTTCAAACCAGACGTATTTCTATAATTGTGTCCAGCTACTGTGATAAATTCATCGCCGATCGTTATACGAGCAGAACCTAACATCAATCTCCCATTTTCTACTCTGACACCGAATGGAACATCTGAAAGAGCTTCTGAGGATACTGACCAGGATGACGTGTCACGAGCGGGGTTGTTTTCAACTAATGATTTATATGAAGAGTCACTTTCGATATCAGATTCATATTCATTTGAATTTTCTTTTCTAACATTGACTTCTTCGTTCTGCAAAGCTTTATCAATAAACGGAAGTTCTTCTTTTTTTGTAGGACACAGGTAAGAAGTCTGCTTACTGGCATTAGCAATCTGGTTGAGTGGTTCTGTTACAGGCTTGAAAACTGATTCCAGTGTTTGCTGATTGTTATTCTCGACATCTCTCATTTTTCTTACTTTTTTCTTAACAGCTTCAGCTGCAACTACTATTTGTCTTTTTAAAGATTTTTCCATTGCGAAAAAAATGAGCTGATAGTGATTGATGAAACGATGTCTGAAGAATAATAATAATATCACGAAGGTAACGGACTTAAATAACCCTATTCTTAATCAAAGACTACAAAGGTGTCAAATTTGTTTCTGTAACATCCTTTATTTTTTAAACAATCTTTATTAATTACTACATAACTGAAGGGCTCGTTCCATATTTTTGAACACATTTCACGAAATTCATTCCATGTCATATCAGTGTTGACATGTTCTTCATAAATATGACGCAAATTAATGTCATCTTGTTTGAAAAGTATGATTAAGTTCGCGTTGTCTCTTACTAACTGCTTAGGGATTTTACTATAAGTTTGATTTAGATAAAAACAATCGATGAACTTGTGTCTTCCCATTGCAAAATAATCACGCATGCTATCTTGATTTTCGCAAGCCACATCATCAAATATTATCACAGAGTTAGGTTTTGCGTCTTGAACTCTTATCACTTCCTCATTTCCATTATATTTCTGGAGTAAAGTACCTGGCACTCGTTGTAAAACTTTTTCTAAAAACATGTATTTGGGTTGATACAGAGTTTTCGAATAAACAAACATTTTTAAATCTTAATCCATTTTCGTGTATGAGAAGACCAATCAATAAATTGGTTTTTCCACAGTTAGACGGTCCGCATATGATACATCGAACTGAGTCAGGTAACAATTCTCCGTGACGAAAACTAGTCTTACTAACATCCTCGCAGATTGTTGTAACATGCAGTGATTGTGGCTGCTTTACAAACTTCATGATTACACTTGGAAACAATCTGATTGGTAATGAGTAAAATGTATCTGATACATTAATATTTATAAATTGAAATAGTAGTGCAACCTTTTTCGCGATAGAGTGATCGTTTGAGAAGCGATCGTACTTACATTATTCAGCGTTACTTTATGTAGTAATGCGTACTCGCCCCAGCTACTGGTAGCCAGTGGTATTTCTTACAAGATCTTCAGGTGAGTACACTAATATACTACACAGTCGAGTCGAACGTTTATTATTGGGTATTCTATGCCACTGTCGCGTAGCGAGGCGCACTGGCCGAGCTACTTGCCGACAGTGGCATAGAATGCCCAATAATACACTACTTCTGGCAGCAGCGCATTTATGATGTTCATTCGGTAATCATACAGAGACAATTTAGGTTGCCCTGAATACTTATTATAAATTTTCATCGAATTGATGAACAGAAGCTGGAATGTGTGGATGGCAACTTTCATATACCAACGCAAAGTTTTTCTTTCGCAAGGATAGTAAGCCAAAAGCTGGTCTTGCCTGTCTACTCCTGACATATAATCATTATACTTAGATATGGCTTCCGGCTTTTGAGTAACCTGACCACGTTTATTTGCGACTGGAACCATTCTGTCTTCATACTGGGTAGTAATATATGACACAGCACGTTTGTCTTTCCACATGCCAACATGAACTCCTTCCCGAAACATTGAGCAATTTTCCCCTTTTTTTATTTTTTTTTTCATTACTTCGGGAGGATTTTCTTTCAAATCTTTTCGCAGAGTCCCTGTGCAATAGGTGTTGTTTTCAAGCAGCTTCTTCGCCAAACCGAAACTATTATAATAATTATCCATATATATCTCATGGCCATTATTTAATTTCCCCTGAAGTAGCTCCATTACCACTTTCTCAGCGTGACCTTTTCCGGTGACTTCTGTATCTTTTCCACCTGCATACACTCGGAACTTTAATATCAAACCATCTGGTTCGGTGAGCATATATAATTTGATGCCGTACTTGTGGCGTTTGTTTTTTATAAACTGGCGAAAACTCAGACGCCGATCTCCACAACACCATACTTTCATCAAGAGATAATTGTTTTCCAGGATAGTAACATTCAGTCATCTTGTTGTTGAAGTAATCAATGATACTTCTTACTTTGAACAGGGGGTCTTCACTCTCTTCCTCTGACGTAAAATGCAAACATCTCATTATAAGGAGAAATCTATTCCTGCTCATTTGTTGTCCAAAAATAGGCATTGAAAATAACCTGTCTTTTTTCCAGTAATCTTGTAGACGACTGAGTTGAATAGTTCCCATGTGGAATAGCAAACCAAGAAATATTTTTAGCTCAGGGACGATGATCGGTTTCCATCCAGTTATTCTCGAAAAATCTCTTCGTCTGCCTGGTGTTTCCCTAATTGGTCTATTATTTAGTAACCTCTGTGCCTGAGCGTTTGTCTCTGTACAAATCATCGACAAAAAATCTTCGGAGAAAAAGAAATTAAAATAATCTATAGGGTTTACTCCTGCAACTTCGCCGTAGAATTGGTTTGATTTAGTAAAATCAATCATTTCACCAATTAAGCATTTCACCTGTTGTGGTCCAATCGGTCATCGAGCTTAGTTCAGAGGGTTGGTTATGCTGAACTTGCTCTTCAGTGCCTGATACAGTTGGTGAGCTTGTTTCTAGGTCTTGATTCTGAGCTATAGATGACGATAATCGGGGTCTGGGAGGTTGCAATATAAAATTTGATAGGTTTACCTCACCTTCACTGTCTGATGCTGACTCCTCCTCATCAGGTTGATAGTCGTCCTCCGAATCGTCATCGTACAGTGTCTCCTCTATATCACTGTCATCCAGAGGCGTAAAAACTTGTTTTCGACGCCTTTTCGACCCAGAAGGGCCTTCTCCACAGTCCATTTTTTATTATTTTTTACTAGCACGTAAAAACAAAACCGTTCAAGATACAAAAAAACCACAAACACGTAACGAATTTTTGAAATTTCAAGCATAGTGCCGCTTTAAATACAACGTACCAAGCTGTATGCCTGCACTGCACTGATTCTTTAAACTTTACTAGGCGCGAACACGCACCGGTGCGTGTTCGGCCCCCCACTTCGGCAGTGCCCCTCGCACCGGTGCGTGGATGGCAGCGAAGCTGTTAAATGGTTTTTTATATCACAAATACAGCTTTTCAACAATCTTTTTACTATAATACAAACATATATTAACCAGTTTTTTTAGCTCTGTAATGTATATAATGATCTTATACATCTTTTGCATCATAAACAATCAGTACATCATCCAGAAATTGAGCAGGAGGGAAAACATTAGTCTGATGCCGTGCCCAACCCAAATACCATATTACTGTCATAATATGGGCACAGCATCCTACCGTTCGACGGCCGACAATACAATTGCAACAATACTTTTTAATTGCACTTCTACCAGCGTCATTGCCATTAATTAAAATGTATATGAAATATACTTTACGACTGATGTGCCGACTTGCGATTCTAGCCCTAAGTAAAGAGTAGTTAGGACTTAAGTTCATTCCTTCCATAATGCTGCTCCTATGGTCATTGCATACCTCTATACGGTAGCAACCATTAAACCTTCTATGCTCACCATAATAGGAGCGAGCTTGTTTTAATTGATATGTGCCACAGGAAATTAATATTAAGTCGCTGTAAGTTAAAACAGGAAATTCCCTAACATTTTTAGAGTCCACATTTATATTTCTAAAGTCTGCCCTAGCTCTATTTAGATTGTGTTCCCTAACATACTCAGATAAATCATTATTTGTTTCCATATTTAGATTAACTATTTCTAGAATTTGAGCCGCATCATCCCGGTCCCTTATCCTTGTGTGGAATTTATTAATGGGTAGAAGCCCTGTTAAAATAATTTTGGCGAAATATTTTAAATGCAGTTTTAAAAATGCCATTCACCACCTCTACAACCCACACATAGTCACAGCTCTGGTTTTATTAGCATCTCTTGTTGATAATTGAGATTCACCATCTTCTGGAGACAAAGGTACATGCACTTGAAAACCACAACGTTCTAAAAGTGGCAATGAGTCTCTAAAGCCTCTATCTAGGATACCATCTGCAATTATAATGGGCTTCCTATCTTCTCCCCCGAAAAGTCCATTTGGAATAAAGAGATTTCTTTGAGCTATTTCTGCTCGGGATATATGATTTATGCCCACATGTCTAGGAACAAAATCCTGATTTAATAATTCACGGGCCATATTCATGAGCTGCTCTAACGTGCTTCTTGGCACTTGCAGTAATGCCGACATGCGTTCATCACTATCTCCTGTTCTTAACTTCATCAAATATGCAGCAAGTGCAAACGAACCCCTACGTTTACTTGACAATCTCGGAACTTCAAACAGAATTTGTTGATATTGTGCCTTTGTTAAGCCTAGATAATAATTTACAGTATGCTCGGGCATACTCGTAATATTTTCAAAGTCTATATGATTGTGCATATTATCTTTCAATAATGTAGCAAAATCTTCAATTTGTGCTGCACTAAATGTTTTAATAGGATTATATATTGATTCTAAAAGTAAATCCCAAGAGTTACTAGTTAAATGGTAGTTACAGATTCTACATTCTGGAGGTACATAATAGTTGTATTCACAAAAAAGACGTACCCGCAATGCTGATGGAACAGTGCGTCGATTGAAATTGTTACAGCCAGGAAAAAAACCTTGATTTTGTGTTATTGGTGCTCTTACGTAATTAGGCAGCTGTATACTGTTAGGCATATCTAAGTATTGTTGTTCGGGATGCTGTTGTTCAGGAGGTTGTTGTTCGGGATGCTGTTGTTCGAGATGCTGTTGTTCGGGATGCTGTTGTTCGGGATGCTGTTGTTCGGGATGCTGTTGTTCGGGATGCTGTTGTTCAGGATGCAGTTGTTCGGGATGCAATACAATGCTAGCTTCTTCAGATTGTAACGATGACAGATTTGCTGGTTCAGATTGTTCCCGTTCTGCAGTTGAATGTGATGCTGCTCTATCTGTTCTTCGCCAGCAATTATGACACACATGAGATGATTGATGATGGCAGCTGAAACAATAGTAAAAACTAAAAATGAAGACCCAGAGAACAAAAATAAAAAAAAGATTTGTTTAGTTTAAACTCAAGACTATCTTATTTATTTCATAATTTATGCATAAGTAAAAAAATACTGCACAAAGGCGGACAGTTGCCTTTTTTCAGGTGGATATGCAAACAGAGTAGAAGGCATGTAAAACACAATTACTGTATAAATTAAAAATTGTTGAACACTTACTTCATGTGGTGCAATCTGATGGGCAATCAAATTCCTTATGAGTTTCACGCGTGGAGAATCAGACCTGAGTGTGTGTGATCTTATTCTCAAAAGTGACCTGCCACAGCTTATGCACACATGTTCATGACCAACAATCGGTGCATTTTGCTGTTCACTAGTTGGATGTCGTATTTGATGCCAGGCTGCAGTCCAACACGAATGGCACACTACACTGCCACTCGAAACTTGTACCTAAATAAAGAAGCCATAATAATTATATATTGATATTATTTTAAGTTAACACACATGACTGTGACACATGGTGACATGGATTTTAATTATTTACCTGCTGTGGTCGAACCCATTGTTGTATTAGATTTCGTACTTCCGCAATTTCCAACAAATGTCTTCGTATTTTCGTGACATTTAAACCACAATTGACACATCGTAAATGTCCTCTTGATTGAGTTACTGAGAGCTGGGGAGGTACTCTGGCCGGTGTGAATGCTGGGGTCATCATTTTCAGTGGATATCGAGTCAGGATCCATGTTCAGGCCGTGGTCAGTAGGGTAACAAGAATTGTCGGAGTCCATTTAGAAAGCTTATTCGTCGGTTAGATAACAAATCCGCAAGAAAACAAACAAAATAATACAAATGCAAACGTAAAGAAGTCGAGTTGTGATTATTCAGTTACAGATATGACAGATAACCGTGCTGTCATAATGTCAGATTCGATGTTGCCACTTAACATACATAAAAATCGATATCGATTTTTGTACGACACGAATTAATTAACGATCGAAATCTCAAAAGATTATTATTTGGTTTCTTTTGGTTATTATAATTCTATTTTTAATGTATTTTGAAGAAAAGATAAGAATGACGGTTAAGGCGGGGGCCCACCGCGGTGCACGGAGAGGCTACGCACGTGTATTAAGCTTCGCTTTGTAAGAAAATGTATGTGGTTGTGTCCACTGCAACCCACGGAGAGGCTACGCATGAATTGACGTCATTGATACACGCGTGGCTTGCTCGAATAGGCGGTTACATAGCTCAACGCTGTCAACGTGGGTCTACGTTTCCACTGGAGTACAGGAATAAGACCCACGACTATGTACAGCTCGGTTATCGCAGAGCAGTTTTCAGTCATACACGTTGTGGAACGGACGCGTTTCGTGTTTCTCGTATATATCGTATCGAGGTACTCATAGAATGGCATTGGTACTGACTTTGCTAGACAGTTCTTCTGACGATGAATCCGAAAGTGAGATTGATGATCTAATCTTGGGTGAATTGCAAAAGAAAAGAAAACACCGGTTCTGGATTGAAAATCATATTAAATTCAGAAATAAACATGGAGAATACAAAACATTATTTATGACATTAAGTGATGAAAAATTTGAAAATTACTATCGACTATCACGACGAGACTTCCAGATTATTCATGACATGATTAAAAGTAAAATTGAAAATAGGAATACTAATTATCGGGAATCTATAAGTTCTGCTGAAAGACTCGCCATCGCCATTAGGTATGTTATTTATTTATTATTAAAATATATATATATATATATATTTATTATTTAACTGGTGAAAAGTGGGTGTCTATGTGCACCTCTGCCTACCCCTTCGGGGATTAAAAAAAGGCGTGACGTTGTGTGTGTGTTTATTTATTATTTTTGAATGGTTCGAGATTCAAAGTTGTAAATGTTCTTTTACCAAAATTAGCTTGCTGTCAGGTTAAATATTATTATTTTTTAATTTCGTTTTTATGTGTATTTTTTAAATTTTATTTTTTGGTAAGACTGTCGTAGGTATCGTTTACTGTTATTGTCGGAGCTGATGAAGATTGCTACTATCTTTGCATTATATAGAGTTAATCTTTCTAGTATTATATAGCAGCATAGCCAGCATTGTGTGAGTACCATGTACTTCAGAGCTATCATTGTCTAGATACCTACGTCTTCTATTGACTTGAATGACTCCGGTGGTTGAGAGTATGTCATGCCCACTCAAATGTCTCGCCGATGGTGGCGCGTGAGTCGGATCATTTAGCTCCCTTCAAAATGGTTGAGCTGAATGGTGCTGATACATGTGTCATGTTCGTGAACGGGCGCTGTCGGTTGGGACTGGTCATCTCTTAGCTGCCATGGTTTATTTTAATTGATTCTAATTTTATTTATGAATTGTCTTTTTATATTTACTATGGACACTTTTAACTTTCTACATCGTTCTCACATAATGTGTAATCTCAACATGAATGATGTAACAAATGATTTGTAATAATTACCTAATTGAAAAAGAGTGTCCATGGAGTTTCTTGCCTGTTCTTCTCCATAGAGATCTACGCCTTGGAATGGGCATCTACGGTACTTTCAAAGTTATTATGTCTTGTGACTGGGACTGTAGCACCATAATTTTGTAATATTTTATTTTGTCTTTTGACAATTCAAAAGTGCCTGTAACTGGCCTACTTGAAATAAAGTGCTTTGACTTTGACTTTGACAAACAGCTGGAAAAGTATCTTGAGGTTGAGGCAAGGGGTTGGCGTCAGACACGGGTCTCACATCAGGCAGGGGGCTGCTATCAGGCAAGGGACTGGCGTCAAGCACAGGTCTCACATCAGGCAGGGGGCTGCAATCAGGCAAGGGACTGGCGTCAAGCAAATGGCTGGTTTGATAATTTGTTGCACTTCTATAGCCATGAGAAGACGAAGTGGAAGCCGTGGAGCAGTAGTAAGTATTCATTGAGTCATAGGACAATGCTTCTTCTTCAGCACGAGTAATTGTTTCAAAAAATTCTCTTTGGACTCGTAGTTGTAAATACTTTGGTAGATCACGTGTCTTTTGACAGAGACTTTCAAATAAATGAGATAATGCATCTTGCGGTCGATTAGCATCAGTAATATGCTTTCTTATTTCATCTCTTTCAGTTCGTCTTTGCTCGCGATTTTTCTCTCGGCGCTGAAGAATCTCTATCATTTCCAGTTGCTTGCTGTTCTTCTTCCCAGATTGAATTGTAGATGTTTCAGCCGGTGAGGGAGGTGATTCAACAACATCAGTATCCGTAATTATTGTATCAGAAGTGTTTTCAGTGTCGTTTCCTTGTATATGATCCGAAAAATTTGAAAAAGTCTCGTTATTTTCTCTGTGTGGCAGTAAAAATTCCATTAAATTCTCATATTTCCACGGTTTCATATTTTCTGCTGCCTGTCCTGTAGTAGTCTTACGTCTTCGAAGAGCTTCTCTATGACTATCTCTTAATTTCTTCCAATGAGATTTCGCTTCCTTACCTAGAACAAAAAAAAACATAATAATTGTATGTTACAGATATATGGCAACAGGAGATTCATACCACACCATAGCTTACAGTTACAGAGTAGGAAAAACCTCTGTAGCAAGGATAATCGAGGAAGTTGCCGATGCTATATGGGATTGTTTAGCGCCTATATATTTAGAAGAAATTAAAGATGAACATAAGTGGAGAAATATTGCTGAAAATTTTAAAACTTCATGTGACTTCCCTCATTGTGTTGGAGCTATTGACGGGAAGCATGTCACAATAAGAGCACCTCCAAACTGTGGATCAGATTATTTCAACTATCTTAAAGATCACTCAATAGTGCTTTTAGCGGTTACTGATAGTAAAAAAAAAATTATAATGATAGATATTGGATCAAAAGGCAAATTTAGTGATGGGGGAATATTACGAGAAAGCAACTTTGGTCAGAAGTTTTATGCTGGTAATCTAAATCTTCCGCCTGATGAAGCACTTGTAGAAGGTGGCATCGAGGTTCCATATGTCTTTATCGGGGATGAAGCATTCCCTTTATTATGTAATTTGATGAGACCATTTCCCAGAGAAAACAATATTACACAAAATAAAAGAATTTATAATTATCGTCTTTGTCGAGCAAGACGAGTGGTCGAAAATGCGTTTGGAATTCTGAGTGTCCGTTGGAGAGTTTACAAACGACCTTTTGAGTGCAAAGTAGATACAGCCATAAAAATAGTGAAGGCAACTTGTGTGCTACATAATTATTTAATGGAACATAGTTTCACCTACAATTCTGTGACAAATGAAGATATAGCAGCAACTCCAGTTGAGAACCAACTTTTTGATTTAACACATTCGGGATTTAGAAGTTCTAATGACAGTTTTTTTATCAGGGAAGAATTTTGCAATTATTTTAATCATGCGCATTTTGAGCTGGAAAAATGCCCGTGTCACAATTTAAACAAATATTAAGTTTGTGTCTAGCAGTCGGTGTGTAATAAATAAATATTAAGTTTGTAGATTTAAAAGTAATATTTTTATAATATTAAATTAGTAACAAAAAAATAAGTAAACAAGTATTTACTCACCATTCGCCATTTCACATTCCCTCGCAATCTTTTCCCAAGCCAAATCCTTTTTACCGATGTCTCTGTACGATATATCGCTCATTTTTCATAAACAGGGGTGTAGCTTGACTTTTCAATAAATAACTCCATAATTAAACCAAATATTATTGACTAAATAAAAATAAAGCCGCCTGTCGTGGTCATCAAATGCACGCGTGCGCCACGAAACCTAGCAATTGACAAAATGGCGCAGGCGTCGCTCGCTTGCTTCCCCGCCCGTCTCACCTCCCGCAGTGAAGCCCGTGTCCGTAGATTGCAGTGGCATGTGTGTAGCCTCTCCGTGCGCCGTGCCACGCTAAACATCCAGTGGAAACGTAGACCCACGTTGTCAAACAAATGAATACACGCAGCTAAAATGCGCCGCGTGCCCGTGCACAGCATGCACCGCGGTGGGGCCGCGCCTTTACATTGTGCAGTAGCGTTTTTGTTATGATCTAATGAATTTATGGTATATCAACTAGCAATTCGCTTGTTTATTTATCATAACATCGTAATAATAATCGAAAAAAAAACGATTAATATCGGCATTATAATAATTACATAAAAGAGTATTTAGATATTTTGAATGAAATTAGTAATTGGCAACACTTTATTTTATCCACTCAATTCCGGATTTACCTAATGTCATTTTATTTTTTTCGGAACTTTTTATTTTTGCAAAAATGTTGCAATCTTGTTTGATTATATGAATATCGCGATTAATAAACATAAAACAAGATCGTTTTTTTTAACAAAAGCATATTGTTGGGCGTTTCATGGCCAAAAATGGACATTCCCCTTTGGTACAGAGATTGAGTTGACCTTGAGAAAGAAAAAGAACATAGGATAGTTTTTATCCGGGACTTTAGAAGAGTTCTCTTGGAAACGCGATATAACCGAACTCGACGCGGGCGAAGCCGGGGGCGGAAAACTAGTGGGCTGTAATTTAAAAGCAATATTGTATAAACTGACTTAAGTTACGCGAGTAAAGTCGCGGGTTGAAGCTCGTATTCAATATATTTACAATTTTTTATTTTACAGGTGCCAAGCACGGAAGAAGGATGGCTCAACATTGCAAGAGATTTTGAACTGTTGTGGAATTTTCCCCACTGTCTGGGTGCAACAGATGGGAAACATATAAATATGCGTGCTCCAAATAACAGTGGGAGCACATACTTTAACTACAAGGGAGTTCACAGTATTGTCCTAATGGCTGTAGTGGATGCGAATTACAATTTTATGTACTGCGATATTGGGTGCCAAGGTCGTATTTCTGACGGTGGTGTATTTGGAAATACTATTTTGAATTCCATGAATCTACGAGGAATCCCAAAAGAAAGTGTGTTACCTGGAAGAAATTGTCTGACACCATATGTTTTTATAGGTGACAATGCCTTACCTATTTCAGAAAATTTAATGAAGCCATTCCTAGAATTAGTTCAAAAAGGATCAAAGGTGCGAATTTTTAACTATAGGTTGAGCAGGGCTCGCCGAATAGTAGAAAGTACGTTCGGCATTTTAAGTGCAGTATTTCGCTGTCTTCGAAAGCCTTTTCATCTTCAGCCGAAAAATGTGGAAAAGATAGTGTTAGCTACGACTTATCTTCATAACTATTTAAGAAGGAATTGTGAGACTTATAGAAATTTAGAATTGCGCTATTCAAATAACATAAATCAAAGTGCAGATCCCGAAATAATACAACCGCCAGAAATTCGGTCATCTGTACAGTTTACCAACTCCAGCTGAACTAGTGAGAGAAGAGTTCGCTGAATGTTTTTGTTCAAAAGATGGGAGGATTACATGGCAATACAAGTATTGTTAAATAAACGACTTTCGGACGACATTTTCACAATTCTTATTCTTAGTTATCTCCTCTCCTCTTTCATTTGACACCAAAATCGGTAAATTTTCTCAACAAACATCCAACATGTATGAAACACGTAGGAAACTTACAAATCCTCTAAAAACTATCATATTATCATACGTTAAACGAATTTATTATAAACGGTCTGATTTAATAAAAAAAACCAGCTTCTAATAATTTTAACTTCCAATATTATGCAAGAAATATAATATTACTAGCGGTCGCCCGCGGCTCCGCCTGCGTGGATGTCGGTTATCACGTGTTTAAGAAACTTCCACCCCCTATTTTAGGGAGATGGGGGAAAAGTAGGAGACAAAAAGTAGCCTATGTCACTCTCCAGTCCTTCAACTATCTCCATACAAAAAATCACATAAATCCGTTGCTCCTTGTTGACGTGAAAGACGGGCAAACAAACATACAAACTCAAAAACACACTTTCAGATTTATATATTAATATTATATATAGTAATATATTATATATAGTATGGATAAAAAGATAAATATATGTGTAGGTACTTACATTAGCAGACAGAGACATGCTTGAATGAGGCCGATCCTCTGTAGACACGGTAGATCGTGGGCGATTCCTTTCTTGTATGAACATCATAGCTTGAAATGCATACCATTTAGAAACGTATATTTCGTCTCGTCCCGCACCGCTTCTCAAACTATCTTTAACTTTTATTTTCTTTCGAAAAAGTTGATTGTAAATTTTTTATCTTTTTTTCGACTTCCTCCTTAGTAATTTCAAATGAGTTGGCTATTTCGAGAAGTGCATCATGACGTTTTATTCTGTTTCGATAATCAGTGTGGACAATATCCCATAGTAAAGGTTTGTTTTTGTATTGCTCTATAAATTCCAAAGTTCATTCATTCGTCCACGCGGTTGCCGCCATTTTGCACGCCACGAGACAAAAACCAGCATTAATGACCGCGAGCGTCACACAACTGAACACATAAATACAAGAAGGCCACGTAGGAAGCACGCGGGACAAACGATTTTACCAAATTACGATTTTTGTGGAGGAAATGTTTCTTTTTGAAACAAATAATTGCTGCTCTTTTGAGTATACACATAGCTGCCATCATCAATGGCAATTAAATGCCTTCGTTCAATGGGGTCTTGAGGATTCCCAAAAAGATGTTCGGCAAGAAAAGAATTTCTGGAAACAAATCCCTCCCTTAACTTATGTTCCCATCCTAAATTGTATAGGCACATAATCTTGGCAAACAATTTCTCGTGCCTGATATATATTACTTTCATGTGTTCTTCTTGGCATTTGAAAAAGTTCTGAGATTCTCTCATCGCTGTCTCCAGTCCGCATTTTAATCAGAAGTGCACTAAAACCAATTTTATTTATTTTATTTTATTAATCTTAGGAAGACTTACAGCTAAATAATACATCAATGCGTAGGAACAACATACAAGAAAAGGCCAATTAAAAGTTTTCAGCCATATAAAAACTAATAAATAATAACTGATAATAATAACTGAATAGGCGGGTCCGTACATTGCTGACTGCATATCGAATGCATCACCCACGGTCGTTGGTCATGAGATTGTATATCCCGCGGCAGTGTGGAGGCCGAGGCTTTTTAAATGCCAAAAAACCTCCACAACCGCGAGATATGCAATCTCAGGGAATATTTTCCACACGCCGACGTGGGTATGCAACGAGATGTAGTAGCAGTGGACAAGGGACTCACCCCACTCTCCTTGGCGAATGAAAACTGGCGCAAGCCTGTAGTTCTTGACACTAACGTCCGAAGGGAGATATGGCAGAGTAAGGAGCTTCACGGACGCTTTTTCCGGCCCCTACATGGGTGCGATGTAGATCAGTCAGCATCCGTAACCTGGCTGCGTTTCGGTGACCTTTTTGGGGAAACCGAAGGTTTTTTCTGTGCAATTATGGACGAAGTTATCATGAAGAATAACTCAAATTCAAATAGCCTTTAATTCTGATAATATAAATACATTTTAACAATTATTATTATTACATCCTTTTCTAACTTATTATACATGCTATAATGTCATTTCATATTACCTTTATAGTTTAAAATTTAAAAATTATTACTTAATATTATTTATGACTAGATTTAATTATATTTTATTTAGTTCAATTTCATTCCTATAATTTCAATTATATTTTATTTGTTCATATATATATGTATCTTTATTATTATTTTTACGATGCTTTAAATTATTAGTAATTATTATATAACAATAGTTTTATATCCAATGTTAGAATTATATAGGTGTATTGATAAGTTTAATTACATTTTACAATAATAAATTAATCTTTGACATCGGTAATACTATTATCAGCTTGCCCTTTGGCATAGGCCTCCCCTAGGGTTTTCCATATTTCTCTGTTTGCAGTTTTTCTTTGCCATGTGGTTGTAGCAGTTTGCTTGATGTCATCCTCCCATCTTAATTTTTGACGTCCTCTCCGTCTTTTCCCATCTCTGGAGTACCATACAGTAACATCTTTTGTCCATTTTTTCCTCTTGTTTCTTATCATGATAAATCAAACTAACAAATATAAGAAGCAAGACAAGTTACAGATGCCCTATACACAGTGAAAAAAAAAAAAAAACTTAAGTGGAAGTGGGCAGGCCATATGAAGAATAACTACCGGAGATTTATTGTGAAGGATGGCACGGTTGATATCTGTCGGGCATGTCACCGCCCGGGTGAATCGATCCGCCACATTATATCTGGTTGTTCTCGGCTAGCTAACGAAGAGTACTTGGCACAATCTTGTAGCCAGGATTATCCATCAGCAACTTGCTCTCTTGTGGCATCGGAGGTACCGTACTATAGGCCCGACCCAGTTCTCGAAAATGGCAATATCACATTGTACTGGGATCGGTCCATCATCACTGACAGGACTATTGTAGCCAATAAGCCTGATATTGTGGTGGTGGACCGAATCGAGAGGCGTACAACGATTGTTGAGATTACCGTCCCGCATGACGGGAACCTCGTGAAAGCGGAGAAAGATAAGCAAATCAAGTATCTTGACTTGGCTCGCGAGGTTGTCGACATGTGGGTTGCTGATACAGCGATCATTGTACCGATAGTTGTATCAGCAAATGGCTTAATAGCCACGAGCCTCGACCAACACCTTAGGAGGCTCTCGTTAGGTGGCTGGATCAAGGGCCTGATCCAGAAAGCAGTATTGCTGGACACGGCTCGTATTGTTAGGAGGTTCCTTTCTCTGGAGCCCTGACCCTGTTCCCGATACCGGTGGGCCTCTATTTTCTATATTTGTAAATGTTTTTTTTTATTCTGTATGTTTTATAAAAATATTTAAAATGTATAAAATATGGAACGAATTTAAAAAAAAGACATAATAATAATAGTTTTAGGATTGTTTAGTCTCGGTATTTCATTATACTCTTCTTTTGTTAGTCCAAACCAGTACTTAGGGCTCTTTCAATTTATGCGTTTCGTATCGGACCGCTGCCGCACGTTTTCCGTGCCGCTAGTTATAACCCGCTGCCGTGCCGTTGCAGTACGGTAGCAGTCCGTTACCAAACACTTAAATTGAAAGCGTATCTGACTGCCGTGCGTTTGTATGCTAGTGCTGTTTTAAATTTATTTGACATCAGTTAAGCCATGGACTCTGACGAAGAAACATTACTGTTAGCGCTCTTGTTGAAAAACATCAAACACAAAAAAAACAAAAACCACGCCTCCGTAAAAGAGCATCACCGATGTTTTCGTTAACATGTGATTTTGGTGATTTCCATACTCTTTACCCTAGGTTAAAAGAAGACCCAAGCAGTTTTTTTAATTACTTAAGAATGCCTAGAGAATGTTTCTTCAAATTACTGGAATTAGTTAAAAGTAAAATTCAGCGACAAGAAACTATATTCAAACATACTATATCAGCTGAAGAACGACTACTGATAACATTGAGGTAAGTAAATTAAACAGCTTATCTTTTTATATTTATTTATTTTTAGTTTTTTTTTAATTACAAAATAATATTGAGACGAATCTAATTACTAATTAGTTCAGTAAAATCAACAATTAAATACGAAATAGGGTTTTTTAAATAAGCTGACACACGCCAGACGGTGCCGCTGATGTGCTAATTTGTTTCACTGTCTGTAAATTTGCAAAAATTATAATTTGAATTTAAAAAAAATTATGTGGGAATATCGTCTGTAAAAAGATCATTATATATGGAACTTTCCCAATCTTCACTTAAATTAGATACGGATGAGACTGCTGCAATTTCCTCTGCTGTAGACTCAAGCTGAGATGTTTGTGTTTGAGATCCTGGAGATGGATTCGTAAAGTAGCCGCGTTGTTGTTCATAAAATTCCGAATCTAAGTTATAATAATCACGAGTATACGGTTGTGGCGTCGCGTATTTTCGGATTATTCCTATTATGTCGTATTTGGCATCCATTTTACGACTTTCCGGGATCCTCTTGAAGTCGTTTAATAAAGACAATAAAAAATATCCATCCCCATCTTCGAAATCATCTTGTTTCTTTTCTTTGTTTTTATTCTGTAGTCTTTCTGCAAGTATTTTTAAAAGTGTGTTAGTTACATTGTTATCGTCGGCAGATGAACTCTTAGTTTTATTTTTCGATGTTGACGCAGTAGAATCGTTACAAATTTGTTTATTTTTTTCTTTTGAATCTGGTTTTATTTCATACAGTTCCGACAAAAATTGCAGTCGATCAAAATAAACATATTTTCGTTGTCTTTTTGCTTCGGATCCACTTTTTGATTCTCGCTGCTTTTTCAAGTCTCTTGAATATGCATCTCTTATATGTCTCCATTTCTTTTGAAGTACCATTGCTGAAATAAAAACTAATATTAATATTATTGCAGGTATTTATCCGCTGGTTGCAGTATGACTGAATTGCATCATTCTTATCAACATGGAATCTCAACTATTTCTGGAATTGTGAAAGATACTTGTCAACAGATTTACAAAACCCTACGAGAAATTTGTTTACCTGAACTGAAAAAAGTAGATTGGTTAAAAATCGCACAGGGTTTTGCAACTAATGCAAACTTCCCTAATTGTTTGGGCGCTATAGATGGGAAACATGTAAGAATAATTAAGCCACCTAAAAGCGGTTCGCTTTATTACAACAGTTTTAAGTTAATTATTTTCACATCAACGTTTGTCAAAAATCGAATAGGCTGTATAGGCTGTTTTCTTTGTAAAAAAATATGTCCAGTTGCGCCATATTGAAAATTTTATTTTTTGTGAATAAACAAATCTAATTCTTTGATTTGTTTTTACTATTTCTCACAACTGTATTGAAAAACGTCGTGTGATACACGGGTGTGTAGGTACAACCTAACCTACTTTCCACCCTTGTATCACAATGTACTATTTTGTCATATGGTAATATTTCATATTTTTTAAGCACAGTTGTTTACATACCTCACTTCCTATCACATTACAGGCTGTTCCAGTTACATTTTCACAAGTAATTTTGTATCATTGACTCTAAATTCTTGAAGAATCTCACTACCCACAAAACCAATGTAAAAATCAACTTGATCATTATCCTTCTCAGTGCCTTCCATCTCCTCAGCCACGTTTACTTTTTTTAAAGTATTTTTCCTTTGCAACTCTTTGAGAAATGATTTTGCTTATTACATTTATAACAGGTTTTCCCATAGGCTAGGCAGTTAGGCACTGATTCAAGTTGTGGGATAACCCACAATTTCGACAATTACTAATTAATTTACTTTGCGTATTAACAAGCAACACACTCTGACCAGTACTTGGAGACTCATATCTCTGGTTTTCTAAATATCTGCTAGAAGCCTCCGCGCTTAGTAAAAACTTAATTACATGTGTAATGGTGAGTTTACTTTCATCTTCCGCCATAAGTTTTGTTCATATTCATATTCTTTATTGTACACAAAACAAACATACAAATACAGAAGGAAAACTTAATCCATAACAAACATATACAAATACAGAAGGAAAACTTATGTACAAAGGCGAGCTTAACCCATAATTGGGTAAACCTCAGTGTAATAGCGAGATTTAGGCAGCGTTCCCACTACGCCGGACCGGCAGATCTGCCGGAAACCGGACACCGGACAGAGTGTTCACATTACATCGGATCCCGGAAGAAATTCAGACAAGACAGTCAAGTACTTACCTCAGTTGAATTTGGACCTGCGCGCACAATGGACGACGAAATTGTTGTGTTGTGGTGGTATCTCAATAGAAGGCAAAAAAAAAAAAAATGGGTACACCCTATTTTACGGGAAAGATTTTCACTTGGAACATTGATGGGTGAACTTAGAAGAGACGAATCAAAGTTCTTTAATTATTTTCGAATGACAGCAACCACTTTTGACGATTTACTGGGACGACCTGACATAAGAGTACGAGATACAAGTTTCAGAGAATGTATTTGCCCAGAACAAAGATTAGCCATATGTCTAAGGTAAGATTATTTTATGCACTAGATTGCGTAATAATAGTTTTGACGTAGGTACCTACTTAAGACTGAATGAATGAATGAATGTTTGCTATGTATGTTTGTTTGATGAATGTGAATATATATAATGTGTGTGTGTGGGAGGGTGTATGTATTTGATAATCATTATGAATTAAAAATGCAAATAACTTATTTAAGTATTTATTTGTACTCAAACTTAAATCCCTTCAAAATCTAAGTAATCTGAGTCTTGGGAATGTATGGAATGATGACTAGATGCTGATGGCGAAACTGGAATCGGATTCGATGTCTGAGATGAAGTTGATGGTATAGATGTTGTTGCCTGTTGATTGCTACTATTATATTGCGTAGAGTATCCAGGGTGGTGTTGATCTTGCGTAGGTGTTGCCTGTTGATTGACGCTATTATGTGTGTAGTATCCAGAATACTGATCTGGTCCGGTCATCTGATTATATGAATCACGCGAATGTCCGTAATTTGGTCTCTCATAATTCCTACTTTTAATTTTTTGCAACATTGTCATGACGCTAGCTTGAAATTCTAAAGTCTCTTCGATAGTTAAAGTGTTCAAGATTGGTATAATGCCTTTGAAGAAAGACAGATGATGGTTTTCCTTTTCTGGGTTTATTCTGGAGTCCAAAAACTTTACCATCCTGTCATTTACCTCTTTATTATCAATTTTTCTTTTATTTTTAGTTAAAGGTGAACGAAAATCTGATTCCATGCCTACTTCAGTCTCGGTTCTTGCTTTTTTTGAAACTGACTCATGTGGTGGTCGAGGTTCTTAGACTTTTTTCGAAAACATTAATTGCTCGTGATATAAATAATTTCGTGTCTTTTTGGCCGAAGATCCAGATTTAGACTCCTCTTTTTGTTTCTTTACTGTCTTAAGCCACGAATCTCGTTTATTATTCCATTTAGTTGAAACCTGTTTTCCTGAAATCAATAAAAAAATATCATAAAACAATACAATTTGTTTCTTGGTGACGTATAAAGTAATAATGTATTAACAAAAAATACTTTTTTTTCAGATTTTATTTATTTAGCTTCAAGATGTTCATTCAAAGAAATACATTACTCATACATTTATTTTTATTTGTGTGGGCTCATATGGCAAGGAATGCGATTCTACTATTTTAAAGGATAGTACATTAAGGCAAAAGATCAATGATGGTACATTAAATGTACCAAAGCCTAGACCGCTTCATGAAATCTTGCACGAAGAATTACCGTTTATACTTGTTGGCGATGAAGGCTTTGCTTTAACACCTAATCACCTACGTCCATATGGAGGTACACATTTGAATACTGATAAAAAGATTTTAATTTTAAAACTAGTTGTTATCAGACCCCAAATTTAATTTATATTGTAGGATGATAAACAACAATAATCTGCTGACAAATTTCTGTCTGCTATTACAGATAACAACCAAGGAACAGAGACTGAGGACACCGGAAGACGCAGAGCCCGCGTCTGATTTTCAGTATGGCCGTGTCGCCGCGGAGGCGTGGATTTGCTAATTCGTTATCCGAATCAATAATTTTAATTGTCAATTAACACAAACTCCATAATCCTGTCATCTCTGAGATTTCGCTAGAACTATTAAATGTCTATTTAAGTTGGTTTTTAGGTTCAGCGCCATCTATTGCCTTATTGTGGCATTAGTTACTGATTTGTTTGAATGAAGATCATTTGATAAGCTAATTTTCAATGTTTAATTAATACGAGATGTTTAAATAAAACGGGAACACTTATTCTAGGACTTGTAGATTTGTTCTCATTTTAACTATTGCACATTTGACGAAGTAAATATGTTTGATTATGACCTAATGTTATTCTTATTACGAAAAGTTGTCAACAATGGCGGATGTTATAATTTTAATGACCAATAACTAGATTTAATAATTTAATACGAGAACTAAACAAATTTGAGTAATTGATTAAATACTAGAAAGTAATAAGACTATTTTACACAGCTATGTAATAACGAGAAACCTTCTGATTAGTAAGATGTTTTTTTTTTTTTTTTTTTTTTATAAATATTCTACCGCGGACATGTGGCAGTCCGCGCTCTTTTTTATAGTTATTATATTTTGTTTGTTTTTTTTTTTCTTTCATAATAGTGACAATTGTTTGACACCTACGTCAGACATTATTTTTAGGCTTACTTAACTAACTTAAGTCTACGTGAGTTCATCCCTCACTAAATACTATATATATATATTACACACCGGCATTACAATTTTATGTTTTTATGTTATTAACATTTTTATTTTTTCTTATTTACATTGCTTATATTATATCATACACTTACGTTACGTTATATTATACACTTTCCGTGAATATGCATGGCAGTGCGAGCAGACCAGTCCCGGCTGACGATTCCGGTTATAGAACCCCGTCATTAGGACATTAAGGTGAGTATGACTGACTCGCTCCACCATGCAGGCAGGGTGATGGTTTGGGTATGTGTTTGGGTTGGAGTTTATGGATGGGACTTGTTAGGTGGTGTTATGGTGATGTCTGCTGACCAGGGACTTCGCTAGCGTGAGCAAGGCCTCTATGACGACTACGTCTCGATGCTGCATGGCCGTCTTAAGATTGTAGTTGACGACCGTTTTAGTCGGCGCATCCATCGCCCTCTTAGCAAGGCGGCCCGCGGCGTCATCGGCATCGTCGGTGTAATAGACGCAACTGACTGTATGTCTGGACACAGCCACTACCGCGTGGGAGATGCTGTCGTGAATCTGAAGCCTCCTGGACTTGGTGTTGATGATGATGACGCTGTCGTAGGTTGACCCCTGAGCCTCGTGTATGGTTAGCAGGCGCGAACCTTCGCCGGACCCAAATCCCTGGCTCGCAAGAGAAGCTTTCTCCCCCTGCGTATGAACCAGGAACAGGGTGTTTTGGGCAGTGCTCGGTATTTGCGCCCCTGTGTAACTTTTCACCTTCAGGGAGTGGACCCGCGACAGCGATGACTTGGAGGAGTATATACCGGGGTATATCTCACTCAGTGCAAACGCCACGTCCATTGGGTTGCGGTGTGTGCAGAGAAACTCCTGGGTGATACCAGCCACCAGGTCTGGACGGGTATACCTAAGCTCGAAAAGGTTCTCTCTGTCTAAAAATGGAAGCTGGTTAACGTCTCCGACGAGGACAAGCTCGCTTGCTCCAGACAACTTTACTGCCATGACTATGGCCCCAAAGTGGTTCATAAGAGCCTCGTCTACCGTAAGACGGTAGCATTTGTCTTGGCTCTTGAAACCGTTTGCTAGGATTGAGGCCATAGTGCGCACCTTGGTCTTTGCTCGGTCTCCCAAGCGTCGCGCAAGCTTTTCCCTGAGATCTTTGGCAGCTTCTGTTGTCGTGGTGGCTATCACGTCCCTGTTCTCGTCGAAGTGCTTTACCAGCCAGGTTGTCTTACCGCAACCCGGAACTCCGTTAATCCACCTGATACTGGGTACCGCCCAACTTTCCTGCGATGCCGTAATACCTGAGGTCCCCGAAATGGACTGTGCCATTTCCAGGATCTTATCATCCGGCATAATTTTGGTACATTTGGCGGTAACCACTATCGGGTCGTCATTTGGCACACTGAACTTGAGTTTGCCCGAGCGCTCCGTCTCCTCCTTGTCCAGGGCCACAAAACCACTCCTCGCGCTGTAGGCTGCCATATACGACCCCGTCATTTCCCCTTTGATGACTTGGGATGTGATGTTGTCGTACACCGCTGCCCCTGCTTCCTCGAGCAGTACCCTTAACAGACCCTCTGTGTCTCTCTGGAAGGTCTGCAGGATCTTCCGGCATGTCGTAAGATTGACCTCTCTGGTCGCTCTTACGATTGCTACATACTCGAGGAACGCGCTCTTTACGTGGTCCGTGGTACCTGACTTTACTGCGAGGGTCGGCGGGCTGACTTGCCCTTTGTCAGCTCGTGTTGACTTAGGCTTTTGCTGGGATGGTTCCTTTGGTGTTTTTCTGAAGAACCTCTCCAGTGCCGTCTCCTGCTTGTGAGATGGTGATGCGTGGCTGGTGCTTGGGAGCAGTGCACTGAGGATAGTGCCAAACGCTTTCAGGCGACTCCTCGACCGGGCCCGGTCCTTCGGGTTTATGGTATTGCACTGTTCCTTTGCGGCTTTTTCGGCTGCTGCCTTCTGCTGGGCCCTTTCCGATCCGCTTTGAGTGGTGGGACTTGTTGATGGGCTCGTCGCGCTGGCTGCTGGTTGTCTGGGGGCTTTGAGGAAACTTAGAGTTTCCCCTCTGTCCTCGTATACAACGACCTCATGATGTTCTGAGGCCTTTAGACAGCCAAAGCGGTCTGCGACGTCTCCTCTCTCTCCTCCCACCACCATTGCGTCCACACTTATGGTTCGGGCTGCGGCTGACGTGTAGTCTCCTGCCTCCCCGATCTTCTGAAGCAATGAGTTTGCCTGGGCAAATGCAGTAGCCTCTCCCCACTCGAGTAATGCGATTGTTTTCCCTTTAAATCGCATTAGACGGCATCGGTGAGTGGCCACTTCCACTTGAGGTAGTGCAGCATACTTGCTGCCTTTTATGCTCGTTTTGGTGGTGCTTCCGTTAATCAGGGCGGCAAGGCCCGGTGAAAGGTGTATTCGGGCCGCAGCTCGACTTGAGCCCATGCAGAAACCTATGCCTAACTTCTCCTGTTCCCTGTTCATGAACAGAGCGACGCCTCGCAGTCTAATGCCAGGGACTCCGTCTTCTCCGCATGCCAGGAATTGTGTGGTAGTCATGCTAGGGGCTGGTTGTAGGCTGGCTGTTGCTGCTACCGCTGCTGCTACCGTTGGTAATGGCCGTTGGTTAGAGTGTGAGTGTGTAACTTGTGTATCAGTCAATGGTGTGCTTGTTGTTGTTTGTGTAGTTGTGGTTGTTGTTGTGGTTGTGTATGTTCGAATGTGTGGTCGACTTCGCAAGGTTACGTCCGTTTTGTTGGCCCTTGCTGCGATTGTGGCGACTTTGCTCGCGAATACCAAGAATGGAATCCTAGTAGCCGGTCTCCCCATGATGGTGTGGAGTGTGGACTGGCTAAGCTGGGTTTCGAATTTAACTTCGAGCTCCATTCTGTCTTGGCTGAACCTTGGGCATTCGAAGAGCAGGTGCCAGACTGTCTCTTCGCAACTCGGGTCACAGACGCACGAGGGACTATCTTTGAGATGGAAGCGGTGGAGGTACGCTGAGAATCCGCCGTGTCCTGTAAGGACTTGTACGTGGACCGGTGAGAGCACTGAGTCTCTGAGTGTCCTTTTCGCCGCAAGGACGTCTGGAAAGAACACTTTCGTGACCGATCCTGTACTTGAGGACTCGTACCGCGCTTGCCACTTCCTTATAGTCCCCTCCCGTATCTTCCTCCTCACGAACGTAACGGGGACCTTGCTGTAGTCTGATGTGAGCTTTGTTAGGGCTGCCTCCTTGGCCAGCTCGTCCGCTCTCTCATTCCCGGCAGTTCCCACATGGGCCTTGAGCCAAAAGAGCCTCACTTCTCTGCCCTCCTCTCTGATTTCACGGACGCTTCTCTTGATTTGGAGTGCCAGGTGGTGAGTGACAGACGGCCTCCTCAGCAGGTCAAGTGACGATCTCGAGTCACTTAATATGCTTACGGAGGCCGCCTTGGATTCTCTTGCCATCCTGACAGCTCTGAAGAGAGCGTACATTTCCGATTGGAAGACTGTGTTGTGAGGCTCCAAACCGAAGGTGCTGAACCTTGACTCCGTCCCGTTTTCCCACCAAGTTAGGGCAGCTCCGACTTTCCCCTCTATCTTGCTACCATCGGTGTATATTTGCGGGCCGATTACTTGGTGGGTCGCCAGGGTTTCGGGAGTCAATTTCTCTAGGCATTCATACTCGGTTGTTGTGAGTTGCGCTGGGTGGGGATTTTTGGAGTGGTGCACGTTGCACTCCAGCACGCGGCCCAGCGGTATGAACTGTCGGGAATGTCCCTTTTTGATCTTGAAAAGAGTTGCCGCTTCGATTACCCGGAGGTCTAGGGGGAGTTGGCCTGACAGGATAAGTGCCGATGTCAGAGACACCGTGCGGTATGCCTTGCAGATCTTCTGCGCGAAGCCCCTCTGCAGTGAGTCAAACTTTTTCCTTGTCATCAGTTTCTCAGCTGCGGGGGCCCACGCACTCGCTGCATACATCACGATGGGCTCTATCACCGACACGTATATCGTCCTGATTATCTCCCCGTTCAGACCCCAAGTCACCCTCGCCGCACATGCCAACTGCTTATAGATGTCTGTGGCCTTTCTACAGGTCGCAGACACGTGCGCATTGAAGGTGAGTTTGGAGTCTATCGTGAGACCTAACAGCTTCACTTCCTCAACCAGGTTTAGTCGCGTGCCTGACATGTGAAGTACCGGAACGTCGTACTTTCGCTTCCTCGTTAACACCATCGCATTGGTCTTGTGCGCGGCGAAACGTAGCTTATTTTGGACGCCCCATTCCGACACTTTGGCTAGCGTGCTGTTGGCTGATTGCTGCAGGGGACCAGCTGTAAAGTCAGAGAAAACCAGGACAACGTCGTCCGCGAAGGCTTGGCAGTATACACCCATACTAGCCATTTTGTGTAGGAGAGAATCTAGGATAAGGTTCCAAAATGTCGGTCCGGCAATTGAGCCCTGGACGCATCCTTTCGTGGTTCCCTTCTCGCTAGTCGCTCTGGCGTAGTTGACCCTGATATTCCGGTCTTCCAGGTATGAGGCGACGAGAGCGTAGATATTTGCTGGACAATTCTTGGCTACCATCTGCTTCTTGAGTGCGGGCCACCACGCGTTGTCAAAGGCTCCCTCTATGTCCAGTGATATCAAAAGCACGATCTTTTTGGCTTCGATTTCGGCTCGTAAGTGGCCCACTAGAGCATAGAGAGCGTCCTCGGTTCCGCGCTGTGGCATGAAGCCGTATTGGTTTTTGTGTAGTGTTGGGAGGAAGTGCCACTGTAGTCGGCCTACTAGAAGTTTCTCGACGATTTTTCCTAGGACCGAGAGCAGACCTATAGGCCTGTACGACTTAGGGCTGGTGTAGTCGTCCTTTCCTGGCTTGCGGAGAATGCACACGTGGGCGACCTTCCACTGCTTCGGGAAGTGTGACAGCGACAGACACTTGTTTGCTATCGCTAAAAACACCTCCCTATCGCAGTTTATTGCCGCTGTGCAGATGTCTGCTGTTAATCCGTCGGGACCGGGGGCTTTTTTCGGATTTTGACTCTGGAGAACCATTTCCAGCTCCGCGGTCGTGAAGGGCGGATCGTCTGCAGACAGACCTTGGGGGTTCTTCTCCTCCGCTAGCCTCCTTAGCGCAGTGTGGTAGGGCTGTTCGGCATCCGTTGAGTCGTCGGGGTAGAAGGTTTTTGCCAGAAGATCCGCAGATTGCTCTGGACTGAGCGTCTCGCCTGCGGTGTTTCTCAGGAGCGCGTCGTCCTTTCTTCTGGCTGTCTTCCTTATTACCCTGTAGATGCCGTCCCACATGCTCTCTCGGTCCTGCTTCGTGCAGAACGCCTTCCAGTTGGCTGTGGCTGCTTCCGTTGCTGCTGTCGTGTAAGTTTGTTTGGCCAGCACGTACTCTTGGATGGTGAAGTGTCTCCGGCTTGCGGCTGCGTTCCGGATCCTTCTCTTCTTTGTCATGGCGTCTTTTTTGAGACGGTCTAGAGAAGGGGTCCACCATGGGGGCTTGGCGTTGTGTTTGGGCGACCCCAGTTTTGGAATCGCTTCCTCGCATGAGTGGTGGATGTTCTGAGTATAATTTGAAATGATTGTCTCCAGATCCTCTGGGTTCGATGCGTTCGAGACTCCGACTTCAGTGATGCCACTATCTGCTAGGCTGGTCTTGAAATGGGTGATGAAGTCGGACCACTTGGCCTTTTTGGTGTTGTAGATGCGCGTCGAAATTGGCCTTAAGGGTTCCAGGGCCTTTTCTAGGCGCATCGAGAAGGTTATAGCGTTATGGTCTGAAGTTGTTAGACTTCTTTCTACCCGCCACTCCTCAACCTTGCCCAGCAGCGACGAACTGCAAGCTGTCACGTCGACGATGCTTGTACACCACTTGTCATTTCTGTATGTCTCGAACGTTGGTGTTTGGCCCGTATTTAGGATGTGGAGATCCCGCTCATTGAGGAAAGAACTGTACGCTGCCCCGCGATGGTTTTCGGAAACACTTCCCCACCAATGGCTCCAGGCATTCACGTCTCCTCCCACCACGATGTTGTTTGTATTAAGTTTGTGTGACTTGTATTGTGTTTCGGATAGGTAAGGTTCGATGTCCTGGTCACCCTCAAAATAGACCGACAGTACTCCAAAGCTAAGCTGACCCACCTTTAGCAAGACGGCAGCAACGTTCTCGGTCACAAGCTGGGGGTCGTGGATGACCTCCAGGTTGTTACCGAAAACAACAATCGCTGCCTTAACTGGCTTTTGGCGGTTGAGGCTGCACTGAATGACTTGTGTGCCGGGGTTTTGTTTCATCACACCTGTTCTTCCTATGTAGGGCTCTTGAACAAGTGCTACTGAAATTCCCCTTGCCTGGGCCGCCAAGTGGAGTTCTTCTGTGGCCAGCTTGGAGCGGTGAAGATTTGCTTGAATGAATCGCAATCTTGCTGTCGGTCTTGAGGAGATTTCGGGGGTGACTGGTTGGTTTGTTGGTGTGTTTTCGTTGCCCTTAGCAATAGGATACGCGCGATCTGGCTATGCCGTCCCACTTTTGGCGTTCATGGCAGTCTTCGCTGAACGCTGTGTGAGCCAGGTCGTTGCCTGTCCCGTGTGCTACCTTGCAATTTGCGCATGTGGGCTGTTTGCCGTCCGCTCGAGTGGGGCAGTCCCTGATATTGTGCGGTCCACTGCAGTAGCCGCAGACTTCTTTTGCAGCCCTGCATATGGACTTATTATGTCCATATGCAAGGCACTTTGTGCACTGGACTAATGGGGACTGGTCCTCAATCGAGCATCGCTTGATGCCCACATGGACTTTTTGGACAGAAGTGTAGGATTTCCAGAGCTCCGGGGAGAGCTCCAGAACGGGGTGGCACTCGTGGGGGTTTCTCGCGCGCTTTCTGTAGCGCATCTTGATGGTCCGTCCCTCCACAGCGACGTTTTGCAGAAGGTGTTGGTTCTGCGCTTTAAGGAGATCGACGATCTCCCCGTCGCTGTAGCTGGACAGCACACCTCTGATGCAGACTAAGGGGTTTTGTGGTTTCGGCTCCTGGACCTTGAGCTCTGAGTTCGACTGGACTTGGTAGTAGTAAGATGTTCAGATCACCGGAAACTTGGATAGTTTTGAGTTGAGGTGATTATTTTTAGTAATAATCTACGAACAACTTTGTATTTGTGAGTATTGGGATTGTTTAATGTTAAAATAATTAACTGAGCAGCATATTAGTATTGTTTGTTAGCTTTATTCAACTATCCAAGTAATTAGTGTCTAAACAAAAACAATATGGAAGTCCCGCCCACTTGCAACGCGCATCGCGCGTATGGCTTGTGTAAAATAATAACTGTTTAATAAATCTGATTGATTAGATGTTTGAAAACCTAATAAACATGTAACGCCAATTGTCTTAAAGTGATTGTGTAAACTATAAAAAGATTTAAAAGAGTATCCTAGAGTTTCTTGCTAGGTCTTCTCTAGAGATCGACGAGGGATTGCGACCTAGCGAGCCACCATGTGGTTTTAACTTCAAGTTCGAATGAAAACTCAAAGTGCCTGTAACTAAGTCAAATAAATACTTTCGAGTTTCAATCCAGTGATGTGTGTTATTGAAGTTTACCCGTTCCTATGAAGAATGAAGGAATTGCCTCTAGAATTGGAGTTGATGATGGTGGTCCTATAATTCATAGGTACTTCGACTTGACATATTAATTGTAAGTATTATTTTTTTTTCTTGTTGCTGCAATTTTTTTGTTTTAATTAATTTGTGAACTCCATGAACAAAGACTTGAAGATTAAAAGTTTAACGAGTGTTAGAAGGATATGATTAAAAAAATTAACTGCATAACTAGAACATACATAGCTACTATTTTTGTGTAATATAATAAGGCAGAATATTCGATGAGATTTAAATGTTTCCTATACTTTTAGATTTGTGATGCCGACCTACGCATTCAATATATTGATGCGTCATTTTTTTTTATTTGTAATGGGTTTGCTCTTGACTCTAGTCTAGGTCATAGGTGACAGAGACAGAGTCTACGATGGAGTGAGCTTACCCAGAAGAAGCCTGTTCACTCTAACTTTGAAGAGATTCGGGTTGAATGCGTTCGGAAACACAGACGCAGGTAGTGAGTTCCATTCATTCGCTGTGCGCATTATAAAGGAAGTTTGGAAGCGCTTGGTTCGAATTCGTGGAATGGCAACAAGGTAAGGATGATAACTTGCAGTGCGTCTAGATGTCCGATGGTAGAAGGGGGCTGGTGGGATGTAGTCGTGGAGTTCTTGAGCACACTCACCGAAGTACAGTCTGTAGAAGACCGACAAGCAGGCAACTTTGCGGCGATGAGCCAAGCTGTGAAGCTTGGTGTCCACCAGTTCAACGTCGCCAATGAGCCTCTTGGCTCTGCGTTCCACTGAGTCAAGCGCGGCAAGCTGATACTTAGCTGAACCATCCCAAAGGTGGCTGCAATACTCCATGCAGGATCGGACTTGCGCTTTGTATAGGGTTAAAAGCTGTCCGGGCGTAAAGTATCGCTTCACTCTATTTAGGATGCCCAGTTTTTTGGCCGCGATTTGGGCTTTGTACTCAATGGAGGAGCCGAAGTTGAGACTGGATGTCAAATCCATGCCTAGGAGCTCGAGCCGATCAGTCACAGAAACAGACGCACCCCGAAATGTAGGCGTTTGATCGAACAGACTCCTTTTAGCGGTAAAAAGACACGCCTGTGTTTTGGTGGCGTTAAAAGAGACCAGATTATCATCACCCCACTGGGATACAAGGCTTAAGGTCAAATCTGTCCGCTCAACCATAGCCTCCCTCAAGGAACGAACTTCATCCACGCTGGTTTTTGCGCTGGACAAGTATCTCTCTGAAACAGTACTGTCATCTGCGTACCCAACAATACCAGGCTGAAGTAGGTCATTGATGTGCAGCAGGAAAAGAGTTGCAGAGAGAACAAACCCCTGAGGAACTCCGGCATCAATAGCCATAAGGTCTGAGGAGCAGCCGTCAATGACTACTCGGATCGACCGTTCATTAAGGAAGTCTGATATCCAGCTACAAAAACCAGTGGGATGCCATAAGCAGGAAGCTTACTGAGCAGACTCGCGTGCCAGACCCTGTCGAAGGCCTTCGAGATATCAAGCGATACAGCAAGTGCTTCGCCGTGTCTCTCGATGGCTTCGCCCCAGCAGTGCGTGACGTACGCAAGAAGATCGCCAGTTGACCGTCCCCGGCGAAAGCCATATTGACGGTCACTGAGGAGATTATTGTCTTCAAGGTAAGTCAGCAACTTACTGTTCAGTACCCTTTCCATAACTTTGCACAGAATGGAGGTAATGGCGATCGGACGATAATGGGCAGGGTCTGCACGGTTGCCTTTTTTGGGCACTGGTTGCACATTTGCAAGCTTCCAGGATTTTGGAACCGTTCTTTTAACAAGAGAGAGGCGGAACAAGCGCGTCAACACAGGAGACAGTTCAGGCGCACACAGCCTCAGCACTCGTGCTGGAATGCCATCAGGCCCGCTGGCCTTGTTTACGTCTAGACTGCACAATACTCTCCGGACCTCTTTAGTGTGCACAGCGATCTCCGACATCGAAGAGTCGCAATGAGGTACAGAAGGTGGTTGTTTGGAGCCAGCGTCTAGACGTGAATTGCTAGCGAAGAGAGATGCAAATAAATTTGCTTTCTCACTCGCAGAGTGAGCCAGCGACCCATCAGGTTTCAGCATTGGAGGTAAAGTGGGACGACAGAAATTCGATTCAACCGCTTTAGACAGGGACCAGAACTGTTTGCTACCCGGAGGGTGTGATGCCAGCTTGGCCCCAATACGTCCGATATGGTCAAAACGTGCCCGACGCAAAACCCGCTTGCAGAACTTGGTGGCAGAATTTAAAGCTCTTTTCCTCGCGCGAACTCTACGCGCTCTAACTTTGCGGTCGCGAGCCCCGACCCAGGCTTGGTAGGCAGACTCTTTTCGGGCCTCAGCGTGGGCGCATTCTGCATTATACCAAGGTCGGGATTTGTGACCGAGCGGAATGTCGGAGAATGGAATGAATTACTCCATTCCCTGCCGAATCACATCCGCAACCGCATCCGCACAGCTCGAGGGGTCACCCGAGGAGAAGCACACATGCCGCCAAGGATAAGACGCAAAAAAGTGCCGCATTACATCCCAGTCTGCTGACTCGTATCGCCATACTCGCCTCGTGCCTCTAGGACTCTCATCTGAAGGAGAGCAAGTCGACACGGATTTCACCAGACAGTGGTCAGACGTTCCCAGCGGGGCTGAGACCGATACCGAATGACTGTCCGGATCGGTTGTCAGCAGAAGGTCTAAGCAGTTGGGTGTATGGCCGGCTACATCCGGTACCCGCGTTGCCACTTTCACCAGCTGGGTTAGATCTAGCGATAGAGAAAACTTGCGTGCCTCTTACCCGGCATGGTCAGTTTTCCTGTACGGGTACAACCACTCCTTATGATGGGCGTTAAAGTCCCCCAGAAAATTAAGCTTCGCTGTTGGGTACCGTTGCTGGGCCATGTCAGCCGACTCCACGAGGCAATTAAAGAGCGCTGTCGTCTCCTGGTCACCAGCGTGCGACCGATAGACGCCGATGTAGAGAGACTTCTCCACGCCAGTGTCCACAAGTAGCCATATAACAGAAAAACCCGATTTCTCAAAGCAACGGAGACGACGACAACAAATGTCATCGCGGACGTACACACAGACCCCAGCTTGCTTCTTGAACTTGTTTTCAAGAGAGTAACCCGGGTAGTTGAGGTACGCCACGTCCGACGGGGTTGTTATCTTCGTCTCCGTTAGGAAAAACAGGTGCGGCTTCTCGGTCTCAAGGTCATTCGGGGGCGCAAGCCATGATTCCCATATTTGGAATCAATGTCCTATCCAAAATTTCATGCAACGCTTACATGATGAAGGCGAAGTATGCTGGCTACTAGGTAACCAAAATATTAATTATAAAATATATTTGATTTCTGTTAAAAATAAAAGATATAAAATTAAACAAAAGATTTCTTAAACTGACTTATTTTTTCAGGAGACTCCGGATACGCACAAAGATCGTATCTAATGACGCCGATCCTCCGTGCTGCCCCGAGGTCTCCAGAGGAGTACTACACGCAAATCCATGTCCACACTCGTAATGTGGTCGAGCGCTGCATTGGGGTTTTGAAGAGTCGTTGGCGGTGCTTACTATCTCATAGGGCATTACATTATTCTCCTATTAAAGCAGGGAAATTTGTAAATGCCTGTGCAGTTTTGCATAATTTAATTAACAACGGACAAATCCCTGTAGATGCAAACATAAACCTTGATCTGTCTCGACAGATAGATCAACCTTACGAAGGACCTAGAGCTGCTGATGATGGCAGACAAGCTGTTGTTAAAAGGCTATGGAATAGTCGAAGGGTTTAAATTTTTGTTGTTAATTATTATATTTTGATATTAATGAGTTTGTATATTTGGGAAATACATCCCAATTATACAAACTCATTAATGTCAAAATACATACGTACACAAGGGATAGTAAGATTGAAGACGATGTGAAAAGGAGAGTGAATGCAGGAAATTAAGTGAATGGTGTCTATACATGCGATTGTGACCAGCCTGTCCATGTCCAAAGAGGCTCGACTAGCTTTTCAAAATTGTGTGCTGGTGACTTCACTTATGTATGGCAGTCAATGTTAGTTGTGCAAGACAGCACAGGCATTTACCACTTGCCATCAAAAACTAAGCAGGATTACAGTTAAATAGATCGTGGAATAGGCCTACCGGGGAAACCACGTTAAAAAAAAACGCGCCAAGTACACTACCTCACAGGTGGCGTGGAAACGTGTGCTTATCATGAACTAAAAAAAATCATTTTAAAATTTTTGAATTTAGTCAGTTGCAAATAAATACAATATCACTATTTTTTGTTGTATTATTTTCTGTTCCTATCCATTCAATACATACACTTAGCTAGCTGCGGACAGCTTATACTTAAGTTAGTGTACATTAACGACATTATAGTATATACACATTAAATATTCTAAAATAGGAAATAATTAGCCTAAGAAATAAGTGACAGCGTAGAAAATAACAAGGTCAATAGATTGAGGGCAGATTTGTCAGATAACTTTTAATGAGGAATTAAAATGTCAATTTGACAGCAGCTTTTGCATTGAAAATGTCATACTGCTGATATTTATTCTTTAGTTATTAAGATAATGGAACACAACAGTTACAGTTCCATTAGTAAGGAATGTCTGGACATTTATAAATAGTTACCCATTATCAAATAAAACCAATAAATTCTGAAAATACAATATTTATTTAAATAGTCACATGTCATACATGGTAAAGTATAATTTGTACTAATCAAAGAAAAAACTATATCACCTAAACTAGGAGCTAATTTAACGTACTAACCCATGTCATACATGGTAAAGTATAATTTGTACTAATCAAAAACAAAACAATACCACCTGTACTAGGAGCTAATTTAACGTACTATCCCATGTCATACATGGTAAAGTATAATTTGTACTAATCAAAGACAAAACAATATCACCTGTACTAGGAGCTAATTTAACGTACTATCCCATGTCATACATGGTAAAGTATAATTTGTACTAATCAAAGACAAAACAATATCACCTATACTAGGAGCTAATTTAACGTACTATCCCATGTCATACATGGTAAAGTATAATTTGTACGAATCAAAGAAAAAACTATATCACCTAAACTAGGAGCTAATTTAACGTACTAACCCATGTCATACATGGTAAAGTATAATTTGTACTAATCAAAGAAAAAACTATATCACCTAAACTAGGAGCTAATTTAACGTACTATCCCATGTCATACATGGTAAAGTATAATATGTACTAATCAAAGAAAAAACTATATTACCTAAACTAGGAGCTAATTTAACACTATCCCATGTCATACATGGTAAAGTATAATTTGTACTAATCAAAGAAAAAACTATATCACCTAAACTAGGAGCTAATTTAACGTACTAACCCATGTCATACATGGTAAAGTATAATTTGTACTAATCAAAAACAAAACAATACCACCTGTACTAGGAGCTAATTTAACGTACTATCCCATGTCATACATGGTAAAGTATAATTTGTACTAATCAAAGACAAAACAATATCACCTGTACTAGGAGCTAATTTAACGTACTATCCCATGTCATACATGGTAAAGTATAATTTGTACTAATCAAAGACAAAACAATATCACCTATACTAGGAGCTAATTAAACGTACTATCCCATGTCATACATGGTAAAGTATAATTTGTACTAATCAAAGAAAAAACTATATCACCTAAACTAGGAGCTAATTTAACGTACTATCCCATGTCATACATGGTAAAGTATAATTTGTACTAATCAAAGACAAAACAATATCACCTATACTAGGAGCTAATTTAACGTACTATCCCATGTCATACATGGTAAAGTATAATTTGTACTAATCAAAGACAAAACAATATCACCTATACTAGGAGCTAATTTAACGTACTATCCCATGTCATACATGGTAAAGTATAATTTGTACTAATCAAAGAAAAAACTATATCACCTAAACTAGGCGCTAATTTAACGTACTAACCCATGTCATACATGGTAAAGTATAATTTGTACTAATCAAAGAAAAAACTATATCACCTAAACTAGGAGCTAATTTAACGTACTAACCCATGTCATACATGGTAAAGTATAATTTGTACTAATCAAAAACAAAACAATACCATCTGTACTAGGAGCTGATTTAACGTACTATCCCATGTCATACATGGTAAAGTATAATTTGTACTAATCAAAGACAAAACAATATCACCTGTACTAGGAGCTAATTTAACGTACTATCCCATGTCATACATGGTAAAGTATAATTTGTACTAATCAAAGACAAAACAATATCACCTATACTAGGAGCTAATTTAACGTACTATCCCATGTCATACATGGTAAAGTATAATTTGTACTAATCAAAGAAAAAACAATATCACCTATACTAGGAGCTAATTTAACGTACTATCCCATGTCATACATGGTAAAGTATAATTTGTACTGTACGGGCCTACCACCGTACAGTACGTTTCCCTGGGTCATCATTATTGCGCCACCCGCTCAGTATGTTTCCATCATTTATATCATTGCACATACACAGCTATAGTTCAGTACGTAATTCGGCGGCATACCGTGCGCGTGACTCATAATCCCATATCGTTCACCTCATTAGTTTTAATTGTACCATTTGACTCACTGAAATATATTTATCTTTTTAATCTTGAATCCCAGTTTATCTTAATCTTACCCCAACCCCGAACATTGGTCCTTCGAGCACGTTAGCGAGACCGAAACGCGTGTGCAAAACTTTGTGCTTTGTTCTTTTGTGAGTGCGTTTTACCGGTTTCGTTACACGCAATTAGAAACCTTGGTAAATACAGTGTGTGTTATCTCGTGATCCTGCTCAATCCCGGTGCCTAGGAAGGCGCCAATTTGTTTCATCTCGTGATCCCGGTGCCTAGGAGGGCGCCACTCATCTCATCTCGTGATCCTGTTCCATCCCGGTGCCTAGGAAGGCGCCAATTTGTTTCATCTCGTGATCCCGGTGCCTAGGAAGGCGCCACTTTACCTCATCTCGTGATCCTGTTCAATCCCGGTGCCTAGGAAGGCGCCACTTTGCCTCATCTCGTGATCCTGTTCAATCCCGGTGCCTAGGAAGGCGCCACTTTGCCTCATCTCGTGATCCTGGTCAATCCCGGTGCCTAGTAGGGCGCCACTCATCTCATCTCGCGATCCTGTTCGACCCCGAAGAAACCCTACAAGTAAGGTATATTTCTTCTTACTTTTACTATGGCTACAATGGAAGGCATTTTAGCTACTCAACAGCAAGTCATTGAAGACATAGATAGACTTTACTCCAACTTCAAGAAAGATGGAGCAGAGCGGAAGAACCCCGACTACCTACGTCGACGATTAGAAAGCCTAGAGCAATATTTTACGGTGTTTCATAACAATCATATGAATTTGTTATCCTTTGGTGATCGATCTCATACGTATTTCACTACCGATCAGTATGACCAAATGAAGGTGAAATACAGCAATATTAAAACAGCCCTTCAGAATTATAAGCCTTCCACAGACAGACCTCAAACCCCTGTTTTGAAACCCCCTACTTTTCAACCATCTTCAATATCTCAAACCTCGGACCTCTCATCTCAAAATAATCCTCCTAAGGATAGCATAAATATAGAAGACCTCTTGAAGAAACAAGCCACTAATTTTAGGGCATTTTCAAGAGAAGCTGCTGACATTGATCTCAATCTTATCTCTGAAAAGTGGGAGTTTGAAGACATCCTAAAAACTTTAAAAACTCGTTGGGCAGCTATTGACACCCTACACTGGGAACTGGACAACGAGCTCAACGGCTCCAACGCCCAGTACGACGAGCAATTCTCGAACTACGAGAAATATTATAAAACTTTGAAAAGAGATATTAACCGAAAGATGTGGTCGGTGGCCCATATTGAGAAATCGACCCCAAAAATGGAAATAGCTACCTTCGAAGGAAGTTATACATCCTGGATATCCTTCAAAGATCTTTTTACAGAAACTGTACACAATAATCCATCGTTATCGAACGCCCAAAAAATGCAGTTCCTGAAAAGTAAGACCAAGGGCGAGCCGGAAAAATTAATCCAACATCTTCCAATAAGTTCTGACAACTACCCTGTTTGTTGGAATATCCTTACGCATCGCTATGACAATAAGCGTCGTATTTTTATATCTCATCTCAAAAACCTCCTAAATATCCCGACATCTCAGCAAAAATCAGTGAGTCACCTCAAACGGATCCACGATACAACTTACGAAAGCGTGAACGCTATAAAAAATCTCGGAATCGATGTATCTACTTGGGATCCCTTCCTCGTATTTATCCTAGCGGAGAAGTTAGATTCTGAAACCAACGATGACTATATAGATTCGTTGAAATCTCCAAAGGAGTTGCCAGTATTGGAAGAATTTCTTCGGTTTTTGGAGAATAAGTTTACGTCGCTGGAAACTTCACGGAAGAAACAAGAACCCTTCATTCAAAAGTCATCTCAATCCCAACACGCACCTTCATCATCTAAAGGCTATCTTAATAACCAACAATATCATTCAAAAGGATTTAATTCTCGTTTCAAACAAAATAACAACACCACAAATCATACCTATTCGACAAACCAGGTCATTTCGCAATCGTCAAAGTCCAATTGGAAAAATAACGAAAGACGTAAGCAATGTGGTATTTGCGATGCAAGCGATCATCGCATACAAAATTGCCAAAAGCTGGCAAAAATGCATCCAACGGCTCGTAGAAACGCAATCGCAAATTTGAACCTTTGTGTCAACTGTTTGCACTATCACGAAGGTAGAAAATGCCTTTCGGAAGTAAAGTGTAAAGAGTGCAATAAAGACCACAATACGATTCTACATGAATGTTTTACGTCAAGAAATGCTAATTCAGATGCGTCGCGATCGGGGCCGAACACGGCCACTATTACGAAATCTCCACCTCAGCAAGACATGAACACCTTAGTATCTATGCAAAATGATCCTATAGAAATACTCCTCGCGACAGCAATTATCAAGGTTCAAGCAGCTGACGGATCTTACGAAAGAATGAGAGCTCTTCTAGATCAGGGATCTCAGACCTCAATCATTACTGAACGAGCTGCACAGCTCCTAAACCTGCGTCGGCAAAAATGCACTGGACTTATCTCTGGAATCGGAAACAATGAAAATAGCTGTAAGGGCATGATCTCTATTAAGTGTATGTCGGTAATTAATGACTTCACTTTCGAATCCGACGTATTTATAATGAAAAGACTAGTCACGAACTTGCCTAGTCATACCTTCACTAAACCCAACTGGCCAACTCTTAACCAAATAACTCTAGCTGATCCTGAATTCAACAAAAGTAGGCCAGTTGATATCTTATTCGGCGCTGACGTTTATTCCCAAATCCTATTGGATGGTATCTGCCGTTCCGAGGGAATGTTACCCATTGCCCAGCAGACACAGCTGGGATGGATCCTAAGCGGTAACTGTAAAACATTTCAGTGCAATGTGATCCTAAACAATCTCACCGATATCCAACAGTTCTGGGAAATGGAGGATATTCGCGAACCCTTATCAATATCTCAAGAAGATCAAGCTTGCATTGACTTCTTTCAATCCTCAACCTCAAGGCGCGAAGACGGCAGCTATGTCGTGAAAATACCTTTTAAAGAAAATTTTGAAGAAAAGTTGGGTGAATCTAAAAATAAATCCATTGCGCAATTCCTTCAAATAGAAAGAAAATTAATTAAGCAACCAGACTTGGCACGTGATTATAAATTGTTTATGTCCGAGTATTTAGAGCTTGGACATATGATCCCAGTTGCAACACATGTCAACGTAACCCCAGATTGCTACCTTTCGCATCATGGCGTACTTCGAGCTGAGTCATTAACTACAAAATTACGAGTTGTTTTTAATGCCTCTGCAAAAACCTCTACGGGTCACAGCCTCAACGATCTTATGTGCGGGGGGCCGAACCTGCAGCAGGATCTCTTAAGTCTCATCCTAAAATGGAGACAGTTTAAATACGCATTCACGGCTGATATTGAAAAGATGTTCCGTAACATTTGGCTACATCCTGATCAACAAAAGTTCCAGAAAATTATTTGGAGAAATCAACAATCCCAACCTTTGCAAGAATATCAGCTATCGACTGTCACCTACGGTACAAAGGCCGCACCGTTCCTCGCCATGATGACACTGAAACAACTTGCCATCGATGAAAGGCCAAATTATCCTAATAGCAGCGCTCCTGATATATTAGAAACCTCTTTTTACATGGATGATCTCATGCATGGAGCTCATACAGCGACAGCTGCTAAACATCTCAAAGCAGAGATGACAAACCTTCTTAAGTCAGGCGGCCTCAATCTTAGAAAATGGCGCTCGAACTTGCCGGAACTTTTAGACGATCATATTAATCCTCAAGATAAAGAATTTCATTTTAAACAGCCAGAATCTACAAAGGCTTTAGGCCTTCGCTGGAATCCAAAGGAAGACCATTTTATCTTTCATCCAATAGAAATGACCACAGAAGGCATCCCAACAAAACGACAATTCTTGTCTGAAATCTCAAAAATCTTTGACCCCTTGGGCTGGGTGTCACCAGTCACAATAAAACTCAAAATATTATTTCAAGAAACATGGAAAACGGAATTAGGTTGGGATCAACCGATTTCTCATAATATTGCCCTGGAATGGAATAAAATAAAGGCTGACTTACCTTATATATCCCAATTTAAAATACCTCGATGGATACAAACCATGGAGAATGATAAAATTGAGCTTCATGGGTTTTGTGATGCCAGCACAAAGGCCTACGCTTGCGTTGTTTATTGTAAAATTACAAGAAATCACAAGACATACATAACTCTTGTTGCTGGAAAATCTAAAGTGGTACCTCTGAAAAAACCTCAATCTATACCTCGCTTGGAGCTTAGTGGAGCTCTTTTATTAGCAAAACTTATGGCCAAAATAATCTCATCCCTATCTGATCTCAAAATCCAAGCTTATGGCTGGGTAGATTCCATGGCAGTACTAGGATGGATAAGTGGTGAACCAGAACAATGGAAACCCTTTGTTGCCAATCGAGTAAAAATGATTTGCGAAATTATCCCAAAAACTAGGTGGCGGTATGTGAAATCCCATGAAAATCCCGCAGATTGCGCTAGCCGTAGTCTCACCGCATCCCATTTAGCAAATAATTCACTTTGGTGGCACGGACCCAATTGGTTACCTCAATACAATCTTGAAAAGAATCCAGAACCCATCTTATATAAAACAACTGAAGATCTTAGAAAGAAAAAGCTAGTTAACACTATTACTGCTGACTCTAGCAATTCCGTTATAAAACAATTATTAGAGAAATACAGCAGTTACAAGAAAATTATACGAGTTCTAGCCTATGAAAGCTGTCATTATGGCAAATATATTTTATTATAATTTTTTGTTTTGAGTAATGTAAATTATTTGCATACTTTTGTATAGAATCAAGTTTTTGTTTTTTTCTAACTGAACAGACAGCTGTGCTGCTGGGGAGTTTGTTGCGCCACTTCTTCTTCCCAGCAAAAGCACTAGGAAGTGGTGAAGGGCGGGCGTTTTTGGGGGACTGTCTTATGTAATTTTGACGTTCGGAAAGTGCTGATTCTCAGCCTAGTTTGAATAAATGACTTTTGATTTTTTTTTTTTTTTTTTTTTTTTGAAAATTCAACAACATCTTGATTTACAAAAGAAAGCGTGAAAACTATCTTACTCTGCATGACCTTCTGCAGTACCATTTTCACTTGGTACAAAAAATCTATAGACATATTTGGGCCCAGTGGAAAAATGAATATCTCTCACAGTTATCCAGTAGAGCTAAATGGAGACAATCTCAAAGGAATCTCAGTCTCAACGATATTGTTATCATCAAAGATGAAAACCTCCCGCCTGGGAAGTGGGCTTTAGGGCGTATAGTAGAACTGCATCCTGGTTCTGACGGACACGTCAGAGTCCTTACCCTTAAAACCAAAAATGGTTTCCTAAAACGACCTGTTGTTAAGCTATCTCTATTACCAGCGGACAGAGACAATAATCCTCCTAGTGACAAGAAGGTTAAGGATGAAGCACCAAGGAAGAAAAATCCCAAGCGTATCTCCTTCTCGACTATAGCTCTGTCAGTAACGCTATTCTTACTGTCACTAATAAACTTATCTCAAGCATCTTATAGTTTTACCCCTTTGAGCAACAACAGCGTTTATTTCGATAAAATCTCCAACATGCACCTTATTAGAGACGATTGGCGTTTAATTGTTTTTTAGCTTTTAGAATGCTATATTATTATTGTATGTATAACTTTATGTGCTCCACCTTTTGTGTTGAGGTGACAGGTTAAATAGAAACGACCAATTAGGACTGTAGTTTATTTGCGACTAAAAACTTCTCTGTCTCACGGGCGCAGCCGTGCGTCACCAACTATATTATATTTGCTGAGTTAGCTTGTACATATAATGTGTCCCTACAGTAGCCCCCTCCTTAAAGAAGGAAAAAAAAAAAATATGAACTTACACTAAGTATACTTTTTAAGAACAATACAAAAAAAAAATTTTTTTTTTTAACTACATGGTTTTTTATTTTTATGTCCAAACACTACTTTATCTTCATAATCCTATTTCTTCATGAAGAAGAAAACGACACATGTGACACCACACTATGCTTATAATTAATACACATCTGGATTACGGGGTATGGTCGGCGGTGGCACTGCTTGCACCTTAACGACTGGCAGACTCCAACCGGCCGCGACTGCTTCCTTTTGAAACCAGCCTCGTACTCGTTTTTTACATTGGCCTCTGATTAAATACAGAATCAACACTCCCATGAGCACAGCGCACACAATCACCATAATTTCCAATACACCCACTCTTTGCCCCATCGTTTCGTTAGACACCGACTGTGCTAACGCGACATTGTTCTGTTGTGGTTTACTTTGTCCCCAACCCATTATTATTTACAGAGATTTTTATTCTATTAACAAAACAAACACGTTCGTAAGGACTTATTCCAACAATGGATAAATTACGTTTAATGTTAAAAATGCTATTTGTTACACTACCAGAACATTTTGTCTTAGTTATAATTTAATCTTAGTCAGCACTTCTTTATGAAACTTCGCATTTGGCTGGCCTAAATAAACATCCTTCAATATGCTAGAGTTGCATTAATTCATTGTTTATTACGAAATGCTTCTACGTTGACACAATATTAACCAATTTACATGCTAACTACTTATTGAATATCACCTGTAACTTATATTATTAACTTATTTACTTAATTACATGAATACAATACAATTATGGTAGAGTACACTTTTTTTTTAAAAACCGGGAATCGAACCCATTTCCCGTAATGCTCTGGCTTACTGTGCCATAAGGTATAACATACATAGTTTTCATTCTGCAAACCTTATCGGCTGCTTAACCGTTCTACCGCTGTGGGTGGTATAAGTTACACGCTTAGTACTACAAGTCTTATCATTAAACAGTTTGTTATTAGGTTTAGTTACTACGCAATCCTTTTCTTGTTGTATTAGTGGAAAGGTTCCGTCATTAACTACGTACGCCGGTTTTAACCTATCGATTGATATTTTCACACGCTTATCTGCTATTTGTAACATGAAATACTTCTCTTTTCTCTCTAAAACCTGATATGGACCGTCATAGGGAGGTTGTAAGGATCTTTTAACCAGATCTACTCTCACAAAAACATGTGAACAAGTTTTTAAATCAGAATGAACAAATATATTCCTCGCGTCTCTCTGTTTAGTCGGTCTTGGCCTAAGGTTTTCGATAATATTTCTAATTTTGTTTACATATTCGTTTGAATCGCTAACGCTTATGCTATTGCCCCCGTAAAAATCCCCGGGTAACCGTAATGTCTTTCCAAATGCTAATTCCGCGGCACTGACACCAGTGTCGCTCCGCGGTGTTGCGCGTAACCCAAACAGAACTGTCGGCAATTCTTCCACCCACGCGCCACTGTCCCTCCTGGCCATCAGTGCTGCTTTTAACACGCGATGAAACCTTTCTACAGTGCCATTCGCCTGCGGGTGGTACGCTGTAGTTCTTAATTTATCTATCCCTAAACATTTCATTAATTCATTGAACAAGCTGCTCTCGAATTGTCTGCCCTGGTCTGTAGTAACCCTTACCGGACAACCGTACCTTGAAATCCAACCTTCGTACAATGTCTTGGCTACCGTACTAGCATACATGTTTCTGATTGCCAAAGCTTCTGGCCATCCTGTCGCCCTATCAACCACCGTAAGGCAATATCTATACTCCTCTGGTGACGTAGGTAATGGTCCTACTAGATCGACATGTATATGTTCAAAGCGGCCACTACTTTCGTATTGACCCAGTCCGGATACTGTATGACGTATAACCTTCGACTTCTGGCATTGAACGCAGGTTTTGGCCCACTGTCCTACGTCTGTGTTCATACCTGGCCAAAAATACTTAGACGTCACTAATTTCCGAGTAGTACGCACTCCTGGATGGCACAAACCGTGTACTGCCTGAAATGCCCTTTTCCTAAAAGCTACTGGTAGATATGGCCTTGCAACCGAAGTAGATAGTTCACACATCACCTCGCTTTGACAGTCGGGTAAATTAATTCGCTTAAATTGCATCACTTTGTTTTCTTTCAATAAAAGCGACGTCAGCTCGTCATCCATCCGTTGCGCCAACGCTAATTCGCTGAAATCGAGCGTTGTTGGACATGTGATAGTTTCAACCCGAGACAGTGCATCCGCTGCCGTATTTTCATTACCGTTAATGTACTGTATATTTGTTGTGAATTCACTGATAAACATAAGTTGTCTAACGCGTCTAGTTGTTTCTTTGTCACTAGGTTTTTGTGTGAACGCATAAGTTAATGGTTTATGATCCGTGTAAATTACAAAAGATCTGCCTTCTACCATATAACGAAAATACTGAACCGCCGAATAAATAGCTAATAGCTCCCTGTCGTACGTACTATATTTAAGCTGCACGTCACTGAGTTTCTTAGAATAATAACCTAAGGGGCCCCAGTGTGAGCCAACCTTAACTTGTAACACGGCACCGATACAGTCGTTCGACGCGTCCGCCCATATTGCAAGCTCGGCGTTTAGCACCGGATACGATAACATGGTCGCATTCTGTAGGCTAGTTTTACATTTTGCAAACGCAACGTTTGCTTCTGGCGACCAGTTAATTATAGACTTATCTTTTTTCTTAGCCTTCTGTAAATACGCATTCAACACAGATTGATATTCCGCTGCCCTAGGTAAACTGGACCTATAAAAATTTATCATTCCCAAAAAACGCCGTAACTGATCTACCGTTTCGGGCTTTGGGAAATCAATGATTGCCTGAACTTTATCTGGTAATGGACTGATTCCTGATGACGTGACCTCGTAACCTAAAAATTCTAGTTTCTCTTTTCCAAAACTACATTTTGCCATATTGATAGTTATGCCGAATCGGCTTAATCGCTCAAATATCGCCTTTACGTGTAACTTATGAAGCTCGGGCGTCTCGCTAGCTACGATGATGTCATCTATGTAACAAAAGTAGAAATTAGACTCGGTTTGGCCTTCTGAACCTATTTTGCATCGTGCATCTAAGCCTTGTAATACCACGTTATTCATATATCGCTGAAATGTTTGCGCGGCGTTCCGTAAACCGAAGGTCATGCGCGTAAACTCATATAACCCAAAGGGTGTGGTTATCGCGGTTTTTTCTACGTCTTCAGGTGCAATCACAATATTATGATACGCTCTGTTTAAATCTAAACGCGAGAATATACACTTATTCCCTAAAATATACGTAAAGTCATTTATCCGCGGAATGGGGTACCTATCCGGTATTGTTATTGCATTTAAGGCTCTATAATCACCGCAGGGACGAATCTGCCCGTCCTTTTTGGGTACCACATGCAACGGACTGGCCCAAGGACTTTTCGACGGCCTACAAATACCCATTTCCTGCATGCGTCTAAACTCCTCCTTTACCTTTACATATTTCTCTGGGGCTAATGGTCTAGCTCGAGCGAATACGGGAGGGCCGTGTGTTTCAATGTAATGTAACACCGCATGCGGGGGTTCCCCATTAAAAGACACAGGTTTAGTGATCTCGGGAAACTCGGCTAGAATATCCGAATAAATGCAAGCGTTATCAATCGTAGTTAAGGATGGTCCCTTCCACTTTACAATTAAACCTACTGCACTTAAACTCGTTACTTCATCTATGAGTCGTCGGCCGCTTACATCTACTAGCAATTTATACCTTGTTAAAAAATCTGCGCCTATTATGGGCTGATTCACATCTGCTACAATGAAATGCCAAGTATACGGCCGTCTTAATCCTAGGCTTAAAGTTAATGTTTCAATACCGTAAGTTTTTATTATTGTACCGTTAGCGGCATATAAAGTAAAGTTAGACCTATTACTATCATAATAACTACGCGAACGATTTTTCCTCACGGGTATTACGGATACATTAGCTCCCGTATCTATCAAAAATCTCATACCTGTTTTCTTATCACATACAATTAGGCGGTTGTAAACCGTGCAACGTCCCGCCGTCGGCTGCACCATGTCTAGTTTCCCGCCGACTTCTCCTGGTCCTTGCTCCAATTACAGGGTTTCACACACTTTGTTGCCTTCTCCCTGTAACGATAGTGGTAAAAACACAACCAATTAGCACTTTTTCTCTCGCCACCCGCATCACCATGTCTCGATGCCGATCTCGAACCTCGGCTGCCGCCGTCCCAACGCTCCCTGCCTCTGCCACGCTCCAGACTTGCGAGACGCAGGTTGATTTTCGCTAGCTCCCCCAGGATTTGGCTGGTGCTTGATGATCCATCACTCCTGGTCTGGACCTCCACTGCCTTGACCTCTGCTACCATTGCTGAGCCCTCTCCTATGCTTTCCAGCACCTTGTCTGCTATGGTTGCGAGCACGTCCAATTTCTTCGAGTCGGACACTGCCAGCACAGCACGCACTGATTTCGGTAGGTGTGATTGCCACATCAACTTCAGGGTATCGTCCGCCACCTTCTCCCTGGCCAACTCGCGCATCCGACGTAGCAAATGTGATGGGCGCTGGTCTCCCAACTCCATTTCACTGATCAGCTTCTGCAATTTCCTCGTCTCCGACTCCTCGAACACTTCCAACAGCCTTTCTTTCAGCGTCTGATATTTCCGAGACTCAGGCGGAGCCAATAACAAATCGCTCACCTGCTGTATAGCGACCTTGTTTAGCTTTGTAACCACCAGATTTTGTTTGGCTGCATCACTCAGCCTTTGATTCTCCACCGCGGCCTCGAACTGGACAAACCAGAGTCGTGTTTGGTCTGTCCAAAACTCAGGAATGCGCGAAGAGACAGTTATGCTGGCCAGCGCCTTTTCGCTGGCATCTCCGGACATGTCCTCCTTCACACCTTGCGCCCGCGGCGCAACTCCTTGCGGTGGATTAATTTTTCCGTCCATTTTTCAGTCTATACGTGTACCTCACCCAAAATAAAATGATCACGTCGGGGTCACCACTTTAGCTTTTAGAATGCTATATTATTATTGTATGTATAACTTTATGTGCTCCACCTTTTGTGTTGAGGTGACAGGTTAAATAGAAACGACCAATTAGGACTGTAGTTTATTTGCGACTAAAAACTTCTCTGTCTCACGGGCGCAGCCGTGCGTCACCAACTATATTATATTTGCTGAGTTAGCTTGTACATATAATGTGTCCCTACAGTTTATTATGACACATATCCCTACAAAGAAGGAACGTCGGCACTTGAGAAGTATATTAATTATCTTGAAACATTATGCTCCACTGTTAAAGAACACACACCTTGCGCCGGCATCATCTTACAACTCGGGCACGAGTTCGAAGAAATTAAATATTACGATAGTATGTTGACAATGAATGAATCATTTGTAACTGGAGACGAGCGGCGGCGCCGGCGTCGTGGTCTAATAGACGGAGTAGGCTACGTCGCAAACAGCTTGTTTGGCGTGCTAGATCAGCGTTTTGCGGAGAAATATGCACAAGACATCGACCTTTTGAAAGAAAATGATAAACATTTGTATAACCTCTGGAAAAACCAAACTTCAATCGTGGAAGCCGAGTTTAATCTCATGAAAAGAATGGAGAAAGCTGCAAACAAACATCATAAATCGATAAATCAAAAGTTAAATTACCTTAAAGAATCCTATCAAGATCTTCAACGCCAGGTACAGAACATGACTTTAGTCACCGATTTCTTAGCATCTGCTATGACGGCGAATAACTTACTGCATAGCCTCAGGAAAATACAAGACTCCATTCTTGATACGGTAACTAATATTTACAATGGAAAATTGGACTTCCATCTGATATCTCCTAAACAGCTGAGATTGGAATTAAGTTCTATATCAGCACATATCCCCAAAGACATGGCACTTCCTGTCGACCATTTGAATCTCAAGGATCTCTACAACTTGATAAAAGTGCGGGCTAAGTACCATAGTAAGTACTTGATCATTGAAATAAGAATACCCCTCATCGAAAGAGACCTTTACGAAATCTTTAACCTCATTCCAGTCCCACGATTATTGAACCACGACATGATACATGTGAAAGTAATCTCAACTTTTGCTGCCATTAACCTCAGAAAAGACTCATACGTAACCCTTACTGATGCTGATCTCCAGTCTTGTATAAGACAAAATCCTGGGATGATTCTATGTCATACAAAAAACCCTATAAATATCTTAAAAGATGATCACAGCTTGTGTGAAACGATCCCACACACAAGAACCTGTGAAACTATTTTAACTCCTTGTAAAAACATTTGGAAAGAATTAACAGTGGATAATAAATATTATTATTTTTGTTGCAATGAAAGCAACTTTAAACTTCTCTGTGACGGCGAAATTACCGCCGTTAAATTGATGAATGCAGGTCTGTTGAATGCGGAGGAAGGCTGTATGATAAAGACGGACAATTTCGTTGTCCATGCTAATAAAAGGCTGTCTAGCAAAATGAGTATTGGTGCAAGAATTATTGCACCACAAATATCACCTATTAATCATATATTCAACATATCTATCCCTGAATCTCCTGAAATTAATCCTAATAATTCTGAAATATTGCGACAATTTGAAGATATACAGAAAAAGATTGAGATCATGAAACAAACTGAACCATGGAGTGATAAAATATCCTATCACGACGTACATCTTTATAGCGTCTTGTATGCTCTAATCTCTGGAATCCTAATAACTACGGCGGTATACTGTTGGCGGCGTCACAGGCGGTCAACACGTCGAGAACCCTCGGTGCCTGATGGAGAGGTACCTACTACTGCTACTGCGATCTCTTCACATCCCGGCAATGAGAGTGTTATAAGTGAGTGTAGTGCGGTTAGGGAAAAAGGCAATCTTTAATCAAAGTGAAAAGTGCAGTGAGTGAGTGTTGTGATCGTAGGGAAAAAGGTCAATTTAGTCAATCTGTGAAAAGCGTTCCCAAAAATCTTATTAAATCTAGCGAGTGTTTACAAACAGAAGATAGGGCCTCGTCCCCTGTTTTTCGCGTATTTTCCCATCCCGATCTAAGATAAGTAGTTACTAGACTACTTGTACTTGTTCGAAATATTGTTAATCACTCACTACTAATCCTTATCCCTGTCATATAGTTGATAAGTTGAAAATTGTTTATCATCTTGTAAATCTCATCTCCATCTTTATCCTACTAACCCCTATCTTTGCCCCCGGGAGCATGTACGGGCCTACCACCGTACAGTACGTTTCCCTGGGTCATCATTATTGCGCCACCCGCTCAGTATGTTTCCATCATTTATATCATTGCACATACACGGCTATAGTTCAGTACGTAATTCGGCGGCATACCGTGCGCGTGACTCATAATCCCATATCGTTCACCTCATTAGTTTTAATTGTACCATTTGACTCACTGAAATATATTTATCTTTTTAATCTTGAATCCCAGTTTATCTTAATCTTACCCCAACCCCGAACATGTACTAATCAAAGAAAAAACTATATCACCTAAACTAGGAGCTAATTTAACGTACTATCCCATGTCATACATGGTAAAGTATAATATGTACTAATCAAAGAAAAAACTATATTACCTAAACTAGGAGCTAATTTAACGTACTAACCCATGTCATACAAGTATTTTGTTAGTCCTCAAGAGACATTGCAGGGCCTTAACAGAACTCTGCAGGAGATGGCTGATACCAGGCAGAACATGTAAAAATTTTGACACAAATCTACACTATAATAATAATATTATAAAGATAAATGATATTTTGATTTTTTGTAAATTTGTAAAATTGTTTGTAATCGAATAATTCAAAAACTACTTAACCAAATGAAAAAGAGTCAAAGGGTCTTTCAAGTCAAGAGTGAAAAACTAAAATTGTATCTACCATACCCATTTTAGTCTGTTGATGATAACTGTGTATGGATAATACATTTTTTATGGGCATTTCTAATGACTTCCTTCGAAAGTCGTTCACTTATGTGGATTGTCGGACACCATTTTTAAACTGTGATGTAACCTGTCCGATACACCCTGTACATACAGTATACAGGTTGAGTTTTTCAAGTGGGAATGGATGGCCGAATACAAAATTATGAAGAATAGCGAACAACGCTCTAAAGCAGCCCTGACCCAATACATGGAGTATTGGCCCAGGGGCTGCTATCGAGAGTTTCGGATTTAGCCATCGATTCCCACGTGAAAAACTTAATTCTGTTCCCTTCGTAGCACTGCCTGCACAAGGGTATCTACAGAGTCAGCTATGCGCTGCACATTCCTGTCAAGGCCCTGCATACTCCTGGCAAGGCTCGCCATATTCCCGGCAAGGCTCGCCATATTCACGGCAAGGCTCGCCATATTCCCGGCAAGGCTCGCCATATTCCCGGCAAGGCCCTGGATGGCTTCTGCAGTCCTTTCCTCGGTTCTGAGGCTCCTTTCCTCAAGATCAGTGACCCACTGGGGTGCTGGAGGGACCATCCGATTGTCTGAAAACATAATTTAATTTTTATACTAAAGTTTTAGTCATAGTTTAGTTTTAGTCAAGTTTAACAAAACATATAGGTAATACATACATGGTCTCCTCGGCCTCAGCACGGCACGCGCACCACGAGTTCCTTAAAAAATAAAATAAAACAATTATTTATTAGGCGCCAGGTAGGCGCTTTACTTTGAGTAAATTATTTCCATCACCACTGCTCTCAAAACTGTGAAGGAAAAACATCGTGAGGAAACCGGCATGTCCTAGAACCAAAAATTCGAAGACATGTGACATCTACCAACCCGCACTGGGCCCGCGTGGTGGATTATGGCCCATTCCCTCTCACAGAGAGGAGGCCTGTGTCCCAGCAGTGGGAACATTAATAGGCTGATGATGTGATGTGATGTGAATTATTTATTCCACCAATAAGAATAATAAGTGTCCAAGTTAGGTTACAAAAAATAAGTGTTAAATGCTATGCAAAACAAATATAATTTTATGTATATCTATTTGCCCTGTTTATTTTTTGCCTTGTAATACAAGAAACAAATTAAATGTTTGTACCTCTTGCGCGAGGTTGTGCCGCATCAGGTGGAGATGAAGGGGCCTCGGGGAACACATGTTGGTGGGGATGGTAGTGGTGGAGACACTTGTCGTGGTGGTGTAGGGGTGAGCACTCGCAGCGGCGGCGATAGGCTGAAACTTGATTACGGCGTGTAGGTCGGTGACGGTTGCGGCAACGGTATTGGTGGCGGTGCAAAGAAAGCCTTATAATCAGCAAGGGACCAAGCCCCTTGTTGTGCCGGCTCCTCCACAGCCTCCGCCACCGCCTCCTCCACAGCCTCCGCCACCGCCTCCGTCACCACCTCCGTCGCCGCCGTGGAGCGTGGTGGCCAAGGAGCCGAATTATCACCCTATAACATTAAGATCTAATTAATCATCATTTTTACTAACTACTCTGCTGCTGTGCTGCTTCTACTACTATCTACTAATACTTTACCGAGTCATTATTGTTTGACCTGGTCACGCGGCACTGAATCTACACTAAATAATACAATGTATTACTAGATGTATATCTTTAATGCACCTTATTTAAACTTACAAAAATCGAACATATCGCAGAGGGTCATGAACACTCGGAGAATCTTAACACCGTGATTCACCGTGATGACGTATTTGCACAACGCCATCTAGGCATTAATTTAGGTACTAATTAAATATACGCCATCTATGCCAAAACATGTGAACTACGTTGAAGTTAATATACGTAAATAAAGGTTTAGAACTTGAACATGCCGCCCACCAAGGACATTATTGCAGAATGTCCTTATCAATAGAAATGTAAACTCGAATACTATTATTGATCTTTGACTAATTTATTGGATTTAATAGTGTCTTTGGTAAGTGGCAGCCCGTTAGAAATTACAATACAAACAGTTCTTAACATCTAATTGTAATTTTTACAGTGAACTTAAACCTTAATAATGTTACAACAAGTACCATTCTTCAAATACTTAATCTAAGAACAAATATAAACTCAATTAACGTATAACAAGCACTTGCGATGACAATAATCAAACTAGAATTCCAAGAATTAATTTGTAAAGTTTTATTCATTTACCGGTAGGATACATAGTTTTGAAGTCGGTCGCTTCAAGAGACCTTTACTAGTGCGCAATGTTACCACCCTAGTTATACCATCCGAACCAGGATGTTTTTCTACTATTCGGCCAAGCAACCAACAAGCAGGAGGTAAGTCTGACTCTTTAATTAGTACTATATCCTCGATTTTAGGCTCTGGAGCTTGAACAGACCATTTGTATCTATGAACTAAACCACTCAAATACTCTGTGGACCAACGCTGCCAGAAGGTTTGTAACATTTTTTGTATGTGTTGCCACCGAGACAACGAACCAACGTTGGAATTTGTATAATCAGGACTAGGAACATTAATTAATGCTTCCCCAACTAAGAAGTGACCAGGGGTCAATGGCATAGGTTCATGAATGTCTTCTCCACTAATGACGGTCATCGGTCTTGAATTTAGACAAGCCTCTATTTGACTTAATAGAGTACTCATCTCCTCGTACGTCAGAGTAGTGTTTCCGATTACGCGCTTTAAATGAAACTTCGTGGATTTCACTGCTGCCTCCCATAGTCCACCGAAATTAGGAGCTCGGGGAGGTATGAAATTCCACGTAGTTCCATGTGCCTCTACATACGTTGCACTATCTTGCTGGACAGCAAGTATCTCTCTGAGCTCTCTTGCAGCTCCGACAAAATTGGTTCCATTATCGCTCCATAATTGTGCGCAATGGCCACGTCTAGCTACGAATCGACGGAATGCTGCTATGAAACCTGATGTACTCATATCGCTTACTACTTCCAGATTTATGGCCCTAGTAGCCATACATACGAACACACAAATATACCCCTTATGTGAACGATGACCTCGACCCTTGGCCGTACGAATTTGAACTGGACCTGCATAATCCACCCCGCTATGTAGAAATGCTCTAGTTGGAGTACAACGTGCCGCGGGAAGTGATCCCATCAGCTGATTGTAGGTTTCAGCCTTGGTCTTTACACACACTACACACCTACGTACGTGATCTTTTACTGCACTCTTCAATCTAATAATCCAATACGCTGATCTAATAAAGTTGGTCATCATCTGAGGACCACCATGCAATGTACGGTCATGTGCATCAGCAACTAACAATTTTGTAAGATGCGTATTATGTGGAAGTATTATAGGATGCTTTTGTTGATCGGACAGAAAGGCTTGTTGTAATCTGCCACCAACACGGATTATATCATCCTTGTCTAGAAACGGACACAGTGATTTAAGTTTACTTGCTTTATTTGTTAATGGTCTTCCTTGTTTTAACAGATCATATTCGATTTTGAACTCTATTCTTTGACACAGTCTTATACAACATTTTAACGCCTCATCTAACTCTGACTTACTTAAATACTTAGACCTCTCATTTCTAATCTTACATTTGATCTGAACGAAAATTCTACACAACGCTACAACTCTTAATAATTTCCTTAATGAACTAAACTTGACCCATGGAGAATCTTCGTTGCTTAGAACTAAATGACACTTGATATTTTCTTCTAAGTGTATATCTAAATTAACTGGTCTATTATATGTAATATTTGTGCTGTATAAAAAATTTGGCCCCTTAAACCATTGCTCCCTTTCGGATAGCAATGTGGGTAATACACCTCTTGATGCATGATCTGCCGGATTGTCCTTTGATGACACGTGCGACCATTGATCTGCTTCAAGTGTTGTTAAGATTTCTGACACTCGGTTCCCTACAAAGGTCTTCCATCGACTGGGGTGACTATTTAACCATGCGAGGACTACCGTTGAATCTGTCCAAGCATGGACCTTATCCCTTTCAATATTCATTGCTTTAGCCACATCCGATAACAAACGGGTCAAAAGCACTGCTGCACAAAGTTCCAGTCGCGGAATGGTTACTGTTTTTATTGGTGCGACCTTTGTCTTGGCGACTAAAAGTGTAATATAAATTTTGCCTGAACTATCTACATAACGAGTATAGACAACCGCAGCATAAGCTGCCTTTGACGCGTCGCTAAACCCGTGCAATTCGACTTGAGCCTTGTTTGATACTCCTAACCACCTAGGAACTCGCACTTTATGAAGCTGTATTAAATCGTTACGGTAAGTATCCCACTCATGTTTTATCGTTTCAGGTGCCTCATCGTCCCAACCTATTCCTGATAACCACAGTTTCTGGATAAGTATTTTTGCCAGTATTATACTGGGCGCTATCCAGCCTAAGGGGTCAAACAGACGCGCAATATCAGAGATAATATTGCGTTTAGTTACCCTTTCAGATCTTGATGGAAGCTGCACTGTATACTTGAACTCATCTGTACTCCGACACCAGGTAAGTCCTAATATTTTAGTATGATCTACTATTAGCTCTTTCTCTTCCTTACTCTCACATGACTCTATTTCCTTAAGTAATTCCTGGTTGTTGCTATTCCATTTCTGTAGCTGAAATCCTGCTTTACTTACTAACTCCTTCATTTCTAGGTACAATTGCTTTCCCTCTTCTACCGTAGAACATCCTGTCATTAGATCATCCATATAATAACTAGTGGGAACTCTTTCAGCTGCATTTGGAAACTCTTTGTGGTGGTCTAACGCGACCTGATGCAAAACCTTTACTGCCAGGTACGGAGCGGAAGCAACGCCAAAGGTCACGGTAAGTAGCTCGTAATCCTGTACTTCTTCCTCTAGACTCTGACGCCACAATATGCGTTGATATGCCACATCTTCTTCAGCAACTCTCACCTGTCGGTACATTTTAACTATATCCCCTGTAAGTGCTATACGATGAAGTCTCCAACGAAGTATAATGTGTCTCAAATCAGACTGTAAAGTAGGGCCCACCATCAACGTATCATTAAGTGATACACCTTTGCTGTTTTTACAGGAAGCATCGAACACCACGCGGACCTTGGTAGTGGACTTGTCTTCTCTAATTACGGCATGATGTGGTAAGTAAAACGCTTCATTTAATTTACAGTCTGGTTTCTGTACTCTCCTCATGTGGTTTAATTGTAGATATTCCTCTATGACCCTTGTATATTCTCCTTTTAAATCTGGATCTCTCCCAAACTTCCTTTCTAATGCTGTGAATCGTCGCATTGCTATTTCTCTTATGTTACCACCCACACAAGACGGTTTTGACTCTTGGAATGGCAGCCGCACTATGTAACGACCATCAGTAGACCTTATCGTTGTAGATGTAAACAGCTTTTCACATCTCTGCTCTTGTTCTGTAAATAACCTTTCACTGTGGGGCAGTTGATCTTCAATCTCCCAGAACTGTTTCAAGAGTTCATTTTGTTCTACGTGGGCGTGCAAAGAAGTAATTTTGGGTAATAAAGGTGATTCGTTATCCGCTTGAGTTGCACCAGATAGAATCCAACCTAATCTTGTACACTGTGCAACTACCGACCCTGTGGGCGCTCTCTTTAGACCTTGTTTGATTATTTTGCTATAAATATCTGCGCCTAACAAAATGTCAATCTTATTGGGCTCACTGTACTGAGGATCTGCTAACGATATCTGCCTTAACTCAGACCACACAAGAGGCGGTACTTGTTTCTCAGGAAGATACGTAGTTATGTTTTTCAAAACATATGCTTCTACTTCAAACTTGAATTGAGGATCTGTCACCGATCGCAAAACTAATGTGACCATGTGATTGGCTATTGTAGTCTTATTACTACCGAGCCCTGACACAACACCCCTAACCGGAACTCTTTTTAACCGTAAAAATTGTACCGTAGCTTCAGTGATAAACGAAGCCTGGGACCCCTGATCTAACAACGCTCGAACTACCTGATAATTTCGCGAACCTGTTTGTGCCTGAACCAATGCTGTAGCTAATAATACTTGTCTAGTGCTAATTGTTTCCCTAGTAGAAACACAGGATACTATTGGTGTTGGGTCAACTGAGGTACCACTGTCAGCTGACTCAGAACTCGGTCTATTAGAGCTATGAGTATCTATGTGCAACAGCGTATGGTGTTTCTTGTTACAGATTCTACAATTCGTTGATTTTTTGCATTGATAAACTAAATGATTACCGCCTAGACAATTAAAGCAAATCTTTTTACCTTGCACAAACTGTCTCCTTTGAGAGACATCCATCTTTATAAAAGACTCACAAAAACATAGTTTATGACCTTTACCACAATTTTCACAACCTATTTTTTCCTGTCCTGCAGGGGGGGCATTCCTACTATCTGTGACAAGCATGACCTTCTGATCTGATCTTTCTATCCGTGAACGACTACGCCACTGTGACGTTGCTTTCTGCGGTTCGACAAACTCCAGAGCCCTAAATCTACTTTCAAGAAACGTCTTGAACTGGCCTAAAGTTGGTAGGTCATTTGTCTCTTCGGAGGCAACCTTCAACTCCCACTGCTTGCGGGTTTCCTGGTCTAATTTAGCTGAGACAATGTGAATTACAATTATGTCCCAGGTGGTAACATCAATCCCCATATTACCTAACGCACTCATACAATCAGTGGTTGTATCTAAGAGATGTTTTAACGTTACAGCTGACTCTGTGTTCACTCTTTTCTGCTCAAACAATCGTTGCAATATACAATTCGCTAAGTGTCGTTTATTATTATATCTACGTTCTAACTGTTGCCAACCTAATGAATAGTTAGCCGCAGTTATGGGTATTTGTCTGAGCAGCTGTTCCGCTTCACCCGTTAAACATCCCTTAAGATAATGCAATCTCTGTACATCATCTAAGGTCTTATTGAAATGAACAAGCGATATAAACAAGTCACGGAAACTAGTCCACTCTTCATACTTTCCAGAAAACGATGGAATATTGATTTTAGGTAATCTGACATTATAAATTTTACTCTCATTGGTATCTATTGTTTGTTCTCGTGGTTCTGTTGTTACAGACTGTACTAATTGTAATTGAGTATCCTTTAATTCCGATTTGTATGCAATATAGATCTCTTCGGTTTCATCATAAATATTGGACGTAAAATATGCATTTTTATCGTCTGAGGATTTTTCAATTATTTTCCTATGATTATCACTAAACTTTGTCCATTGTACTTCTAACGATTCTAATCGGGTTTCAATATATCCCCGAGTTATTCTCTCCTTAGGGGATTTTTTGAAATTAGATTTCCCTTTCTCTATTGTGTTTTTAATATCAAGTTGCAACCTTATTAATGACTCCATGATAACGAAACAGTATAGGTGAGTGTCTTAGAGTTCTATTACAAATCTTAAACTAATTAAAAGCTACTCACAATTTTCCACTGCACTCACGTACTCTGTTCTGCCTATAGCGACGCGCTGCACTGGCGCTGATGGACGCGCCGCACTGGCGCTGATGGACGCGCCGCACTGGCGCTGATGGACGCGCCGCACTGGCGCTGATGGACGCGCCGCACTGGCGCTGATGGACGCGCCGCACTGGCGCTGGTGAGCGCGCGCACTGGCACTCTGAGCGCGCACACTGGCACTGCTCAACGCGCCGCACTGGCACTGCTGAGCGCGCGCACTGGCACTGATGAGCGCGCGCACTGGCACTGATGAGCGCGCGCACTGGCACTGATGGACGCGCCGCTCTGACACTCGTGAGCGCGCGCACTGGCACTCGTGAGCGTGCGCACTGGCACTGCTGAGCGCGCCGCACTGGCACTGATAGACGCGCCGCACTGGCACTGCTGAGCGCGCGCACTGGCACTGATGAGCGCGCGCACTGGCACTGATGGACGCGCCGCACTGGCACTGATGAGCGCGCGCACTGGCACTGATGAGCGCGCGCACTGGCACTGATGGACGCGCCACTCTGACACTCGTGAGCGCGCGCACTGGCACTCGTGAGCGCGCGCACTGGCACTGCTGAGCGCGCGCACTGGCACTGCTGCTGAACGCGCCGCACCGGCACCCGTGACCACGCACTTAGCAGTTGCGCGTACTGGCCGCTGCTACCCTCGAACTGTTCTCTGCCGCTGATCTCGAACTGTTCTCTGCCGCTGATCTCGAACTGTTCTCTGCCGCTGATCTCGCTGCCGCTCCTCTCGAACTGGGTGTTTCCACCTCGGTGCGATACTCACCAGCACCTTGGCACCATCAGCAGCGATCCACTACTGTGTCGGCGCCCTTCTCCGACGACCCTAACCTTGTGACAATAGTCACTCTCCGACTCGTAGGACCAATGTTTGACCTGGTCACGCGGCACTGAATCTACACTAAATAATACACTGTATTACTAGATGTATATCTTTAATGCACCTTATTTAAACTTACAAAAATCGAACATATCGCAGAGGGTCATGAACACTCGGAGAATCTTAACACCGTGATTCACCGTGATGACGTATTTGCACAACGCCATCTAGGCATTAATTTAGGTACTAATTAAATATACGCCATCTATGCCAAAACATGTGAACTACGTTGAAGTTAATATACGTAAATAAAGGTTTAGAACTTGAACAATTATTAATCACTAAACATTATTTTAAATTGAAGTCTAAAATTCTACTGACAAATCAATTTAATAATATGTTCAGTCAGTAGCACATATTATTAAATTACATATTATGTTCGTGCCTATGTAGGTAAGCAGATAATACATAATGTGTAAATGCTTTTCTTACAAACTACTCTGCTATGCTTATTCTACTACTATTGTTAATACTTACTTTACCGAGTCTTTTTTTAGTCACAAATCATTATTTTAAATTAAAGTCTAAAATTCTACTAAGTAGCAACGTAATTAATAATAGAACATACATGCACCACCACCCTCATGCTATAAGATAAGACAAATAGTCTAACAATAAATGGGATGCGGACTTCGATATTTCCATGCACAGCCATTCTTTCCTCCCTATCCGTAAGTTTTGTGAGTTTGTTTGGCATGCTGCCGCCGCCTGTGGCAAACCCCTCTTGGCGGCGCACTACTGCCTTAGCGCGGGCTTTTCCTTTTGCCGAAGTCCAGTACTATAAAAGTTAAATAAAATATTTAAGAAATGACAAGCATTATTAAATTAATTAAGTCATCTATAATGATTTAACACAGGTTAGCTCCTAGCGTGGGACTTGGTCTTGCTCCCTCTGCTGCAGTGCGCCTCATTCACCTGCTTTATTTATGTGGTAGTATATGTAGTGGATATTTATATATGTACCCAAAATTTTATTGATGCATAAATTGAAATTGATTAAACAATAGTTGCGGTTAACCTAACAAGAACATAAACAAATCATTGTATTTTGACATAATTTATAGTGCAGCCTTTGCCCGGTACTTTTGTCAATGTATTACATTAGTATAACAAATAGCCTATTTTTAGGGTTCCTTACCCAAAGGGTAAAAACGAGACCCTGATGATTATCAGGATAAAAACTATCCTATTTCCTTCCCAGGGTTTCAAACTACATAATCTCCATGATAAATTTCATCAAAATCGATTCAATGGTTTAAGCGTCAAAAGAAAACAGTCAGACAAACATAGTTACTTTCGCATTTATAATGTTAGTATGAATTTATAGTATTAGTAAGGTTTTTGGTGTTAGTAGGTCACCAGTGACCACCCACCACTAAGGTTTAAATGCGCAGTTCTTTGGATGAGCTTTAAATTATATAGTTCTTGCCAAACTTCTTGGCCGCCGTGAAGTTGGCTACAATGGCTGCGCAGTAGTAAATCTCTTACAAAAACAGCACCGTTTCGTGCCTCGCGCATGCGGTAAACCAACTTCAGGGCGGCCAAGAAGTTTGGCGAGGAATGTAACAATGACATGACGGGCAGATTTTAAGGGAAATTTAGGCATAGCTTGACATGTCGTCGTCACTTCACAACTAGCACACTCACAAACATTACAACTAATTTCATGTAATAATTACACTTACTTTTAGCCACTCCTTCCCCGTTTTAGAGCAGCCGAGCCCATCGCTGTTGAGGCGGGCTGCGAGCTCATCCCATTTCACGAGGTTTGCCAGCTTTGCCCTGGGACCTTCGTTCGTCTTCGAAATAAAACAAGAGTTTAATAATTAATAATAGGACATTTATTGATTTTCATCTTCATACCACTTCTTACTGGCTATTTTCGTGAACATACTTTCATCAATTTTAAAATTGAAGCAACATTGATTATTTTCCTCAATAAATCTTTTTGCATGAAGAAGACCTACCATTGAATCCGTGGAAAGTCTGTTTCGCTGTTTTGTTTTCATTAAATTCATTGACGAAAATATTCTTTCCACGTTTGCAGATGAGTGTGGCAAACTCAAAACTTTGAAAACAAAGGAACAAATATGATTAAACATGGATGAGCCATCACCACATTTAATACTCCTAACGCTTGCCCAAAATTCTTCAGTTATATCGCTAAATGCCCCAATTTCTTTTGTGTTCCGGAGCAAACGCCATTCTGTATCAATATTTTGATAATTATTACTGTTTAACAAATTAGGGAATTGTCGACATATTGGTACAATCGTTGTGATTTCGCCCTTTTTTACATTTTCGGGGTAGAAAACCCCCAAATCTTTTATAGGATTATTTTTTATAATTTTTGATAATCTTAGTATGATTTGATCACACGCTTCAATGTAAAATTGAATACACCTTGTATGAAATAAATTTATTTGTTGGGCAGTCAAGCTCTTATCTGTAAGCATAGTGTCAATAGCATTTGCTCCGTAGTATACATTTACAATACTTACAAAATTACGTGGGTTTTTATAATCAATACTCTCAATATTGTTTTTTTCCAAATAAACCTTTTTTAAAAAACAATCGAACAAAGCTTTTAAGCTGTTGCAAACATGCGAATACAAAACATGTATTCTTGCTGATTCTGACTGCATTTATCGATTTAATTTATTGAAAATAGGTAATACAAAATCTAAAAACTGAAGAAAGAGTAGAGTTACTGGGTCGTTTAATTTGTTTAATATATTTGTAGCTGTTGTAACATCGTCGTTAAGTGAAGCATTAATGAAAAATAACTTTAAAGCTTGATATTGCTATAAAACTCTTGATATAGCCATGTGTACGGACAGCCACCTCGTTTGACATGGATGTAACAATTTATGTATCTTTAGTTGCAAAATAATTGAAATTCTTTAAACTCAGTCGTTCTTTTAGGGCTTGAAGAAAAATAATTGTATATTTCTCTTATAACTTCCTCAACATAGCGAGGTATTTTGTCACAAGCATACGAGGCACATAAATGAAAGGAGTGGCAAATACATTTCATAATAAATAGGTTTTCTATGTCAGCTTTAAGTAATGTCATCACTGAATGATTACGTCCCATCATAACACTTGCACCATCAGATGCGAAACCTATGAGATTTTCTTTATACGGAATATTATAACGCTCAAAAAAATCGACAATGCTTTTGTGTAATATAGTAGCATCTGCTGTCACAACTGGGATAAGTCTGAAAAAAAAATCTCTTACGTGATTATTTTTGACATATCTGACGACTAAGCAAAGGTGCTTTGCGTAACTCCTATCCGTGGACTCGTCGATTATCAATGAGAACTTAACATGTCGCAGATCTTCGCAGAGAGTATTAAAGCTTTCTTGTCCGATTACATTATTTACGACTGCTTGAACCCTGGGGCGAGAGCACTTCACATTTTCAGCTATTTTTGAATCTGGACAAACTTTTCGTATTAACTTGCCGAGATGGTCAGTTATCGCGTAAGGCAAGTTGTGTTCAGCGACAAAACCAGCAATCCGAATTTCGGCTGAAACAATTAGGTAACACAATTAGATGCCTATACCTACTATATCATACGTATGTACCTACGTGTGCTTGCCTACTTTGGAAACAATCTGATGAAAATTACCTTCTCTTACTTGATGTTTGAATTGGACCACTTCACGGTTCACAAAACCAATCATCTTAGGTTGAACCGCTAAACTTTTGACGCTTTTGATGTGAGATTGGTAAGCGGCATGCTTTCTTACTGCGTCGAAACCAGAGGATATATTAATATCTTTATTACAACTTTGGCAATATGCGTAGTTTTTCCCTTTAAGGCTTTTTTTAAGCCAATTAGAACATTCTGGTCGTAATTCCCATTCCATTTTATAATTTTGTGAGTATTTTTTTCGTTTAGCTCCAGTGCTAGTACTTGGCATATTATCAGAATCACTATCGGTTTCCGGCATCGTAAAGGAAAACAGTTCACAAATTGACAATCAGAACTCAAGTTAAAACTCAATAAAACAAAATACAACAGAACGCTGAAGAAGACGAACAAGCAAGTGCATGAATGAACGAACGAATAGTACAGTACAGTACTGTACTATTTGTTCGTTCATTCATTACAGTACTGTCAGTACTTACCTTTTGTTTCGTCAAATATCACGAACAATATTTTAAGGTAATTTCCCTTATACACCCATCAAACAATAATGATCTCTATTAAAGGGCATTTCGGTCCAATTTCTTTTGTGTACCGCAGTATTTCCAGGCCAAGCGAGAAACTAAGGGGAATCCCTATGTTTTGATTTGGTGTTACCAGATTATTTTTGGTGTTGCCGTATATAGAAATCGGGAGATAAGGTCACTAAATCGGGTAATCGGGAGGAAAGAGATGAAACCGGTAGATCTCCCGATAAATCGGGAACTTTTGCAACACTGCTTATGCCATCATACACGCCATCCTTTTGATATAACTAGACAATGTGATTCCACTTACCAGTCACATTTTTCTCATTTAAATCTGCCTGTAACAAATTATTTCTTATTCCTTTTATAAGGTGATCATATAAGAGCACTACTACATTGCAATCTATTTCAAAAATTTTGTTTTGTATTTCTTTATGTTTTCGTTAATACTCTGATCTTATCTCATTTATTAGCCAGTTTATGGCACTAACATTAGTAGAATCTTGGTCACAAACCGTTGCCAATACTTCTAAGCCTATGGACTTTAGTTTTCTAATAATACTTTTTAGTTGAGTCACTATATCCATAGCCGACGTTGTTGAGGCACAAAATGTATATGCCAAAGGCAGTTTATAATTTTTGAAGATTCCTTTAATCATATAAACTAATGCATGGTCATGCAAGGTGGCTTTTTCTGATCATGATCTCAAAACCTATTTGTAAAGGGCAAAGGCCATTACTTTTTAATCTTTGGTAATTTTACAATTTCTCTAAAATGAAGGAGAGTAATCAATGTCGCCGCAGATGTAAAATTCTTAATGGCCTTTTGAAAGGAGGTTTTTTCAGTCAATATTAATGTCTTTTCAGCTTTTCTGACATAGCAGTAAGAAGCTTTGGATTTTTGGAGATATTTTATTTTCTTGTTCAGTGCCATCACTTCAGGATTATACACAGTAGACCTCTTCAATTTATCTGAAAATATATTTGTGATTACTAAGTGACAGTCTAAAATTCAGGGTCTCTTGTCATGATCCTACTCACTGGCCAATCTCTACACTACAGCATGGACAATTTCCGTGTGAAAATACGATGTTAAATGTAATGTAATGCATAATAATAATCTGTTTTATAGTATGTTTAGACATTTTATCGAACAGCTACAGCATGGACAATTTCCGTGTGAAAATACGATGTTAAATGTAATGTAATGCATAATAATAATCTGTTTTATAGTATGTTCAGACATTTTATCGAACAGTGAATTGGATTCCAGATTGGACTTGCTTCATCATCATCAGTCACTGTAACTCAAGTCTTTGAATAACAATGTACTTACGACTTGTCAATGAAGTTACGGGTTTTGGTGTATATCGAGCGTGTTGATCAGACAAACCACATATCAATGGTGAATGGATGTTGTCAGTTGATGTTGAAGATTGAGCAGTTAATGTTGATGGTTGAGCAGTTGGTTTTGATGGTTGTATTGTTGATGGTTGTATTGTTGATGGTTGTATTGTTGATGTTGATGGTTGAGCAGTTGATGTTGATGGTTGAGCTTGAGAGTAATGCTGGTTGGATATGTCTTGTAAAGGAGTTCTTGTTTTTTTTTAATCTTATATAGGCTCGCGCTTGACCACCATCTCACCTCTCTAAGCGATGATGTGGTCGATGATGGAGCACGCTTGCCTAGAAGTAACCTATTCACTCTTGACTTAAAGATCCCTAGGTTGTAGCTATCGGGAAACACAGACTCCGGCAGGGAATTCCACTCCTTAGCTGTACGCATAATAAAAGTATTTTCAAAACGTTTAGTGCGTATGGGTGGGATGTCCACCATGTACCGATGGCGCATCGCCGTACGTCTGGTAGTCCGGTGATAAAACGGGCTGGGCGGAATTAGATTATGCAATTCCATCGCACATTCCCCGAAATGTAATCGATAAAAAACCGACAAGCCTGCAACTCGGCGACGATGTTCAAGCTTTGAGTTAACCAGTGCCTCATCGCCGATGAGCTCCTTGGCCCGCTTTTCGATCGACTCTAGTGCATCAAGTTGGTATTTGGCAGAGCCGTCCCAGAGATGAGAACAGTCCTCCATGCATGATCGAACTTGCGCTTGATACAAGCTGAGCAGCTGTTCTGGCGTGAAGTACCTTCTCACTTTTGCAAGGATCCCCAGCTTCTTGGCAGCCAGCTGAGCCTTTGCCTCAATGTATGGGCCAAAATTGAGAGTCGATGTCAACGTAACGCCAAGCAGCTCAATATGGTCAGTTATTGGCACGGTCACTCTTCGGAAAGTTGGAGCCGGGTGAAATTGACTCTTTTTAGCGGAAAAAAGACACGCCTGGGTTTTAGCAGCATTAAACCTGACCAGATTGGCATCGCCCCATTCGGAGACTGCCTGCAAGGACAGGTTTAAGCGCTCCACCATGGCCTCCCGGAGAGACTGGATCTGAGGCCCGGTAGTACGAGCGTTGGACAAGTATCTCTCAGCAAACAGTGCTGTCGTCTGCATACCCAAAGGTACCAGGTTTTAGCAGATCGTTAATGTGCAGCAAGAATAAAGTTGCTGAGAGTACTGACCCCTGAGGGACACCGGCATTAATATCCAAGTGGTCCGACGAGCAGCCATCGATAACCACTCGAATGGACCGATCTTTCAGGAAGTCTGCAATCCAATCACACAGACCACCGGGAAAACCGAATGAAGGAAGCTTACCAATAAGGCTTTCGTGCCAGACCCTATCAAAAGCCTTCGAGATGTCGAGGGAGACGGCAAGCGCTTCCCCATGCCTCTCGATGGCCTCACTCCAGATGTGAATGGCATACGCTAGAAGATCCCCAGTATACAGATTTCGGCGGAAGCCGTATTGGCGGTCACTCAGGATATCTTTAGTTTCTAGGTATGCCAGGAGCTTTATATTGAGTACGCGTTCCATACTCTTACAGAGTATGGAGGTTACAGATATGGATCTGTAGTTGGCCGGGTCAGCTCGGCTGCCCTTCTTGGGCACGGGCTGTAAGTTAGCCTGCTTCCAAGCATTCGGCACTTTTCCAGCCTTATACGAAAGGCGGAATAGGCGTGTCAAGATCGGAGACAGTTCAGCCGCACAGGTTCTAAGAACAATTGCTGGTATTCCGTCAGGGCCGCTAGCCTTGTTCACGTCGAGGTTGCGCAGCACCCTACGGACGTCCTTTTGATGGATACGAATGTCCGACATACTCGTCTCGCATCCATCAGGTGAAGGAGGGGGCCGCGCGTCACCAGGATTCAGACGTGAAGTTTCCGCAAAAAGAGAGGCAAATAAATTTGCCTTATCCTCAGCGCACAGCGACCCGTCGGGTTTTAGCAGTGGTGGTAGTGAGGGACGGCAGAAGTTCGACTCGACCGACTTAGCCAGAGACCAAAACGCTTTACTACCTGCTGGGTAAGAAGCAAGTTTGGTACCTATACGGCCAACGAGGTCGAACCGAGCCCTTCGCAACACTAACTTGCAAGACTTGGCAGCCCTGTTGAAGGCCCTCTTCTTCAGACCCACGTCACTCGCCTTACGCGATCGAGCGTCGACCCAAGCCTGGTACGCCCCATGTTTAAGCGCGTCGGCGCGCTTACATTCGGCGCCAAACCATGGCCGGTCTTCGCTAGACATTGATACGTCAGAGAACGGAATGTAGTACTCCATTCTCCGACGCAACACATCCGTCACGGCGTCCGCGCACGACGATGGATCAGTCGAAGAAAAGCAAGTAAGCTGCCAAGAATAGCATGCGAAGAAAGATCGCATACCATTCCAATCTGCTGACTTGTACCGCCAAACCCGCCGGGTGCCTCTTGGGCTGGAATCGGGCGGGGAATAGACGGATACAGACTTCACAACATCCGGTACCCTCGTTGCCCCCTGGACCAGCTGGGTGAGGTTTAGCGCTAGCGAAAGCTTACGCATCGCCCGTCTGGCATGGTCAGTGCACTGGTATGGGAAGAGCCACTCCTGATGGTGGGCATTAAAGTCCCCCAGTAACACTAATTGGGCGGAAGGGTACCGCTGCTGTGCCGCATCAGCCGCCTCACTGAGGTACTCTGTGAGCCTGGTTGTCTCCTGATCTCCGCTGTGCGAACGGTAGACACAGGCGTAGATAATTTTATCCAGACCTGTGTCCACCAGAACCCAGAGCGTTGTGAATTTGGAGTCCTCAAGGTTACGGAGACGCCGATAGCAAGTGTCGTCATACACACACCCGCGCGCGGTTTAAAATTGTGCTCCAGGGTAAACCTTGGGTAAGATAAGTACGACACGTCTGACGGACTCGCTATCTGCGTCTCCGTAAGGAAAAGCAGCGCTGGTTTCTCAGTCTCCAGGTGGTAGTGGACTGCAGAGAGATTTGAGTGCAGACCTCGAATGTTGGTGAGGTGCACTTTGTGGGGGATTTCTCTTGTTATGGAAGTTCGAAAATCTGTAAGGCATAAAATATCCCCTTAGTTCTTCATGTACAACAATAACATACTATCATGTGTATAATATTACTCACAAGGTTAGATAATGGTGTACTATTGCACAGACTACATTAAAAGGGTATGTTTTTAGTCTATCGCCGTTCTTCTTCTTCGCATGTAAATTTTTCTACTATTATATAATTTCGACCAATAAGATGCTACTGAATAATACTCTGCTTAACCTGGAAATCTCACCAAAAACTTCACGCTAGACAGCCGCTCTTGGGACCAATGACTTTTGTATAAAACGAGGTACCTAATTAAATAATGTTATTAAGTAATTAAATAAAGACAACTTATAGATTTAGTCGTTTAATTTCTCACAATAATCTATCGTCTACAATTTGAACCACAATCATATTTTAGTCACAATTTTATTTATTTATTTATTTATTATATGCTTTATTGTACACCATAATACAATTATACAAAGAAACTTAAAATTAATACAAATACAATGGGCGGCCTTATCGCATTCCGCGATCTCTTCCAGGCAACCTGGTATGGACAGTAATTGTCTGGACTTGAAGTGGGGTTGTCATTGGTGTGACATAACATTGATGACTTAATATAATTATAATAAATACACAGATAAATACATATGCTTTGTAATATATACATAAATACATACATAATAAAAATAATGGCAATAAAAATAAATGATGAATGACTTTATTGACAATCACAAATGAACACGCTAAGACGAAGACAGTGACAGGTAATGTTCCTTTACGAGTCTTTTGAACACAGGCAATGATTGAGCACGTTTGATTGGATCTGGCAATGCATTCCACAGACGAGTAGCCTGGACAGTAAAGGATTTATCCAAAAAAGTCGTGCAATGAGTTGGAATTTGAAGTCGTAAGTTGTCTGATGACCTAAGAACTTTTGTGTGAGAATCGCGGAGAAACTGAAAACGTTTCTTAAGGTACAAAGGGGTGGAAGGAGTAAAGAGCACATTATATAAAATGGAAAGAATATGAGCATTCCGGCGAAGGCGAATTGGCAACCACTTGAGCTTCACTCGAAATTCGGAAACATGGTCATATTTGCGCAACCCGAATATGAACCTTATACAAACATTTTGAAGCCGCTCAAGTTTATCGAGTTGTTCTTGAGTAAGGTCAAGATAGCTGGCATCAGCATAATCAAGTATGGGTAAAAGAAGAGATTGTGCAAGCGCAATCCTGGTGGCAGTCGGAAGAAAATTACGCAGTCTCCTCAAGGAAGCAGCAGATGCAAATAGCTTACGGCTAACCTCATGCAGTTGGGCAGTCCAAGAGAAGTTCCTATCAATGAATATCCCCAGGTTTTTAACTTTCTCACAGAACGGAATTACTGAGTTATCGAAAATAACCTGGGGAATAGTAGTCCAATCGACTTTTGAACCCATCCTAGAACTGCCCACCACTATCACCTGCGTCTTTGTGGGGTTAACCGCAAGTCCATACCTTTTGCTCCATTCGCATATGCGGGCCAGATCACGATTTATTGTTACGATAGCCTCAGACAGATGTCCGAGAGGAGCTCGCGAGTAAATTTGTAGATCGTCCGCATATAGATGGTAGGAAGAAGTTAGTTCACTGGAGATTGAGTTTATAAAAACTGCGAAAAGTAAAGGAGATAAAACGCCACCCTGCGGTACCCCAGCAGAAGTACTACACCAGGAAGACAAGGTCTCTCCAATGCATATACGTTGCCGGCGACCAAACAGGTAACTAAGAAACCAGTCAATCACTGATGGAGATAAATTAAGAGAGCATAGAATGCCAAGCAAAACATCGAAATCGACAGTATTAAAAGCATTACTGAAATCTAGCAATGCCAAGACCGTCAGATTACTGCTTTCCATGGCTGACCTTATATCATCCGTAATATTGAGAAGAGCTGTGGTGGTGCTGTGACCAGGACGGAAGCCGGACTGGAAGGGATTGAGGAGATTATTTTTAGATAGAAAAGTACTAATTTGGTCGTGGATTAAACGTTCCAGGACTTTGGACAGGAATGGTAGGACGGATATTGGACGGTATTCTGAAAAGGATGTGGGATTGGACTTTTTTGGTAAGGGGATAATTTGAGCATCTTTCCATGAGCATGGAAAGACACCACTGGACGCAGAAAAGTTGAGGATGTGGCAGATGACAGGAAGGATTACGTCCAGCACTGGGAGTATCATTTTACGGCTGATACAGTCACTTCCTACTGCATTGGAAGTAATCGATAATATGCTCTTCTTAACATCACATGCAGAGAATTGACTAAAAACAAATGGAGAATAACTGGGGCTCGGAAGTGATGAAAGATAATCCAATGTTTTAAATTTTATTGTCCTATCGAAATGGGACGAAGCTGTAAAATGTTTATTCATTGAATCGATGTCAAAATTTTTAGGTATTGACTCTTGTCGAGTTTTACCGATCCCCAATGATCTAAGAAAATTCCAAACTTTGGATGCGTCCCCATTTAGGACAGAGTTATGAATGTGTTGGCGATTAGCATTCCTACACACCTTATTGCAGTGATTGCGAATGGAGGCATATTTTTCCCTATTAGCGTCAGTAGGCCGTCGCTTAAATTTAGACTTCGCCGCCACTTTTTTGTTCATCAACTTCTTAATGTCATCTGTCAACCACGGTGCCGGCAAATGTCTTACTTTAACAGCTCGTACCGGTGCGTGAACATTGTAAAGCTCGACAAGTCTATCAGTGAAAAAAATAACTTGCTCGTCGACTGACGTAGACGCAAACAGGGGAGACCAATCTATGTTGACGGCATCCTCGCAAAGACTGTCAACGTTCATACCACCAAAATTGCGCTGCATAAGAATTTTGGGTTTAGCCTTAGGTGGACGAATTTTGTATGAGAGATAAATCAGATCATGATAAGAAAAGGCATCGGCTGAGCATTGGCCATGCTTAGCGACGCGATCAGGCGAGGAAACGAAAATTAAATCAAGAAGTGAAGGAGTAGAGTTTGGAAAATGATGTGTAGCACAAAGCGGAAGAATGGAAAGATTACTAGAATTTGAAATATTAATGAGAGAAGAAGAGCGATGATCTTTTTTCAGAAGACAAGTATTAAAATCACCCATGATTATGCTATGACTGTAAGAAGGGATCAGTGTTTCCAAGAGTTTTTCAAAAGACGAAAAGAAATTGATGCGTAAAGAGGGACAGTAATAGACTCCAAGAAGTACTTTGGAATGATGTAGCTCTATTTCAAGAAATAGGTGTTCACCAGCGTTTGATGGTGGTGGTTGCGTTGACACATTGACAATAGTGAAAGGAATATAAGCGCGGAGATATATAGCAACACCCCCACCACCACCAACCGTTCGGTCGTTTCTTACCAGCACAAATCCGGGAAGAGAGTAACTAGTAGAAGGGAGACAAGGTTTGAGCCATGACTCTGAAATAAGAATAGCATGAATGTTTTTACAGTCAAAGCTTGCCAGCATATCGTGGAAATGAGCCGGAATACTCTGGGCGTTAATATGAATAACATTAAAATTCTTAGGAACATCAGAAAACTGGGCAGTAAGGCTGTCGGCAAGAGTCGGCATACTCTGGAAACTGTCCTCGTTACTGGTGAGAGAGTAAGAACTATCACTGTGATTGTTATAATCGTCAGACATAAATATAAAAATAAATACTATAAAAATATATTAAATCCTATTAAAATATAGTTCCTAACACCAAATAAGTATCTAAGTCCTCCTGCCGGTTGCGTTATAAAAGTACAAATTAAAATATTATATTATATGCAGTCCAGGTAACTAGAAAATAAAAAAGGCACATGAAACGAGAAATAACAACAAAGAACTAAATTAAAACATAAAAAACAGAATGTATATACGCCGACTGCCAGCGCATCACTACATAAAACGGAACGCATTGATAAGATTGACTCTCTAGTATAGATAAAGTAGTCTATGGATTGACTCGAATGTTGACACTGACAGTGACAGTTGTCAAAACTATCAATTATGACAGAAACAAACAATGATTGAAGGTAATTTACGTAAAAACAAAAACACAATATTACCCGGACATCGAACAAAACATCACATAGTTACAGTTACTTCTTTAAAGCTGCAGCTCGCTTCAACCTTGCGGTCCTCGCAGCAGCAGCAGCAATCGCTGGTACAGCCGTTTTTGGGTCGCTCATCTCGGGCTCACTTGGAATCAGCGGACTCGGCGCAATCCCGTCCAACTCAGCGAGGGACTCAACTCGGTGCCGTGTATCGTTGGGACCAAGGACATACACGCAGCCAGCCTTAGTCCAGCATTTGGTGACACCGCATCTTTCCCTCGCGGCCAAGAACACGTCGTGCCGCCCCTTCGTCAGGAACTCGGACAAAGTGACGCCTGAAGCCCTTAATTTAGTTTTCGAGAACCATATCTTATCCCGTACTGCAAGACTGCAAACCTTGAACAAGATAGGTCTGTTTTTATTGGCCACCGCTCGTCCCATCCTGTGACAACGGCTGATGTCAGCGACAGTGAAACCACTCAGCTGAAGCTTATCACGCACCACCTCAGTCACCAGCTTGGCAGTGTCCTCCTTTTGCTCTTCACCGATTCCATGCAGGAGCAAAATCTTTCTTCGTCCCCGCATCTCAATCTGGTCGACACTTCGAGCCAGAAGTCCCACCTGCCGCTGAAGACTGTTGAGAGCCTGCGTGACAAATGTTCGGAACAAACTGAATTCCGTAGCCAGGCCAGAAGCTGTGATGGGTGACTGAGAGGTTTTCTGCAATTCTTCCTCAAAGACTGTCATTCTCGCGTGAAACATATCCTTCAGTTCACTGAGTGTGTTTGAAATTGAATCCATGATGATGTGAAGTGATTGTAGTTTGTTATAGTAAGATAGCGAAGAGATAACGCTTCACCAGCAGGTACAAATAGTTAAGTTTTACTATAAGGCATTAAATACTTGTGAATATAGTTTCTATTATATTATATTGAATTTTAAAACAAGAGCAAAAATTTTTTGTGTGTCTGTTACAACTACCCACATTAATCAATTCTATTGGCCCTTAAACAGAACAAGTTTTTTCTTTCAATTTCATCGTGCGTCGCAGAAGCTTTTTTGCATTCATGATGAATACGAATTTTGAGATAGATATCTACAACTGCATTGATAATTAAATGTAAATGATTGTTAAGTACACAATTGTTGTAACAATGACTTATCAGTTGAGGGAAAATTTCAGATCTGGCGCATATTTCAAACACTGCCATGATCATTTTCTGCGAACAATAAGGTTTCCCGACTTGACTTACGACCCGACTGTACTTAGCGACCGACTACCAGCTTCCTCTTTAATGGTAATTTCTGAAAAAAAAAAAATTGCCTTTCCATTAACTTATAAGATAGAAAAAATATCCTTTTATCTTTATTATTTATAAAATATTTTCACAAATTTTTGAGTGTCATAATCTGATCTAAAATCAATAAGTCGTAATCTTTAAAGATGTTGAGTTATTTATATACTTACTGGTTGGCAAGATGCTGGCTGTTTTGGAAATATTGTTCAAAATCCATTTATTTCTTAATTCAATATAACCTCTTTCTTGTTCTTCTTCATTGAAGTAGAGAAAAATATCTAAGATCCAGTTTTTTTGCAAAAGAGTTTATTTGTAGGTAGGTGTACCGTATGGTGCCTCCCATACCCATACGATATCGCGGTTGAGGGTTGGAGTTGGAGTCCGCGGCGGGCGAAGAGTGCCGGTATTGCGGTGCGCCGCTCTTCCTACCTTTCGCGGCCTGGACAGGGTCGCCACCGTCTGATAGCGTACGCGGTGGGGCCGCAGGGGAAGAGGAGAGCCGGTATAGCGTTGGCCTAGCTCTCCCGATCCCTTGCGGCTGAAAAAATGGTAGGTAGTGGGGCCATTGACCTTAACCCGTCACAAGGGGACCAAGGGTACACACCCGTCACAAGGGGATATACGGGGTCGTCTGACACCCATGTGCTTGTTTGGTCCCTGGGGTGGTCACGGCATACGATGTGTTCTGGTGCGTCGGTGATGGAGGTCTGCGGACGGACTGCTGCGGCGGTTTCGCTATGAGTGCTAAAGCGTGCCCGTCTTCCCGCCATAAGCGGCACAGGAGGACACCGTAGAGTTTAAGTGGCTTAGAGTCCCACATATCTGCGCTATATGCCCGTGGTGGCGTGGCTTGCATGAGCATTTCTCCAAACTATAAAAAAGGGTTGTTGGTAGCTGTTATCTGGTCAAATTATATCTTTACTTCGAGGATTGAATAACCAAAGAATGAAAACGGAATGCCTGTCGCTCGGTAGGGGCGCAGGCCAACCAGCCAACTCAACACCACGAAGCCCCGCCTCAGGCAGACCGGGCCGCTCTAGCCTAACAGTCAGCCTTAGCCAAACAATAACTCTTAATTATTATTATTTTGCGGAGTAAACTTAAAAAGACTCCTGGACTTTTGGGGAAAAGACCAGCGAGTGTGGAATTTTTTACTCACTGAAACCACCCGGGCGTTCACCATCAGCACTTAAAAGAGGCTCCGTGACCCCTCAAAGAACACCCCGGAGCCCCCTCTGTGCAACGCATTCCTGGGGAGACTGAACAATCGGTCCTAGCCGAACAATCGGCCCTGACCGAACACCTCCTGTCGGAGGGAAGAAATCCAGCCGGTGGGATGACTTGGCCAAATGTCAACTCCACGCTACGTTGTTCATGGAGTAAAATGAGCCCAGTGTTTCCCACGCTGGGCTGGCACAGCCAACGCCCGGATCACACCATAATAACAAAAAATAACACTCAGGTCGCTGGTACACGGCCCGTATGGACCAAGCGACCCTGATCACACCAAACACCAGCACACTAGTAGCCCTTTTGGTCAACGGGACGCACTCACGCAAACCGGCCACTCAACAGCCACAATCAGCCCTCAGTCTATTTCTCTTGTCAGGGCTTCGCCTAAAAAAACACGCGGCACGCCGGGGACTGCACACACCGGTTACCCTGCTGCCAAGAAAAATAAAGACACACCACAGCATCTCAAAAATGCAAAACGTCTAGTTGCGTTGAGCACACATCGCACAAAAATCGAATATTATCAATTTCAAACAACAATTTCAAGAATTTTAATTCTTGTAGAATTTACACGGAACAATTACCCTTCAGTGGAATACACCATCCTTAGTCCCAATCACATCCCACAAAGCCTTCACAGCTTAGTTTATAATTAAATTCCATAAAAAACGTCAGATGTCAAACGTCTAAACAAAACAACAAGACATCAATTGGAGGTTAAATATTGAGTGACTAGCTGTCCCACGCGGCTTCGCTCCCGTCAACTGGCTACGTACCTACCCTACACCTACCCTACACCTACCCTACACCTACCCTACACCTACCCTACACCTACCCTACACCTACCCTACACCTACCCTACACCTACCCTACACCTACCCTACACCTACCCTACACCTACCTTACACCTACCCTACACCTACCCTACACCTACCCTACACCTACCCTACACCTACCCTACACCTACCCTACACCTACCCTACACCTACCCTACACCTACCCTACACCTACCCTACACCTACCCTACACCTACCCTACACCTACCCTACACCTACCCTACACCTACCCTACACCTACCCTACACCTACCCTACACCTACCCTACACCTACCCTACACCTACCCTACACCTACCCTACACCTACCCTACACCTACCCTACACCTACCCTACACCTACCCTACACCTACCCTACACCTACCCTACACCTACCCTACACCTACCCTACACCTACCCTACACCTACCCTACACCTACCCTACACCTACCCTACACCTACCCTACACCTACCCTACACCTACCCTACACCTACCCTACACCTACCCTACACCTACCCTACACCTACCCTACACCTACCCTACACCTACCCTACACCTACCCTACACCTACCCTACACCTACCCTACACCTACCCTACACCTACCCTACACCTACCCTACACCTACCCTACACCTACCCTACACCTACCCTACACCTACCCTACACCTACCCTACACCTACCCTACACCTACCCTACACCTACCCTACACCTACCCTACACCTACCCTACACCTACCCTACACCTACCCTACACCTACCCTACACCTACCCTACACCTACCCTACACCTACCCTACACCTACCCTACACCTACCCTACACCTACCCTACACCTACCCTACACCTACCCTACACCTACCCTACACCTACCCTACACCTACCCTACACCTACCCTACACCTACCCTACACCTACCCTACACCTACCCTACACCTACCCTACACCTACCCTACACCTACCCTACACCTACCCTACACCTACCCTACACCTACCCTACACCTACCCTACACCTACCCTACACCTACCCTACACCTACCCTACACCTACCCTACACCTACCCTACACCTACCCTACACCTACCCTACACCTACCCTACACCTACCCTACACCTACCCTACACCTACCCTACACCTACCCTACACCTACCCTACACCTACCCTACACCTACCCTACACCTACCCTACACCTACCCTACACCTACCCTACACCTACCCTACACCTACCCTACACCTACCCTACACCTACCCTACACCTACCCTACACCTACCCTACACCTACCCTACACCTACCCTACACCTACCCTACACCTACCCTACACCTACCCTACACCTACCCTACACCTACCCTACACCTACCCTACACCTACCCTACACCTACCCTACACCTACCCTACACCTACCCTACACCTACCCTACACCTACCCTACACCTACCCTACACCTACCCTACACCTACCCTACACCTACCCTACACCTACCCTACACCTACCCTACACCTACCCTACACCTACCCTACACCTACCCTACACCTACCCTACACCTACCCTACACCTACCCTACACCTACCCTACACCTACCCTACACCTACCCTACACCTACCCTACACCTACCCTACACCTACCCTACACCTACCCTACACCTACCCTACACCTACCCTACACCTACCCTACACCTACCCTACACCTACCCTACACCTACCCTACACCTACCCTACACCTACCCTACACCTACCCTACACCTACCCTACACCTACCCTACACCTACCCTACACCTACCCTACACCTACCCTACACCTACCCTACACCTACCCTACACCTACCCTACACCTACCCTACACCTACCCTACACCTACCCTACACCTACCCTACACCTACCCTACACCTACCCTACACCTACCCTACACCTACCCTACACCTACCCTACACCTACCCTACACCTACCCTACACCTACCCTACACCTACCCTACACCTACCCTACACCTACCCTACACCTACCCTACACCTACCCTACACCTACCCTACACCTACCCTACACCTACCCTACACCTACCCTACACCTACCCTACACCTACCCTACACCTACCCTACACCTACCCTACACCTACCCTACACCTACCCTACACCTACCCTACACCTACCCTACACCTACCCTACACCTACCCTACACCTACCCTACACCTACCCTACACCTACCCTACACCTACCCTACACCTACCCTACACCTACCCTACACCTACCCTACACCTACCCTACACCTACCCTACACCTACCCTACACCTACCCTACACCTACCCTACACCTACCCTACACCTACCCTACACCTACCCTACACCTACCCTACACCTACCCCAGCGCATGCAACAAAAGCTCTCAAAAAGTTATATTTTTGCCCGTTTTTGCAACATTTTTCATTTATGCTCGGCTCCTATTGGTTGTAGCGTGATGTTATATAGCCTATAACCTTCCTCGATAAATGGACTATCCAACACAAAAAGAATTTTTCAATTCCAACCAGTAGTTCCTGAGATTAGCGCGTTCAAACAAACAAACAAACAAACAAACTCTTCAGCTTTATAATATTAAGTATAGATTTGACCTATTAATTTCAACCAAGTGTTAGAACACTATGCAATATGCTAAATTAGAATTTAGCATATTCATTTATAAAATTGGCGTATTTTCTTTTAATTTATGATTTTTATTAAATTTACTTTTTAAATTAAGAAAACGCCTAGTAGCTATAGGAAATGAATTGCCAAGTGTCTGTCAGGAACCTCCTTCAATGGCATCATTACTGAAAATCTACCATCAGGTAAGCGACAAGTATTTTTATTGAATTGAGATTCGCAAAACAGTTGCATCTGCAGAATAAATATTAGCTTCTGAAGGTACATCTTCAACCTCCCAGAATTTAATTAAAGAATCATTTAAATCTTGCTGAATATTTAACCTTTTTTGAACAAAGTTACAATGTATTTTCTTATTATTGTGGCTCTGCCCTGTCCAGCCACTATCCAACCTAGTATGCTATCTTGAAAGACAGGACTGTTGGTGCCTAATATAGATACTACGTATCAGACGACCCACTCCCATAGAGAAAAAATGGTAATTATAGGCGACTGCATGAAAGCAATCTACGCTCTCGTAGACCACTCCGGGTCCCACCTTTACGGAGAGGCAATCGTGGACGACGATTAGAATGGGTTCGGAACCACGTGGACTGGGGCCGTGAGCAATGGTCCAATGTGCTGTTCACGGATGAATCCAGGTTCGGCTTCCATCCAGATTCACGAAGGACGCGTGTTTAGCGAGTTCCTGGACGATGGAGCCGTCTTCAGAACCCTCAGGAAGTTCACCCATACCAAGGAGGAACAATTATGGTTTGGGCAGGAATTCGTCTTGGAGGACGGACGGATCTCGTTTGGGTGCGGGGCAATATGACGGCAGAACGATACGTCCAACAGGTGCTGGGGCCCGTAATCTTGCGCCACAGAACACAAATGGGGCAAGATTTCCTGCTCATGCACGACAATGCCCGGGCACACACGGCGAGAACGGTAGCAGCTTGGTTACATACACACAATGTTAGGGCCTTAGACTGGCCTGCTCAATCGCCAGATCTAAATCCCATTGAGCATGCGTGGGATATGCTGCAAAGAAGAGCTCTGAAGAAAGTTCCTGAAAATCTGGCTACAGAAGATCAACTTTTTGCGCACCTCAGAAGGACATGGGACAATATTCCGCAGCAAGACATTGACAACCTTGTTCTGAGCATGCCGAATCGTTGCCGATGTGTTATGAACATCATGGGTGATTTCTCAGACTACTAACTTCAAGTTTATAAACCACTGACCTCTAATATACAAGTACGCTGGACTTCATATTACCGATGACAAAATTAAGACATTTGATTTTTGCCATTTTGGCGCTGATAGCAACGTGACTTAACGTGAGATTCCATGGAACTAATATTAGAGATGGGACATAGCCTTCGGTATAAAAATACGTGTGAATAATTTAATACGTAAGAGAAAAAGAAAATCCCAATTATTTTAATTGAGATTCATTTCTAAGTAATAGAAAACTTGCTGTAAAGGTTAACTAAAAATACTTTCAATCAGATTGCAAGCTATAAACTACTACAGTTACTACTTGCTACTAAAGTTATAGCGCATTACTCTCAGATCAGTGAGATTTAAATATGGGGATAGGCTAACAACTTATCCTTAAAACTAGTATATTTGAGCAAGTATCTGCTCGCTCAAGTATACTAGTTAGTTAATACTTACATTTACAATAGTTTGGATTGATGGATTTGGATACTGTATCTGTAGTGTTAAGGTGCAAATAAGAGTGACATCGCATTCCAGCGACGTGAAGACTAATATCAGTTTTCAACTCTGTTTCAGATGCAGATATAAATTGTTTGACTTAAAAACATTTGTTAATACAATTATAATTATCATGATATTATTCCAGAATTAATTCCAGACAGGAACGAGGTGATTGATACAAGAAGAGAGAGGCCTGTGCTCAGCAGTCGGCGAAGTCGGACTGTGGATGATCATGATGATGATTCCAGAATTTGGTTTTTAACATAATTATTATTACTGATTATTAGGCATTCGTATAACATTCATCACTAATACCAATATGAGATATTTAGTTGCAACATATTATGAGAAGTCAATACAGTAGATGAGAATAAAAATAATATAATATTTCCAGGCGAATATATTAGTATTACCTAATCTTGAGAAATATCGGTATAAACCTATCTCTAAATGTGTCAATTTTAGTTCCTGAGAACCTCGAGTGGGGCGCTTTGATTCTGCACAAAAATCAACTGTCATTTAATCTAATATATTTAGTCCAGCGTACTTTTATGATAGAGGTCAGTGTTATAAACACAAATTAAATGATTTTTCTATTTATTTCAGTTTTTACTCATAAATTAAAAGTTAATTCATATACGGTTTCCGTCTATGCTTCATTTTTTTCCATAAAATCCTGAAATTTTAATCGAAGTACCTTAACCATTATTAAAAAATGGTAGAATATTAAATAACGTATCTTTTAAATATATACATGTCACATAAATAATTAACACATTGATAGTAATTCGCTTTTTTTAAAATATCCCTAGACCGTGTTGATGTGTGTATTTATTAAATGCCTTTTGTTGCATCCTCGGAAGAGATTTTTCCATCAATCGGGATACATCTGTGCCTTTAATTATTTTATTTAATATACAACACCAGTTAAAAATTACTAATTTTATCCCATGGTCAAGGAAGGCCGTTGCAATTTCTTGTTTATGTTTTTCACAAGAAAGGAAGTCAAATGAGTACTTAAACATAATTTGGCTTTTTATTATTTTTGAAATGTAATTTTTTGCGGGTGAATGTTCTAAGTACTCATTTGCTTCCTCTGTGACTACTCCGAACGCTCTCACTGCATTTTCAGAAGGGTAGGCCAATTTCATTTTCTTTATAGCTTTGAATTCTTTTTTTTGCACCCAATTATGAATAGAGCTAACCTCGCGCGTTGTTAGATCGGCTACGCATTTCTCACACTTTATTTTTGAGAAAAATTTCTTGTGGCCCACCCTGCTGTATATGCTCTTGCATGTACATTGAGGCGTTCCTGAGCAGCAGATCGCGGCACCGTTCCTGACGTATGGGGATCTACATTAATTTCACCCAGATACTGCACATCCTCTTTTTCGCAAGGTACAAAAAGTTGCTTCAGTTTAACCAACTGGTCTACTGGATCATCTTCACAATTAAATGAATCTGAGTGAAATTTTATAAATCTTGTTATTAGTAATGATCTGAAGGTGTTGACGAAGGTGTGGCAATTCGGGTTATTATTTCTGAAAATAAACGCGTAAAATAGCGCGGGCGGATTATTTTGACGTTTTGCTTTTGGAAGAATTGCCACAGCCTTAAATAACTTTCAAGGGTTACAATCCAATTTTTTAATGAAGGCACAGTTGTTTCCCTACCTTTAACATCCACAAAACGTATTTCTTTTATTTTTTTTTATAGCTTCTTGCCAGAATCGTTGGTGTGGTGACCCTGATGTACAGGCCGCGCGTAAGGGTTTCCCTCTTGACGTCTTGCTGTTTAAACTCGCACCATTCACCGAGTCGAACAGATCGTCAAAAAATGATACTGTTTCAGCAGTACTTTCAAAGATAGAGTTAACTCCTCTCCCATCTGCATATTGGGCTGGAATAAATAACACTTGATTTGTAAGTTAAAGAAAAAGAGATCAGAAATAATAAAATAAGATTATGGACCGGTATAAATAAAAAAACAGCTTGATTGTATTATAATTATTATAGCTGGTGCAAATGCTAGTATACAGAGTGAAATTGAATTCATGCGACACCTCTTAAAGGGTCCACAGTGTAATTTGTTCATAATGATGAGTACAATGACCCCTTAAGAGGTGTCGCATTAATTCAATTTCACCCTCAAAATTTAGAAAAAATCTATTAATATAACAGAAATACTTACCAAATTGAGATGTGTAAGTCACGAGTAGCTGCAACCGCTTTGCTGATAACTCGAGCACAATTCTTCACCTTCAAAGAAATAAGCAATGATTAATATAAAAATTACTGAGTTGCGGGTGCGTACAAACATTTAAACTCACATACACAAAGCGGAAATTGCGCAGATATTTTCAAAATAAATAGAGTAGAGTTGTTTCAACACTTCTCCCTTGGATTCGTATACATAATATAGGTAAATATTATAGTAAATATGTATGTATGTAGTTTATAACCTACGTATTTATGTACTTTTGTATCTATTTTAGTTATAAAGCGATATGATACATTTTTAAATAAAAAATAATCTTTGTTCCTCTCAAACAGAGCACCTGCCATCAAATCTCTTCACCACCCTTGGTTGACTGGTAGAGAATGCCTAAGGCATTAAGTCCGCCTTAGTACTTTTTTTGAGTGTGACAAGTTTAAATAAATATTTGTTCCGTGCGGGAATCGAACCCACGACACGCAGTGCAGCAGTCAATCGCTTAATCACTGTGTCAACCGTGCCGTCAAGATACACTATGAGGAAAAGTTTTAATTCATTATATCTAACTTACTTTCATATTTTTAATTTTTTCTGGTATAACCAGTTAGTCATTCAGTTTGGGCATTAGTCTCATTTGGGCATGACTGCAATCTGTCTTATAAATTTCGCAAATGTCGCTCCACTATGAAATTTTTCCTTGGAATTTTATATTTTTCGTTAGTTAATTGTTTCTTAACCCTTTAATTAAGTGTGGTGGATCAAAAATTACACTTATTTTGTTCCCTTGCATTTCAATGACGCCATCTAAAACAGAAATAATATTACCACCATTATATTATGTATAATAACATTTTTCTTCTTCTTTTTCGTGTGGTTAGTGATTATAATATAATAACATTAATAACCATTTAAAAAAGGATCAGTCATTTGGTATATTGAAGATTTTTTTTAAACTCCCAGTCTGATTGTTTTTAAATATTTGAATATAATCGATAGGTATATCTGTATTTTCATCAGCCAATAATTGATCTCTCCTTGTTTCTTCAAGAAGACTATGGCGGACTGAAAAAGACCAGCATCAATGCATGCAGTAATGACCGTTTTTAAAATGGTTTTTAGTTGGACGGATGACGTTGAGCCCTTGCAGAAGTAAAACACAATAGGCTGCCTTCATTTGTAAATGGCTCCTCTTAGCATAAATGCTAGAGCATGGTCTGCAAAGTCATCAGTCTTGCAATTTAAGTCTACGAAGCCATGGATTATGTCTCCATGTTTATCATATGTGAGTCCCGGTTCTAGGGCCATCTCGTCAAACAATATTGAGCAATATTTTTTATTCTTACACCAAGTGCTGAAAAGAAAAATATTTATGTTTATCTTCAAATTAAATAAAATTTCATAAATATGAATCTATCAATAAATATTATAAACCCTAATAACAAATCAATCTTAACTCTTGCTTTATAGCTTCAAATATTTGAGGATTAATTCCAGTGCCAATATTCAAACCCGAAATCATTTTATTTAATGTGGTTTTAGAGGGGAGAATAAATATTTTCTGTAAAAATTTGTAACATCTCGGGCTCTGTTTTAATATTGAGAGACCATTCAGGTTTTCTTCGTCAGTAAATCGACGACCTTTTGAACCCTTTGTGCACTGCTTCAATTGCATCCACATTATCGTTTTTGCCAAAGGATTCATATTTTGAGTCAGCTTTTCAAAAGATTTCTCTTTTGAAAATTTGAGAGCCCTCTTGGCCCTCCGACTAAAATTGAGTTGTCTCTTTGACCGTACATACTCCTTGTAGAGTTTCCTACATTTGGGAGTAAGATTTTTTTTTGTTTTGAGAAGCCTTCCTTTCCTCAATTTTTTGGGAGTTATAAGGATGGCGTCATAAGGAGGTCTTCGTTCAGCTATAGGACTTGAACCTGTGTAATAAAACATAATTTAAGCAATTTAAAGGAGAATTTTATCCAAAATATGTATTTTAAAGCATATTTTTAATGTTATATGATTTAAATCAATGTAAATAAACTCCTGAATATATGTTTGAAACATCATAGCAAGTTTTCACCTATTTACTGACATATTACTTTAAAAAAAAATGCTGTTACTTGTACTGTGTAGTAGTGTTCAAGACAGGATGCATAAAAGGAATATAAAAACTTTAATTTTATACATACCAATATTACTCAATTCATTTTCTTCATCTGCTGTACCAGAAACATCATCATTATACCTTAGCATCTTCGATGTTGAAGGCATTGATAATGACTGATCTGTAAATATATTACATAAGCAATTTTAAAAACTAAAAACTATACACGATTGATCATAGCAAATTTAAAATCAACTATAACAGTAAGAACATACCTGTTACACTTCCATTATTTGCTGTGACATAAATTGAGGACACTTCATTATGAGTTGTTGGTTCTTCTGATAGTAGAGGCACTGCGAGTGAGATATATAGAATAGAATAGAATTTATCTTTATTCAAGTATCATCGACTCAAAAGATGGTTAGTAAAACTTACAACTATGTTAGTAACACAGATACTAACAAACTGACACTACAAAAACAAAATAACAGTGAATCACCGTAATAATGAAATATATGAAATATTAAAGTACATATTATTTTTTATATGATAAAATCAACAAAAACAGTCTACTTTTGTTTTATAATAATGATCATTAGGTTCACATGAATATATTTGAATTTTTTCATCAAAATTATGAAAATATCAGTCTTACCAGGCATACGGGCATAAGTATGGTCATCATGTTGCCTCTTCCGAGAATAGTTGTGATCATGATTCTTATAAACATCTGAATAAATAAATGTATACATTAGTATTCTAACTACGTGGAAAGGCTCATTTAATAATGAACCTTACCACATAATCAATATAATCATAATCAATATGGGGTGATAAAGCGGTGATCAATACTGTTTACAGTTATGTGCTTTTTCTCATTTCTGATGGGGCAATATTATCATGAGCGTCCACATCTACACTACGGCATCACAATAACACAGGGAAGTAAAATGTAAGGAAATACATGAAGACGCTTCAGATCTTTATTAATACAAACCTTCGTCAACTTTTGTGGGTATTCCAGAGGTAATTTCAAAGGCCGAAAACAATGACGATTGACGGATAAGCATCAACTTTGAGCCTATTCTTCTCACTGATGAACCATTTTTCAAAGTGTTTCTGGCACACACATAGTTTATGAAGTTTTTGCGAACTTAAGGTGCGCAAATATTCACTAATTTCAAAGGCCGAAAACTATGACGATTGACGGATAAGCATCAACTTTGAGCCTATTCTTCTCACTGATGAACCATTTTTCAAAGTGTTTCTGGCACACACATAGTTTATGAAGTTTTTGCGAACTTAAGGTGCGCAAATATTCACTGTTAATGCTCAGAAGCCACTTTTTGAGTTTTATCTCACTAATAGGAAACGGATGCATTTTAACGTCCTTTCGTTTAGTACCACAATGTTCAATACAACACTTGTTGTACATCTTGCACTAGGAATACAAAATATTATATCACTGAGAGGATAAGTACGGAAATTAATCAACGCAGACTACTCGATCAGCAACAAAACTAATGGCTCCTGTTCAATGTTAACCTTTGAACATCGAATCAGCACTTGGCCCGGCGACGACTACACGAGCGGCCTAGTTAAAATAATAACTGAGTTGCATCTTACACGCATGAAACACATACAACTTTGTATAATAGTGTGTATTAAGTTAAATTAGTATATAAGCTGTACATCTTGTAAAATAAACCAGATTTGAATTTTATATTCTTGTCTCATTACCCCTCACTGTGGCCAAGACACCTTTAGCCATCTCTGATCAGTCTCGTGAGTCTGCGAGCTGGCAGTGAGTTTATCCTTCCCGAACCTGGACATCCTGTCTACTATCCGTCTGTAACCTTAGGTCGCATGGTGCAGACATCCTGAACTTATTTATATATTTATATATCACTACTAGGTATATGGTAGGTTAGGGCTGTAGGGCTTATAGGGATTATAGTCGTAGGGACTGTTAGGCTTATAGGTTCAGTAGGCGCGTGACGTATCATATCCCTACATGTACTAACGCACCCTCAACAGTATTGCGACCTCACGTGACATCTGTTTGGAGTGGTTAGACATTTTGGTCCTTCGAGCATTTGAAATTTCTTTCAATCACGCGGTCCCCTTATTACTGTAGGAATTGACTTTGACAGACTTGACTATTGAGTTAGGTAGATAGGGCCGTTAGAGAAGTGGGAAAGAAGAGCACTATGGAGATACAGGAAGTTAACGAACTAATCAGGAGCCAGGAAGCGGATTACAGTGAGATCAAAAGGATAGTCTCAAACCTGAAAAAGGACTCGCCCACAAGGAAAACGGAAAAATACCTCAACGAACGGGAGAAAATATTAGACCAGGTTTTCCAGCGAGTTCAAGAAAACCACTTGAAACTACAAGATCAAGAGATCTTGTCAACTCATAAGTACATTACTACAAACTACTTTGGTAACATTAAGAAATGTTACGACGAAGGAATCAACTACCTCAGAAAATGTGAGGAAAGACTACAACACGTACAAAGTATTTATGAACCACGACTTCTAGACGAAGATGAAGACAAGGGGGTTGTCAGTAGCCCAAAACTGTTTATACAACTGTTCCGAATGTCACAGATATCCAAGAAAATATCTCAGGCTAAGGAATCCATTACTCAGGATAAGCCAATATGGCATTTACAGACACTATTACAAACCTTACAAAAACAATGGCTAGAAATTGAAGAGACGCACATCGAATTACTGATGGCTGAAAGCACACTGGACAATAGCTATTTCAAGGATAATTGCTTCGAGAATACACAGACAGATTATGACATTATCATAAATTTGTTAGAAGCAAGAATAATCCAAAACTCGGGTGAAAAAGCTATGTCGACAAAATCGTCAGTAAAACTTCCACGAATAAATATTCCCATATTTGCGGGGAACTATGACTCTTGGTACACATTCCAAGATTTGTTTAGAAAAATAATTCACGAAGATAACTCAATTTCTTCTACAGAGAAAATGCAGTATCTTAAAACACACGTAAAAGGCGACGCAGCATGATTAATACGTCACTTAACAATTAGCGAAATAAATTACGAAACAGCTTGGAAATTGCTTACGCAGAGATATGAAGACGAGCGCATGATTGCTACTAAGTTTATTGACAAATTATTAGATTTACCTAAAATGCAATGAGCAAACGCGGTACAATTACGAGACATGCACGACACTATAAATGAATGTCTTGAGGCACTGAAAAATCAAGGCATAAATACACCATCTTGGGGCCCTCTATTGATAAGAATAGTCAGTAGAAAATGGGACGAGGAAACAAATACCAAGTATGAAGACCAATTACAAAACAGGAATAAATTACAATCCTTCGACGAGATGATGAAATTCATGGAAAACCGTTTCAGTTGTCTTAAGTCATTTGACGGGTCGTTATCACATACTAATGGTCAACAATCACGTAATAAACAAACATCGGAAAAATATAAACGCTGTTGGCATTGTCAAAGTATGGATCATAGTATTCATTCTTGCCCTAGTTTCAAAGAGTTATGCGTCAGCGACCGATACAAAGCCGTCACGGAAAAAAGAATGTGCAAGCGTTGCTTAAATCACGATGATCGGAAACAGTGTGTGAGTGCAGTTTACAAACAATGCGATATTTGTCAACATAAGGGGCACAACACATTATTACACCAATCTAAACCGTTTCAAAATAGTAATAACGCCAAAAAATACACAACAAAAAATGTAGGAATAGAGAAGCCTCAAAATATAACAACGTCGAATTTATCGGCAACAAATACCAACACTAAAAATACAACTTTACTCGCTACCGCTATAGTAAAAACTACCTCTTATGACGGGATGCCGCAGTTGTTGAGAGTGTTATGTGATCAAGGATCAGAAGCTTCATTTTGCACTGAAGAAGTGGCACAACTGCTGGCTTACCCACGTCAAAAAATCCGAGCCGAAATAAAAGGAATCGGAGATGAAAAACCAAAAACATCAAACCATACAATCAACATTACTTTACAACCAAGGTACTCTAGCGATTATAAACTGCCAGTAACGCTAATAATACTACCAAAACTAACAAGTTCATTACCAAGGCATGACTTAAAACAATTACAAGAAAAAATCTTGGATAATGCGCTGATAGCTGACCCAACTTATTATAAAAAGGGACCAATTGATATAATATTAGGTGCCCAAGACCATAGCAAAATACTACTACAGGGTTTCGAAAGACTACGGGACGGAATTATCGCTCAAAACACACAGTTAGGGTGGATTTTATCCCGATGACACGAATAGTGGAGCCAAAATACTGAGTATGGTGGCTTGCACTGAAGAGGTACGACAACTTACGAAATTTTGGGAATTAGAAGAAATTCCACAAAACTACAAACTCACACAGGACGACCAGGCCTGTGAAAACTACTATAAAGAAACAACGATAAGAAACCTAGATGGAACATACACGGTACGACTTCCGTTTAAGGATACAAACTTAAACTTAAACATAAACGGCGAATCGCGCAAAAAGGCCGCTGCTCGCCTCTTACAACTAGAACGACAGTTCGCAAAAAATGAAAATTTACGACACCAATACATTGAATTTATGAACGAATATTTACGTATGGGTCATATGAGAAAAGTAGATACAAAAAACTACAACTTAGGAAAATACTACATACCACATCAGGCAGTAATTAAGGAAGACTCACTTACTACAAAGTTACGCGTGGTTTTTGATGCGAGCAGCAAAAGCAGCACAAAAATAAGCCTTAACGACAATATGTATAAAGGTCCACGACTACAACAAGATTTATCCACTATACTGCTACGATGGCGAAAACATAAGTTTGCCTTCATGGCGGATATTATGAAAATGTACAGGTTCATAAAAATTAATGATTTAGACTTCGCACATCAAAGAATATTATGGAGACTTTCTCCCAAACAAGCAATTAGTGAATATGAACTTACAACAGTTACATACGGTACAACTAGCGCACCTTATCTTGCGGTACGAACACTACAACAACTTGCCATAGACGAAAAAGTTAATTACCCAATGGCGAGTCAAGCTACATTACAAGATTTCTACGTGGATGATATTTTGTCTGGAGATTCCCAGGAAAGCACAGCTAAAGAACTTCAAAGTCAGCTAATATCCATGTTAAACAAGGGTGGCTTTAAACTTAGAAAATGGTCGTCAAACAGTTCAGAGCTCCTCGAAAATATACCTGCGGAAGACAAAGACGATCAACTACTCAAGCTACCATTAGACGAGTCCAGGAAGTCATTAGGCATTTCATGGTCACCACGGGAAGACAGTTTTTATTTTCAAATAACTATAATGGAAAAAGAAAAACCAACAAAAAGATGGATTATGTCAGAAGTAGCGAAAATATTCGATCCCCTGGGTTGGTTAGCACCAATTATAATTAAATTGAAGCTGCTTATACAAGAACTGTGGACTAACGAGATAGGATGGGATCAACCTGTTGATAACATACTCCAGAAAAAATGGATTGAAGTACAAAAACACCTTAAAAGTATAGAAAAAATAAAAATTCCGCGGTGGTGTCACATAACTGATAGCACAGAGAATGAACTATATGGTTTCAGCGACGCGTCCGAGAAAGCTTACGGAGCGGTCGTATATAGCCGTGTAAAAATCAATAACAACTACTACATTACATTATTACAAGCAAAATCAAAAGTGGCACCGAAGAAACAAAAGACTACTCTACCTCGTCTCGAGTTATGTGCAGCACTCCTACTAGCCAGTTTGATCGAAAAAGTTAAAGAAGCGCTCAATTGTAAGAATATCACGATATCTTGTTGGACGGATTCCATGATCACCTTAGGCTGGATAAGAGGAGAGCCTGGACGCTGGCAAACTTTCGTAGCTAATCGGGTATCACAAATTAGACAACTTGTACCGAACGCAGAGTGGAACCATGTAATATCTGCTGATAACCCAGCTGATATCATTTCAAGAGGCCTTGAGCCGGAAAAACTTGTTAACTATTCCTTATGGTGGAATGGTCCACTATGGTTAAAAACCGATCAGATACCCACCACGAGACGTATGCCACAGCCGACTGAGGAAATCAAAAAGTGTCACACAGTTACAAGTGTTACAACTGAGATAGAAAAGAACGATCTCTGGAATAGATTTTCCAGTTTAAATAAAATGTTAAGGGTGTTATCTTACTGCTATAGATTTGCAAACAAGCAAACAATAAATAAACCAATTTCTTGCGTTGAATTAAAAAAGGTAACAAAACGAATAATTCTGAAAATACAACAACAGGAATTCGAAGAAGAATTGAAAACTATACAAAGAGGACAGCCTATGAAGAAAAATAAAAAGCTATCCACTTTAGATCCATTTATAGACGAGGATGGATTACTAAGAGTTGGAGGCAGGTTACAAAACTCTGGATTGCCTTACAACCAGAAACATCCAATACTGTTACCATACAACCATCATGTAACGTCACTAATTATACAAGACGCACATTTAAAAACGTTGCATGGAGGCAACAAATTAACATTAGCATATTTACGACAAACATACTGGATCATTAATGGAAAAAGAAAAGTGAAGAGCGTTATTAACAAATGTGTGAAGTGCATACGATACAAAGCAGACACAAACTCGCAAAAAATGGGAATCCTACCAAAAGTACGAGTGACGGAATCATATCCATTCAGTCATACTGGAGTGGATTATGCAGGTCCAATACAAACCAGAACTATGAAAGGAAGAGGTCACAAGTCTTACAAGTCATACATTGCTGTCTTTGTATGCCTAGCAACAAAAGCAATACACCTAGAATTGGTGGGAGATTTGACAACAGAAACATTTATCGCTGCACTACGCAGATTCATGGCACGTAGAGGTCATGTGTCACACATGTATAGTGACAATGCAACAAATTTCGTAGGTGCAGCCAACTTCTTACATCAAGAAATATTACAAATCACGCAATCGCCGCAATTCCAAAGCGCAATAACAAACATAGGAACTGAGTGGCATTTTATTCCTCCGTCATCTCCACATTTCGGTGGCATTTGGGAAGCTGGCGTAAAGTCAGTGAAACATCATTTACGACGAGTAATCGGAGATACGACTCTAACATACGAGGAAATGACCACCTTACTACACCAAATTGAAGCGTGTTTGAATTCAAGACCATTGTGTGCGCAAACCGAAGATGTTAATGACAACACTATACTAACTCCAAGTCATTTTCTTATTGGCCGAGAAGCAGTAGGAACACCAGATCCGATGGAAAACATTAATACTGACTTAATGAATAGATGGAAACAGATACAAAAGATGAAAAAAGATTTTTGGAACAGTTGGACAAAAGACTATCTACATCAACTTCAGCAAAGATACAAGTGGAAACAAGCACATGAAAATGCTAAAATTGGAACTGTAATACTAGTAAAAGATGACAATGTAAAACCAAGTAAATGGCCGTTGGCAAAAATCACAGAAGTCCACCCGGGAAATGATGGGGTAGTTAGAGTGGTAACAATTAAAAAATCAACAGGAGCTGAACAGAAGAGATCAATTCATACATTGATCCCGCTCCCTGTAAACGAAAACAAAGAAATTGGTACAACGAGTAAAGACATACAAACGGCTACACAATGTAACATATCAACAGCTACCACAAACAGAAGAGGTATACGATCACCGAAAAATTGGATAAAGGATTTACTATTACAAACAATACTTGTTTTATTAATTGGCACCGTATCAAGTACGCCTACATACACATTAAAAAATATAGATCCAGGATTGTATGTGGAAAAAATAGGAACTGCAACTATCAATCGAGGAATGTTTAGAATTGAAACAGACTACGAGAGAGAAAGTTTAGAACTAGACCAAGGAAAGATTGAAAAAATAACGTCACAATTCCAACAATTTTGCATAAATACGAATTTTATCACCATTTAAACGAAGAAAAAACAAAGTTTAAGACAACAAAAGGATACCTAACAGAAATAAGAAATAATAGGAAGAAAAGAGGTGTATTAGGTCAACTCTTAACATCGGTGTTTGGAGTTAATGACGAAGTATACAGAGACATAGATACATTAAATAACAACCAGCAGAAACTTATTGATGCTGCCAACCATCAAACAAAAATAATGATATCTACAATCACAGCTGTAAACCAAACTGAAGAGCAAATCAAAAAAAAGCTAGATAAATTCCAAGCAAAACTAAATGAAGCAATATCATTTATGAATCAGAACAATGTTTGGTATAAAAAGATTGACAACAACCACGTTAAAATACAAGTAATGCAAGCCTATGAGTTAGCAAACAATTTCATCAATGAAATAATGGATTACTATACAGGTTTACTTGAAATTTATTTACAAAAAGCAAGTGTATATAGCATATTAACACCAACACATGTCAGCAACATAATAAAAACGGCTAATCAAAAGTTACCATCAAACTTAAAAATCATTCAGGATCAAATACTACAGACTGAGATGAATGTAAATACTACTCACATAAGAGTATATGCTCACTTTCCAATACACGACGTAACAAAGTATACACTCATACATGTCACGCCTATTCCAGAGAGGAAAACTGATGGATCGTTCGAGTGCTTCTCTATTCAGCAGACTTTCATGGGGTTCGACTACAACAACGAGCGTTACTTTGAACTGAGTCAAGAAGAATTTAAAGATTGTCTTCATAGCAATACAGAATTTGTCTGCTATCCTGTAGCTGTCAAGAACATGCAATTAAATAAAAATTGCATAGTTGATCAACTTTTTAGAACTGAGAACTACACACAAACTCAATGCACGTCAGAAATCTACAAAATGTCGACAGATATTGTATGGAAGCAATTATTCATGCAAAACACTTGGCTCTTCGTAACGACAAAACCAGTAGCCATATCGATTGTGTGTGACGGACAAAGACAAGAAATAACGATTCACGATGTTGGAGTTCTACATATCGCCGAGAATTGCGTTATTAAAACACTTAAAAACATACTTGCTGCAAAAAGAACAACGACTGTGACAGTGCTAGCTTCTTATTCTAAAACAACGAATTTCTCCATTAATACGCAGATTTTACAAACAAACATTAAAGATATATCGAAAGAAGAAGTAGTGTTAGACAGGACAAAAGGAATTTTTGACCATTTAGTCACATCTGAAACTAGCTTACAGACTCAACTAGATAACACAATTTGGAAACAGTTACAGTCTCATACATACATAGCTAGCATCAGTACTTCACTCATAATCATAACTTTAGCATTTGTTTTAATTTATTTTGGTCCACAGGTGTTGAATCGACTTAGAGCCGTCATTACTGCGAGAAGAAACACTGCGCCACCTACTCAATTGCCCTCGATCGTCAGCAACATACCACACACGCAACTAACAGAGCAGCCGTACGGCATACCACGCAGGGTGCCCACTCAAGCACAGCAAACTGGAGAAGGCCAGGCCAGACCATACGAAACCATTGAGCTGTACCAACTACGGTCCTGTCCCTGAGGAGTCGCCAGAATGTTCAATGTTAACCTTTGAACATCGAATCAGCACTTGGCCCGGCGACGACTACACGAGCGGCCTAGTTAAAATAATAACTGAGTTGCATCTTACACGCATGAAACACATACAACTTTGTATAATAGTGTGTATTAAGTTAAATTAGTATATAAGCTGTACATCTTGTAAAATAAACCAGATTTGAATTTTATATTCTTGTCTCATTACCCCTCACTGTGGCCAAGACACCTTTAGCCATCTCTGATCAGTCTCGTGAGTCTGCGAGCTGGCAGTGAGTTTATCCTTCCCGAACCTGGACATCCTGTCTACTATCCGTCTGTAACCTTAGGTCGCATGGTGCAGACATCCTGAACTTATTTATATATCACTACTAGGTATATGGTAGGTTAGGGCTGTAGGGCTTATAGGGATTATAGTCGTAGGGACTGTTAGGCTTATAGGTTCAGTAGGCACGTGACGTATCATATCCCTACATGTACTAACGCACCCTCAACAGTATTGCGACCTCACGTGACATCTGTTTGGAGTGGTTAGACAGCACCAATGGCGGAAAGGTCAAAAAAATTCAAAAAACGCCTAAATTTCACAATGACATTTGTAAATTGTCTATGGTTTTAGCACTGGGTGAAAGAGGGGTGAAGAATGTTAGTAGGGGGCGAGGAAACTTGTCGTATTCCAAACTTTAAAAACATAAACATAGAGTATACGGTTGAATTTTTTTGTTCTAAGTTTGCGTGCCGTGCTCTGAAATTGCTTATTTGTGCAGGATATAGGCTGCACAAAATCGATTTTTGTGCACAAGTCACTGACCTCTATTAAAATACGCTGGACTGGCTATCGCTATCAATTTCATGAGCCTATTTGAAAATCGGCATTTTGGCGCTGACGGCAGCAGTGTGGGGGAATGGAACTAATATATCGATAAAAACTTTTCTGATGTCGACCACAATGATAGAAATATTACCAACGCTATTGTTACAGATTTCCTATAAATGAAATTGGTTTAGGTAATAATTAGCATGTAACATTCGTGTTGTCTTTTATACGTAATATGTTTTTAAAAACGTGAAATACGTTTTATAACATATGTTAAGGTTTACTAAAATTGTAGATAATTGATTTAAAACAAGTAATATAGGCATATATTTTGTTAAATGTTACTAAAACACAGATAAAAAGACATCTCTGCACTAGTTGAGTACCTAACTAAACTAATGAACTATAGATAGTCGTAATAAGCAGATATTTTACGTAGAAAACATAACTTGAAACAGCAGTATCTAGTACTGTTTATGGACTGTAATAATAAGTATCACATGTCCGGTTGACCCCTTCCTTCCTTGTTCTCCTTAATCGGATAACAGTTCACTATAGCATCAATAAATAATAAAATTCAGTAAAATAGTAAATTACTAAGATAGAAATAGTAATTAATAAGATAATCCCTTCCTATAAAGAGTGCACAATAAGATATTATTACTAGTTAGATACCGCATGTTGCCATGTGATAGGAGACACAATAACTTTCTATTAGGTCTGTAATTACGGTAATTAACTTGTAACAACTTAATTACCGCAGGGGAGGGGGACAGGGAAATAAAAAAAAGCATTCTCAAATCACATATTTTACTAAATTAAAAATTACTGTCGAGCCCATATTATTTACCGAGCCAAAAAATGTCTAACCTTCTCTCCAGTTATTAATAAAGAATACCTTTTTGTTTCTGCGAACAAACGGATGTCTATATATTTTGTTACTTTTTTTTTTAAAGAATATTTAAATGACTGTGAAAATTGTCTGAGATATAACTATCTCTCAAATGATCTTCTAGCTCAGGAAATAGTTCATTTATTTTTGTTATGAGGTTCCTTATTACCTTTGCAGTTAGTGGTGCAGGAAAATTCAACTCTATAGGTGGTTTATTGTTATTATGTTTACAAGCTTGTCGGAATAATGATTCCACCATAAAACAAATATTTACTAGACTCACAGAGGGCACAGTTAACCCACCTCTCTGCTTTTGGATAATAAGCGCTACCCCATTTCTAGATTTTTCGTTCGGGCCGCGTCGGTCAGTGCTGACCGCGTTTTAAGAGTGTTTTTGATCCATTCATACAGGCCGTAGGGCAGTGCTATCAAACTAAATCCTATATTCATTGACCCGCGTGGCCCTCTAGTTACGCCAAACTATGATGGTTTTTGAAAAACGTAAAGGACTTAGAAAAAAAACAACAATTACTTAAGAGTGAAATTTTGTATGGCGCGAAATTGGAAAGGCCTTTGTCCTTACCAACCTAACCAACGTATTTTATTTATGTCTTTTCTTATAATATTCGCTAGCTGACTCTTTGATAGTATCATTGTCTGCATTTTCTGTCCTGGTGCCATTTAATAATAAATTCACATCACGACACCAGATATTAATAAAAAATCGAGAACAGAATTCAAATAAAAAGTCAATCAATTCTTCTCTGTGGTCTGGGCAAGACAAAAAGTTAAAATCCACTGCCGTGTACAAAACTGTTTTTGTGTAACTTTTAATTAAAGGCAAATCACTCTTATTTTTTAAAATAAAAGTAAGCACATCTTGAATGGCAGAAAATAATTTTAAAGTATTTAGGGAAGGGTAAGTGAGTGATTTGAATGAAGAGAACTCTCTTATTCTTATATATTCATTTAGATCTGTTGCGTCATGGTTAAATAAAATTTCTTTACATTTCTTGCAACTTTTAAATACTTTTTGTTTTGCCTTTCTCAATACATAACCAGTTACGTAGCTTAGTTGGCTAATGATACTTGGATTACTCCTTTTGTCGTTAAAATCAACAATTTCACAATTAATGTCATCGAAATCTATTTCATTGATTTCTGTTACTACTTTTAAATCTTTATTTAGTAAGCACTCCATAGACTGAAAAATTTTACAGTCATCTTCTTCACAGTTTGACCCTACTGAATGATTACTAGATAAATTATTTATCAATAAGCTAGCAAATGCTGATTCAAAGCCTGATGGTGTTGGAGATACATTTCTGTAACCATGGGAACATCCAAAAAAATTCTCCAATGGATCTTGATTTAAGTGTCGCATCCAGAATGTTTTTACTTTATGCTCTTGGAATAATTTATCTCTCAGAACTTCAATACCTTCCAGCGTACGTAACTAGTTAGTTACCGATGGCACACTACCTTCCCTTCCTTGTTTAAAGACGAATTTAATTGATTTTAATATTCTTTTTGCCCTTGCCCATACTTTACTGTGTTCAGAATTTGGTGTGACTGCTTTTAAAAGTAATTTTCCGCTCCTTTTTTTTGAGTTGTCATGACTGCCATTCATTGAGTCGAAAAGTTCGTCGAAAAACAGCAAGACGTCGGCGGTATCTTTGCACTCCACTGGAAGTATATTTTTGTCTGAAAAATTAGAAATAAAATTAATTGTAGAAATATGAGTTTAAGATACTCTTTGAAGATGATCAAACATCAGCAAATCAAAATTAATTAATACTATTGATCAGATAATCGGTGTTTTAAAATAACTTTAAAAGTAAGCTTATAGCAAGTATATATATATAGTTAGCTTACTTTCGAAGTTTCTGTTAACTAATTATTTGAGTGAGATGAATTTGAAATATCTGCCTATTTGATAGATAATCTTCCATTATAAACATAAGAAATTATAGATTGTAGGTAAATACTATAGAATCAGGAATGTGTATCTGATTTGCCGATTATAATTTATTTCTACTCACCAGCTAGGTATCCCATACTGGTAGCAACAGTTCTGCTGAATATTTGGGTTGCCATCTTAACCTTCATTTTAGGGATTTTCTTTGGGTCAACATGGGCGTCTGTTAAATTTTTCATTAATCTTATTCCTTTATAAGAAGGATTCTCTTCATGGAGTTTTATTAAATGTTCCCATTTTGCAACTTTTACTTCTTTTTCTGTGATGCATTTCATGTCTTTCGTTATTAAATTATTCCTAATACCTTTAATTAGATGTGGAGGATCAAATAGGGGTATAATTTCTTTTCCATTAACTTCAAACATGTTTTGTTTGTAATTTTGATTTCTTCTTATGTAATTAACCTGAGTTTCTTCTATCAATCCATTTATGGCACTGACATTTGTTGTGCCTTGGTCACAGACTGTTGCAAAAATTTTTAATCCGCATTCTTGCAACTCAATTATAATATTTTTTATTAAATATTTTAAATCTGCTTTGGGAGTTGTACCTTTGCAAAATGTGTAAACTATTGGTTGTTTGTAATTCTTCATAAATCCCCTTATCATAAACACGAGCGCATGATCCGCAATGTTTCTCTGTGTTTGTCTTCCATTATTCACAAATCCAGTAATTGCATCTCTTTTTCTATTAAAATCATAATGAGGAGTTATTGATATTTCATCAAATAAAAGGATGCACAACTTTTCGTTTTCTGTCATTTTCTGGACCCTTTTCTTTAACTGGGTAAATATTTTTTTGTTTAATCCTGGTCTTAGACCTTTACAAGAAATGAGTCGACTCAGTGTCGTAGGGGATGGCAAAATAAAAATTTTACTGAGCCATCTATATGCTTTTGGGCCTTGTTTATAAATGCTGAGAGCCATGATTTTTTCATCTCTCGTGAATCGTCTTCAAACAAGGTTGCCAATGTAGTAAACTTTTGCAAACATTTCTGAAAAGTGGTATTTTTAGAAAGTTTCAAGGCTTTCTTCAGTCGTGTGGCATATTTATCTTTCTTTTGTTGTAGCTTTGTAATAGTTTTTTCAGATTTACTATATTAGGTTGTAAGGCAGCTTTCCCTTACCCAACCGGCTAACTCATGGGTAGCAAGTAGCTTGAGACAATTGCAGGGAATAACTCACATGAAGCTGACTGAAGTAAAACACATTTAAGTTTGGTCAACTAATTTAATTCTTCAAGCACACATTCCATCAATACAATATCTTGAGGTTAACAAAGTATGAACCACTCACTTTCTGAAGGGATATAGTTTACCCACAATATTCAATGCTGGAGATATGATTCCTCAAACAGCATCGTTCTCTGTGTAGCTGTCCGTGAGCTTGCTGGATACCAGATGATAACAATAATGCTCGGAACCTTTTGCAAGAGGAGACTGCTGTAGCTTGAACAGCTAGTTGACCATTAGCCTTATTATATATTAAATTATACCTAAAGAGGCATTTGGAGCCCTGCCAAGGAGAAGAAAATTGCATGTTAAGATCAAACGCACATGTGTCATGAAAATGGGCATTCAGACAAATTCAAACTAATACTCACTGCGCCTACTGAAACATTGATTATGATAAGCTTTTCATCTTGACGCTAGCCAGCCTTGCCCCATATAACATCACGTATCTTTTTGGATCCTTGCCTTTGAGGTTATTTTTGGACACCGTCCTCTCAACGCAAGTTCACTCGTAGTAAAGGCTCAAGTCATTGCAACTACCGACCTTGAATACTTTGCTTTTAAGCCATAGGCCTTTTACTAAATTACCATTTTTTTTGTAACCAATGTGAAAAGACTTAACAATTAATTATTATATGTATTGAATTTGTGTGTTTGTTGTATTAAATGATTTCACACAAATAAGATACACATTTTATTATTAATATTTTAAATAGTGTCAAACATACATCAACGCCATCTACATCATCATCAACAAGATACTCAACTTGGGACACTTCAATATTGAACATGTGTCTGACGGATGACGCCAGATGTCGCTAACATATGCACTGGCAATTTTTAACCGCTACAAGGTGCTGAAACAAATAAAAATCTTGTCAAAAGGTCATTAGAAATTACAAATTTAATTAAAATGAACCTGAACTTCTTACTACAAATAATTATAATATATTACTATAATCAATAAAATAAATACATAATGTACCTTTTGTCATTGTTGCATCTGGTTGTTTTAGGGAAATACGTTTTACCCCTGAAGGCTTTGCAGGCACAGCTGAACCTAGAAAATGTGTGTAACAGTGTAATAAAAGTAGTAGTGTTAGTAAGTAATCTAACGTAAGTTATCTATTATTAGTTATCTATTATATACATATTTTACAAAGGTATCTTTGTAAAACATGTATACATATATGTATGTAAGAGTGATTGTTTTACATACATACGTGTATCATGTATACATGTTTACAAACAAGGGGACTCCCATACAAAAAAAATGATTTTCAATTTTTTTTTGTCACCATTAAAACTCTAAAAGATACAAAAGCCAAACTTAGTGTGATTATATTGCAAACTCTATAGTACAACAAGAAATATTAAACACCGGCCAAGTGTGTTCTGGGTCGTTAGTACGGAACCCTATGGGAACCTGCCCGGTTTTTTCTTATTTAGTGTGTGCTTCAGTAATGCAAATAAACTAGAATTTAACGAGAAACATCTGTTTACTGATTCTAAATAATAAACAAAACCAATTATGAAAAGTATTAGAAATTTACCTGTTTCTGTAAGTTTTTGAGGTTCACTGGTCTTGGTGGATATTGGTTCACAGGTCTTAGTGGATATTGGTTCACTGGTCTTGGTGGTTATTGGTTCACAGGTCTTAGTGGATATTGGTCTACTGGTCTTGGTGGATATTGGTTCACTAAAATGAGGTAGACCTGTAAAATAAGTTAACCAGTTATTAAATAAATGTATAGAAATAATGAACAACCAAAATGCTAATGCAAATGGTATAGTAACATTCACCGCACCACATATATACGTACATAAACTCACACCTTTTTCCTTTGGAATTTTTAAATAAGCAAGTAAGCAATAATAAATATCCAAGTTTTAGTGAATGAAAATCGTAAATAAAACTTCTTTTAAAGTAAGAACATAAATTAAAAAATAGGTATAAAATAAATCTGTTTCTGAGGTTGCCAAGCCACACTGCATATAAAAGATTAATGGCACAACTAGATCCTTTAAAATTTTATGAAGTTTGTTTTCTCTTTAAAAATAAGTTTTATTTTGGACCTTGAGTTTATATCAACCATAGCAACATAGGTACTATAAGATTACCTAGTAGATAAAATCATGACTTACCTGTGGATGTGGAAGGTTCAGCAAATGTTGGATTGTAATTGGTCACATTGGTAACATCTGACAATGGTCTTTTACAAGGCATGCCTGTAAATGAAATACATATATTTAAATACCCTGAATTAAATACTAACCCATAAAAATAAATAACAAATAACCATCACTGATTAAATACATACTATCCTTGTCATTACTATGTCAATGAATAGAGATTCACTTAAGTGCTATATAAGTTATGTATGACAAAAATTATCATTAAAAAGTAAAGAGCATAATAAAAATACAAATTTCGAATGCCCTATTCCTATAATTTAAGGCTAGGTATTGGTTAAAATTAAGACTTGTATATTTACCAATAATGAAGCAAAGTGAAGCAAAGAGCTCATAGCTTTGCATAGTATTGAAGTAGCTATCACAGGTAAAATTAACTTGACAAATATATTTATATGCCTATCATCATCATACATATAATAAATCTGTAGAAAAATATTTTTTGTACATCGAAAAAAAATCCAAAAAAAATAGCCAGGGTGTTAAAGGATAACCAACAGAACCCATTTCTAGCATTTTTGGAATTTTTGTCTGTTTGTCTGTTTGTCTGTTTATTTGTGCACGCATCACGTGAAATGTACGAAACCAAAGTAGATAACTTTTATACATAAAAATTGTGCGTATCTTGAAGAATTACTTAGTTTTTGTTTCATCGCAATCGGTTCATTCTATCAAAAGTTAGATGAGTTTAAAGTGTTCAAGAAGTAAAATTATCACAGCTCAGGCAATTCAGTTACTCGGACAGTTGAACTCGCTATTCGATAGATGGCGTTGTGCATTTAAATTCATTTTCTGAATCGCGGTGTTAAGATTTTACGCGAAAGAATGACCCTAGAAAAAAAAAGTAGTATGTATATATTTTAACCGACTTCCCAAAAAGGAAGAGGTTCTATGTTCGACATTATGTATGTTTTTTTATGTATGTTCACCGATATCTCCGTCAAATGTGGACCGATTTTCAAAATTATTTTTTTGTTTGAAAGAGTATGTTCCGAAATTGGTCCCATTTTAATTTGGTGGAGATCTGATGAAGAACTACGAAGATATACAACAGAACTCTTCAATAAATAACGGCAAATCTCTCGGGATTGCTGCAATCGCATGTCTGTTTGTTGTTTATACCATTTCATAACATAACATCACGCCAGTACGCTCTTAAGGGGTATGCAGATCTCTCATTTCACCGGTTATGTTCAAGTTTCATGATATTTGGGTAATATATTCTGGCGTTTTACGAGTAGGTAACTTACTAAACAACTTGCCTATTAGGTAGGTACAACAAAAAGTGAAAAATAAAAAACTTTTTACAAAAAAATACTACCGACTTCCAAATAAAACTACAAAGTGAAAAATAACTTTATTTTTGGAAGTCGGTGTCCATAACGCAATAAATTGGTACCTACGAAAGACACCGACTTCCAAAAATAAAGTTATTTTTCACTTTGTAGTTTTATTTGGAAGTCGGTAGTATTTTTTTGTAAAAAGTTTTTTTGAGTATGTGGAGTAGGCAGGCAGGCTGGTAAGTATGGTAGGGTTGGCAGGCAGATGACGGGAGCGAAGCCGCGGGCACAGCTAGTTTTGGTAATAAAAATGGAGCCATTGGTAAAACAAAACAATTCGTGTTTATAGGAACTGAGCATTAAAAAAGTAGGCACCTGTTTTAGAAATAAGTATAATTATGTTGGTATTTACTAGTTTTATGTGACTATTAGTGGAGCAAAGACTATAATCCAACTAACACTATTGGCCTGCACTATAAATAACAGTTCTCCAAAGAATAAAAGCAAATAAATGTTTCAAATACGTTTTAAGTGCAAAGTAGGAACTGCATTAGCACTTAATCTCGAACTCCTTGTATGATATTTCGTTTCAAAGTGTTTGTGACATACTTTTCTATTTTTAAATACAAACTGGCTATCCAAAACCAGAATATCTCCACCAATTGAGAAAAGCCAGGTTCTAAATCTGCCCTCTTCCTTATTGGGGTTGGGAAACGAATGCAAAATTACATTGCTATCTCCACCTGGAATTAAGACATGACATGTAAGAGATAAATGTTTATTCTTATTCTTACATACTTAACTACTTAACTTATGCTATATTATATTACTATTATGTCTATACATACTTCAGTGATAAAGTTAACAGATAAGTCAGTTAAGAATACTAAAAACTTACGTGATGTAGTGCAATGACGAACACAACATTTGAACGGAGATGCCATAGCGTCAAGTCATGATCGGAAGCAAAATCGAAGTCCAAAATAGTGCGCACGGGTTAATAAAATAAAATAAATAAAAAAAGCCTTTTATTTCTTGCCCATGCATTACAAAAAAATAAAATAAATGGAAAAATAAACTTTGAAAAATAAACAATATTATAATTAAATTATAAATTTAAATGAAATTTGAAAATTGTAAATATAAATTAAAATTTGAAAATTAAAAATGTCAACAAAATTTTTAAAAATTTTCTTGCAATTGAAATTCAATAAAACTTACAAATTTAGAATTAATTAAAAAATTATACCAATCAATTACAACAATATACTGTATCAATATATTTAAATTATAAATCATTCTTCAAATTTCCATTTACATAATAAATTTTAACATTATAAAAGTGCAAGAACTCCTCTTAGGTGAAGGCCTCCTCCAGAGATTGCCATGCGTCCCTATTTCTTGCTACTCTTTCCCAGTCCCGGCCGGCTATGTGAATTATGTCGTCTGCCCATCGTGTTAGCGGCCTGCCCCTCTTTCTGTGGCCTGCTGGCCCTGGCCACGCCGTGGCTCGTATGGTCCATCTATCATCATGCATTCTGGCTAGATGGCCCGCCCATCTCCATTTTAGTATCTGTGAGTAACTTAAGGCATCAATAATATCTGTCTTTTTGCGGATTATGCTATGTGGTATTTTTTGCAGTTTGCTTATCATCAGCATGCTCCTTTCCATACTTCTTTGACTTGTTTTTATTTTGTTTTTTATTTTATGAGTGAACTTCCACGTCTGACATGCATAAGTCAAGGAGGGTAAGATGCATGAGTTCATTATTTTTCTCTTCAGTTGTATGGGAAAATTGCCTTTCAGCACTTCCTTATAACTCCAAAACTTGTTCCAGGTCTTTTGAACTCTTCTGTCTACTTCTTGTTGGTTGTTTAGTGCGCTGAATGATATTTGTTTTCCTAAATAAATATAGTTACTCACATACTCTAGTTGGACATCTTCCAGTTTTATTGTGTCGTGGCTATTGTTTGTCATTGCTTTCGTTTTACTTAAATTTATTTCCAAGCCGACTTCCTTGCTAGCTCTATGCAAGGTGAATATCATATATTGCAGGTCTATAGGATTATCGGTCAAAAGAACAATATCGTCGGCAAACCTTAGATGTGACAGATAGTTTCCATTTATATTGATTCCCAAATTCTTCCAGTCTAGACTGCTTATGACCGACTCTAGCACTGATATGAAGAGGCGAGGTGAGAGGGGGTCGCCCTGCCTGACTCCTCTCTCTATCTTTATTGGTGGTCCTACGTTATCCAATTGTACTCGACTTTGGCTCTTCTCATAAAGATGTTTCAGTATGTTTATATATCTTTGGTTAACATTTTGAGTGAGTAGAGTTTGCCATATTGCTGAGTGTGAAATTGTATCGAACGCTTTTTGGTAATCAATGAAAGCAATGTAGAGCGGTCTCTGAAATTCTTGATACTTCTCGATAACCTGTTCCAATGTGTGTATATGGTCTGTAGTGCTGTAACCTTTTCTAAAACCTGCTTGTTCTATTGGTTGTTTACTGTCCAGTATTTTACTAATTCTCTTTTCTATAATTGAAGAGAATAATAAGCGCACGGGTTAAAACAATTTAAACAGAAATATCGGTGTCCTTTGGGATAGCAGAAGTTGTAGAAAAAGTCACGAAAATAGCAACGTTTTCCCCCCGTAGGGTAGAAAACGTATATTTAGGTTCCAGCCGAAGCTTGACCCACTAATTTATTGTGAGATAACTTCTTGGATTTTACGTGTGGCAACACTGGTTTACCATTGGCCACCCTACCCTACCGAGTGCGTGACGTCACTTCCTAGCTACTCGGTTGATCGCAGCGGCGGGGCAGGCGCTTGCGCTTCTTCAGTACTCACAAGCCAGCAAGAATGTTAATTCTTAGTGGGTCAAGCTTCGGCTGGAACCTAAATATACGTTTTCTACCCTACGGGGGGAAAACGTTGCTATTTAGGTGTCCGAGCCTTCGCTTGACCCACTAATTTATTGTGAGAAGTGTTTATTTTCTGCTGGCGCTGCGATTGTACGAGGGGAGCCTAATGCTGTGACAGACATTCCAATGAAACACACAAAGACCAAAATCACAAGTCTTTAATGTTTGGAATGTTTAATTATTTGGAGTGAACAAAAAGAAAGGTTTCCTTTCAACTAAAGAAGGTAACTCAATGTTACAACTTAGGTATAACTTAGTTAACGAAATTAACAGAATTTGTAATGAAACTTCTTCATAACAACGGTAAAGATACTCTTATAACTAATTATAAGTATTTAGATTCTACTTATTCATAGAACAAAAATCAGGAACGATTAAGAGATCACTTTAATTATAAATCACAAAGGCGCAAAACAATTAGCAACAATATTATCATCAACGTTTTGCTTACTTCGACAACTTTCGGTTTCTTTAAAGTAGTGCTTTAGAAAAGTGTCTCTACTTTTCCAGTTACCTCGTTTTATTACTTCGTCAAAATCTAGGTTGTAGTTTCTCCAGTTTGCGCTATTTACTGCAGATCGAAAACTGCCGGGTGAATCGTAAATATGGGCATCCTTTAAAACTGTTCGGATCCATCCTGCGATGGCTGTGCGAGAGGCAGGACCGACTTTACTTCGTGCCGTAATAAAAAGGCTGCACAAATTATCTCGACTTGATCTACGAGATTCTGACACGGATATCAGGATATGAATCCAATGTACTAAATCAAATTTTTGATCTTCATTAGGAGCTAGTTTCCAGCCCGACTGACGAAAGGTTGCACAGTCAGTCTTCGAACCGAACCTGGGCCATAGGATTAAGTGATTGTCTACTTTCTCAAGGCCTTCTGAGCTTATGTCGAGAAGAGTAAGGTCATGGATTCTCCTTCCAGTGGCGAGAAGAAGAAGAACAGCTACGTGCCGCGACACTTGGAACAAACTACTACTGTCAATTGTGTAACTACGAAGGTAATTAATAAGGTCAGTAACTTCCCAAGTATTGGGTTTTCTGGAAGGAGGCTTACTGAGGGTGATAGCTTTTAGGGCTTGACGAACTAGTTGATGATTACTGAGCTCATTTATTCTTGTAGGATTTGCAAACATTGCAACCACTGATTTGTGAACCGCTATGGTACTGGGGGCGAGTTTAACATCTGAGTGTAGATGACAAATGAATTTTGCGAGATCACTGGCCTCTGGATTGTTAATGTCACAATGTTCCTTAGACCATTGTCGCCATCTTTCCCACGCGGGTTTGTATGTTTTTAAAGACGACTTACACCAGGACGATTCTAAAAGCTTTTTGTCCTTTTCAGGCCAGGAAGAAACTATATTGGACCAGCCTGAATTTTCCAGACCTGCAAAGACAGATGTTTTACTGCCACTGGTGCCCGGCCCGTAGTTAGGTCTATCAGGTGTTTCCTGACGTTCCAGATCATCATTGGAGGGCATAAGGCTCGTTGCCTCAGCTCGGCTTTCCAAAAGGTCTTTTCCCATTTGGGTACTACAAATAGGTAGACTCCTTTGCTCTTTCCGAGGTGGCGAAGGACTCGAGGCACTAGGGCTGGTGGAGGAAAGATCCAACCGAGTCTGAAGTTCCACGGTCGGCTGAAAGCATCCACGAACACACATTGTCGATCCTCCGCATTTTCGCTGACATAGCTCGTTACTACGGCAGATCGTTTGCTTGCAAATAGATCTATTGTTGGTGTGCCGAATTTCCTGAATATCACTTTCAGAATGTCTTCTGACAACGTCCATTCTGGCGGGTCGTTGTCCCTTGAAAGACTGTCGGCGATGAGGTTGTATCGACCCGGCAGGTAACGAGCTATGAGGTGTATTCGCCATCTCTCCGCAAGTTGGAAAATTTGGAATGTCGTTTGTGGGAGTCTCACAGATTTGGTTCCTCCTTCCTTCGTTATGTACGATACAACTGTTTTGTTGTCCGTCTGTACCATAACTGTTTGTCCGCGAATTTGCCAGCCTTTTATTTTTAATACTTCCAGGATGGTCCACAACTCTTTTTGATTGCTGTGCCATTTCAGTTGCTTTTGATTCCAGAGCCCACTTAAGTTTTGTCCGTTTACTGAAGCTCCCCAGCCGAGGGCTGCTGCGTCCATGCTTACAAAGGTAGTCGGGTCTTCGTGATGTATTGGCGACTGTCGCGTGATATTCGTTCTCCACCAATCCAGTGCCTCTTTCACAGATTCCGGTAAGCAATTGCGTTTGTAGCGGTCTTTCTTTGTCAGCTTGTTCGCTTCTATCTGAATTCTTCGGCTGTGAAGACGCCCATACGGCACGACGCAAGAAGCGAAGTTGATATTGCCTAATAAGACTTTTGCAGATTGCCAAGTCCAGTGTCCTTTTTGAAGTGCATCTTCTATTATGCTTAGGTTTTTCATGATCTTGTCGTCTGTAAGAATTTTGATGTTGTGATATGTGTCCCAGGTTAGTCCTAGATATTCCACACTGTTGGTTGGTCTTAGTACAGATTTTTCTGGATTTAGGCACCAACCTAGTTTTGTGAGCTGATTTACAACGAAGTGGGTTTGAGTCTGCAGAACATCTGGATCCGTATGCATTAGGAGAAAGTCGTCCAAGTAAAATATCATCCGAATTGATTTCTTTCTGAAATAGTTAGCAAGCCAGTTAGTAACATTAGCGAATGTACAAGGAGCTGTTGATAAACCAAAAGGCAGACAGGTCATCTCATATGTAACACCAGCGTATACTAGTGCTAAATATCTTTGATGAGATTTCGCAATTGGAATATGGAAATATGCCTGGGATAGGTCAATTTTAGTCATATAATCGCCAATATTAAGACATCCCGGAATTTTATGTTGGTTTATGAGTCTAAATTTAGGTGCACGTAAATAAAGGTTTAGATTTCTGAGGTCAAAGATCGGTCTATTAGACCCGTCTGCTTTCCTTCGTAAGAACATAAATGATAAGAAACCTGTTTTACTTTGACATGTGCGTAATGCACCAATTTGTTTTAATTTACCGATTTGTTCAGACATATCTGTCGAAGATTTGGTTTCATATCGGGCGCAAGTGTCTTTATCCAACCTAAAATTCGGGGGACGTCGTACAAATGGAATTCTATATCCAGATATAATTGACATGATACGACGTGGAGCACCGAGTGCCTCCCATTCCGTGAGTTTATAACTAACCTGTCCCGCCTGAAAATTATTGCTTTTTCCCCTCATATCCTCCTTTATTTTTTGCAGGCTGCCGCTGCTGCTGGTTAAAGCTACGTGTTGACTTTTCTGGAATTCGGCGGTTTTGTTTCCGAAATGTCGATCTTTGCTTGAATCCTTGTCTACCTTTAGGCTTAGGATTCGCAGGCGCATTCGGTCTTTTGAATTTTCCAGAGAACACCCTTGATACTCCTCCTTGTTCTTTTATTAAATCAGACAGCTGGGATTCAGCGAAAATGTGAGTACCCGATGGTGGAATAGCGTGCAGCAGTTCATTGATTGTTTTATTTTGAGGTCTGTATAAAACTCGTCTTTGTTCGATGGTTTCGGCTCTTTTCCCAAACACATATTGCAGCAGAGAGTCTGATATTTTTCTAAACGGCGATTTATCTTTGTTTAGGAAATTCTTACTAAGATAAGTTTTCACATCGGGTGGGGCACTAGCATACGTTTCCTCAAATGCTATTCGCTGCTGTAATAAGCCGTGGGTTATTGCTCCCAGACACAGGTCAGTTTTTTCCAGGGTAGACACTAATTGCCATGGAGGAGTTACTGTTGCTAAGTGCCCATTAACTTTAAGAGATGTGAACACAGGCGATGCCTGAAACATCTTTTGCACTTTTGCGTAACGGATGTTGTGCCAACCGTCGGTGTCTAATTTTTGGCATTTCATACCTGTTTCGACCATTTTGGCGGATGCTTTGCTAAGTTTAGCTTCACTTTCCTTAGTTTCAGGTGCGAAATCAAGCAGGGGTCTTCGTCCTCCACCAGGGGTGGTGCAGTCCAAGAGTCTTCAATGTTTGAACCCCTTTCACGAGCTTCAGAGTCGTCTTCGGAGCTTGCCAGACTACGGCTTGTAGACTCTTTAGGTGCTGAAGTATGTTCTGGCGTCTGACGGGTTAGACCATAAGTGATTTCACACAGCCTACCCAAAATCTCGTTTTGTTGCCGCATATACTCTGACAGGGACTCGGCCGAATGACTATCATCTACGAGTCTTTGTCTCTTTCGATGTTGCACAGGGTCAGGCGTTTGCTGTCGTTTGCAGGCAGCAGAAGTGTTCGAGGCGACGGATGTGTTTTCCTCGTTAGCTTCAGATTTCAGAATATCAGATGCCTCTTTGCGTGATATCAAGTGTTTCTTCAACCCTGGGAGTATAGCTTCAAATTTATTTTGTGGCCCGTCAGGGTGGACTTTCACCATTATGGATAGAGGTTGGTAAATAAGGGCTAAGCCAATTGGCCACTCTAAAAGTTTTCTTTTTATAGCTTTGTATCGGCGTTCACTGAAACATTTTTCACAACGGAAGACTCTGGCAAGGCGGAGCGTTGGCACGGCGAAACGTAGACGCGCCTCAGTGTCGGGAGTAAGAGTTTCGCCGAAGAGGTCTTTTGGTGTAACGCTCTTGACCACCCAATCCTTCCAACCATCAGGATAGAGAGCTTCTAACGTATGTATGAGCGCGTGAAAATGAGTTTCATCCGCTGGTGGGGGCTGCCAATCTATCAGCTCTCTCATAGTCGTTGTCATCTGCAGACAAACGAAAAGCGTAAGCGGAATATAGGCAACAAACGTGCGCAGGCGACGTTGTCAGGCGTCTGGACAGTCGACGTCGTCTGTTGGCACAGGCGACATGTCGGCTGCCCTTGTGGTCTGGACAGCCGACGTCGTCTGTTGGCACAGGCGACATGTCGGCTGCCCCTGCTAGATATTCCACACTGTGAAATTAACAACCAGACGACAATGTATGTATATTGCGATGAAAACTAGGGCTTTCCTAGTAAATCGCGATAAGGTTGTATGCGCTTCTGTCTTTAGAAAGCATAAAGCGAGCATGGGGCTTTCCCACGCAATCAAAAAGCAAGCATGGGGCTTTCCCATGCATAAAGCGCAATCAAACATTAAGAAACAGGGCTTTCCTGTTAAGAACAGAAATACGTTCATAATGGGAGCTTACCTTAATAAGTTTGTGTAGATTCGCACTTTAAATAACTATTTTGTTGTTCACTTCTAGTCACAGGTGTTAACACGTCAAAAATCCAAGACGTACTGAAGAAGCGCAAGCGCCTGCCCCGCCGCTGCGATCAACCGAGTAGCTAGGAAGTGACGTCACGCACTCGGTAGGGTAGGGTGGCCAATGGTAAACCAGTGTTGCCACACGTAAAATCCAAGAAGTTATCTCACAATAAATTAGTGGGTCAAGCGAAGGCTCGGACACCTAAATAATTAAATAACAGCAAAACAAACCACAAAACATTACCAACATGACAATTGAAATCCATTCTACACAGAGTTTTAGAAAAAGGGAACAAGAAAAACAAATTAATTTTCCAACTAAAATAAATATTCTCTAATGGTAATTTTAAATGAGTAGATTATTTTATTAACCTTTACGTTTTTATAGTTTGCGATATGCTATCGCTTTTGAAGAAAACAAGTTCATCTCAAAGTTAACTATCGTAGACATTTTGCGTAGAACGAATTGTTCAATCATAACTTTACCTTAGTGTTGCTATTAAAAAATATTTTATTTTTTTTTGTAGCAACATTTTTTACCATGGCTCATTTAAAAAAGCGACACCTCTCGATGCTTTCCGGAACTAAACTTTTTGTCCGATCACCGTTGTTGTTTTTTTTGTATGGACTGCTAGGACCGTGGTCTTAGCTCTACGGCTGTCAGTACTCAACTGTACTATTCCGCACCGCGCAAGTGCTAATAAAAGCGCGCCAATGCGTAGCTGCTCATGATTGCCGCTAGGGGCGTGCTTGTGATTTGTTTTGACGTCCGTACTATTGACTAAACCCGACACGGCCATCCTGCGAGACAGGCGTCCTCGTCTGTTCCTCATTGTCAGGTTTTAACAGTGTATCGAATCATGTGGAAATCCTCGATGGATGTCCTCAGCCCTTGGGGAAAGCTGAGGGGTCTGTCAGACTCCTACTGACTAAAACCACATGGTGTTCTCTAGGCCGTAATTCCTTTTGAGAGGCGAAGAGTGGAACACACACGTCGCCTTCTCGGGCTTCTCTCAGGTGACAGATCCCCAAATCTATCACCCGCAGGCATCATCTTCTTGTCCTTGCTCCATGCCATCTCATGGTCACCTCGTGTTGCACCACACCTCGTCTTAGTCCACTCCAACCTGGCAATCTCACATCATACAAGGAATGTTTTTCTGAAAAATACAAAATTTTCAAACAGTATTTGCTCGTCCAATCCTGACTCATACACTAGAGTAAGGAAACATTTTGAAATAATCAAACATGATCATTCAAATCTCTCTGTTCACTATTGCAAGGAACGAGTAATTCTATTTCCAATTTAAAGAAAAGAGCAACCTCATCGATTTGGTACCTAAAAGCACCCAATCTTCGAGATTACAAAGTTCAAGTACCACTGACAGTCATTACTCTCAAATTAAATCAAGCAAAAGAAACCAGCAGGTATCTTATTCACGATATTTAGCTATCTCATAACTCTCCTAGCTATCTCAACTTAGCTCTCTTAGCAATCACAATTGCTCTACTCGCACATCCCCACGATGTCGAGTCAACTCAACTCTCTGAACTCAGAACCTGTTCACACAGAGATTTAGTACTTGCTACTTAATCTACAATCTCAATTGGTACTTGAGCTTTGTGTGTTACCAACACGATCTACGAACAGTAATCAAAATTCAATTTTCGTAATGAGGACTTGACGATTCGAACGTCATCAACATTAACATGATCTTTCCACACGCGTGACTGCGAGTTTACTTTCCTTTAACCTCATGGTTTACTTTCCTTTAACCTCATGACTCAATAGGAACTTTCTGTAAGGTTCCTAACACAAACATGAATTTTCAGACCAGCTATAGTGTCACACAGATTTAAAGGTGCCATACAGACCTGATGCTGCTTGGCAACATCAACCGGACTCTTCTGCCCTTGTTTGTACGGGAACATCATCGGTTTGCGACGGTTTGCGAAGCTTTATGATTCTTCACGATTCCTCTCAATTTAATGCAATAAAAAATTCGAACGGCAGAATTTTGGATTTATGTATCACTAACATTACTGATTGCTCTGTGACGCAACCACAGGACTCAATTTCTGTCCCAATAGACGTTCATCATCCTCCATTTTACATTATTATTCCTTTCATATCCAACATTAGCACCATGAATCGTAACCGAGTAAAAAAACCTAACTTTTTTAAGTCCAATTATGATATTCTAAATAAAGAGTTGATGGGCGTCTCTTGGAACATGATACTTGACCATCTTTCCGCAGAGAATGCGGTTAACTTATTCTATGAAACTATTTACGATATTGTAAAAAAAAACGTGCCACTTGTAAAACCTAAACCAGCACGATACCCAATATGGTTTAGTTCTTCTCTTATACATATTTATAAAAACAAACATAAAGCTTGGACTAAGTGGAAAATATATAAAAATGACGCAGACTATGAGATCTTTTCATTATACAGAACCCGCTTTAAAAGTGAAGCTACAAAATGTTACAATAAGTACATCAATTCTGTAGAGGATTCTATCCCCAAAAACACTAAATATTTTTGGTCTTATATATCTAACAAAAAAACAAAGGCAGGTATACCGTCGAGTGTGTCATACAAAAACCAAACTTCGCAAGATCCCGAAACCATTTGTAACTTGTTTTCCTCATTTTTCCAATCTGTCTACCAGCCAAGCACCTTAACTCCCCAATGGTCTACACCAAAGAGTTATTCGGACCAGTGTGATTTATTACACCATATCGATTTTGACTTGACTGTTATTAAAAAAGAATTAAAAGAACTAGACCCCTCCAAGGGCCCTGGTCCAGATGGACTTCCAGCAGTGTTTCTTAAATACACTGCTGAATCAATATGTGAACCGTTGCACATTGTATTTAACAAGTGCATCGCGGAAGGTTTCTTTCCAGACATTTGGAAGTGCGCCTACATTGTCCCAATCCATAAAAGTGGATCAAAACATGACGTCACAAACTACCGTCCAATATCTATTATTAGTGCAACATCTAAACTTTTCAAGAAGCTTGTTCATAATGCCATCTACCCCTTCATCCATAACTATATCATAGCCGAACAACACGGTTTTGTGAAACAAAAATCCACCATGACGAACTTAGCAATTTACTCTAATTTCCTCTTCCATAGTATCCACAAGGGAGTCCAGGTGGACGCTGTGTATACAGACTTTCAGAAGGCATTTGATAGAGTGGACCATGAATTACTCCTCAATAAAATAGCCTACAACGGAATTAGGGGCAACCTTTTGCGTTGGTTTTGCTCATATATTATGAATCGCAGCCTGATAGTCGTGATAAATGGGTATAAGTCGGGAAGTGCTGGTATGTCATCCGGTATTCCCCAAGGCTCTATACTAGGACCTCTACTTTTTGTTATATTCATAAACGACATAAATACATGCTTTAAATACACAAATTTTGTCAAAGGTTGTCTGTAAGAGATTGCCCTGTGCGATAAGGCCGCCCATTGTACACTTGCTTTTATACTTGTTTGTCCTGTATATATATTTTTGTGGTGTACAATAAAGAATATAATAAAAATAATAATAAGGATCTGTGGCCTGACCTGTCAAGTGTGACATATAAAATTTTATCTCCAAATTTTCCAATTTATAACTAATACAATAATATAATAGAAAAATACAATAGAACAATGTCCAAACACACCAATAAAATGATAAAACAAGAAAATAAAAGAAAATTACAATAGTGACCATGTAAATCAACCGAAACTATAAGATGATAAATTACGTACTTGACAAACGAAAGATGAATGGAATATGTTGACGAGAAGCCAGGCCCGAGCACTAAACACACGCCCAACATCTTCGGGTTCGTAGCTCAGCTCCGTCTCACAGCCGCCGGGACCACCTACAATCGTGAGTCAAGCGATCCCGGACGCTGCAGTTGCGTCGAGCTCGAGCGACGAATACTTCTCTCCGCCGACGACACCACCACCTGCGCGTCGACGGGGAGGACGCCGGCCGCCGGATAGCTTGGGGCCTCGAGGCCCATCGGCCTCTGACAGGGTTCCCGCTCCCGGTGGAAGTGTGCAGCGCATGCGATGGACGCAATCAATTAACGAAAACGTCATGCGCGCATACTTTGGGGCTACAGAGGGAGGAAGTAACCTGACTGCGTACCGTGGTCGGATGCTCTCTCTGTTTCAGGTGCTTGAGCCAGCTATCAACGTGTCGGCCCAACGTCTATCGGATCAGGTGCGGGTCATCCAGCGTAAACGTATGCTGGATGACACCGTACTTGATGGACTGCGTGAGGAATCACGGAGTAGCGATGTCTCGCCTGCCTTGCCACCGGCCGCGGTGCAACTGCAACCCAATGTTTCACCGCGACCTGAACATGTTGGAGAGGATGACGACGACGGGGCTATATCCGTGAGTACCCAATGCAATGTACGATTGAGGAGCGCTTTGGAATGTGCATTCCGAGAGTATCGTTCCACACCGCCTGAACTTAGACCAAGATTACCTCGTCTGCCCATGCATAAGAAAAATAGGGCGCTGGTGTGTGCTCTAGATTCGCAGCTATCAAATGTTTTTGATAGCAGCAAAGACCTTACTGATACCCACTCGATCTTGTATTGTGCGGCTGCAGCGGCATGTCGTGTAGCTAACGTCAAGTTTCCCAAAACTGATAGAGCTACACGACCAGCTATACCAGCTTGGCAGTACAGGATTGAGCGTCGTATCGGTGAGGCTAGAGCACTCATCGGCAAGCTTATCTGCTTCAGGGAGGGCAACACTCGCCCTAGAGTGATGCGCTTTGTGAGGCGGGCGTTTTCGGCGACTGAAATCAGTTCTCGAGATTATAGTCCCGCGTCACAGAGCGTATCGACTTCCTGAAGCAGAAGATCTATGCATGGGCAAGCCGTATTCGACGGTACAAGCGGCGAGTGGAAAGATACACTCAAAATCGCACATTTCAGAACAACGAAAGGTGGGTTTATAGGGCTTGGGAGCGACCCGACCAAGGTGTGACTGATACGCACCTACCGGATAATGACGCCATGTGTTCGTTCTGGCGCGATATTTGGTCGGTGCCTGTCAGTCACACCGAGGGTGACTGGACTCGGGAAGTCGAGCAAGCGTGCGATCCGATACTACAAATGGGGGCAATTACCATCAGCCCCCAAGATGTGGCTCGTGCAGTCCGTCCGTTACCCAGTTAGAAATCTCCAGGACCGGACGGAAAGCAAAACTTTTGGATTAAATGGTTCCAAAGGTCGCACGCTCGTTTGGCATCTCAATTCCAGTCTGCCTTAGAGTCAGGCTCGCTGCCCCAGTTCCTAACGACAGGAATAACCCACCTGCTCTATAAATCGGGTAGTACTGCGGAACCTAAAAATTATAGACCGATAACGTGTTTACCGACGGTCTATAAAGTTCTTACATCCATTCTGATAGCGAAAATTAATCAACATATTGACAATAATGACATCATGTCTGCTTCTCAGAATGGATGTAGGAACGGGTCCCGCGGTACTAAGGAGCTGCTCCTCATAGACATTACCATTAGCCAGCAGGTTCGCCGTTCCCACAAGGATCTGGCGACATGTTGGATAGATTACAAGAAGGCCTATGACTCAGTGCCACATACATGGCTCATGAGGGTGTTGGAGTTGTATTAAATTGATGCAACACTGCGCACCTTCCTGACTTCATGTATGAGGCAGTGGAGGACGGTCCTTCACTATCCAGGATGTTGACAGATTCAGGAAAACAGTGAACCTATAAGGATTGAGCGCGGTATATTTCAAGGCGACAGTCTGAGCCCTTTGTGGTTTTGTTTAGCCCTGAACCCTCTCAGTACACTGCTGGGGGGTTCGGGCCTGGGCTATCGGTTGAGAAGAGGTGGTCAGGTCATATCATACCTCCTTTATATGGATGATTTGAAGCTCTTTGCCCCCAACAACTTGCAACTGATGAAGCTACTGAAGGTGACAGAAACCTTCAGTGACGCCATCAGGATGGAATTTGGTGTGGACAAATGTGCAGTCATGCATGTAAAGCGAGGGGAGATTATGGAATCCGTGGGAATACAACTCTCGGATTCCATATACCTTCGATCCCTTTCCTCAACCGAAACTTACAAGTATTTGGGTATGTCGGAAGCATTAGGCATCAATGCTAGTGACGTGAAACAGTCGTTGAAGGAACGCTTCTTTGGCCGCCTGAATAAAGTACTAAATAGTATTTTATCAGGCGGAAACAAGGTGCGCGCCTTCAACGGCTGGGTCATGCCGGTGTTGATGTACTCTTTCGGCATACTCAAATGGACTCAGACAGAACTTGACGCCCTGGATAGGAGGGTCCGCACGCTGCTTACCGCAAATCGTATACATCACCCACGTTCATCGGTTATGAGACTGTATATCCCACGTAAGTGCGGAGGTCGTGGCTTTTTAAATGCTAAGACCCTGCACAACCGCGAGGTATGCAGTCTTAGGGAATACTTCCAGGCCGCCGACGTGGGTATGCATCGAGATGTAGTAGCGGTGGACAAGGGCCTCACCCCGCTCTCCTTGGCTAACGAGAACTGGCGCAAACCTATAGTATTAGATACTAATGACCGCAGGGAGGTATGGCAGAGCAAGGAGCTTCACGGACGCTTCTACCGGGTCCTACATGGGCCCGATGTAGATCTTTTAGCATCCGTGGCCTGGCTGCGATTTGGTGACCTTTTCGGGGAAACCGAAAGTTTTGTCTTTGCGATTATGGACGAAGTTATGATGACAAACAACTACCGGAAATATATTGTGAAGGACGGCACGGTTGACATTTGTCGGGCATGTCATCGGCCGGGGGAATCAATCAGACACATTATTTCCGGTTGTTCTAGTCTGGCTAACGGAGACTATTTGCATAGACACAACCTTGTAGCCAGGATTATCCACCAGCAACTTGCTCTTAAATACAATCTTGTGGAATCGGAAGTGCCTTACTATAAGTATGTGCCCGACCCAGTTCTCGAAAATGGCAATGTCACGTTGTATTGGGATCGGTCTATCATCACTGACAGGACTGTTGTTGCTAATAAGCCTGACATAGTGGTGATAGACCGACTAGAGCGTCGCGCAATGATTGTTGATATTGCGGTCCCCCATGACGAGAACCTCGTGAAGGCCGCAGTAACGCCCCCTATCTCTGTATCTAATCCATATACCTAATTTCCAGGTATTGATAGCGTCCCTAGACTAATTCTATAAAATAAAGGGACTATTTCCTTTATTTTCCGGTTAAAATCTCAATAGGTTCTAACCTAGCCTAAGGATATCTATAGGTTGGGTTGACCTGCTGGTGCCAATAGCAGGCTGTCTGTTGACGTCTAGAAAAAGCTCATTTTCGGGATTTTTCTATGGGATATCATCCCTTATGTACTGAATCTATAAAATCCTAAGTCATTTTACCGAATTAAGGATTTTCGACTTAGGCTAACCAGACAATCACCGCCTATTATGGGGATTCTGGTAGCCGATAGACCACACTTTACATTCTTAGTGTTTATATAAGTCTATCCAGGCTGTATGCACATAAGGTGCCTCGATAAGTACCAAATCGATAGCTGGTCACTTTCTTTGCGCCCAGCTATCGGAGAAACTATTTACAAAAAACTAATAAACTTGGGACGACACGATAGCGCGTTTATCGGGCTATTGGGAGGTCCCCAAAAATTCCTTATTTTCGGAATTCCCAGGGGTGTATAGTCCCGGGGAATGCCAAAAACGGACTAAAAATTACATTTCCAGAAACCTATTTTCTGGAATTGTACTTAAACTACTTGAGCGATTTTCGCTCCAAAGTGATGACTTGGTAGCTAGTCCAGCAAGCCATCCGAAAGTACTTACACCATAAGTACATCTATTCCCTTCATGGAGTTATTCCACCTGAAGGGTCTACAAATTTCAACGTTTTACGTTGTTTACGTTTTTCTTTGCTGTTCATCTTGCTGACTATCCAAGCGATTCTTCCCATCTAGAAACCGCCTGGAAGCCCTTTCGACAAGCTTTCCAATGGTAGTACTTTTACCAGTACACCTATATGTTTTCTAGGTACTTAGGGCACCTAAAACTGTAAGCCTTTGCCGAAAACCAGATAAACAGCATGTTTATACTATATACCGACTTGATATCTCAAGTAAATGGGCTTTATATCAAAGACCACGCTAACTATGAGGTGTATATAGGTTTCCCGTCTCGGTCTAGGTCCCCTATATACCCTAAAATGACCTAAATCCATATTTTTGGTGTTTGAGATATCAAGTCGATATTCACATCTATGGTCGCGGAAATTATGTGGTTTTCACATAGTTTCATCATTATGTACCGATTTTATGTCTAGTACATAGGATAAGCCCTTAAAAACATGATTTTAATTACTATAATTTTGTATTGACTTTTGTTCCCAAGCTCCAAAAGTATAAATATCACATGCTGCCACCTCGTGGCTCATTTGGAACTAAATCTTCGTCAAGTAATGACGTATCGTACGACAGGAATTTACGATTTTCACTATGATAACTCTTATCAGTATGTTTTCTAATGCTTTTACTCCATTAAGGGTGAACTATTGAACCCTATAACATACTGACAAATACTAAAAACATTATACTACTATCTCAAAAAATGCAGGTAAAATTTTAGTATAAATATAGACGTGCCTCTAAAAAATATTTTAGTATTAGATGGCGCGCCGGGATGAGCAGACATGTCTACACATACATACTTTATTTTTATGAAACATTTAGTTTGGTTGATGACGCTTCGTCGCGAACAAACACTAACCGAATGCTGGCTTCCTAACACTCATAATTTACCTACCATGGATGGTTACGATTGTTTTAACACTGTTAACAATCTCACCCAAAATGAGGGTGTAACGGTCTATGTTAGGAAAAATCTTAAGGTTACCGTTGAAGAGCCATCATTCCTAAATGCAAACTGTTTACAAATTACCGACCGCCAGGCTACAAAGACATCACAAATTTTCTAAACTCATTAAATCTTACGTTAACAAATATTTCACGCTACAAAAATATAATAATTAGTGGAGATATTAACATTAATATCCACTATCAAAGCCTAGATGCAAACAAACATATTTATTTAAACTTATTAGCCCTCACACGGTCTTCTGCCTACTCATACATTGCCTACACGCCAACATGCCTGTCTAGACCACATCGCCTTTCCTTTAACTCAGCGGCCTGCTTCAACACTTGTAGCTCATTCGGCACTAACTGATCACGAAACGGTAATATTGTTCCTCGCAAATAAAACTATTAAAACGGTCGTAAAAAAAACAAAGATCCAGATCAACCACGAGCAGTTAGATGCTGACATCAACCAACTAAACTTCAGCGATGTATATAACACACAAGATCCAAATGTTGCAGCTGAGAGTATGGTAAATCAACTAAAGCAAATTATAGAAACTAACTCACAAACTGTCAAAGTCCCAAACCGTAAAAAAATCGTTAAGGCATGGATAAAGCCAGGCCTTCACACAGAGACAATTTACACTTCTGTAACAAATTGCTAAAGAAAATAAAAAATTAATATGAAAAAAATTAAATAGCGAGGGCAGGTACAAATTCTAAGCTACTGTGGACAGCAATAAACAACATAACGCATAGAACCAACAAGAAAGAAACACCGTCTGACTTACTAAGGTTGTCATCGACTCCTGAACTATCAGTAAACGCAGTTAATAACTTTTTTGCTGATATTGGTAAGAATCTAGCGGAAAAGATTGCGGGTCCAATGGATTCTTCCACTTCCTTTGCAATTAATAGATCAGAATCGATGGTTCTATTACCAACAGATGAAGATGAAGTTGAAAGGTTATTAACGTCTCTTCGTTATGACTGTGCGGTGGGATGGGATAAAATCTCCAGTGGCCTTCTTAAGAAGCATAAAAGGTTAATCGTTCCACCTCTGACTTACATTTGTAACCTAGCTCTCTCATCGGGCATGTTCCCCAAAGTTTTGAAAAGATCTATCATACGCCCGATCTTTAAGAGTGGGGACAGAAGCCGTGTCAATAATTATAGACCTATTGCATTGCTGCCAGCCTTGTCTAAGGTACTCGAGCGGGTAATGAATAACAGACTAAAAGACTATCTTGAGAAACAGAATCTACTTTCTCCAACACACTATGGCTTTAGGTCCCGATAAATCCACGTCTGATGCAGTACACGATCTTACCAACTATATCGTCACTAATTTGGACAGTAGGAAGAGGGTATTAGGCATATTCCTAGACCTGGCTAAGGCATTTGACACGGTTTCTGTGCCCATCCTTATTCGAAAAATGGATAGTATGGGAATCAGAGGGGTCCAGCTGGATTTGTTTAAGGACTACTTGAGTGAGCGTCTCGTCTTAACGTAGACGACATCAAGACGAGAGAATTTTCATGATAACCAAATTGGTTCCAAAGCCGGTCTTTATACAGAAACAGCTATATTGTGATTAAAGCAGACTGTCAAGTACTAGTAGAAGTACGCCTGTATTTGCTTGCTTCCTCGACTTGTCAAAGGCATTTGACTTGGTTTGCTATGATCTGCTCTGGCAAAAACTACAACAAGCGTTAGTGCCAGACGAACTGATCCGTATTTTTCAATTCTGGTACAACAATCAGGTCAATGTTGTTCGATAGTCGGGGGCTTACTCGACCCCATACAGGTTGAAGTGAGGCAGGGGGGCCTAACCTCACCGAAGCTCTTCAACCTGTATGTTAATGCGTTGATAGAGAGGCTCAGCAACACGCATGTCGGTTGCCATATTGGAGGTGTGTGCCTAAACAATATCAGTTACGCTGACGACGTGGTGTTGCTGAGCGTCTCTGCCTGTGGTTTGTCAAGGCTGATTGGAATATGTGAACAGTATGCTGAAGTACATGGTTTGTTGTATAACACGAATAAGAGTGAGTGCATGGTCTTTCGGGCCAGGGGTAGGTGTCCTGATTTTTTACCGGCAATTAAACTTAACAGATGCCCACTTAAACGAGTCGATACGTTTAAGTATCTTGGACACATATTAACCTCTGGCCTGGTAGACGATGCGGACATTGTAAGGGAGCGTAGGGCGCTGTCTGTTCGTGCGAATATGATAGCACACAGATTTGCTCGGTGTTCGAGTGGCGTCAAAATAGCCCTATTTAGGGAATTTTGTGCGTCCTTTTATACTTGCAGTCTGTGGGTTGATTACACGCAAAAACAGTACAGCGCTGTACGCGTTCAGGGTGCTCTTGGGGCTGCCTTGCTTCTGTAGGGCGTCGGAGATGTTTGCGGAGGCGCGTGTGGATTGTTTCCACACAATCATGCGCAAGCGGTGCACATCCCTGGTGTGTAGGGTGCGGGCCAGCCGCAACAGTATCCTGAACGCTTTTGCGGAACTTTTCGACTGTCAGTATGTGAACCATTGCTGCTTGCAGCATGGTTCACGTACTGACTAATGTTAAGATTTTGTTTTAATTTAGTATATGTATGATAATGTATAATTTTATTGTAATTCATTTAATTTGTATTGATTGATAATTTTCAATTTAGTTTAACTGTATGATCCAAAGTTGATTGAAATAAATAAAAATAATAATAAGTACGTAGCAAAAAAAAAAATATTGTAACCCGCACAAGAGACACGAGATAAGAAAAACACAAACAATAATAAAAAATAAAAATAAATAACCCCGTGCGAGACCAAAAAGGCTCCAATCTCAGCACGTGCAACGATATTAAAAAGATAATAACGCTGCGCTGATACTCTGATAGGGCCCACTGTTGATGCCACGGACACATTCACGGAAACGGATCATATTTAAGTAATAAAAATAGAACAAGATATATAATAACAAAATTGTATAAATAAACACAGTAGGTGAGTCACAGTATGTAAGTGTATAACGTATAAAATTAATATCTAAATGAAACACAAAATATATACGACCAAAATATCGACGGCTCTATGATCATGTGTCAAAACCGTAGACAAACGACAGAGCGCGTGTCAATCTATGGTCGGCATCGCGTCGGCTGTCAAAATTAAAATAATAATAATGAAAAATTATGTAAGAAATTTCTGTAAATAAACAAAGTGAAAAGATTGCTAGAATTCGATAAAACAGAATTGTGTGAATATTACTGTGTGTGGTGTAGTGTTCAGTGAAGTGTTCGCCAGAAAGTTTAAAAACTAAGAACAAGGAACATGACAGTAGATAATAAAACGCATGCAATCCCCGGCCGGGTAAGTTTATCCGCTGGCTTCCTTTTGCTTGCTTAATAAGTACTGCTTGAAATTAGTAATAAATGTTCCAATCGTCTTTTTAGCGCGAAACGGCGGAGGAAGATCATTCCAGATACGAGAGGCAACGAATTTTAAACTGCCACGGAATGCAGCAGTTTTGTGAGACATCAATAAAAGGTAGGCAGAAGCTCTCGTTCTGACTTTGTTTTCATCGCGGGACCAGGTCAGTTTACTGAATAGATAGTCTGGTTTTTTTGTGAGAATTGTGCCAAAGAGCAGGGTAGCCAAATGTAGCTTTCTACGATCTGGCATTCTCATCAAATTACCCCTATTTAGAAAAGGAGTTACATGAGACCTAGGAGGAATGGTAAAACAAAATCTTGCACAAGCATTCTGTACTCGCTGAATCAACCTTTCACTTCTACTTAGAATGCACTCTCCATACACCGTGTCTGCGTAGTTCAGCTTAGATAAAACTAGTGATTCACAAAGCAGAATGCGCATATCCACACTTATGTAGGGACGCACACGGTACAGGAGCTTAAGCCTGTAAAAGCAGTTGCGCACAGCCTCCATGATATGAGTCTCAAAGTGCAGGCACTCATCAAATACTACCCCAAGATTACGGGCTTCCCGGACCCTTTCAATGGAACAGCCGTCAATCTTCAAGTCCAAATTCACATTAGCCATTTTGCTAAAAAATCTCTAGATCCCAGTAATATAAATTTAGACTTACAGTCTGTCAAGAAAGTCATGAAAAATAAGGAGGGTGGTTCGGCCGTTCATTCATTCAGTCGGGAATGGGAGATGCACTCTTTTACCGTTCACATGTGAACGCCTGACCGGCAGATCATCTTCCGTGAGCCGCAACGACATAGGTCATACGTATCTCCGCTACTATTTCCGCTATATTTAATTTCGCATTTCAGCTCGCCAATTTACGTGTCTCATTAAAAGTCCACGGGACGTGCATAACCATCGATTGTCTTCGCTGTACCGAACAACGTAATCCCGAGTGCGTCGAGAAGATACTTCCAGGGCCGCGTGACTGCTGCAGTCAGGTAAGTGCTTCTCTATATCCTCTGGGTGGACGTACGTCGGACCATACCTTCGCTCGCTCCGCTCATAAATTAATCTCCCGCTTGCCTCTCGTTTGACCAAACGCATCCATTTTTATTATTTTTTTTTGTTTATTCCACCCGCATCGCATCGCACCCACCATAATTTTGGTCCATTCGAGCCGGACTGAGCCAGTATATACCTTAAAATATTCCCTATCTCCCTACCTAAGTATTCCCTATACATAATTACGTTTATAACTGTGCTTTGTTCAAGTAAATTAAACATATTTAACTTCACAAAGAAGCCACCCACGTTGTCGTGCTTCGAGTGACTACTCGACGTGGCTAGTAGATAATAGTCCCATCGTTCAGTTTAAAGTTTATAACTAGTAATAATCCCTGATTTACTTGTTCAATAATCCTAAAACACATTTTCTGTAACAGTTTAATTCGAATACCGGGACTTTTAGGTAGGTACCTAACGCCAATATGGCGTCTCAAGCAAAATTAAAAATGATAATTGCAAAGAAGGAAACTATTTTCGAAAAAATGAATGACTTATTCAAGATAGCAAAGAAAATAGTTCCTTCCAATATAGATACTAGGAGTAAACAAGAATTCCTAGCCGCTTCTTCGAATATCGAAAAATTATACAATAACTTAAATGATCTTTGTGATCAACATAATACATTATTATTAGAGATAGACCCTGATTATAAAATAAGTTTTAGTAATTGGAGTTCATTCGAAACATTATTTTCAGAAATTCAATATATACGTAATAACTTATTAGAGTCTAACCGCGCAAATATGGATAAACCCGCCACGGGCGAATCATACAATTGTCGCCTACCGCCATTGGAATTAATACATTTCTCAGGTCAACCCGACACTTGGTCACTTTTCTACCAATGTTTTAAAACTAACGTTCATGATAATAAAAACTTAACTGATGATCAACGTGTTCAATATTTAGTGGGTAAGCTGAGTGGAAACGCAAAAAATATATTCGCGGGAATAATTCCTAATGGTTCTAACTATAACACGATATGGGATTCGTTAGTAACAAAATACCAAGATAAGAGATTACTTGGGTCGATGTACTTAAATAATATACTCGACCTAAAAACTACTTCGGGTTCACCCGTTCAATTAAATCATTTTATTGAAAAGGTACATTCATCGTGGTGTGCGTTAAAACAGTTAGACATTAGCGATTTATCTGATTTCATGTTTACTCATCTCGTTTTAAAAAGGTTAGATTCGCAAGTACTACAAAGTTTCGAATTATCCGTCCGTGATAAGGATATACCCACAAGTGGTGATTTAGTAAATTTTGTACGTCATCACATAAAAGTTCTTGAACGAACAACAGCTGTTCGTCAAAACACATCACCTCAAAATAATCAGGCGACTAATTCACAAACTCGGTCGCATTCTTCTACTACAAAAACTTCGCATAGTTTTGCGGTAACCGACAAGGAAATTAATAATATACCCGCTTGTATTTTTTGTAAAAACTCGCAACATAAACATTTATACGAGTGTTCCGAATTTAAACAATTGGACGTGAAAGATCGCTTTAAATTCATTAAGGATAATAAAAGGTGCATCAATTGTTTTAGTGATAAACATTCCACGTCTAATTGCGGTTCTGCAAACACTTGTAAATCTTGTAATAAACGGCATCATTCATTGTTGCATTTTAATAATCGCGAGTTATTACCGCAACAATCTCAACTTGCGCGCACGCCTGATAACAGCGCGCGCTCGGTGTGCATGTGTGCACGCGTAGACACGGCGGCGCCGCCGCGCAAACCGGTTTCCGCACCTGTGTGTGCCGATTTGAAAGAATGTACTAATTCTAAGAATTCGATCGTGTTGACTTCACGTAATAATAATATAGACTTATCTTGTGACCAGGTGAATACGTCAGTGGTTTTACCGACGGCACAAGTTTATGTACCGATAAATGGAAAACGCATTATTATAAGATGTTTAATGGATAGTGGTTCTCAAAATAACCTTATCACCCGCGCATGTTGTAAAAAATTAAAACTAAATATTCAACCGCTTGTTAATTCATCTTTAAAATCAGTAGGTACGATTTCCACACCCATTAATGGTTACGTGTCGCTTACAATACAATCGCGCATAAGTGACGCTCAATACGAATTAACGTTTTTAGTGATTGACCACATAGCCGACACGTTGCCAATGCGCGCGGTACAAGGTTCGATGATGGATCATTTCAAAGATTTACCGCTCGCAGATGAATGCTGGGATGTACCTGGGAATATAGACGCGATTCTTGGTACACAAATGTTCGCATTTGTTTTGCTCGAAAAAAAGGTTATACCTCCATCTTGCCACATTGCCATTGTAAAGTAGTTTTAAGTTTTTTGAAATAAAAATTATTATTATCTATATCTCAGTCAGCTGATTTGGCGATCAGCGCTCGTTCCTTGCCTTATGCTTTAGAAACCACGCTTGGTTATATTGTAATGGGGGAGACATCTTCTTCCAACCGTGACAGTGTGTGTAGCCTGGTCCTTCGGCCCGTTAGTAGATAATTTAAATAATTTAATTTTAAAATTCTGGGAGTTAGAGGAAGTACCGACTGTCAACAAAAAGATCCCGGAATATCGAGAATGTGAAGATTTTTATAAATCGACCGTTTCACGAAATTCATGTGGGCGATATATTGTTTCGTTACCTTTTAAAGAGGACCCTAAGTCTTTAGGTAACTCCTTTATTCACGCTCAGCGCAGACTGTCTGCGTTGGAGCGCAAATTTCATTCGCTTCCCGCTTTACGTCAAGCTTATGACGACGTAATTAATGATTATATAGATAAAGGTTACCTTTCGGAAATACCTTATTCTTTATCCGCTATAAATGAAGGCTACTTCATCCCGCACCACGCTGTTGTACGGCCTGACAAGTCAACAACAAAAACCCGCATTGTTTTAGATGCAAGCGCGAAAACTGATAGCGGCAAGTCGCTCAACGACTTGTTGTATACAGGGCCTAATTTGCAGGCAGACTTATTTTCGCTTTTGCTTAACTTTAGATATTTTAAAGTAGCAATTACCGCTGATATACGTCAAATGTATCTCAGAATTTTATTGTCAGATAACGATCGTAAATATCAAAAAATATTATATCGCTTTAATAATACCGAGAAAATTCGTATTTTTCAATTTAACTCTGTGGCTTTCGGGCTGCGCTCGAGTCCATTTTTGGCGATGCGTACCGTCCGTCAACTGGCGGAGGACTATCGTGAACGCTTTCCTCTCGCGGCAGATGTCGCCATGAGAGAGTTGTACATGGACGATTTAACTACTTCTGTGCCCTCTGCAGAAGATGGTACTCGTTTAGCAGACGAGCTGCTCACTTTATTCAGGGGCGGCGGATTTGATCTCGTCAAGTGGGCGAGCAACTCATCAGAACTTCTCGCTCATTTGCCGGAGTCGTATCGTGCGGTGATCGAGTTCACAGATGATGATGACACCCTGAAAGTTTTAGGCTTAAAATGGATACCCGCTTCTGATGTGTTCTCGTTCGTCACATCCCCTGCGACTACCTGTAACACTAAACGTGCTATATTATTTACTATTGCTCGCTTGTTTGACGTGCTAGGGTTCGTCGCACCTGTAATTCTTTACGCAAAACTTTTAATACAAGATCTTTGGCTTGCTAAGCTGGGGTGGGATGAAGAACCCCCGGAAATCATTACTAAATGTTTCATTAAACTCAAATCTGAATTACCGTTATTATCTAATTTACAAATACCTCGTCACTTAGGTGTCGCGGCCGGCTGTGTCGTCAATTTGATTGGCTTTGGAGACGCTAGTATGAAGGCTTACGGCTGCGTCCTATATCTGCACGTAACGAACCCTAACGGTAATATATCAGTTCATTTAGTATGCGCTAAGTCCAAAGTGGCTCCGCTAAAGACTGTTTCGCTGGCAAGGCTTGAATTGTGTGCCTCGCTACTTCTGGCTAAACTTGTCAAACAAGTACATAACGTTTTTGATAATCGCTATCCTATAAAAGAGATTTTCGCTTTTAGTGATTCTACGATCGCTCTGTCATGGATTCATTCATCTCCACACCGGTGGCAAGTATTTGTGGCCAACCGTGTGACTGAGATACAGGAAAACTTATCTCCTGACCGCTTTTTTCATATAAATGGGATAGAAAACCCCAGTGATTGTTTATCAAGAGGTTTATTACCCTCACAACTCATTAACCATCCGCTGTGGTGGCACGGTCCGCCTTGGATTGGCCATCCAACCGCGGAATGGCCAATTGCACCATTCAAACCATACTGTGTTGAAGGTCCTATACCTGAAGCAAAAAGTTCTGTTACTCTAACAGTCATTCCTGATTCAGATACTTCGATACTTCTTGAGCTAGCTCTCAGAGTCTCGTCGTGGAAAAAAATATTACGTATTCTGGTATATGTCTTGCGATTTCTACGTAAGCTACCTCCCGCTCCGCTAATTCAGGTCTCTGACCTTGAAACCGCTGAACTCGTGATTCTTCGCGAGTTGCAAAGCAAACACTTTGCTGACGAAATAAAAAATATTAAAAAGGGTAGATTGCCCTCGCCTTATTTAAGAAAGCTAAATCCTTTCGTTGATGACAACGGACTGCTCCGCGTGGGTGGCCGACTGACAAATGCTCATATACCATATGGCAGTCGGCATCCATTGTTGCTTCCTCGTCGACATCACTTAGTCAACCTACTAATAGATGATTGTCATCGATCCAATTGCCATACCGGTTCACATCTTCTTCTGTCCTTATTAAGGCAACGATATTGGATCATCTCCGCTCGAAATATTATTCGTCAGCGCATACGCCAATGTAACTTTTGTTTTAAAGTAGCGCCCTCTCATCCTACGCCTATGATGGCAAGTTTACCCCCTTCTCGGGTGCAAGAAGCTAAGGCCTTCACGCACACTGGCGTTGATTACGCTGGACCTATCAATATTACTATCACGTGAAAAAGGGGCGTTAAAAGTCAAAAGGCGTACATTTGTCTCTTCGTGTGCTTGACTACTAAAGCCATACACATTGAACTTGCCTCAGACTTGAGTTCAGAAACGTTTCTCGATGCTTTCAAGCGTTTTCTGTCTAGGCGAGGGCCAGTATCTGTTCTCTATTCCGATAACGGAACAAATTTCATTGGTGCAAAGCGTCAATTGGACGAATTATACACTTTCCTTTCGTCAAAAGACACATCTACCGCGTTTCAAAATGAATTAAATAATCGTAAAATAACATGGCGGAATATTCCCGCTCGCGCACCCCACTTTGGGGGAATTTGGGATAGCAATATAAAATGCATAAAAACTCATTTATATCGTTGCATTGGACAGCAATTACTGTGCTATGAGGAATTGTTGACAGTGTTAACTCAAATTGAGAGCGTTTTAAACTCTCGTCCATTGTGTGCGCTGTCTGACCAGCCGCATACAATTATAACTCCTGCGCATTTTTTAAACACAACCCCTTTGCAGGCAATGCCTGCTTATGAGGTTGACGCATCTGTAAGCCTTCATAATAGGAAAAAACTGTTAGACAGTTTAGTCCAAAGCTATTGGAAAAAATGGCATGTGGATTATTTGCATACACTCCAACTGAGGCAAAAGTGGAATACTCCTGATTTACCTATTCGGCCAGGTTTACTTGTTCTCATCCACCAGGATGATTCACCGCCGCTTCGCTGGCCTACTGGCATTATTGAACAAGTGTATCCGGGTAACGATGGAATCGTGCGAGTCGCATTAGTACGCACTACATCAGGGACTTTCAAACGCCCCGTCGTTAAGTTATGTCCTCTTCCTTCGCAATAATTTAAATTTAATTTATCAATTAGCACAGTTATAATTCGTTAATTTTAAGTATATAATTTAGTATATCTATAATTTAATCCACACCTTTTCCATTCATCTCTTGTAACCTTTGACTCTACGTCAATTCACTTGATCCCGCTCCGCTCTATCTAAGATCCTTTAAGTATCCTTTCCTTTTTGTTTCGAAAATCCTACGGATTTCCAAAGGGGGGAGGATGGTTCGGCCGTTCATTCATTCAGTCGGGAATGGGAGATGCACTCTTTTACCGTTCACATGTGAACGCCTGACCGGCAGATCATCTTCCGTGAGCCGCAACGACATAGGTCATACGTATCTCCGCTACTATTTCCGCTATATTTAATTACCGCACCGCCATAGTTCTAAAAACGGCTTGAGCTACGCGCATTTCAGCTCGCCAATTTACGTGTCTCATTAAAAGTCCACGGGACGTGCATAACCATCGATTGTCTTCGCTGTACCGAACAACGTAATCCCGAGTGCGTCGAGAAGATACTTCCAGGGCCGCGTGACTGCTGCAGTCAGGTAAGTGCTTCTCTATATCCTCTGGGTGGACGTACGTCGGACCATACCTTCGCTCGCTCCGCTCATAAATTAATCTCCCGCTTGCCTCTCGTTTGACCAAACGCATCCATTTTTATTATTTTTTTTTGTTTATTCCACCCGCATCGCATCGCACCCACCAGAGGGCGCCACCATAATTTAGATGGTATCACTGTAGCTGTCGACTGAAAAGTTTAGATACTTTGTATTTTTTTTAATAAATAGTAGTTTTTGGTTTAGAACATGATCTCTTAAATTTGCGTGATATTAAAGAAACCATAATTATAAGGCACTAGCTGTTGCCCGCGACTTCGTCTGCGCAGCATTAGCACTTCGAACAACCTATTTTTATATTGCGCATTAGTATTGTAAGTGTGTGTGGGCCGACTTACTTGAGAAAATAATTAGTTCACAGACAAACAGACAGAGTTACTTATGCATGTATAATATTAGTATCGATTGATCAGGATGCAAAAATAAAAAGAATAAAATGTTATGTTGAGAGTTTATTTATTAATCAGAATCTAAAACATCTGAATCCAAATATTCCACTCCCGAAATGTTACCTAAAACCCGAGTTTCTGCTGAATCTGTAAGTGTTAAGAGTCAGAAATGGCCTCTTCAGATTCACTAGAACTATCATCGCCTACTGAGATGACAAATTTATCTATATCATTATAGAGAGTTTCTCCACGGGTAAAACATTCATTTTTAATTTTAATGACATGGTCAACACAATTTTTCCACTCTTGTTGAGTTACTGACTGAAATGCTTGTTCAGCCAACTGTGCAACATTTTGACCACACACATTCTTTTGTGCAATTCGCCTCTTTACCATCGCCCAAAGTAACTCTATTGGGTTTAGATCACAATGGTAAGGTGGCAGTCTTACTACTGTATGACCATGTTCTCCTAGTAATTCGTCTACGTAGTAAATTGGTTCAGGTTTATGTTTATTTACCAGCATCAATAAGCATGGTTTCCTTAATGTTTCATCAAATGGAATGTTATTTTCAAGAAGCCATAATTTAATTTCGTCAACTATTGACGCAGATGTTGGAACCTGGGAAAAAAATTCAGTTGAATTCAAAAGTCAAGTCAAGTATTTAATTTAGGATAATACAAAGATAAAAAAGGAATAGAATATATCTTGTTTGTTATAATTGAGTGGTATGGTGCATTATCCATCACAATTATTGATGGCTCATTGAGATTTGGAATTAAGTTTTCCTTTAACCATTTAGTAAAATTTTTAGCGTTCATTCCATTTCAGAATGGTAATCTTCCTGTTTATTCTTACCACTAAATATTAAAAATGCATTAGGCACAAAACCTTTCTCGCTTCCAGCATGTACAATTATCCACCTTTTCCATTTGGAAACGTTTTGCTGGACACCAGTAATATTTATCGACTGCCAACATTTAGTTACTTTGTAAGACTTGTGTATATAGCTCTCATCCAAATAGATGATGTTTTTTTGCAGTTCTTCAGGCAATCCTCTATTCTCAAGGATTTGCTTTAAATAATATTCACGTTTTGCAGCAATTGCTGGTTTTTCAATTAGAGCTAGTCTGTTTGATTGGCACTTCTTAAATTTAAAGCCGATTGACATTAGAATTTTTCTAAGAAATTCATGGCTCCCATTGAAATTTATATCTTCCTTCAGTATTGCCAATAGCTTCCTTAGTGTAGGAACCTCTTTCTGAACAGTGTAAAAAAATTGCACCTTCTTTGTTTGGAACGTTCTTGAACGATGACGTTGGTGGAGGCGGCACCAGCGACGGCGTCGGCGGGGACGCGGGCGAAGGGGTTCCTGCGCCGGCCATCTCCGTATAAGGCAGAGCCGCGGCAGGGAGCGCCACACACCTGACCATCTTCCGCGAGCATTGTACGCGTCGATTTACTATTTTTTATTGTAAAGTCTCTTCAGCTAAGCAATAAATCATTGAAATCAAGTAATCAGCTACATCATTTAATACAGTCCTCATAAACTCCTAAACAAATTGGTCCTTCGCAAGAAAATTTCAAGACGAACGGCGTTTGCAGTGCAGGAAATAACGTGGCGCACACATTTCTCCGTGAGAAGAAATCAACGAGAACGGAGAACTGTGGCTACAGATCGGTAATTAGTGTGTCGTTCCATTTAAACATTCCCGTACCTTCATACTTTCTAAACTTTATCCAAGCTTTATTTTGGCCATTTGATCTGTTCCATTTTCATTCCCATATTTTGTAGTCATCGCATTCATTTCAAATCACATATTTCATGCCTAGTTAATGCTCAAAATTATTACATCGCTGCGTAATTAGTTGCAGAGCATTTATTACGAAATAGATTTGCACGTGCACGCGGTAGCTTGACCGCTCACTAACCCAAGGTCAATACCGGTCGCTTCTTCGCATATGCAGTGCATTATTCATCGCGTTGTTTGCTAAATTCTTACTTATCTTTCAATCTTTACTTTAATTATGGAGACTAAAGTTAAAGAATTAACTAAGAAACGTGCAAGCTGCAAGGCTAAGCTTACGCTTTTTAGCAATTATTTAAATGTAGCCGTTTCTTGTGCTAAATTAAGCGAACTACAAGTGGCTGAACTAGAAACTAGACTTGATAAAATGGATTTACTTTTTAATGACTATGATAAAATACAGGGGGAGATCGAAATGCTGATGGAGGATCCTGGCGAGGCATTGGGTGATCGCGAAGCCTTTCAAAACCAATACTTCTCCTTGGTGTCCACGGCGCGCGAGTTGCGGCGTCATCATAGCGAGCGAAGAGCCAGCGTTTTGGTGAGTTCCGTACAAGCTTCAGATGATAACGATGTCACACAGTCTAAACATAGTGTTGTGAAATTACCGCAGATTAGTTTACCGCATTTTGATGGCAGCTATCAACATTGGCTTGAGTTTAGAGACACATTTGATTCATTGATACATCAAAACACGTTGTTGGATGATATAAGTAAATTTCACTACCTTAGGTCCTCGTTAAAAGGTGCTGCTGCCTTAATTATAAGAAGTTTGGATTTTAATTCTGGTAATTATAGCAGTGCCTGGGATCTATTGACGAAACGGTATAATAATAATCGCCTTTTGGTGAATAATCATGTTCAATCGTTATTTAATGTCGAACAGATAGAAAAGGGGTCTAGTAAAGCGGTACGTTATCTGGTCGATATAACCACAAAAAATCTGAGGGCTTTAACAATTTTAGGTCAACCGACGCAACACTGGGACATCTTGGTTATTCATATTGTGGCTCATAAGTTAGATGCTAAAACTTATATTCACTGGGAAGAATTTAGAAATACGTTATCCGAGGCACCTACATTATCACAATTGTTCTCGTTTTTGAATAACAGGGCCGACTTATAAGAATCAGTTGAGGAATCCGACATTAATAAAAACAAAACCTCGAACAATAAAATGCATAAACAAAAAAACTTTGCATTAACATCAAACGATAATAGTGGTTCAAATAAAGGTTCGAGCTCAAATTGTCCAATGTGTAAACAAAGTCATGTATTATTTAAATGTGATAGTTTTCGTAAACTTTCTTCAGAGGTACGTAATCAGAAGGCTAAAGAATATAATGTTTGCCTTAATTGTTTAAACCCGGGCCATGCCGAAAATAAATGTAAATTGTGGTCACGGTGCAAGTATTGTAAGGCTAAACATAACACGCTTTTACACATGGACAATAATAATGAGCCGCCTGCTAGTAATCAAATGACGGATAATGTTACATTAACAACTAAAACCATACAGAATGCTACTTCTTCCACCGTATTGCTTTCCACAGCACGGGTGAAGGTGCGAGACAGCAAGGGCAGCCATCACGTGGCGAGGGTGCTTTTGGACAACGGAAGCACCGCCAATTTTATAACTAAGGAGCTGTGTGGTAAGCTGGGTTCACTCAAACGTAACGTAAACTCCAAAATAACGGGTATTAACCAGCAAACTTGTAAAAGCACACAGTCTTGTTCTATAATCATAGAATCTTATTCAGGTACTTACAAAACAACAATTGATTGTTTTGTATTACCAGAGATAACTAAATCATTACCATCGACATTAATTGATATTAGTACTATTCCACTGCCATCAGGCATCTGTCTAGCCGACCCTCACTATTATAAACCGTCAAGCGTAGACATATTACTAGGTGCTGAACAGTTTTGGAATATTTTGGGTACTAACACCATCAATTTAGGCAAATGTCAACCAAGATTATATGAATCCAAATTAGGATGGCTTATCTCTGGGTATATTGCTCAACCCAGTCCATCCCGTGACCAACCAGTATGTAATTTCGTTCAGGAAATGAAAACTGAACTGAGTCGCTTCTGGGAGCTGGATTCTATATCTGATAAACATTCGTTGTCAGCCGAGGAACGTGCATGTGAGGAACATTATTTACGCACTACTACTCGTGGTAAAGATGGCCGTTTCCTTGTAGAAATGCCATTTAAACAGTCACCCGAAGCGTTAGGTGACTCATATCAGATGGCGAAGGTTCGATTTCTTTCGCTGGAACGTAGGTTCGATCGTGATCCCTTATTTAAAAACAGGTATATTGATTTTATGCGCGAGTACCTAGAACTAGGGCACATGTCTGAAGATAATAATTCTAATGATATCATAAGTTACTACTTACCGCATCACGGTGTTATGCGCGAGCAAAATACCACAACTAAATTACGAGTTGTTTTTGACGCGTCAGCTGTGACGACTTCAGGTATTTCTTTAAATCACTTACAGATGATTGGTCCCACTGTGCAGGACGATCTTTACTCCATTTTGTTACGCTTTCGGCAACATAGATACGTAGTATCAGCGGATATTGAAAAAATGTACAGAGCAATAGAATTAAATGAATCTCAACGTTCCTTACAAAAAATTCTATTTCGATTCAATCAATGTGAACCGCTAAAAACATATGTTCTTAACACAGTAACATATGGCACAGCTTCTGCACCATATTTAGCGACGAAGTCACTCGTAAGTCTCGCTTCACAGGCCTCAAACAATGGCGTAAAGCAAGCTATACAACGAGACATGTACGTTGACGATTATCTTGGTGGCTGTGACACTGAGTCCGGCACTATTCAGTTATGCAAGGAGGTGAGCTCGATTTTCGCTTCAGCTCAATTCAAATTAAGAAAATGGCAATCTAATAGCCCACAGGTGATGAAGGGTATATTATCATGTCTTGATCCTAATGACAACAACATACTCGATTTAAATCGTAACCAATTTCCTAACAGTTATAAAACTTTGGGTTTAAACTGGGTTTGCGATTTAGACATATTAACTTTTTTTATAAATCTACCTCCAAGTAATAAAATAACTAAACGTAATATTTTATCTAGTATTAGCCAAATCTTTGACCCATTAGGCCTAGTGGGGCCATGTGTCGTGTTGGCAAAGGTAATAATGCAAAAATTATGGTTAGAGAAATGTTCCTGGGACGAACCAGTTTCTAATGACACACAAGAACGTTGGTTGTCGTTCGTTACAATGTTATCGCGTCTGAATAATTTAAATGTACCACGGCATGCATTTGATGTAAACTATAAATTAATAGACTTACATATTTTTACAGATGCATCTGAATGTGCCTATGGGGCATGCGTCTATGTACGATGCCTAAATAAAGATGGTACAACGACCATTAATCTTTTAACTTCAAAAAATAAGGTCGCTCCCATTAAAAATACAACCATACCCCGTCTTGAGCTATGTGGGGCTTTATTGGGAGCAAGACTGTGTGCTAAGGTTAGTGAAGTTAATGAAGCTACTACTTCATTAACTATTAAAATAAATAAAATCTATTACTGGTGTGATTCCACGATAGTTTTATGTTGGTTAGCTACATCGCCGACTAAATTAAAGCCTTTTGTGCGTAACCGTGTCAGCGAGATTCAAGAAAGTACCGGAGAAAACTCGTGGAGATACGTGTCGTCGAAAGAGAACCCGGCGGACCTAGTATCCCGCGGGCTGAAGGCCGATCAAATCGGCACCTGTTCATTGTGGTGGTCAGGCCCAGAGTTTTTAAATTTCGGTGAAGATTGTTGGCCGAAAATGCCAAATATAGGTTCCAATTCCAACATACCGGAAATTAAAGTTCATTTATTAGATAATTATCAATCAACTCAATCAGTTATCAGTCGGTTGATAAGTAATAAATCAAATATAAACAAATTGAAACGTATTATTGCTTATATACTTAGGTTTATTTTCAACTTAAAAAATCCTAATGACAGATTGTGCGGTCATTTGTCATGTAACGAATTGCAGGAGGCATGTATGGTCATGTTACGTATTAGTCAAATAGAAATGTTTCCTGACGAATACAAAATACTTAGTTTAAAAAAGCCATTATCTAAAAAAAATAGGCTAGTTTCACTATCTCCATTCTTGGATAATCAGGGTGTCATTCGCGTAGGTGGCAGATTAGGTAACGCTAACTATAGTTACGATATTAAACATCCCATATTGTTAGATAGTAAACATCACATTACAAAAATATTATTTCGTTGTGAACATGTTAAAAACATGTTAAGAACATGTTAAATAGTGGGTCTGAAAATGAACATGGACAAAACCAAGGTGATGTTGAATGCCCATGTTACACCCATTCCTATCAAGGTTGGAGACTCTACACTCGAAGTTGTGGACAACTATGTCTACCTGGGACAAACGATCCAGTTGGGTAGGGCCAACTTCGAGAAAGAGGTCAACCGTCGAATCCGACTCGGCTGGGCAGCGTTCGGGAAGTTGCGCGGTGTCTTCTCGTCCAACTTACCACAGTGTCTCAAGACAAAAGTCTATGACCAGTGTGTGTTGCCAGTGATGACATATGGCTCTGAGACGTGGTCGCTAACAATGGGCCTTATCAGAAAGCTTACAGTCACTCAAAGGGCAATGGAGAGGGCTATGCTCGGCGTTTCCTTGCGTGATCGAATCAGAAATGTTGAGATCCGTAAGAGAACTAGGGTTACCGACATAGCCCGAAGAATTGCCAAACTTAAGTGGCAGTGGGCAGGGCACATTGCTCGCAGAACGGATGGCCGATGGGGCAGAAAGGTTCTGGAGTGGCGACCGCGAACCGGAAGACGTTGCGTTGGAAGGCCTCCCACCAGGTGGACCGATGACCTGGTGAAGGTTGCAGGAATCCGCTGGTTGCGGGACGCACGGGACCGATCAATGTGGCGACGCTTGGGGGAGGCCTATGTCCAGCAGTGGACGTCTTTCGGCTGATATGATGATGATGATGATGATGAACATGTTAAACTTATGCACGCAGGGCCACAACTCCTTTTGTCACACATTCGTCAAACTTACTGGCCTTTAGGAGGCAGGAATCTGTCTAAATGTATATTCAGAGAATGTGTCAAATGTTTCAGATTTAGAACTCAGGCGGTGCAACCAGTCATGGGTCAGCTTCCATGCACGAGGACACAGCTTGAGTTTCCTTTTTATAATTGTAGTGTTGACTACGCCGGGCCAATGCTAATAGCTGACCGTAAGGGTAGAGGTACCAGACTTATTAAATCGTATATCTGTGTGTTTGTTTGTTTAGCAGTAAAAGCTGTCCATCTGGAACTTGTTACGGATCTCACCAAAGACGCTTACCTGGCCGCGTTAAAAACATTCGTTGCTCGTCGGGGTAAACCACACAGCATTCTTTCAGATAATGGCACAGCGTTTGTGGGAGCTTTTAATGAGCTTGCACAATTCTTATCTAATTCAAATTTAGAAACAGATCTTGCACAAGAGGGTATAAGGTTTAGTTTTACGCCACCCTACAGTCCACATTTCAATGGCATAACAGAGGCCGCTGTTAAATCTACAAAAAAACATTTAAAAACTATTGTTCATTCTTCTCATTTAACGTATGAAGAAATGAACACATACTTAGTCCAAATTGAGGCTATATTAAATTCTCGTCCCCTTGTTGCCCTTTCTTCGTCACCAGACGACTTTACTGCTCTCACCCCCGCTCACTTCTTAATTGGACGACCGCTAATATCAGTTTCTCAGCCACAGGTACACTCCATCAACATCAACCGATTGGATCGCTACAAAAGGATTGAGCATCTCCGACAACACTTTTGGAACCGATTTAGTTATGAATATGTTGTCATGTTGCAGCAGAGAAACCGATGGCATGCGTCGACAGGTGAACTTAAATTGAACCAATTAGTTCTGATTAGAGAGAAGACGCAACCACCACTACGATGGTTAATGGGCCGTATCATCAAGGTGTTTCCTGGCCCGGACGGCGTCACGAGGGTGGCAGAGATTAAAACCAAGAAGGGCATGATTACAAGGGCTTTCAACAACATATGCCCTTTACCGATTGAAGACAACGCTTCAACCCGGGCAGGATGTTTGGAACGTTCTTGAACGATGACGTTGGTGGAGGTGGCACCAGCGACGGCGTCGGCGGGGACGCGGGCGAAGGGGTTCCTGCGCCGGCCATCTCCGTATAAGGCAGAGCCGCGGCAGGGAGCGCCACACACCTGACCATCTTCCGCGAGCATTGTACGCGTCGATTTACTATTTTTTATTGTAAAGTCTCTTCAGCTAAGCAATAAATCATTGAAATCAAGTAATCAGCTACATCATTTAATACAGTCCTCATAAACTCCTAAACATTCTTTGTAATTGCACATAGATAATCAAAATCATCCATCTGTTTCTTAGGTCGGCCCGTCTTTGTTTACTCAGGAGTTACAAATTTACCTCCATTCTTCATACCCTCGTTCACTATGCGTCGAATTGAGCTTTCGGAAACGCCTGAAACCATGAAAGGCATATAAAATATAAATATATTTGCTAAATAAATCAGTTAAGGATCAAAACAGTTCGTTGTGTAGTATAAATCGTACGTAAATTTTATAACCTCAACGAAACATAAACAAAGCTATTTAGTCGATAAATGATACTTGTAAACACAATATTGACAAGAGATTACATTTCCTTTACCGTGTTTAACATTAGAAATGTATCTACATACCAGTTAACTTTGCTGTTCGACCGTAAACATCGTCCAATTCGGAAAGCATCTTTCCCGCTTGAAATTCAGCCATACATTCTTGAAAAACTGTAAATACCTCGCACGTCACCTGGACAAACTGAGAACGGTGAGTCAAGTAACTCTCAAACCACTTTACTGTCTCAGGCTGACATCCATAGTAACACAACTTCGATAGGAGAAGCGAGGTATTAATAGAGTCAAAAGCGCGTGAAAAATCTAGTAAGACGAGCAGGGTACCCATGCCCTTATCACTAGCTTCCAGAATATTCCCAACCACATCAAGAAGAGCTGTGGCTGTGCTGTGCCCCTTGCGAAAGCCCGACTAAACAAGCGGCAAAATGCTGTGTTCCTCAAGGTAAGACCGAAACTGGTTAGAGACAACCTTCTCCAGGACCTTGGAGAGGCATGGCAGTAAACTAATCGAGCGAAGTTCCTTCACACTGGTAGGATTAGAAACTTTAGGGATGGGTGTAACTATTGCCAATTTCCACAGATCCGGGCAAGATGAGGTGGTAATGGAACGGTTAATGATGGCCGTTATAGCTGCAAGGGTCCGAGGAAGTGTCATCATCAGCATCTCAAGAGAGATATTATCACAACCCTGTGCATTGGACTTGAGACTGCAACAGCTTCAGCACCATATCCTCATGAACGGGCTCAAGCTGGAAGTGACAGTTACTGAATCTGTGGTGCTCAAAGTACTTCAGATCAGCAGAAGAAACCTTACCGGTGCCAGGCACATCCAAAAAAAAACATTATTGTTGAGGTGTGTCCTCGTGTTTCGGGATAGACAGTCAGGGAGGTGATGGCAACGAATGACTCCTTTATTCGCTCTTTGAAAATAAGGTTTATTGTACAGAAAGTAACAGCAAGACAGAGAAGTTTAGTGTAGGTTGGCCGTGATGGAAAAAAAAGGACTGGTTCGAGGTAGCCGTTCCTTTTATATGCTTCGTTCACCGCCCTCTCCCGGCAGGCCGTCGAACTCCCAGCTGAGTCATGGCGCAGGCGCACCTCGGTGTTGTGGTAGCTCGCGCGCTTTGTGCTCAGCAATTGCTTGGTTGTTCCGCCCGTTGTTGATAGATGGCGCTGTCCTCAACATCCTCCGCCGCTTTGGGAGCTTAAAGATAGCTCTCAATGATTACATTGTTGTGGAGATAGGACCATCGCTTGAAATGTTTGCAGCGTCGGCGTCGTCCCTGGGTGCTGGAAGAGGGCAGATCTTGGAGAAGGCCCTCTCAATGACACCTGTAGCGGTGCGAATGGAAGCCACCCTGGGAACGCCGTCCTTTCCTGGGAACACATTTATTATTCGTCCTAATCGCCACTTAAGAGGTGGCAAATTGTCCTCCTTCACCAGAACTAGTGAATTCGGGGTGAGAGTTTCTTTGGTTTCCTTCCACTTGGAACGTTTCTGTAGCTCTGAAACGTATTCACTCGCCCATCTTGCCCAGAAGTGTTGTCTCAGCTGCTCGATACGGCGGTAGCGTGACAGTGAATGCGTGGCTACTGTCATGACGTCCTTCTCTGCAGGCGCCGTCAGCGGTCGACCGATCAAGAAGTGCCCAGCCGTGAGGGGAGTGAAGTCATCAGGATCTGAAGAGATAGGATACAAGGGACGGGAATTCAGGACGGCTTCTATCTGTGCTAAAACCGTGCTGAACTCTTCGTAATTAAGATGTGCATTGCCTATTACGCGAACAATATGGTGCTTGCAGGATTTTATCCCCGCCTCCCACAAACCGCCAAAATGAGGTGAATACGGAGGAATAAATTTGAACTCAATATAATTTTCTGAATTAAAATTTTGTATGTCATCAGAACATTTATTTAAGAAATGTGTAAATTCCTTAGCTGCACCTACGAAATTCCTACCGTTATCAGAAAAGATCTGCAAAGGCTTACCTCGTCGTGAAATAAATCTTTTTAGTGCCTGAATAAAACCTTCAGATGATAGTGAGGTAACAAGTTCCAAGTGCAAAGCCTTAGTTGAAAAACAAACAAACAAACACAAATAGCACTTTTCTAATTTCGCACCCCTACCCTTACGGTTAAGTATGTACATAGGCCCGGCGTAGTCTACTCCACACCGTAGAAAAGGAAATCCAGGCTGCAATCGCTCGTTAGGTAAATTACCCATAATTGGTCGTGTTGTGTTTGTTTTCATACGATAACATATAACGCATCGATGTACAACTTGTTTTGCTAAATTCCTGCCACCAAGCGGCCACCAAGTGTCCCTAATGTGCGATAAGAGCAGCTGTGGTCCCGCATGCAGTAATTTTTTATGTTGAAAGTTAAATAACAATAAAGTAAAGTGATGTTTACTACATAATAATATTGGGTGTTTTTTATTGTACGTAAAATCTGAGTTTCCTAACCTACCACCCACACGTATTATTTTATTTTTATCTAAAAATATGTTTAAACTTGACAAACCACGTGATGGTTTATTAGTTAAGTTATTCATCAACAGTTTTAATTCATTAGGAAACGATTCCCTTTGTACTAACCTTACGAGTAACGTTGTTGCATTCTTCAACTCGTCAACTGATAAGGAACCCGAATAACGTTTAGTGTGATCCTTTGTTCGTGCATTGTTTATGAAGCGACACACAAATGCGCAAGCGCGTTTAAGTCTATTGTACGAAGAAAATCTTTTAAATTCAATTACGCGATCTAAACTATTAACACAGGTTGGTACACTAACAATGTTCGATTTTAGTTCGGGTAGTATATCAGTTGGAATCTGACATGGTTCTGTCTGTGTGACCAATTGTTTACTTTATCTTGTAAAAGTAACGGTCCGTTCCACCACAAGGGTGATGTACTCAGTTCTTCTAACCGTGTGCCGCGTGATAACAGGTCTGCCGGGTTATTTATTCCGCTGACATGTAACCAACACACATCACTTGTTAACTCATTTATCTCAACAACACGGTTTTGTACAAAGGTTTTGAGCTGATTAGGAGACATTCTAAGCCAACCTAAAACTATTGTGGAGTCTGTCCATAAAACAATATAATTGAATGTGACGCGGAGTGAATTTTTAATTTACTACCGAGGAATACTAACTGGCTTTAACGGAGCTACACGGCTTTTAGCGCACAGCAACTTAACTGTGATGTCACCATTCGCATTACGGGTACGAATATATGCGCAAGCACCATACGCAGTTTGACTTGCGTCTGTAAATATGTGTAACTCTGTTACATTAGGTGAATCACACATAACAAATCTAGGAATACGCAATTTATATAAGTTAGATATTGACTCAACGAATTTCTTCCAAAGCGACATTATATCGTGCGGCAGAGCGTCGTCCCAACCTACTTTACTAAGCCACAGTTTTTGAAGAAGAACTTTGGCCACTATAACCACCGGACTTAATAACCCCAAAGGATCGTAAATTTGAGAGACAGCAGATAAAATCGAACGTTTAGTCACATTGGAGAAATCATTATTTATTTTTGATGTAAAATGAAATTCATCCTTGCTGTTGTACCAGCCAAGGCCTAATGTTTTGCTAGACACATTGTCACCTAATGACAAATACTTTGAAGTATTAATACTCGTATTTTGTGTTGTGTTTATTAGAATGTTCGGCGAGTTTGTTACCCATTTTCGTAAGGGAAAACAACCGGATTGACATACTTCAGTTACCCTTTTGCATATGTACGATAACTGTGTCTCTGTATCAGCCCCGGTAATTAGATCGTCTACATAAAAGTCTTCTAGTATAGTTCGAGAAATAAGTTCGTCTTTACAGTCTAATCCTAACTGTCTAACACAGCGAATACACAAATACGGCGCCGACGCCGTTCCGTATGTTACAGTGTTAAGACGGTACACACTAAGAGGATCTGACGATTTCTCCCGCCACAATATCAATTGCAAATTTCTTTGCTCATCGTGAACTAAAATTTGCCTAAACATTTTCTCAATGTCTGCACACGCAACGTACTTGTACTGACGAAAACGTATAATAATAGAAAATAAATCATTTTGTAATGCAGGTCCGACTAACTGTATGTCATTAAGCGATTTTCCAGTAGATGTTTTTTGACTAGCATCAAACACTACGCGTAATTTAGTGGTTACGCTATCTTCACGGAGAACACCGTGATGGGGTAAAATATAATATGGCATCTTATAATCGTCATCTAACCGGGTCATGTGTCCTAGGCTCAAATACTCCCGCATGAAATCGCTATACATGTGTTTGTATTGTGGATTGCGATCAAGTTTACGCTCTAATGATAGAAATCTGGTTTTAGCAATTTCGTAGCTATCGCCTAGTACTTCCGCTGATACCTTTAGTGGAATTTGAACCGAAAACCGACCATTGTCCAATCGCTTAGTAGTTTGTACAAATAGGTTTTCGCATGAATTTTCCTCTAAAGAAAGATGCCGACCTGAATAAGGAATTTCTTCAATTTCCCAGAATTTTCTTAATTGTGTTGTTTGAACAATATGACACTGAACTTTATTTGTGTATAATTTTTCAGTGTATAAAGGACCCGAAATGATCCACCCTAGTTTGGTATTAACCAAATAAGGTCCAGAAGATAAACGAATTCTACCGTTAACAATTAAGTCCCAGAAACAATCCGCACCGATTAATAATTCAATGTGTGAGGGTGTACAGAAATTTGGATCGGCTAACCTAATATCTTTTGGTAAAGAAATATCGTTAATGTCCATACTTGTGGCCGGTATAGTCGACGTAATGCTAGGTAGAACTAGACATTTAATGTGCATATCATGATCGCCGTATATCGATCGAAGATTAATATGGCAGGAATGGATTGCCTGTGTGACTGAATGTCCTATTCCGCTAATTTGGCAAGTGGACTGTATACGTTGTGTGTTTATTTTCCTACATAGAGATTCTGTGATAAAGCAATGTTGACTGCCGTTATCCAACAATGCACGAGCTTTATAATATTTATTGTCTTTTCCAACGATTTCAATTTTATTATGCGTACAGCTAAGGAGTGGAATTCCCTGCCGGAGTCTGTGTTGCCCGATAGCTACAACCTAGGGGTCTTTAAGTCAAGAGTGAATAGGTTACTTCTAGGCAAGCGTGCTCCATCATCGGCCACATCATCGCTTACCATCAGGTGAGATGGTGGTCAAGCGCGAGCCTATATAAGATAAAAAAAAAAAAAACAACTACAGCGGTCGACAGTAAAACAGATTGTAAAGCATGTTTACTCAGTAAACTTCTACAATTGTTATTGTGTGAATTTAAGACTGTGTGAAAAGTCTGAACTACTGACGACGAACTATTTTGCGAATTCGTTGTCTTAGACTGATGCGCTTGATCTACAGAGGGCACAGGGCTATCTGTATTAAACTCATTGTGTAAAAGACTGTTATGTTTGCTATAGCATTGCTTGCAAGGACCGGCCCGACAATCACTGACTGAATGCCCTGTCCATAAACAATTAATACAGAGATTCTTATTCTTAACGAACTGAAGCTTATCTTTTGAACTTAAATCCAAAAATTGTTGACACCCGTACAACGAATCTTTTTCGTTACATTTAAGACATGTGCGGGTAGACTTATTTTTTTTTTTATTATTTTGAGTAGCAGCAAAAATATGAGTTTGTTTTTAACAGAACTCTGACTTGCTTGAGAATACTGAGAAGTCGTAACTTTAACCATTTCCAAAGTATCAGCCTTATCCTTTAAAAACTGTAAGAGCGAATCTAAGTTAAATATTTTATTTGAATTGCTTGCACTAGTATTTTTAAACTGCTCCCATTCTGTTTCAATGGTTACATCTAACTTTGTAGTTATAAGATAAATCAGCAAAGTGTCCCACCATTCAGTAGGATCACCAAGAGTTTTCAAAGTTCGTAAGTTCTTAAGTACCGTATCTACAAGTTTCCTGATTTGTGCAGGCGATTCTTTAATAACGGCTGACATTGAAAATAACGCTTTGACATGATTGTGTATCAAAAACTTATTATTATTATATCTATCCTCAATCAATTCCCACGCAACATTATAACTATCTGAAGAAAACTCCAAAGACTTAATAACCTGCAAAGCATTTCCGGACAGAGATGATCTTAAATAATGAAACTTTTGGATATTATCAAGTTGTTTCGAATTGTGTATCATTGATAAAAATGTATCTCTAAATTCCAACCAATTATCGTAACTACCGTCAAAGCTTGGAAGTGAAATAGCTGGCAACTTCACTAAAGTATTGGAATTCCACGTGTGTTCTGAATCATTGGAATTGCACTTATGCTTATCACTACTATTATTTATTAAACAATTAGCTTCAGCTACTGAACCATAGTAAGAATTATCAAAAGACTCCCTATACTCTAATTGTTCTGACATGTCTTTTTCCGGTACCAATTCCTCGATTAAACATTGAATTCTTCTAAACTCCTGATGCAAACCTTGAGCAGACTTTATGCGTAATTCTAATTCTGTTTTTTGCTTAGGATTAATTTCGTTACCTACTAACAAATTTACACATTTTTCGAACTGGGTGAGCATACCTTTAATGGTACCTCGTTTCTTTTTTAAATCTGCTAGCTTTTTAAAATCCTCAGACAAACTCATTGTGGCAGTGTATGGTAGGTGTGGGTACTCACAATTTTCTGCAGCACGAGTGTGGTGAACAAAGTGCGCGTAGCTGGTTGGCGAACCTGTATCCACAAAAGCACGATTTTAGCACACACAGAATGAATAAGGTGAGGAGAAAGGATTGCCAGGCACCCCTGAAGTCTTGCGCTGGTAGTGTGATGATGATGCGGCTTCGAAGGTCCAATGTTGAGGTGTGTCCTCGTGTTTTGGGATAGACAGTCAGGGAGGTGATGGCAACGAATGACTCCTTTATTCGCTCTTTGAAAATAAGGTTTATTGTACAGAAAGTAAAAGCAAGACAGAGAAGTTTAGTGTAGGTTGGCCGTGATGGAAAAAAAAGGACTGGTTCGAGGTAGCCGTTCCTTTTATATGCTTCGTTCACCGCCCTCTCGCGGCAGGCCGTCGAACTCCCAGCTGAGTCATGGCGCAGGCGCACCTCGGTGTTGTGGTAGCTCGCGCGCTTTGTGCTCAGCAATTGCTTGGTTGTTCCGCCCGTTGTTGATAGATGGCGCTGTCCTCAACAATTATTTTTTTCTGGGTTGTTACAAAAATGAGGTAATCCGTGGTCTGGTTTATTAGAGATACTAGTGGCTATGGTAGATTTGATATGCTTCCATAACTTCTTAGGTTGTTTAATGTTGTTATTTATGTAAGTTTTAAAATATGCATAATAGATATTAATAATACACTCATTACTTCAGTAGACACGTTTATTGAGTATAGAATAGGATAGTTTATAATATAACAATCTTTGCTCACTAGACGACATGCATGGTGGTTTCTCTAGTACAGGGCGGATGTCAGTATTGCCACAGACTATATGCAATGCCACAGATAATAACTATTTCCAATACTATTATATATTTCCAAGTTCTATTTTATGTAATCCAAATTTTGTCCCAATTTAACAAAATAAACTTTAACTTGCTAAGGAAATTTTAAACTTATACATGGCAACCCCAAATCAACATAAACTTGAGTTACCTACATGGCAATAATTTTCACAAAAAAAAATATTTTGACACTGACACATTTCACAAATAATAACCTAAATCAATAACCTCTAAATTCTAGTCAAAACAAATTACTTACATCTAGTTTTCATTAATACAAACCAAGTAAGTTGCATAAATAGTTGTGCCTGACTGCTGACAACGATTTTGTAAGTATATCAGCCCTATTTTCATTTGAAGTTACATAATTTACTTTAATCAAACCCTTGTTTACAATATCCTTAATAAAATGTACCTTGATGTCTATATGTTTGGTCCTTTTACTATTTTCATAGCTTTCTATTAATTTTATAGTACTTTGGTTATCAATTAGCAATGAACAACATAAGTCTTTTTCACAATGTAAGTCTTTTAACACTCCACTGATAAACACTGTTTCACTGACAGTTAATGCTGCAGCGACATACTCCGATTCAGCCGAAGACAGTGCAACAGTTGACTGCTTCTTTGAACTCCAGCTTATCAGATTGCCTCGATGGAATATAGCCAATTGTCTGACTTGTAAATCTTCCTGAACTGCTTTATTTAAAAATAATCTTACAGTTGTCATTCTTGCCACTGGTGCATAGACATTTTGGGTTGTTTCTTCTTGAAAACCTTTAGCCACTATCCTAGCCTTCTTTGTATCATCTGATTTTGTTCGGAAAACCCATCTTGTATCTATAGCCTTGTGACCGTTTGGCAATTCACATTCTTCCCATGTTTTTAGCTTTTTGTGTGCTTCTAGTTCCTTCTCTATAGCGTCTGACCAATCTCCTTCTTCAATTGCTTGTTTATAGCTTGTAGGATCTTCTGATAATAATGCATAAGCTATATTTGTCATATCATAGTCTTCAAATTTTTTTGGTATCTTTATTTGTCTTTTACTTCTCTGATTGTACTCCTCTCTTTCTTCTGAGCTTTCATATTGGTCACTTGTCGTTTCATGTGCTTCACTTGTTCTTGTTGTTTCTGTTTGAGATCTTTCTTTGGACTCATATGACTCATTTTCTTCTGTATAAACATTTCTTACCTCATTTTCATCAAATCTGTATTTGGTCTCATCAAAACGCACATCTCTTGACTCAATTATTTCATTTGTCTTTGGATCCCACAATCTGTACCCTGATCCACAGTATCCTATCATAACCATTGGTTTTGCTCTAGGTTCCAGTTTGTTTTGCCTTGGCAAAATCATACACCATGCTTTTGAACCAAAAACTCTCAACTTGTCTAATTGATTCTTTCCAGAGAACATAATGTTGGCTGGTGTGTCTCCGTCAAGTGCTTTTGTAGGGGATCTATTGATTGTATATGCTGCAACTCTGATTGCCTCTCCCCAAAGATACTTAGGTAAGTTTGTTTCCAGCAACATCGCTCTGACTCTATCAACTAGTGTCCGGTTCATCCTTTCACATATGCTATTTTGCTGTGGTGTATATGCACATGTTGTTTCTTGTTTTATACCATTTTCTGTATAAAATGTTCTCAGGTCTTCATTTATAAATTCACCTCCTCTATCAGTTCTTATTCTTTTCACATTTGTACCATTATTTTTCATTCTTCTTATGTATCTCATAATGTAATCCTTCGCTTCATCTTTTGTTTTTAGTAGATATACTTCTGTAAAATGTGAATAGTCATCTATTATTGACAAATAATATCTTTCATCGTCCATGGTTGCTTGTGTTACTGGACCACCAATGTCACAGTAAATCAACTCTCCAATTTGTCTTGTCCTTGGTTTCGGTGTGGGAGTGAATGAGCAGCGGGTTCCTTTAGCTTCCATGCATATGGAACAACGTTCATTAGATAATGGTAAACCAAGTATTCTCATTCCACCATAATTTAGATGTCCCATCCTTCTGTGCCATAAATTGGTATCTGTCTTATTTGTGATTAATGCCTTTTCTTTATTGACATTCAGACTTAGGGTGAATAACTTTCCATTGTTTGGAGCTTCGACTTGTATATTTCTGTTGCTTATTTTTGACACTTTTCTATCGAATATAACTTTCAATCCTTTTTCATTTAGCTTTACCACAGATATGAGATTATGTGATAGTTTCTCTATTATAAGGCACTCTTTTATTTCAACAGTATTTCCTTCTTTTGATAATCCACTTATATTACCTTTCTTTTTTGCTGAAATCATATTTCCATTTGCTGTCTGAATTTTTATTTCAGGTATTTCTTGTATTTCTGTCATCCATTTTTCATGTTTATCATTTACCATATGATTTGTTGCTCCAGAATCTAATACAAACTCTATTTTGTTCTCCCAATCTTTCATATTTGTTGCTGAGTGAGCTTGTTCAGCAATAAAGGATACAACCTTACTATCATTTTCAATTTCTTCTCCAATATTAGCGCTTGAGCTGCTATTATTATTCTTCTCTTTGTAATTTCCTCTACCATTATAATTTCCTCTGCCTTTATAATTTCCTCGACCTCTTTGATTTTGCTGATATCCTGTCCGAGCATTACGACGACAATTTCGAGCGAAGTGATTTGGCTCTCCGCAGCTGTAACACTTTATAGAGCTGCTTTGAAAAGCATAATCTTTTGTAGATGTTTGTCTTTTATCATTTTCAGTTCTGCATCAAGTAATTTACATTTCACGAATTCTACCGTTAGCTCAGTGTCTGTTGTTTCTAGAGCTGTAATCGTTGACTGATATACATCTTCCAAGCTCAATAAAAGTTGACATACCTTTTCTTTTTCTTCCATTTTTGTACCATTTGCTTCCATGTCTCTTATTATTTTGTCGAACTTGCTAAAATGTTCTTCAACATTGTCCTGTTTCTTACATTTGAGACTCATCAGTTGTCTTCTCAAATACAGGTTTGAGAGCGTACTTTTTCTCTCGAAAACTCTTCTAAGATTTTGTATCATTTCGTAGGCTGTACTGGATTCTTTTACGTATTCCAGATGTTTGTCTGGCAGTGCTTGTATAATTATATTGCGAGCCTTAACGTCTTTACTTTTAAAATCTTCGTTTTTCTTGTCTGCCATTTCGTATAGCATGTCTCGGCATCCTCTCTCATCCATCGCCATCTCAACGCGAAAAAGCCAGTTTGAGAAATTGTCCCTTTCTAATTTTGGGATATGCAATACTTGCATCGCCATCTCGATTATTTTCTTTGTTTATTTCTTGCTTTAGAAATATCTTTGCTGAAAGAACACCTGCCTGTCCGTGCCTGCCTTGGTAATGGCGGCCCCTATCACTTGCCTACACTACTCTCTTTGTCGATCTGACTGAATACAATGAGCTCTGGGCCCATAACCTAATAGATATTAATAATACACTCATTACTTCAGTAGACACGTTTATTGAGTATAGAATAGGATAGTTTATAATATAACAATCTTTGCTCACTAGACGACATGCATGGCGGTTTCTCTAGAACAGGGCGGATGTCAGTATTGCCACAGACTATATGCAATGCCACAGATAATAACTATTTCCAACAATGCACGTTTCTCACTCTCGATGGCAGCCCTAACAATATATTTGAACTCTTTATGTGAGTTTACATGACGCAGGGATTTAGTGGATTTGGACTTTATGTGGCTCTTGTCCCGCAATTTCATCATTTGTTTGATAGTGGATGTTATCTAGGGGCAAGACTTTTCTTTTATTAAAACCTTTTTAAGTGGTGCATGTAAATCATCCTCCAAACTTTCAATGTATTCCCAGTCCATCTTATTCAGGTCCTTGTTAAACTGGTCAATTACTCTATCCCTGAGAGGTCTGTAGGTGACCCAGTGTGGGGAAGGCTTCTCTACTTTGATGTCAAGCTCAACCGACACAACCGCGTGTTGACCGAGCTCAGGTTCGTGAGATCACGTATACGGGCGTCCGTGCACAAGACGTCAATGAGTGATTCACTATGATCAGTGAAACGTGTCGGTTCAGTAACTATTTGTCGCAATTTACAGCATGTTAAGAAGTTGTTCAGTAACTTGGCTTTATTGTCCGAAGGGCTTAACATGTTTATATTAAAGTCACCCAACAGAACAATCTTTTCAGCGCCAGCAATGGAGAAAAGAGAGTCGATAATCGCATCAAGGAAGACGTTCACGTCAAGCCATGGCGGCCTGTATGCAGTACCGACGATGACGGAGTGCGAGTTGACGTTCAGCCGGAGCCACATCTGCTCGACTTGCGGCGCGCTCGGGTGCGGCACGACGCACGCGCGTACTCCGCGCCGCACATAGAAGCCCACGCCGCCCCCACGACCAACGCGCACCGCGGGCGGGCGCGGCACGTGACGCAGCCGGTAGCCCGGGAGAGTCGGCGCTCAACCCTCTTCCCCCCGCCTAAGCCAGGTCTCGTTTATCGCCATGATGTCCACCGCACAGTTTGCCATAGCCACAATAAACTCATCATGGCGCGTACCTAGCGAACCCGCGTTAAACAATCTAACTTTTAAATACTTAGTCTTAATCATTTTGACAATTCATGATCTTGAATGTGTATGGTTAGTGTATAGGTGTATATAGGTATACAGGTGTATGTGTTAGAAATGTAATAATGCAAATTAATGTTATAAATAACAGATTTAAAAGAAGTATGTAGATAAATATTATGTATTGTAAACACTATAGAGATATAGCCGACAATGCGAAGTTTTATAAATATAAAATGTATATGATAAATATGTAGTGCTCGGGCAGCAGGGCCACAGAAAAGAACCACTATATACTGAGAGAGGAACAGTGCAGGCCGCGCACAGGGCAAACCCAAAAACACAAGTACATCCAACATAGATAGTACAACCGTAGATCTAAAGATGAACTTCACAGAATAAAGCTTGCAGGAGCCTGGCGAGCTAAACAACTTTCTCGACAGACAACTCCCGGCCAAAAACACGAGCGAAGTCCTGGGTGCGGATGCAATGGGTAGGCTTGCCGTCACCCTGCTTAGCCAGAATGCGGCCGTTCTTCGTCCAGGTATATCTCCACCCTTGGCGACCGCCAGCCTCAAGCACACGGTAAAACAATTGCTTGTTCGTCCTGGTCAGCCTCGTTCACGTAGAAACGCCGCGGGGGCGCGGAGAGATCGAGGTCTGCCGTCGTGGCTCCCCGGTGGACACGCGCGCCCTGCAGCAGCTCAACGCGCAGAGCGCGGTGAGCCAGGCGCACCACGATGTCGCCCGCGCGCCGTCGCCGCCGCCCCTCACGCCGGGCTCACCGCGCCCGCAGCAGCCGCGTGCACCTCTCGTTCGACCCGCTAACCCACACGCTGTGCGAAGACTATGACGCTTGCCTCCAAAGCCACCCCAAGCTTTGCCGCCATCAGTCCCACAGTGTGAACCACGTTCTCACAAGGGATCTCCGGGATGTTCGCAACTTCAAGGTCGAAGCCAAGCAGATCCTGTTCGCGGTCGTTGAGTCCCAGTTGAAGCCGCGCTTCACTCTGCTTGAGCTGGTTGACCCTGGTGTCAGGCGGAGCATCACTGGGCCTGCTCTCAAGAGCCTCTATTCTGGCTTCCAGGCCGTTGACTCGCTCAGTGCAGATTCCCACCGAAGAGTGCAGGCCGGCCATCTCACGACGAAACTCGCATTTCGTCCCTCACTTCCCGCAGCTCGGACCTGAAAAGCCCGATTTCTTCACGCAAGGTCAACTGGGTGTCAGGATAAAGTTCTCCATCGGTTCCTTGATCACTCCCTGCCCGAGAATTCCCTTAAGGCACCGCAACAGAAGGCCCGGCACTAGTGCGGGCCGCCTTCCTACCCTGTTCAGGTGCGGCAGCTATTTTAGTAGAAGGGGCACCACTTCCCAGACCTCTAACGGGTGTGGCATCGTCATCCTTTGGCAATTAATTTTTGCAGTCAGGGCACTGCCAGTCACTGCTAATCTGAGTTCCAGCAGGCAAACACGCAAGGTGGAACTTGTTTTGACAAGCAACACGTCACGTCACGTTGCCACACGTAGCGCCCCCTTTCGTCGACAGGCACTTGCCGCATGTTGCGCACTTCGCCATGTTGCAACGTAGTTCGGCTGAGAGCAAATAGATGGCGTGCACGTTCCCCGCACCAGTGCCTTCGACGCCGCTACATGGCAATATCGATCCAACACCCAGATTTGAAAAAAGCGCACTTCGCCATGTTGCAACGTAGTTCGGCTGAGAGCAAATAGATGGCGTGCACGTTCCCCGCACCAGTGCCTTCGACGCCGCTACATGGCAATATCGATCCAACACCCAGATTTGAAAAAATACACCTTTTGGGGGTACCACGTACACCAAAACTGTTGATGTGACTGAACTTATCTTTAAAAATATGCAAAATGTATTTTAGGTTTTTAGTTTTCACGGATTTGCACTGCGAAATCACCTAGCTCAAACCGGATAACAAACTCGCTCGTAAGTCACACAGTTGAAATTGCAAATAAAGTTTTTTTCACTGAATAGCCTGTGTTTATTATATAATTTCAAAAGTATGAACAGCCGATGTGCCCCGCAAAGCGTCCGTGACGTCACAGATGAACGTCCTGTGCAATCAATTCACCAAAATGATTGTTTCTTGGATCCATTGGTTTAACTAAACCGTCACTATACAACGCACACTCCGAACATTTCCCTCCATACTTCTCTGCAGACAAACTTTTCGTTTCGGAATCCGAATCATTTAGTTTTTTTTTTCAATCTTCAAGGAATGTGGGACTGTCAAGTCGCACAGCTTCTTGTTGAAGTGGTAAATATCTAGATTTAAGATAGTCTTCGTCCACATCCAGAGGGTTTTTTTCTTATAAGAAAGGATTGATTGCGAATGATCCGCCGAATATACTTCCGGCTCTATCAAGATATCGAGACTATCAGGACGCACAACTCCTTGTTGAAGTGGTAAGCAGTTGATTTTAGGATGGTTGTCATCTTGATCCAGACGAGTTTTTTTTTAAAGAAAGTATTGTTTGATCCATTGCAGTCAAATGAACACAAAACTGTTCAAATAAACTTGAATTTTAAATCACGAATATTTTCAATATATATATATATTTATATATATATATTTTCAGAGCACGTGTTTTGCACGGATACAACAGACTGCGACTGGATTGCGGCTATCTAATGCTTATTAACCATAAATAAGTACATTGTAAATTTGGCAACGCCGCGTTTACCTGTTACACTTATTAACACTTTTTTTGTTTGCCTCGCCTAACCTAACGTCACCTACCACGAGATTACAAATGCTGTAAATATATACGTACCTCATAATCTTATTATCGAAATCCAAATCCGACTCAAATTGCACATCACCTGGATCAACCTTCTAAAATATCAATCATTTCTTGTGCTGAACATATATTTATTTTATTTATTTTTTCACATAATATTTTTACTCTAAAGTGTACTCCGAACAAAGAAATATTATAAATAACGAACAAGTATACATTAAAACAAGGTAGATGTAAAAAAACTAAAGAATGTAAATTAAAAAAAGGTAGGCACAAAATAAATATACACTTACCCACATGTTCACCGCACTATTTGTTTATTAGATTCGCTTGTGACGTCATAAAGTCGCGACTAAAGTTGCCCATGGGATGACCATTCTTTACAAATATCTAGTAACGTCTTTATGTGTATATCGATGATAATAATGTCAACGTTTTTTGAGTTAGGTCTGTGGCGCCTTAAGCGCCCAGTTTTAATATCTTTAACTACATTATTTATTTATTGTTAAAGTAATAATAGTATAACATTATAATAGTAGTTCATTATGTTGAGTTGAAATCATTATGTCTGACGAAAAAACTCCGATATTATTGAAGCCAGTTAGGAGGAAGGCCCAAGTTCCCCTTCAATTTTGTATGGCAGAAAACGAAAGATAAGAACCAGCAAAGACAAAGCTTCAAAAACAGATATGATGGGAAGCTATGCACAATATATTAAAGTGCACGATGACAACATTGATGCAGTCATGATAAATATTGAAGATGCACACTTTTTCAATCCACATCCTCGTTATCCCCGGAATGAATATTTTGCTACTTTAATAGCGTTTGAAATTGAGAATGTAAAACCAGAGGATCGCTCATTAGTTTACGTCAAAATAATTAATTACTGTTGTAATAATACTGGCTTCATAGTGTCCATAAATAGATTTATTCAAAATTCTTCTCTTTTCATGTAACTAGGTTACCTGTACTTCATTATATAACAAACTATATGAAACACGTCTTTTCTTTTCTAATAAAATAATACAACAAATCGTTATCAGCACGAAGCTCTAAATAATTGTTTATTGGAGAAAAATAATGTGTGCGTGTTTTTGTGAAGTTATATTTTCGTGAAGTTATATTTGTGCATTATTTTTGGGTGCGAAACAAAACAGTTTTTTTGTGTACTCATATGAGATGGCGAACCCAAATGGAGACACAAATGAGCGAGGTATGCGTAGTTCCTCAATTCCAACTTTCACCCTACATAATAGAGAAGGGTATAGTACGTGGAAGTTTAAAATGCGTAATTACCTTATTCATGAGGAGTTATGGGAAGCGATCAGTGGTTATCCAACAGGGATGAACGTTTCCAATGTCACAAAGACGAGGAGCGATCAGAAGGCATTAACAAAAATTTGTCTTACCCTTGAATCGTCTGCAATTACGCATGTGCGAAGTGCAACCACGGCAGCTGAAGCATGGAAAGCTCTACAAAATGCTTATGAGGACAAAGGTTTGGGTCGGCGTTTACATTTAGAACGGAAATTATACAGATTGAGACTTGAAGACTTTGATAATAATATTGAGTCGTATATCAATGCTGTTATTTCCACTGCTCAAGATTTGGCGGATATAGACAAAGTAATAGATGATGCGTCCATTGCTGCTATTTTATTGGGAGGTCTAACGTCGAGATATGACCCATTGATTATGGCTATCGAAAATAGTAATGTTAACGTTACCACGGAATTGGTAAAGTCCAGATTACTGAACGTAATGGCCAAGGAAAGCTCGATAAAACTGGAGACAGGTATGAAGTCAATGGTTGACTCTTCTGTTGAGTCAAAGGCAAAAACGATTGTTTGTTATGGTTGTGGAGAACCAGGTCACAAGAGACCAAACTGTCCTCTTAAGAAAAAGACTCGACTCGACCTCTGTGTCTGCTTTAGGAGCAACGAATTGTGACATGGACAAATGGTACATTGATTCAGGTTCTACCAAACACATGACTTCAAGACGAGATTGGTTTGTAGACTTAAAGCCTATTGATAATAACAAGGTAACGATTGCAAACGGGACTAAGATTGACGCTGAAGGCATCGGTAAAATATCTATAAATACCGAAAACAATGTCAATACAATTAATGATGTGATGTATGTACCTAACTTGCAAACAAATCTTCTATCTGTGAATACAGCAGTAGAAAAAGGGTTTACTGTATTGTTTGATAAGTCTGGTTGTAATTTCTTTAATTCAAAAACCTTCTCCTTTACAGGTGATGCGGTTCTACATGGCTTGCCCTACGGTGGATTGTACACACTTGATTGTGCGGTGAATATTCCCCAATTTAGAGCCTATGATGTGCACTCTGATTCTATCTCGAAGTATCAGGTATGGCATAAGCGTTTAGGACATTTATGTCGCATAGGTTTGAATCTGCTGAAAAATAGTCATAAGGTTATTGATTATAAGGATGTGGATAAAAATCCATGTGTTGCTTGTGTTCAAGCGAAACAAGCTCGTAAACCGTTTAAGGCGATTACATATAAAAGAGCAACTTCAATATTAGAACTGGTCCACTCTGACCTTTGTGGACCAATGTCATTTAGCTCCTTTCAGGGTAATAAATACTTTTTAGTTTTTATAGACGATTTTTCGAGAACTATATTTGTATATTTTATTTCTCCTAAGAAAAAGGTAAAGGATAGATTTTGTCACTTCCAGTCTATGGTTGAAAGACAAACTGTTCTCAAGTTATCTTAGATCTTGTGGTATTCTTCATCAAACTACGGTACCATATAGCCCTCAGCAGAATGGTGTTGCCGAGCGCACTAATCGCTCAATTGTAGAAAAGGCACGCTCTCTTATGGCTGAAAGCGATCTTTCTAAAGCCTTTTGGGAAGATGCTGTTCAAACGGCTGTGTACCTGAAGAATAGATGCCCACACCGTGCCTTAAATAATAAAACTCCCTACGAGTTGTGGAATGGTTGCAAACCAAACCTAAGTAATCTCAGAGTTTTTGGGTGTAGAGCTCTTATACATATACCTTCTTGTCACCGTAAGAAATTGGATCTTAAAGCTGATGAAGCTATATTTGTATCCTATACAGAAGATCCTAATAGTTATCTTTTTAGAAATTCATCTTGTCCTAGAACCTTACAAAAGTCTAGAGACGTTACATTTTTTGAAGATTGTTTTTCTACTTTAAATAATAGAAATGTCAACAATACGAAGACTTCATCTGAACCTTTAGTATTTTCTAATAGTCTGCCTATACAGGAAGAAACCAGTACAGTTCAAGAGTCTTTTGAACATATTCCAGTGGTCACTGATGAACCAGCTCCAAGCCATACTGTTGTCACTGAAGATCAGACTGCTGAAACTGATCAATTTTTTGAAGCAATTGAGGAAGCAGTAGTTTCTACTAGTCAAACTGATGGACAGGGCAGATATCCTTCAAGAGACCGGAAACCTCCTAATTACTTCTCATACCAAGTTTCTAGTCATGCGTCTGATGAGCCTAGAACTTATAATGAGGCTACATTGGCTGATGATGTTGAGAAGTGGCAGATGGCAATGACGAATGAATATAGTTCATTGATGAAGCTGAAGACATGGAAATTGGTTGACAGAGAAAACAAGAAAGTTATACCATGTAAATGGGTTTATAAGTTAAAGAAAGATCCAGCAGGAAATGTTGTGAAGTACAAAGCAAGATTAGTTGCTAAGGGATTCGCTCAGACGCCAGGTGTAGATTATTCTGAGACATTTGCTCCTGTCGTGCGGCACTCCTCCTTGCGAACTCTACTGGCTCTCGCAGCCGAATTGGGTATGAAGATGCGTCACTTGGACGTTGATACAGCATTTTTAAATGGGGATCTACAAGAGAAGGTCTACATGGAGCAACCTCAAGGTTTTAAAGTAAAAGGTATGGAGAACAAAGTGTGTCTCTTACAAAAATCCTTGTATGGACTTAAGCAAGCTCCACGTGCCTGGAATATAAAATTAGATGAAACTTTATCATCTTTTGGTTTTGTGAAAACTCCATCTGAACCATGTGTGTATACCAAACTTTTTGGAAAAGAGTTGGTTATCGTTGCAGTCTTTGTCGATGACATAATTGTTTTTTACAGTAATGACAAGACGTTTGACATCGTCAAAAATGACTTGCAAAAATGGTTTTCGATAAAAGATTTGGGCTATTTAAGCTATTATCTTGGTTTAAACATAAGCAGGAAAAATGATGAAATAAAAGTACATCAGAAAAATTGTATAAAAGATCTTTTACAAAAGTTTGAGATGGAGAATTGTAAAACTTGTACAACTCCACTATCTGGAAAACTGGAGGTCAGTACCAGCAGTGATAGTGATCATAATCTAGAGGCGTATCCCTATCAAGAATTAATTGGTTGCCTCATGTACTTGAGTGTTAATACTCGTCCAGATATCGCATACGCGACTAGTTACCTGAGTCAGTTCAATACCCGGTACAACAAGACTCACTGGTTGGCCGCGAAGAGAGTCATACAATATCTAAAAGGCACTATAGATTACTCGATTTGTTATAGAAAATCAAGTATGCCCCTTGTAGGATTTTGCGATGCCGATTGGGCAAACTGTAATATAGATCGCCGATCTTATACGGGTTACTGTTTCAAATTGGCAGGCAGTCCGGTTTCATGGGCCTCGCGGAAGCAGCAAACCGTAGCTTTGTCCTCAGCGGAAGCCGAGTATATGGCAATAACTGAAGCAACGAAGGAAGCGATTTATTTAAAGAGGTTAATCACTGAATTAATTTCAGATCCTATGGTAAGGCAAAAGTTATTACCTAATACCGTAACTATTTGTACCGATAGTCAGAGTGCACAGAGTTTGGCCTTAAATCCGGTACACCACCATAGGACGAAACATATAGATTCCAGATATCACTTTATTAGAGAAAAGATTAGTGATAATTCGGTAAACTTAAAATATACCAAATCAAGTGATATGCCCGCTGACATCTTAACTAAACGATTGCAACGTGTGGCACATGGTAGATGTCTACTAGGCTTAGGTTTAGTGTAAATATATTTTTACACATTTGTTTCAGTACTTAGTATACATTTTCATGTTTATTTTTATTTTATTGGTATATTTTGAGTCCATTTTTATGTTATTTATTTGTGAGAATTTTGATTAAGGGGGCGTGTTGTAATAATACTGGCTTCATAGTGTCCATAAATAGATTTATTCAAAATTCTTCTCTTTTCATGTAACTAGGTTACCTGTACTTCATTATATAACAAACCATATTTTTTTTTATACTTTATTAGTAAGAACAAAATTCTTAATAATTAATTACGATCTAGCCTAAAAGACTAATAAGCAATTTAACTCTAACTTAATATGTTACGTGATAGATTATGTTAAAACTAAGAATAGTGTCCATTTGCACTTTTACACAAGTCCGCAGCACTTTCTTAGAGAAACACGTCTTTTCTTTTCTAATAAAATAATACAACAATTACATACGTAAAGTTAGAGGAAAACATAATCTAGAGTCAAGTTGCCCGTCGCTAGAATACTGAAGAAAGTAGAAATTTTATTTATAATTATGCTAATGGGTCTTATTTCAGTTATTAAATTATATAAAAATCGTTCGTATTACAATTAATAAAGCCCAAAAAAAACTGTACTAAAAGAACTGGCAAAAAACGCGGGAGGCGATAAGATGTATGGTGGTACCTATATATATGTCACGTCGAAGTACCTATGAATTATAGGACCACCATCATCAACTCCAATTCTAGAGGCAATTCCTTCATTCTTCATAGGAACGGGTAAACTTCAATAACACACAGCACTGGATTGAAACTCGAAAGTATTTATTTGACTTAGTTACAGGTAGTTTGAGTTTTCATTCGAACTTGAAGTTAAAACCACATAGTGGCTCGCTAGGTCGCAATCCCTCGTCGATCTCTAGAGAAGACCTAGCAAGAAACTCTAGGATACTCTTTTAAATCTTTTTATAGTTTACACAATCACTTTAAGACAATTGGTGTTACATGTTTATTAGGTTTTCAAACATCTAATCAATCAGATTTATTAAACAGTTATTATTTTACACACGGCATACGCGTGTTATAGTGTGTGTCGGTAGTGCATATGTGTAAGTGTGTGTGTGCGAAGGCGTCACTCCGGCCGCGTAGCATGTAAGCTAGTTTTTAAGACAGACTCTCCTACCTTGTTCATTCGACAACATGTATTGAAAAGTTTATTATATTTTTATCATTTGAAAAGTTGTTTCTTTAAGAAAGCTCGCCGATTGCCCAACAATCATAATTGGCGCAGTCGAAAGGATAAAGTTGAAGAAAAACCGCGTTTTTCAAAAATCAAAAACAAAGACTTTTCTCAACATTTGAAACCGTGTTCCTACTGTGGTTTTCGGCGAGAAGAACGGAAGTGGCTTCAATCATGAAGTTGTGGACCTGGGCCTTCATCACATCGTAAGTCCAGATTCTTTTGATTGTTGGTGGATTTAATATACCTATTATTATAATTTTTGGAGAACTTCAGAAAAAGTAATAATTTTTGTTTTGTTTATTTTTGTATTGAAAAGGAGAGATCTCAATTATTAATTTTGATTGAATTTTATTGTTTATACTGTGTATTTGTGTGTGTATTGTCGTTGTTATAAAATATCGCAAGGCGAATAATATATTTTGCAAAATGGATTTGCAAAAGTTATCTTGTATTAAAACCGCTTTAATGATTATCCCTAAATATGATGGGAACCCGAATCAATTACATAGATTTATAGAAACATCCGAAACTATATTGACACAATTTTATGACAGAACTACCGCAGATTGTTTTAACAATTCTATTATTTTACACAATATTTTAAATAAATTGGAAGGCAAAGCCGAGGAAATAGTTAATATTAACGGTGTTTCATCATGGGAACACATCAAATCCGTATTACTAAAAAATTTTGGGGACCAAAGGGATGAAAATTCGCTGAACCGTGATTTAGTTAATATGAAGCAAGAAAATGAATCCCCTCAGGAATATTACAACCGCTGCACGAACATTTTGAACACTATTATTAATTACGTAAACCTTCACGAAACAGTTGATGCTGTAAAAGTTTGCAAAAGGAACTTTTTCCAAGCTCAAACCCTTAAAACTTTTCTAGCAGGACTTAAGGAACCTTTTGGCACAACTATAAGAGCCATGCGCCCTGTAGATTTACCCACTGCTCTTAATTATATTAAAGATGAAGAAAATATTAGGTATGTACAGAAAAGTAACCATTTTTCCATGGTGAATAACAACAAGCCTTTCCAGAATAATAATAATAATTCTAGAAATTTGCCTTTTCCAAATTTAAACAAACCCTTACAACCTCATCAAAATTTCAAGTTTAATAATCCACAACCTTTCAAACCGTTTACACCTTACTTTAACAGGAATAATAATAATAGTTTTTTCGCATCAAAACCTCATATTAAGCCAAACTTTAACAATAATGCCTGGAATAGACCACAGAACCCATACCAAGCGTTGCAGCAAAACTTTAATAAATCTAATACTAACAATAAACCGGATACCCAATCTAGACCCGTACCCATGAGTGGAATATCCTATAATTCCGCAAACATTCCATTAAGACCATCAGTACCCAATTATCACAGTACACAGTATCCCGAGGCAACAATGTGCAATCAATTCGAAGAATTACACATGCTCGAGACTAATCCAAACAACTCCCACGCAGAGCACAGTTGCGACGTACCTTGTACTGATAAGGATGATCCGTATGCAAATTATTCCTATGGGAATAATAATGAATATAATAATGAACTTGATAATAACAACACACAATATTGGCCTGAACAGAATGATCCAAATTTTTACGGGTTCGATTGCCAAACCCGAAACTTGATGGAAATAAATATTCATACTAAAAGACAATTGCCGTTTATCGAAATTAATGAGCCACCCCTTAAGTTATTAATCGATACTGGTGCTAATCAGTCCTTTTTGTCTCCGGAGGTGATTGAAAAATATTTTCAAAATACACCCTTAATTTATGAACCATTTTCTGTAACAAACTTAAATTGTACCACTGACAATAACTACTCGATAGAAATACCAAGCTTTCCTGAATTCAATGAAAAATGCCCCTCAAAGTTTTATGTTTATAAATTTCATAATGTTTTTGATGGTTTAATTGGCTTTAAAATGCTGGAAAAATTGGAAGCAAACGTTGACCTCCACAATAAAAAGTTAATTACGCCGAACGCGGAAATACCTATAAAAGTTCTAAATTCCGGAATTAATAATCTTTTTGAAGCTTTAGTTAGGTCAAATTCGACGAGATGTGTAAAGGTACCCGTTAATATTCAGCGTAATGATATATTCATACCCGAGACATATATATACAATTGTTATATTCCCGCGACGATAACACAGTCGGAGTCGGGTTACGCATACCTTGAGATAGTGAATCCTACTAAGAATGATATCATCGTAAGCTTAGTTTCGCCACTTAAGGCGCAGACACTTCACAATAATTACGATATATTTAATTTTGAATCTATAAATAAAAATGAACAAGACATTGATTCTTTGGTTCGCACCGGTCATTTAAATTTGGAAGAAAAGTTTAATTTACTAAAACTATGCCGCAGTTACAATGACATATTTTACACCGAAAATAGTCCCTTAACTTTCACTAACCAGATTAAACATCAGATAAATACTAAAGATGACATTCCTATTTTTGCACGATCCTACAGGTATCCTCATGTTCACAAACAGGAAGTAGAAAAACAAATAACTGAAATGTTACGTCAAAAAATCATAAGACCTTCAAATAGCCCTTGGTCTTCACCTATTTGGATAGTACCGAAAAAACAAGACGCCTCTGGCAAAACAAAATGGCGTTTGGTGATTGATTTTAGAAAACTCAATGAGAAAACTGTGAGTGATAGGTATCCAATCCCTAATATCAGCGATATTTTAGATAAATTAGGCAGAAGTCAGTATTTCACTGTTTTAGATCTAAAATCGGGTTTTCATCAGATTGAATTACATCCCAAGGACATCCCAAAAACCGCATTTAGTATTGATGACGGTTATCGTGGTCATTACGAATTTTTACGGATGCCTTTTGGCTTAAAAAACGCCCCATCGACTTTTCAACGGGTCATGGATAATGTTTTACGTGGGCTCAAAAATGTGACAGTTTATATGGATGACATAATAGTATACAGTTCATCATTACAAGAACATATCCTTAATCTAGAAGCCGTTTTCCAACGTCTTAGAGAATCTAATTTTAAAATACAGCTTGACAAAACTGAGTTTTTAAAAAGGGAAACTCCTTTCCTAGGTCATATTGTAACAGCCGATGGCGTAAAACCAGATCCAAATAAAATTAAAGTTATTCAACAATTTCCTATACCACAAACTACCAAAGAAATTAAGTCCTTCCTTGGCTTAGTTGGTTATTATCGGAAGTTCATACCGAATTTTGCCCATCTTGTTAAACCACTAACATCTTGTTTAAAAAAGGGAGCTAAAATTCAACTTACCCCTGAATACGTTAATTGTTTTAAACATTGTCAAAATTTACTCATGAATGATCCTATTCTTCAATACCCTAACTTTGAAAAAGATTTTAATTTGCGTACAGACGCCTCAAACGTTGCCCTAGGCGCCATATTATCACAAGGGCCTATAGGAGCTGATAAGCCGATTGCATATGCATCGCGAACTCTAAACGATACCGAAACAAAATACAGCACCATAGAAAAGGAGCTGCTGGCTATTGTATGGGCCACCAAATATTTCCGACCGTATTTATATGGAAGGAAGTTTTACATTATTACGGATCACAAACCTCTACAGTATTTGATGAATATAAAAGAACCCAATAGTCGTTTAACGAGGTGGAGGTTACGTTTAGAAGAATTTGAATATAACATCATTTACCAAAAAGGAAAAAGTAATACAAATGCCGACGCTCTATCTAGAATAGAAATACACAATAATGAAATTGAATCTACGTCTTATAGTGACGAAGATGACTTACCGTTATCAATGTTTGTGAATCAGTCAAAAAAAGCACGTAACACTGAAATCGATGACCATAGCACCATCCATACCGAATTAGAAAACCCTGTCTTAGAAATCCCTATCTCTGATAAAAATGTAAACACCTTTGATAATCAGCTATTTTTAGATTTCGTACATCATTCGCCCACAAATACTAAAACCGTTAATATCTTTCCCGGAAAAAAAAGAATATTAGCTCAAATAAATGAAAATGATTTAGAAAAAAGTATTGTTACTTTATTCAAAGAACAGCTAACACCAAATATTAAATATGGTATATATTTACCAGATGTTAAATTTATCCCATTGATTACAAATACACTGCAAAGGGTATTTCAAAATTCCGCTTATAAATTGTTTTTTTGCAAGTCTAAAACCGAAGATGTAACCTGTCCAGATAAACAATACTTAATAATTAAGAACTACCACGAAGGAAAAAGTAATCACCGTGGAATTCAAGAAATTGAACAAAGAATTAAATTACAATATTATTGGCCTAATATAAAACATCAAGTCACAGAATTTGTAAATAATTGTAACATTTGTCAAACCTGTAAATACGAGAGAAATCCAAGTAAACAAAACTTTCAGATAGTTCCTATACCTGAAAAACCTTTTGAGGTATTGCATATTGATACTCTTACAGTAAATCGACAAAAATTCTTAACTATTATCGATGTATTTTCTAAATATGCTCAAGCATATCCACTAGAGTCCGTAACAGGAATAAATGTGATAAATGCATTGTCTATTTTTATTTCGCACCACGGAGTACCAATTAGCATTACCACAGATCAAGGAACCGAATTTAAAAATTTACCCGTACAAGAATTTGCAAGCCTACACAAAATTAAGTTACATTTTATCAGTGTAAACAATCCTCAGTCAAATGGAGCTATTGAAAGATTCCATTCCACTATATTAGAACACATCCGTGTGTTATCTGTTACTCAACCTACCTTATCCACTAACCAGCTTATGCTATATGCTGTAATAGGATATAATAATAGTATTCACTCAGTAATTACACAAAAACCTATTGATGTTATTAATGGGCATTCAAATAGTCGTGACCCATTTGATATAAATTTGGAAGCTACTTATCTTCAAAACTATGTAGTTAGGCACAAGGAAATTACCAAACAATTATACAATGAAATAAACAAAAAATTACTCTGTAACCGGACTAAAACTATACAGAATGCTAATCAAGACCGGGAAGAACCCATTTCTTACGAAGAGGGAAAAGCGTTATATGTAAAAAATCCGCTAGCCGTTAGGCATAAGACAAAACCTCGTTACTTAGGTCGTAGAGTTAAGAAGAATTTAGGTTTAAAGGTCATAGACGATAAGAACATTGTCCACCACAAACGTATCGTGAAGAAGCCTCTGAGATATCAAAATGTCTTGTTGCAGGATTCCGATAATAATCCGGGCTGAACAAGTCGTGACTACGAAGCTAGTGGACAATCCTGGGATACTCCCCTTTAAGTTAGGTAGTGCTAAGTTTATTAAAACTGAACATGCGTTCATACATTATTACGAGTTAGATAGGATTAAAGATAGTATTAGAAATATAGAAGGCTATTTAGATACTTATATAGAGTACATAAAATCAGCCGATCCAATTTATTTTGGCGATACTTCATTAGTTATTAATCAGATCCTTATTAGCATGTTAGAAACAATTTATGAGAAGTTCAACACTATGTATAAACACCCGAGAAATAAACGTGGGCTTATCAATGGTTTGGGTTCCATCATAAAAGGTATCACCGGTAATCTCGATCACGAAGACGCATTATTTTATAGTAAAGCCATAAACATTTTGCAAAATAATCAGAATAGTTTGAAAGATAAATATAATGCTCGCATTACCTTGAATAAACAAATTTTGCAAACTTTCAATATGACCTTGTCAACTATTGTATCAAATGAGTTCAAAATACATATTAAACTAAATGAGATCATGTCTAATGTTAATATGACTAATTTTAGGATGAGAGATTTTATTAAAATAGTTTGTTTAATTTGTTAAAAATCAATTTACAAAATATTTTGAATTGTATTACATCATTAGAAAATGCTTTGAGTTTTTCCAAATTATCAGTAACACATCACAGTGTAATCAGTTCACAAAATATTAATTTCATGTTTAATATTCTAAGAAACCAATATGAACCTTCTGAGTTGCTTGTACATGAAAACACTGAGATAAGAGACTATTATGATATTATTGAGTGTGGTTCCTACTATGTAGATAATGTAATTGTATTTATTCTGAAGTTCCCTATTTTGCATTTAGATACTTTCACTTATTATCATCTATTTTCTACTCCAACATTTAATAATACAATATTAATTCCACCTAAACCTTATCTGGCAATGAATAGTAATAATTATCACTATATGGATGGAGAATGTAAAAGGTTCCAGGAAATATATTATTGCCCAGAAGCCGACCTAATAGCCACTTCGAAACTAGACGATTGCATTTACCAACTGATATTGAAACAAGAAATATGCAGCAGCTGCAGCTTGGTACGATTTAAAACAGGAACAGAAATAATTCAAAAGCTGGACGATTTTCATTATATTATGTCATTTATAAAAGAAACAAGGATCGAGTATAGGTGCGATCAGGAAGAGTACCAATCTTTACTCGGCACTTATTTATTTGAGGTGCCTGAGGGATGTACTGTTTCTACAAAGTTAAACCACATAAAGAATTACAAAAATCTGATAAAAGGTACACCTATAAAACTTTTGTCTTTTCCGGTATTTAAAATCAATATTGAAAACAAAGATAAGCCGTTGTTATTGGAAAATGTCCCACTAGAACAAATCAATAAATTACAGAATTTAATTGAGAAGGAGAATATTCTGAACCTGGATGCCCTGCAAGATAAAAGTTATCACTATTGGACCGTACCTATATATATAGTACTATGTATTATTGGAATGGTTGCTGGAATATCATATTCATTAAAAAGACATAAGAGGAACCAGGAAACATCAGTAGTCCAGGCAACAGACGGAGGCCGCACTCAACCCTTTTTCTTGGGAGAAGAAAGGGCTTCGAACTAGTGCGGGGGGTGTTATAGTGTGTGTCGGTAGTGCATATGTGTAAGTGTGTGTGTGCGAAGGCGTCACTCCGGCCGCGTAGCATGTAAGCTAGTTTTTAAGACAGACTCTCCTACCTTGTTCATTCGACAACATGTATTGAAAAGTTTATTATATTTTTATCATTTGAAAAGTTGTTTCTTTAAGAAAGCTCGCCGATTGCCCAACAATCATAATTCGCGCGATGCGCGTTGCGAGTGGGCGGGACCTCCATATTGTTTTTGTTTAGACACTAATTACTTGGATAGTTGTATAAAGCTAACAAACAATACTAAAATGCTGCTCAGTTCATTATTTTAACATTAAACAATCCCAATACTCACAAATACAAAGTTGTTCGTAGATTATTACTAAAATAATCATCTCAACTCAAAACTATCCAAGTTTCCGGTGATCTGAATATCTTACTAACCAGAAGGTTTCTCATTATTACATAGCTGTGTAAAATAGTCTTATTACTTTATAGTATTTAATCAATTACTCAAATTTGTTTAGTTCTCGTATTAAATTATTAAATCTAGTTATTGGTCATTAAAATTATAACATCCGCCATTGTTGACAACTTTTCGTAGGGCCATAATAAAACATATTTACTTAGTCAAATGTGCAATAGTTAAAATGAGAACAAATCTAAAAGTCCTACAATAAGTGTTCCCGTTTTATTTAAACATCTCGTATTAATTAAACATTGAAAATTAACTTATCAAATGATCTTCATTCAAACGAATCAATAACTAATTCCACAATAAGCCAATAGATGGCGCTGAACCATAAACCAACATAAACAGACATTTAATAGTTCTAGCGAAATCTCACAGATGACAGGATTATAGAGTTTGTGTTAATTGACAATTGAAATTATTAATTTGGATAACGAATTAGCAAATCCACGCCTCCGCGGCGACACGGCCGTTCTGAACATCAGACGCGTGCTCTGCGTCTTCCTGTGTCCTCAGTCTCTGTTTCTTGGTTGTTATCTGTAATAGCAGACAGAAATTTGTCGGCAGATTATTGTTGTTTATCATCCTACAATATAAATTAAATTTGTGATCTGATAACAACTAGTTATAATCATCATTGATAGCTTGTAAGAAATCTATGCTTAGTATGCCTTATTTTTGAAATTTTGAATGCATTTTAACACCCACAGCTATATGCTTTAGGTATTCAAATTGCAATATGGTAAAGATCAATGTTGTTAGAAAACAACGAATTGCTACATGTCATGCCAATGAAGGCATACAATTTGTATTTCAGATTTTTGTTATTGAATAATCAGTTGCTAGCTTAATAGTCCATTTTGAATCTTGTTTGCAGAATGTTGTTGTTTGTATTATCTTACAATATTCATTGATTTGTAATAGGTAAGAGTCAGCTTAAGTTATCAGTTTATCACTGAATACTTATTAGATTAGGTAACTACAAAGTTTATCTTAAATGAAAATATTTGATGCATTAATGAGCACACACCTACTTATAAGGCTTACACAGCACTCTTGTATTTGGTAAGTTTAGTGTTGGAGTATTGCGATCAGCTGTTTTTTTTTTTTTTTTTTTTTTTTGTTTAGTTTCATTCTCACGGGACGGTACTGCTCTGTGATAGACACAAAGTCTTTGATTTGACGGGATTAAAGGATAGGATCAGGAACACCGCTCTGTGATAGACACAAAGTCTTTGATTTGACAGGATTAAAGGTTAAGGAGTTTAGGACCATTGCTCCGTGACAGGCACGAAGTCTTTGATTTGACAGGATATAAGGAACCAGGCTCTGGGTAGTCTTGTACACCGTGGACCCAGCAGGATAACATGAGAGATTGTTCATTAGCGGCCTCCACGCCTAACCAATGGATATTAAGTCATTCTTAGTTGCTTCCACAGCAAACTAAGAGATTGTTTGTTGTATTATCACTATTAGTTTCCTCCACGGATTACTAACAGACAGCTTATTGTGTTATCATTATTAGTTGCTTCCACAGCATACCAACAGTATAGTTTATTGTGTTATCATTATTAGTTGCTTCCACAGCATACCAACAGTATAGTTTATTGTGTTATCATTATTAGTTGTTTCCACAGCATACAACAGGAAAGTTTATTGTGTTCTCATTATTACCTCAAATGCACCTCCATGGATGCTGATAGATTGGTGTTGATATAAATGATTGTGTTATTAACTGCCTCCAGAGCTCTAGGTTATGGGACACCTCTATAATTAGAGCTTGTTTTATTATTCATTTTTATAATTGCCTAAATTTGACAATAGAATACCATGAACTGTTACGAGTTACAAAAATATAATAATAACAGTAATCCTCCTGATTGAATTCGGCCATGACAGCCAATCTGATGAGCCATCTACATAGGAAGATACTATAGCGCACAAGGCCAATGGCTTAACATGCTTTCCGAAGCATGGGGTTCACCAATTTTAAACTCTAGGCTGTCACAGAGGAATTCCTATTGGAAAAATCCCATAAACACATTTTGCCCGACCTAGGAATTGAACCCTGGGATAATAAATTAAAAGTACTTTGTTGCTAGGTAGTACCATGCACAAGCATCATGTAGAGTTATTTGGCATGGCTATTGAGTTGAGCCTTCTGATACAACAGCACTGTATCAGTTAGCAAGGTGAGTAGAAGATAGTGTGAAAACATCTCACCTTTTACTTTTGTTATGTTGTGCTTGAAGTCTTTACTAGCTGACCTCTATTTGGTGGCATGTATGTTGGTAGCATATAAGGTCCTGACCCGGCGACACGGTCACTTGCACCACCAGGTAGTTTTAGTTTTGTTTCCATATCGTAGGTAACCATTTTGATTTTTGATATGACAATTACCAGGAATCTGGAATGTGAGAAGATATGCAGCTAAATAATAATGTATGTGACAAATTACCGTAAAACAAACCTGTCTTTTGATTGTTTTTATTTTGTGCAAACGCACCCAATAACAAGCTTTGAAATCTGTCAGAAATTACTAATCTATTTACACCCATGTACCATTTTACCCACCATAACGAGTAAAATTCAACTAAACACATTGTGAGATTTAATTCATCAGGAAGTTTATCAAATATTGAATGATTAAAGAAACTTTGTTAAAACAAACTTAACATGAATAAGTTTAAACTTAAGAGCTTATAGGAGGCCCTCCTATCAGTATCCAACTGACAGTCTGTACCAAGAATGTAGGATCAGACAATTTATCATTAGATCTAACTTATAGCGCTATCACTGACAAGATCTCCATACTCAAAGCAAATTTACCAGATCATGTAGACAGATAAGATGGAACACAGTAATCACATTAAATTCACTCAAAGATGTCTTACATACACATGACCATTAATTTACCAAGAATTCACAAGTTCCATACATAATTGGTTACTCAAAGCTTAGGTACTTGTAAATTAAAAGTTACCAAGTGACTATCAGCTTATGACCATACACGGACCTAAGCTCTCCTGATAATTATTATAAAGTCCTCGTAATGAGCCACCCAGGTGTATCACATCCCTTTCATTCATACAAACACATTTATACTAGATGCACACTACACTCTAAACAAATCTCTTAATAATATTTTAAATGTTGTTAAGTCTTGTAACTAAACTATTTGTCTCACCCCTAAGTGCACTTAAACTATGACATTAAAGATAAGAAAACTAGATCACGACACAGGGTATCCTAGTGTGGAGCTACTTAAATGCAAATCATTGTACCTAGGTATTTTCTTAAGCATGTAATAATTTTAATTTTATTTGTTGTGCTTTTCATGTTTTCAGGAATGTGTTAATACATTTTCTTATCTTACTTTATTTAGTAAGTATGACATGCAACAGGTTCCACATTATTCAATAATAAGTCTTGTTGGCAGTTGGGTAAAAACCATAACTCATTGTAAAAATAACAACTACAGCGTCAACATGAACATGTCATGGCACTTTTTGCCAAATGTTTACTAATTCTGTTGCACATACATTCTGTTACTTACTTAACGTAGCTACCTACTAAACTATTGTTTTGTGTAAGCTACCTAAATGTAAGAAATTCTATAAAAATAAGTTAAATTACCTTTTGTCCGGCACTAAACTCAAATTAAGTACTTTGAATTGTTTATCATTCATACACTCACACCTTGTCCCCATGGGGATAGGCAGCAACCACAGATTGCCACTTGCTACGATCCTTACATACTCCTCAAATAAAATTAAGTTTCTCAAATAATAACTGAGCCATTGTAATTCTTAAGAGAAAAGAAAGAACCATATTTAAGCAATAACATTGAGTTACTAGTAAGCCGTCTTATTTTATGAAGTAAATTAGGCTGTTTTTCATTCATTTTATTTCCAAAAATTGTCACACAAATACCAGCAGGCACTAGTCTTGCAAAGGGGTATCGTGTCACCCAGTTACTGGGTTTTGGTGACCCCATGTAAACACTGGTACTCAGCTGAACCCCATCAGGTTAGACAAGAAGCCGACCCCGACTTAGTTGGGAAAAGTCTAGGCAGATTGATTAAAATTGTCACACAAAAGGTCACTGACCTTGCCTTGTATGATGAAAATAATTAAGAATGTTAGGTTACATAAATAAATAAAACAGAATACTCCCCTTAATGATGATGGAATCTATCAATGGACAGATCAAGTCTTTGTTTATTTAGCTGCTTCGGTCATTCTGTACTGTACAAAGTTTTGGTTCACTTCAATGATATTGTCTCCAGCTAGTTATGATCATAATGATGTAGGTCAGCATCCTCCCAGCATTATGCTGAGCGATGAACGTTTTGCGTAGTTGTGACGCATACTTTGTAATGATCTTATTATTATTGTTTTTTTTTTTTTTTTTTGTTTTTTTATGGTATGCGTCGTGCCTGGCGCAAATAACCAATTTTTCTTTCTTTCTTTCTTTCTTTCTTCATCAGCAGCTTAGACGAGACCATAGCCAATTCTTAGCTTCTTCTGACGTTTCAATAAAGTTCTATGCGTTCTTGGAAATTATCATAGGAAAATATTTTGCCATGCTCTCGGCGGTGGCAGTGATGTACGAAATTCTTCGGATGGCTTTCATAGCATGGGCAGAAGGCGGGAGCTGATCTCAATTCTGATGTCACGTCGAAGTACCTATGAATTATAGGACCACCATCATCAACTCCAATTCTAGAGGCAATTCCTTCATTCTTCATAGGAACGGGTAAACTTCAATAACACACAGCACTGGATTGAAACTCGAAAGTATTTATTTGAGTTAGTTACAGGTACTTTGAGTTTTCATTCGAACTTGAAGTTAAAACCACATGGTGGCTCGCTAGGTCGCAATCCCTCGTCGATCTCTAGAGAAGACCTAGCAAGAAACTCTAGGATACTCTTTTAAATCTTTTTATAGTTTACACAATCACTTTAAGACAATTGGTGTTACATGTTTATTAGGTTTTCAAACATCTAATCAATCAGATTTATTAAACAGTTATTATTTTACACACGGCATACGCGCGATGCGCGTTGCGAGTGGGCGGGACCTCCATATTGTTTTTGTTTAGACACTAATTACTTGGATAGTTGTATAAAGCTAACAAACAATACTAAAATGCTGCTCAGTTAATTATTTTAACATTAAACAATCCCAATACTCACAAATACAAAGTTGTTCGTAGATTATTACTAAAATAATCATCTCAACTCAAAACTATCCAAGTTTCCGGTGATCTGAATATCTTACTAACCAGAAGGTTTCTCATTATTACATAGCTGTGTAAAATAGTCTTATTACTTTATAGTATTTAATCAATTACTCAAATTTGTTTAGTTCTCGTATTAAATTATTAAATCTAGTTATTGGTCATTAAAATTATAACATCCGCCATTGTTGACAACTTTTCGTAGGGCCATAATAAAACATATTTACTTAGTCAAATGTGCAATAGTTAAAATGAGAACAAATCTAAAAGTCCTACAATAAGTGTTCCCGTTTTATTTAAACATCTCGTATTAATTAAACATTGAAAATTAACTTATCAAATGATCTTCATTCAAACGAATCAATAACTAATTCCACAATAAGCCAATAGATGGCGCTGAACCATAAACCAACATAAACAGACATTTAATAGTTCTAGCGAAATCTCAGAGATGACAGGATTATAGAGTTTGTGTTAATTGACAATTGAAATTATTAATTTGGATAACGAATTAGCAAATCCACGCCTCCGCGGCGACATATATTTATAGAATACATTTTCTACTATACTTAAAAGAAACAAATAAATACATACTTTTAGTACATTTATTTGCTCTCGCTGCATATCCAAAAATTTTACGGGGCCTGGTTATGGTGGAAGCAGGGGACACGGGAGGAAGGATGGACATCCACTGCAATGGCAGAGTTACCAGCTGCAGGCTTCAGAAATGTCTTCCAATATAATTCCTATTAGAGGCTCTGGAGCTGGTATTGCCATTGGAATCTGAAAAGTTTTAATTTGTCAAGTAGCTAGTTTCAGTATTACTAGGTACTATTAAATGTTATGTATTTAAGAAAGCACTTATTCTTCATCCAAAGCCCGACTCATCTGGGCCAGTCCCAGTGGAACACTCATGACAATAGTACTTAAAATAATATTGGTCATATCGGATGTTACTGGGACTGGTCGGTCAGGGTTCCCTGTGATGACATGGGCAGCAGATGCTTGCATTTTAGGTCTCTCCAGGTCTGCAAGAAGTAAGTAAAATTTTAATGAAATCAAGTTTCTTCATTCCAAATAACAACTGACTAAACATTGTATTCCCTAAAACTATTATTTTTTATTATGCAACACAATATTGTCAAAAATAAAACTGAAGAGAATGTCAAGAAGGTACCTGCTTCCACTGCTCACTGGACTTATCAGGCTCCAGTTCTTTTAAAAGGCCTTTTAAGTCACTCCACTGGGCTTCCATTTTTATGGAACCTAAAGGCCCGGTGTACTTGCCATTTGCGAATGCTGCGTTAAGGGTCATATATTCTGTCAGCTTTTTTAATTGGGCGTTCGTGCTTCTGGTTCTATGAAGTTTTATATGTTAATTTTATATGTATTTCAATGATTTTATGAATCAAAGACTTAGTATTGTCTCGTTAGAGTAGCGTCGTTACCGCAAAGATTTATCGAAAGGTATACCTTTCGTGAAGTGAGTTAGTGTGAAGTTAGTGAGTGAGAGTGAAGTCGTGATACTGTATGCTTTTTTCCTTCCATTATACCTAATCAGATTCACCTTAAAATTTTCAAACAAATGTTATCAAACAAAAGTCGTGTCGTGTGTCAACTGTCAAAAATGAATTTATGAATTAGGTACCAACAAAATTAAAAAGTTGTCTTACTGTATGAACTGCACACTTTTATAAGTTATATTTTATTTGTTAGCCTATCCAGATGGTCATAAACATTTTTAGAACATAAAAGTAATATTGTTTAAAATTAAAACTCACTTAAACTTCATAAAAGATAGCTTGATCTCTGCGACAAACGTCAAACTGACTTATACGTTTGAAATATATCGCATTGTTACGTTATTGTTAGCCTGTCAAGCGCTATTGTTACTGACAGCTTTCGCAGAGATCAAGCTATCTTTTACAAAGTATAGTTGAATTAATTACTTTTTAATCCAACACACAATGTTCGAGACAATTTTTTCTTCTGTCTATATGTTGCTAGTACAAAAGCCAACAACAATCTAATGTAGCCAGCATATAAAACAAAATATAAACTTAAATCTAGATTCGGATACGAACATACTGGGGTCGCATTTGGCATTTTGAACAAATCATTATAAAACTAAAGAATTACACAAGTCTAAACTTAATTGTTATCTTCATTAATAGGAAAAGGACATACTTTCATAACACTAGTTTGGATGACAGGTCCCTTAGCAGTTTTAACCTCTAAAGCACGAACACGTCCATCTTTACCAGGCATTTCTTTTAAAATTCTTCTAACTGGCCAGTTAAGTGGCTTTATGTTATCATACTTTAAAATTACCATGTCACCTGGTTTTAAATTTGGTTTGATTCTTTTCCATTTTGGTCTATTTTATGAAAGAACCAAATAATATTTATGCCATTTTTTCCAAAATAATTGTTGCATTTGTTCACATTGTTTCCAAAAGGATAATCTTTCAACATTTACATTACTTAGATTTAATTCAAGTGATCCTGATAAAAAGTGTCAAGGTGTCAAGTAAGACATCATCTGGATCTCTAGATAGAGGCGTCAACGGCCTCGAGTTAAGAATGCCTTTAATCTGCACAATTACAGTATACAATACCTCACAAGTTTTTTTTAAATATTTTATAGGCTCGCACTTGACCGCTATCTCATACTGTATATCTGCATACTGTGACATCGACTATGCTAGCATACAGCAGTCCCCCCTATAAGTCTCGAAGGTTGAGACCTGTCCTCTGTTGAGAATTTGGAGATCTTGTTCGTTTACAAATGCGTTATACTCTGCACCGCGGTGGTCTTCGGAATTACTTCCCCACCACTGGCGCCAAGCATTGATGTCTCCACCGATGATAGTGTTGGGTGTGTATAATTTAGTGAATAAAGTTTTGAGTGTGTTTATGTAAGGTGTTAGTGGTTGGTCACCCTTGAAGTAGACCGACACTACTCCAATCTTGATGTCGCCCACCTTTATTATTACCGAGGCAATGTTCTCGGTGACGAGCTGAGGGTCATGAATGACTTCCAGCTCGTCCCCGAAGACGACTATGGCTGCCTTAACTGGTTTTTGGCGGCTCGGGGTGCACTGGATGACTTGAGTGCCTGGGTTTTGTTTCATGATCCCCGTTCTTCCTACGTAGGGTTCTTGAACGAGGGCCACTTTTATCCCATTTTCCTAAGCCGCAAGGTGGAACTCCGCTGTCGCAAGCTTGGAGCGTTGAAGGTTTGCTTGGATGAAATGCAAACCTCTAGTCGGGCCACTGCGAGTACTGACCGTGGTGGTGTTTGTCTGGCTGCCCTCCTCCTCAGCAATACGAGACCCGTGATCTAGCTATTCCAACCCATTTTAGTCGCTCCTGACAGCTTTCGGTGTACTTTCGGTGTAGGTGGTGTGTTCCGTGTCCGAGCTCTCCCTATTTGCTCTTACGCTGTTTGTGTGTTTTTGTAATGCCTGTGATATTTTTTTAATCTCTGCCTCAATCCTTTCCGTAGTGGAGGCCGCCTTCATTAATTCTTCGGGGACGCTGCAGTGGTGTTCTTGGACAGTGGCTGGGGGCACCGGAAGATGATTTTTAGGTTTTTAGGCGCTCTACCTGCTTCCTCAACATGTCCAGCTGGTTCGTAATGCTGGCTATGTTGAGCTCGAGGCGCATCAGGACCGGGTTGGGGGATTCTCGTCCCGGCGATCCTAAATTTGTCCTGGCCTCCCTGCGGGTCTTCTCGTGCTAAAGTGGCAAAAGGCCTCGCCTTGCCTGAGGTCAAGGGTCATCCGGTCATCCAGACAAGTACCAATGTGTCTTTTTCAAATTCATGTATGTACTTTCTGAATATATCTTGGAGATCGTTGACAACTGTGAAAGAAAACATCATAAAGAGACCTGGTCTTATAGTCTCAAATAGCTAACATACAATTGAGCATGCGTGGTGATCAGTGCTCGTGCCTTCTCTGTATGAGAAGAGGCCTTTGCCCTGCAGTGGGACAGTTATAGGCTGGTATTATTATTATATATTGAATAATGAGTTGAGTATAGTATGGTTAGGTTTTGAATTCAGTCGAGTTTGATGTAATGTTATGAAAATTCGTTATTCTATAGATACTTTTAATAAATTGTCAAGCACGCGTTATCTTGTTTGTTAATTTTAATTCTAGTTTTGCACCTAATAGTCCCTAATTCTTTTGCTTTGTAATGAAACTAATCTATGAAACTATTCCTGTAATTGAAATACGTATTTTATATGTTATTGATCAACAGCTACAATTTGTTAACGAGGGTGGGCGCTGATACCTATAATTACAAGATATTAAGGGCCGATTTTTCAATAGCCAGATAAAATGTCAGTTAGTTAACTGTCCGATAACTTTACCCGAGACTTTAACGGACGAATAAACAGTTTAAATTTTTCAAAGCTCAGTTAACACTCGGATAACTATCCGACTGTGTTTTGTAACAAGCTTCACACTGATTGTGCAAGAGCGAGTTGCGCTTATTTAGATTTTTGGTTTTACGAAAGAGACAAACAACTTTAAACTTATTGACAGCGAATGTCATAGTGAACGTAAAAACATAACCTTATTCTCTACTTACTTGCTCCGTGGTAATATTTTGTTTTCGTTCTTACTGTGTAATTATGGAAATTAACATAATTAAAAGAGAACGATCCATAAATTTTAATAAAAACGAAGTTAGGCTATTAACTGAGTTAGTGGCTAAACGTCGTGTAGGGGATCCCTGCACTTAGTGATGATACCGGGGCGATTCTATGGGGATGATGATGAAATAAAACCGACCACCGCGAATGTCCGTTGAACACTGATTTATTGATTTAATGTACTTACACAAATTAGCTTAGTGATAGGTACGAAATGCTGAGTGCACAGAATGCACGGCGCGTGAGTATGAAAAATAATGTGCGGTTCCGTACATCCTGCCCGCAATCAGACAACTGATATGATTGATTAACAGAAAATTAAATTAAGAGACAAGTAAAATAGTAAAATAAAATGATATAGATTGCTAATGATACAAATGTGAAAATACTAACTAAACGACTATTCTACGGTACACATGGGCGAGGTAGCCCTGTCTACACCACTGATTGTGAACACTTCACTACACTTTTGCACTGATGATCCACGCGATGCCGGTGCGACCGCCACAGGCCCCACCCCGAGAGCCTCTTGGCCCTGGGGGGCCGGCGACGCTGATGCCCTGCCCGTACTTCGTTGGCTTTTGATGAGGTACACGACGACGCCACCCAAGATGATTACCGAAGCTACACTGATGTACAACACAGTGTAGTGATGAATGTCGTGAATGCTCAGATCTGTAGATGACTGTTCCTTAACCTCGTCAATCTGAGCCCTTAATTTATTCCAAATGAGATGATGATCTTCAGCTTCACTGAAGTTCTCTGGCGCAGACGTTTTCATGATTTTGTTTAGTACGGACACCTCTGGGACTTCGATGTGATGATGAATATTCACGTGATTGATGAAATTGTTATGGGCATAGATACTGAAGGTCTCTCCTTTCAATGTGCAACCTTGACCTAGGGTAATAATCCCGTTGCCGACAAGGTTCACCATTGTGATTCCGTTGGCGCAAATAATGCGAGTTTGGCATTCCGAGCAACATGTGTACAACCAGCTGTTCGGCCTGTGTAATTTGATCCATTGCTCGTCACATGATGATTTTACGGAGTGGCATAGTTGCTTTTTATTGAATAATTTGATTTCGCAAATTGATTGTTTCATGTTTAGATTGTAGATGGGCATGTTTAATGAACATAACAAGATATCGTTAGGGACATGAGTACATGATTGAAGGTCTGCTTCTGATAGGAGAAATGCTGTATCCTTGCGCAAATTGTAGGCTATGAGCGGTACTGATGGAATGAGATGATAATATTGTTGTCCTCTCTTTTGCGAAATTGATATGATTTTGTTCAACTCAAACAGTTCGTTACTTATGAGTGGAACCTTGATCTCAATGATTAAGTAGTTAGAGAAGACTCTAGCCGAAACCTTTAGTAACCGGTACAAATCCTTGACATTCCTTAAGTCCACAGGTATCGTAAGTTTACCATTCAGTCGACTGGAGATAGTGCTCAGCTGATACGATAACTGCTCCGGTGACAGCAAATGGCTGTCAATGCGCCCGTGTGAAATATCTGTTACGGTTCCGATTAGCGTTTGCTGAATCCAACGAATATTTGTGAGAATTATTGATGCTGCTAGTGCCGATGAGGTAATGTAAAGACTATCTTCGTTTGCGAGACGTACCTTATTCACCTCAGATGATATATGTTGTAGATGTTGCTTGATAAATGAAAATTGTTTATTCATGATATCCTCGTTACGGCGTACGATGTTGAACTCAGATTCTAAGATGCTTGTTTGATTTTTTATAAGTTTCTGTAGATGTGCTTCATTATGACTGATCTGTTCGATGTCACCCTTATATTTTTCAGCAAACCTTTCGTCTAGTACACCGAATAACGAGTTGGCAATATAACCCACGCCGTCCACTAGGCCTCTCTTTAGCCTCTTTGGACTTTGATATTTAAGTAACATATCATAATGTTCAATGTCACTTATTTCGTGCTCTAATTGATGAATGATACTCTGATATTGTTTATTTGCCTGAGTTATGCATAATGACTTGATATGATTGACGTAACTCTTGATCTCGGCTAACCCTTTCCAGTATGTCGTCATATTGTAGTAGACAACTAGACGCCATTCGTCCTGGATGTACTGAAGATTGGATATTCTATCGAAGTAAATAGCTTGATTCTGATCTAATGACGTCAGATTATACGATTCTTGATTGGGTATATTTTCCGCTGAAGTCGATGATAATAACATGAAAAATAGTAATATGAAGCTAGTGAATAGATTCTTCAATGAAACGTTGTTGCGAGGAAGTCGCTTTCTCTTGCTTCGCTCATCTGATTTGTTTTGATGGTTGACTTTTTCATCCTGACTTGTATCCTCGTTTACTGGTAACAACACAAGTCTGGTGACTGGACGTTGAATGATATTATTTTTGGTTTTTAAGCTGACTACCCTTACATAGCCATCTCTCCCAGGATGAACTGCTTGAATACGTCCTAGCGCCCACTTGCCGGGTGGCAAGTTTTCGTCCTTGATAAGAACGACATCGTCCACTTCGAAGTTCCTACTTGGCTTACGCCATTTTGATCTAGCCTGCAGTTGCTGTAAATATTCGCTTGACCACCTTTTCCAAAGGTGTTTGTTCATTGATTGAATGAGTTGCCACCTAGTTGACTGGTTTATGTGATCTGGATCAGTCTGTGGTCTAGATAGAAGCGGGCCGCCGATCAAGAAATGACCTGGCGTAAGAACGTCGTCTTCAGGGCTCTCTGTCAACTGACAGAGGGGCCTTGAGTTCAGACATGCCTCGATTTGAAATAGAAGTGTAGTAAATTCCTCGTAAGTGAGTTTCTGATCTCCGATGATGCGTTTCAGATGATATTTGAGGCTTTTCACCGCAGCCTCCCAAAGACCGCCTGCACTTGGCCATGCAGGAGCGTTGAAGTGCCACTTTATGTTCATGTCATTGATGTTATTGAAGAAATCGGTGTTGATTGTGGCTATGATGTCTTGATATTCCTTCTTTATGATACGGTTGGCACCTACGAAATTTGTGCCATTATCACTGTAAACGTGACTTGGTGTTCCACGACGGGCCGAAAACCTACGAAAGGCTGCTAGAAATGATGGAGTACTGAGATCAGAAACTAGCTCCAGATGAACAGCCTTGGTAGACAAACAAACAAACACAGCAATATAGCCCTTAACGGTTTTGATTCCACGTCCCTTATTAGCCTTCAGCTCGACGTGTCCGGTAAAATCGACACCGGTGTGAGAGAAAGGTCGTGACGGGGTGACTCGTGGTTGTGGAAGATCGGCCATGATTTGATGATATTGCGTTTGAGTAAAGCGCTGACACTTAACGCATGATCTCAACTTCCTTTTGACGGTACGGATTCCACTGATGATCCAATACCTGTCTCTGATGTATGAAAGTGTCAGTCGCGGGCCTCCGTGCAATGTGGTAATATGAGCCTGATCAATGATTAAATCTGTGAGACGACTGTGGCTTGATAATATGATAGGGTGCTTTGATGAGTCGTTGATGCGTGCGTTTTTCAGTCGTCCACCTACTCTAAGGAGACCGTGTTCATCTATGAATGGATTAAGACATGATATTTTGCTTCTTGGATGCACATGCCCCTTTTGATTGATAAACAATATATCTTCATGAAATTGTTTTAGTTGGTCATCTTTGATAATGATATTCAATGCATTGTTCAATTCTGATGACGTTAAAACATCTGATTTTGATGTGCGTTTACCTCGTGATTGCGTTATGAAACGCGAGACCCAAGCGACGATTCTCAGAATGCGAGTTAAGGAACTGTAGTTCTGTAGTAACTCGTGTATCAATGAAATATGATTTTGATATAAAGCCGTGTTTACACTAGGCTTCTTGGTTTCCAAATCTGGTGATTGATATGAGGTGGTAGGGAGGGTGCTTTGTTCGAAATTGGTTATCCATTTCGGACCCTGCCACCACAGCGGATGGCTTGAAAGCTTCCGTGACGTCAGACCCCGAGTAGCGCAATCTGCTGCATTCTCTTCGGACCTCACATGATGCCAACTTGAGGGTGGAATGATAATAGTGATTTTGTTGATTCTGTTAGCTACGAATTGTTTCCATTTCTTCACGTCGCCTTGGATCCACCCTAAAACTATCATCGAGTCTGTCCAGGCGTAAATCTCCACATCTTGATTTGATAATGGTTCCATGACTTTCTTGATAAGTTGAGATAGTAGTAGCGCACCACATAACTCTAGTCGTGGTAATGATACCTTTTTTGCCAGTGGTGCTAACTTTGTTTTTGCTACAGCGAGCGTTGATGTGCGATCACCCTTATTGTCCTTAGCTACTACATACACAACACATGCGTATGCTTTGTCGGATGCGTCACAAAATCCATGGATTTGATATGATTGGTTTGTGTTGCCGAGATAACGTGGAATGATAAATTGATCTATGGTGTTGAAATCATTCTTGATCTGAATCCAGTCATCTTGATTCGGTTGCGGAACTTCTTCGTCCCATGATAAATGTGATGACCATGCGTTTTGAAAAAGCAGTTTTGCTCTGATTGATAATGGTGACAGCCAGCCTAAGGGGTCAAATATCTTTGAAATTTCCGAAAGTAGCTGTCTCTTTGTGACGCGTTTATCGTGATAATCCAATTGATTTTGAAAGGTGAAGCTATCCGTTGATGAGTTCCATCTTAATCCAAGTGTTTTTCTTGTTTCCGAGCACTTGAAGTCTAATGGGTTGTTGAGTTGATCTGGTGATAGATCTACCAGGAGGTCCGGTACGTTACTGGACCATTTCCGGAGGTTCATACCAGCTCCCTTCAGCGTCTCAATGAGTTGATGCTGAAGCTCCTTCGCTTGTTGAATGGTATTTGCTCCACTAAATAGATCGTCCATATAAAATGATTGACTCAGGGCTGACGAAGCTAGAGGATACTTGTCGGCATCGTCTATTGCCAGCTGTTTTAACGTTCGCATCGCTAAGTATGGAGCGGCCTTAGTACCGTATGTTACGGTAGTAAGATGATATTCGTTAAGTATTTCTTGAGATGATTGCCGCCAAATGATTGATTGAAGATGACGATCGGATTGCCTGATAATGATTTGGCGTAACATTTTCTCTATGTCTGCCGTGATAACGTAACTGTACGTTCTCCAGGTTAAGATGAGTGTCATGAGGTCTTTTTGTAGATTTGGTCCGCAGCACATGAGGTCATTTAGGCTTTTTCCTGATGTTGATTTCGCTGACGCATTGAAAACGACTCTAAGTTTTGTTGTTGTTGAGTCTAATTTCATTACGCCATGATGTGGTAAGAAGTAGGCACGTTTTGATTCATCGACATTATTAGCCGTACACATGTGACGCAGTTGTTGATATTCCGACATAAAAGTTTTATAATTTTCTGCAAATGATTCATTATTGCACATTTTTCTTTCCAACTGTTTGAATTGTGCGATAGCCTTAGATTTTGATGATCCAAGCTGATTTTCATATTCGGGTTTCATGGGTATGCCAACCTCGTATCTACCAGTATCCAAACGACGAGTAGCTTGCTGATAAAACTCTTCACAGTACTGCTCCTCACGGGTAAGGGGTGATGATGATGTTTCTACGTCCTCTATCTCCCAATATTTTGATAGTTCTGATAAGTCATTCGTCGCGATATGACAGTTAAATGTGCGAACATTGCCAGACAGGATCCAACCGAGTGCGGTCTGTTGCGCAATCGGAGCCTGCGCTGGTCCTTTGATGAGACCGTCCATGATGATTTGAGAATAGATACTCACATCCAAGAGAATATCTATTGGCTTAGACACGTTGTATTCTGGATCTGCTAATTGAAGATGCTGAATGTGAGGCCATGATTGTTTTTTGAATGGTGCACCAGGCAAGCAGTTAGCGACTTTAGGCAGAACCAGTGCTTCTGTAGTAAAATGATAGTCGCCGTAGATAGATTGACAGTCGATTGATACCCGTCCTTTGCTTTGTCTAGTACCAGCACCTATCCCTGATACTGATGCGTTGTATCGTTGACGCTGCAACCCTAATCGCTGAACAGCGTTTTCCGATATTAATGATATTTGTGATCCCTGGTCTAGAAGTGCCCTAAGGAACACGTAGCTGCCGTCGGAACACTTGACTTTGATTGACAGCGTGGTCAACAATAACTCTTCGTCCTCCCCTGCGACATGATTAACGTTAGGGTGGTTATTTGACGATTTTGATGATGAGACACAACACGCTTCATGGAGTATTGTGTGATGATCTCCTTGACAGGTTTTGCAACGTTTCGTTGAAGTGCATTGATTTCCGTCGTGACTGAATAAACAATTTCGACATATATTTGATTTCGTCACCAATTTCAATTGTACATCTGATGTCATTTTCATAAATTTTTGGCACGATAGCAAATTGCGAGCATGATTTGAATTGCATACAGTGCATTTCGATGTTTGCGTAATGATGGCCTGATAATTTTTGTTAGCGAAACCTTTATTATAGTTTTGCTTATTATGCGATTGATTTGGGTTCCTTTTGCTTGATGATGAGGGTTCCTTAGTAGTTTTAATGGGTTCAAGAGCAGTAAATTTACTCTCGAGATAAGACATTAATTCCTCCAGCTTTGGTAGGTCACGAGGATTCCTGCGTGCTTCTTTGTACCCAGCATATGTTTCTGGGTCCAGTTTTTTGCAGAGCAAGTGAACCAACAACGGATCCCATGTATTCGTATCAGCACCGAGATTGTGTATCGCGTGAATACATTCGGTTGAGGTATCGTATAAACCTTTGATGTCTAATGATGTTTGCCTTTGGATGTTGGGTTGATTAAGGAAGATTTCGATGTGATTGGTAAAAAGAAGTTGAGTATTATTGTACCGATGTAGTAAGATATCCCACGCTGCATCGTAGTTATCTGATGATATATGGAGATGATGAATAATACGCTCTGCCTCCCCCTTAAGTTTTCCCTTAAGATGCTGCATCTTCTGAGCTTTCGTGGTCGAATTGTTGTTATGAATTGTCTCGGTGAACAAGTCATAAAATGTTGGCCATTGTGTGTAGTTCCCGCTAAATGACGGTATATCAATGTGCGGGGTTGATCTCTCTAAATGAGATGTTGAGGAGATTTTCTTATTCAGCTCTCTTTTGATGTTTTTGTAGACCAATTCATGTTTGTTCAACTCCTCGTCGTATGATAAGTCACCTCCAGCTAGGATATGATCGATTTGCAAATGTTGCGTATCTATCATTGTCCACTTTACTTGGATGTTTTTGAGCTCATCCTCAAGTTCCCATTTGTCCGATATCTGATCAATCTTGATACCTTTGACCAGCCGAGTAAATGCCCTAAAGTTCGTGCGTTGCAGCGATATTAGTTCGTCTAACTTGCCATCAGGTTGAGTTGATTTGTTTGATTTGCCGTAAGACGAAATGAGATTCCGTACAAATTGATAATGATCTTTGCCCTTTTGATACGTGTTGTCGAGGAAATAGTCGACCGCCGCATCTTTATGCTCCGATATTTGCTTATGATTTTGTTCGAACTCTCCCCAGAGGTCGTCTATCGCGTCTAAACGTTTCCTGAGGTATTCCGTAGTTTTGCGAGAATCCGAGTCCTTGCTAAAGTTGACCTTGATGGTAGTAAAATTGGCGATGATTTCCGATTGACGGGCAATAAGATCTTCCATGATGTAGGTAGGTAAAAGGAACAGTCTTACTTGGAAATATGATGATCCACGTGATGACGATGCTGATTGCGGACGCTGAACCCTTGCGCCACCCGATGATGTGCTCCAGGGAGCCTGATGATGATGATGGTGATATCACGCCGTGATTTCCTTACCACGACCGTGCTGTTGACCTAAGCTCAAGTCAAGTGTAACTCAAGTATAGGATGAGAGAGTGAAAAAAAGAGTTTCTCACTGGTTTGATCACAGAACCACGTTCGCGAGAGATTGCCACTGAGCTGTGCGCGCGCTAGCTCAAAGTACCGCGACGAGGTCCTGATGCTAATCTCGAAGGACCAAAATAAATGTAGGGGATCCCTGCACTTAGTGATGATACCGGGGCGATTCTATGGGGATGATGATGAAATAAAACCGACCACCGCGAATGTCCGTTGAACACTGATTTATTGATTTAATGTACTTACACAAATTAGCTTAGTGATAGGTACGAAATGCTGAGTGCACAGAATGCACGGCGCGTGAGTATGAAAAATAATGTGCGGTTCCGTACACGTCGATTTATAATTGAAAGTAAAAAGACTGACGCCGTAACAAATAAAGAAAAGGAAGCAGCTTGGGAAAAAATAGGATCTCTATTTAATGCCGCTACAAGCTATACAGTACGAAGTACGAAGAGCTTAAGACATAAGTATGAGAGTATCAAAAAAGATACGAAGAAAACAATGGCTAAACATCGGCAAGAGCTCTACAAAACTGGTGGCGGGCCAGCTTCAGGCCCAGATTTAACGGAAATCGAGGAAAAAGTTATAACTATTTGCTCCAACATCACCGGGCTAGATGCTTGCAATGATAGTGACAATATTTCAGGTATGAAGTCATATATTTTTAGTCACTTTTTTTTTGGCGGCGATTATATTTGCTTACTTTTGAATTACATTATCTCACTGATGTTGTGTTGGTAAAGTTAAATCTTATAAGTTAATAACCCGCTACATTCATATCTCAGCATTTTTTATTAGTTTCTAACTATATTACTGTTTTTTCAGAACCAAAACCTAAAGAGACTACCAAAGTTATTGCGGAAACATTGCCTTTGCAAACATTAGACAACAACATATTATTTGGGTCACATGACAATATTCTTAGTACTTCAGGTAAAGTATTCCAGTCAGTGTTGCAAAAGTGAAAAAATTAAAAATCGGTAAAATTGCCCGCTAAAAATCGTGAGAAATCGGGCGATTTTTATTCGAAATAAAACAAGAGTTTAATTATTAGTAATAGGACATTTATTGATTTTCATCTTCATACCACTTCTTACTGGCTATTTTCGTGAACATACTTTCATCAATTTTAAAATTGAAGCAACATTGATTATTTTCAAAACCAATCATCTTAGGTTGAACAGCTAAACTTTTGACGCTTTTGATGTGAGATTGGTAAGCGGCATGCTTTCTTACTGCGTCGAAACCAGAGGATATATTAATATCTTTATTACAACTTTGGCAATATGCGTAGTTTTTCCCTTTAAGGCTTTTTTTTAGCCAATTAGAACATTCTGGTCGTAATTCCCATTCCATTTTATAATTTTGTGAGTATTTTTTTCGTTTAGCTCCAGTGCTAGTACTTGGCATATTATCAGAATCACTATCGGTTTCCGGCATCGTAAAGGAAAACAGTTCAGAAATTGACAATCAGAACTCAAGTTAAAACTCAATAAAACAAAATACAACAGAACGCTGAAGAAGACGAACAAGCAAGTGCATGAATGAACGAACGAATAGTACAGTACAGTACTGTACTATTCGTTCGTTCATTCATTACAGTACTGTCAGTACTTACCTTTTGTTTCGTCAAATAACACGAACAATATTTTAAGGTAATTTCCCTTATACACCCATCAAACAATAATGACCTCTATTAAAGGGCATTTCGGTCCAATTTCTTTTGTGTACCACAGTATTTCCAGGCCAAGCGAGAAACTAAGGGGAATCCCTATGTTTTGATTTGGTGTTACCAGATTATTTTTGGTGTTGCCGTATATAGAAATCGGGAGATAAGGTCACTAAATCGGGTAATCGGGAGGAAAGAGATGAAATCGGTAGATCTCCCGATAAATCGGGAACTTTTGCAACACTGATTCCAGTACAATAATAATAGTACATTATGGTACAAGTGTGCAATGTTGGTGATTACCGCTGAGGCGCCATTGAGACCCGAGCCGTAGGTGAGGGTCTTAAGAGAGCCGAGGACGGCAATCATCAATACAAACGTGTATCATACGACGTTTTTCAACACACTTGTGAAGAAAATAATACTAAAAAATTCTCAACAGTAAAAACGAGTTGTGAAAATTTATTCACAATGGCGGGCAAAATTAATCAGTTTTCCTATGCGCGCGCATTTAACAATGGCAATCGGCCATAGACTAAAAGAATGAGGTTTCTTTTTTTTTTGGCTTTTCGTGGATAGTGTTTTAGCCACGCACCAAATAGGGAATTTAAATTTTTCTTAATTACAGAACAAAAAAAAAATGAGTGAATGTTTTATTTATTAAGCACGTACAAGTTGAAATTATCTATTTAAATACGAAGTTGCATGAAATGAGCAAGCAATAGGTACATAAATTTATTTGTACTATTGAGCACGATCTTTTTTGTATCGAAACTTTTTTAAGAACAAAGCAACTCAACCAATAAAATAAAAAAAACAACTCTATAACTCACTTGTTAATAATAGCCATGAAAAAGTCACAGCTTGATAACAGGTATCATTATGTGCCTAACTGCGGTGAAATAAGAGCCACTTTATGAGCAAGTGTGTTGAAAATTATTTTATGTGTTATCTACAATCTTTCTGGCCGGCGTGAATTATAAGTATAATTATATATATATATATATAGTAAGTATAATTGGTCATCTTGGAATCCAAAGACATTAAAAACTAAAATTAACCCAGGTTTAATACCACCTGCTCATAAAAATGTTACCAAAGCAGGAGGTCACTGCAAAACTGGACCAATTGAGTAAGGCTCGCTTAGAGTTGGTGGACCTACAAAAAGAAATTGCGATAAAGGAGCACGAATTTATGAATGAGGAGCACAAGCTGAAAATGTTGCATCTGCAGAATGATGAAACGGACGGACAAGAATTTCATGTAACAGGAGTTACATGAAATTCTTGTCCTGTGACTAAGAAATAGGCTGCATTTTCAATCTGATATTTTAAATATAAATTAATAAATATTTATATGGATAACTACCTATTATTGTTTTTTTTTATTAATTTGCCTATATGACAGTAATAATATTTAAGATGGTTAACCAGCAAATGAGAAACATACAGTAAAGGCTATTTGTAGTAATAAAAAGAACACATTTTGTTTAGTTTTTAATAAAATAAAATTAAAACAAATTAATAAAAAAAATAAAAATAAAAAAATGCACAATTATCTAAATTAGACTTTCAAAATATTCCAATAATGAGTCCCTTGTGCTATTGCGTTGGCGTTCTGGCTGATCAACAATAACTGTCTCAAATTTTTGTTGTTGTGGTATTTGGACTTCAGGATCAACAGGTGGTTTTCTCTCGTTTGCACTCCTTGCAAGGTTGTGTAAAATTGCTGTTGCCACAATAATGTCTTGCGCAAGTGGGATTCGGGATCTTAGTCCTATACTTAAAACTGGAAATCTCCTTTTTCAAACCCCAAAAGACCTCTCAATAACATTTCGAGTACGTATATGAGACTCATTATATAGTCTTTCAACTTCTGTTCAAGGAGCACTTAATGGAGTCAATAAATAATTATTTAAAAAATATCCACTGTCTCCTAGTACAACTGCATTCTGGGAGAGTTTGAGAATATCAAACTGTCATGTGTTGAACCTGGCCATCTTGTAACAATATCTTCAAATATTATGTTGCTAGTGCACATAGCTTGCATGTTTAATGAAAAGGAAAAGGTTTCTTCTAGAAACCTTTTCGATTTCTGTAGTCTTCTGCAGTATCCCCACCTAAAAGAATAAATATGTGTTAAGCAAATACTTATTAATTAGCCTTTACGGAGGAGCAGAGGCTCAACTCAACGTATTAGCAGCAAAGAGCAATAAATAAGGTAAAATTTCACAAAAACAACACGTAAACAATTCAGCGCCCGTGCTGCTAAACTGTGCAAACCTTATTGGCCATATTTTCTTTTGACAATTTTGAATTTAGACATATTTTTTTTTTATTATAATCGATAAATCGATTAAATACAACGAGAAACCTAAAAAATATATAAACTGTTAGCAAAGACTAATAAGCTAATTATTTTCTACTATGGCAATGATAATCAAAATAAAATTCAGAAGTAAATCACAACTATATTATATTTATATGAACAAGTTTACAGTTATCAAAATGCAATTAGGAAGATGTTATTCAGCCGTTTGTCAGTCCGAGAAAGAGGCCGCTCCGCTAGTGCACAGCCCTTATATAACTTCTGTAGACGTCAACGGCCGTGATTTTCAAATATTCTGCCGCCAGTTGACAGCAGTTTCGCGCCGTAGTATCGGTGTTGCCAACACGGCCATGCTGCAAGGTGCCTGCCCCAGGCACCCCACGAGTCTGGATAGGATACTGAAATGTAAATTGACACATGTTAAAGCATTTGACAAACAAATAAAGCATTCTTGGTAGACTGAAAACATATTGCACACTTATTACTCATGTATTGAAATGCCATTTCCTTCACCTAAAGGGCTTTTGCCACACTTAGGTCACCAGGTTTTAACTTCAGATCACCTGCACTCGAAGAGCATTTCGCCCACTCAAGCGTACCAAGTTGATCTCGAATTTTACACAAGGCAATACAATACATTTTGACATAATGTGCAATACTTATAAATATTAATGGGTACAGTATACTATCTAGGCTCGCTAAATAAAATGGGAAATTAGTTTCTCTTGATATTACTTTAGATTTATAGAAGAATCTGATGTATTAATTATGTACAGATGAAAATAATGTTACTTCATTAAAACAGTTGTATAAAGTAATATTAATTATAATTAAAACAATACCTTGCCAACACGGTTTATTTTTATTTTATTCTGTGCTCCAATTTTCAATATTTATCCACGGTTTGATATTTTCTGCCGCAGCTACGCCATTATACATTTTAGAGCTTCTTTGACTACCTCTTAAATCTGATATTTCATATCTATCATTATCTAGGATTTTCTTAATTTGGAATGGACCCTTGAATGTTGGTAATAGTTTTCGGCTTTGACCATCATTACTTTGACTCTGTATTTTGACCAATACCAAATCCCCTTCTATATACCGCGTGGCTTTGATCCTAGTTTTATCAAATCTCTTCTTTTGATCTCCTGCACTAGTCTTAACATTTTCGTCTACTCTTTCGCGCAACTTTGACACGTCTACCAATGCTTCGCTATCAAGATCTGGGGCAAAGCTGTCACTATCTGTTCGTAATCTATATCCGAACATTACTTCACTAGGAATGGCTTGAATAGTTTTATGAATAGTACTATTAAGCCCTTGTTGTAATGCCTTGATACACTGATCCCACCTATCATCGGTGGTGTCAGCACCCATGGTTTTCAAGGCCTTTAAAATGGTTTTGTTAAATCTTTCTACTTGTCCGTTAGCACGAGGTACACCTGTGGCTACAATATGTAACCTAATATTTTTATTCGCACAATATTGGGTAAATTTACTAGAAGTGAAACAAGATCCCGCATCACTAATTATTCTCCTAGGATTGCCAAATATTTTAGATACACATTCTTTTTTTTTATTTTGTGAATGAGTCTACAATTACTAATAAATATTTATTTTTGTTTTTAGTTGTTACGAATGGTCCCAAGTGATCTAAATGTAGAGTGTGGAAGGGTTGTGCATATTTAGGCAAGGGATACAGCTGTCCTTCTTTTGGACCTCCTTTATTTTTAAAGTATATACAATTTAAGCAATTTTTTATATATTTTTTTACAATATTACGCATCCGTGAAAACCAATATCGGGTACGTATTCTTACAACACACACGTCTACAGAAAAATGACCCAAATCATCGTGATTGCATCTTATGATCTGCCAAATACATTTTTTTGGCACAACCCATCTACGACCCTGACTAGTTCTCCTATAAACCTTTCCTCCTAAAAGTTCGTAATTGTTAAAAATATCTGTATTTATATCGGCCTCTCCTGATTCTAGAACATCCCTAATTTTAGCTATCTCCGAGTCCTGTATCTGTACTGACAGCAACCAATCTGCCTCCGTGATTGACATAATAATTTCAGATTCCGATTTTTCTCCGGATGGTACTGGATTTCGACTCAAAGCGTCCACATGCTGCATCCGGGAACCTTCCCTATGAATTATTTCGAATGTGAATTCTTGAGTAGATAGAACCCAACGAGCTATCCGCGGAATAATATCCTTTTTGGTTAACGCGTACCTAACCGCACTACAGTCTGTAATTATTTTAAATTGCTTACCTAATAAATATAAACGAAATTTTTGAAGACAGCAAATGACGGCTAGAAGTTCTAGTTCAAAAGAATGATATTTTTTTTCATTGGCCTTCGTTTGTCTACTATAATAATGTACTACCTTTTCGCCTTCATCATCTATCTGAGTCAATATACCAGCAATACCATCCCTACTTGCGTCTGTATACAATACTTTATCCTTATTAGGGTCGAAAATAGCTAAAATATTTTGAGATGTTAATTTATCTCTTAAAACATGAAATGCCCTATTTTGTACATCGTCCCAAACCCAGACGGTATCTTTTTTCAATAATTTCGTAAGGGGTGCTGATAAAATTGCACAATTTCGTATGAATTTACTGAAATAACTAATTAATCCTAAGAACTGTCGAAGTTGGTGAACCGTTTTGGGTATCGGAAAACTCTTAACCGCTTCCAGTTTTGAATCATTTGGCATAACGAAACCTGGTTTTATTTTATACCCTAAGAACTCGATTTCGTGTTTAAAGAAATGACATTTTATTAGATTTAAGGTTAAACCTTTTGTTCTAAATATCTGTAGCACATGTTCCAATAACTCAATATTTTCTGCTATTGTCTCTGTTACCAAATAAACGTCATCTAAATAAACAATAACGTTGCTAAATCTTAAATTACCAAGAGTTTTGTTCATCATGTTTTGAAAACAAGACGGAGCATTTGCTAAACCGAATGGAAGCCTTAAAAATTCATAATGTCCGTCTTCTGTTATGAATGCAGTCTTCTCTACCGAATCTTTATGTAAACAAATCTGGTAATACCCACTTTTTAGGTCTAAACTAGTGAAGCATTTATGCCCTTGAAGCCTATCTAATAAGTCTTCAATTCGTGGCATAGGATATTTATCTTTGATTGTTACTTTATTTAATGCCCTATAGTCAATGCAGAGCCTTTTTTCGCCATTTTTCTTGTCTACTAACAAGGCTGGACTGGCGTACGGTGAGTTACTATCGCGGATAATTTTACTCTCGAGTAATTCTTTAACAATATCTCTTATTATTTGCCTATCCGTGTACGAGGTTCGATAGGGTCTGCATTGAACTGGCTGCGAGCTTGATAAATTGATTGTCATTTCGTAGTTACTAACTTTCCCGAGTTTTTTTATATCGGTAGCAACACAATCACTGTATCGGTTAAATAAAGCTAATAATTCACTTTTATTTGTACTTACGTCTAAGTCTAAGGCGGCTATATTGTTGCAAAATTCTTTAAATTCACTAGCGTATTGAAATTTAAGTTCGTCGCCTATACGCGAGTATACTAAATCAGACCGCTCAGTAACATTTCTGCCAATCAGTATATCGCACCCAACCATATCATCTAAAATATACATATCTATATCTTTCAAAACCACAGAATCTAAATGTAGCTGCTAGGTGGCTGGTTGTGAGAAATAAAAGGACTGGACTTGAATTTTCAAATTTAAAGACCATTAGGACGGAATGCGCGGGCGTTTTTTTGTACGCATGTCCGCGTCGTGTAGTTTCTTTTGCACTAACGTTATTTTTCTAGCAATTGCGGCCGCAGCCGTTGGCGGGGGGGGGTCGCGCATCTACCAATGAGAGCGCCCGTGAGCAGTTCGTTCTTGTTGGTCTTTGATTTATTTTAAAGAAAAGTAAAGATACAACAGTAGAAAACATACTTAAAATACAAACCAAATTATTAAAAGTAAAGTATACATGGTTACTTAAAAAAAAATATATGTTTTTTAAAAAGACGGGCGGACCGCGACACTGTCGTCAACATCCTGCCCCTTAGTGTCGTCATTGCGACACTCAAAACTCATGAGTAAAGCAACTCGTGTTGCGGGACGTTTCAAAATACTTGTACTCGTTTTAATATCCACGGTTCTTACCCGTCCATCAGCTCCCGGATACACTTGTTGAATGATTCCCTTTGGCCAGACATTCCGAGGAGAAGCGGGGTCTACTACAAGAACCAGGTCACCTACCTTTAGCTGTGCACCCTCGCGGTCCCATTTCTTGCGGGGCGCTAGTGTAGGCAATACTTCTTTGAGCCATCTGGACCAAAATAAATCAGATAAGCGTTGTACAATACGCCATTGCTTTCTAAGGTATAAGTCACTGTCATCAAAGATACCTATCTGTGGGAGATTGGATGAAGAACCTAACAAAAAATGATTGGGTGTTAAGGCCTCTGGGTCGCGTGGATCGACGGAAACATGAGTCAAGGGTCGTCCGTTTATCATGTTCTCAACTTCACACAAGAAAGTAAGCAAAGTTTCTTCTCTCGGGGCTCTTTCCTTTAGAACAACTTTTAAAGCCGTTTTAACGCTTCTGACAAGACGTTCCCACGCACCACCCATATGTGGACTGGCCGGGGGAATGAAGTTCCACTCGACTCCTTTGTTTAAAGCTTCAGTTGTTAATGCTTGTTGATTATCGACTAGTTCTTTATAAGCCCTTTTCATTTCCCTGTCAGCCCCTCTCAAATTAGTACCATTATCCGAAAACATGGTGTGTGGCCAACCTCTACGAGCGGCCATTCGACGAAGTGACATTATCATGGAGTCAGTAGTAAGAGTCGGAACTATCTCAATATGAACTGCGCGCACCGTGAGGCAAGTGAAAAGTACACCGTACCTTCGCGCCCTCTGGCGACCGACCGTGACTTCCATAGGCCCGAATAAGTCTACTCCACACATGGTGAATGGTCTTTGGTGATGTGTAAGTCGACATTCGGGTAAGTTACCTAGCCGTGGCGGCAAAGGCATGGCTCTTTTAAAACGGCAAATTAAACATTGTTTAGATATAGTACGAACCGTAGGTCTCAAACGAATGAGCCAATATTTTTGACGCAACTCATTAACTACCATCTCGTTACTAGAGTGCGCGGCCTTTATATGGTATTGAGTAACAATTAGTCGCGCGATATAGTCATTGCCATCTAAAATTATTGGGTATTTAGTGAGCTGATCTACTCCCTTCACGTTACCGATACGACTACCCATGCGTAACAAATTATTTTCGTCCAATATCGGGGTAAGTGATCTCAATCGGCTATCTTTATTTACTTCTTCGTTTAATCTTAACAATTTTATTTCAGTTTGAAAGGAACATTCTTGTGAGTACCGGAGTAACAACAGTTCCGCTTGATTTATAAGTTTTTCGTTAATTACTTTAATTTTACTCTTCTTACATTTTTCAACAAACAATAGAACAGTTGCAGTACTACGTAATAATCGTAGCCAGCTAGAAAATCGACTTGGTTCGGGAACAGGTAAGTCCCCTTTTATATTATTATCTTGAACAACGTGTACTTTTTCTAATATATCATCACTAATTGTATTTATTTCAGGTTGTTGCGGCCAGCAAGAACGCGGCTGATGTAAGAACGCCGGGCCTGAGAACCACTCCGAATCGCCAGTCAATACGTAATCATTATTTTTTGTCGCCAGGTCGGCGACGTTTACGCCAGTGGGCACATATCGCCACTCGTCGGACCTACTCATCTCGTCTATTTCTCCTAGCCTGTTCGCGATGAACACTTTATACGTTCTACAATTATTTTTAATCCAGTGTAAAACTGTAGTCGAATCTGTCCAATAGAAAACTAAATGAGGTTGTAAACGATGTTCCCTTTTAACACTAGTGGCTAACTTACATGCTAACACAGCCCCTTGTAACTCAAGTCTAGGCACGGAAACCGGTTTTAATGGAGTAACTTTACATTTACTCGCGATAAACGATACGGTTATTTGTCCGTTGCTGCTTTCGCGACGCCAATATGCGGCAGCGGCGTACGCGCTCGGCGATGCATCACAAAATAAATGAAGTTCCAAACTAGCTAAACTATCACCCGTCTCATCGCAGGAAAAATAATAACGCGGAATTCTGATATTATTTATCTCCTTAGCTTGATTAACCCATTTACAGAATAAATCATATAAATTATCATTTAGTTTTTCATCCCATTTGATATTAAGTTTCCATGTTTCGCGCATCAATATTTTTCCCTTGATGGTAAACGGTCCCAAATAGCCGTGAATATCAAAGATAGACATAATAATACTCAGCATTTCTCGCTTGGTAGGTATTCGTTTCAAAAGTATAATATCTTGCGGAATACGTTTAAAAGATAAATCTAAAGCTAACAGATCGCTGCGCGGGAACCACAATATGCCTAATGCCCGCTCAGCCTGTTTATCAAAATTGAACTTTATTGCTATGTCGTTAAGACTGTCTTTTGGAATGTCACTTAACACATTAGGTACATTACTGAGATAGTTACACATTTTAAATCCACCTTCATTATGAATAAATGAAATTTCTTTTATTATTTTTCTAGCTACCTCCTCATCAGAAAAGCTATCAATATAATCATCCATGTATTGATTATTTGTTATAGCCTTTACAGCGTCTGGCATCTGATGACTAAATCGAGATGCATTTTTATTTTGATTAATAAATTGGGCAACAAACGGTGAACAATTTGCGCCGAAAATAAGTGACGTCATTACATACTTATTAACAACATCACTGCCTTTCTCCTTCCACAAAAACCTAAATGCATTTTGATCGTCATTATGTATTTTAATACGTAAAAACATATCTTTTATGTCTCCTATTATTCCTATAGGGTTCTCTCTAAACCTAAACATTATACCGTATAATGATTGTAATAAGTCGGGCCCTTGGAGTAGAAAGTCATTAAGTGACATATTGTCACTTTTGGCGGCGGCATCAAAAACCAATCGCAGCTTTTTTTTATTTGGATTATCCACGCTAAAATGCGGTAAATACCAAACATGGTCCGACTCGGAATCGAACCTGCACTCTGCGTCAGTCAGTTTTCGTGCGTAATTATTTTTAAGTAAATGTTCAATACGTTCGCGGTATCTAATTTCATATTCTGCATTGGAAGACATTTTTCTTACCACCGAGTGTAATCTTTTTAATGCTACGGGATAAGAGTCCGGCAAAACAAATTTATCGTGCTTCCATGGAAGCTTGACCGACCATTGACCGTTAACTAACTCAGCTGACTCGTTAAGGATATTTACGGCTCGTAATTCTTGAATATTTTGACGTGGTTTGTTACTGATTCCAATTGAATCGAGTGAAAATGAACAGCGAATGAGCTCGTGTAATTGGCTTAAATCAATGTCTGTACTACATTCGAAGGTATCTTTAATGACAGCTGACGGACACAATGGTTTATTTACACATGTAATAAAATCAAAACATGAAGTCCCGGTCGCGTCCGCGCTGCCGTTCCTCAGGGACGAGTCGCGGAGCGCGTGCGCGGCAGGCCTACCTGGGTGACTGAGTGTACACGATGTTGCCGCTCCGTGCGCCGCGGCTGGCTCGCCGCCGGCGCCTCCAATGCTGCCGATGTTGTTGACGTGCTCGGCGCGCTTACCAGTAATATCAGCTTGCCAAACTCCGTGCACACACCATCCTAATAAAGTTTGCGTGATGTATGGTCCGCCCGGCTTATACCTTTTACAGGAAATAGGTGCAATTAAATCATAGTTGTCCTGACCAATTAACATTTTAGGTTTAACATTGCTGTCACATATTATGGGGTTATTATTACTAGAAATGTTTTCACAATAGTTTACATTAGAGGTGAATAGCTGTAAGGGCAAATTAAGTTCTTTGAGTTTACGAGCACGCAAGTCGAATTTGTTACCGTCACTGTTACTTATTTTACATTGAATTATCTCAGTCTCGCACAATAACTCGGAGTCCCATGCGCCTGAAGCGCGCATTGTGACCTTTTGCCCGTGCAGTCCGACCTTATCGGCGAGGTCGGCCGCGATGAGCGTCACTGTTGCGCCGTCGTCAAGAAGCGCATACGTGGCCACACTTGACCTGGGTCCATGAATAGTGACCGGCACTATTTTAAGCACTACATTTGTGTTTGGTTTTATCACTGACACTTCGTGACACTGCGCGGCGCGGGTGCTGGCGTGTGAGACGAGCTCACTAGCGGCGGCGCTAGCGGAGTCGGGCATCGCGGTATCGTTAGGTTGCGCGGCAGTTTCACGGCGCGCCACTTCTGGCTTCGTCCAGTGCAGCATCTGATGATGAGCCCCGCCACAGTCCTCGACGTTGCAGCTTTCCGCAGTACACTCGTTCTTATCCGGGTGCCGAGCACCGAGACATTTGTAGCATAAGTTGTTAGCTCGAACAAATCGCCATCTATCCTTTCTCATGGCTCGCTTGAATTGACTACATTCTGACAACGCATGTTTGTTCCTTTTGCAAAACTTGCACTTGCTGGCAGTGTCGGGGTCAATGTCCTTAACAGATGTTAGCACGGAATGATGGTCGTTATGCTTTTTCGGGTATTGTTTATTACTGTTAAATTCCTTCTGGTATTGTATGTGGCTAACTCCCGACTCTGCAACCTTTTGCGCTTCCCCGTATAGGAATTTGGACAATAGTTCCAATTTAGGCGTTACAGTGTGTACTCGGTTTTCGTGTAGGTATTCTACCCATTTGTTGACGAGTCCTGTAGGTAGTTTGGATACGACGATTGTTAACAACTCTGGACTTTTCAAGTAGTCTATTTGTTTCAATGTAGTTACGGCGGTGACGTAATTTTTTATTTTTATTGCGAATTTCACAATTTCGGCGTGGTATGAGTGTGGTAGTGGTGGTAACTTTTTCAGTTGTGATATGACTTGCCGTATGACGTTTTCTGGTCTGCCGAACCTCAGTTCGAGCGTTTCTATGATATCGTGAGGCGAGCTCGCTCCCATCAGCAATGCAGCGGCTGCATCTTTTGCATCGCCTCGCAAACACTTCCGTAGACGCCACACATTTTCAGTATCACTGTACTTACATACCCGTGACGATTCGTAAAACGCTTCCCGAAATTGTATCCATTCCAACGGATCCCCAAAGTACAAGGGCAGATCCTTCGAGGTTGCCAGTCTAGACAACAGCACCTTATTGCCTGTGTTAGAATTAGATGAGTCGACAGCCTTCATAATCGCGTTAGTCAGCTTCTCGATGGCGCGATCAGTACTTGACGCGGCAGTAGGTAGCATAGCCATCTCGTCGCCGTCAATGTTGCGGTGGCACGCACCGCTCCCGACAGTCGCTTTGTTGCAATCGTGCGACGTGACGGGTTCAGCAGCAGACTTTTCCAGCCAATTCTCCACTTTGCTTTTGTAGGAAGCTGATGAAGATTGATTTGAGCAACGCGATTTCGATTCTAACTCGGCTAAGTCGATGGCCAATTTCTTGTCGACCAATTCTTTTTCGATACGAGCCTTTGTTTGAATTTCTTCCATTTCAATTTTGGCTTTGACTTGAGCGGCTTCATATTCCAGTTGCTGCCGCCGTATTGCTGACGACGGCGCGCGTGAGTTGCGAGAACTTTTACACTCGCTGCCATCTTGTTTCAAACTCGAGATAGCATGTGGGCGTACACCATTATCTGAATGCACTTTCTCGACTTCTTTCACTGCATCCGTACTGCCATGCAGCAGATCCGATTTGACTTCAAGTTGTTTTCCTTCTTCGTTAGTCAGTTGCTCCTTTTTCTGTGCACGTGTTTTCAGCACACGCGACGTTCGGAACGACGACATCCCTGCTACACAGGTTTTGCTTCTCACTACCGATACACAATACGGCTCGATGGACCAACTTTGTAGCTGCTAGGTGGCTGGTTGTGAGAAATAAAAGGACTGGACTTGAATTTTCAAATTTAAAGACCATTAGGACGGAATGCGCGGGCGTTTTTTTGTACGCATGTCCGCGTCGTGTAGTTTCTTTTGCACTAACGTTATTTTTCTAGCAATTGCGGCCGCAGCCGTTGGCGGGGGGGGGTCGCGCATCTACCAATGAGAGCGCCCGTGAGCAGTTCGTTCTTGTTGGTCTTTGATTTATTTTAAAGAAAAGTAAAGATACAACAGTAGAAAACATACTTAAAATACAAACCAAATTATTAAAAGTAAAGTATACATGGTTACTTAAAAAAAAAAATATGTTTTTTAAAAAGACGGGCGGACCGCGACACTGTCGTCAACACTAAAGTTAAATTAACAGTAACCTTTTTAGTCACGTATTTATAATTTTGTTTTGAAAAACCTTGTAATATAACGGGTGAGGGTAGTTCGATATAAGGCATAGAAAGTTCATTAGCTAAAGACTCGTAATATTAATGAGCAACTACTACCCGTGTCAATAAACGCTTCGCAATCATGATTCAATATGTTAATCTTTTTAATAAACTTATTACGTGGGTTTGTAGAAACGAATTTTGTTTCTTGTTGTTCGGGTTTCACTATAGATTTTGTCGCGTTTCTCTTATGATAACAAATCGATTCTGTGTGCCCTCTTTTCCCACAGTAGTCACACTTATTTGTATCGCATTGGTTTTTTTTATGATTACCGCCACAATTGTGACATTTAATTATTTTACGGCTACCATCTTGACCAGCATTAGAAGAAGTAGGTTGATTTGAAATGGCTGAATTAGTGGATACTGTTGTTCGGTTTATGGATGTTGATTGACTAAGAGATCCTGATTTAATCGGTACGTCACGTGAACTATTTTCTTGTTTTACACTTTTCTTGTAAATTCGACTATGTAAATAACAAGCTAAATCATCACTTGATTTAAAGTTACTAGCTTCAATAGATGCACCAATATTATTATCACCTATGTTTCCTACTATAATTGAAATTATGTCTTGTTCTGAAAAATTTAAACACAAACGGTCTATCCTGCATTTTTGCTCGAAATAAAATTCATACAGGGATTGATTATCAATCGGTTTTTTATCTATGATTTCTTTTAAAAGGTCAAACATATTTCTACGTATTTGGAAACTACCCGACAATTTTAACCGCCAATCGTCCCATTTCCACATAGGCCACTGCCTTTCTGTACGTAGTAACGAATCATACCAAACTTTAGCAGACCCTTTTAGTTTATTTAAAGCTTGATAGCGAATCATTTTATCCGACCATGAAAAAGTATTTGCATAAGATCGAATAATGCTAAGCCAGGTATCGATATCATCTTTTAGTGGATCAAAATCAGGTATAAAGTTGTTCAAAGCAATAGTATTTGAATTACTCACAGTTTCGGTATAACTATGTGATACCTTGTCTTTCCGTCTTGGTGGCGGAGATGGTGTCCGTGCGCTTGTGCTGGAGCTTGAAGATGAGCGGGAGCGAGTACGTTTTCGCCTTGCACGTTTACTAGCTCGCTTACCCATGGCGTGAAGTTTATATCCTATTTCTGATGTTAGCAAAGACTAATAAGCTAATTATTTTCTACTATGGCAATGATAATCAAAATAAAATTCAGAAGTAAATCACAACTATATTATATTTATATGAACAAGTTTACAGTTATCAAAATGCAATTAGGAAGATGTTATTCAGCCGTTTGTCAGTCCGAGAAAGAGGCCGCTCCGCTAGTGCACAGCCCTTATATAACTTCTGTAGACGTCAACGGCCGTGATTTTCAAATATTCTGCCGCCAGTTGACAGCAGTTTCGCGCCGTAGTATCGGTGTTGCCAACAAAACCCGTAATTCAAGTCTTAATTTAACTAAAACAATGAAAATAAATTAGAAATTAAAAATAGCAATAATTTTCAACAACTATTTAGTACCAAATACCGTAATAGTTTTATGTTTGTAAAAGCACAGCTATGTGGGTAGGAGTAAATAATACTGACATGTGTATCTAAACGTGTCATATTTTGCTCTATACCCACTCAGATGCGCAGCTAAAATCTAGAACATCGCCAAACTGCGCAGGTACCTCGGCGCCATTTTTTGCTATCGGCCCGGTCTCACTAAAACGCCGATTTCTCGAAAGTTTTGTATGGGACCCATGTATGAAATTTATTTTGTTAGAATCGCTATGAAATATTCTATCATATTTCCAAGGGATGTATCTAGTTTTACCATGTAATTTATTTTTAAATATTGTGTAAAGTCAGTGGTAAGGGAAATTTTCCAAGTTTTGTGTACAAAAGTAGATATAAATAAAAATAGAAAGCATAATTTCAAAAAGTTTTAATTTTATTTGCGTAAATACACCCTATTCCACAATAATCAATGAAAATAACACACCTCCCCATACATTTTTTTCATCCCACACACTTTAAAAAATTACAAAAAAATTACGCCGCAAAAAAAACCGCCCGACGGCGCGCCGGCGCGCCACAAAAATGAGTATGTTTACACTCCAGTTCTGTGAACTCTGTAGGTCAAGTGGCTTAAAATGCTATTGTATTACATAGTTTGGTACATAGTCTTATCGCACACACAGTGTTTAGCTGTTAGAATTGTTTAGTTTACAAGATATGAGTCACAATGTAAACACTTGAAAAGGGTCATGAAGACGGCCTTTGTTTTGTTTTTTTGATGTTTTTTGTTTATTTTTTGTTTGTTTGGCATTTTATTTCACAGTCCATGTGCCAATGATATTTACTAATGAAATAACACAACAAAAGGGCATGTTGCCTAAAAAAACACAAAGAAATTCAAAAAAATACACATTACTTACAGAAAAACAACGATGACGGTCCAAATACCCAAAATGGGTATTGTGATTCACTTTTCACTATATTCCAATTTGGATCATTACCACTTCATTTAAATGCTTTAATTCTGTTTTTAATTAACGTAGCACTGTAACTAACACCAGTTTCATGAGTAAAATTGGAAAAAAGCACAAAAAAAAATAATTTTATTTTTCAACGACACAAAACACAACAACAAACGCAAAAAAAATGTCCGACTGCGTTCGTAAAATATTTATTTCAGCTGGAATTTACACCAAATACGAAAAAAAAACTATTTAAAACAGTCCAACACTTATCGATCCATCGTTTTTTTCACTAAAAAACAAACGCCACAAAAAAAAATAAAACAAATTTTTATCACAAAAACTTTGAGCGCGGACCTTGTGCGGTCGAAAAATGGCGACCGAGCGTGCACTGATATAAAAAAATAAATATTACTGTCACGGGCGGATCCACAGAGTAGCGGCAATTTTTTTTTCCATACTTGTCTATTAAACTAGAAGACTAAATAGAGATGCAACACTCACAGACGGTTTAGTGACACAAAATCAGAAAAAAATATGTGCCGACCGGATTTACCCAAAATGGGTAATAAGCCAGTTTCAAAAAATTTGACTTTACCCAAACCGGGTAAGTGTTCGTCCGAGTGGATACTTTATAAAAGATAGCTTGATCTCTGCGACAGCTGTCAGTATCAATACAGTAACAATAGTGCTTGACAGGTTATGTAACTTTACTCCCCTGTCCAAGAGAGTCGAGACGAACGAGACTGACTGACACTGACACTGACCTGATACTCAGTAGTCAAAACAAAATGTCATTTTGAACTATTCGTTCAGAAGTACACTTCAGAAAAGTAAAACAAATATTTTTTTAACGATGAAATCGTCACGCTTGCTTATAATTAGTCGAAAAAGATTTTTATAAGAATAAAAATAATTGTTAAGTACCAGTACAAGAACACTTATCTTTCATTTTTAACGGGTACGTTATTTATGCTTTCATATGACATGATTTCAGAACGAAATCGAAATGCAAACTATGAGACGCGATTTTGAATAGAATATGGCAATATTTGAAAATTATTACTTTAAGTACACAAAAAATTCACGAAAGAATATGTTTCCTCAGTTCATGGGTTTTTTCCGTGACCAAAACATCATCTATAAAATTGACTACTCCCTCGGTTACACCTTTTCCATCTTTGCCTGAAATATCGCCGAAGCAGGCTCAGTACCGTAATGTAACCTAGTTAATCTGTAAATACCTTCAGGAGTTGACCAAGCCAGTAATTGTCCTGTTTCATTATCTAGCAATAATTGATTGAAGGCGTTTCTCAAGTCAACCTTTGTAAACTTTTTATCTCCTCTGTAAAGCTGGAAAAATATCTTCTATTCTTGGCAAAGCATGGTTATTTTATATGTTTGTTCACAGTTATTTTATAATTAGCACATAACCTACGCTTTCCATTTTCTTTAACCCTTAATCGGGTCGAACAAAAAAAACAACTTTTCATGGTTTAAGTGTAAGATCTTGTATTATGTTAGATACTAGTGTACATAAAATACAATATAAATGACTGAAACTGAAATGAAATGGATTTTTTCGTGTGGGAAATTATTTCCCTTTGCCCGTTTAAGGATAACCCCAGTGGGAAATTATTTCCCTTTGCCCGATTACGTCTATAAATTTTAATAGACTAGTAACTTACCCTGACTTTACTTTTGAAGTTATGTTCCTCAATCCTCAAATAATTGTGCACAGAGTTTTTTACTTGGAAGTGAGGTGGGGGAACAGTGTGTGAACGAGGGTCCATAAAAAATAAAAAACAATGTGAAAAAAAAATATTGAGCCAAATGAAATTGTTTGAAACAATCTTGCGGACATAATGATACCTTGCATGTGCAACACAAGATGTTGGTGCGTTTTTCTTTAATTTTTGTGCTGCAATATCGGCACCTTTTGTAGGTAGCACCTTTTTCGGGGAGATGCACACCGACATTTTGGAGCCGAATTTCATTCGGTACTCCAAAATTTCCCCCTTTCTTATTTAAAAAAATAATTGTATCCCTTTTCGTGTCGTTGTAATTAGTAATTATGAATTAAACCGCGCGCCAGCCGTAGCCTAAAGTCCTTATGTGAATCGCTCGTAATCCTATGGATAGTTGTGTATGTTATATAAGAATTTATTATGGCAGCGTCAAACAAGAAAAAAAAAATCTCATCCAAAATTTTCTACTTTTTCGGTTTATAGGATATGACGATCTAAAATGATCGAAACGATCGACACCTCCCATAGCTTGCGTATAATCTGCTATTGTTTTTGGACACAAGACGTCTGCTTTGGTGCCATCTTTTTTTGTGTTCTTTTTATAAAAACAACATCCTTCGGATCGTGTGTTGTGGTGAGCACGCATACATCTCGGGTATCCACCCATTTTATTGCTGATACCGGTGATGCAGTTACTGCTGCGAATTCATGTTTCCCTAAGCGCATATTTTTCGGCTGAGTCTTCTTGATTATATCTGGTAGTCCCTTCCGGTTGCTACGTACTGTTCCCATAGCATACACATGTTTCATGTATAAATCATCCAGTAAGTTTACTCCAGTAAAAAAACAGAAACCACCTAATAATTTGTTATAATAGTTTTGACTGGTCAAAAGTAATTTTGACTGGTTAACAGTTTTGACTGTGACATATATATATATAATCGTTTTTTTTTTCAGATTGAACTGGATTTCGAGTCAAAGTTTAAAGGATCAGAGCTCCGACTGTTAAAAAAATGGCCCATATTTTTAGAGAAAGCGCTTAGTCTTTTGAAAACAATTAAAGTTGCTTCTATCTACATTAAATTGATTGAAGAAAACCCAAGTGAAGGTTGGTTATTATATACTTGTATCGATCAAAACTTTCACGAATTTCACACTAAAACTGAACTCGGAAGTTTCGGTTTGTGAAATTAGTGAGTTTTGATAATAAAACCATTTATATTTGTTATGTATATTTAAAGTGTGTTTTTATAATAGCAAAAATAGTTTCGGAGGTTTAGCAAAAAAATCTCTGATAAACAGCTATCTTCTTAGTAAAACTTAAACTAATTAAGTCAACGAACATGCATCATAACTTATTCCATTTTTATTTTTCAGATGTTAGAGACTTCTGTTATTGCGCGGCAATTGGATATAAAATAGTTCCAACTGTGAGAATACAGTGTCAAGATACAGCTGGCAAAAAAAAACCATAAAGCCAAGCACTCAAGAAGCTATAACAGTTTCATTCTTCATGCAAAGGTATGTATAATTTCACTTTTAAGACTATTGTGAGATGATGACTTTCCATACTAACAACTACAACCCTCTAAGCGTTAACCGATTTTGACACATTTTTGATATACCATCAGTCGGACCACAATCTATGTTATATACATTATCTAGTATTAGATATTTATTAAATATCAATAAACAATAAAACACTAAAACAGGAATATAGTTAAATCTTATGATGATATTGAAAAAAAGCGGAACAACGAATTTCATGACCTTCCTTTTATTTAAGATGCTATGTTACGTGGAAAAAAATAAAGCTTCCGATTGAGCCTTTTGATCGGTTTTGCAGAATTACGGTTTGTTTTTACAATTTGGCGGGTTCGATTCCCGGTTTAGATAGGAGATTATTCAAAAATGTTTGAATGCTGTTCAAATTGTCTTTATAATCAAAACAATGTCTCCTTTCAGTAAAACTGTCTATTTAAAATACATAAGATACTTTCCCTCCATGTGGCATAGCCTTGGAACAGCCTGTATAAGTACACTTCTTGCTTGAGAGCTTCGCACAGACTAATCATAAGGGTGACATTACGTTCCGAACCCCTTTAAATAAATAAAAATGCAATACCTAAGCAATAAAAAATAAAAGACTAGGAATTATAAAAAATATGGTTAAAAGTAAACAATTCATTCTAATTTCCAGAACCAAAGCGAAGTCCCCACCCAGCTGGACTATCGGCGAAAAGCCCAAACTGCTAAGGGTCTATGGTGCCAACCCATCATTATTGCTGTCGGACCAACCATCGATGCCCTAAAGGATTTCTAGCCAAAACCTAGCAGCCTTGTGTCCTTTATAATAAGAAAGGTTTTGTATCCTATACGGATATAATTTTAAGATGAGTGATCTAGTGATTATTTAATTGTATTTATGATTGCTAAAATAAATTTTATGATATGTACCAAAAATCTGTTTATTTTTCTTTAATACACCGTTATTATTAAGCCCATATTAAATAAGGTTACTGGTAATTCGACGTATTCTAGAAACTGCTGATTTACTTGCTGAAAAGGAATATGTTGAATAACCAATAATCCTGTTTATTTTTGAAGTGTTTGTCAAACGGTCTTAAAACCTTTTTTTTTCAGACCCTGCATTTCTTGCAAGGTTTTTTCTTCTACTATATTTTTAGGGTGTGTGGTATCATTGAAAATTAGATACTTACTAGCTAATCTCCAATATTGCTGATATGGTACACACGTACTTTCGTGGCCACTGCTGGCCACGAAAGTAGTACGTTGTTTGAAAATCTTAACTGCAATATGATTTTGCTCTCATACCATGTCAGCAATATTGCAGATTAGCTACTAATTTTCAATGATACCACACCCTATTAATATTCTGGAAATCAATGTTTAGTAATATAAACCAAAAAGTCGTGTACATTTTACTAGTGTTAGTTTGATAAATTAACCAAACTAACACCAGTAAAATTTACACTATTTATTTGGTATGTTTTACTAAACTAAGACCGGTACGTACAATCAGACAAGCACTGATAAAATATTGGTAGATATTACCATTTAAAGTTTGGTAATAACTACAGCATAAATCTGTTAGATATTACCAAACAAATGTTAGGAAAAAATACGAAACAAACATGATAGACAATACTTAATTGTATCTGATAAAATCTACGATACACTTCTGGTAGATAATACAATATTATCTCTGATTAAAAGCACGATACACATCTGATAGATGATAATAAGCTAACCTTGATAAGAACTACATTACACATCTGGTAGATATTACCAAACAACCTTTGGTAGTAACTAAAATTAAATCTGGTACTTATTACCAAACTAACGCTGATAAAATACACCGAACGTCATTAGTAATTGCTGCAAAATTTTGTTTGTTAGAGTTTACCAGATAAAATAGATTATACTTACGAGTTAAGTTTAGTTTTCTCTATCAAACTGATTTAATTCATTCTACCATATAATTAGTGCTATCTACCAAATTTTTGTTGTAGATTTTACCAAATACCTTTGCATTTTCTATTAAACTACCTTCGGTCATTTGTACCAAAAAAGTAACAGTAGAACATACAAAATGTATTTGGTAAAAATAACAAGTATTTTGGGTAAAATATACAATATCTCTTTGGTAGATTGCAGCAAACTACATCGTACTTTTTACTAAAATACTTTGATGAAAACGTTACAAAAGTACTTTGGTAAAATATGTTACTAAAGTACTTTGGTGAAAAATGTTACTAAAGTACTTTGGTAAAAATAATACTAAAGTACTTTGGTGAGAAATGTTACTAAATTACTTTGGTAAAAAATGTTACTAAAGTACTTTGGTATAAAATGTTACTAAAGTACTTTGGTAAAAAATGTTACTAAAGTACTTTGGTGAAAAATGTTACTAAAGTATTTTGGTAAAACATTATACTAAAGTACTTTGGTGAGAAATGTTACTAAATTACTTTGGTAATGAACGTACAAAATATAGGTGTAATCTACCAAATAAATTTGGTACAACATCAACTTAATGTGTTTGGTAAAATCAACCAAAATTCGTGATAGGACCGAAATCAACCGCAAACTTTGGTTACATTTACGCAAAATCTGTTAAATCCAACCTAACATTTTTTTCAGTGCGTGGACGACGATTAGAATGGGTTCGGAACCACGTGGACTGGGGCCGTGAGCAATGGTCCAATGTGCTGTTCACGGATGAATCCAGGTTCGGCTTCCATCCAGATTCACGAAGGACGCGTGTTTGGCAAGTTCCTGGACGATGGAGCCGTCTTCAGAACCCTCAGGAAGTTCACCCATACCAAGGAGGAACAATTATGGTTTGGGCAGGAATTCGTCTTGGAGGACGGACGGATCTCGTTTGGGTGCGGGGCAATATGACGGCAGAACGATACGTCCAATAGGTGCTGGGGCCCGTAATCTTGCCCCACAGAATACAAATGGGGCAAGATTTCCTGCTCATGCACGACAATGCCCGGGCACACACAGCGAGAACGGTAGCAGCTTGGTTACATACACACAATGTTAGGGCCTTAGACTGGCCAGCTCAATCGCCAGATCTAAATTCCATTGAGCATGCGTGGGATATGCTGCAAAGAAGAGCTCTGAAGGAAGTTCCTGAAAATCTGGCTACAGAAGATCAACTTTTTGCGCACCTCAGAAGGACATGGGACAATATTCCGCAGCAAGACATTGACAACCTTGTTCTGAGCATGCCGAATCGTTGCCGATGTGTTATGAACATCATGGGCGCTTTCTCAGACTACTAACTTCAAATTTATAAACACAAATTAAATGATTTTTCTATTTTTTTCAGTTTTTACTCATAAATTAAAAGTTAATTCATATACGGTTTCCGTCTATGCTTCATTTTTTTCCATAAAATCCTGAAATTTTAATCGAAGTACCTTAACCATTATTTATAAAGGTAGAATATTAAATAACGTATCTTTTAAATATATACATGTCATATAAATAATTAACACATTGATAGTAATTCGCTTTTTTAAAAATATCCCTAGACCGTGTTGATGTGTGTATTAGGGGTTAAAGTATGAAATTGCTGATTTGTACTGAAAAACTTGTTTTTTTTTTTTTAATTTAACTTATTTATTTAATCAAAATAATTACCATTATTACCTATACATTGCTGCCATCTTATAGGAAGGTAATTTATGCCTTTGCGATATAACTCTGGTGATCTAGATTCGACAAACTGTGTGAAAGCATTTTGTACTGCCTCCTGAGAAGAAAACTTTTTATCACGTTGAAAATTGTCCAAATCACGAAAAAAATGGTAGTCCGTTGGAGCAAGGTCTGGCGAATACGGAGGGTGACGAATAGTTTCTAATTGCAGTTCCTGTAGAGGTAAAGCGGTTTCTCATGCTGCATGAGGACTCGCGTTCTCATGGAGCAATAATGGTGAAGATCTATTCATGAGTCGGAGCTGTTTCACTGCTAGTTTTGCTATAATTAGAGATCGACACAGTAGACATCTGTCGTTATACTTGACCAAATCGGAGAAAAATATAGTGAATAACACCACACCATGCTGAGACCACCAAACAGTTACCATTACCTTTTTATTAGTAAGCTTTGCTTTAGGACATTGTTGCGGCGTTTGACCTGGGGTCAGCCATTGCATTTTTCGCTTACGGTTATCGTAAAGAATCCACTTTTCATCACATGTCACAATTCGATCCAATATTCCTTCATTTCTGTATCGATTCAACAAGGCAACACAAGTTTCAACACGCGTTTCTTTCTGCAGATCAGTCAAATCATGAGGCACCCATTTTTTATATTTATTATTTTATTGATTTGACGCAAATGAGTCAATATTGTTGGTAAGGTAACGTTAAAGTATGCCGCTAATTCCTGGGTAGTTTGACTCGGATCGGCTTCCACCATCTCTTTCTATTCATTGTTATTCACCTGTATGAAAGCGTTTAAACCAAAATCGCACGGTGTGTTCATTAGCAGCCCCCTCTCCAAACGCAACATTGATATTGCGAGCTGTTTCTGCCGCGTTAGTTCCGCGTCGGAACTCGTATTCAAAAATCACTCGAATTTTCGAAGTATCCATCTTTCTTGTCTAAGCTGAATAAAAAAAACAACTGAAGTCGATAATCGAATGTTGCACAGTTTTTAAAAGAAGAACTTCATATGTACCATGTGAAAAAAGTTTCACTCAAAAATCTCAAACCATGAAGGTTCTATGTCAATTCGAAGTACCTATTACAATAAAACGGCAATTTCATACTTTAACCCTATTATTAATACTGTTATTTGGTGCATCATTTAGTTCAATAATGAAATTATTCTTTTGCAGCTATTAGGCTCTGTGAAAACGGCAGGTCCTTTATAAAAAAAATAGAACAATTGCTGTTGAGGAAGACAAGACTCCGAAGACAAAATTGCAAAGATTGGAAGCTGCTAAAACTAAATTGTACTTGATTGTTTAATAAAAAAAATATCAAATGTCACAACAAGCCCAAGACTTTCTACTCATGCAGCTAAAAATGGCAAACAGAAAGTAGAAGGCAGAGATACACTACCAGTGAAAAGCATTTGGTGTTGACCCTCATAAAGGAAAGCCCGAAAGGTTGTTGCAAAAACAATTTAATTTGCCCAGTAAAAGAACATTAAACCCTCTTGCTGAAAATATAATATTTAATATTGGCCTTAGTGATAATATTTTTAGCACTAATAAAAAAATGGGACTCGAAGAAGAAACTATGCTCTATTTTATTAACCGACTTCGCAAAAAAGGAGGAGGTTATCAATTCGATTGTATTTTTTTTTTATGTGTGTTACCTCAGAACTTTTTATTGGGTGAATCGATTTTGATGATTCTTTTTTTATTCGAAAGCTGGTGTTTGTCATGTGGTCCCATTTAACAAGATTTGATAAAGAACTTCGGAGATATACATCAGCACTCTTCAATAAATGACGGCAAATCACTCGGGATAGCTGCAATCGCATATCTGTTTATTGTTTACACCATTTCATGACATAACATCACACTGGTACGCTTTAAAGGAGTACGCAGGTGTGAACAGTTCACCCTGGTATACTCTCATTCCATCGGTTTTGTTTATTTAAGTTTCATGTTATTGGGTTTATCTATTCTGGCTTCACTTTGGGCGTTACAGGTACCTAGCCTATAGAACTGGTCCATTATTATTTACCTACCACAACTAAAAAGTGAAAAATAAAAAACTTTAATACAAAAAAATACAACCGACTTCCAAACAAAAACACTACAAAGTGAAAAATAACTTAAATTTCGGAAGTCGGTGTCAAAAAACGAAAAACGAAAACAGGAACACCGACTTCCGAAATTTAAGTTATTTTTCACTTTGTAGTGTTTTTTTTGAATAAGTTGCACTAACGCACCATCTCACATATGTGGGGTCCCAAGAGATTTGAGGTTTACCGACCATGCTCTAGTTTTTATGCTAAAAGGAGTGTGCTCAAACTGGAGACAGCCAATTGCTTTCTATTTTTGTGAGGGAACAACTGCAGCAGCTATTGTAGTAAGGATCTTGAAAGAAGTGTTCTCAAAAGTGTCAGAGTCAGATTTGGCAATCGTATTTGACCAGGGCCAGGGGCATGAAACTGCCGTACAAATCTATCATTCAAAATTGAACAACTAGGGCTAGCGCCATCTGACGGTTCAGGTCCTCCTAATTTTAATGTTTGTTTTATGTAAATCTATTTAGATGGCAGTAAAACCTCAGACTATGTATCATTTAAAAAAAATCACAGATGTTGTATTTCTGTTGCCGCTCTAACAACAAACACTAAAAACAGAATATAATGTTTAAGTGGGGCTCCCATACAAAAAACGTGTTTTTTTGCCGTTTTTGCGATAATGGTACGGAACCCTTCGTGCGCGAGTCCGATTTGCACTTGGCCAGTTTTCTTTTTTAATCCAGTGACAGATATACACTTTCGCCTTTATATGAATATGGATATCCATACTAATATGTATTATAAATGCAAAAGTAACTATCTGTCTGTTTGTTAAATGTTTTACTATAATAATATCATACGGTCTACCGACAGAACACACACAGCTACGGGTACAGGTAATTTTTTTTGTACCCAATAAGGAATTAAGATTGTAACAATAAAAAACGTTTTGGTTTTTTTTATTGTAATTCTAACGGTAACTCTTGCTTTACTTTAATTAGGGCGTGAATGTATCTCGAGTTAGCTTTTATTTGTAAATTTTCACAATTATCAAATCTAATTACACTCGGTTCCAAAAATTACGGGTCAGTCACAAAAATTGAAATACCTCCTCGGTTCCATTTCTATTCTGTCACATAAAAAAATTATCGTGAACGTCTTCCACGTGCATAATTATTATTCTGTGAGGTGAAGCATGGCAGTCACGCTAGAGGAATGTACCAGAATCCTAACTTTTTTGGAACTTGGGCGGAGCCAGCGTGAAACAGCCAGAAACATTGGTGTATCTTTGTCGACTGTTCAGCGGGTAGTCCAGCGGTACCAAGAGACCGGATCACACCTTAGAAGACCAGGAAATGGCAGACCAAGATGCACAACGGCCAGGGAAGACAGACAACTGGTGGCTACAATGCTCCGAAATCGTTTTCAAACTGCTGTTGGTCTAAAAACTCACTTTATTCGCTTTGGAGGTGGCAATTTAAGCGCTCAAACAGTAAGAAGACGTCTTGCTGAAGCAAATTTGAAACCATTGAGGCCCACAAATGACCCCAAACTGGAACGGGGACATCGAATTGCAAGACAGAGATATGTGCGCGAGCACCTAAACTGGACACTAGACAATTGGTCTAGGGTAATGTTCACGGACGAGTCTAAATTCATGCTTTATAAGCATGATGGTAGGCAGTTGGTGTACAGAAGACCAGGGGAGCGCTTCCATCAAGCGTGTGTGGAGGAAAAAGTGGCGTACGGTGGAGGCTCCGTACAAGTTTGGGCTGGGATTTCTGCTGAGGCCCGCACCGAGCTGGTACAGATTCAAAATGGAACTCTAAATGCAGAGAGGTACGTGGAAGAGATCCTCAATGAACATATAGGTCCTTTCATGGCCAGGATGGACCGGCATGACATATTAATGCATGATAATGCGCGTCCCCATACCGCCAGAATTGTACATGAACTCATGCAGTGGCCAGCGCAAAGCCCGGACTTAAATCCCATCGAGCACGCATATATGGAATCTATACCTTCACACAACTCTCATGACGTCAGAGACCGCGTTGCCGTCGGGTATATTTTCAAATCCAGTAAACAAAAATCATTTCAATAAAACGTACCTTTATCTAACATTTGTGACGTCACTGGAGCGAGTTGATATCGGGTATACATTCAGATTTAGTATACGCCCGCGTAAGTATTTTAAAACATACCCGACCGCAACGAATCCATCGTTCGGTACTCTTTTGGCACGTTACTATTTAAATCGTTCTATCCTTTGCACCCGCTGGCTGACGCAATATTTTGTTTGTTGCATCATTTTGTGATCACGTGCGAGTCAGTACTGTTTAAAATGTGATTGAAAATTGTGATTTCAATTGTATTTAATTTAAAAAATTGTCATAAGTGCATAGTACGTTGCGAAGATTATTATAAAGTGATAACTATATAGTTTGTGATCCTTTTAGCGTAAAAAGTACCTACGAATAATGATAGATAAAGCCAGTTTAGAGGGTTTTATAACCGAACAATGTGGACTTATCGAGAATCTGGATTTTGAATCGGAGGAAAAGTACTCCATGCGATTTAGACTGAAGACTGAACAAAATGAACAACAAGAACGATATGTTAAGTTTATCGACGAGTTTGTTCAAAAAATATCAAATTTTACGAACACTAACTGGATAGTTCGAAAGTCATATCCTTCGTTGAAGCGCTTCTTATTTCGAAAAACCTATACATGTCAACATTCAACGTTCAATAAAAAATCTGAGAAGTCGTCTCGTGGACAAAACTGTAAGGCTAAAATAGACTTTGTTATCAAAAAAGTTAACAAGGACACTATTCGAAACGACAAACTGTTGTCGCAAGGGTATAATGTGTTAGTGACTATAGTTTTTGAACACTCTCATCGCGTTTACGTTGCCGAAGCTTTGAATTTACTAAAATGCAGCCAGGAAACCGAAGAAACTTTTATGAAATATTTTGATAGCGGAATGACACCTTGCGCAGCAATAAATTACAACGAATTGAACATACTGGACTCGTTTCAAGATACTGATCTAAATGGAATAGAGATGTTATCAAACTCTCAAATAAATCCCTCCGAAAATCATGTGTACTACTTGTACAATAAATGGCGTACTGAAAAGTATGGCGACCGTAATGAATGCAATCTCCCCGAAATCATACAAGCGAAAATTGAGAGTTTAAATAAAAAAGGCTACTCGATACTGTTAAAACAAAATCCCAGGATTATCGTGATAATTACTCCTATTATGAAACGAGGTTTTTCTGGCTACTGCATATGAGAATATGATTTTTGTAGACACAACATCATCGTGTGACCAGACAAGTTCTGCGATTACTCTAGTTTTTACACATCACAAAATCGGTGGGCTTCCATTGGCATGTGCTATACATACTGAGCAAAATGAGTCCAATTACACGATGGTTTTTGCCGCTATAAAAGAAGCTGTAGAAAAGAACGAGGCGGGTAAAAAATTAGAGCCGGATATTGTTATGACGGACGATTCTACTGCCGAACGAAATGCTTTGAGAACTATTTTTCCAAATGCTCGATTACTATTATGCGCATTCCATGTTTGCCAAGCCTTTTGGCGTTGGCTTTGCGTTGCAGATCACAAGGTTGACATAATGAAAAGACAGTCCATCATGACACGATTTCGAAATATTCTTTTTATAACTGATCCAGAAGAAGCAGTAAAATTGTATGAGGAATTGACAGGTGACGAGTATGTTAAGACGATGCCAGCTCTATTAAATCATCTGAGTAACTTATGGAAACGCCGGCCTGAATGGTGTGTCTCTGATAGGTTGGATTTACTTACGCGAGGAAACAACACCAACAACATAACAGTAGCATCTATACGCATTCTTAAAGACGTCATACTCCAGCGATGTAAAGCATTTAATGCTTGCGCATTAGTAGATTTCATAACGTCCATTTTTGAAAATTATTTTATGCGTCGCATTGTTTCTTACGCCAACACGCGAAAAACCAAGGATTCCATATATGCAATGTTCATGAAGACTGCTCGAAATATTAAAAATATATCTAAAGTCAACGATAATGAGTACAGTGTGGAATCAGAGACAAGCCCAAATACTTTTTACACTGTGAGAGCCGATTTAGCCGTTTGCGACTGTGACGCTGGAAAATGTGGAAAATTCTGCAAGCACCTGTGTAGCATTGAGAAAAACTTTGGAGTTATATTTCCCAATTCTCCTCGGCTGTCTATTCAAGATAGAATGTCACTCGCAAGAATTGCGACGGGGGATGAGATTAATGAAAATTTCTACATGAATTTGATAGATTTGGATCAAACACCGAACAATGATTTGGATTCGATAGGACCGCAGTGCTCTTCCTCTAATACACAAGAGCCGATACAGGTAGTACCACAGTCCTCTTCCTCCGATACACAAGAGCCGATACAGGATGTTGCCAATTCTTCATCTTACAAGCAACATGTTGCTGTAGAATTCCCTCACCAATATAAAAATGCACTCGCAGAGTTTAAGACTGAAGTACAACGCTTCACAAAGTTATTTGAAACAAACCCCACTGTCCACAATCTAAGAGCACTGGGAAAATTCACAAATATAATCAAAAAAATTAACACATCAGAGCAAGGACAAAACTTTATTTTAAATCAGATAATAACAAGGCGTGTACCAAGGAAAATTAAAGTTCAAAGCACAGCGCTGAGTAGACGTAAAGACAGAGGACTAGGAAAGACCAAGTCTAGGATTCAAGCTGGGCGGCCGTCTAATACAGAACGCAGAACTAAACGAAAGCATAACTTAGGCCAGAATGTTAAAATGAATGTCCGTAATGCGCGCTAAATTAGTATTTTTAATTTTATAATTACCTATTTTTAAAGTAACTAATAAACGTTTTTATCCACTTTTGTTCTCGTATAATTTACCTCAATCTCTAACCTATAAAATAAACGTCCCTTTATCTGATACCGACCCGAACGAATGTTGCGGTTGGGTATATTTTGAAATCCTTAACACGACGGTTCACATTTTTAAAGTATGCTCAAAACGAATGTTGCAGTCGGGTATATTTTAAAATCCTCAACAAGGCGGTACATATTTTTATGGTATACCCGAACTCAACACTATAGAGCGTTGTGTGAAGGTATAGATTCCATATAAGCATCGAGCACGCCTGGGACGAGCTTCAGAGATGCGTGAAAGGTCGAAACCCCCCACCAATCACGCATCCCGAGCTCAAACAAGCACTGGTGGAGGAATGGGAAGGTATTCCTCAGCACCGGCTCCGAAGTTTGGTGTACAGCATGCCTAATCGCCTGGAAGCTGTCAGAAGAGCTCTTGGAGGCAATACAAAGTATTAAATGAAGAAAGTGATGAAAAACAGCAAAAAAACAATCATAAAAAAATGTAATCTTAAGAAAAATATGACTACTTTAGTATTTTTTTTAATTTAGTGATTAATATTGTGGGTGCAACTAAGTTTTATTTTATTTTTTATCTGTATAATTAAATTCTCAGTTGAACAGTCTTCGTTTCATTAGGATGGCATACGTAGTTCGGGAGATATTCGGGTTTATGTGACTGACCCGTTATTTTTGGAACCGAGTGTAGTTTTTATTTATACAAAACACACTTAGGACAAACCTCACACATTTACACCAACACTTCACACAATTATCTAAAAATTACTAATTCAAAAAAAAAATACAACAATAATAATGTGTTAACATCAGAGCTAGTGCTCAATTTATAAATACATGTAAAAAATAAAAAAACAAATATAATTTTAGAGAAAACTGTTCTTCAAGATACAGGATTTTCCTAGTTTGAAGGACAGCGATCGTATTATGTTTAATAGCCATGTCCATTTTTTTAATGTAAACACTGATGCCTAGATTAAGGCTAATCCTTTTGCAAAATAAATAAATTTCATTTCATTTCATTTTTTTCAACCCTTCGTGCGCGATTCCGACTCGCACTTAGCCGGTTTTTAGTAAATTGATCAAATTTAAAAATCTATTAATATCAGAAATGTTTTAGTAATAGTGTAAATTTATTTTAAGTATATTTTGCTAAATTTGGAAAATAGCGCTCTTTCTACCCGACTGCCGAAGGAGGGTAATGTGTTTGAGTCTATGTATGTTTGTTCCTATGTGGCGTTCTAGAGACCAAACGCGTTCGCCGATTTTGATGATTCTTACGTCAATCGATCCGGCTTAACCCTGCGAGTGTCACTGGCTACATTAAAATAGGAAAAGAAAAAATGGCAGATTTTGGGCGTCATTTTGTGGGGGAAAATATTTATTTTTTCCTCCAAACCCATCGTGTGGGTTATCAAAATAAAGGTTTTAAGAGGTGATTTCAAAAATATATAACACTTAAGTTACACTTATGTTTAAATGTACCTAATTCTAAAAAAAATTACTAAAATGTTGTAAATAAAAAAAGTTAATTAATAAAAATCAAAAAACCCGACTGCTTAAAAAGCGAACTAAAAAGACGTAAACAAGAAGAAAATCATGCTGTGCAGTCGGAGTATACATCTGGTTTTGGTCAGCCAGCCTGCGAATATGTATCCTCCGACTGCACAGCATGATTTTCTTCTTGTTTACGTCTTTCTAACACTATTAGATTATGTAACAACCATTGATATACTAAATGCAAGTAGATACGGCAGTGCTATACTCTAAGGATAGAGCCTTGAGCGCAGCGCTGCCAGCGACGAAACTACAGTTTTGTATTCGCTAAGCTGCGAATAGAGCTACGCTCTAAGCTGTGGCGGCCGTGAGTTAGAACAACTCAACGTCTTATCCCGGGACACAGATTTTATTTATATTTACAGGCTTTCTGAGGCTTTAAATAATGTTTTGGAAAACGAATTAGCTCCATACATGCATACAATTATGATGTTTAATTCTTGATGTTTTAGATTCTCTCTATAATTTTTGGCTAACGGAAGTTACCAAAAAATCATTGGCAAGAATCTAGACACTAACGTATCTCACACATCTGTCTCTAAAGCAATCCACGAAGTTGTTGATGCTCTGAATAATACAAATATCGTTAGTAGATAGATATATATTCGATTTCCACAAAACCACAATGAATGACAAGTGCTCAAGTCAAGGAAAGCATCAAAAGAACATTTTCTTGTTATTACATCTCTATAGTCTTCTTAAAACATGATCCATTTTTTGAAATTTGAAACGTCGTAAACAACATACTATTGCCGAAAAGGCTATCATGTCAGGAATGTTTTAATTGAAGTTTTTCATTACAATGTAGACGTTGGTTACGAAGAATTCATAATAATTATATTATCATACTTATTTCAGATTAAGATCTGAACATCTTGCATGTGGATGTGACTTTCGGGGATTCAACACATGATAGTTTTGTTTCTGCAAACACTAGATTTAAGGAACATTTACAAAATTTAAATAACATTGGAGAAATAGTATACCTACTTGGTAAGTTATTATTTACTATACAATGATAATTACGAGTCAGGATTGCATTTAATACTGGCTTCATTCATTGATTAAAGGTGACTCAGGATATCCACAAAGACCATATTTAATTATTCCTTTTAGAGATCCAGAAGTTGGGACTCCAGAGAGTCATTACAATCATTTGCAATGCAGTGCATGGAAGTGTAGAGAGGACCATTGGAATACTGAAAGGGCGCTTCAGATGTTTGCTAGTTCACCGAGTGTTGCACTATGATCCTATAATGGTACGAAAATAGTAATAGCTTGCGTTTTTTTAAACAACATGTGTAACCAAGCCGGGCTACAACTCCTATGTTAGACCACCGTGATTTAAATGAAGAATCTATGTTACTTAGGATCATGACACAGCGGACTGCAACATGAGATGACTTAGTGAGTGGACAGATAAGTAGGCGAAATTTAGTTAATCAATTATGGCGAGCACGTCATGAATATCTCAATATGCTTTCTACTTCTTTTCAGCAGAGGAAAACTGTTAAATACTCTATGGTACATTTATATTTTTGAATCCCGGCAACACTCTTTTTCCTTCCGGGCTTGCACCCAAGAAAGTAATGCTGTATTTATTTTGTAATCTTCTTATTAATAATAAATAAACAGTTTAAAGACAAAATAGTGTTTAATATCAATCAGCCAATTTATAAACATGGTTACAGATCGTGGTTTATAAAAATACTTCAAAGATTAGAAAAGTTTGAGAGTGATTAAAAGTTACGTACTGTAGCGCCCCTGCTTACTTGATAAGTTTGTTTATTTACAATAGGCAGGCGCTACATACAAATTACGACGGCATAGGACGCCAGTCGTTTGCCCACACTCATACAGTTCAGTTAGGTCTTATAATAGTTTAGAGTAAATTTAATTATGTATTTGTTGTAAGTGTAAAGAATAATAGAAGAAGTGAATAATAGAAATTAATAACTGACGTGCAAAATTTAAACCTCTACTCTGGCATTCAAAATTTGAGTTCACCCATACTAAAACGGTAAACGGCACGGGTTTCGCGTACCTTTCTCAATATCGTTTTACTTCCGGATCTTTTCTTGACTTCATTTAAGAGATAATAATATAGTACGATTTTATTTTATCGTGAATTATTATTTCATTTAACCACCAGACCACACGCAAACAGTGTATCCTAAATTGGTGACCCCGACGTGATTGTTTTTTGGGCCACAGTGTTTACTAACTTTTGTGACTATTTGTGTACGATCAGTGACTTTAAAGTTCGGTGATAAAGACCACTGGTGTTCCGGACGTACCCCATATTGCATCTACGGACATTATGGCAGATATCGAGCAGTTGATAGCTGAGATTGTGAAGATCAATGCAAGGTTGATAAACATGCAGCGTGGGGGGTCAAGATCAAGAAGTAACAACTGTTATCCGAGGCGCTATTCAAGGTCGTCGTCAAGATATCGCACACCGTATTCCCAGGACTGGCAATGCAGTTATCACTTTCGGTACCGCCATAGAGCCAATCGGTGCGTACCTCCTTGTGCGTGGCAACCAAGGGATTACAGCAAAAAGGAAAATGACAGATCTTCACAGTCGGAAAACAAAGAGGCGCGGTGCAGACGTCGGCGGAGGTCTGCGCTGTGGTGCCCTGCAGCCGCCTATCAGTTATGGACTACAACACGGGTTTGCGTTTTCTCGTCGATACAGGCGCGAACGTGTCCATCTTACCGGTAACGAAGAAAAATTTTAAAAACTTAAAGTGTTCTGACTACAAATTATATGCTGCCAACGGTACCGAAATTTTAAACCTAAAGTTACGTAGACCGTACCTTTGGGAGTTTATAATAGCTGATGTTAAGCAGCCTATTCTGGGCGCAGATTTTTTGTCCTATCATAAAATATTAGTAGATATGACTCAGCGAAAACTAATAGATCAGACTACAAACCTAAATGTATCAGCCGCAATTGTAAAGATGCAACAGTCTTCCGTTAATTCTATTATTGAGAGTTGTCCATATTATGATTTATTGTGTATGTATCCCGAAATCACAAAACCAGCGTCATTCAGGGAATCCCCTCCGCATAATGTGTTGCATTATATCGAGACGACGGGCCCACCCGTTCATGCTCGCGCGTCCTTTAGCGCCAGACAGATATAACAAAGTTAAGGAAGAGTGTAGAATTATGCAGGAATTGTGTTTTTAGGGCTCCTGATTGCAGACCCGACCATTCTTAACATCCAACGGATAACTTTACCGAACATAATACTTCTAGCCATCGCGGCAGCGGCCGAGGCCGTGCTGTCACCATGCAAAATTTGAACGACGACATTCGGAAGAACTTGTGGGTTGGATCCTTTGTGGAAGATGCATTGGCACGACTTTCTGAACAACAGACGTTGAAAGCGATAACTCTGTCCATCACTACGAGGGGAATTGGATTTGGAATTTGTCACTTAACTTTTATTTCTATCTCTTATCATGACACAATTAGAATTCCGAACATAATAGATGTGTCCATGTATCGAGTGTTTCTTGGATTACTTGAAGCTAAGCTCGAGTCCATCAAGTCGGAGTTGCCAATCCCACCGCACTATTCCCAAACCACTGCAACTCCTGAAAGCCAGAATCAACAGTGGCGACCACCAGAAAAGCGCCGAGGCAATGAAGCTCGACGAAGTCCCGGAGAATGAATTTAACTGTCTTGGATCCCGCAACGAAGTCGGAGTTGCCAGTGGTTCCTCGTTTTACGGAGCATACACAGACGCTTGGTGTTACAAGCGACATGCTGCGTGTTGCGCAGTCAGTAACAGTAGTTCCCGAACCAATAAGATGAATCATAAACGCAATTGGCTATGTTAATATGATCCATATAAGTATGAGGAGAAGTTGTATGTCCCAGCCGTCGCTGCTGAACCCCTTGACAGGCATGGGAATCCAACGCCCAGACCAGAGACATTGTTACTCAGCACTCTTAGAGCTGCAGTAGTGTTTCTCTCCAATCCAGAATCACAGGCTGGAATACGAAGGCGTTTTCATGCCAAATGCCCTATACCAGGATCTATCTGGAGGGATGATGTGTTGCAGAATCCAGACGAGATCATGCCACGGAACTATGTCTATAATGATTTCAGAAGGGAATCATTGCTTATTGCTCCGTACCTAGCCTCGTATGCATGATTTCACATACGTATTGACGAATAAAATAATATTTTCAAAATTAGACATAAATAGAGCCTACCATTGCATAACTATAGCACCAGAAGATATAGAGAAGACAGCCATTATAACCCCATTTGGACTATATGAATTTCCCCGCATGACATTCGGTTTGCGAAACGCAGCACAGACATTTCAGCGTTTCATGAATAATACTGTTTTACAGGATTTGGATATTTTATATAATTATTTGGATGACGTCATCATAGCTAGTGAAAATAGCACCCTCCATAAGTAACATTTAAGGTTGGTATTTGAACGCTTCAATACTTACGGCATCACGATAAACTTAAGCAAGTGTTGTTTTGGACAGTCGCGCATAGAGTTTTTTGGGTATGAAGTTAGCGTAGATGGTATCAGACCTCTCGATGAGAAAGTTCAGGCAATTGTGAATTTTCCTAAGCCCGAAAATGTAGCCATTGAGACGGTTTTTAGGCATGCTAAATTTTTATAGGCCACATTTACCAAATTTGGCTTCGTATCAGTGTGAGCTTAATAAGTATTTAAATAACGCGAAGAAAAATCACAAGACTAAAATTCATTGGACAGATGTTGCTGAGAACGCGTCTGTGCAATGTAAGACGGGTCTGCAGAAGGCCGTTACACTGTCACATCCTCGTCAAGATGTTCCACTTGCGTTAGTGACCGATGCTTCTAATATATCTATGGGTTAAGTTTTGCATCAAAATGTAGACGGTGTTTGGAAACCGTTAGGCTATTTTTCAAAGAAATTAACCCCTACGGAACAAAAATATTCAACCTATGATAGGGAGCTGCTAGCCATTTACAGATCGATTAAATATTTTCGCAAATTATTCGAAGGTCGCCCTCTGACAGTGTATACAGACCACAAACCTTTATGTACTGCTTTTTCAAAAATAAGTAAAGATGACAATGAAATACCAAGAAGGACGCGTCGACTACTTTTTATTAGCGAGTTCACGGATGATATTCGCCACATCAAGGGTACTGATAATATAGTAGCGGATACATTGTCGCGAGTAGAAACAATTCTCTGTCCGACTGTACTCGACTACAATGCACTCGCTGACGCGCAAATGAAAGACGAGTATTTATTGAGCATGTTAAAGAATGCGGACAGTGACAGTAATATCAAGTATAAACAAATGTTATTACCGGAATTTAATAAGCCAATTTATTGTGAAATTTCTGGAAACGTTATTAGACCATATTTAACAGAACATTTTAGAAAAATTGCTTTTGATAGTGTGCATAGTTTGAGTCATCCCGGTGTAAGAACAACGAGAAAGATGGTTTCTAAGTATTTTGTTTGGCCTAAAACCTGTTGTGTTGTGGGCTAAAACCTGTCTGCAATGTCAGAGGTCGAAGATACCAGCTTGATGCACTAGAGTCGATCGAAAAACGGGCCAAGAGGCTCATCGGCAATGAGGCATTGGTCGAGTCAAAGCTCCAAAGCCTTGAACATCGTCGTCGAGTTGCCAGCTTGTCGGTTTTTTATCGGTTGCATTTCGGGGAGTGTGCGATGGAATTGCATAATCTTATTCCGCCCAGCCCGTTTCATCATCGGACTACCAGACGTACGGCAATGCGCCATCGGTACATGGTGGACATCCCACCCATACGCACCAAACGTTTTGGAAATACTTTCATTATGCGTACAGCTAAGGAGTGGAATTCCCTGCCGGAGTCTGTGTTTCCAGATAGCTACAACCTCGGGGTCTTTAAGTCAAGAGTGAATAGGTTACTTCTAGGCAAGCGTGTAACACCGTCGACCACATCATCGCTTACCATCAGGTGAGATAGTGGTCAAGCGCGAGCCTATCTATAATAAAAAAAAAAAAAAGGTCAGTCGTCACGTAATGTCGGGCATATGAGAATTCAAACTGTCTGGTCGTTTCGAGCATATCCACGCGGATATTGTTGGTCCCTTACCAACATCTCCACAAGGATTTAGATATTTAGTCACTATTATAGATAGGTTTACGCGATGGCCAGAGGCCTTCCCAGTTCATGAAATAACTGCAGAGGTAGTTGCGAAATGTATATACGAGGGATGGATAGTTAGATACGGTTGCCCGATTAGGATAACGACCGATCAGGGTCGGCAATTTGAATCGTACCTTTTCAAAAATTTAATGCGTTTTCTAGGTATTCATAAAATAAGAACCACGCCATACCATCCCCAGAGTAACAGCGCCGTGGAAAGGCATCGTTAATTGAAAGCCGTCCTCATGGCATGTTTGCACGAAAATACTAATTGGTTAGAGGAACTGCCCAGTGCGTTGTTCGGCATGTGGGCTGCCATTCGCACGGATAGTGGGGTCAGTGCCGGGCAGTTAGCATTCGGTAGATCTTTACGTTTGCCTGGCAAGTTTGATGAACGATCCAATGATAGTCATAACAACGACCCATATAGTTTAATTAAAAATATTCGGGAAACTATTAGTTCTTATCGTCCTACTAGAAATAAGCTTAGTGCTAAGAAGATATTCATACATCCCGATTTACAAAATACAGATTTCGTATTTGTTAGGGACGATGCCGTTCACAAATCCCTTAAACCACCTTATGACGGTCCCTTTAAGGTCCCTGAACGTGATTCTAAAGTTTTTAAAATTCAATTGCCCGATCGTGAAGCTCGTATCTCAATCGATCGATTGAAACCAGCTTTTACTTTTAACGAACAAAATTCTCCTGTCTATGACAAATTGGAAGTTAAGGATGACAATATTCCCACAACGCAATTGCCCGATACGCAGAAAAGTACGCAACATGAGCCGCAAGTTTTGCGGAGTGGTAGGGTAATACGACGACCTGTAAGGTTTGCGGACGAGGTATTCGCACACCGTAAAGTGTAAAATAAGTTAGGTAGATTTATGTCGTAGGTAACGATTTGAATATTGTGGGATAATAAGAACAATATGCATTTATTATTCTGTTAGTTAAGAAAGTACCAGAAAAAAGAGTAGATTTGGAATTGGAATATGGGTTTTGGATTGTTTTGAGTTGATTAGGGTTTTGAGTTTGGGTTTGTTGAGTTGGCTACTTGGTGTTGATTTTGGTTCGTATTTTTAGTAGATTTGAATTATAAACCCTATGACATACACAATAAGATTGGATATTGTATAACGCGGGATGAATATACAACTCATGACATGCTGTAATGTAGGTGCGTTTGGAATACTATACACAAATAGAACATAATATGATTTTACTATTAAATCGTATAAGTTTATTTATAAGTTAGAATGATTGAATATATTAATGCGTTTGTTTATAACAAATTATTACACATAGATACATATTGTTTCAGTTTTTTTATTGATTGTTGTTGATTTCATTTTTAATTAGGGGGAGGATGGTGAAGGGACATGCATACATGCATACTATGTAAGTGCTTGTGCATAGCTATGTATGTGTAAAGTGTCATTTTCACAATTCTCATCCATTTTATTCATTGTATAAAATAGTCCAGTTTAACATATTGAACCGTAAACACGCCTAAATTTATATATCTAGAGTATCTAATAATAGTGAAATATTGTGGCTCTGAAATACAACAGTACGTATAGCTTTTCTAATAAGCGTCGTATTAAGTGCATAAGTGCAACAGTTTATAAGTGGTAAAGAAATATAAATTATGAGTTCTAAATATTACGTGCTGAGTGCAGGCTGAGTGCTCTATAAATAATCAATTGTTTGTCGTAGCAATATACAGACTAACTTATTGAAACAAAGAGTTTTAATATTGTGTGATGTCGTCATTGTTTAAACAAATTATTCTAAAGTGTTTAAAATATTATTTAGTTTACTTACTTAGAAGTATAACTTGAGCGTGAGAGCACAACGCGCTAACCATGATGAAGTATCGAGATAAGAGAATGTTTATGTTTACTAGAGTTGCCGCGAATAGTGTTTATAGCGAATAGTCGAATACCGATTAATCTCCATTCACTTTGGCGAATAGTCGAATAACTCGACATTACTATTCGACATAAAAAAAAAAACATTAAACACATTAAAAATATTTGGCTTTGATTACCAATAAGAATAGATTTCCTATTTTAAGTAAGCTTGCTAAACGATACTTAATCACACCAGCAAGCTCTGTTTATTCAGAAAGACTATTTTACGAGGCAGGTTTAATTTACGAGGAAAAACGAAACCGACTTGCTCCAGAACGTGCAGAAAAAAATGATTTTTTGCACCACAATCTGCCTCTGTTGGATTTTAAATATTAATTAAAAAGCCTTACTAATTTAATTTCATGAATATGATAGGCACAGGCACATATTACAGATAATAATAAAATTGATATTGTGTATTGTTTTATTAAGGAAAATAATTTAAAAAATGATTATTTTTAACTCATTAGTTCTTTTGTTTTTATTTTCGACGACTATTCGCCGAATGCCGAATAATACTAGCTATTATTCGGTATTCGGCGAATATAAAAAAAAATACGAGTAATGCCGAATACCGAATAATAGCGAGTATTCGCGGCAACTCTAATGTTAACCAAAAGTGCCGCGTTAGCTTATAAATGAACAACAGAGATGATTGAAAAATGTTACGAGTATGGTTAATTCGAGTACGGCAACTTTTGATTATATTTGTATTGTTTCAACTTATATTTATTTGACAACTTACGTAAGAAATTGTGAATCGTAATTTAAGATTACTGTTCTATTTTTGGTTCATATCGAAGTATACTTGTTTTCATTTATTTTTTGGGGAGGAATGATGTAGCGCCCCTGCTTACTTGATAAGTTTGTTTATTTACAATAGGCAGGCGCTGTATACGAATTACGACGGCATAGGACGCCAGTCGTTTGCCCACACTCATACAGTTCAGTTAGATCTTATAATAGTTTAATTTAATTATGTATTTGTTGTAAGTGTTAAGAGATAATAATATAGTACGATTTTATTTTATCGTGAATTATAATTTCATTTAACCACCAGACCACACGCAAACAGAGTATCCTAAACGTACAAAGTCAAGTGAACATTTGAACAAAAATATGAGGCAAGCAAACAACCAAATTATGATACCGGTAGACGGGAAGGAATATGCCAATTGGAAAATGCGATTAATAAAATATTTACAATTTAAAAAATGCAACCAGTTTATATCTAAGAAAATTCAAAGCGTTGCTGATGTCAAATTAAAGGAAAATCGACTAGAAAAAGATGTGAAAGCAACTAATTATATTTATGGGGCGAAAACCAATAAACAGCTGGAGTACATAGCGGAATGTGAGTCGGCTTATGACATAATTTGCAAATTCGGTTCGATGTATTTGAAGGCGTCGACATCACTACAAATTGTTTACCGTAACAACCTTTAAAATATTAAATTAAAAAACTATGCGAAACTGAATTTATTTTTCGACGAATTTGAGTGATCAGTAAACGAATTAAAACAGGCTGGTGCTACTATCGGGTGTCCCAAAAAGGACGCAAGATTTCAATTTGCCGCCAGTTTTGTATTTTAGTGCTGGCAACCCTGAAAAAAAAAACATTTGACAGCTGAATGTTTAGGATTTGTAAAAATGGCGGGTTGTACGAAAGATCAACGCGTTTTTATTATTGAACAATATTTGAAAAGTAATGAAAGTTTGGCGGGTACGGTTCGAAAATTCCGTGCAAAATATGGTCGGAATATTGGCTTGAGTTCATCAACTGTGAAGAGACTGGTTGCAAAATTCAGGGAGAGTGGATCAATTAATGATGTTCATTCCACTGGTCGTCCAAAAACAAGCCGTTCAAATGGCAATATTGAATCTGTGCGTCAGAATGTCCGTGAACATCCAGGAACATCCATTAGGCATCGTGGACAAGAATTGCAAATTTCAAGAAGCTCTCTCCAGCGTATTCTCACTAAAGATCTGCATCTCCATGCTTACAAAGTTCAAATAACACAAGAACTGAAGCCCCGTGATCATGGACAGCGAAGAGAGTTCGTTGAATGGATTATCGACCGCCAAAACAGGGATGCAGATTTTTCAAACAAAATCATCTTTAGCGACGAAGCACATTTTCATCTCGATGGCTTTGTTAATCGTCAGAATTGCCGCATTTGGGGCTCAGAGAACCCACATGTGATTGTTCAAAAACAAATGCATCCACAACGTGTCACTGTTTGGTGCGGGTTTTGGGCTGAAGGCATTATTGGACCATATTTTTTTCAAAATGAGGCCGGTCAAGCGGTTACTGTTAATGGGGCTCGATATCGCAACATGATAACAAGGTTTTTTTTAGCCGAATTAGAGGATATCGATGTGGAAGCAATGTGGTTTCAACAAGACGGGGCCACTTGCCACACAGCCGGAGAAACGATGCAATTACTGCATGAAACTTTTCCTAGTCGTGTGATCTCTCGATTCGGTGATCAGAATTGGCCCCCTAGATCTTGCGATTTAACGCCTTTAGATTTCTTTTTATGGGGTTATTTAAAGTCTAAAGTCTATGCCAATAAGCCTACAACTATTCACGCTTTAAAACAGGAAATTCGACGCTGCATCGGGGAAATTCAGCCGCATCTATGCAAAATGGTCATAGAAAACTTTGACAAAAGAGTGCGTATGTGCCAGCAAAGCCTAGGAGGACATTTGCCTGACGTGTTATTCCACAAATAACCCTATTTTATGTACTTCAAGATTTTATATACAAATATATTATAACGAAAAAATAAAAGTGCTTTTCTTCAATTTCAAATCTTGCGTCCTTTTTGGGACACCCTTTATTAGTGAAAGTGAGAAATTAAATTACATGTTGAGAGCATTACCAAATGAAAATAGTCACATTGGTGACTTGATAGGTGTATTACCAAAAGAAGACAGAACAGTAGAATACTTAATGTGGCGGTGTCTACTTCAGTAAATTGACGATTTTTCTATCATAATAAGCTACCGTACTTATAGCCGCCCTGCAAATGATATTAAATGGGGACCCAAAAGACGAAGACCCCTTTGGCTGCAAAGCGGCAGCATAAGGTCTGCAGTGCACGCTCTGGCGCTTGAGCTTGGCGCCTTTGGGAATAATCGGTTTAGCTCCAAAGCTCTTAAGCAACTAGTTTGTGCTACTTGGGAAGAAACCAAATAATAAGACGCGACGCCCCGCCCGTTGCCAAGGCGACAGTTGCGAAGGGTGTAGAATAGGCCTCCTGCGCCCCGCAGCCGTCATAAAAGACAGTTTCTGAGTGACATTTATTGTTGACAATTTGATATTTCTATTTGTGTTTTTCTATTATGTTTTTAATTTGTAAGTTCTAGTATAATAGTGTGTTTAGTTTTAAATTAGGGTAAGTTTTACTTTTTTTCTTTTCTTTAATGAACAATGCAGACTGTAGCGAGGCCGGAACCGGTAGCAGTCAACCTGCCACATCCGTTGATGTTCAGTTGGTGCGATGTCCCCATTGCTCACAGGCACGCTTTTTTAAAGGCGAACGGGGACTTAGGATACACTATGGGAAGGTCCACAAACCACATAGTGTACCTTTGTGCCCTCCAGCCACCTCCCAACCTTTGGAACAAACCCTTTGAAAAACGCTGTCAAAATTAAAAAAATCTACACCTGTTTTAAAGAGGATTCCCCGGGGTGCAAGACGGTCTGTCGCACTAAGTCCGTCTTGCAACCCAGGAGAACTCACAAAGTGCCTGGGAGGAATTGCTCACCTTCCCTTATAGGATTCTACATGTCCAAAAAAATTTGGCTACAAAAAAAACATTAACAACTCAAATTAAAGACAATTGCAACGATTCGACCTTTATTTTAGATTCAAATTTACCAGCATATAACCACTCTTCCCAGAAAGGCGTGTGTTCGCATGTAGAATCCAAATTAAGTGAAGGTGACATTAGGGGAGCGGCCAGGCTATTGTTCAGCAGTGATGTGGTGGCGCCTTACTCTCCAGAAACTATTTCAGCCTTGGAGAGTAAACATCCAGCGCCTGCGGATGATCTTACCTTTCCCGACCCACCCGACACCCCCGATCTCAATTTATCCTTTTATCAAATTTCAGCTCCCCAGTTGATTGCAGCCGTGAGCTCCTTCCGGAGTGGGTCCGCCGGCGGCCTCGACGGCCTGACTCCTCAACATTTAAAGGATCTTATAAGTTCAGGCGCCGGGGACGCTGGTGAGACTCTTTTGAAGGAGCTTGCGGCTCTAACCAACCTAATGCTCTCCGGCGGTATAAACGATGCCGTCGTCGATGTCTTGTACGGGGCCAACGTATGTGCCCTGCGCAAGTGGGATGGTGGCATTCGTCCTATTGCCGTCGGATGTACCTACAGGCGTATGGCAGCCAAAATTTGCTGCAAACTCTACGGCCAAAGACTCACAAATAAGTTCCAGCCCCTACAGCTTGGCTTTGGCTCTAGGGGAGGCTGTGAGGCTGCTGTACATGCCCTTTCTACTTTTTTAAATTCTGACAAGGGTGAGGTCATCCTCAAGGTTGACGTTAAGAACGCCTTTAATTCTGTTAACAGGGACACTTTGTTGGCGGAGGTAAACAAGGAACTGCCTGAAATTTTCGGTTTTATTTGGCAGTGCTAAAGGCACCCTTCTAAATTATTATATAAAGAAAATCTTTTGCAATCTGCAGTAGGATGCCAACAAGGTGACCCTCTCGGGCCAGTCATTTTCAGTTTGGCTATTCATCCTATCATCAAACAATTAAATTCAAAATTCAACGTCTGGTATCTAGATGATGGCACACTAGGAGGTGACGTAGATTCAGTTTTGAAAGATTTTCAATTCCTGAAGCAGCAATTCCAGTCCATTGGCCTAGAACTCAACCACTCCAAATGTGAAATTTTCATCTGTGACAATACGGACAGACAATCGACCCTTCAAAAATTCAAAACAATAGCACCAGAGATCAAAATTGCAGAAAGTAGTTCACTGCACCTCCTAGGTGCCCCAATTTTGGAAGATAGTTTTTCTCCATTCATTGACGCCAAAATAACACATTTCAACAATATTTCGGACAGACTCTCTAAAATTAATGTACATTCGGCTATCACCCTCATTCGTTATTGTTGCTTTGGTCCAAATTTCATGTACTTTCTTCGCGCTTCGCCATTATGGAAGCATACACAAATTCTCTTGGACAAAATTGATCAGATTATTCGTCGCACACTATCATCTATCCTAAATGTGGCCCTGGATGACCGAGCGTGGCTGCAAGCTACTCTACCCATTCGCTTCGGTGGGCTCGGCATCCGCAAAATTTCTAGTTTAAGCCTACCGGCGTTCCTGTCTTCGGTCCACAGCACTGAAAAGTTAACCAGGAAAATTTTGTTGCCATCACTGGTTAACTGTGAAGTGCCGTACTCGACCGATGCAGTAAATGCCTGGAAACTGGCTTGCCCGAATACAACGTTGCCCGAGACCCCTTTTTTCCAGAGACAGTGGGATGAGCCGCTCTGCAGGTTGGTACGGAATAAACTTATAGATACGTCCACCAATACTGCTGAGCGTGCGCGCCTGCTGGCTGTGGGAGAATGGGAGTCGGGCCTCTGGCTACATGCACTACCGTCACCCGACATAGGTACTATGTTGAGTGACAACACCTTCCGGATCGCTACATGTCTGCGTTTGGGTGCTCCTAGCGGAGCTCCACATCGTTGTCAATGTGGTGAAGCAGTCGACCGCCTCGGACACCATGGCCTATCCTGCAGTAGGAGCGCTGGTCGGTTAGCACGGCACGCTAGCATTAATGACATCATACGTCGGGCTCTTGTCACCGCCGGGGTGCCAGCTGTTTTAGAACCCAATGGCTTGGCGCGCGACGATGGGAAGAGACCAGACGGGATGACCATAATGCCTTGGAAGGTGGGTAGGCCTTTGGTGTGGGATGCAACATGTGTCGACACCCTTGCGCCATCCCATCTTCTTAGCACGGCGGGCTGTACTGGGGCAGCTGCTGCTGGTGCGGAAAACCTCAAACGGCGCAAATACAACAACCTTATTGGAAGTTATATATTTGAGCCGTTTGGGGTTGAAACATTAGGTCCATGGGGTCCGGGTGCTCTTCGAGTATTTCGAGAAGTAAGTAAACGGTTAGTCGACTCTTCACGTGACCAGAGGGCTGGGCTTTTCCTTGGCCAGAGAATCAGCATTGCCATTCAACGTGGCAATGCTGCCAGCGTTCTGGGCACTTTTCACGTTGACAGCGATGTGGACGAATTTTTTGACGCCCTATGACCCCTGCCCTTTTATACGCGTTCGTAGTTTAATTTTATTTTTATTCAAGTGTATTTATAGGTAGTTATTGGGGCTGGGGTGTGTTGGCAAACTTACGCTTTGAGCTTTCAGCGACAAGCCTTGTTGGGCTTGGCTTTGTTGATGCAGTCCTACCTTGTCTGGCTCCTTCAGAGACGGCAAGGTGGCGTGGTTTTGAGGGAGAGCGCTACGGTCGTGTAGATCCTCAAGGCAAGTGCGATGATTAACCTTCACGTGGTTGCCGCCCTGTTCTTGGTCTAGTTCCCTATGAAATAGACGTAACAGAAATCATCGTGCGACGTATCACAGGGGTGGAGAGGTCATGCCCCTGGGTGTCCACCATCGAACAAGATCGATTGATGGATAGCAATGACCTCCTGCGTGTTATTGCCGTGCGCGGGGACCCGTACGGAGGGATGAAGGGATCCTGGTGGTTGAGTGGAGCAGGCTGCACACAACACACCACTTTGGCCCGGATTTCCTCTCAAACGGGAGGTCGTGGGGTAGCTAACCACGATCAATCGGCTGAGGCATCCCATAAGCGGGATGTCAAGCGAGGATCGGTTTAGTGGGGGGGGGGGGCAGCCGGCGTGGCGTGGGGTTTCGGGATTAGTTGCGGCATAGTCTCGTGCCGTATACAGTCCCGTGATCTTCCGTCGCGTGCAGGTTCGTCTACTTTTCACTAAGCTGGTCCTATACCGAAGGAGTAGCTCAGGCGTCGCTTGATTGAACGAGCGACGTCCCCGACTGAGGGCTCCGTGGCGGGTGGAGAGCTCCAACGGTGAATAATACGAATCCGAACTCATGGATAAAGAGCCTAAGAAACCAAAAAAATATAAAAAAACAAAAGCTGCGTCCCGCTCGTGCGATGCGCTTACACATAACACACCAAGGGCTGCGTCTTCAGATGCGCCTTTCATGACTAACCCAAGGGTTGCGTCTCAAGATGCGCCTAAGCGACAACCGCCTAAGGCTGCGTCCTCAGATGCACCCAACACACACAAACACTCGGCTGCGTCCAAAGATGCGATGAGGAAGGCAACCGCAAGGGATGCACCACAACAGGCTGCGTCCCAAGCAATCCCAACCCCAACTGCGTTCAAGGATGCACCATCTAACACTACCCTGACCGAAAAGCCAAGGACAGTTCTCGATCACGGCGACTCGAAGTGTACTGCAGACGTGGATGCGCCCAAAACACGGGTTGCGTCAGCGACTGCGGTCTCTGAGAGGGACCTGACGAATCTAGCCGAAGGCCCATTGGCAGGATCATCTAACACCAATAAATGGCAAACAGTTTCCACCTAAAAGACGCTCCCCAAGGCGGTGTCTGCTACGGCGGACACACCAACAGGCGAGGCTGCCACCAGCGCTAAGCGCAAACGCAGCACGAGGCCTAGAGGGCGTAAAAAACAGGTAAAAAACTTGGAACAGCCGGCTAGGGCGCAGAAGCGTTCGCGTCCCGAGGATTCCGTCACACCGACTGGGATAAGCAAGAAGAGCAAGCCTGCTCGCTCCCATATGGTTGATGGAACCCTGGGAAGCTACGCCGAAGCGGCCGCGTCGTTCAAGAACAACGAGCTGTGTGTTGCCGTCATGACCGAGCCCTTCATGGACATGACGCAGGAGCAAGCGGAGGGGATCCGACAAACAATAGAGGACCAGCTCCGGGCTCTGCTGAAGGCAGTTCCTGACCCAGCCACCCCAAACCAAAATACCGCGATCCACTTTAGAGGTCGGGCCCACTACGCTGAAGGCGTCCTCAAGACATGGTGCGAGGACGACTTCACTCTGGCCTGGCTCAAGGGGGTCATAAACAACACACCGTCCCCGTTACCGGAGACCAGACTAACCGTTCGGCCTCAAGCCGACATATCCAAGAAGGCATTGTGCATGCTGTATGTCCCCGAGAACAGCGAGGACACTTCAGACCTTCTCGGGATGTTGGCGAGGCAGAACCCAAACTTAAAAATTAACACCTGGACTCTGACACACGCAAAGGTTAGTAAGGAGCCACCGAGTACCTGTCTCTTCTTTCGTGTGCCGGAGCCGGAGTCCATGGTAAAAACCATTAAAGACCAGCAGAGGCGAGTATACTACCTTATGGGTAGTATATACATCCGGTTCCAGAAGGAAGGTGGAACCAAGGAGGATGCCGCTACGCCATCAACCTTAACGACCTTGACTGCGCCTGAGGCGGAGCTTGGTCCGCCGCTACCTGGGCGTTCCCAGTCGCCTCTCGCGACGGGGACCGCTGGGGAGGCGGTGGAACTGGCGACTTCTATGGCAGCGCTTGAGGTCGACTCGACTGAGGGATCAACACGGGATCCACCCTCGCCCGGACTAACTTCGGACGAGGACTGCTTTCCGCCGGAGGGGGGATGTAGGGACGAGGACAGCGATCCCTGCTCCTCTCCTTTGCGGGAAGACTAGGATCCTGCAGACCAACCTCCAGCACAGTCAAACTGCGTCGGCTACCTTACGCAGAGTGCTGGAGAACAAACAAGAGGAGACCATCGCCCTCATCCAAGAGCCGTGGATTAGAAGTGGCAAAATATGTGGTCTTGCTAACATCGGAGGTAAGTTGCTGCTAGACACCTCCGTAAGTAATCCGCGTACCTGCATATTGGTCCAAAAAAAAATGTACCTAACCTATTAATAAACGAATTCTGTTCAAGGGACCTGACAGCAACCAGGCTTTTCAGAACCGAACATGAACTCCCGGACATTGTACTAGCCTCGGCATACCTGCCAGGCGACGCGGACGTGCCCCTACCAGAGCTCGCTTTGCTGGTGGAGTACTGTGAAAGGGAGAAGCTCGAACTTATCATCGGCACAGATTCCAACGCGCATCACACGCTCTGGGGTAATGTCAAAACCAACAATCGAGGTGAGGAAATGCTTGATTTTATTCTTAGCAATAACCTTGTACTACTTAACAAGGGTTCTGAACCCACCTTCATAAACGCTAGATCGCAAACAATAATAGACCTAACTTCAGCAACTTTAGGTGTATCCAACTCCATCCAGGACTGGCATGTGTCCAACGAGATATCATGCTCAGACCATAGATGGATCCGTTTTACAATTAACTACAACTTAACCACACCACAGCCAAGAAGGGTTCCTCGCAACACAGACCAATCGAAGTTCGTCAGACTTATAGGTACTGAATTGGGTAGGTTATCCTCTCTTCCGGCTGAAATAACGATAACCAATATAGACGAACACGTAAACAAAATCACTTCCATCCTATTATCTAGCTATGAACAGTCGTGTCCCCTCACCATACCCAGACGAGGAATCAGGCAGTCCTGGTGGAGTCCTGAACTGGAGGGACATCGACACAAACTGAGAAGGCTATTCAACAGAGCTAGTTACACACGGTCGCCAGAAGACTGGGATCGTTACACAACAAACCGCAAAACAAATAAAAAACTAATTCGCCTCCGAGGAAAAACAAGTTGGAGGCGCTTTTGTACTAACATTGAAAATTTGTAAAAATTTGTAAAAATTTTGTAAAAACATGTCTTGCTAAAGAGACAGACCTTTCTATAGGATGCCTGAAAAAACCAGATAACACTTATACAACAAACGACGCAGAAACTAGTGAACTACTCCTAACTACCCACTTCCCGGGCTGCCAGATTGCCACCCAGCAAAACTGGGAACCGTACAGGGAGTAGCTTGGACTGGGAGGTGGCGTTTGATGTTATTGACAAAGATAAAATAACGTGGGCAATCAACACCTTCCTGCCATTCAAGGCAGCGGGGATGGACGGTATCTTTCCAGCTCTGCTTAGATGGAGCGGTGGTCTGCTGGCTGATTACCTCGTCAAGGTATTTCGGGCCTGTCTGGCTCACCGCTATATCCCCATGAAATGGCGCGAAGTAAAAATAATATTTATTCCGAAACCAGGTAGGGGCGACTACACCCAGCCCAAATCTTTTAGACCTATTGTAACATAGTGTACATAACACTGTACATTACTACTACAACTATAAATATTAAATAAAAAAAAACACAACTTAACTTAAAAAACAAACAATTTGAAAATATAACTTACTAAGTAAATAATATAAATAAAACTACTAAAAATAACAAATCAACTATTTACAACTATTAGATACTTAACTATACATACATAACTATAAAACTAAAATTGTACCGAGGTTGTAGTAGTGTAACAAACAAGTGATGCGGACAACCGCATTATTTTATATATACGGAGTAACAGGTTCCTCGTCGCGCCCGCCACCGGCCGGGAGGTGCGCCGGCGCGAGCGCGAGCGAGACGACACCACGCACAGTCCGCAGCCAAACCTCTTGAGGCACGGACGCTGTCGCTCTGACTAATTTTTAAATCTTGATACCGTCATTGTAAAAAACGGAATAAATTACATTTCAATATTTTATATCTATCTAAAACTGGATTGCTTCTCCATACTATTGTAACGGATATTTTGATCACACTGTGTATGTTAGCGACATCTACCTCCTTTTTGCCAAACAAGTTCGGTTAGTTGTGTCGCTGATTGATTGTTTGATCATTTGGGTACTAGATGGCGCTGACATACGTATGACATAGTTGAAAGTTTAAATAAAATATATTCTATTTGTGTGAAATCATTTAATTCAATAAGCACACAAATTTAACATACAAATTAATACATTATTAAATTCTTTTCAAATTAGTTACATAAAAAATGATAATTTAGTAAAAGGCCTATGGCTTAAAAGCAAAGTGTTCAGGATCGGTGGTTGCAATGACTTGAGCCTTTACTACGAGTGAACTTGCATTGAGTGGACGGTGTCCAGAAATAACCTCAAAGGCAAGGACCTAAAAGTATACGTAATGTTATATGGGGCAAGGCTGGCTAGCGTCAAAATGAAAAGCTCATCATAATCAATGATCCAGTAGGCGCTGTGAGTATTGGTTTGAATTTGTCTGAATGCCCATTTTCATGACACATGTGCGTTTGATCTTAACATGCAATTTTCTTCTCCTTGGCAGGGCTCCAAATGCCTCTTTAGGTATAATTTTATATATATTTAAAGCTAATGGTCAACTAGCTGTTCAAGCTACAGCAGTCTCCTCTTGCAAAAGGTTCCGAGCATAATTGTCATCATCTGATATACAGCGAGCTTACGGACAGCTACACAGAGAACGATGCTGTTTGAGGAATCATATCTCCAGCATTGAATATTGTGGGTAATCTATATCCCTTCAGAAAGTGAGTGGTTCATACTTTGTAACCTCAATTTATTGTATTGATGGAACGTGTGCTTGAAGAATTAAATTAGTTGACCAAACTTAAGTGTGTTTTACTTCAGTCAGCTTCATGTGAGTTAATCCCTGCAATTGTCTCAAGCTACTTACTACCAAAGAGTTAGCCGGTTGGGTAAGGAAAAGCTGCCTTACAATTGTACGCCCAACGTGTCGCATGAAGTTTTACTGAAGTACTTAATTTTTAATTTTGTGTCTAGAATAACTTTAATACTTACTTAAGAACTTAACCAAACTATTGGTTAACTTCAATATTGTTTAATTTCAATCTTAAAATAACAAAACATTAACTTTATATAAATTTCAAAGTGCGGTTATAGTCACATTTTTACTTAAAAACTAACCTTTTCACTAATGAATGTTTTGTTAGACTTGATATAAATTACTCTAATTTAACATAGTTATTATAACTGTTAATTAGATATATATTTAAGGAACAAACAATTGTTTTGTTCAACATGCATAAAGCATTTCTTTAAACTAAAAATAAAAAAAACAAAACACCTGCATTATATAAAAGTGGGGTTATAGTCACATATTTTAGATTTAAACTATATACCTTTTCACTAATGAATGTTTTGTTTTACTGATAATTAGTTTTGAATATTGAGAACAAAAAGTGTTTTTTGTTCAACATGCATAAAGCAACTTTGTTTGTCTATCTTCATAAAGAAGAACTTATTAAACATGTACTAAAATGTTTTTATATATGTCAACAGATCTTAAAGCAACTGGAGACGTGGATTGCAAGCAGTGTCGTTCCTGTGTAGTCTGTATTGGATTTGAAGCATCAAACTAATGGATTAACCCGTATATACATTGTCTGATGAGGTACATATGTGTTCGGAAACCTGTTGCTGAGCTGTTGCATTTAAATAAAAGTAAATTCAGGAGGTACTTTTACAATTATATGTATCGTAGCTTGCTTTTAAAATCGCTTAATGAGAATTTCTCAAATGATTATTTTTTCAAACTAAATCATTCAAACTAAAAATAAATAAAACTTAATTTCTAAATTCTCTTGGAAGATACTGATGCTAAGAGAAGTTGTGGGACATCTATATTTCTATTTAATGATGATCTCACTGGCGCCCAATCTTAAAATAAATAAAATAAAATATTTCCAACAATTTGTAGTGACTTATTAGGTGGTTTTTTACTGTGTCAATTATAAGAAACACAATTAAATAGTAAATTCTAATTATCATAGTAGCTATGTTATGTTGATTTCTTCCTATATGGAAGCAACAAGCACCTGCTATGGTTATAATACTAGTGTTTATTGTACACAACATACCTAAATTTGTACATGTGAACAGTGCATATGCTTATTAGGTTATTTTTTCCGGTGTCAACTAAAAGAAACACAATGTGGTATTATTATACTCTGATCATTATGGTAGATATGTTATGTTGTTTCCTATACGGAATGCAACAAACAATGCCATAATAAAAGATAAGTGTTTCTTGTACACGGAATGCCTGAAGCTGTCCATGTCAACAATGGTCCTCAATTGATTTACATACATTAATTTAAAGTATGGAGACTTCTAGTTAATAATCATTGTTGTGTTAATGGTTTAATATTTGCACCAATTCAATAATGGAGGTGCAAATATTTAATTAAGAAAGGGATGAATGAATGCTGGTAGGGTATAAGGATTTTTTTTCAAAATTAATTTGTGTATGATCATTTAAGTGTCCGTTTCAATGGCGCGGCCACGACGATTTAAAAAAAAAAAAACTATGCCAAGATTATGTAAAAATTTGTAAAAGTTGATTCCCAAAACCATAAATTTGTCAAAGTTATGGTTAAAAAGTTTTAAGGGTTTGAACGTGGCCGCGCCATTGAAACGCGGCGAACCGCGCGGCCACGGAGATCTTTAAAACTAAGCGTTGCAGAGACCTGAAATTCAGGTAAATAACAGATTGAATTTGTAAAAAATTTGTAAAAATATAGAAGAAAATCCTAGGTTTATATTTTAGGAGCTGTAAGACTAAAACCCCATGGCCGCGCCATTGAAACGGTGAATAACACGTTATGGCCGATATCTCGCTGAAAAAGCATCGCAGAAGTCTGCAGTTTTTTGTAAAACCTAGATTTGAATTTGTCACAAAATGTAAAAATACACAAAAAAATACTAGGTTTATATTTCAGGGGCTGTAAGACTAAAACCCCATGGCCGCGCCATTGAAACGGTGAAAAACACGTTATCGCCGATATCTCGCTGAAAAAGCATCGCAGAGGTCTGAAGTTTTTTGTAAAACCTAGATATTAATTTGTCAAACAACGTAAAAATACACAAAAAAATCGTAGGTTTATATTTCAGGAGCTGTAAGACTAAAACCCCATGGCCGCGCCATTGAAACGGTGAAAAACACGTTATCGCCGATATCTCGCTGAAAAAGCATCGCAGAGGTCTGAAGTTTTTTGTAAAACCTAGATATGAATTTGTCAAACAACGTAAAAATACACAAAAAAATCGTAGGTTTATATTTCAGGAGCTGTAAGACTAAAACCCCATGGCCGCGCCATTGAAACGGTGAAAAACACGTTATCGCCGATATCTCGCTGAAAAAGCATCGCAGAGGTCTGAAGTTTTTTGTAAAACCTAGATTTGAATTTGTCAAAATATGTAAAAATACACAAAAAAATCCTAGGTTTATATTTCAGGAGGTGTAAGAACAAACCGTTTTGAATGTTCCAATAGGGTGACCATGACTTATTGTTTACAGAAAACTTTCCACCTGAAAGTATTAGAAATTTTATCTCAAGGATACTAAATTAAATTAAGATGAAACCTTATGATGCAAAAACATATATTTATATCTTTAAAATCAAATAAATCACAGATTGGTTACTTAAACTAAGATATGGGTACTAATTTCTTTCAAAACCGCAAATCACAGATAGTTTACTTAAACTAAGATATGGGGACTAATTTCTTTCAAAATCTCAAATCACAGATAGTTTACTTAAACTAAGATATGGGTACTAATTTCTTTCAAAATCGCAAATCAAAGGTAGTTTACTTACACTAAGAAGGTACCTATCATTTGTTTCAAAAGCACAGATTGTTTACTTACATTAAGTTATAGGTACTTATCATTTCTTTCAAAATCGCAGATTGTTTACTTTCACTATGATATAGGTACTTACCATTTCTTTCAAAATCACAAATTGTTTAATTACACTAAGCTAAAGGTATTAACATAATATTTCTTTCCAAATCACAAATCACAGATTGTTTACTTACACTAAGATATAGGTACTTATCATAATATTTCTTTCCAAATCAGAAATCACAGATTGTTTACTTACACTAAGAAATAGGTACTTATCATTTCTTTCAAAATCACAAATCACAGATTGTTTACTTACACTAAGATATAGGTACTTATCATAATATTTCTTTCCAAATCACAAATCACAGATTGTTTACTTACACTAAGATATAGGTACTTATCATTTCTTTCAAAATAACAAATCACAGATTGTTTACTTACACTATGATAGGTACTTATCATTTCTTTCAAAATCAGAAATCACAGATTGTTTAATTATACTAAGATATAACGACCTCATGGCCAAAGATTTTCTTTAAGGAACATTTCCTAAATCTTGCAAAAAAATTGACATTACATACAAACCAAAACTAATGAAATTTGGTACCTTGTATAAAACGTCAATATTTTTGAGATTTCGACCTATAAATGGAGGGTCATGAATAAAAATTGTTGCTTTTGCACTTAGCGAGCTTAATCCCATTGTGAAGTATAATTTAAAATTACCGTTTTTTAATATTTTTAATCATCATCTATTAGACCATATGCTAAATTATGAATTGTCAGAGGTTGTTCAGAACTTGCGTGAGTTCCGGTTAGGTGTGGGGTAGGTGTAGGGTAGGTGTAGGGTAGGTGTAGCGTAGGTGTAGCGTAGGTGTAGGGTAGGTGTAGCGTAGGTGTAGGGTAGGGTAGGTAGGATAGGGTAGGTACGAAGCCAGTTGACGGGAGCGAAGCCGCGTGGGACAGCTAGTGTTATATGAACTAGTCAAAAGAAATAAAGTTACCTACACCGATTTCAGTTTATGCACTCGGACAACTTCGTAATTAATATTTCGAGCACGGCCACCGAGCTCCGAACTTGCTTCGCTTTCGGCACCCCGCGTTACAAATACTTGCATAGGAAATCGGTCCATGACATTATATAAATAAGAAGCAGCATCGTATTTTCAAATAAAATAAAACTTAGAACTTGAAGAAATAAAAAATATAACCTTCGGTTCGGAATAAACGGTATGGAGGGGTTACTAAATAATCTGTAAATTATGTGATTTTTAAAGAAATAAACATATGTTTTTATATGTTATCGTTACATTTTAATTTAATTTAGAATCATTGAGATATAATTTGTAACACTTGCAGGTGGACAGTTTTCTGTAAACAATAAGTCATGGTCACCCTATCGGAAAATTTAAAACGTATTGAAAGTTTAATATTATGAAAAAAAAAAATACTTTTTGCCTATTATCGGTAATTCTACATATTAATAGGTGTTGTTTACAAAAAATGGTCTCGCTAATACTTTCTTTCTTCGATAGATAACTACAACTTATTTCTACGCAATAACGTACTACAGCTCCTGAAATTTAAACCTAGGATATTTTTGTGTATTTTTATATATTTTGACAAATTCACATCTAGGTTTTACAAAAAACTTCAGACCTCTGCGATGCTGTTTCAGCGAGATATCGGCGATAACGTGTTCTTCACCGTTTCAATGGCGCGGCCATATTGTTTTGGTCTTACAGCTCCTAAAATATAAACCTAGGATTTTTTTGTGTATTTTTACATATTTTGACAAATTCAAATCTAGGTTTTACAAAAAACTTCAGATCTCTGCGATGCTTTTTCAGCGAGATATCGGCGATAACGTGTTTTTCACCGTTTCAATGGCGCGGCCATGGGGTTTTAGTCTTACAGCTCCTGAAATATAAACCTACGATTTTTTTGTGTATTTTTACGTTGTTTGACAAATTCATATCTAGGTTTTACAAAAAACTTCAGACCTCTGCGATGCTTTTTCAGCGAGATATCGGCGATAACGTGTTTTTTACCGTTTCAATGGCGCGGCCATGGGGTTTTAGTCTTACAGCTCCTGAAATATAAACCTACGATTTTTTTTATGTATTTTTACGTTGTTTGACAAATTCATATCTAGGTTTTACAAAAAACTTCAGACCTCTGCGATGCTTTTTCAGCGAGATATCGGCGATAACGTGTTTTTCACCGTTTCAATGGCGCGGCCATGGGGTTTTAGTCTTACAGCCCCTGAAATATAAACCTAGTATTTTTTTGTGTATTTTTACATTTTGTGACAAATTCAAATCTAGGTTTTACAAAAAACTGCAGACTTCTGCGATGCTTTTTCAGCGAGATATCGGCGATATCGTGTTTTTCACCGTTTCAATGGCGCGGCCATGGGGTTTTAGTCTTACAGCTCCTAAAATATAAACCTAGGATTTTTTTCTATATTTTTACAAATTTTTTACAAATTCAATCTGTTATTTACCTGAATTCCAGGTCTCTGCAACGCTTAGTTTTAAAGATCTCCGTGGCCGCGCGGTTCGCCGCGTTTCAATGGCGCGGCCACGTTCAAACCCTTAAAACTTTTTAACCATAACTTTGACAAATTTATGGTTTTGGGAATCAACTTTTACAAATTTTTACATAATCTTGGCATAGTTTTTTTTTTTTTAAATCGTCGTGGCCGCGCCATTGAAACGGACACTCATTTAATAGTAGTTAGTATGTATATTGAAGGATGAAAGGTAACACAATGATGCAAAAAACTTAGTAGTATTCTCATTATAATCTTAACTTAAATAGACATTTACTGAAATCTATACAGCGAATAGGTGCTCAATGTAATGCTTTCCTTATTGTTATGGGGGTATTTACTTTCTGTTGCGAATCTTAACTTGATTGGGTATGTTCCTATATCTATACAACGGATGGGTACTTAATGTGACGTTTGCTATTTTAAAAAAGCAACGTTGCTCTTTGTTATATATTGGCTAGATGGATGTGGTATTTGCCTACATTTATTTGTCTACATACAATCAACAACTTGGTATTTAAAATAACACTTGCCCTATTTGAATGACAGTGTTCCTTGTTGTTGAACTTAACTTGTTTAGACATTTGTCTACACTAGAATGAAAGATGGTTAAATCTTTTATAGATTATAACCCAACTCTTAAACATTTAATACATGTATATTAAATGTTTTATTAATCATAAACTGATTTTAATAAACCTTAATCAGATTGGATTAAGACTTATAAATAAGCTAACTGCTTGACGGTTGTGCTGTGATAAATGAATGTTATGCATTACTAATTTATTGTAGGACAATTACTAAGTATGTTTGATTAGTTTTAGATAAGAGCAATCAAAGTTCGTATCCTATAGTTAATATACTATCTCTATTATTTTAATATTTAGTATATTTGTTTTGAACCTAATTCTTTTTTTAGAAAACTTAATGTAGGTAGTTCTAATATAAATTATATTTGACTACCTCAATACCTGTCAAGGAAAATGATAATTTCACATTGTGCATGGGTATTGACTAAATCAAATTAAAAAATTGTTTCACAATTTTTTTAACCGGGAAAGAAGATATTGTAACGGATATTTTGATCACACTATGTAAGTTAGCGACATCTACCTCCTTTTTGCCAAACAAGTTCGGTTAGTTGTGTCGCTGATTGATTGTTTGATCATTTGGGTACTAGATGGCGCTGACATACGTATGACATAGTTGAAAGTTTAAATAAAATATATTCTATTTGTGTGAAATCATTTAATTCAATAAGCACACAAATTCAACATACAAATTAATACATTATTAAATTCTTTTCAAATTAGTTACATAAAAAATGATAATTTAGTAAAAGGCCTATGGCTTAAAAGCAAAGTGTTCAGGATCGGTGGTTGCAATGACTTGAGCCTTTACTACGAGTGAACTTGCATTGAGTGGACGGTGTCCAGAAATAACCTCAAAGGCAAGGACCTAAAAGTATACGTAATGTTATATGGGGCAAGGCTGGCTAGCGTCAAAATGAAAAGCTCATCATAATCAATGATCCAGTAGGCGCTGTGAGTATTGGTTTGAATTTGTCTGAATGCCCATTTTCATGACACATGTGCGTTTGATCTTAACATGCAATTTTCTTCTCCTTGGCAGGGCTCCAAATGCCTCTTTAGGTATAATTTTATATATATTTAAAGCTAATGGTCAACTAGCTGTTCAAGCTACAGCAGTCTCCTCTTGCAAAAGGTTCCGAGCATAATTGTCATCATCTGATATACAGCGAGCTTACGGACAGCTACACAGAGAACGATGCTGTTTGACGAATCATATCTCCAGCATTGAATATTGTGGGTAATCTATATCCCTTCAGGCTGGTTTTACAGTCACGCGTTTCGGCAGCGCCGTCGGAGCGCGCGCGCTCGGATATGTATTGGGGTATTAGTAGCGTTTCAAATTCGCGCGCTTGAGCAGCGCCGTTCGTTGAACGCGTCCTATTCGCGCGGCGCGGTCGAAGCGCGCGCCGCTCGTGCGCTTCTACGGCCATTGTGCGTTTTAGTCTCACGCCGTTGAGACGTCCCGTTAGGTACTGTTGTGTACAAAATGAATCACATCGATACGGGTCGAGTAATTGACGAAGTGCGAATTAGAAGATGTTTATGGGACCCGGCCGATGATCTTTATAAGAATAAGGACGCAAAAAATAAAGCCTGGGAAGAAATTGGAAAGGAATTGTGTGGTGAACATTTCAATACAGACTTAGGTAAGAAACATTTATTAATAAAATCTTTTTTGTTACATACATGTTTACCGCTAGTTGCACAAACGAAATCCTCCATCCTCCATTAAAACATTCTATCACTTTTAGTGTTCAGTTCACAATAAGAGATATAAATTAACTTTAAAGATCGTTTGTCAAGTGTAACCGACGAGTCTGGTACCTTAATTAAGTCACATTAGCTACTTATTACCTAGTGTAAAATTAAGTGAAATCGTTTTGTCCGCCCGCGAATTTCAGAAATTCTAATCTATTTAAATATATAAATCAATTGCTGTTCGTTAGTCTCGCTAAAATCGAGAACGGCTGGACCGATTTGGCTAATTTTGGTTATGATTTATTTGTGGAAGTCCAGAGGAGGTTTAAAAGGTGAATAAATATGAAAATTTTATCGATTGAGGCAGTACAACGTCTGCCGGGTCACCCAGTGAAAAATATTAATTGGGTAGGTAAATCAAATAAGCCACGACGATATTACTGCGTTTCGTTTCGTTCCATTTTTGAATTTCGCGGTAGGTGTCAACTATAAAATCAGAACACAGATCTATCTTGCCATGACACGCTACCAGTGGGTGATACGAAGTAATTAGCGAATATATCGCGTAATGTGTTTCCTGATCTATGATCTGGGTCGTTAATTAGATCAGTCAATCCCGTTATAGTTAATGTGTGATTAATGTTGTAGCCATCCCGTACTCTAATAAAATTATGCAATATGCAACAGGCTTGAACTATCTTTTTTGCAATAGGAAAACTGACACTCATAGGAGTATGGAATACTCTGAATTTGTTGGACATTATTCCAAACGTCGACTCTATGTACCGTCTAGCACGACTTAAGCGGTAATTAAATATTTTCTTTTTATGAGTCATGTTGGATCGCACATAAGGTCTCATCACATGGTTGGATATACCAAATGCACCATCACCAACTATTATGTGTGGTACTGTTATATTAGTGCCCGGCAGATGCTTTACACCTGGCAACCTCAAACTATTGTTCTGTAACTTTTGAAATAGTGAACTCTCTTGAAATATTGTAGAGTCTGAGTTTTTCCCGCAAGAACCTATGTTAATATATGTGAAACAATAGTTCGCATCGCACATTGCCAAAAGGACGATAGAATAGAAATGTTTATAATTATAAAACATTGAGCCTCCACCTGCAGGATTTACTATACGTATGTGTTTACCATCTATCGCCCCGCAACAATTTGGAAAATTTGCATATAACTGAAATTCTTCACTTATGCGCTGCCACATTTCTGTAGTTGGTTCAGGTAGACATTCATGACGCAGTTTTTCCCATATAGTCGAACAAACTTCATCTACTATCTTAGCTACAGTAGTGATTCCCATTCTGTATGTGATAGATAAATCGGAGAAAGTACTGCCCGTTGCCAAAAACCTGAAAACAAAAAGTATTTTCATTTGATTTTAGTATATAGGTAAGTACCTAAAAAAATACGTTTTTATTGCAGATAAACAAATACGCCATCGATGGAAATCAGCCAGAGATAATTATTTCAGAACAAAAGGGAATATGCGAAATACGCCATCTGGAAGCGCTGCAAAACACAAGAAGTATCTATTTTTCGACCAAATGACATTCCTTGATCGTATTTCAGAAAATGAAGTTACAGAATCATTAAGCGATAATCAGTCTATCGTATCTGAAGATTTGACTGAAACAGCCACATCAGCGAATAACTTGAGTACTCCATCTCAGCTCCATAGACCACAGGAAAACACAGAAAATAGTCAAAACAAATGGAATAAACGTAGTGGAATGAATAAACGTAAATCAGAACAATCAAATTTTGAAAACGAATTAATAACGTTGCTTAACCAAAATACTTCCCCTTCCAACCTCAATCCTGATGATTTGTCATTTTTTGAGTCTCTTGGTCCGATTCTAAGTAATTTAAGTGCTTATCAAAAGCTGCAGTTTCGCGCAAAGGTTCTAGAATTACTTATTGGGATTTCAGCTCCAACGACTACGACACCTAGCTTTTCATCACCAGAAAATAATGTTAATTCTAGTGTGAACGCAAACTCTACTTATAATTACACAACTCAAACATTGCCACTTCATAATTATACCTATGCCTATGCTACCACCTCTACACCTCAACAGCAGCTTTATGAATCTGCAGTAGAATTATCAAATGTCGTATCGCCGACTGGCGATAATAACTCAAATTATCCTGATAATGAGGATCAATAAGGATATTAGTTAGTTTTTACAGATTTATTTTAAAAAGTTTATTACTACTTCGCAAAAATCAAAATGCTACTGCCTGGGAGGCAATGCCGCTCCGAAAGGGCAAAGTTGTCAGGTTGCCAGGCTTCGTGTGCCTGCTAGCTTGACGTCAAGATAGCAGGCACACTAACTTGTCACAATACTTTGACATAGACACACCAACAAATCATTCGGTGTTCCTTCTAACTACACACACCAGTGAACCTCACAAGTACTTGTCAATTTTTAGCTACAAAGTAAGACTGATTAAAATGAGACTATGATTCAAATGAGACTGTGATTAAAATAAGACTGTGATTTAAAATAAGATTATGATTAAAATAAGACTGTGATTTAAAATAAGATTATGATTAAAATTAGACTGTGATTTAAAATAAGATTATGATTAAAATAAGACTGTGATTTAAAATAAGATTATGATTAAAATAAGACTGTGATTTAAAATAAGTCAATGATTATAATAACACTGTGATTTAAAATAATGCCCTTATTCATTAAAAACGAGTGAGATTAATATAGGTTTTACAAGTGTTTTGTTTCTTTTCTACATTTGCAAAATGAAAGAGAAGATTCCGATTTTAAGACCATTTTAACTAAAATAGGTTTAATCAGCATTTATGAATAAGTGTGTTAGGTTGTAATTAAAATACGACTGTGATTAAAATAAGCCAAACAAATATTATCATTTATTACAAAACCTACTCTTTTATTTCACTTACCTTAGAGTAATCGCCAATTTTTCCACTGGAGCTATGGGGATGCGACGTATGCTGGATCTTCGTAAAGAAAACTCTAACTTGCACAGTAATTCGTCGAAACTGCTGGTTGATAGGCGAAAATATTTATAAAATTTATAACTATTTTCTCGTAAATCAGAGAAAGATGTTACGTGTTCGCCTCTCAGTAACCTTGTAGCGTTATAAGGATCAACACCTACTGTTCTTCGACGTTTTTGTTGCCTTTTTTTCCATAAAAAGTAAATAGCCAGTACTCTAACCGCATTGCCGTTCATTTTGTATCTGTTTGTACACGACTGTCTCACAGCAGCGAAACGCGCCGTACTAATGTCGTTTTATGGTGCACCGCTGTTCAAACGCGCGCTGTCCAACAGCGCGCTGTCCAACGGCGCGTCTAGCGGCGTGACTGTAAAACCAGCCTCAGAAAGTGAGTGGTTCATACTTTGTAACCTCAATTTATTGTATTGATGGAACGTGTGCTTGAAGAATTAAATTAGTTGACCAAACTTAAGTGTGTTTTACTTCAGTCAGCTTCATGTGAGTTAATCCCTGCAATTGTCTCAAGCTACTTACTACCAAAGAGTTAGCCGGTTGGGTAAGGAAAAGCTGCCTTACACTATTAAATTAAAGTTTTAATTAATATAAGTGACTGAGATTCCCAAACTTGGGTAAGTTATGCACAATTTTGTATTAAGATGTCTAACGGCCGTTACCTACCTATTTTTATTGTATTACCTTGTATTAATTTTAAGGTACGCGCCCGTCTGAATATCGTAGCTTATTCCTATCCTGTGTGTAACGCTTTGCCTTTCTTTCACTATGTACTTCTTAGTGTAATGCTTGTAACCGCCTCTGCTAGCGAACATGTACATTATCAATTTAGATTCACGCCTAGAATTCTTCCCGCCTTTATAAGCCCTAATTTGCCAATCTAGTTCTTGCCATGCATACCTAGCGTTTCCCGTGCACCCCTTATACCGACAGCTTACTGATGTGACCTTTGTCCCTAGGAATTACGTCACGGTTTTACTGACCGACACCGTATACTGGATCTGTCGCCTACATCACCTGCGTGGAGTGGCCGAGCTACGGGGACTACGCCTGGAGGACGGGAGCTCGCCAGGGAAGTGTGGAAGGCTAGACAAGTGCGCAAGACCTAGGCAGAACCTTAATTTTTTTTAATATACCCACATATTTTGTTAATTCTAAACTTAGTTTTATTCTTTTGTACACGTCCTATATACGTGACAATGGCGCCCAAAAACGTGGTTTAAGGTCTTTCGTACTTGCTTTGGTCATTTTAGTGGTTCTATGCGGTGGTGGTTTTCCTGGTAGTGTTGGTCTGTTTCTCCTAAATTTTTCAAACCTTAAGTAACTTAGGTATTTAAATGTAATTACATAAACTTTTATAGTTTAATAACCGTAACTTCTATCATCATTCATTGTAGTTATAAAATTTTAAATTTCTTTGAATCAGAGTAACTTAGTGTGTTTCACCTGACTTCACCTGTTCATTATTTTATGTTTAGCTCTTTCGTGTTTTTGATCTTTCAATAAATTGTAACAGAGCGGATTTTGCTTGGCTTTTGTGTGTAAATAATTGTGCATAGCCTGCCCAGTTGATTATCACTACCTACATATAATTTTAAATATTTCAATATGGCAAATCCAATTAAATATCTGCTGCTCCAAAAGTCTGAGCTGATGTATGAAGTGGCTATCCGGGGAGAACTTCCTTCTGACAGCGTTGCTGTATTAAGACGTCAAGTCACTAAATTAACACAATTATATTCGTCCGATGACATAGTAGATTCGGTTTATCAGTTTTTAGAGGATAGCAAAGGCTCTCAAGAGACGCTAGAGAAAGTCAAGACTAATCTTGATGCCTTAAAACTTTATTTTGATGAACCTCTTTTTAACAGGACTAAATCAATGTTACACCATTTATACTATAGGCTTCAACGTATTGAAACACCGCAGGCGGTAGATGATTTAGCCAAATTAAATAAATTAAAGAAAAGTTACGAAGGGTATTATGAAATACTTTTGAGCCTTGATAAGTCAAAGGTCAAGGACCAGGAACAGGCCGCGTCTTCAGTTACTTCGGAGGAGGAATTGCCTAATAAATCTAATTTAGCCGGGATGAATATCGCCGTTTCATGTGATCGCGGGCTAGTAGGAGAACTGAATAAATTAAAGTATGACGGCAAATCTTGTGTCAGATCGTTTATACAAAAGGTTGAAGAATTCCGTATGTCCAAAAATATAAACGAAAATAAAATACTAAGTTCTGCCACTGATATTTTCACTGGTGACGCACTTCACTGGTACCGTAACATCAGGGGCAGTGTCGGTAGTTGGAACGAAGTACTGACTGCGTTGAAGGATGATTTTGATGTTCCCGACTACGACTATCGCATGGCCTCAGAAATACGTCAGCGTACACAGGGCGAGGAAGAGAACATTACGATTTATTTATCTATAATGCAAGGCATGTTTTCTAGGCTAAGTCAACCCTTAAAGGAAGACGAAAAACTTGAAATTATATTACATAATATTCGTCCTTCCTACTCTAATATTATAGCTGCTAGCCCTAATATTAAATCACTTGAAGATTTAAAATTAATTTGTAAAAACTACGAACGTATTAAGGTTCGTTCAGAATTCTTCAAGGAACCACCTTCAGTTTCAGTAAATACTTTAGCTCCAGAATTTGGCTACCAGACTTCAAAGCGTAAGTCGACGACTAGTAGCCAAGGTAATTTTTACGCTCGTAAGTATGAAGGTGCTCACCAGCAGGGGTCGCACAAGGTCTCCGAAATTCAGGCTTCTGAGGCCGAAACATCGGCTATATCCAAAGTTCCTTACTGTCACCGTTGCCGCGTTAACACGCATTCTATGAGAGACTGCACGGCTGAGCGCAAAGTTTTTTGTTTTAAGTGTGGCATGAAGGAAGTTCGTACACCGGAGTGTCCAAACTGCAAACCAAAAAACTAAAAACTGAGAATTGTAGGACGCATGCGGTTACTCATACAGATAGCTCGGACTGGAATGATTGGCTCATGTTTGTTAAAAACTTCTTTTCTAGGAAAGATATTTCTACAATTTTCAATGTCAAACCGAGTAACGACCCAAGGCCTTATGCAAAAGTGGCAATCAATAAAGATTTATTTTTATATGGTTTGTTGGATTCTGGTTCCGCCGTCACTATCCTAGGTAAGAATTCTCATGAACTGTTGATAAATCTAGGTTTGATTTTATGCAACGATGAGAGGATAACTGTTACTGCAGCAGGAGGTCAGAGGATAACATCCCTTGGTTATATTCTTCTACCCTTGACCTTCGAAAACAGGTTTTCTATTATCAAGGCGCATGTTATACCAGCGATCGAAACCGTTTTAATCCTAGGAATCGATTTTTGGAACATTTTTAACCTGTGCCCTAAGTATTTATCAGAGGAAGAAAACTTATTCTTAACCGACCCCGGGCTCTTGGAAATTTCTACACCATCTTCTCAGCACCTATGTGGCTATGACGTATTGAACCCTTCTCAAAAACTATTAGCTGACAGCGTGGTAGATCTTTTCAAAGACATTTCGTACACAGAGAGAGGTTTAGGTCGTACTAATGTCATTAAACATCGTATAGATACTGGTAATGCTGAACCAATCCGTCAGCGATATTACCGCATGTCACCAGAAAAGCAACGAATTGTTGCTGAACAGGTTGATGAGATGTTGGCGCTAGATGTTATTGAACCATGTGAGAGTCCATGGTCTTCTCCAGTACTAGTCGTGGGCAAGAAGGATGGAAAGCCTCGCTTCTGCTTAGACAGCCGTAAATTGAACGCAGTAACAAAGAAAGACGCATATAAGCTGCCATATGTGTCTGAAATTTTAGATAATCTGAAGGATGCGCGTTATCTTTCCAGCATAGATTTGTCTAAAGCATTTTGGCAGATATTAATCGACGAAAAGGACAGAGAGAAGACTGCCTTTTATGTTCCTGGTCGAGGAACTTTTATGTTTAAGGTCACAGCTTTTGGACTTACCAATGCTCCTGCTACGCAACAGAGACTTGTCGATCTTTTATTCGGGCCAGAATTTGAACTCAAAGTCTTTGCATACTTAGATGATGTAATTATTATAAGCAAAACTTTAGAGGAACACGTAGAACTGCTTCAGAAAGTTTACCAAAAACTACAATCGGCTAATCTCACTGTCAATCTAGATAAGTGTCACTTTTTCCGAAGTCAGCTACGGTATCTTGGCTACATAGTGGATGCTCATGGCTTAAGGACTGACCCAGATAAGGTCAAAGCCATATTAGACTTTCCCACTCCTGTCAATAGAAAGGAGGTTAAGCGTTTTTTGGGTACCGCGTCGTGGTATAGGCGTTTTATCCCACAATTCAGTACTGTAGCAGGTCCTTTAAATGAACTAACTTCTAATAAAAAGAACGCCCCTGCATTTCAGTGGACCCCAGAGGCTGACAAGGCTTTCCTAGAATTAAAGACTAAACTAGTTCAAGCACCTGTCCTTGCTTGCCCTGACTTTAACCTTCCTTTTGAAGTGCACACTGACGCTAGTAATTACGCTATCGGTGCGATGTTGGCTCAAACAATTGATGGTGTGGAACATCCAATTGCGTACATGAGCCGTTCTTTAAGTAAACCGGAGAGAAACTACAGCACAACAGAACGGGAGGCACTTGCAGTTCTTACTGCTCTAGAATACTGGCGCTGTTACCTTGAGACCGACAAAACCTTTTTAGTCTATACGGACCATTCTTCTCTTAAGTGGTTTATGTCTCTCACTAATCCAACCGGTCGGCTAGCAAGGTGGGGAGTTCGCCTTTCTTCTTTCAATTTTGAAATAAGACACCGCCGTGGTAAAGATAATGTTGTCCCAGACGCCCTATCTAGAAGTGTTCCAGTTGAGGCAATTTCAAACGCTGATGTTTCCACTGCTCCAGTACCTGATACTCAGGATTCTTGGTACCTGAAGATCTACCAGGGTTGTCAGGCTAATCCTATAAATTTCCCAAACTACAAGGTGGAGAATAATGTATTATACAGGTACATGAAGACTAAGGTTGACCTTACGGTTGAGTTTGCTTGGAAGAAGGTTATTCCAAAAGAACAACAAGAACATATTTTAATTGAGTGCCACTCTCAACCTATTTCCGGTCATTTCGGCGTGTTTAAGACATATAAGCGCTTAACTCTTCGTTTTTATTGGCCCGGTATGTATTCTAGCGTAGTTCAATTCATCTCAAATTGTGAAACATGTTTAGCTCATAAACATTCTACCCATGGTGTCTCTGGAAAAATGGGTAGGCCTAAAGACGTTTCTCGTCCCTTCCAAGTTCTATCAATTGACTTGGTTGGTCCGTTGCCTTCTTCCCGGAAACAAAATCAGTTTATTTTCGTTGTGACTTGCTGCTTTTCCAAATATTGCCTTCTTTTCCCACTTCGTCGAGCTACCTCGAATTTGATAGTTAAACATCTTGAGAACGATGTCCTTCTCGTTCACGGAATTCCACAAACTATTATTCTTGATAATGGAAGTCAGTTTATTAGCCGAGATTTAGATAAACTTTTCAAAAAATACAAAATTCCCAACATACATTTCACCCCGAAGTACACTCCACAAATTAATACAGTAGAAAGATACAACAAAACAATAATAACTGCTGTTTCAAGTTTCGTAGATGGGGATCATAGATCTTGGGACTTAAACCTTCCACAAATCCAATTCGCAATTAATAATTCAGTTAATGAAAGCACTGGGTATACTCCATCCTTCTTGGTACACGGAAGAGAGTTAGTCGTTTGTGGTTCTCATTACCTCGAATATCCAGATCCAACAGACCTAATATTTCTACCACGTGATGCTTATGCTGCAAACCTGGGCCAATTATCGCCAATATTCGACAAAGTGCAGGTTGCTTTGTGGGAAGCTCATGTAAAGAATACACAGCATTACAACTTGCGCCGAAAACATGCAGAGTTCAATGTGGCCGATATCGTTTGGAAGCGTTGCTACTTCCAGAGCGATAAAGATGCTCATTTTAGTAAAAAGTTGGCTCCTAAATTTCAAAAATGCCGCGTAAAGGTCAAACGATCACCATTAGTTTACGTCTTGGAAGACATGAATAGTCGCGATCTTGGCGTCTGGCATATCAAGGATCTCAAGCTTAGGATATACCCGTCGTAAGCTAAACTTTCGTTCCTATCAAAATATCTCTTTGCGGATTTCAATAAGTTGAAATCCTTTTTCTGGGGAGAGGGGTAATGTAACATAGTGTACATAACACTGTACATTACTACTACAACTATAAATATTAAATAAAAAAAAACACAACTTAACTTAAAAAACAAACAATTTGAAAATATAACTTACTAAGTAAATAATATAAATAAAACTACTAAAAATAACAAATCAACTATTTACAACTATTAGATACTTAACTATACATACATAACTATAAAACTAAAATTGTACCGAGGTTGTAGTAGTGTAACAAACAAGTGATGCGGACAACCGCATTATTTTAAATATACGGAGTAACAGGTTCCTCGTCGCGCCCGCCACCGGCCGGGAGGTGCGCCGGCGCGAGCGCGAGCGAGACGACACCACGCACAGTCCGCAGCCAAACCTCTTGAGGCACGGACGCTGTCGCTCTGACTAATTTTTAAATCTTGATACCGTCATTGTAAAAAACGGAATAAATTACATTTCAATATTTTATATCTATCTAAAACTGGATTGCTTCTCCATACTATTAAATTAAAGTTTTAATTAATATAAGTGACTGAGATTCCCAAACTTGGGTAAGTTATGCACAATTTTGTATTAAGATGTCTAACGGCCGTTACCTACCTATTTTTATTGTATTACCTTGTATTAATTTTAAGGTACGCGCCCGTCTGAATATCGTAGCTTATTCCTATCCTGTGTGTAACGCTTTGCCTTTCTTTCACTATGTACTTCTTAGTGTAATGCTTGTAACCGCCTCTGCTAGCGAACATGTACATTATCAATTTAGATTCACGCCTAGAATTCTTCCCGCCTTTATAAGCCCTAATTTGCCAATCTAGTTCTTGCCATGCATACCTAGCGTTTCCCGTGCACCCCTTATACCGACAGCTTACTGATGTGACCTTTGTCCCTAGGAATTACGTCACGGTTTTACTGACCGACACCGTATACTGGATCTGTCGCCTACATCACCTGCGTGGAGTGGCCGAGCTACGGGGACTACGCCTGGAGGACGGGAGCTCGCCAGGGAAGTGTGGAAGGCTAGACAAGTGCGCAAGACCTAGGCAGAACCTTAATTTTTTTTAATATACCCACATATTTTGTTAATTCTAAACCTAGTTTTATTCTTTTGTACACGTCCTATATACGTGACACTATAAGCCTCTCCTCTTTCTTCCTGAAGACACTGGAGAGGCTGGGGGACAGGAAGATAAGAAACCAGATTTCGATACAAAAACCTCTGCATCCCAACCAACACGCCTACTGTGCAGGCAAATCAACTGAATCAGCGCTCCACAGCGTAGTCTCACGCGTAGGAAATGCTCTCAAAAACAAGAACTCAACCCTAGGTGCCTTCATTGATATCGAAGGTGCTTTCGACAAAACTAACTTCACTAGCATCGGTCAGGCATTCAACACGCACGGTGTTGCGCCGACGCTTGTAGAATGGATTAACAACATGCTAAAAAACCGAGCTATTCAATTTACTGTGAACACTACCACACGAGGTATCGTGAGTAGGGGCTGCCCACAAGGTGGGGTGCTGTCACCACCTCTGTGGAATCTAGTCGTTAATGAGCTCATTGCAGAGCTCAACGCCAGCAGTCTTTACTCAGTAGGATACGCAGATGACATAGCAATTCTAATCTCGGGGAAATTTGAGGGCATCTTATGTGATCTCATGAGAAAGGCCTTCAAAATAATCGAGAGCTGGTGCACAAAGCACGAACTGTCGGTTAACCCCTTAAAAACGGAACTAATAATGTTCACTAACAAACGAAGTTTGGGACTGCATAGGCTTCCAAAACTTTTCAACACAGAATTAACACTTAAAGAGGAGGTCAAGTACTTGGGGGTAATTCTTGATAGCAAATTGCTCTGGAACAAGCATCTTGACTACAAACTCAACAAAAGCACAATCGCACTCTACCAGTGTAAAAAAATGTTAGGAAAAACATGGGGGCTGTCTCCAAGGATTACTCTGTGGCTATACACAGCGATAATCAGGCCAATGTTAGCTTATGGCGCTCTGGTTTGGTGGACGAGAACAGAACTCTCGACCACCATCACCCGACTCCAAAGGTTCCAGCGACAGGCCTGTTCAGCTATCACCGGCTGCATGAGAACCACTCCAACAGCAGCCATGGAGATAGCCCTACATATAACTCCCCTGGACCTGTACATACAGCAAGAGGCGGCGCTAGCTTATATCAGGCTAATGCATCTAGGTATATGGGGCAAAAACCTCACAAGTCCACACGCTAAAATCCTGGACCGGGCGATTCAGTATCAATCTCTCATCGCTGCTCCGTGTGATAGAATACAAAAACAACCTATGTTCAGCAAAAACTATAACATACAAACAATAGAGGAAGAAAGGGATCTGTCAGGAGCCAATGAAGTGCGAATCTACACAGATGGCTCAAAAACTAATAACGGTTCAGGTGCTGGCGTACACTCCCGTGACCTCAACATTAACTTTCACATACCGCTAGGCACACATAGTTCGATATTTCAATGTGAATGTGTCGCCTTAACACAAGCCGCAAAAACCGTAAAGCGTTTAGGTATCCAGAACTACGGAATCAGATTCCTATCTGATAGTCTGGCTGTGCTCAAAGCTTTAGAAAACAAATTAACTAACAACAAATTAATCTTTGAATGCCACCTCGCCCTGGAGAGTATATCAAAATCCAATCGAATCACCCTCCAGTGGATTAAGGGGCACAGTGGATCCCTAGGCAATGACGCCGCTGATGAACTTGCGAAAAGGGGCTCCGAGATGTTAGTGCTAGGCCCGTACCCACTTATACCATTGCCCTTCTCGCAATTTCGTGCGTGGATTCGTCAAAGATTAACAGAACTACACAATAACAGATGGTCACGGGCTACAGACTGTAGACAGTCAAAAATGGCTTTGCCGGAAGTACACCCGCGTCTCACTAAAAAATTACTCAGCCTGAGTAGAAATAACCTCAAAATAATTATAGGGACGGACAATAACGGGCCACACCCCTCTTAACAAACATTTATTCAACATAGGTGTCACGGACAGCCCAATTTGCAGGGGGTGTTTTAACGCCGAAGAAACAGCCGCCCACGTAATCCTGGAATACGAGGCCGTGGCTTCTCAACGCGAAGAAACCCTCGGAACAGTGAGGTCGCTCCGTGAAGCCTGTGAAGCTCCCAGGAAGCTTCTGTGCTTTTGGGCGGAGCTGGGCTGGCTATGTTAGCCAGTACCCACACGCACAACGGACCAAATGAGAGTCTAAGTGCGGAAAAGGGAGTCCCTACTACTACTACTACTAGGTAGTTATTGTTAATTAAGTATTTTATATTATGTAAATATTAACAGGTAAATTAATTAAATATTTATGAGCAGGATAAAAATAAAATATTGACAGAGAAACAAAATACAACACAAGAAAAGTCAGATGCTCCAGTATATAAGTCAAATTCATTTAAGACTGAAACAAACTCAAATCTATGTTTTATTTGTGTGAAACCAGGCCATATGAAACGTGAATGTTGGTACAATCGAGGACACCAAAATAGAAGTACAAATTATAATAGAGGAAGAGGAAAAAGTCATTCAACTCATCGATTACCTGGTCGTGGATTCAATAATCGTGGTCGAGGCAGAAACTTTAATTAAAATGCATCAAATACAAAGAATGAACAAAGTAATTTCCATACCTCAGTTATTGAAAGCAACATTACATCAAGTTCGAGTGCAATAAGTCAAGTAAGAATTAAATTACATGGTTATTGGACAGTGGATGCACTGACCACATTATAAATAGTGATGAGCACTTCGAAAAGTCAGTTATATTGAAGAATCCAGTTAATGTCAAAGTTGGTGATGGCAGAATGCTAGAAGCTACAAAGGTTGGTGATATCAAACTATATTTTCCTGTTTATGGTTCAAGATCATATGTAAATATGAGAAATGTGTTTTATGTAAAAGAAATAAAGGCAAATTTATTATTTTTTTCGAAGATTTCGCTATATGGAAGTTTAGAATTGGAAGCATCTTAAAAGAAAATGATTGTTTAAAGGCTATAGAAAGTACATCATTTGCGGGCAATCCTGAGAACAAGAAATAAGAAGCGCGCGCGCAAAGTCTAATCATTAATGGCGTGGCTGACAGCCATATTGACTACATATCGGAGGAGAACACAGCCTACAACATGATGGCGAAATTGGAGCAACAATTCATGAAGAAAGGGACTGGAAGCAAGCTGTTTTTGAGGCGGCAATAAATCGATATTAAATATAAGGAAGGCGTCCCTTCCTTATATTTAATATCGATTAATTGCCGCTAGCAGCCCTATGGCGCAACATTTTTCAACGGTTTCGAGAATCTTCGAGCAGCTCCGGGTTGTCTATGCCAGACTCCTATGAAATAATTGTAACTGCAATAGAAAGCTTACCTCTTCTAACCGTAGACATAGTTAAAGACAGATTACTTGGAGAAGAAGAGAAAAGAATCAAACATGTGGGACACTCAACGGAGCATCATAGAAATAGTTTTCTATGTTATTTATGCGGTAAAGAAGGTCACAAAAAGTGCCAATGCCGAGCTAGATACAGAGAATGCAGGTATAGGACAACCTTATCAGGGACCAGTTCGAGGACGAGGTCAAGGACGAGGCGCTCAAGCTAACCAGAGAGCAGGATTTGGTAATAGAGGATTTTCCCCAAGACCGGGTCGTGGATTTCCAAGTAGGCAAGGATTTCGAGGTAACGGAAGAGGACACTACGGGCAAGGACAGAACAACTCTTCAGGGAGAGATCATCATTCAATATGCGGCATCATCAGCCAGTGATCATGCGTTTTTAACCGGAAGTGAGAGGTATGATAGTGAAAATTGTAATAACATTGTATGGTGCATGGACTCAGGATCATCGGACCATCTTATAAATAATAAAAGTGTGTTTACAGACTATATTGAATTAATGAAACCTAAGGTGATTTCAGCAGCCAAAAATGGGGTTAGTTTGATGGCAATTGGTGTGGGTAACATAAAGGCGAGATGTTGTATTGGTAAACGATACATTGATTGTACTGTTAAAAATGTTTACTATGTTCCAGAATTGAGGAAAAACTTACTGTCAGTTTCAAAAATAGAATGACATGGTTATAGAGTTGAATTTTTTTACAAGTATAATCAGTTAACAATGATTGGAAATAGCAAGGATTCACTCTATACTATAAAAATGCAAATTCTTAAAAATGAATGTAATTTTACTAAAAATAATAATAATCAGCAGCTGTGGCACAGGAGGTTTGCTCACCTAAGTGTGAAAAACTTATCTTTGCTTGCGAGGAATGAAATGGTAATTGGTATTAATGACTTAAAATGTAATAATGATTGTTCGGGCGCTTTCGACGATCTACGGCCGGCGGCGCAGGCGACGGTTGGAGGAGGCGGGGGGCGCGGGCGCGCGGGTCGCGGTGCCTAGGGGCCCGCCACTTCACTACCGAGCTCCGACGAAGACACACGCGCATTTCACTTATTTTATTGTCACTTATATTATAGTACCTACATTACATCAGTTTATACAGTCCACTGATCTTTAATTTAAAGTGTCCTAGATAGGTCCCTACCAATGATAATCCTGTGTGTGAACCATGTTTATTAGGGAAAATGATTAAGACAACCTTTCAATCAACCTGGACATAGGGCGACTAGACCCCTCGAGTTAGTACATTGTGATGTGTGTGGACCGATCACCCCATCAACAGAAGAAGGATATAAATATTTTGTAACATTCATTGATGACTATACTCATTTCGTTTGGGTGTATCTGATTTATAACAAAAGTGAAGTTTTTGACAAGTTCAAACAGTACTATTTTTATGTAACCAACCATTTTAATACAAACATGTTGAAGTTCAGATCAGATAATGGCGGTGAATATGTGTCTAGGGAATTTCAGGAATTTTGTTACAGTAAAGGAATACAAATGCAGTATACGGTGCCTTATAATCCTCAGATGAACGGTGTAGCTGAACGGATGAACCGGACACTGATGGAGAAGGCAAAAACAGTTTTAATAGACTCACAACTTAGTAAAGAGTTTTGGGGACATGCAATATTGTTTTCAGCATATGTGACGAACAGATGCCCGACCGAAGGAAAAAGTCAAACACCATCAGAGCTATGGGAAGGCAAGAAACCTAATGTAACAAATATGAGAGTGTTTGGATGCACAGCATATAATCATGTACCAAATGAATTAAGGCAAAAGCTGGACAATTCAGGAAAGAAAATGTTTTTTATAGTAGTAGTATATTATTGGGCATTCTATACCACTATCGGCAAGTTGCTCGGCGAGTGCGCCTCGCTGCCGATAGTGGTATAGAATGCCCAATAATTGATAATCTACTCGCCTCTCCACTCGACCGAGACAGTACATTGTACTGAGAACTTGATTTGGAACGATAATTCGAGCAAATCGATACTCGACTCGCCACTCAACTCGACCGATACACTCGAACGAGACAGTTCATTTTGTCGCGTACTGGATGAGCTTTACTCGACCATTGACTAGTAACTTACTCCTTACCACTATATTCCATACGTCTGACCAGTATGCGGCGTTTCGGAGAACGATGAACTGTCAACTATCAACTCGACTCTCCGTTTACTTACTGCACTCGACCGATCACTCGAGTTTGTATTCGCTGTTAACAGAATGTCGAGCGAGAGTGATGGTGCCCGATGATTGTAACAAACCAAAGCTTGTGACTAAAGCGTTAACGGGTTGTTACTGTAAATAATAAACAACTGTAACTTAGGTACTTGGTTTAATTATCATAAAATGTTGGTTTGTCTGGAAACAAAATATCAGCCGCACGCACGAGCTCTTGTAGTTTTCGCCACTGAGGAGAGTCCGCGTCGGTCTGGAACTTGATTCGGACGAGCGCTTTCTTCCACAGCTCGGCGGAGTCGGTGAGGCGAGCGTCGTCAGCCTTGTACACCTTGCAGTCGATGTAGTACTCTCCGTCGGTGCTCGTTGCTCGGCGCTCACAGCCGCTGGCTACGCGGTTCACAAAGAATGAAGTTAGGTGATCCGATGAATGTTCTTTGTGTGGGATGTCGCGGTTTTTACTGATGCCGAATATGTCCATGCCAGTGTTGGTTTTTTTACTGAAATAATAACGAAAACTGTTATTAGTTAATGTTTACAACGAGAGATGCAGGGGCAAACAAAAGAAAAAAAAATAACAACGGTGTGTAAGCAGCGCACACAATCGCATAATATTTTATGAACGACACCACGGATATTTCTGTAGAAAATATTACAAGTGACTAATCAGCGAATGGAATACTTATGCAAATTGCACTATTATAATTCAATTAGTGAAAACGTACTACTTTACTATTTTAATTTAATCAGAACTAGGAGATAATAAATTCAAAATATTATTCACCTGCTACGAGTTACGGTTGTTGTTTGTGACTGCATCTTGCGTTTCCCATTGCTGTCTGCAGACGGTTTGCGACTGGCCTTCACTTTGTGTCCAGTGATCGATGCTTGCGAGTAATCACACTCAGAGTCTGACCTGAAATAAAGATAGAGGAAATGTAGTCACACAATTATTATTAATTAATCCAATGGAGTAATGTCCATTGCGCTGGGCATACTATAGGACACAAGTGTTCGGGCAAACACTGGTTCTCTAATATTTAAATGGGATAGCACTGAGACTGAGCTAACTATGTACAGATCGGGTGATCTGTGAAGTAACGCGCTCACAAACAAATATATGTAGTTATAAATGACAGGCTAATCACAAGTGTGATCCATGAAAACGAACAGACTATTTTATCAGACTTACATTATTTTCCGATCAGAAGTTCCACTCGGTTTGATGACTTGGCTGGTGATGACAGCAGCGGATGGCTATCGACAATGCCGTCACTGATATTGTAGGCGACACGGAGTGTTTGTAGACCGATTATACAAGAGCACTTCGTTGCACTTGCAGACTGCGAAAACTTTGTACCGAACAGAAAAACTTGTGGCTTATAAGTTAAAATCGAATTATAAGTTAGGAATGTTAAATCCACTACAATCAATCCGGGATTGCTTTGTTAAAGTAACTTTTTCTATAGTCGTATTATACGCGTAGGTAAAATGAAGACGAAGGAAAATTTTATACTGTATCGAATGTCGATGCAGCGAAATAAGCTAGGGCTGACCAAACGATAGCGTGAACGGAATCGCCACAAACCAGATAGATTTTATTATTTTAAAGAAGTAAATAAATGTTTCCAAGGTAATTATTTCATCATCTACATTTAGGTTTCGTGTAGAAAAAATGAACTTACTGCCGTCTACCGCGTACTTCTCTAGATTTCCTAAAATAAATAGATAATATAATTCCTGTAACTACGGTAACGGGCATGACGAAACCATGAACGTTATATGATATCGTCATCGTCATGTCGTCTATCGACATACTATGATATATTTTAATCGATTAAGTGCATTGTGTGAAATTTGTATATTTGAATGCCTACCAAGTTGTTACCAACCCTAACCAAAATAGCTGATTATTGTGATTGCGAAATAAATAATTATGTTTAGCACACATGTAACAATTAGGCAATAACAACTTTTATGATGAAATATTTTTCTGCTTTGTAGACAAAAAAGAAAACAAAAAAAAATCCCTAAAATATTATTTATTACCTCAAAGTCTCTCGGAGCGAGCACCTTTCTAAACTGTTACAGTACAATCAAGTTAATTATTATAAATAAATATTTAATTGATCTCACACCAGAAACAACAACAATTTCAGCTACTGGAGCAACTGTGTTCGTTATATCGGGGTGCTGAAATATACATACATATTTGGATCACGCAAATACATAATCTTATGTATGAATCATTTCATATTGTGCAGGTAATTATCAAATATAACACAACAATAATACGATAACTATTTAGAACATTACAATAATTATGACTATTTTTCATTCTAGAATTTACAGCTTTTTACCTAATTCTTCATCGGTACCAATAAACCATTTTTTTTTAGTTTCAGATACATTCTGCCTAAACATAATATTAATTACTGACTTGCCTGTGAAGAATTATTAAATTACTTGAAGTATATCTACATATTTGGACCATGCAGATACACGTACTCTTATGTATACATAGTTTCATATTTTGCAGGTAATTATGAAATATATTTTTCTTCCCAGAATATACCATTATCTTACCTAATCAGATTATGTACCTAATGCATCCATTTTTTTTTTTTTTTTATTATTTCAGATACATCCTGCCTAAACATAATTACCGACTTGCCTGTGAAAAATTACACAAGGATCTTGAAATCAGCGTAAAATTGTCCTGACCAAGTTGTACTAATTATATAAAATATTTTGTCTGGTATACCTAAGACGGTGAATATTAGTTGTAAGTATTATCTAATCCAAATTTATTGAACTAATAATTTCAAGTGTTCTTTGATTTCAAACAATAATATAATGCCTCACTGCTCTGATTGTAAAGTATTTGTAGACAATCGTCGATGGTCTGGTCATTTACGTAGCAATGTACATAAAAACAATAGTTCTACCCCTATGTATGATAATGTTGCAATTATTAATTCTTCTTTTAAAGAACGAATCAAAAGTTACAAAATCATAGCGACAGGTGAACAAATACATAGTTTTCCTGAGGTGTTTCTCAAAAGTATTAGTACACAAGTCAAACATTTAATAGACAATTCAATAGAGAAACACACCTCTGTCAAAATAAATTTTGAACTGTTTGCTTCGTTTCTTATGTATAAAAATTATCAACAAGAAATAAAATCATTCCGTACAAACAACATTATTACACATTTTAATTACGATTTTGATTCTATTTATAAACTAACTATTGATTTACTACTAAAAAAAAATTGAAGAATTTGAGGAAAGGGATAGTGGTTGGACTTTTTTATGCAATTCACATTTAGAATTAAATATTAATAAATATCAACCTCTCAGCGGATCTAAATTTTTAACTTTGCCGAAATTCATAAAAAGTAAAAGAGCTTGTTTGAATATTCGGAACAATGATGAGTATTGCTTTTTGTGGTGTGTTGTGGCGGCATTGTACCCCACAAATAGACATCCCGATAGGATTTCGTCTTATCCCCGCTTTCAGGATGTTTTGAATGTTAATAATTTGACATTTCCAATCACATTTTCGGACATAGCTATCTTTGAGAAAAATAATCCTTCTGTTAATATATATGTGTATGGTTTAAAAAACGAGAAGACAATTATTGGACCGCTTTATAAAACGTTGAATAATAAGTCTAATAAAAGTATCCATCTACTGTTTATAGAAAACAATAATAATTCTCATTACTGTCTTATCAAAGATTTATCTCGTTTAGTTAGAAATCAGATGACCAAACATCATGGTAAACTATATTTCTGTGAAACTTGTTTATTGTTTTTTCCATCGCTTAGTCAAATTGAATCCCACTTGTGTGGGGGGATCGTCACAGTTTTACCAGAACAAGGTTCATTTTTAAAATTTAAAAATTATGATAGGAAACAAAACATTCCATTCGTCATATACGCTGATTTCGAAACGTTACTTGAACCCATTTCCGGCGATGATTTCAACACCGCTAATACGTCATACTCTAAACGCCACGTGCCGGCTGCATTCGCTTACAATGTCGTGTCATCAAATAAAAATGATAGCGTTGAAGGCTATAGAAGTTATCGCGGCAATGATTGTGTTTCAAAATTTATAAATTTTCTTACTGAGGATGTAAAACAAATACATCAGATTATATCCAAAAGCGAGCCTATGATATTCACTGATGACAATTCTCTAGAGTTCAAACGTGCCGTTAGGTGTCATATTTGCGACAATTTACTCTTGACCGATAAAGTAAGAGATCATTGTCATATTACAGGCCTGTATCGAGGTGCAGCACATCGACACTGTAATTTGCAACATAAAGTACCAAAATTTATACCAATATTTTTTCACAATTTATCCGGGTACGATTGTCATTTATTTATAAAAAAGTTAGGCGAAATTCCAGGCCCAATTAAAATAATCCCTAAGACTAAAGAAAAATACGTCGCATTTACCAAATTTATTCCTATTGCTGATAATGAGTTTATTTGTATAAGATTTTTAGATTCATTCAACTTTTTAGGGACAAGTTTAGACAAGCTCGCTAAAACATTGCAGGTGGAAGATTTTGTTAATCTTCGATTTCATTTTTCTAAAGACAGACAGTTTAATTTATTGACAAGAAAAGGTATATATCCTTATGATTACATGACCAATTGGAAATGTTACGATCAAAAATCATTGCCGTCTAAGGGTAATTTTTATAATTATTTGACTAACGAAGACATTACAGATGAGGATTATAATCACGCACAGGCTGTTTGGGCTGAATTCAATATTAATAACCTCGGCGAGTATACGGATCTATACTTAAAAACGGATGTGCTTTTGTTAACAGACATATTTCAAAATTTTCGGAAAACCTGTAAACAATATTACAGTCTTGACCCAGCGTTTTACATTACTGCACCTAGTTTATCATTCGATGCAATGTTGCTAAAAACGGGCGTTCAGTTAGAACTCGTGTCGGACTTAGCTATCATCAGAATGATACAAAGCGGTATACGCGGCGGTTTGTGCATGTGTTCCCATCGGCATGCTAGAGCCAATCACAAATACATGCCTGAATATAATCCATCACAACCTGAGAGTTTCATAGTATATTTAGATTGTAATAATCTTTACGGTTTTAGCATGTGTCAGTATTTACCATACTCTAGTTTCAGATTTTTAAGTGATAACGAATTAGCAAATTTTAATGTTACCACTATAGAGGATAACGCAAACTGGGGCTTCATATTAGAAGTCGATCTATTGTATCCCGAGCATTTACATAATGACCATAATGACTTACCATTTTGTCCCGAAAAATGTGTACCCCCGGGAGGTAAAACAAAGAAATTAATAGCAAATTTGTATAATAAGTACAACTACGTGATTCACTACGTTCATTTAAAAAAATGTTTAGAACATGGTTTAATATTACGTAAAATTCATAGAGCAATTACTTTTAGACAGAGTCCATATTTAAAACAGTACATAGAGTTAAATACTCAATTAAGACAGAAAGCAAAAAGTTCCTTCGAACAAGACTTTTTTAAGTTATTAAATAACAGTGTTTTTGGAAAAACATTAGAAAATACTGAAAATAGAGTAACCGTACATTTAGTTAATCAATGGTGCGATCAGTCCAATCGAACTAAGAAATTTATATCCGCTGAGAAACTTATAGCCAACCCCTATTTCCACAGTGCATCTATTTTATCAGAAAATTTAGTTGCAATACAAATGAAACCTGATCAAATTATTTTAGATAAACCTATATACATAGGTTTCACTGTATTAGAACTTTCAAAAGCACACATGTATTACTTTCATTACAATATTGTAAAGCCTTTTTATAAAGATCGAGTGCAGCTATGTTACACAGATACCGATTCCTTTGTCTATAAAATATACACCAACGATTTTTACAATGATTTGAAATATAATTTTTTACAATATTTTGACAGCAGTAACTATGAAATCACAAATGATTTACAGATACCGCTAAAAAATAAAAAGGTTCCCGGTCTCTTTAAAGATGAAATGGGAGGAAAATATATTACTGATTTTGTTGGTTTGAGATCGAAACTTTACTCTCTATAAGAACCCCTAATAGTATCATTAAAAAAGCAAAAGGAGTAAAATCATGCGTGGTCAGGGATTTAAACTTATCAGACTATGAAACCATTTTATTTAATGGTGGAGTAATCCGGAGAAAAAATAATATGTTTAAATCAATAAAGCACGAAATATTTACTCGGACTGTCAACAAAGTTGCTTTATCTAGAAATGATGACAAACGATCGATATCTGTGGATCAAATAACAACCCGAGCCTGGGGGCATGCATTTATTTTTAAGAATGAATTACTTTGATCATAATTTTAAGTTAAGTGTTACCTACTCATAGTTTAGTTTTAGGAAATAATAAATGTTAATATTATACAAAAAATGAAATAAAGTGTGAATTATTATAATTATTGACTTGTTTTATTTCTGAAATCCTGTTTATTTCAAAATATCATTACACTTTTTTTTTTTTTTAAATCGGTAAACAAAGTTAACACTGATTGCAGTTATCTCACTATGCACCTAAAATACCATGCATCATAAGGTTGATTTTCGAATAACTAACGTTTTACGATTAAATAACATGCTTACAAGGCGTTGTTTGTCATTGTATAAGTGTTACCTACGTTGCAGTTCATTGGCCTTAGTCTTGAGACACAAACGCTTAGTTGACAATATTAGTATGACTTGTAATTATTTAGTTATTTTGTCATCATTTACGAAATATTATTCGGCGCGAACACCTGTTTAATATTTTTTTAACTTCCATCAAAAGTTATCATGTCGGTGAGTAAAATATTTTTAATTCGTTTTTTTATGATTGTTTTATAATTAGAGATTGTGTTCGCAGCTGTGTTGTGTTGCATTTTTCCAGAGCCTTTTGTCACTAATCTAAAGTAAATCTAGACTTTCTCGATTGAAAACCCAATTAAAACGCTATACTAGCGGAATAGTGGTATAAATTGTGTTTATATTTTGTTCCAGAATTCTGACACCGAGATTGTATTCAGCCAGTATGCTCAGGATCCTTACGAGGGATTCTCCGAGATGTTTCGCAGTGAACCCGGGCAAAGCAAACAAGTCACGAAAGATAAAAAACCAAAACAACGGTGCAGGGAAAAATCGATAAAGCAAAATCCTACAAAATCCTTCGTTATGAGTCGACTACATCGAAAAGGGATTAAGTTAATAAAAATTTCAGTGGTAGATCTGTGTAACAACAATCCTCAAACCATAGACAGTGATAGTGACAGTGAAAACGTTATTATAAACGCTCAATATATTGTTCAAGATCCCATCGACAGTGTTATGGACGAAACTGAGTCTTTAGTTAAGAAAATATCAAAATCTTTAATAGGTACTGACTTTTATTAACCGTTTTTGTAAAGTAGTTAATATTTGTATTTTCATTATGATGTTTTTATTTAATTTTGTATTAGGTTGTGTTATTTGTGGAGTAGCGTGGGGGTGTTTAACAAAATAAAAGCAAATTTACATTATTTTGATTTTTATTTAAAAACCTTAAAACCAATAATCTAAATACATTACACATATGAGTACATACATTTATACCCATTCTAAATATTTCCTTAAACAAAGCACATTTTTAAGAGCACAATGCTTTAGATGTTTATTACAATTAAAATTAGATCTTCCTTCACAGTATTTTTTATGCAAAACAGAGAAACTAAGACATTGTTCTGTACCAAGGTCTGATACTTTACAATTCACACACAGTTCCTTTATCGAATTCACCTTCTCCAAACCATTTACAATAATTTCCTTATTTTCTAGATATGGAACGATTATACGCCGAAATTCTCTATAGTCAATATATCCTTCATTCCAATAAATACCTCTATTTCTTTCCAACCATTTAACTTGTCTCTTTTCGTCACTTGTTAAGTATTTAAACAAGTATGGCGGTTTTATTAAAAATGTTTGCGTATAATCACGACTTGCAAAAGCTAATTCTTTTATTATAAAATTATTGTTCAGGTCTTTAAACCCTTGAACATCTAAAATAATAGTAGTCGGATTCATGATATTTTTCTCACAGTATTACTCAATGGCTTGTACTCAATTATGCAGTCGTTCAATATAAGACAGTATGCAGAAGTTTGATCTGGTATATCGGAATCACTCTCAATTTCCACTCTTACATCCACAATAGGACCTGTCTTTACATTATCAGCTTGTCTAGAGCAATCTATGACAAATAGCGGCGCCAAATCTTTGAATTGTTTCTCACTTAATAAGGGTTCCGAGCGACGTCCGTAATAAGACTGTTGAAATCTGATGTATTGCTCGTATAATAAAGCGATTCTGTTATTCGCGAAGCTGACATTTAGGTTTTCATACGGGAAGTAAGTTGAGTTTAAGTATACTCTAACGTCACGAACATGACAGTGATCGAACTGGGACATATCAGAACTTGAATTGTTTTTTCTATTTGTTTGTAGACCCATAATTATGTATCTTGGTTTCTCTATTTGTGAGGAAGTTTTGATAGACCAGGTATGTTTTGTAGTTTTAGGTAAAGCTGGATATTCGTACAGATCCCAATTTCTGAATATCATCTGGAGTGGTCGATCTTTTTCTAACAGTTTTAGCAAACTTATTTTTTCTTTGTCGGACACTTTAACATGCGGTACACGCCAGATGATTTTATTTATCTGAACGTCGTCTACAAATTCCCCGGTGTTAAGTTTCACAGCATTCAGATTAGTGTTACTTCGTAGCAATATTAGTTCGTGCCTACTATTTATCACGACTTTCTTGAAATCTTCTGCAAAACCGATAATGTTACAGAGGGGTATATAAGCAGAAAAACTACCCCCATTAATATTTTTTATTCCATCGATATTCCAGCCCCATGCATTGGCTATCTTTGATACACCTTCACTCATTGATATTAACGATTTCATGGTGGTAGTTATGCCAGCGTTTTTTATTCTATCAATTTCCACTCCATTCAGCTCATATCTTATATCGTGGAATAAGTAGAGTAGAGCATTATTCGTAAAATTAACACTAGTGGCTTTCTCTTTCATATCCTTTTTACTTACGACAACAGTTCCTTCCAAATACAAGGTACTAGCTGAGGGAAGTATATACAAGTCCTGTTGGTTAATAGGTATGCGGATTTCATCGTTTCTATTGAAACTAGTTACGTAGGGCTTGTAAGAATGAAATTCGATTCCTTCAACAGTGTTGTCATAAGTCGGAGCAGATAAAACGTCTAAGATATTCATTTTAGCAAACCGATCGCTTTGAGAAATGCCTTGTTTTCTTTAGTTAATTTAATTTTCTTCTTAGAGCGAGCTCTTATTTGGTTGGAAGCTTGAGCGGAACTGATATTTTTGATTTGTTGATGCATATATTTATTGTAGTCAATCATTTTTTTCTTCTGAGATGCAAATACAGCTGCACTTCTTCACCGCGCAAATTGATTAAGCGGTTATTTATATCTAACAGCCTGATATGTATACAGCTAATGTTGTTTTGGTTAATTGGAAAGTATATCGCGTTTTTCGGGATTTCTATAATTCTATATCCGGGAGGCACGTTGAGAGCAAATTCGTGGATAATGTGACTGGGTTCTCCGTTTGTGTACGAGCCGCTTACAATATCACATTCGATCCTGATCACTGTTGTAGGTAAAATGTTGACTGGAAAGTGCGATACATGCCATTTATTTGCTTTTAAGATCTGCTTATTAAACCCTAACAAATTCCTAAACGTACCTTCTTTATTAAAATTTATGTCTTTTGTACAATATACAGCAGCTTTTAAAGTATTGTTATTGCACTGTAGTTTGATTGATGCATCTTTCATTTCAGATTTTAAATAATCATTAATATCTTGCAATTCATAGGTGCCGTCAGGTATTTCAATAACTTCGTTAGAACCATAATAGAACTTATTATTCGTTTTGTCAATGTTTGGAATAGAATTAAATGTTGCGAAATGCAATAAGGCACACTCATACTGTTCATATAGTTGCAACGTGTTAGGATAGTAAGTAGATAAAGTTGACGAGTTTCCAGTTATCGATAATGTGAGTGACATCTTGCAAATGATTCAAATAAAAGAAAAGCATAAGTTTTATACGTTTTATTTCCAAAAATTCCATAGATATTCTAAACATAAGTGTCCACAATTTACAGTGTTGAATTTCTGATATCTTGTATAATTATAAAAAACATTACAATTCTTAAAATATCGCATTAATTCCATTGGAGGTTTTAAATCTCCAAAGCTATCAAAATATTCACAATAATTGCATACTTTTACATAAGCTACCCAATGCGTGCCTTCGTTCTTAGAGTCATCCAAGTTAACGACACCACATTCAACCCGTTTTGGCGTCCTTGGTAACTGATCCTTCATGTATACTCCTCGAAAGTGAGGGATGTTGCGTGCATACCTTTGGATGTCTATATTAGTGAGAGGACGATTAGGTAGCTTATTTTTCAGTTTTTTGAAGACTTAATGAATAAACCATTACCATTTTTATGTGACTTAATGTACAAGCCCTGACCTAACTTTAAAGACTCCATAGCCTTATTATGTCGTTGTGTTTCTCGCAAATTTTGCTGACCTGCTTTGTAATCGTTAACAGTTTTTGCAATACCAGCCGCACCACCAGCTAAAGTTCCTAAAGCTGATAAACCCGCAAAAATTGGGATTAAAGGTAGAATACCTCCAGTCTTTGGTAAGGGTATCACTCGCGGCACTCGAATTTTCTGAATGCATGGGATTATTTTTTTTGCTGCTGAGTAAGCAGCGTTAATTAAAGCTTTACTGTCCTTTGGATTCAGTTTCTTTATTTTTGCTTTTATTTTTGACACGAAACTTTTAAACGTTTTAATGCCAGAACCAGATTTCAGTTTGGCTTTCATAACTTTGCTCACTAACCATGAACTAAGTTTTTCACCTTTCCCAGCATCGCTCGATTTAAGTCTTTGTTTAGCCATATTTAGTAGTTGCAAATCAGCTTTGTGGCGATTGGGTAAGTCTGTATGGTTTGCATATGCAATGTCGTGATGCATACAAGCTTCGTCTAGCTTATTTACACCTCGGTCACCTCGTAATAAACGTTTCTGCAATTTAGTTCCGGGACCGCAATAATTGTAGCCGGGTAAATGAAGTTCGAACGGTAGATTATTAATTAAGGTATTAACAAGTTCACCTCCTTGCATTGTCTAATGTGTAATGAGAGAAATGATGCAAAAGTAATCGTTATATAATTATTTTAATCCACTATTGCAGTTTTCTCGATCCAACTATTTTCTTCGTTGTTTAGACCCAACCATTTCACAAACATTTTTGATCCTTTTCTTTTTAAAACCCTTTCTATCAAATAAATACCAGGATAGTAAGATTTCTGAAGTTCTTGCTCGTAAAAGGTTCCCATTATGGCTTGCTTTCGCTGATCTTGTATATGATATGTTACTGGTATGGTATGATTAATTTTTTTTATAGTAAATATTTCAGTTGACCAATTAGGTGTATAACCTTTTTCAAAATGGTGTTTGTATTTACTGATACGAACAAAGTCACCTACTTTGAACTTAGGTTTTCTACGGACGGATACATGATTTAAGGCTTTTTTAATATTTTCTTTTATAACAGACTCGCAAGATTTATTTACTTCAATTGGTTTAAATTTAATGGTACGATGTTTTGTGTTGTTATATATCTTTAACGTAACCTCTAACGGTATACCTAACCACATATAGTTTCCGTTCAGACTAAAATATTTATATATTTTATTTTTAAGAGTTTTAATCAGTCGCTCTACGATCGAAGCTTTTTTGGTAGAAAACGTTGAGTAATGGTTAACATTGTAAGTCTTCATAAGCGTTTGAAATGAGTTGTTATAAAATTCTGTTCCCATATCAGTTTGTAAATTAACCGGTTTGCGATTGCTGTTAATCAGTATTCGTTTAAATGCATGAGTAACATCAAGTTTATTTTTTGATTTTAATGGCTCTGCCCAAGCGTACTTTGAGAAGCAGTCAATCACCACTAAAATGTAATTATGACCTTTATTATATTTTCTTAGATTTTGCATGTCCATCAGATCAGCTTGCCACAAGTCATCGATCCCCTTTAGAATGACAGGACGTCTAACGAAATTTCTTCGTGCTGCTTTATGTATTTCATTAACAATTTGCTGTTTTGCCATTACGGAGTTTTTTGTAGTAATTTATCTACCTCTGCTTTGGTATAAAACTTATCTTCCAAATGAGTTGAAATCTCAGGTATCTTTGCTTTTAAAGTAGCCTGAACTGTGTCCTTTGTGTCTTTTATGATTTGAGAGCGCAATGAACCAATCATGTTATTAAATTCTTTTAACATATTAGCATTCAATCGATCTACATAATCCTTGTTCACGGTCAGGTTATTTAATTCTTTTAACATGTTAGCATTCAATCGATCTACATAATCCTTGTTCACAGCATCGCCTGCTTCTACTGGAGATCGGACTCCTCTTAATCTTGATGTTTTTAAATCAAAATCTCCGTTTTCTAATTTTAACAATGCGTTCTCATTAAACTCAAATAACTCTGATAAACGCATTCTTTTGTGAATGTAGTGTCCGAATTTGTCTACGTTCATATTTAAGGTGTATTGTATCGAGAAGCTGATAATAAAATAAACACATTTTAAAATATTTATTTATTTATAACTTTACTTTTACGCAATTCTTCAATGATAGATATAATTTCATTATCTAATCCTGTGTTACCAGCATCTCGAGATGCAATTAGTAATTTTAACCTATCTACCAATTCATTTGGATCGTCCCAATAAACAAAATCAACATTTTTCTTCCACATTTTTGTAAAGGGTAGTCCTTTTCCTTTCGTTTGGTGGTCCTGAATTGTACTTCGTAGTTGGAATAGAGGCTTAATAATTTGCAAATATTTTTGACCTTTATTACTTTTGATTGGTTTACTGGGCTCATAGTCCCGTCGATGTGCGTTTGTGTCAAGTAGCATCGACTTATAATGTTTCATATCACTCTCTGTAACCAAGCTTAAATCGGCATTCTTTTTCAACAGCAACTGTTTTAAACCAGGCGTATTTCGGTATTTGCGTCCAGCTACGATGATATACTCATCACTGATCGTTATACGAGCAGAACCTAACATCAATTTTCCGCCCTCTTTTCTGACACCAAACGGAATATCGGTCAGAGCTTCTGAGGACACTGACCAGGATGACGAATCAATACCTTGGTTGTTTTCAACTAATGATTTGTACGAAGAGTCACTTTCGATATCAGATTCATATTCGTCTTCATTGTCGTTATTATCATTGGTTCCTTTACTAATTGTGGGTTCTTTTTGCAAAGTTTTATCGATAAACGGAACTTCGGTTTCTTCATTTTCTATATTATGCGGAACACAAGCCTGCTTACTGACATTAGCAATTTGGTTGAGTGGTTCTGTTACCGGCTTGAAAACTGATTCCAGTACTTGCTGATTGTTAAGCTCAGCATCTCTCATCTTTCGCACCTTCTTCTTAACAGCATCTGCAGCCTCAACAATTTGTCTTTTCAGTGATTTTTCCATAGTAACAAAAAGTTCGTGATTGATTAAGCGATGTCTGAAGAATAATAATATCGCGAGGGTAACACTCTTAAATATAAATATTTTTAATCAAAGACAACAAAAGTGTCAAATTTATTTCTATAACATCCTTTATTTTTGGAGCAATCCTTATTAATCACTACATAATTGAAAGGTTCACTCCATATTTTCGAACACATTTCACGAAATTCAATCCATGTCATATCAGTGTTGACATGTTCTTCATAAATATGCCGTAAATTAATTTCATCTTGTTTAAAAAGTATGATTAAGTTCGCATTATCTCTTACTAACTGCTTGGGGATTTTACTATATGTTTGGTTCAGATAAAAACAATCTATGCATTTGTGTCTTCCCATTGCAAAATAATCACGCATGTTATTTTGATTTTCACAAGCAACATCATCAAAAATAATCACGGAGTTGGGTTTTGCGTCCTGAACGCTTAGTACTTCCTCATTTCCCTGATATTTCTGGAGGGAAATACCGGGAACCCGTTGCAAAACTCTTTCTAAGAAAATGTACTTAGGTTGGTGCAGAGTTTTTGAATAAACATAAACATTTTCAAATCTTAATCCATTTTCGTGTATAAGAAGGCCAATTAATAAATTGTTTTTTCCACAATTGGATGGACCACAAATGATACATCGTACTGAGTTAGGTAATAATTCCCCATGACGAAAACTAGTCTTACAAATATCATCGCAGACTGTATCAACATGCAGCGATTGCGGTTGTTTTACAAATTTCATGATTACTGTTGGAAATGAACCGATTAAAAATGAGTGAATGTATATAGTACGTTAACATTTATAAACTTACCACAACCTCTTTTGCGTTACTGGTCATTGATCGAGTGGATTGTTCATTACTAAGCATTCTGTACCACCCTTCAGAGCGATAGCAAACTCGCATGATCATTGGTTGTATACAGTTATACACTAGAGAGTAAGTAAACGGAGAGTTGATGGATGATCATCGTTGCTCATCAAGTACGCAGCAAAATGTACTGTCTCGGTCGAGTTTATCGGTCGAGTGGAAAGGCGAGTCGATTATCAATTATTGGGCATTCTATACCACTATCGGCAGCGAGGCGCACTCGCCGAGCAACTTGCCGATAGTGGTATAGAATGCCCAATAATATACTACTTACCTCAATTCAGGATATAAACTATATGATATTGAGTCAAGGAAAGTGATATCTGCAAGGAATGTAATATTTGATGAGACAAAACCGAAAAGTTAAAATTACATGGATGTGAGACATATACCGGAGGTGACAGAAAAGAATGAAGAAGAGGATAGCAAGCAAGAACGGGACAGTGAAGAAGAGATAGATCAGAAGAAATTAGATAATGACAAAATAGACATAAAATCAGCGAAGAAGAAGAATAAAGGTAATAATAAAAATAGGAAAGAAGTAGTAGAACCAAAAGAAATGGAAAACGCAATAGAGAAAACAGAAAGTACAGAAAGAGGGAGAAGAAAAAGAGAAATAAGAAAACCAGTATGGCAAAAGGACTATGATATTGACTTAGACAAAAATGAGACTGCATTGTTTGCTTTATTATCATGTTATCAGGATGTTCCGACAAGTTTTGAAGATATTGAAGGAAGAAATAATGGAACAAGGCAATAAATGAAGAATTAAATGTTTTAAAAGAAAATGAGACATGGAAGTTTGTGCCTGAACCAGAAAATAAAAAACTATTGGATAGCAAATGGGTTTTTAGTAAGATGAACTTAGGAGAACAAGAGATATGCAAAGGAAGATTAGTAGTGGAAGGTTACCAGCAGAATGATAAATTGGATAATATATACTCACCTGTTTTGAAGTTACAAACTTTAAGAGTACTTCTATCTGATGCTGCTCAGAAAGACTATGAAATCCACCAGATGGATGCTAAAGGTGCATTTTTGTATGGACGTATTGATGAGGAAGTATACTTGAAACCTCCACAAGGACTAACAGTTCCAGAAGGTCATGTATTGAAATTACAGAAATCATTGTATGGGTTAAAGAAGAGTCCAATATATTGGTATGATAAATTTACAGATGTCATTACAGGGAGTGGCTTCACGCGCTCTCAGAATGACTACTGTCTTTATAACAAAGGGGAACTGTATTTAATTTTATAAGTCGATGACATATTAATTGTGGGGCCTAGCTGTACTGAAATAGAAAGTGTCAAAAACTTCTTACAAAAAATAAGTTTAAAATGAAAGATATGGGTGGCAATAATGTAATGTATCTTGTATCCATCTTAATCAAACTAAATATTTGCAAAGGGTTCTTGAATCTTACAATATGAATGACTGTAAAGGAACTAATTCCCCTATGGATAATAACTTTAAAATGGATTTTGACATTACTGAAATTGATATGACTTTGGAACATCAATGTAGATCACTCATTGGTTCCTTAATGTATGCTATGGTAAGCACTCGACCTTACTTGGCAACAGCTGTGTCTTATTTGAGTAGATTCCAGACACAACCAACTTTGAAATTATGGCAAGCTATGAAGCGTGTACTTAGATATATAAAACAAACTATTGATTTCAATCTAAAATATTGTAAAAGTAATTGTGACATTTTAATAGGCTATGCAGATGCTGACTTTGCTCGTGATAATGATAGAAAATCCACAAGTGGATACTTATTTAAGTTATTTGGCAACACAATAGTATGGAAATCAAAGAAACAGAGTACTGTTGCTTTAAGTACTACAGAAGCTGAATTAATTGCTTTATGTGAAGCTTCTGTTGAAGCCTGTTGGTTAATTAAACTCTTGTGTGACTTTAATATTATACTTTAATGTTAAAATAAGCAATACTGTAATTTTTGAGGATAATCAGAGTACCATGAAAGTTGTTGAAAATCCTGATCTACGTTTGAAACATGTGGATGTGAAATTTAATTTTGTAAAACAAAAGGTAGAGGAAGTATTAATTACTGTGAAATATGTATCTACTACAGATCAAATAGCTGATGTGTTAACAAAGCCCTTATCGGTGAGAGATTTGTAAGATTGTATGAATTGCTTAATTTTTTAAACAAATTAGGCAATTCATACAATTCAAACACTCTCCCTCAGGAGAGTGTTGAAGAATAGAATAGAATAGAATAGAAAAATATTTATTCGACACAGGCACAACACAACAGCAACAAACATGGAGTAAAAGACAAAACAGAAGTACAAAGACAGATTGCGCTGAACGTGCCCATACCGAAAGGGTTACCAACTCAGCATTTGCTGGGCGTCAGACACCCAGCGCTGGTTTTCAGTTGGCACCCCGCTAGTGACACACGGACGTGGGTAACACAATAAAATATAAATATATACATAATTTGACATGATAATTTAAGGATGTGTAAAATGTGTAAATAAATAATGTACAATGAAATAATAGAAAAATAAGACCAATGTCCACGTATCCAAAACTTGAATTTAGAGAATCTGTTTAAGTGTAAAAATTTTGAGTCGTATATTAACTGTATTATGTTGCTCCGTATGATTGTAAAAAGGAAAACTAAGAAATAAAGGACAATAATTCAGTGAATGGTGGTTTTTAATAATTAACACACAAACACATAACAACAGTACACAACAACGTTCACCTAAACTTTATAACATTGTGGGTCGCACTTACTCCCGTATATTGATTGCATACATCAAGAATCAGAAAGAGCGCGGTAAATAATCATTTACCTTTAAGTTAGTTTGATTAAAATGAGGCATTTAATTTCAATAGTAAACATAAGTGTCCATCTGGCCTAGCGATTAACACTGCTAGATAAACCACAATAAGCCAGTATGACCTTGGTTCGAATCTAGTAACATATAATAAAAACATTATTTTAATTATCTTCATTTATTTTTCTATGCACATTTCAATATTCCATAAAAAATAACTAAAAACATATGCAAATTATTATTATTATTATTTAATACAATTAATTTATGAATATCTATTTCTTTATTTTAAATATTAGACCTCTTTTTCTAATAATTATAGAATTACGTTTAAGTATTTAGCTAATTGGGTCTTGAACTTGCATTGAATTTGAATGAAGCACAGATAATATTGTAGAGTGAGAGTCATAGAACTATGTATATGTGTTAGTAGCCTAAGTATATAATTATATTCAATAGTTTGCTAATAAAGGCCAGTATTATACATCAATTCGTGTACTCAATTACACCTATCCCTACATGGCGACCCTGCCTTCGGGCAAACCACGCGCAATGTTCGTGTCGCGTTACAACTGGCTTCATTGTTAATTGGTGCAGAGTTATTCGCGGATTTGCAAGAAATTGGACACATTTAAACATCAAGACTATTATGACCACAATAATTATCTGCTTGATGGGTGCAGCGATTCTCCACTTGGAATTTAAGGCATGTAAAAAATGCCATACACGTTGGATGCGTCAGGAGATCAACTACCAGGCGATCAGGGGCATGTGATTGTCCGGACGAGGTCGCAGCCAGAGCACGCCGAAAGTAGCAGAAAGTGAATGTCAGTGTAGATCAGTGAAATAATAAGTGCGATCAAAATACGAAATAAGTGATTGTATACGTAAGATATTCGGGAAGAAATTGGGTTAGGTTAAAACGGGTTGGTATCCGCAACTCCACGACCAAGCGCGTATTTTGCGTCGCGTATTCGCGTGATCCGTTGAGAATTGAAACAAACCCAATAAAAACGAATATTAACGGTATAGATTTACTAACATGTTGTTTGCCAATAACATTTTGGGTAAGACACGCAAAGAGCAAGCAACAGCAACAACGACGCTAACACGGTTAACCAAACTATCAAAAATACGCAATAGCGAGCTCAATCTTTGCCTGTGTTCAAAATACTCGTAAAGGAACATTACCTGTCACTGTCTTCGTCTTAGCGTGTTGATTTGTCATTGTGATTGTCAATATAGTAATTCATCATTAATTTTTATTGCCATTATATTTAGTATGTATATATTTATGTATATATTACATAGCATATGTATTTATCTGTGCATTTATTACAGTATAGTGTGTTATCAATGTTAATGTCACACCAATGACAACCCCACTCCAAGTCCAGACAATTACTGTCCATACCAGGTTGCCTGGAAGAGATCGCGGAATGCGATAAGGCCGCCCATTGTATTTGTATTAATTTTAAGTTTCTTTGTATAATTGTATTTTAAGGTGTACAATAAAGCATATAATAAATAAATAAATAAATAGATCACACATTGACCAAGTTCACAAGTTATCCTGGCGCCTTTGCGGAAATGACTAACAAAACAATAACGAAATTAGTTGAGTACGGCTCGATTTAAGAAATCGGAACTTTTACACTTGTTTTCGCCAGCGCAAGCGCCGACAAGTGTGAGAGTAACATCACATGTAAATTATATCACAGTACCTACCTGAGCGACCGAGCTCTGCTCGGGTGAAAATAGAGAAACCGACGTTTTTTAAAAATTAAACCTAGCTAGATCGATTTATCGCCCCCGGAAAACTCCGTTTAAAGGTATTAGATAATACCATTTGCTAGTACTTATTACAACACACCGCATTATTAGATAATAATGATTGTAATTATTGGCTCGACAATACAGTGATTAAAAAAAACAATTTATGCGTGATTACGGGATCCCGGAATACCGGTATTGAAAGCCTTAGTGCTTAAGACAAATTCTAAACTACGCAGTGTCGTCAAAATCAAAACGATTAAAATAGTGTCTTATGGCTTAGTAATTTGATAACATATATAATGAGTTACGGAAAATACCGTTACAAGATAGGGCAACGCCATCTAGTGACGAGTAGAAGAACTAAGTAGTTACTAGTGGCGCCATCAAGTATCGAATAGCGGAACTAATCTTCTCGTGTCGAATGGAATTTTCCAGAATGTTCGAACCGAACATTCTAGAAGTTTCTAGTCTTCTCGAATTATCTAGAACAGTATAGAACGTTCTAGAAACATCTTCGGTGCTATATAAAGAGCGGTCGGGTTCGTCGTAGTTCAGTTTCGATTCGGAAGCGACACAGAGCGATCAAAAAAGGAAAATAGTGCGAAGATATAGAATTGTTTAAGAAGTGTTTTTGTAATAAAGTGTGATTAATTCCAGGTATTGAAACCGCTTGATGAAAAACAAGTCATCAAACGGTTTGGCTTCGCATTGCGAAACCGTCGATTAAGCACTATCATTGCAGCAAGAAATTTTGAATCCCTCAAAGACGCAGTTCAAGCAGCAGTGGATGAAGAGACTTCGATGCCTTTGACTTCATCAGGTGAGATTATGGCTTTTAATCAAAATAATCGATATAATTACAGGCTTGCTTCAAATAATCATTTTAGAGGTCTGCATGGACGAGCCTTCAAGAGGCCGTTCAAAGAAATGCGTGGGGGTGACCATAATGAGACAAACCAGGACGCAGGGCGTGGCCGTGCACCTCGAATTATTATTTTGTAGAAGAGGCCATTGTGCCAAACCCTGTCAAATGCCTGTTGAATGACCCGGAAAACGGATGCGCAATATTCTTTCTTTTCTAGGGCCTTTCTTACCGTCTCACAAACTCTGTGGATTTTCTGGTATTATCTTATTTTCTGTAAGTATTGGTAAGATTCTGCGTAGCAGCACTTTCTCAAACAGCTTTGACAGGATTGCCAGCAAACTAATTGGTATATACGAGGTTACTTCGTTCATAATTTGTGAGACTTTCCATATCCTGGGAAAATATTGCACTCTGAGGATTGCATTGAACAAGATAGTTATAAGTACCAGGGCTTTCTTAGGTAGTTCTTTTAGTATTTCTTTGGTTGTTAGGTCAAAGCCAGGTGCTTTTTTGTCCTTGAGCTCTCTGATTGTTTTGGCAACCTCTCTCACTGATACTGGTTTTGGGGGCATCGACATTTGATAGGCCTGGTTTAAAGCTGCATTATCTTTTGTTTGATGTCTAAAGGACAATTCGTTGGATGGTATGTTGGTTTAATCATTAGTGTATTTTTTCAGCAGGATACTTGTATTAAATTAGTTAGATTTTTAGCAGTGTCTTCAATATCTTCTATTGTCTTGAGTTTTATTTTCAGGTTGATGCCCATCTCAATTTCCTCTCTGAATGAGGCTCAATCAGTCCGATTGTTGTATAGTGTTTCTAACTTTTCGTTTTCAATGAGCAGGGTGCTTACGGTTAAGATAACTGGGGTGTGATCCAAAAAGGAATCCAATCATGATTCAGACTTGACGTAATGTTTAGAAAATCTTTTAATGATGAAAAAGTGTAAGGTCTGGAATTTTTGTGGAGTCGGTTCGCCAATAGGTAGGTTCGCAGGTAGAAATAGCGGTAAGGTGTATTGTAGCTCGACTTGAGTTGTCTGCCTCTTGTGGTTATCAGTCTAGAGCCCCAGTACGTGTGTTCCGCATTCCAATCTCCCCCAGAGATGAAGCTGGTACCAAGAGAATGAAAGTAGGTGTTGAACATCGATTCGTCAATTTAATGTTTTGGTGGACAGTATACAGCCGATACATTAAAACAACTGTGCACATCCTGACAAAGTCCAATGTACGGGTAGCTCTTATGAACGATGTTTGAGACACATGTGCAGTTGCAGTATTGCAACAAAAAATAAACGATTCCTGGCAACCATTAGGCTACTTTTCATAGAGGTTTACAAAAGCCCAACAAAAGTACTCTATATGTACATACGATAGGGAGTTATTAGCAATCTACCTGGCAGTTAAGCATTTTCCTTATCTATTTGAGGGTAATAATCCAACTATTTTTGCTGTTAATTTACACATTTGATAAACATCAAAGTGACTTCAAAACACCCAGACGTACTACGCAACTTTTATTCAACTAATTCATGTAGACCACATTTAAGACCAAGTTATAGAAAAATATCATTCGCCTCGATATATAATGTTAGTTATCCGAGTATTAGGGCAACATGCAAGTTAGTTGCACAAAGGTTCGTTTGGCCAGTCCTAATTAAAGATGTCACCCGGTGGGCAAAGTGTTGCATATCTGCCCAAAAACACAACGTTAACAGGCACACTATTCCACAGGCAGACTTACAGAAATATTCAGAAAGTAATCATTTTGAACATGTAAATATTGACATAGTCGTGCCTCTGAAATTATCAAATGATTGCAATAGGTACTTAGTAACTATGATTGACCAGTGTACACAGTGTGTGTCAAAGAAATCACTGCAGAAGTATAAGCTAAGGTATTTTACGACACATAGATTAACAGATTTAACTGTCCTGAAAGAATAAAACTACTTGAAACAGATTAATAATAATTGGACCCAGTTAAGCAGAAAAGATCCAACCACATTTTTTGTAAAATCGAGTTATCTACGTATCCATAATGTACTCATCAAGTTTCATATATGCACAAAAGATCCAGGCAGTTTGATCATATTAACCTAACAAAAGTTATACTGTGTCAAAGATACCATCCCCTAATCACCAATTTTGAAAAATGCAAAAAGTACCATGATGCTTGGACACAGAAATTAATAAGATTTAAATTTTTTTAAAGATTCATGTTGCATGGATCTATTTAAAACTTTTAAAAGTCTCAATAGTTGTTGTATACTTTTCATACCACGCAGTTTGGATCTTTTTGCATAATAGATACTTCACTTTATTTCAAAAACTTATGGAGCCAAATGCTTTGGATCTAATTTGCATAATGTCAAATGTAACGTTTGCCTTTGTTTGACACATCTAGGATGTTTGGATGTATTCTGCTAATAGTATTTTTTTATTGTAATTTTAAATAAAAGATTCAAAGTAAACTTTTGATGAATCTTAAATATTTAAAAAATCGATATTATTATGTTATGGTGTTTTGTTCAGTATAAAACAAATATAACTTTATATTATCCGTTTACTTGATATTGATAATCTTTTTTTACTTGGTAACACTCATAGAATTCACTGCTCTACGGCCATTAACTACGTGACGTCTGTGTAGTGTAGCTGTGTAGTGTTCGTTTGGCGCTCATAGGTAGCTTTAATATTCGAATATGGAACGTGCGAACAAAGTTTTAAGAGGTGCCTACTTGGGATATAGTTCCGATGACGACGATCAAAACGAAAAAAACGACAGTAAGTAACTTCCTACGTTTTATAACCTCAATAATACTTTCAAACTTTTTTCAAATGCTGAATGCTCAAAATAAGATTGCATTGATGAAAATAAAAAGTACTATCTATTATGTTAGTCTCAAAATGTCTCTAAATGTGAGGCATGTTCAAAGCTAAGTGTGTTTTTTCACTAGATTGAGCAGAGCGAAGTTGCAAGAGAAGTAAAACTACCTAACCTATTCACATTTTTCTGAAAATTCAAAATACACATTTCCTATCTCTTTAGAAAGGATGTATTGTATTGTGATCTGGGCTTGTGTTCGCAACTCCACGACTCGGCACGTATTTTGCGTACGGAATAAAGGATGCCGTATTTAGTTTTAACTTTTTTACACAATTAAATCAACTTTTATATTACACAGATAACGTCTTGTCAGCAGATGTTATAGAAAACTCACCTCAAAGCAGCCCGATTGCATTCCTAAAGTCAGGTACGTCTACCAAACTTTATTAAGTTTGGTAGTTATATTGAAATTCTGTTGTATTACTGTTACTATCCTACTCATTAGGTATAAAGAAAGTCTGTCGGTGTGTAAGTATGTTTGTTACTCCTAAACGGTTAAATGGAATCATCCAAATCCTAAAAATTATCGTCATACCACACATACGAAGTCGCAGCTGGAAGCTAGTCTAATAAAAAATAATGTTAGTTAAGTGCAGGGCACGAGTTTTACGCATGGCTAAATAACAATCTATTTTACTAAGTCTTGTCACTGCTTTGCCACGTTTTTATTTCTAACCCCGTTATGATATTCTTTACTACTGACGAGCGGCGTTTTGGTTAATAATTTGCTTACAAGCTTGTTTGTTTGCCTAGGTACACACTTGGCTAAACAACAAAATGCAACACCAAAAATTTCATCAAATCTGCTTTTTCGAAGTCAGCAAAACAAAGAATACTCTTCATTGATGCCTGTTGCTTGCAAACCGCTTTCGGCTACGGAGATGTCTAGTTTGGGCAGCTATGGAGTTGGTGACCAGAGCATAGAAGCTCCGCCGTATTCCCCTTTAACACCGCGCATGAACATAGTTAACTGTAATGATGGTAATAATGATGTGGTGGACGTTTCTTCAATAACTACTACAACACCGCTTATGGCAGGGGAGATGAGCATTGAAGCCCCCGCTTTTTCCCCATTAACTCCATTTACTATTCCAGCTCTTCCGTCACCAATGCCTCAAATGTCTCCAAAAACTAGAGAACTATTAAGTGTTTTAGAAGGATGTGAAGATTTTGACAGTGACGATTCCGTGCAAGACCCTAACTATGTAATAATTGATGGTTTTGCTGAAGCATGTTCTAGTGATGACAGCTCGAACATATCAGCGTCTATAATTACGACACAAGAAATTATTATCCACAATGAATCTCCTAATGCCGAAATGGGACATGCAATATCAACCGGTTTTGATGCCAGTGTACAGCCGGAAATAAGTAGTAGAGTAGATTTGGAACAGGCTACTGCTATTGGCGAAGAACCCAGGCGACTGGAAGAAGAAATGCCTATGGATGAAGAAACACATGGGAGGCCTTCAAAAGGAAGAAAAAGAAAATTTGGCCAAATGACTAGAGAAGAAAGGAAACAAAGAAAGTATAAAAACTTATCTTACGTTAATTATAAGAAAAAAGAAGTAAGCCCTAAGATTTTTATTGATTTTAACTGTAATTGTATAAAAAAATGTAGTGAAAAGATTTCACGTCAAGACCGGCAAGCTGAATTTGAGAAATTCTATGAATTAGGGTCATATCATGCTCAAAATATGTTCATAGTAGCTGCTGTTAAAGAAGTTCCAGTCAAACGACGCTACGTATCACAATCACAAAATATCTCCAAGAACAGGTCATTTTCACGACAGTATTTCCTGAAAGGTATTCCAATATGTAGGGAAATGTTTGTAAAAACAATTCACACAACTCCAAAAAGGATTGATACAGCACTTAAAAAGATGAGGTCGGATTCTATTTCGGACAAACGTGGAATTAATGGAGGTCGCAATAAAGTTAATGAGGAAAGCGAAAAATTTGTCATAAGTATTGTTAAAAAGCTCCCTACGTACATTTCGCATTACTGTCGTGAGAAAGTAGGAGCTGCGAAATTTTTAAGATCAGATATGACATTTCCTAAACTTTACCAGATCTACACTGAAGAAGCACATTCCGCAGGCATTAATATCTTGTCATATCCAAAAGTAAAACAGATTTTCTTAACCAAATTTAATCTTCGCACCAAACCCCTAAATAAAGACACTTGTAACAAATGCGACTTTTAAACGACTGAAAAATGACATGGCTCTCGCAAAAACTGATCCTTACACAGAAACGATTACATATGATTTAGAGAAAACGTTGCCACTTCCACGCATTCCCACGAATATTGTATTTTATAAGAGGCAGGTATGGGTGTACAATATGGGGATACATACGGGATCAGATGATCAAGGGCACTGTAACATCTGGGTAGAAGGTGAAGCTGGGAGAGGCTCCCAAGAAGTAGGTTATTGTCTTATTAAGCACCTATCTGAAAGATTGAAAGAAGGAGTGACCAATCTTATTTTGTGGAGCGATTCCTGCGGCGGCCAAAATAGGAACATTAAGCTCACCCTTATGCTTAAAGCTTTTTTAAATGATCACCCAACATTACAACAAATTTGTATTAGATTTTTAGAGTCTGGACACAGCTTCTTGCCTAACGACACCGATTTCGGAAAAATAGAATGTGCTTTGAAACACCAACAAAGAGTTTATCTACCTGAAGATTATATGAACATAATGAGAACCTGCAAAAAAAATAAACCTCTTCAAGTGCACAGAATGGAAGCCAAAGATTTTCTTGGATCAGCAAATCTTGAGAATACAATCACTAATAGAAAAAAATCTATTACTGGTGAAAAAATATCCTGGCTTAAAACTAAAGAAATTTTATTGAAAAAGGAAGCAATGTTTTCCTTGTTTATGCGACAAAGTTTAGAGGATGATTATGAAGAGGTGGATCTGAAAAAACGTCAACGTGGAAGACAACGCTTAATTTCCAGAGATATGATGAATATGCTTTGGCCAAATGGTAAACCTATAGCAGCTGCGAAATTGAGCGATATCAAAAGCCTAATGCATTTAATTCCACGAAATGCTCACACCTTCTACAAAAATCTAACGGGCGACAATAATGTAGAAGACGACATTGATGGATTTGGTGTCGAACCTGATTTTGAGGTAGAGTTTGAAGCTGAGGAAAGTGTTATTGCTTAAATAAATTGGAAAACCAACCAGTGATTGCCGATTCATTTTTTTTATATATTTTTTATCTCAAAGTAACAATTTGAATTATTTTTTCTCATTAAACTGTTTTTATGTAAGTTCCGATTTTTATTTCCTTCCTTCTAAAATGAACCACACATTAAACTATGGCCAAATGGTAAAGAGATTCCGCAGGCTAAATTGGATGACCTTAAATCAATGTTTGATTTAATACCAAAAGATTGCTTACCTTTTTATAAATCACTCAAAGGAAATGAAAATATTATGGATGATGTTGATGGTTACGGCGATAGGATTGATTTTCCCATTGAAGATGAGAATGATGATTAAATTTAAGCAAAAAATATAGACTTTACTTAATTTTGAAGACATATTATTTGATTTTTTTAAATGTTTATTCTTTTTTATGAGTCTTATGTCTTTTAATAAAAATGTTCATTTTAGTGTTTTTTTGATCTAAGATCTATACACTAACTAAGCTAGTAATTATGGTAGTAGTGATTGAAAATTAAAGATATATTAGACTACATGAAGTTTTATTTTCTAAAACATACAAATCTGTCATTATTCCTTATAAATTTTAGTGTTTTTGTTCAATTATATAGTTTGGATTCTTTTGGCTAAATATGTTTATTACCCCGGAATTTTGAAATAATATTTTAACGAAAAGGATCCATCGTCATATTTTTGCTAATATCTCGAAAAATATGTCATGATGTCGGACTAGAGATTAATAAAATAAAAAAATATGGGTATGTCCTTTATTTAAAATCAACCCCAGAAAGTTAAAGTTGAGAATCAAAGACGAAACACGATCTGAACTTAAAACTTGAATAACTCAAAACTAACTCTGTGTGGGATGGATCCTTTCCGTTTAACTACGTCCAATTGATTCTAGTTGTCCATTCTCAAAGGTAGTTTCTTTTGTAAAAGAATGGACAAGAAACTCCTAGAGCTGACAAGTAAATCCCTTATCACATACATATCACTAACAACATAATTCTACTCTCACAAGAAGCTAATATTTCAGTGACAACTGCCATCAGAAAAAAGAGATTGCAGAATGTGATAAGACTGCCTGTTGTATGATTGTTTTTATGTTAAGGTAAACTTATGAAAAGTTTTTACATAAGTGCAGAATAATTTAGGATTTAAATTTGTTTTTTTTTTATTCAGTTTCAGTCAGTTTATATCCCACAGAATAATTAAATAAAAACTTATTGTCAACCATGAATACTGATGTAATATCACACAATCAACACAAAATGAAGAATCAAGATCACAGAATCGAGACAAAATTGAGAATATCTAAGACAACAATCTACAATAGAAACAAATCAGCAGATGACTATTGAACAGACAAAACATACCTTATCAAATATTATTTTAAAGAATGATTCTAGCACATAAGCTTTGACCAATTTTTCTCACATCCCGTATCAATCCCACAGTAACATGGGTCATCAATCATTATCAAGATTCTCAAACACTGGCATTCCAGCAGTGTGCGGCCCTAAAATAGAGCATGGTTCGTCAAGATCTAATCTGTGCAAGCAGTCAGAAGCTTTGATTGATTGCAAATCACAAAATGTATTTTCAATAGCTTTAGCAGACCCACACTGGTTTCTTTCTTCTGCGGCTCGTTTTAACTGCTGCTGTTTGTTCCAGTTTTGAGATCCATATATAGGCGTTTTAGCATTCTCTCCGCTTAAATACGGAGAGTCATGAAAAACGTCATGAAGGGTCTCTTCTTGGTTTTCTCGTCCGTTATTATTAGGATATGAGGCATATCCAATTCCACTGATAATCAAAGAGTATGTAACACTACGTTTACTGATAATAACGTACAAATAATTTAGAGTTCAGCCAGCCTGCAATACATATCAGTAATGAGCGTAGTATCTCTAAGTAGTCTGTGGTAATGAGTAATCAGTCACAGACTACTTATAATTCTGTATTTTACTTTTGACCACAGACTAAACAGAGAAAATAAAGGTGGAAACATATTATTAACACCCGACCCGAAACCACGCCACCCGACGCCTTCTGACGCGTTGAAACACTATTCCATCCCCTACATTTAATATGGTCAGAAACACATAGTCAACACGCCATGTGACGACACGCAATCACACGCGGTAACACGCAGTCGGTTTGAATCAGCGTGTTGCCGGGAGAGGGGGCACACACGCCACCCGACGCATCGCACACAGTGTGTTCTTAGTTAACACCCGATGCCACGCGTCAGTCAGTCGAGAACATTCCTGGCGTAAAGATATTTTTTGTATGTTTTTATTTAAAATGTCGGATGAACAATTCATCAAATTAGTAAAATGGTACACATTATTATATGATATAATTTCAGGCCAATACCGTGATCATAGTATTCGAAATAATACTAGAAACAAAGCTATGATATGATCAGTGGTGCCAACTTAGAGTAATTTACCCTAGTTTAGAGTAAAGGTTAATCAGCAGAGTCATTTTTAGGGTACAAACTCAGCGAGGGTAATTTTTATGTTTATGCTATAATAGAAATCATTAACTTATTTGAGTCAAATTTTAATTGGAAGTCGGTTATATTCTTTACCCGACGGCCCATCAGCACGGTCATTTTTAGGGTACAAACTCGGTGAAGATAATTTTTATGTTTATGCTATAATAGAAATCATTACTTATGCTATAATAGAAATCATTACTTATACATTAGTCAAATTTTTTATTGGAAGTCGGTTGTATTTTTTACCCGACGGCCGAAGGAGGGGAATGCGTTTATTGTAAAAAGTTTTAATTGTTTACTTTTTTGTGTGGCACATTACGGTACGGCACAGTTAGTGGTCAATTTCTATAGTAATCTTACTTCTTGGATGTATGTTTGTTACTCAATCACGCCAGAACGGCTAAACGGATCTAGATGAAATTTTGCTGACAGATAGATTATAGTTAGGAATAGCACACAGGTTACTTCTTATCCCGGTATAATGTTAGGAATAGATACTCCTTTAATATCTATCACCAGCCTGAGTTGTTACCATTGCAAGGAAAAGGGCTGTTGACTGTCATGCGATGTCACCTTTGTACTTGACTAAAATATTTTCTACAGTTTACGTCAATAATATTCGTATATTTATAGTAACTGGTTTTATTCGATCCCACAGTACTTATATCTACTTTAACTTATAATGTTCCCTTGGGCGATAAAGCACTTTTGACATGGACGAAGTCGCTGGCAGAAGCTAGTGTACAATAAATAGATATGCAATCCCGGGTGATTTGCTGTAATATTTTGATCAGTTCCATTGTTTATCTCCGAATTTCTTCATCAGATCTTCATCAAATTTAAATGGGACCAATAGTATAAGTGCTTGTTAGAAAGATATAATTATTGTGAAAATTTTAATAATTACTTAAAAAATATTATAGCTTGGACCCTTTTCCCGATACCGGTGGGCCCCCATTTTTTATATTTTAAATGTTTTTTGGGGGTTTTATTTAAGAAATATTTAAAAATGTAGAAAGTAAGAAGAATATGGAATAAAAGAAAATTATTAAAAAAGTAATGATATAGAATTAATTAAATTCCTGTAACATTTCAATTAATTAATAAGCATTGATCACCACACACACAAAATAAATTTATTGCCATGGAAAAAATTTTTTTTCTTCTTCAAAATTTTATCACCAACTCCGAACGAAAGTGATAGGTACATTTTTAACACGCTTTTATTAGCTTGGTATCAATGTAACAATGTATCAATGTAACGTAATCTTTGAACGTGATTTTCACCCACTTCAAAACGTTGGATTGATTTGAAACTTTGCACACTTATCAAGGACCGATGACAATGCAATAATTTAAACAGTTTGTCCCATTATCCTTACCATTAAAGCGTGTTTTTTAGTTTTTAGAACTACAATTTTTCTAAATCATCTGTCTAAATGTGACATTTGTGACAAAATAGGTCAAACTCAAAAGTCAAAACGTTTATTTCGTATAAGTATAATATAATAAGTAAACGGTAAACGGGCGCCAACAACCAACCAACCAACCAACTATATGGCTGGTTGGTTGTTGGCGCCCGTATTAGCAATTAAGACCCGATGAGTCCTAAATAAACGTCAGGCAATTTTCTCACGCCGCCGGTGCTAGTATTTAAGACAAAATGGCTTTATCGCCCAAACTGCGATGAAATGTGTGACTCAAGCCATGTCACAGTAGGCCGTACTCGCCGGGCAGCAACGGCATGTCGCGCCTTTAAAATATGTCACATGTTTGACCCGTGCTAGCATTTAAGACAATTTGTAAGACTTGACATAATTTATCATGTCTTGTCACAAATGTTTTGGGTGCGCCCATGCTCGCCGGGCAGTATATATGGAGAACGATCCAACGATTCATCACAATAAAATCGCAAGTGTTTTAATTGCTGTTTTTCTATATTTATATATCCAACTACCATTCTGTCCGCGACTTCGTTCGCGTGTGATTTCATACATACATACATACATACATAAACTCACGCCTTTTTCCCATGGGGGTAGGCAGAAACTACAGAACTCCACCTGCTACGATCCTTATCCTTTATCCTTTCGCGTGATTTCGTATCCTACAAATGACTTTCTTATGTGCAGTTAGTGCAGGCGACCAAAACTAAGCTATTGTTATATATAAAAAATGGGGTATTGTAGATATCTAGGGTGGGTTTTGGTCGATTCGTTATTTGTACATAATTTTAGATTACCGCCACAAAATAAAATCCTCCCTTAAAAACTCAATAATCCCTTATTGCCCCGTCGAGGGTGGAGTTTTTAACAACCCAAATATGTTGTAAACTCTTTTCTTCTATTTTTCGTTTACGGTATGGTTAGATTTCGCAGTAAGATTCCTCAAAAAATCTTTAAAACCCCTTAACTTTATTTGGGTGATTAAAAACTTATTATGTTCATTTTGATTGTTTACTTTATCCCCTGGGATGACATGCGGCACTTTTTTGCGTCCTATCCTTGGCGACATGTGTGCTTCTCCTCGGGTGACCCCTCATGCTCTGCTGACGTGGTTGCGGACGTGATTCGGCAGGGAAAGGAGTATTTTATTCCATTCTCCGACATCCCGCTCGGTCACAAATCCCGGCCTTGGTATAATGCAGAATGCGCCCACGCTGAGGCCCGAAAAGAGTCTGCCTACCAAGCCTGGGTCAAGGCCCACGACCACAAAATTAGAGCGCGTAGGGTTCGCGCGAGGAAAAGAGCCTTTAATTCTGCCGCCAAGCTCTGCAAGCGGGTTCTGCGTCGGGCACGTTTTGACCATATTGGACGTATCGGGGCCAAGCTGGCATCGCAGTAAACAGTTTTGGTCCCTGTCTAAAGCGGTTGAAACTAATTTCTGTCGACCCACTTTACCTCCAATGCTGAAACCTAATGGGTCGCTGGCTCACTCTGCAAATGAGAAAGCAAATTTCTTTGCATCTCTCTTTGCAAGCAATTCACGTCTGGATGCTGGCTCTAAGCAACCACCTAATATACCTCAATGTGACACTTCGATGCCGGAGATTGCAGTTCACACTAAAGAGGTTCGGAGAGTACTGTGCAGCCTAGACGTGAACAAGGCCAGCGAGAGTATTGAGGCAGTGTGCGCCTGAACTGTCTCCTGTATTGACACGCTTGTTCCGCCTCTCTCTTAAAAAAAGAAAGGTGCCAAAATCCTGGAAGCTTGCAAATGTACAACCAGAACACAAGAAGGGCGACCGTGCAGACCCTGCCCACTACCGTCCGATTACCTCCATACTATGTAAGGTTATGGAAAGGGTACTGAACAGTAAGTTGCTGACCTACCTTGAAGACAATGAGCTCCTCAGTGACCGTCAACATGGCTTTCGCCGGGGACGGTCAACTGGCGATCTTCTTGTGTTTGTCACGCACTGCTGGGGCGAAGCCATCGAGAAACACGGCGAAGCACTTGCCGTCGCTTGCTCATCTCGAAGGCCTTTGACAGGGTCTGGCACGCTAGTCTACTCAGCAAGCTTACTGCTTGTGGCATCCCAGCCGGTTTTTGTAGCTGGATATCAGACTTCCTCAGTGAACGTTCGATCCGAGTAGTCGTTGACGGCTGCTCCTCTGACCTTAAGGCTATTAATGCCGGTGTTCCTCAGGGGTCTGTTCTCTCTGCAACTTTTTTCCTGCTGCACATCAATGACCTACTTCTGCCTGGTATTGTTGGGTACGCAGATGACAGTACTGTTTCATAGAGATACTTGTCCAGCGCAAAAATCGGCGGGGATGAAGTTCGTTCCTTGAGAGAGGCTATGGTGGAGCGTACTGATTTGACCTTAAGTCTTATCTCCCGTTGGGGTGATGACAATCTGGTCTCTTTTAACGCCACCAAAACACAGGCATGTCTTTTTAACGCAGGACATCAAAACGCCTAAATAATCATTTCATCAGAACGCCTACTTTTCGGGGTGCATCTGTTCCTGTAACTGATCAGCTCGAGCTCCTCGGCATGGAGTTGACATCCAGTCTCAACTTTGGCGCCACCATCGAGTACAAAGCCCAAATTGCGGCAAAGAAACTGGGCGTCCTAAACAGAGTGAAGCGATACTTTATGCCTGGACAGCTATTAACTCTTTACAAAGCGCAAGTCCGGTCCTGCATGGAGTATTGCAGCCACCTCTGGGATGGCTCAGCTAAATATCAGCTTGCCGCGCTTGACTCGGTGGAACGCAGAGCCAAGAGAATAATTGGCGACGTCAAACTGGTGGATGCCAAGTTTCACAGCTTAGCTCATCGCCGTAAGGTTGCCTGCTTGTCGGCCCACAGAAAGCGAGATGGAGATACGTAGGTATTTGCCTCAAGATTTTGTTCTAAGTGTGGCCTCCATCTTTACCTATAACTTTATGGCCTCGATGAAGTACTGTATTTTATTTTCTATGGTTGCCTTTTACTAGAGTGCGCGCAAGATATCTCTGCGCACGACGGGTGGCGTGCTTAATGTTGCCAGCATAACTGATCTTTTTTCCTTCATTTAATCAATAGTCATTTTTCCTTACTCGAAACGCTGCGCCAGAATGAGCACATAGCGTCATTATCTGGCAGTCGCGTCATCAGTAACACCTTGGTCGGGTCGCTCCCAAGCCTGATAAACCCACCTTTCATTGCTTTGGAATGTACGATAATAGGTGTTCGCTCCACTCGCCGGCTGTACCTACGAATACGGTTTGCCCATGAAAACACTTTTTGTTTCAGGAAGTCGATGCGCTTTGTGACATGGGATAGTCTCGGGGGCTGACATCAGTCCCCGAAAAGGTCCTTTCATCCCTCTTGGGCGATTATCGCCCTCCCTGAAACAAATTAGTTTGCCGATGAGTGTTGATTTAGAACCCAATGGCTTGGCACGCAACGATGGAAAGAGACCAGACGGGATGACCATAATGACTTGGTAGGTAAGTAGGCTTTTGGTGTGAGAGCAACATGTGTCGACACCCTTGCGCCATTCCATCTTCTTAGCACGGCAGGCTGTGCTGGGGCGGCTGCTACCGGTGCGGAAAACCTCAAATGGCGCAAATATAACAACCTTATTGGAAGATATATGTTTGAGCCGTTTGGTGTTGAAACATTAGGTCATGGGTTCCGATGGAGCATCAAGTTTTTCGAGAAAATTGCAAAAAGTTCGACGATTCTTCACGAGACCTGGCCTTTTCGTCGGCTAGAGAATCAGCATTGCCATCGTGGCAGTGCTGTCAGCGTTCTGGGCACTCTCGCTATCTCTTTTTGCTTGAGACGTTATCTGTTAGTGCGAAAGTGAATACCGATATTGAAATTGCGTCTTAAACATAGATATATAACCTAAACTCGGAATTATAATTCGATTCCACATTTGACATTAGCTACTGTCATTTTGTAAAATATGTGGTATCATTATTTTACAAAATGACAGTAGCTAATGTCAAATGTGGAATCGAATTATAATTCCGAGTATAGTCTTAAATGTGTTCGGTCTTTGGTCTATTCTAATACAGTATCTGATTCCATACCCAATGAAAACGTCTTATCTCAGTCATGGATATAGTATGTACAAAAAAATGCGTAGAAAAAAAAACTATATCTATGATCTCAATAGCTCTATGAGTCAAATGTCAAGACCATAAATTGCCAAAGAAAACGTCAGTCAAATTGTTAGTATAACTTCATGTCTCAGACTAAGTGTATAGGGATGGGATACTATACTTCGTATAAGTTAGCTTGATCTCTGCAACAGCTGTCAGTATTGTTAGGTTCGGAAATGGGGGGTTGCAGAATAATACTACTATGGTTACACAAGCTCGTATATTCGACTGCGCAGCAGTCATTCGTACAAGTATTTATAATAAATGTCTAACTACTATTTGTTAATTGAGGGTAGGTAGTACCCACATAACATTCCTCCACCCTATCAGAAGAACTTCTTATAGTCAATAGCAGTTCTATTTCGTTTCGACCGAATGTCTGGCTCGGGTTCGATAGGGGGAGCTGCTGGAAGCACTTCCTTTTCAGTGGAATCGTCGCCGTAAACAAGAGCTGATGCCAGCGCTTCAGACTCCACAGGTGCTACCTCCTCAGAGACTTCTGATGGTTGCTGCCCGGAGCTAGTCGAGCTTGAGGGTATTATAAATGCGGGAACGATCTCTTCGCTTGGCCCATCTTCCCTCCCTCTATATTTTAGCAACTGATTAGTGTGTCTTTTGATAGTTCCTTCTGATGCACTCAGTTTCACTAAATACACTGTTTTTCCTATTTTTCTAATAATAGTGCCACGTGACCAATATTGTTTTTGGTGATTATACAGTTTTACTAAAACTTGGTCACCCACACTGAACAAAAGTTTCCGGTTTCCACGATAATTATTAATCTGCGAACACTGTTTCTGTTTAACTACTGTGTCGAGTGCTGTGTCGGATGGCGTCGCGGTGGTCGGTGTCAGGAGGTCCAATCTACTCCTTAATTTATGACCGAACAATACTTCAGCCGGAGATATGTTTGTTGTCGAATGTTTAGAATTCCTGTATCGTAATAAGAATTCCAATAATTTAATATTTAAATCTCTTAACGATGTACCTGTTAACAAGTAAGATTTAATTGCTTTTTTAATAATTTTAACATAACTCTCTGCTTGTCCATTGCTAGCCGGATTATATGTAGGTGAAGTAAGATGAGTGATGTTGTTCTGATTACAGAATTGATTAAACTCATACGATACAAATGAAGTTCCGTTATCTGAGCAAATTGTATGAAATAACCCAAATCGTGACATTACTTCGCATAGTTTTTCAATCACCAATCGCGAAGTGAAACCCGATGAAACATCAAAACATTCCACCCATTTCGAATAAGCATCTACAATAATTAAAAATGTTTTGCCGCTAATTGGACCTAAAAAGTCTATGTGCCACGGCTGGGCTGGAAAAGGCCACGGAGTTAGGGGTGAGATCGGGGGCGCGGCGCGCTGCGACGTACATACGACGCACGCGCCTATGTGATTTTCGATAGCCGCAGACATACTCGGCCACCAAAATCTATTGCGTGCCTCTTCTTTCACTTTTGTGATTCCTAAATGTCCAAAGTGAAGTTCGTTTAACACTTTATGTCGTAGACTTTTAGGAATTACTAATCTGTGACCTCTCATCAGACAACCATTTTCTATTGATAATTCTAACCGATGGCTATAATAATCCTTTATTAACGGTTCACTAATTTTACTAGGCCAACCATTTGTTAAATAGTCGATGATGGTTTTAATAACATTATCCATTTTTACTGCATGTTGTATGTCTGTCAGTGACAAAAATCTCTCACCTTCGTAAACAAAACGTACATAACTTGATTTATCTACTAGTGACTCATCACGCTCGCGCTCAGAGCGTGTGACGTTCGTTTTTAAGTTGTCGGGTACTGATCGACTTAAGAAATCTGCACAATTATGAGCACTGCTTACATATTCTATTCTATAGTTGTATGCAGATAGAAAAATAGCATAACGCTGTAACCGATTAGCTGATATCTCAGGAATGCCCTTGTCTGGATTAAAAATTGAAACCAAAGGTTTATGGTCTGTTTTTAAAACGAATGGTTTTGTTCGACCATATAAACATTGGTGAAATTTTCTTACCCCGAATATTATTGCCGTTGCTTCTTTTTGAATTTGGCTGTAGTGCTTTTCCGCTGTATTAAGAGATCGAGAAATATAGGAGATAGGTTTTTCTATACCATCTTCGACCTGTGATAACACGGCGCCTAACCCGCTCGGTGACGCGTCAACCGTAACTATCAGCAAAGCTTCTGGATTGAAATGTGCTAAAGTGGTCTCAGAAACTAATGCACGTTTTATGCTTGATACTGCTTCTTCATGACTCCTAGTCCATGACCAAGGCACATTTTTTTTTAGTAATTCATGCAGCGGACTTAAAATTGATAATGCGTTTTTAATAAAATTTCGGTAATAGTTGACCATACCTAGAAATGCTTTTAATTCTGACGTATTGGTAGGTACCCGGCTTTGCAAAATGGCTTTAACTTTCTCCGGTGATTTATGTAATCCATCACGGTCGATGACAAAACCTAAGTAGGTTACAGATTCCTGGTAGAAGGTGCATTTTTCTATAGTTAAAACCAGGCCAGCTTCCTGTAACCTACGGAAAACTTCATTTAACCTACTCATCATCTGATCTTTGTCCTCCCCACATACTAAAATATCGTCAAGAAATAAAAGAGTACCATTTAACCCTGATAGCAGTGCTTCCATGTTTCGCTGGAAAATGGCCGGCGCACTAGCTAGACCAAACACTAAGCGAGTATACTTATACAAGCCTTTATGTGTGTTTATGCAAGTGAGCATTTGTGATTTCTCATTTAGACACAACTGATTATAACTGAACAGTAAATTGGACCTATCGCATGCATACATGCGATAGGTCCAATTTACTGAAGTACTTGCCGCCATGTAGTTTTGAAAACAGCTCGTCATATCTTGGTAATGGATATTTATCGACAAGTAACTGTTTATTGATAGTCACGGAGTAGTCGGCACAGAGACGTATAGAACCATCTCGCTTTAATACTGGTACTACAGTAACTGGACTGGCATACTCTGCGTATTTTACGGGTACTAACACACCTAAATCTACCAGACGGTCAAGTTCTTTCTCCACGTTTTCTCGAAGCGCAAAAGGTAAAGGCCTTGCCTTAAAAAAAATTGGTTTTGCGTCTGGCTTTAATGTTAAATCTACCTTCACGCCTTTAAAACAACCTAATTTATTTCCAAATAATAGTGGGTATTTGGAAGAACTACCTGATAAAAAATCGTTACAGTTATTTATGGCACATATTTGCAAGTTAAATCGTGTAAAAAAATCTCTGCCTAATAAGGGAGGCCCTCCATTCCGTACGACATAAACACCTATTGTAAATGATTTTTTGTTATACGTAAACAATAGTTTTATTTTACCTACAATATGTAACTTATCTCCGTTGTAACTATGCAAAATAACGTCACTTGCTTCTAACTTTATGGTTTTAAAATGATTAAGATACATTTGCTCAGAAATAACGGTAACTGATGAACCCGTATCTATTTCAAAAATTAATTTGTTCCCATTGACACAAACAGATTCCCGCATCGGTTCGCCGCGAATGGAGCGAATATTACAGCACCCATGCTTACCATCATCGCTAACATCCTCACAGCACTCGACATAGTGTTGCTTATTTACATTTTTGTTACACATTCGCTTTAGATGTCCTTGAACGCCGCGTTTTTTGCACTTATACCGCACAAACCGACACGACGATGCCTGATGGCCTGCGTAGCCGCAGGCGGTACACCCACTGCCGCTGCTGCCGGCGTGAGCGCGCTCGGCGCTAGCTGCGGGGGTCGCCGCTACCTGCCTGCGCCACGGCGCGCTGCTCACGCGCGCTGCGCCAGGCTGTGCTGCCGTATCCATCTTCATCACTTGAAGTGGTGTACCCATGTCCGCTTGCCGTGTCGTTTCTTGTGCCCCCATGCGAGCACTGCGTACGCCTTCTGCTATTTCCACGGCCTTGCTCAGCGTCAACTCCGACATCGCTTTGGTAAATAGTTTTTCTCGTTCCGGTCCAGGTGCCATGCCCAGCACAAATCGATCGCGAAGCTGTTCGTCTAGATTTTGCGCCACGAACCCGCAGTGTATTGACAAACCACGTACTCGTGCCGCCCACTCTGGCAGCCCTTCGCCGATATGTTGTGTGGCACTGTGGAACTTGTACCTTTCAGCAAATGTGCACTTCTTTAATTTGAAGTGACCATCCAACAAATCCACTACTTCGTTATAGCTTAAGGTACCGACTTGCTTCGGTAAAGCTAGATCGCGTATCAACTTGTAGCTTGATTCCGAGCAGTTACTAAGTAGAATAGCTCGTCGTTTGCAACCAGCTTTATCTGCCTCTACCCCGATTTCGTTTGCCAGAAACCACTGCTCCAGTCTTTCCTTGTAAAGCTGCCACTCTTGATGTTCGTGACTGAACACTGTTAAGGTGCCGACCGAAACCGAAGTGGATACTCTTGCCATTTTATTCAAAATGAAATACGCGTGTCTCGTACTTTTTCCTCGTCGCCAACTGTTAGGTTCGGAAATGGGGGGTTGCAGAATAATACTACTATGGTTACACAAGCTCGTATATTCGACTGCGCAGCAGTCATTCGTACAAGTATTTATAATAAATGTCTAACTACTATTTGTTAATTGAGGGTAGGTAGTACCCACATAACAAGTATCAATACAGTAACAATAGCGCTTGACAGGCTAACATTAAAGCAACAATAACGTATACGTCAGTTTGACATATGTCGCAGAGATCAAGCTATCTTTTATGAAGTATATGGTACTTGTTCAAGAGACACCGCACGACACGATTTGCAGTCACGATTTTAACACACGACTCACTGCAGACGATCTGCCGATACGCTTCCAGAACTTGGTGCTGATAATTGAATAGACTGAGCCGGGATCCCAGTCTAACGTACAATCACATCACATCATCAGCCTATGAATGTTCCCACTGCTGGGACACAGGCCTCCTCTCTGTGAGGGGGATGGGCCGTAATCCACCACGCGGGCCCAGTGCGGATTGGTGGATGTCACATGTCTTTGAATTTAGGTTCTAGGACATGCCGGTTTCCTCACGATGTTTTCCGTCACTGTTTTTGAGAGCAGTGGTGATGAAATAATTTACACAAAGTAAAGCACCTGCCTGGGTGCGAACTCACGACCTACAACTTGTAAGTCACAGCCAATACCACTGGGCCACCACTGCTCTCCTCTAACGTACAATGAATGTAATTAATTAGGACGTCTATTTTCTTACTGCCTTTGCCTTTCGGCTTGTTTATTAGACAAACAGTATCTGGTTCGCCATCGCTGTCTTCTGAGTAGGACGCTTGGGAAGAGTTGTTGATGTTTCCATCTGTATATAGCCTGTATAGTTTGTTTCTTTTCGTAGATGTTCTTTGTTTATTATCGCTCCGATTGGGCAGACATGCTTTGCCTGACTTGATTACATATGTGAGTTTTGGCAGTACATCGACTTAACTTTTTTAACTTTCAGGTTCACCGCATTGATCCTATTATCCCAGTCATTGATGAGTCCGGCATATGCGCGGAGACGTGTTCGAGTAAGATCGGCGTTTCTCTTAATTTTATTGACTTTGACATTTGGTGTATCGTCGCAATAAAAATCGCAATGCATGTTAAGCCTTAAGGCATAAGACGCACTGCGATTTTTATTCGCGTGAATTTTTTGCCGCACATTCTGTGACCTATGGAAATGTATGAACCTGCAAGCACAGCGGAAAACAAATCGCGCCCAAATAGTACTGTACAGTATTGTACTAAAAAATTCGCGATAATTTTTATTCTTGCGAATTAAAATCGCTGTGCGTGCTATGCCAATCTCTAAGTAGTCTGTGGTCAAGGAATATAGTTCTACCGAGAGTCTGTGGCACAGAATATTTATACCCTAAAGGGGTCTGTGGCTGACTAGTATATAGTTATCTGTGGTCTGTGGTGATATGCCTTGGTGGTGGTTTGAGTATCTCTAAGTAGTCTGTCTGTGGTGGTTTGGACTTATCTTGTCAACTTTGAACTTAGAAATATCGTGTAAACTACATAATTTAAAGACTACTTACTTTCTATTCAATTCAATTATTATATAGTGTAAAACGGTTATCTGAGGCAAACGTTGGAACAGTAGATATTAACGGATGAAGGTTATCAGTTGCCAGAGGAAAACAAATTAAGGTTATGTTTTGGTGCACCACGTGAATATTGTACCGTAATAGTGCCGAATTTTGGCCGTTCTTTGTGCTAATTGTTAGTATTGTTACTTACACAATTCAGAATAACATGGGTCAAATGGACGACGAGTTTTACTCGGGCGTTAACGACGCTAAAGCCAAAGAGCCTGCTGAACGCAATGGTAGGATCATAGTGCGAAATATATCTTTTAAAGCCACAAAGGAAGCTTTGAAAAACCATTTCGCGAAGTATGGTACGGTGCAGGAAGTAAATTTACTGAAGAAACCTGATGGGAAGCTGGTCGGATGTGGTTTCATACATTTTACTGATGTTGCTAGTGCAGAAAAAGCCATTGCGGCGACAAACAAGAAGCCATTTCTAGGTAAGATTAAAATTTAGAATTTCATTTATTTTGTTGATGTTGTATTGTGTAGGCTTCATTTCTGAAAAGCTCCTATAAACCACCCTAATTTGTTGAAATGAACCTCAACAATGTGATCAGTTTGTATGACTCTAATTCACTTATATAAAGAATTGTATCTTTAACTTTAGACTAATAATGTTCCTACGGCTGGGACTCAGGCCTCCTCTCTTAGAGAGGGAGTGGGCTATAATCCAATGCGGATTAGTAGATGTCATGTCTTTGAATTTTAGATTCTACCACATACTGGTTTCTTCTCAATGTTTTCTTTCACATTTTTGAGAGCAGTGGTGATGAAATAAATTACCTATGCAAAGTAATGCGCCTGCTCGGGTTGGGACCCACAACCAACAATTGTAAGTTGGGCCTGTAACTCATGTGCCACCACTGCTCTTGTAAATATACTTGTAAAATATATTTCTAGTATTGTTGAATAATCCAATTTTACCATCTTAATTTGATTTTTATTTTCAGAGCGCCCCATTCATGTGGCTTTTGCTGTATCAAAAAAGGCATATGTGCAGAATATTGTTGAAAATAATACACGGCAGAGGTTTGACAGTGCTAACTCCGAAGATGACCAGAAACCCTTTAAGAGTAAGTTATTTATTTTGTTTAGTTTTTTGCAACACATTTCAATACAAACTATGATTTCATTTTTATTTTGAGCCTGTTGTGTCTCACTGCAGGGCTAAAGCCTCCCTTCCTTCTATTAATTTTTCTCTCTCTTTTGCTATATCTGTGGTGTGTGGTGGGCGCTGATGCCTATATTACAAGATATTAAGTTATCTTAGTTTAGGTATTAGTTGCAAATCCAACATGTTAAATATTGTAACTACCTTTTGGCCTATTTTATTGTAAACCTGTTCCTTTATGTTAATTTTTGAAGGTGCAAATAAACATTTTATTATTTATTTATTATTATATCTGGCCAATCCTTTAGACAGGAGTCTAACTCGTCATATCATCTCCTGGGCTCATTGGATCGCCGGTTCCTGTGTTTCAGAATTTGAATAGTAACTACCCAATTCTGTTGCAGTTTTTTACAACACATTTCATGATTTAATCAAAATAATTATTGTGTTGATTGTAGAGATTGCCCTTTTATTTTAAGTGTTTATAATTTGACAAAAATTACTATTATGGTATGAATTTTATATGATAAAAAGCAACAATTTATTATGTTTATTTTTCTTGGTTTAGTTTATTTATATTGCTGTCTACCATAGTTTCACCTACAATATTATATTAATTTTATTGAACTTTAATAAAGTTATAAATTTTTATTTAATCTATATAAATAAAAGAGAAAGTATGTATGTACGATCCTTATAGACTCTGAAACGGCTGGACCGATTTCATTGACATTTTCAGAGAGAATCTTTAGATTGACCCTGCGGGTAATCCTGCGATCAGAGCATTTATTTTTAACTTTGAATGTGGTCGAAGCCATGGGCAGAAGCTAGTATATCATAAAAATTAACTACACAGTAAATATCTTTAAAAATAATTAACAATGTTCTTTAATTTTCAGAAGATAATTCAGAAATCTCAGAGAAGCAAGCAGAAGAAAAACAAAAGAAAGAGCGAGTAAACCGCAATGCTCGTCTTATAATCCGTAATGTATCATTTAAAGCCACCGAGGAAACATTGAAAGAGCATTTTGAGTCTTATGGCGATATATTAGAAGTCAAATTGCTAAAGAAGCCGGATGGAAAACTCGTTGGATGTGCATTTGTACATTTCAAGAATGTACCAATGGCTAAAAAGGCTTTGCTAAATACTAATATGAAGCCTTTCTTGGGTGAGTGTGTTAGAAGGTTTTTACAACCTTCTTGTACCTACAATAGAGTTTCTTTGCTGCTCTTGTTCCTGGATAATTGTGGTTGAAAGGAGATTGTTAATTTTATAAGTGAATTGTAACGGGACTAGCACTCTTTTGATAGTTTTATTATTACACAAAAAATAATCTATACTTCTATACTAATAGTATAAAGAGGTAAAATTTGTAAGTTTGTATGTAGGGGGTAATCTCTGGAACTAATGATCCAATTCTAAAAATTTATTCACTGGTAGAAAGCTACATTATTCCTGAGTGCTATAGGCTATATAACATCACGCTACGACCAATAGGAGCGGAGCATAAATGAAAAATGTTGCAAAAACGGGCAAGAATATTACTTTTTGAGGGCTTCCGTTGCGTGCGCTACGTAAACTGTTTCAGTTATGCAATCATGTATGTAGGGGAGGTGTAGGGTAGTTGTAGGGTAGGTGTAGGGTAGTTGTAGGGTAGGTGTAGGGTAGTTGTAGGGTAGGTGTAGGGTATGTGTAGAGTAGGGTAGGTAGGATAGGGTAGGTACGTAGCCAGTTGACGGGAGCGAAGCCGCGTGGGACAGCTAGTTCTTGATATATTGGCTAGTCAACCAAAGTTCTGGCTTCATAAGATTTCTCTGTATCAAGAAGTAGCAGTTACCCACGACTTCCCATCTGTGGCCCATCCCACAGAAACATTGCATTTTCTCAGGATAACAAGTTGCCTATGGCACTTGACAATAGTGTAGTGTATAATCCCGTGGATGCGACGCGATTGGTCAGTCGATCCTTGTGTCAACTAACCAACCAATCGTGCGCTCGGAATTATGCTAAACGATCCCCGCGCCCCGCTTCATTACCAAAGAGACCTAAAAAACCTGCGCATCTAATGACTCTTGCCAACTTACGTGATCAGTCCTTCCAGAGATTACCTAAATTATATGCAATCAATTTGACCTGTTTATAATCTGTACTAATAATCTTGTTTGTTTGTCTGTTTGTTTGTACCGAATAGGTTCCAAAACTACTGGACTGATTGTTACCATTTTTTACCAATGAAAGTTAAATTATCAAGAAGTAACATAGGCTATAATTAATTTTCAAAAAGAATTGAGATCCTTAACAAAATTGCAATACTCCAAAGTAGCAAATTTTATTATTTGCTGTGCGCTAAGAAAACTATTGATGATACATAAAAAATATGCACTACATGATTGAAGTACTCATTATTACCTACAAAATAATCTGCCAGGAAATTTATCTAACAATCTAGTTAAGTCACAATAGCAGCTTTTGTGTTCCAAAATTTAATTAGATCGTCCGCGCCGGTAGAAACAAAAGTTAGTTACATTCGTATCTTCGTATTATTTGGTAGGTAGGTAGGGTAGGTACATAGCCAGTTGACGGGTGTGAAGCCGCGGGGGACAGCTAGTAAAATTTGTAGGTATATTCTATCTATTATTATTAGGTTCTCGCCAAACGGGCCGCCCTGAAATTGGCTTTCCGATGCGCAAGGTTCGGTGCTGTTTTTGTATGAGATTTACTATTGCGCAGCCATTGTAGCCAATTTCAAGGCGGCCAAGATGTTTGGCGAGAATTATAATATACTAAACCTAACTACTGACATACAAAAGAAAGATACTAGGCATCAAAATACTCCTCCACATCGCTGTTATACGGGCACATGGCCAGGAGACTGGCAGCATTGCCACATTGAATGGCAATGCCGATTCTTTGCCCAAAGAACGAGCCAGTGTCGATCAGTCGGTGAGATAGTTTTATAACAATAGTTTTAATTTCAGTAGGTACTCCAGAAAATGGATGTTAAAATATAAAGGTAAAAAGGTTTTTGGCTTTAACCCTTTTTCTTGCAGGTCGTCCAATATCAGTGGACTGGGCAGTAGCCAAGAACAAGTACATGCAGCACGTAGTGAACCAGCAGATGGCGATGGAGGAGAACATCAAGAAGGAAGAGTCAGACAGCGATGATGATGATGCCAAGACTCCGCTGAACGTCACCAGTGAAGATGTTAAGGATGAGGTAAAGAGTGAAAGTGAGTGTTGCATTCTTTAATTTCTTGATGCTTAAGGGGCCGCCTCCACGAGCGAGAGTGTATAGATATATGTGGCACGGACGATAATTCTCTCGCGCTTGGAGCCGGCCGCTAAGTGTCAGCTCACACCGAGACGCGATGCGACAAGGCGCTGTGCAGACTATATGCACAGGAAATAAACACATTTACTGCGAAAAAAATCCTAATTAATTTCACCGGAATTATGTTCAATAAGTTTGAAGTAAGATGAAAACAAAACATGAAAACTTACCAGAATTTATCGATTTCTAATAAATTCGTATTTTAAATTTCGCAGGGTGAATTTAGAGTTCACTCATTGAAATACGTACCTTTTCCTGTAGTAAATAAACTTCTATATTGTATGGTTGTCTTAAGAAGTGAATGCAGATCCCATGTCGGTGGGCGCTAACACGGAGTTAACCTATGCTAGGATATTATGTCGAATGTTATTTCTTATCTAACAGAATTAAAAACCTCATCAGATCATGTCATTCAGTTGGTGATTTAGAAATTTTGCAGTCTTATAAAAAATCTAACCACACGATTAGTTTTGACATTGTTAGCAGACTCTTTAATACAAATTCTCCATAAAAAAATAAAATAAACAAAATCATAACATCACGCCTGCTTTCTCCAAAGGGTTAGCAAAGGTCTCCTCTCAATTTGAATTAAGAATCAGCTCATCAGTGCTTAAAGTAAACATAATAATGGTAAGAAGTTACAATAATAAATAGTTTTTGCCCACTGGCAAAATCTATTTATTATTGTTGCGTCCAAGTTGTAATGCCGAGTGTCGGGGACTGCGCACTATGTCTTCGCTCTTCTGGCCCCACATCCCTTAAGAACCCCAAAAATTCTCGCGAATGTGCAGCTTTGTATCTGTGAATAAAATATCGTAATCCCGCTAATAATTGCAGAATTATTAGTCAGATTACGTTATTAATTACACATACAAGCGTATCAACAAACAATTTAAACACTTTAAAATATTTTTTATTATTATTATAGGCTCGTGTTTGACCGATGATGTAGTCGACGTTAAAACACGCTTGTCTAGGTGTAACCTATTCACTCTTGATGTAAAGACCCCGAAGGATACACAGACTCCAGCATGGAATTTCACTCCTTAGCTTTACGCACAATGAAAGTATTCCCAAAATGTTTGCTATTTTTCCAGGTGATTCAGACACAGACTCTGATGAAGAAGGCAGTGATTCAGAGAGTGATGATGATGGAGATAAGAAAGGTGATGTAAAGAATGAATCGGACGAAGAGGATGATGATGATGATGAGGAGGACAGTGAACAAGATGAAGATGATGGCAATGAAGATGAAGACTATGATGATGAAGAACCACAAGCAGATGTGAAACCAGAATATCAACGGTGGGTTTTAAAGAGTGTTTTTGTGACACAGTAGTAGTAAGGGTTAACTAGTTAAGTCTTTCAAAGAAAACTTTTTCACAAATTATAAACCGGTTTCCAAAACAAAACACAAAATCGGCCAAGTAACAGTCCGACTCGCGCATGAAGGGTTCCGTACCATTATCGCAAAAAACGAAATCGGCAAAAAAATCACGTCTGTTGTTTGGGTCACTTAAATATTTATTTTATTCTTATTTTAGTATTTGTTGTTATAGCGGCAACAGAAATAGGTACATCATCTTTGGCTGGTTCATGAGATACAGCCTGGTGACAGACAGCCCGAAAGGTGGAGTCTTAGTAATAGGGTCCCGTTTTTACCCTAAACCTAGGTAAAAAGTGCACAAATAAATTATTGTAAGTTATTTATGCACTGTTTAGTCTTTTGTTTTGGAAGTTGGTTTATTTTCTATTCTTTCTTTTTTTAGATTTGGTACACCATGGCACCATCACTAGACGTGAGCAAGTTCTATAGTGATGTACCGAAAAGACTCACAAAATACCCAAAATAACATAATTTACCCATTCGTGCTGTGTCGTTAAGTGGTTTGGTTATATGTTCCATATCTTGACAACTGTTGAACCGATTCTGAAGAAACTTGTACTATACCCTAAGTTGAGAGATACCTCTTTAGTTCAGTGGTCTCAAACGATACCTTGAGATCCTGGGTTGGTTTCTTGGATTGGATAAAGTTTTATTTGGTTTTTCCCTCTGGAATTTCTCAGTGGTAGCCAAAAGTCTAGATTTGAGTCTGGTTGATGGCAATAAGCTTGCGTCATTACATGGGACTTGAGCCTCAATAAACGGACTGCTTGGAGCAGTCAGTGCCGACCGCTTGAAGCTCCAGCGGTCACTGTTGTGCATCTGCGGTTCCAGTACAAAATTGACGTTCACAGTACATCAACCACTTCAGCAGTCCCAGCCGAAAACTGCAGATTGCCCAATAGCGATCGCATGAAGCTGTCGGCACTCTTTGATCCTAGCAGTCCGTTTAAGGATGCTTATAAACTGGCTATATGTGTTCTTATTGTAGGTACATCTTCGCCGGATTAACTAACTAAACTTTTAAATAACATTTAGGATAAAACTGAACGACGCTGAAGACGGATGCACAGTCTTCATAAGGAACATCCCATTCAGCGTGGACAACGGACAGCTGCGCGAATTCGCGGAGAGAGTGGGGCCTGTCAGGTACGCGCTGGTGTGCGTCGACCACCTGACGGAGCACTCGAAGGGCTCCGGCTTCGTCAAGTTTGTGGTGAGTGACACCTCTGTCTACATCTCAGTGGCAGATTGGATTTGTATGATCAACCCTTATGGCTGCCAGTGGCGAAGGGTAAACAGCCATAGGGCAATCGTAGCAAAAATTGCTAAGCTCTGTAGATAATTAAAAAAAAAATGTTCAAAAGTAGTCTTCACATATTTTTTAAATAATTCAAGCATTACCAGCTGTTTAGGTGCACGTACATACTAAACACATGAAATTATCTGAAATTGGATATGGGTATAATCAATTTTAACTTTGAAAAAAACCGGCCAAGTGCGTATCGGAATCGCGCACGAAGGGTCCCGTACCATTATCGCAAAAAACGGTATAAAAATCTCGTTTGTTGTATTGGAGCCCCACTAAAATTTTTATATCATTCTGATTTTAGTATTTGTTGTTATAGCGGCAATAGAAATACATCATCTGTGAAAATGTCAACTGTCTTGCTATCACGGTTCATGAGATACAGCCTGGTGATAGACGGACAGACGGACCGCGGAGTCTTAGTAATAGTGTCCCGTTTTTACCCTTTGGGTACGGAACCCTAAAAAGTATTGTGGCAGCGCATAAAACACAAACAAAATTTGACTTTATATGTTAGATTTAGGTTTACATAAGTGTTCAGCGTATAGATTGTGATATATCCTGGTTGTATTTTTGTTAACGTTTCATGAGCGATGCTTGCCATCAAATTGCAGTTGGGCGAGACACAACCTTTGTAAAATAAAATAAAAATTTAGTTTGAGAATTACCAATAATAAAAAAAAATACTGTGGCAGAAGAATTTGGGTAAAAAAGTTCGATCCATAATGCACAAAACTAAGTTAAGTTAAGACGGGCTGGTGTCCGCCTTAACTTAACGATAATCTTTTAAAAAAACCACTACTGTGTGTTACCACCACTGGCTACCGTAAAGTTAAAATCTGTACTAATATAATGAAGCGGAAGGTTTTGATTTTTTGTTTGTTTGAACGCGCTAATCTCTGGAACTACCAACCAGGTCGGATTTTTAAATTATTATACAGGTTGGCCCAAAAGTCGTGGATAAAACGCAACTAGGGGTTAGATGGGGTCATCAGCTGCATAAAATTGTTCTACGGGAGGTCCTTAAGGTTTAAATTTAAGGCCCTGCAGAGTTATAATTTAAAGCATAAAAGCAAATAGCAAAAAGAAGCCAGCGTATGAACTTAATTGGGGTTTGCACGCAGTTATTAATATCTACTGTCATGTTGCTTGTTCTTAGTCTATAAGATTTCTGGCGAACACTACACTGAAGACTTTACTCCACACAGTAATATTCACACCACTCTGTTTTATCCAAATATCCAATACTAGCTATATTTTCACTTTGTTTTTTTTTCTCTCTCATTTTGACAGCCGACGCGAACCACAGATTGGCGCGCTCTCTCGTTTGTCTACGGTTTCGACAAATGATCATTGAGCCGTCGGGTTTTTGGTCGTATATTTATTGTGTTTTATTTACATATTTGTTTTATAAATTATACACAAACATACTGTAACTCACCTTCTGTGTTTATACTATTTTGTTATTTCTTTTTTTTCTATTTTATTCCTAATATATTGTATGTTTCGTTTCCGTGAGTGTGTCCGTGGCATCAACAGTGGGCCCTATCAGAATATCATCGCAGTGATATTTTCTATTTAATATCGTTGCACATGCTGAGATAGGAGCCTTTTTGGTCGCGCACGGGGTATTTTATTATTATTTGTGTTTTGCTTATCTCGTGTCTCCTGTGCGGTTCACAAATAATTATTTTTTCTTTCTTTCTTTCTAAAGCCAAAGTTCTTGGTTAGCCTTAAATAATAAATATTGATATTTGTAAAGTAAGTCGACAGAAAAAGATCGAACTGCTTTAAAGTCGCGTGCGCTGGGGTAGTAATTATATGTAAATACCATGTAGTAAAAAAATATTTGTTTTAGAAGATCTAAATAAAAGTCCACGACACTATATATCTATCTTTTATAAATAAGCCACATTAAGGCATTTTGGGGCGAATAATTTATCCTAATATATAAAACACAAAAAATGTTTCTACCTTTGTCTGTTATAGACTTTGAAACCATCCAACCGATGTGTCCCAAACCGGTTTCATTAGAAAGGCAATGTTGGGGTTTTCTCGTTGTTGATGAGTTAGCTGGAAGTTGTGGAAATTAGTTTAATACCAAACCACTATTATGTTCCAAATATTTTTTCTGGACACAGGTTAGGTTGCTTCTAGTATAGTAACCTGAGCCGCACTCAATATTGAGTAACGTCGACAGTTCGACACGCATATTAGCGTGTGTCGGAGATTAAGTTACGACTCATTTACTTAATATTGTGCAGAATATAAATAGGCGTACTTTTGCTGTATGAGTATTAATGGCCGGCTCGTCGTACAGGCAATAATGCGAAGAAGGTTTTAGAACAAAAAAAAACAAATTGGTAGTTAGATCAGGTTGAGATGTGAGATGGAACACCGGGGTGGTTTTTAGTCAGTAGGAGTCTGACAGACCCACCCGCCGCCCCAGGGCTGAGGATATCCAATGAGGATTTTCCAACCCGGAAAAAAAAAAAAAAGTTAGGTAGGTGAGGTAGGGTAGGTAGGTTGGTAGATAGGGTAGATGGATTGGTAGGTAGGTATGTAGGGTATGGTAGCATTGGTAGGTATGTAGGGTAGGGTAGGTACGTTGGTAGGTAGGTACCCAGTTGACAGGAGTGAAGCCGCGGGGGACAGCTAGTGTACAAATAAAAAAATCCCTTCATTTCAGGACAAGGAACACGCCGATACCTTCCTCTCGTTACCAGCAGACCAGCTCAAGTTGGAAGGTCAGACGCTGCAGGTGAAGCCGGCGCTCAAGAGAGAAAATCTGCAGAAAGGGAACACCAAGGAAGCCAAGGACAATAGGAACTTGTACCTGGTGAAAGAAGGAGGTAAGATATACTGGTTTATGTGCAGTGTGAGGGTGCGGTAGAGCCATTAACTGGTCGTTTTGTAGTTCATGAAAAGCTACTGCAATTACACTGGCTTTCAAAACTTAGTACCACACATTGGAAATTGCAATTTCTCCTAAACTGTAGAAGTCAAAGTTTGGAAGAAATAAAAAACGTTTATATACTATAGGCTGTTTTCGTTGTAAAAAAAATATGTCCAGTTGCAAAAACGCGCCATTTTCTGAAAATTTTATTTTTTTGTGAATAAACAAATCTAATTCTTTGATTTGTTCTTACTATTTCTCACAACTGTATTGAAAAACGTCGTGTGATACACGGGTGTGTAGATTATTGCAAACTAGTGTCATTAAAACCCTCGCTTTCGGCTCGTACTTGTTAATGTCAGGTCGTTTGCAGTAACCTACTTTCCAACCTTGTATCACAATGTTCTATTGCCTACTGATCGACGCAGAGTCCTGTTTAGTAGATACATAGTTAGTTACACTAGATGTATAGGGGTTAACCATAAAAGGAACAGAGAAGCATTTTATTAAACTTTGCGCCACACTTAGAATTTCTTTTGTATCTAGGGTCGTATCGTAGGGTCTACGTATAAAAGTATAATCTATACTTATATCTATACTAATATTATAAAGCTGAAGAGTTTGTTTGTTTGAACGCGCTAATCTCAGGAACTACTGGATGGAATTGAAAATTTATTTTTGTGTTGGATAGTCCATTTATCGAGATAGGCTATATAACATCACGCTACAACCAATAGGAGCCGAGCATAAATGAAAAATGTTGCAAAAACGGGCAAAAATATTCCTTTTTGAGAGCTTTTGTTGCGTGCGCTGCGTAAACGGTTTAAGTTACGCAAATATAATGTATGATGGAATTTTTCTTCTTTAAAAGTTCTAAAAAAAAGTCCGCGACAGCATATGTCTATCTTTTAAAATTGACTCACAATAGCAGCTTTTATGTTCTTAAATTTAATTAGATTGCCGCCGCCGGTAGAAACAAAAGTTTTCAGGTTACATTCGTATAGTAGTAAGTGTAGGTAGGGTAGGGTAGGTAAGGTAGGGGGTAGGTAGAGTAGAGTAGGTAGGGTAGATAGGGTAAGGTGGGTAGGGTAGCTATGGGAAATAAAAAAAATAGAGTAGGTAGGTAGGTAGCCAGTTGACGGGAGCGAAGCCGCGGGGGTCAGCTAGTAACATTATAAAGCTGAAGAGTTTTGTTTGTTTGAACACGCTTATCTCAGAAACTACTGGTTGGAATTGTTTTTTTTTTTGGTGTTGGATAGTCCATTTATCGAGGAAGGTTATAGGCTATATAACATCACGCTACGACCAATAGGAGCGGAGCATAAATGAAAAATGTTGCAAAAATGGGAAACTTTTTGAGAGCTTCGTTGCGTGTGCTGCGTAAGCGGTTAAAGTTACGCAACATTCATGTATGTAGGGTAGAGTAGGTAGGTAGCCAGTTGACGGGAGTGAAGCCGCGTGGACAGCTAGTCTTACATACACAAACACCCAGACCTGAAACAATTATCTGTAGGGTATACAAATATTTTTTTCTGTGCTGCACCTAATAAAAATATAAATAGTTGCGGTCTCTGTCTAATCCTGTCAATAAATCGGCAGGATCAACAGTTTTTCATACCGTGGCTAGTTGATAGATTTTATTGAAGAGGAATTTCTAGAACTGGGTGGCCCAGTCGATGATGAAGAGTTTTGTCCCGAAAATAGGACTAAAGCAGTTGGGATTGTTGGGAAGAGCAACAATAAGTCTTCAAAAGGTTCTAAAGCTTATACATAATCTATGATGTTTACAGTGGTGGTAGCAGGAACAAAGGCAGCGGTCGGCGTGTCAGCCTCCGACATGGCCAAGCGACTCGCGCTAGAACGCAGCAAGACGCAAATGTTGAAGAATCTTAACAGGTACGTTTTAACGAGTAGCATTCGCTTAAAAGCCATAGCCTTCATTTGTGCTGGAAATACAACCGACTTCCAAATAAAAAACACTTCGAAGTGTAAAATAACTTCAAAGTCGGTATAAAGAAACGAAGACTTCCGAAATAGAAGTTATTCACTTTGTAGTGTTTTTATTTGAAATAAGGTTGTTTTTCTTTTTGTAAACGTATTTTTACACTTTTTTTGTCGTACCTAGTGGGCTACCTCTTCCTTTTTACTTTAATTTTTTTTTATGAACCATGATTTATTAAAATTATATAATTTATTTAAGTTTACATGTATAACAATACTAGTTAGTTTCCTAAGGCGTTATACAGCGCAATTCAAAACAAAAATAAAATAAAAGACAAACGAAAATGTACAAGTACAATAAAATATATCTATCTAAATCTATACTAATATACTAATCTAATACCTTTAAACGAGCAATCTATACATATAAATATTATGGAGAGGAAAGATTTTTTTGTTTGTACGGAATAGGCTCCGAAACTACTGGACCGATTTAAAATATTCTTTCACAAATAGAAAGCTACTTTATTCCTGAGTGACATATGCTATAATTTATTTTCTAAAAATTTAATATCCTTATGAAAATTGCAATAATGTAACCCAAAGTAGCAAAATTTTGCCTATAAAATTCAAATCCTTTGGCGTGTGTCGAGAAAACTATTGATGATTCATAAAAATTATGTACTACATGATTAAAGTACTCATTTATTACCTAGAAAAAAGTCCGCGAGAGAATATTTATCACTATCATAGTAGTCACAATATTGCCGGTAGAAACAAAAGTTGGTTACATTCTTATTGTAGTATTAATTCTTATTCAAATAAATAGTTTGTAGGTAGTGTAGGTAGGTAGCCAGTTGTCGGGAGCGAAGCCGCGGGGGTCAGCTAGTATAATATAAATCTAAAAAACATCACAAAACAAAACAGAGAAGGAATCTGTGAAAAGAAATAATAAACTTACAGAATGCAAATATTTACAAATCTATCTTGCATCAATCTTCTCGCAAAACCTCAAGCATTCACGACACACATCTTTCCATCCCCCAGTAAACAAGTCACACTCCAAAAGCTGATGTCAGAAGAGCATTAAGCATCGTATGTGTCCGAACTAGGGAGGCGAGTTAGCTCAGGACACCGTGTGTGCTGAAGGTACGGCCAAAAGCCGGTGACCTCGCGGTCTTAGCTGATGTTTGGAAACCACAGGAACAAACAGCGTTACTAACTGCTCCACTAGCTCCTGGCAATCGGACTCACCCCACACAATACGGCAGCCAAAGCAAGAAGTACTTACGCCTTACTTCGAGCGAATTAAAAGTAATGTTGATGTTTATCCACAGATTCGTGTCGCGCTACCGCCTCGTGGTGTCGAACCTGCCCGCGCACTGCGACGACGCGAGGCTGCGCCGCGTGTGCACTACAGCCGCCGACAAACGCGCCGTCGTCACCGAGTGCCGCGTCATGCGCGACCTGAGGACGCCCCAGGGCAGCGACGGGAAACATCCGTATGTATCAGTAAACAGTCGCTTGTCCAGCACACCACCACACACCGCACGAGTGCCGCGTCATGCGCGACCTGAGGACGCCCCAGGGCAGCGACGGGAAACATCCGTATGTATCAGTAAACAGTCGCTTGTCCAGCACACCACCACACACCGCACGAGTGCCGCGTCATGCGCGACCTGAGGACGCCCCAGGGCAGCGACGGGAAACATCCGTATGTATCAGTAAACAGTCGCTTGTCCAGCACACCACCACACACCGCACGAGTGCCGCGTCATGCGCGACCTGAGGACGCCCCAGGGCAGCGACGGGAAACATCCGTATGTATCAGTAAACAGTCGCTTGTCCAGCACACCACCACACACCGCACGAGTGCCGCGTCATGCGCGACCTGAGGACGCCCCAGGGCAGCGACGGGAAACATCCGTATGTATCAGTAAACAGTCGCTTGTCCAGCACACCACCACACACCGCACGAGTGCCGCGTCATGCGCGACCTGAGGACGCCCCAGGGCAGCGACGGGAAACATCCGTATGTATCAGTAAACAGTCGCTTGTCCAGCACACCACCACACACCGCACGAGTGCCGCGTCATGCGCGACCTGAGGACGCCCCAGGGCAGCGACGGGAAGCATCCGTATGTATTATTACTGATACTGACGAATGCTTCCCGTCGAGTCGTCATGTGCTTCGTGCTGTCAAAACAAATACGTAATTAGGGTGCTGGTCATGTTGACCGGAATAATGAAAGGCGAATAATAATGTATTAGTAGTTTATGCAACAGTCATATAATAGGGGTTATTAAAACACGAGCGTAGTTTATCACATGAGGCGAAGCCGAGTGTGATAATAATATTATGCGAGTGTTTTAATACCTAATTATATGCCGTTGCATACAAGGTATTTATAAGGCAGACGTGAGTAAAACGCCGGGAGGGGACGCCCTAGTAAGTTCACTGGAAAGGCCAGTTGCACAGTACTCATAATCGGTGCGTGTGTATGATTAGATGTAAGAAACAAAAGAAGTATGTAAGGATTTTAGCAGGTGGCGTTCTGTAGTTTCTCCGTACCCCCACCAGTCAGTAACTTACCCTATAGACTGAATGGTGTACATTCTGGTTGGTATAAGAATTCCATAGCTTATCTAAGTGCTATTGTTGTTGCAGATCAAAAGGCTACGGTTTCGCCATGTTCACGAGACATGAAGATGCACTGGCTTGTCTTAGGAAACTGAATAATAATCCTGATATATTTGATAAGAATAATGTAAGTAAAATATGTCCATTGCGGAATTAGATTAATTGTATTAAATGCCCATCAGAATCTGTGTAATTCATATCTACACAATCAAGTTCAAATAGCGTTACAGATTAATTTTATGACTAAACTAATATATATCTGTTCCTCAGAGGCCCATCGTCTCATTCTCAATAGAAGACAGAACAGCCTTGAACGCAAGAAAGAAAAGATTAGAGAAATCCATAGCCAACAACCCCCTAACTAACCAAAATGGAGGCGATAACACAAATAAGAAAAATAGGAAACGGAAGCCGGAAATGGCGCCCGACGAAAGTTATGCTAAGAGAAGGAAATTTGGTCAGCTAAATAAATTTAATAAGCACACTAATCAAGAAGATGGTTCTAATAATTTGAATGAAAATCAAAGAGGTAGCAGGTTTAATAAAAATAACCAAGGTCAGAATAGATTTAATAATAGACAAGGTCAAAGTCAAGATGGTTTCAATAAGAATGATAATCAAAATCAATTTCAAGACAGATTTAACAGGAATAACAACAGAAACCAAGGTGGTCCCAATAACAATAGATTTAATAACAATAAGAACCAAGGACCCCGCAGAAATGAACCCGGACAGTTTGTAAGAAAACCAAGAGAATTCGAATATGGCGAATTCACAGGATTAACAGCAAAAGAAGGTTCCCAACACAATATGAGGAGCAACCAGAAACTTAAGGCTCAGGCAGAACTCCATAGACAAACTGTGAAAACTGAGAAAAAGCAAAGTAAAAGAACCCAGATACTGAAAATGGCAGCAAAAGAGAGGATAAAGTTGCCAAAACAGAAGATCAACAAGAATCCTACTAAGAAAAGGAATAAGAACCATAATCGGTCGAAGTTTGATCGCTTGTTGTAAAAACTAAGTTCTCTCTCAAGTCTGTTCCGTAAAGCAACCTGTGTGTATATTGGGTTACCTATGAAATTGCCCTTCCATGAAACTTTGGTTTGGATTTGAATTATATTACATGTACATGCAAATAAACGTTATATGTATGGCATATTATTCTATTTTAAAAGTTGTTTATTTATTTGTTTCACTGGATTTTGTTTTTTTATGGAATGTTGCCATATTTATAACTAGGAACTCTAAGATTTGTGTAATTTCAAACAACGCGTCTTGAAAAGCACGCAATATAAATTTATGGAGCTATTATTACTAACGAACGACCTGAGTGTTTTTGTTTGAATATCTTGCGTTTCATACGTTCTTCTCTGGCTAAGGGATAAAAGTAGTAGAGTACAGTTCTCGCCAAACTTCTTGGCCGCCCTGAAGTTGGCAACAATGGCTTCGCAGTAGTAAATCTCGTACAAAAACAGCGTCGCGCCGTGCCTGAAAGCCAACTTCAGAGCAGCCAAGAAGTTTGGCGAGAACTGTACCTACCTACGTCCAATAATAAAGTCAGCGGCCTTATTGCGTAAGTGAATTCGGCAAGGCAAAGAGCAAAGAGTATGAATAATCACATGCTAGATGGAAGACGCGATGTGGATCGCCGTCTTATGTGCTTGGTCGATTGTTCATACTCTTTGCTCTTTGCCTTGCCGAATTCACTTCTACAATTAGGCTGCAGTCAAATTCATCGTAAAAAACATCAAATCTGTTTAGACAATGATATATTATAAGTATTCCTTTCTTCTTCTTTTTACCACTTCATGTGACTTTCTTAGACGAATTTCTTCTAGTCTGTAGGGAATGTCTAATTGTCGACATTAATAATAATAATGTTACTTTGTTATAGTTGTTCTATCTCACGATGACGGGTTACGTGACTTTTATGACTCCGAAATAAGACTCATTTTGCTACGATTCATCCGTCATCGTGAAATAGAACAACTATACTATTATTTAGGTGCCTAGCACGCACTATTATACAGAGTGAATTTTTCAAGTGGGAGTGGATGGCCAAATCCGAAACTGAGCAATAGCGAAAAACACTCAAAGGAGTCACGGTGCAGATTTTGATGAAAACTAAAACTGCATCATCAGATTTAAAAAAAAAACTATAATATCAAGTTTTCCGTACGTCATTACTGCCCAGAAATTGATCCTTATTAGTGACACTATCAATAGTGTAATTGTGAAAAATCTTTCTGTAATTTTGAAATATTTTGAAAATCCAATGATACAGTTTTAGTTTTCATCAAAATTGCCCCCTAACTCCTTTGAGTGTTTTTCACTATGCCTCATAGTTTCGGATTTGGCCATCCACGGCCACTTGTAAAACTCAATATTACTTCAAATTGTTATCTGTTGAAAATTCATAATCAATTTATTTTTATTCAGGAAACAATAAAATTGACAAAAAACATACACTTTATCAGACTTAATTGTAATAAACCATCCATTATTAGCCTTGACCAGGTTGTCGCTCCACCTAGAGGGTGGCCTTCCAATGCTGCGTCTTCCGGTACGCGGTCGCCACTCCAGAACGTTAAGGCCCTAACGGCCATCCGTTCTGCGAGCAATGTGCCCTGCCCACTGCCACTCACGTTTGGCAATCCAATCCAGTTGCGGGAATCCGGTGGATGCGAAACGCACAGAACCGATCAGTGTGGAGACGCTTGGCCTATTTTCAGCACTTGAACGTCTTTCAGATGAAATGACGATGATCCATTATCAAGATGATAAACGCGTAAATAAATCATTTTTAAAAACCCGCCACTATCATCTTCACCAACATACCATTGTAAAAGTTTATGATAGTGTCCCATAACAAAGGTTATTTTACCTTTTCCAACTATTTATTTTACATAAGACAAAAACTACGCACGCCTATGAAGAACCAAAGAAAAAATGCAATACTATACTTCATGGACTATGTTTTTAACCGTCTTCAAAAAAAAGGAGGAGGTTCTCAATTCGTCGGAATCTCTTCTTTTTTATATGTATGTTCCCCGATTACTCCATGACGCCTGTACCGATTTCAAAAATTCTTCTTTTGTTTTGAAGGTTATACTTCCTAGTTGGTTCCATACCACGGAGCACGAAACCAGTGGAGAGAGCATCGGCACGTTTTTGTTCTAAACCAAAGTCACCAAATAACGGCGGGGGCAGAGGTAAGCTTCCTCCGCTGTGATTGGGCGACAGATTGACAACCAAATGACAGCTGATTCTTTAGGGATTCCAAACAAGAAATTAAAAAAATATCGATATCGATAGTTGTTTAACTTATTAATAGTGTAAGGATTTCTTTAGGATACAGAGATTACGGGTTCGATTTTGAATTAAAACAGGTGTTTAATAAATTAAAGGTATATTTAAAAAATAATTATGAATTTACTGGTTTTTAAAATGAATTAGCTTTGAATATGTTTTTCTTATGTAATCTTTTGGACTTGTATTATTTTTCGTAATGACCCGACAAACTTTGTTTTGTCATAAAAACACCAAATACCCTACCTACCCTACTTACCCTACCCTATTGTGAATCTAAAACATCCGGGGCGCCACCCAAACGCATACAAAAAACTTTCCAGTCGTTTAGGAGGAGTGCAGTGACATAACACGTACAGTAGAATTATATATATAAAGATACATATATACATGAATTGCTCGATTAAAGGTTAGATTTATGATATGGTAAATACGGGCATGACAATAAAAAACAAAAGAACGTACACAGCTGCAGTTCTTATTAATTTCGGCAACAAAGTATTGTGTAATACTTAATAATAAACAATGCATTCTGAGTATTTTTTTCGCTCGACGAGTTTTTTCCGTCTTGGAGCCTAACATATCGATATAATCGTCGTGGTGATGCGAAGCAGCACTATCGAGAAAAAAAGAGAACGACTAACGCGTGAATCAGTGTACCAGAAAGAGACAGCAGCGGAACCATCCAGAAATAAAAATATTTGATTTTACTTAATGAAATTGATTAAATGGAGTAGAAAAACACTTACCTGTGAAATGTTATCCCATCTTTTTGTAACTTGAAGTATTAGAACACTTTCTACACCATTTAATTGCACAACTAGGCATTAATTTTCAGTTTATTTGTTTTAAAGACGGAAGCGCGTGACGTTCGTACGTCCTACCTACGAATGTTGCGACTGACTAAAATTTCGCCGCATGTGATTGATACTGCATACGCTTGGCGCCCGCGGTAATCCCGGCACGCTCTCTCCACTGGTTTCGTGCTCCGTGTTCCATACCATAGTTATCAGGTCAGGATCTGATAATGGGATCCTAGAGAAATCGAGGTAACTCCTCAAATATTATAGGCATACATATAGCGATTTTGGTATTTTCATCAACAATGCAATCATTTGCACTCAGAAAGTATCATTTGGTGAAGTGAAACTGATGAAGAAGACCACAGATTAGTGGTGGGCGTTGAATGAACGAACCGTTTTTTTAGACTGTTCACTTGGCGTCAACTGTTCGACTAGTTTACAGTTCACGGATAAACTAGTTTACTCATGAACGACATTTTATGCATAGACTTGATTTCGCGTAGTCGACGCACGACGGAACGGAACGAGTGATTACGAAGACTGCCGAGCCGAATAAACCAGTTTACTCGTGAACGACATTTTATGCATCGACTTGAACGCGTAGTAGTCGACAAACGACGGAACGGAACGAGTGATTACGAAACGAAAACTGATAAATCAATTTTAGCGAACGTATGAACGAAAAAAGATTAGATTAGATTATTATAAATAAGTATAAAACAATGTACTTAATAAATCACTAAAAATGACTGATTGTAAAATTGGATTGTGTAAATAATGTTTACGAATCGACTAGTAAACTAGTTTTTAACTAAACGTTCTAATCCGATCATTCACTAAACTGCGTATTAAACGCCGCTGTTCAGTCTATCATGTAAACTAGTCGAAAATTAAACTGTTTTATGAACTAGTTTATCGTAGACGGTAAACCAGTTTCGTTTCGTCGACTGTAAATACGTCGACGACCCACCACTACCACAGATGGCCACTGGAATTCCTAAACGCTAAGTATGTCACGGGTATGAGATATCTCGAATAGTTCATAGACTGTGATGAAGCAAATACTTATAAATAAATGGGTCTGATGAAAATGGCACCATCGAACTAATCTGATGATGAAGCCGGAAGGAAGGCACTGGAACTCTGACATAAAACAATGTAACCTAGTTGTGTTTGGGATTATTGGAATCGTCATGAGATGCACTTTGGCTATATATGAAGCTAAAGAGGACATTACTTCACTATTGTAAATAAAAATAACTTTTATAACAGAAAATCAAACCGACTTCCAGAACAAAAAACTAAAAAGCTAAAAATAACTTTCTTTTCCAAAGTCGGTACCTATCGAAAACAGGAAAACAATGGGTACAAAAGACAAAAGAAAAAAAAGTTATTTTTTGCTTTGTAGTTTTTTGTTCTGGAAGTCGGTTTGATTTTTTGTTATAAAAGTTATTTTTCTTTATAATAGTGAAGTAATGTCCTCTTTAGATTCAAAAATTATAGATTTCGATAGAGCCCAAAGATATAACAAAGTTGATTTTGCCACGAATAAAAGAAATGGAAGTTTAAAATAAAAAATAAAATATGAATATTTAAATTGATTAAAACTTCTTCTTAATATAGTCGATTGTTATGAGAAATCGAATCGGAAACGCATTAGGACATTGCTAATTGATTAGTACTTGAGTTGTTAAAAGTAAAATAGATGGTTGGTATGAGCAGTTTCATACAAATCCCGACTTTTCAATTGTCTGATAACTTTTAATTGAGGAATTACGTGGAAAATTGGCAGACCACAAGCTAACCGTAATGGTGTCGCTAGACATAGAGGGAGCTTTTGACAGCGCATGGTGGCCAGCTATCCGAACCAGACTGGCTGAGGAAAAATGCCCAGTAAATGTGAGGAGAGTAATGGACAGCTACCTCGATAACCGAAGGGTCAGAGTCAGGTATGCAGGAGAGGAGGTCGTGAGGGAGACTACCAAGGGATGCGTACAGGGATCGATTGGAGGACCGATCCTCTGGAACATCGTCTTGGATCCCCTACTAAAGGGGCTGGCGGAACGGGGAGACTACTGCCAAGCCTTCGCTGACGACGTGGTGTTGATATTTGATGGCGACGCAGCGATTGAGATCGAGCAGAAGGCGAATGACGCCCTCGCCCATGTTTACCAGTGGGGTGTTAGTAACAAGTTGAAATTCGCACCGCATAAGACAAATGCGATGGTAATAACGCGGAAACTGAAATACGACACCCCGCTGCTGAGCATGGGAGGGCTCGCCATTGGCATGACGCAAAAGATTAAAATACTGGGACTAACCATCGACAACAAGCTGACATTCAACCAACATGCAGCGAATGTGTGCCAAAAGGCAATTAATTTTTACAAGCAGTTGTCGAGGGCTGCAAAGGTCAGCTGGGGCCTCCACCCCGACGTCATCCGCACCATGCATACGGCAGTAGTTGAACCCGTAATTTTGTACGTCGCGAGTGCGTGGGCATCTGCAGCCACAAAGAAGGGCGTAAAGAAGAGGCTAAATGCGGTCCAAAGGGGATTCGCACAGAAACTGTGCAAATCCTACCCCACCGTTTCCCTGAACTCGGCACTGGTGCTGGCTGGGATACTACCCCTCGATCTCAGAGTGCAAGAGGCAGCTGCCCTGTACGAAGCGAGGAGAGGGGTACCCCGGTCAGAGCTAGGGAATAGGGACGTCGACGTATCGCATTTGCCTCCACACCCCATCCGGCAGAGCATATGAGCCTGCAGTTCATTTGCCTGGCAGATCAAGAATCACTCAGTGACCACTGCGCACAAGCAGTGCAGATCTACACGGACGGCAGTAAAATTGAAGGCAAGGTGGGGGCGGCATTGTCTCTATGGAGCAATGGCGCCGAAACCAAAAGCCAGAAGTTGAAGCTGTCGTCCCACTGCACGGTCTACCAGGCCGAACTGTTGGCCATATGTAAAGCCACCAGGGAGATACTTAAGAGCGCTAAAGAGACCTTTGGCATCTTTAGCGACTCTCGATCCTCACTTGAAACGGTTGCAAACCACCGTTCCTCTCATCCCCTTGCAGTCGAAACCAGAGAGAATCTGCGGCAGGGCAGATCCCAGGGCAAAGATATATCTTTGTTCTGGATCAAGGCCCATGCGGACTGGAAGGGAATGAGAGAGCCGACCAGTTGGCTAAGGATGCGGCGCTGAAATTGAAGAGGAGGCCGGATTACGACCAGTGCCCGGTGTCATTCGTCAAGCGGCAAATCCGAAAGGATTCGCTTGATGAGTGGAACCGGCGGTACAGAATGTGTGACACAGCCGCGATCACTAAGCTGTTCTTTCCGGACGCGATCGACGCGTACAGAACCGTCAGGAAATTAAAGCCGACAGGTGTAATCACGCAAATAATGACAGGACATGGTGGGTTTTCCGAATACTTGAACAGATTCAAGTGTAAGCGAAGCCCATCATGTACCTGTGACCCAGACATTGACGAGACGGTGACACAAACACAACAAAAAAAGAATTGGCCAAATTGGTCCAGGCGTTGTTGAGCTATGCGCTTACCAATACATTTTGCGATTCATTTTTATATTACAGACTAGCTGACCCGGCAAACTTTGTTTTGCCATACAAACACCAAACATTCATCAACCCTACCTACCCTACTCTACCTACCCTACCCTACCTACCCTATACCTACCCTACCGTACCTACCTTACCCACCCTACCTACCCTACCCTACCCTACCCTACCTACTCTACACTACCTACCCTACCTGCCCTACCCTACCTTCCCTACCCTACCGTACCTACCCTACCTACCCTACCTACCCTACCTTACCTACCCTATCTACCTAACCCTACCCTACCTACCCTACCCTCCGTACCTACCCTACCAATTTGTTTTTGAGTGTTGACATTAATATTTATACGATAACGTCACGTCACTCAATTGTTTTGCCTTCCCGGAACCTCTCCACTAACACTTAAACTGGTATTAAAGTTCAAATTGACTTTTAAGTATTATTACGAACCGTTTGTATGGGAAAAAGAAAAGGGCTGTTTTTAGGGTTTTTCCGGCAATTATTCGAATTTTTCTCGCCGTAAAAACCATATTTGAACTTCAACGAACATTTAAAAAAAAGAATTGGCCAAATTGGTCCAGGCGTTGTCGAGTGATGCGCTTACCAACACATTTTGCGATTCATTTTTATATTATAGAAGATCTGTAACACTGAATTGATCTAAGGATCTCCTGTATCGAACCAATACACCTCTTTAATGTTAAGAACTAATTGATTTTGAAATTGGTTTGGTTTACTAGTTTAATGCAAACTAAGATAACAAATGAATCATGTTTTTAGGCATCGATTTTAATACCGATTTGGTAACATGCCTATATCTGTCAGTCATTTCATTTGACAGTGACAATTACAATAGTCGTGTTTTCATTTGATTTGTGTATGTCTACTAAAGAGATCTGTGACAGAGATATTAAGGATACTACAGTCACATTCACACTAGTCATCAGTATTAATTGTTAAAATTTAAAATGTACTCTGTCTGTCTGTCTGCCTGCTGCCGTGCTGACCGTGCCCGTGCGTACGTGCCGTGACTTCCACCCACCGTCGTTTCATTCATGAAGTCGTTGATCAAAAATAATATCGTCCAGTACAAGTTTAGTCTATCTAGAAATATTGTGTATTTTCAGTTCATCATAAATATAACTTATTCCCTTGAGTGAAATTGGAAACTTTGGTTCCCAGAAACAATTGTTTTTCTATTGTGTCTGCTAATTAGCACTCAAGGGATTTGTGAAATCTAATGAAATAGATTATTTGCATAAGGTTTTTAGATTTTGAAAAATAATAGGAGGTGCATGGATGGGGGGCATGGAATACGGTGGAGTCATGAACTGAATTTTAAGTTTAGGAGCTTTGTCTGGTTGAGAGGGTCATCATTAATTTTATTGTTCTGGGGTAGGAAATATGTTGGTCTTTAAAAATTTTGTTTGCATTCTATTCGCACTTTTAAGTCTAGACCAAATTGTTGAGTTGAATATAAAAATATTACTGGTCAGAGGTTTCTTTGTAGCTTGCAATTTTATTGTACCATTGTCAGTGTTTGAAAAAAACATTAAGTACCTACCTTCATGTGAAGTAAATGTGACATAGTTCTGCAATTATTTAAATTTCAGAACAATGTCACATAATATATTATGGTATTGCCCTTACCTTTCATTCTTTTTATCCTCCTTTATCTATTAATTGACTAATTTTCAACTTAACTTTGCTTAAAAAATTACAGGAAACTTATATATTTATGTAAGTAAAAAATCTTTTAAAAAAAACTGCTAAATCATCTCTTGTATTGGTCCATCACAATGAGGTGTGGAAATACATGGAATATAGTGGAGATAATATTGTCACCAGAAACGCAAAAAAAATTAAAGCGCCAAAAGTGCATTTTACAGGAGAACGATTGAATTTTTTTTTTATACTAAATCTGGCATATCTTTTTTTCTAGTATTCCAATTTAAATAGGCTGAAGGCAAAAATCATTGTTATATTATTATCTGTTTTAATGTTGGCATATTGCCTATTATTACTGTATTTCCGAAGATAGTGTCACTTTAGTATAAATGCTCTGACCATTTCGTAAGACAAAAATACTAATCTTCATAAAAATATTCTGGTACAGTAAATTATAAACACAATTCACTTACATCCATTGAACTTTAGAAACGCCAAAACGACTAACATGCATTACAAACTAATAAGTCTTAGTCATTATTACTTATACGAATAATTAAGTGTAAAGATCTAAACTAATTTGACTTATTGCCTTGTTGTCGTATATTTGCTAAAAATCCTCCTACTGTATCAACTGTAAAAAACTCACAAAAAATAAAACAAAGTCGGGCTAGTTACACTATTTATAACTCTGGACTGATTCTGATCTTTGATTTTTTGGATTGGTATCCGTCCCGAATAAAAGTTTGTATTTTTGTGATTATTGTAGTAGTGGAGTCTCTTCTTCTTAGCGTGTCGATGACAACCCTTCCTGCTCGATATCTTGCCTGGCCCAGTCGGCAACGCCGTCCGCTGACGTCCTCACAAGAACAGGCAACAGGGCATGCGGAGCAAGATAAAAGGTGCTCCATGGTCTGCGGAGAGACGCCGCACAAACACTCAAGATCCATCCGAGAACCTCCACCTGCGGAGATTGTCTTTATTGCGGCCGACCTGAGTGCGGAGTCTGTTTAAACCCTTCCAGATATCGTCGGTAATATTCTGAAACCGCGGAACTAACAGTGTTTAAAACCGCGTATGGTAGGTACAGTGACTTTTACAGGAACTAGGAAAAACGTAATAATTACTAAACCACTTGACTTTATATTGTTTAAACTTTTAAATTGACAAATTATAATATTAATCTTAATATTGTAGACATTAGTTATGTAAAATATGTATTAATGAATTAGAAAATCGACTTTCGCGGATTAATCATCACAAATAAAATCAAAATAAGTTTTTTATGTCACTTACGCGGAATTGTCTAGCGAATTAAAACAAAAGAATACAATCAAAATCTTCTTATTATTTATTCAGTCAACTTCTTAGTTTAATTTTTGGCACATAATTATCATCGGCACATTAGCTAATCAACAATATACAGGAAAATAACACCATAAATCCCCATAAATAAAATAATAGCTCTTTATAGCTTAGTATGTTAAAAATACCTTGTTGTAGGATACTTACTAATTAACAGTTAAAACTAAAAATGAATAAAGAAAATGTATAAAAATATTACTTCTGAGTAGAATCATTGAAATCACAAATGTTTTCTTTTCTTGCCACGACTTACTCCAAAAATCTTCAAATATAGGTTTTTGTAAATCTTCGTTTAATTGTGAGCAATACATTACTTTGCTTTTATTACAAAACGCTGAATTACATTTAGTACCTATTGCTCTTTTAGGTCTTTTTTATTTCTGATTAAGGTTATCAATTTTTTTTAAGCCTATGTACTCTTTGCCTAACATTCTATTTTTTTTATTAATTGATACTGCCCACGAACTTCGATCAGCCTTTCTTTTTCTTGTACGTGACTCTTTGGCCACTTCAGGCTCAATTTCTCTCTCCACATACCATTCAACGTTTTCATTAGAAATAGAATCAGATGGAGTAGCAATAGGCTGTAAGTTTGTAATTTAATATAATGATTATTGATAGAATATGATTATTGATAACTTAATAATTTATTTTATCTACTCTCATATCGTAATATTCGAATTATAAACTTCAAAACGAGTTTTTATTGACATACTTTATAAACACAATACCGAAATTTAAAAATAGAATCTCATTATGACACTATTTCTCTAACAAAATAATGCTATAAAACATTTTTTTTTCTATTACGATACAGGACAAATCCAAGAAGTTAATCACTAAGGAGTTTCCATCAATATTTGTTTTGTAATGCCATTTTAGTATCTATTATAAAAAGATTTGATTCCAATTTTAAATTGTCTGTGACAATGCCCGCTTTAGGCCGATTTTTATGCGCGCGAATTTTGTCTCTTTCTACCTGTTCAAAGAGCTCAAAATATTCGCGCGAATTAAATTTGCGCCGCGATGCGGTGGATTCTGTTGCAAAACACGGCTTTCAAGCGGTATTATTGCCGCACGATTTTTTTACCGCAATGCGGGCAGCTTCATACAATTCCATAGGTCGCAGAATGGGCGGAAAAAAATCTCGCGAATAAATATCGCAGTGCGTGTGCTAAGCCTTAGCGCATGCGCGGATAATGCGATGATGTGCTGGGTTTTGGCGCCATTCATAAGTTTTGTTTTGCAGGTGATTTTTTAAATTCTTGCTTAAAATGTCTGATATTAGTGAATGTGAAGAAAATTTGACTTCGCCAAATATTTTATATGCGGCGAAGGAAATTACTCATAAGCTTATGAAAAAATAGGGTATTTAGTAGGTTCAATCAGAGGCGGCTGTACTTTAAGTTCACTCGTGCGCTGAACTGCCAGATTTTAATAGGTATAGAAAAAAATGAAAATGTCTAATAATATCTGATGAACGATCTATTCAATATTCACGAAATAATGACGAACCAATTTAAGTTCTTTGCTATAGTTATAAGACGTATATTGCTGAAAACATATTCCCCGTGCGGGAGGCTATAGCGCATGGCGAGAGTTCATACAACTTCTTCGAGAAACAAGCGAAAACGCCTGGCGCGTGAGACAGGGATAGTTCAATAGAAAATGCACGGCAAAATATGACCACTCTCGTGCGCCGTCCCAGCGAACCGAAGATTACCGAGAGCGGGCGAGGTTTGACGAACGCAATTTATCTTCGGGTCGAGTACCAACATTACAAGTTGTACCACGACGTAACTAGATGGCGTTGGCGTCGAATTAGAAGGCGCTAGCGAGATTGTTTGCCGATTTACATAGGCTCCTGTGAATTTTAGTAAACCTAACACAAATACCCAGTGAAACGGCATAGTGCACTGCACTACTACTTCTATGATCCACCAACCGCCACTGGGTTCAATCCTAAAATTTATGAGTGTAGATAAATTAGTGGAAACTGCACATAACTAGGTATTAAGACATTCGTGTGAATACTATTAAAAACCTCGCCCACGGCTCGGTTTTTAAACACACACTCATGTTTTAATACCCCTTATTATGCAACAGTATCATAAACTACTATTTCTACATAGTTTCTGAGTCTCTCTACACACCGAGTGCAGCGCTTTTCCAAGGCTTCAATCCCTTTCACAAAAAAAGTTTTGTCTTGGTTCTGCAAAAAGCTCTCCACGGCATCCATCACCTCGTTATCGTCTTCGTACCTGTTTCCCCTTAAGTATTTTTTCAATTTAGGGAACAGATAAAAATCGATAGCCGCCAGATCTGGTGAATAAGGGGGGTGGTCAACCAATTCGAAGCCAGCTTGCTGAATGGCAGCCATCGCAACTGCCGACCTGTGCGCGGCTGCGTTGTGATGAAACAGCACGCCCCTTCGAAGTTTCCCTCTCCTTTTCTCTTTGATGGCATTCCTCAACTTGGGAATTAAAGCTGCATAATATTGGCCTGTAATAGTGGTTCCACGCTCCAGGTAATCCGTCAACAATATCCCTTCTGAGTCCCAAAATATTGAGGCCATAACCTTGCCAGCCGATGCCACGACACGAAACATCTTTGGGTTCGGTGACTGACGTCGATGGACGGCCGCAACGATGTTCGTCTTCCGTGATCGTTCTCCCTACTCGAAATTGAGAAGCCCACCTTGCGACAGTGGAATACGGCGGAGCGGACTCTCCTAATGTTGCCTCCAAATCGCAATGAATCTCTTGCGTCGTTAACTTTTTTAAACAGAGGTATTTAATAACGGCTCGCACTTCGTTTTTCTCCATTTTCGAGAACACGTTCCGACACGAAGCAAACAAATGACTACGTTCAGAAAAAAACAAAAGAGAATCGAAGATTTTTTATCTGAGCTATGCCTGCCACTATTTTTGTTTTCTTACCAAGGAGTTCTCACTACTTTTTGATCCCTCCTAGTACTTCTTGATAACTTTGAGCTTTATTTCTATAAGGTACTAATTAAACTTATTACATTGATTGTTCGATTATAACATAATAAGATATAGCCAGCCATTTTTCGAAGTGTCCGAGTTATTTCTCGGCCCCTCCATAAGATAGCCAGCCACTTTGGAGAGGCGCGTAGCGTGGTTCAAGTCATCTGACAGATGCCTTCTGCCGTCATCTTCAGTGCGCGGCAAGAGATGTCAATGCGCGACTAGAGATGTCCCTAACAGTCGCGAGTCTCGTGCTCTAACGAACAGGCACTGTAGGTTGTGGGATGTCGACAGTCATACGAGTAGTAGAACTCCGGTGACCAGGTACTGTAGGTTGTGGTACTTTGATAAGCCTGATTGAACGCCGGCGGTTTGTTGCTACACGAGGCCCATCTGGCATAGTAGGAATTTGTACATCTACTGCTGTTATTGAACAGCGTTCTGGTTCAGGTGCTATTTTTGGAAGCTCTGGCACTTTATCAGTCTTAGAATTTGGTACCTCACTTGTAAGAGTAGGAATTTGCAGAGGTAAGTAAGACTCATTTCTTTCCTGGCAAGAAGTCTTCTTTATCTGGTCAGTGACGGACATGAATCCTACCATCAACATCTATCTCATAGTGTAGCTTCCCTTTCCTGTTTATTATTGTTCCAAATCTCCATTTGCTACTATCATAAAATCTTATCTGTACTCTATCTCCTCCTTCAAACTCTTTGTTTTCTATAATTTGTTCAGCATTTTTTTTATTTCACTTTGTGAAGTTTTATCCCTTTTAACTAAAACAATCTTGGTTCGATATATCCTCTTGAACATAATTTCAGCTGGACTTAGCCCTGTTGAGCTATTTGGTGTTTTCCTATACATCATCAGAAATTTTGATATTTTCTCTTGTAAAGTTCCTTTTTCATTTTGCATACTCTTGAGTTTATTCTTAAATGTCTGTACATATATTTCAGCTTGACCATTTGTTGCTGGGTGGAATGGAGCAGTAAATTTTGACTGGATTCCATTTTCCTTTAAAAATCTCATCATTTCCTCTGAACGGAACTGTCTACCATTATCTGAAACTATAGTAATTGGTAGTCCAAATGTAGTAAACATGTTCTTTAAAATGTAAATTGTAGCTGTAGCTGGTATAGTTGTAGTAGGTATGACTACCAGCCATTTAGTATACATCAACAACTATGAGGAAATAGTAATTTAGGAAAGGCCCTGCATAATCAATATGAATTCTACTCCAAGGTTCTTTAGGATATGCCCAACTAAACTTAACTTGTGAAATTGAGCTTTTGTATACAAATTTAAAGGACTTCTCTATCCATTATATTGTTCGGTCTGAAGCTGATGCGATTAGCGCATTTAATTTTATGACCATTGACTTATAATAGTTAATACACTCGTCCTAGTCCTCCTCCTTGCTTTCGCATGAAATTCAATTCAGCCAGTGGTAAATATGATTTAAAAGATTTTGAATTTTTAGCAATGTGTTCTTATCTGAAGTTGCTGATTCCAAGCTAGTGTCTGCCTTAGTTAAAACGTCTAAAACACCACCTAAATCTTCCGTTACATTAAATGGACTCGTCAGAATATCCTCAGAAGGAAAAAATGGTCCGCACTTCGCAATTTGTTTTCGTAATTCAAGGACAGTAGTTGCGGGTGTTTCTCCTCTGATAGCTACCTCATATTCGAGCTCAGCTTTTTGCAACGACATAAATTTGATTGGATAAGCCATTTCGATGATTTGTGAAGTATGTTTTTAAATTTAATTTAAAAAAAGGGTAAATGTTGAACAGGGGGGTGACCATAAGCTCTTAGAGCGGTATCAATTTGATATGAAGTAAGTGACAGATGTATACAAGTCAGATACATCTGTCCCTTATTCGATCTCAAATTGATACCGCTCTAAGAGCTTATGGTCACCCCCCAGGTCTTAAGGGAAAAACGTACTCCGACTGTTACAAGCTATAGCTAAATGAGCAACGTTTTGGTTGATTTCCTTCAGATTTAAAATTTAAATAATAATAAAAAAATATGTTGTTAATTAAAAAAAACAACTCATCAATTGCAAACAGGTGCAACTAATATTTACGTGGGCCTACCTAGTACTTATTAAATGCCGGGCAAAGAAAAGAAAATAAAAGAAAAAAAATATATTATTTATTTTTTACAAGTTCAAAGTCTAAGATTTACTGAATAGTAACATGGATTATTTTTTTAAATAATAAATCAAAGTAAATTTAATGTACCTAAAAATTATATTCCGAAAATTTAAATAAATAATGACAAAATTACGGATGCGAAACAAGTTGCTAATCAATTCAATGACTATTCTATTAATAAAATAAAACCCACCCAGTCCAATTATTAAACTACAGGGTCCATCTTAACAGGTTCACTGTCCACAGACCACATACGGTCTGTAGAGAGACTTCCATATCAGTCCACAGACCGTATGTGGTATGTTCGCCCGTACAATTTCTAAGTCATCTAATACTGTGGACGTAAGGAGAAAGTCTCGTATTTAATGCGGACTTGGCAGGACACATCATAAGGATTATAAAAAAGTGCTGGGACATAGGGAAAAAGTCGATATTTTTTTTCTAAAGGGTATGAAATAAAAAGTGTCAGCATAATTTTTTTTTCGAGGTTTTATTGTTTCATTACTTAGAAATAAGCTAATCAATGGGTAAGTAGGTAACAAAATACGGGAAATGAATAGAAAATTTATTATATAGGACAAAAATTATACATGGGCTTTTTGAAAACATTGCAAACAATAAGGTTTTGTGCAAATATTGCATATTTGCGAAACTCTTTTTGCCTTATTAGTGGCAGCTTGTGCTGTCTCTCCTGCCGATCTATGTCGCTCGTAGCAACCTGCACACCTTCGTCTTTGTAGTTTACCATCTTTCTTATCCGGCATTTGAAGAAAATGTTGTGCTAGCGATGGCGGGACATTTTGACGTGATGACCCTGCAGTTGCATTTTGCTGTGGAGTAGCTATAGCCGAAGCCGGTATCTGTATATCCCACAAGTTTTTTCACAATATCTGTTTGTGCTTGTAGAAGAGAACATTTATTTTGAGGGTTCAGTTTTTTGTAGACATACAGCGCATTTATTACGGCTACCCCAAAAATCACATCAACAGCAATCTTCTTGTACCACGCAAGACTTTTACGAATTGGAGAATAATAACTGGCTAACTCATCAGAAAGATCAATGCCTTTTTTGCGGTCGTTATATTCCAAATTCATATTAGGCTTCAGGCGTGCATTTCTCCCAGTAGTCATTGTCTGTTCATCAGCGTGGCAAGTTGAGATCATAAGTATATCCCTTTTGTCCTTCCATTTTAGAACTGTTATATTATTCCGCTGAGCGGCGATATGCTGTCCACTTCTGAGCTTCTTTTTTTTTACTAATAACGGCAAATGTTTGCGGTTTTTTCGCAAAGTGCCACAAAGATTAGTTTTGCGACTGAGCAAGTATTCAGCTAATGGTATACTTGTATACCAATTATCTGCTATAATCATTCTCCCTTGGTCCAAAAGCTCTTCACACAGCTCAACGACAACGCTTCCAGGTTAATCCAGATTAGAAATTTGGGGATCTTGGCCAGTATACACTTTGTATTTCCAAACATACCCATCATCAGTTGTGGCCTTGTAAATCTTTAGGCCGTACTTGTGGGTTTTGTTTGGGTTATACTGCCGAAACAGTATTCGCCCTTGAAAAGGGACCATCGACTCATCAACGACAACGACGTCTTTTGGCGTAAGTAGTTTTCTGCAGTTTCCCATTACAATGTCTACAATTGGTTTGACCTTATACAAGCGATCATTTTTTTCCGCCGTATTGTCTACAAAATGCCAGCAACGCAATATTGAAACAAAACGATTGTACGACATTTTTATCATGTGCATCAGTGGATGGTAATAAATAGGGTCTCGTTTCCAGTAACTTTCTAATGATGGAAATCTAATTATGCCAGTCACTAAGTAAATGCCCATAAATTTCTCTATATCTTCCCTGGTAACAGGTTTCCAGCGAGTCAAACGACCACCAGGATTAGCAGCAATAGATTGCTCAGCGTACAAGTTTGTCTGTTGTACCATCAAGTCTAGGATTTCATCATCAACCAATAAGCGAAATATCGTAAAGACATCGGCATTTTCAGGAATTTGATCAATATGTAAAAAGCTTTCACTAGTAAAATCTTCACGATGCAATGGCTGGATGTCGTGTGTAGTTCCAACCTTCATTCTCGTCATGTAGTTTCATGTCATAATCTGTAGTTGGTCTGTGGTTGGTTGGTCTTGAAACAGAAATTCTTGGAACAGAATTTCTCAGAGCTTGAACAGATGTGTTCATTGCATCGCTACTAACACTATCGCTAGAATCTGAATTCGATAATGCGGGCACATCACTAGCCAGTGTGCTAGAAGTTTATGATGGTACTTCAGTAGCAACAAGTGTACTAGAAATTGGTTGTAGTGGAGCTTCATCGTGTATACTATCGTCATCATTCATGTTTACCTGGTTATCCGGTGATCCGGTGGCTTCTAAAGATGAAATGTCCAACTCACTTGGAAAAAATCGGGGTCCGCCACACTGTCGTCATCATACAAATTTTCTACATTCTCCGTTGAATTTGACTGAATTTCTTCTTCATAATCACTTTCTTCCAATATTTTTCTCAGCTGCTCGTCGGTATACGCTTGTTTACGGCTCATTTTACACAAAAAAAGAAAAAATCGTTACAAGAGAACTCAACGAATAAATCAGTGAATGATTTGAACTTCACTATCTGAAATGTCAATAACGTCATGTCAAATGTTACAAACTGTCAATGTCACTAGATATTTTTGTTGCCAAACGATAAAAAACGTAATAAAAAGGAAAGTATACGCAGACCACATAGGGTCTGTGGACTCACGAGGTAATTTTTACCGTCCTGGAAGCGCTACGAGTCCACAGACCATATGTGGTCTGTGTTAAAAAAACTATTTCAGTAGAGTATAAAAATTTTGTAACACATACATGCATACATTTTAATCATAAATAAACTGACTTTAAATAAAAACATAACTGGACTTATGGACCATTCCCACTCTGGAGCCTGGACAGTGAACCTGTTTTAAACAACAAAAACTCGATGTTTATGGCGCCCTGTACACCACAACAGGCACAGACTATTATAAAAACCTTAAAAAACACAAATAGCGTGGGATACGATGGCATATCAACCAAAGTAATAAAAGCTGTAGCATCTGAAATATGCAAACCATTTGTCTCATATTATAAATCTGTGTATTGTAGATGGCACGTTTCCTGACGCACTAAAAATAGCCATCGTTAAGCCAGTGTTTAAGAAAGAAGATAGGGAGCTCATGGAATTTTACAGGCCTATTTCTCTGATGCCCATCTTTTCGAAAATATTTGAGAAATTCATTCAAAAGGAATTAAACGGTTATATAGAGAAAAATAATATATTATGTAATGAGCAAAAGGGTTTTCGCGAAAATAATGCCATAAATATGACGATCTACGATTTTTTATATACTGTATTGATAAAAGTGGATAAAAAAACACCTGTATGTGCTATCTTCTGCGATATGACTCAAGAATTTGACTACGTTAATCACGACATTCTAATAAACAAACTTGAAAAGTATGGTATAAGAGGCAATGTTCTTAATTTAATTAAATCCTCACAATAGGAATACAAAAGACAGAAATCACTAGAATTAATATAACCACTAAAAAGGAAGAAGTATATTTATCAGATGAACGTCAAACTATTTTTGGTGTTCCACAAGGTAGTGTATTGGGACCGCCACTTTTTACACTATACATTAATGACTTGCCAAAATCAATTCCACATCCTATGACTTTATTTGCAGATGATAGCACGGTGACAATTTCTAGTAGTAGCAATGACATGATCAAATATAAACTTGACATTCACAATACCTTGACATCTATAATAGAATGGTTAAACTACAATAACTTAAAGATTAATCTAGACAAAACTAAAATCATACATTTTAGCCAACGTTTGACTGTAGAAAATATGGACAAAATATAGATAATAAAATTGTAGAAATCGTAAATACTACTAAATTCCTTGGACTAATAAAGGATAAAAAAAATTTGCAAAAAAAATTGTAGTACTGCATTCGCGTTGCACTCTCTAGCTGCAGTTGTGAATGTAGATACTCTGGTTGCGGCCTACCATGGTTTAGCTGCGTCTCACCTAAGATACGGTATCATATTTTGGGGAAACTCTACAGACGCTAATACGGCATTTAAGGCCCAAAAGAGATGCATTAGATCCATGTTCGGGCTAAAAACGGTCGATACCTGTAAACCATATTTTAAAAGGTACAAGATGTTAACTCTTCCTTGTCTGTATGTATCCTCGAAACCGCAATGTTTGTTAAAACAAACCCCAATTTGTTACCACGTCTGCAGGACGTTGTACCTCGTAACAGACGGGATATGACAGTTCTTCAAGGCCATTCAGCAAAAACGGCACTCATGCGCAGAAGTATCGTCTGCATGGCGCCTACTATATTTAACATATTGCCTAAACGTTGGAAGAAGCTAAATGGTATGGCATTCAAGCGTCAGTTGAAGGTGTTTCTTAAGCAAAAAGCATATTATAGTGTCTCCGAATTTTTTGCTGAAAACGTTGACATTTTATTGAAATTTTTATATAGATTTTTTTATTCATTATTCTATTCCTATTTGACATTTGATTGATATTTTCATTTTGACATTTGTTTTTTTTTATATTTGACATGCATTATATTATTTGAAATTTGATTTATATTTTGTTGCATAGTTTTGATATGATGCGTTGTTGCTATTTTGCATTTAATTCACTTCTACATTGATTTGACATGCACTATTTTCATTTTGACATCTGATTTATATTTTTTGCATAGATTTTTATTTAACATATTTTTATTGATATTATTATTTTAATTTCATTGGTGATAATTATGGAATTCATTTATAATAAAATTTATTCATTGTTTAACTTGCATAATATTTGCACGCCATAGCATGTGGCAAACATGTCGGAATCTTTTGTTATTTTTTGTTATCTTGCATGCATATTGTATGTGTTACCCATGTTTAGCAAATAAATATATCTTATCTTATCTTACTGGTGAGTAGGTTTCCTTAAAGTCTGTGCTTTCTCTCTGGCTAAAACCTTTTGCCACTAGCCTAGCCCTATATCTCACTTCACATGCGACTGTTGAGACATCACCTCCATATCCTCTGGTATTACTGATAATGACTTATGGAAACTTTCCTCGCAATCAATAGTTTGTTCTGGTATATATGTTTCATCATTTTCATGTTTATTTCCTGATTCTGAACTAGATATATCCAAAAAACTTTTTGAATCTTCTTCCCCCACTGAATCCTGTTGGTCTCCACATGTCTCCTGTACCATCTGCTGTGTTGTAATACTGTCACTTTCTTTTTCCATGACGACAACTTCTCTAGCTACTGTCATAGTCTGTAAGACAGGGTCATACAGCCTATATCCTTAGGTATGGTCTGCATATCCCACAAGAAACAATTCTTGTCCCTCTTTAAACGTCTTTCCTTTGGTACATGTGTCATAACTAAACTACCAAAGACACGTATGTGGCTGACATTAGGTTTAGTACCCATCCAAAGCTCAAATGGAGTATGCTGATGAAGACCTGCAGCTGGGGATCTGTTCTTCAAATAAACCGCGGTATGGACTGAAGAAATTGTGGGCAGAACCCACAATTTCTTTTTAAATTGTGCATAAAATAAAATACATCTGGCTTTTTCTACTATAGACCGGTTGTACCTCTCACAGAGCCCATTCTGCTGTGGTGTGTATGGGTTTGTCTTCTGGTGTACAATACCACACTGCTTCAAGTAGTTCTCCATGACTGCTGAGCAAAATTTACCACCATTGTCCGTCCTTCAAATCTTTATCTTGGTTGATTTTTGGTTTTCTACTAACCTCTTGAACTCCTTGAAATAGGTAAAGGTTTCATCTTTAGTCTTGAGAAAATATACAAAAGCCATCCTGCTATAGTCATCCACATACAGCAGAAAGTATCTGGGCTTACCGAGTGACTTGTTATCCATAGGCCCGCAAAGCTCTGCATGAACTAAATTCAATACTCTTGTGCTCCTCGACAAGCTCCTGGGAAAGGGTAGTTTTTTCTGTTTTCCCTCACAACAAATTTTGCAATTGCTTCTGTCGATTTCTGCCTTTTCTTGGAAAGATAAGCCCTCAACAGCTCCATTTCTCATTATGTTTAAGTCATTACTATTTATGTGGGTGGAAGCACCTGTGCCAAGTCCAACTGGAAGCAACTGCCATCGCTGCTAACAGTTGTTTTGACTTTACAATGTTTAATCTGTACACACCATTTCTTTGAGTAGCTTCTCCAACACATTAATTCCGCTGATTAAAAATGTGATATACATCTTGTTTGAATATCGCTCTATTTCCACTGGATATCATCTTAGTAACGGATAGAAGGTTAATTCTTTTTTTTCGTGGTGTCCCAACAATGTTTACACCTTCGTCTCTTGGTACTACCTTTTTGATCTCTGGGCAAGTGAACAGGCAAAATGGTTTCATTGGCCTGTTCACTTGGATTTGGAGCAGGTTGTGGTGGTAACAACTTGGTTATGACACTTTCTCTAAAAGCATATTTTTTTTAATTTAATTTTGTACAAGCAGTAGGCTTTCAGCATTATCATTTGGAAGAGGTGAATGCCTACTTTCTTGTACCAACGCATATTTTTGTGTTCGCAAGTGTAGTAAGCCAACATTTGGTCTTGCCTATCAACACCACTCATGAATTGGTTATATTTTGTCACCATTTCAGGCTTTAATAAATGTTGGCCTCTTCTGTTAATCACAGGCATTAGCTCTGGTGAATGTTTGGTGCTGATACGAGTAGTCAAGACATCACGATGATCACGCCACTTGCAAACACAAATACCTTAGCGATTGTACCTGTAGATGCTACCACCGCCGCAAAATTGCCTGCTCGTCGGTCTTCTACAGACTGTACTTCGGTGAGTGTGCTCAAGAACTCCACGACCTCATCCCACCAGCCCCCTTCTACCATCGGACATCTAGACGCACTGCAAGTTATCATCCTTACCTTGTTGCCATTCCACCAATTCGAACCAAGCGCTTCCAAACATCCTATATAATGCGCACAGCGAATGAATGGAACTCACTACCTGCGTCTGTGTTTCCGAACAATTTAACCCGAATCTCTTCAAAGTTAGAGTGAACAGACTTTGTCTGGGTAAGCTCACTCATCGTCGACTCTGTCTCTGTCACCTATGACCTAGACTAGAGTCAAGAGCAAACCCATGACAGATAAAAAAAAATTACCTTTCTGCAATTTGGTCATACCCACGGCTGGGTTTCCATTGCGATTGGCTCTCAGAGTTCACATCATCACATCATCAGCCTATTAATGTTCCCACTGCTGGGACACATGCCTCCTCTCTGTGAGAGGGAATGGGCCGTAATCCACCACGCGGGCCCAGTGCGGGTTGGTGGATGTCACATGTCTTCGAATTTTTGGTTCTAGGAAATGCCGGCTTCCTCACGATGTTTTCCTTCGCCGTTTTGAGAGCAGTGGTGATGAAATAATTTACACAAAGTAAAGCGCCTGCCTGGGCTCGAACCCACGACCTACAACTTGTAAGTCGCGGCCGATACCACTGGGCCACTACTGCTCTCTTCTCAGAGTTCCAGTAACATTAATTCCATTACGCAACAGGAACTCTGAGATACCAACACTATTAAAAAAATTGACCATGTACACATGGCGCCCTGTGCCTAAATGTTCTTCGAGCAGTTTTGCCACCACCTTCTCCGTATGGCCTTGCCGCCCAACTTCTTGATTCTTGACCTTATAAAGGTGAATTTTGAGGGAAAGGCCACCCGGTGTGGCCAGCATATATAGTTTGATGCCATATTTGTGGCGCTTGCCTTTTATATATTGGCGGATTCCGCTACGTCCACGGCTAAGAATGAGGGACTCGTCTATTGATAGTTCCTCGCCGTGGTTATATATTTCCGCCATTCTTTTATTGAAATATGCAATTAATGTTTCTAAATTATGCTGACCAAACCGTAAACATCTAAATATAAAAAAAAAATATTTTTAACCATAAATTGGCTTGGAAATAAATTAAACAAGTAATGTAGTCTCCAATATTCTAAATAACGATTGACTAATATGTGACCAATGTGGAACAATATGCCCAAAAATATGAGGAGCTTTTCTATTGTATGAGGTTTCCACTTGCGAATTCTGGCTTGAGGTGCAGTCGTCTTATTTAAAATTTGCTGTGCACACTGATTAGTTGAATCCACAATGGCTTTTAATATTTCGTCCGTACACATTAACCTAAAAAAGTTAGATGCGGATGTGGTATCATTATCTACCCGTACCTCCTCGCGGGAAGTAAAAACTGGAGGACGGGGAAGTGCGCGTCGATGGAGGGTCCACTCTTCGTCCGGTACTTCCACTAGTAGTTCCACTGAATCTTCTTCCAACACATGGTCGCTGTCTTCGCTACAGCTACTCTCTTGAACTTCTCTGAAAAAAAAATACATCCTAAATAAGACTTTTGGTTCTTTTAACTCGTCCGAATAAGGATTAATTCTTCTGGGGATCCCAGGAGCAATGTCGTCATCCTGGTCCTGAGAAGAACTATAATAAGGGATAGCTGGTAAGCTACCACTATAGCCAGCTGCTACTCCACTGGCACCAGCCATCCCACTGGGACCAGCAACCGGTTCGTCGAGGACCGACGACACACTGGAGCACAAGTGGCTCATTTGAGTCCAACACTTGCACTCGCGCACTAGGCACAAGCGGCTCTATTGAGTCCATAACTCGCGCACTACCTAAAGAAGGCACACATGAGGAGGCCGTGACAAGCGGCTCGCCTGAGTCCAACACTTGCACATCACTCGATTCTTCAGACACAGAAGCATAGGGCTTCGGAGACACCATGGTAGTCAAAACAATCGCCGCAACTACAAGAGCAATAAACGACGACTGACACTGACAGCTAACACAAAAAAAACCGCGGCGTCGCTCCACGTTCCGTTCCACAGTGTAAACAAGAAATCTTTATTTTTTGTGTAAATAAGTCAATGTAATTGCATAATACGCCACGGTTATTGTGCACATTAGTTTATAGTTTAGTTTCGACGGGCTGTTTCCGCAACTCCACGACCAAGCGCGTATTTTGCCTACGGGTGGGATTCAGTCACATCATTCGATCCACCCCAGCTCCTCGAGAAAGGTCAGCAGCGCCTTGGTGCTGCCGACTATCTCCTGCAGGGTACCTGGGTCGCCGAAGTATTTGGCCCTGTAGCCAGCGATTACAGGGCAGCTCAGGAGCAAGTGTGCCGCTGTCTCTTCCTCCACCATGCAAGCTCTGCAGAGTGGGCTGTCCGTGATTCCTATGACAAAGAGGTGCTTATTAAAGGTCCCATGTCCAGTTGTCACGGCAGTAACTGCACGCAACTGTGGCTTTGTTAGTCGTAGGACCTTTTTTGTGAAACGGCCGTCAATGAGGGGTGGTGCCTCCTTGGCCTGCCTACATTCGCTAAGATCAGTCCATAGCTTGCTGTGTTGATCCTTGGTGCGTTTTCTTACCAGACCGCGTAGATGCCCGAAAGGTAAGGGCACTATGGGTTCCGGGCCCACCGGTGCCATACTTGAGCCCCTCCGGGCGAGCTCATCCGCAGCGTCGTTCCCTCGGGAGTCGCTGTGTCCTTTGATCCATTGAATGGTTACTTTGTTATGCATACCGACCTGGTTTAGGCGCCGATGACACTCGTAAATCAGCCCTGAGTTGACCGTGTGGCTGTTTAGTGCTTGCAGGACGGCCCTGCTGTCCGAAAGTATACGTATAGGGAAGTCCTTTACCTCCCTAGCCAGGACCGCAGAGGCCGCCATGGAGATGCCCAGGCATTCGGCCTGGAACACCGTGTTGTGGATCCCCACTCCCCAGTGGTGTGGCTAAGCGGATATTTAGGTCCTCCGAGAAGACTCCTGCACCCGTGCCTGTACCTGTTTTGGATCCGTCCGTGAAGATTCGCAGTTCATCGGGGCGTAGCCCCTCGCAGCGGTTATCTTCGTGTAGCTGGATTCTGTATTTTTTTTTATCGAAAATGACTGTCTTGGGTATCCGGTCATTTATCGCTTTTGTTATTGGGATTTCGTGGTGGAGACCCTCGAGCAGAGCGGTGTGTTGAGTCTCTCTCTTACCCCAGAGATCCAGTGCATTTAGACGTACAGCTGCCATTGTCGCTTCCTGTTGTATAAACCCCCGCAGAGGGGGAAGTTCCAGCATAGCCTCGAGCGCTGCGGTCGGCGTATTCCTTATGCAGCCCGTTGACGCCATGCAGGCCAGTCTCTGCATACGCTGTAGCTTATTCACGGCTGTAGTTAGTTTAGTGCGAGGCCACCAAACTACGGCTCCATAGGTGATCATGGGCCGGATTATCGCGCTGTACAGTCAGAGTATAATCTTGGGGGATAGGCCCCACTTCTTACCTATCATTTTCCTGCATTGCCAGAAGGTGATGCAGGCCCTGTTCAGCTTATTGTCTAAATGACTGCTCCAGTTCAACTTACTATCAAGATGACTCCCAAATACTTGACCTCGTTGGAGAGCTGGAGCTCTGTATCGAACAGCTTAGGCAGGCGGAAGGGGCCTAGTGCCCTTTTCTGGGTGAACATGACCAATTCCGTTTTAGTGGGGCTTACTGATAGTTCATACTCCCTGCACCATCGCTCCACTATACGTAGCGCTTGCTGAGTAAGGTTGCAAATTGTACCAGTCACCTTCCCGGGTACGAGGATTGCGAGGTCGTCTGCATACCCTATTGTATAATAACGGTGTTCGTTTAGTCTGGTGATGAGATCGTTTATTACCAGATTCCAAAGAAGGGGTGAAAGCACCCCTCCTTGCGGGCAGCCTCTGGCTATCAAGGCCTGCTGCTGCTTTCCTTCCAGACGAACCGTTCGTTTGCTGAGCATATTAGTAATCCAGTCAATCAGCACCTACTCTACGCCATGTTTGGAGAGTGCAGCATCGATGCTGGCGAAATTTGTCTTGTCGAAGGCCCCCTCGATGTCTATGAAGGTGCCCAGGCAGGAACCTTTCTGATGAATTGCTTCCTCTATTTGGCTTACCACCAAGTGAAGAGCGGATTCAGTGGACTTACCCGAGCTGTAAGCGTGTTGGTTACCATGTAAAGGTAATGTAATTAGAGCGCCGTCTCGAAGCTCCCTTTCGCACAGTCTTGCCATGGTCTTTAACAAGAACGAGGTCAGGCTGATGGGTCTGTAGGACTTGGCGTTTGTATAATCACTCCTACCTGGTTTAGGGATGAATATTGCTTTCACTTCCCTCCTTCCTTGGGGAACGTATCTAAAGGCCAGACACGCTCTGAACAGTGGCACCAGTCTTTCTACTACAGGCAAACCACCCCATTGTAGTAGCGCAGGGAACACCCCGTCTGGACCGGGCGCCTTGAAAGGATGGAAGCTTTGGACGGCCCATTGGAGTTTCTCCAACGTGATCATGCCTCTTGCATAGTGCCAATTATCGATAGTTGGCTGTTGGAAATTATCTTGCCAGTCAGTTACCTGTACGAAGACGCTCCCTGGGAAGTGAGTTTCAACTAGGACGCGTCTCGTCTCTTCAGGCGACGAGGTGAGTGTGTTATCAGGTTTACGAAGTGTGGCGGGCCCAGGTGTACTCTGTTGCGCCAGCATTTTCCTTACCCGGTTTGCTTGATGGCAAGATTCAATGTTTCCACAGAACTTCCGCCATCCCGTGGAACGCATGAATCTGATGCATTTTTTTGTAGCTGGATTTGGCTGCGTAGTAGGCGTCCCAGTCCTCATCCGCGCATGTGGTTGCGGACTGCAGGGTTGTTTGCCCGGTGTTTTGCGTGGAGTAGTTTCTGGGCTGGCAGTGTGGTAGCTGCATATCATAGATTCCGTAAGTTGTTTCACCTGCGTATCTATCTGCGTCGTGTTCACATAAGCCAACTCCTCGCATATGGGCGGAAGCCTGGAGGCGAGGGTGCGTGTGTAGACAGCTCTGTCTGTGTTGCGCGGGTTACGCCTAGGTGGTGTGGGTGCAACGCAGACCTGTATGTCGTAGCGGATCCATCTGTGAGCCGAGCAGGTCTCACTGGAGACCTGCCACCCAGTGATGCTTTCCGCTGCGCCTTCTGTCGCCAAGGTCAGATCTATAATTGTTCGACTGCGTCTGGTTACAAACGTTGGTTCCGTGCCTGTGTTTAGTAGGGAAAGGTTAGTTGTAAACAGGTATTCTACTAATGCCTTACCACTTTAGTTCTGTGTGTCCATTCCCCACAGCGGGTGATGTACATTCGCGTCGGTCCCGATGATGACCTCCTCACCTCTGGTTTCACAATAGTTTACGAGGTCAGCCAGGCCAGGTCATGCGGGGGCGGTGCCTCCGCCTGAGGCATGTAAGCCAAGGCTATAACTTGTAAATTTTAATGTACCTAACGTTCAAAAGTGCCGCTTGGTGGCCTACTTGAAATAAAATATCTTTGTCTTTGTCTTTGTAAAATTATATTTTGGGTTACTCGTAACCCAAAAGACAGACAACAGACAAGTTTTTACAGATTAAGGCCTAGGCCTTAATCTGTAAACTCCTTTCATAAGTCGTTTAATTCAGACATCGTTTGCCACATTATTTAACAACAAGGATAACGTGGATTTATATGAATTGATGTACTTGACATACTTTGCCCCTTTTTAAAAAATTGTGGTTATAAAATGAATGACTACAGGAACTGAAACCGAGGAATAATCATAATCATGTTTATTAAAATAATTTAACCAAGATTTTATACAAACATCGTATTGTTTATAAGTAGAATCAGATAATGACGATAACATAATTTCTATGGATTTGTTAGACAAATGTCTTTTTAATAATGTTTGCCTGAAAGCTTCGCGGCAACCAAATTTATGGTGCGGTGCAGATTGTGAGGCGTTCTGAAAGGAGAAATTAACAAATTTACGTTTGTTTCAAAATAGATTGGTTTGGAACAAATCATTTTTTGAAAAACAGGGAACCAGGGTTGTGTTGGCCAATATGGTACAACTACTATGCCTTTTGCTTTGTCATTAATTATTTTTTGCATTGTTTTTGTGATTAGTGAAAACGGTGGGAATGCGTAGAATAGTTTATTTATCCATGGAATGGTGAAAGCATTGATTGCATAAGCGTCAGGTTTGTTTTTCCAAGTTATGTATAGTGCCCGGCACGTAAGATGGCAATTTTGCGTAGTGGGGGTAAGTTCGCGCATATTCCGCGAACTGACCAACCATCATATAGAGCGAACGGAACGTGAACGCGACACGATTGGTCAGTCGATCCTTGTGTCAACTGACCAACCAATCGCGCGCTCGGAACTGTCCTAAACCTTCCCCACGCCCCGCTTCACTGCCAAGTTTACCTAAAAAACGACTTCTGCGCATCTAATGACTCTTGCCAACTTACGTGCCGGCGATACTTAGCATTACACCTACTCGCGAAAACGATACCTGGGACACTTAGCATTACACCTACTCGCGAAAAGGTCTATTTCAGGGTCTCCAAAATAATGCTTTATTTGATTGAATGCATCGTCATTGGGTTCCCATTCAGTGTCCTGAAATTTCATGGGCGATAATTGATCTGCTTCATGATTATCTTTAGTGTTTATGCAAGACGCAAAATAGTTAACCTACGCCTTTCACATCACTGCCATATTTCTTTTGTAATATTATGCAAGTTTTCAAAATGTATGCTGTCCATGTGATTAATACAAGATATAGCAGTTACAATATTAATTCGTAAGAGTATTTTTAAATTATACGATTCGTTGGCAAAACATTTAAGTGCGAGAAAAGCTGCTTTTAACTCTAACTCGTTAATATGTACGGTTCTTTCACTATCTTTTCAATGGCCAAAAAATTCACCTGTGCTGCAATACGCTCGCCAACCCGTACATGACCTGCGGAAAAGATTTCTAAATCATATCGATCACAAGTTAAAGAATACGAACAATGATCAACATGATCTAACCACCACAACATATCACTATGTAAGCTGTTGGGGAGCCGAACTACCTGTTCGTAACTAGGATTGGTAAGTAAACAGGAATATTTAAATTGTTCAAAAGCTTTAGTGTAAAGCCATGCATATTGAATTGCAGGTCAAGCAGAAATTAATAAACCTATAAACCGATCAAATTCACGAAGTTTACATTTACGCTTTTTCAAAAAGCTAGAAATATATTCTTTTATTTTTGACGTTTTGGTACCAGGTAATTTTAATAACATGTCTTTTGAGTCGAATTCGAAACTTGCATACTTTTTCGGTTCTAAGCAGCTTTTTTCTGTATTTATAATAAAACCCAAGTTTCTGAGTAATGTTATTGTTAAATCAACGTTATTTTTACATTCAAGAAAAGTTGTTCCAATGCAAAAAATGTCATCGATTTATTCCATAACTGGCTTTAAGAATTTTGTAAACACATATGGAGCAGTGCATAAACCAAAAGTTAGACAGTTAAATTCATAAAACGTATTATTGTATTTAAAACGGAGGTACTTTTGGTGAGATTTATGTACGAAAATTAAGAAGTAAGCATCTTTTAGATCAATTGATGCCATAACATAGTTTTTTGTTATAAGCTTTTAGGCTTTTTTTTTTAATTCTGACTATCCCACCGCACTATTCCCAAACTCCTGAAAGCCAGAATCAACAGTGGCAACCACCAGAAAAGCGCCGAGGCAATGAAGCTCGACGAAGTCCCGGAGAAAGAATTTAACTGTCTTGGATCCCGCAACGAAATTAATCAGAAAAGAATAACGGAGGAGTAAGAAAAAATTATATAAATTTCCACTTCCCTCCATATCAAGCAGGAGACAGAACAAACAAGGCCAATAGGCGCAAAGGGTCGTTTACAACTGGGATAAGTCCAGTTGCCTAGCTCTACGGAAAAAAAATTGCTTTAATATTAATGGGTCCTAACATTGTGAGCTGTTATATTTGATTCCAATAATAGGTATGGCAAAAACGTAAAGCCAAAGAATACACTCCCATAAGATATGATGTGCAGATTGTACATATTCGCAGTCAGATGAAGAACACTGACATAAAGGCGAGACAACGAGCTTTGAGGCTGTACGATAATCCTCCATCTTGAAATGATTAGTCTCTACGAATTTGTATAAACAATATGAATCCCTTGTCGGCGCCCGTTTGGTTTTGGAACTAAAAACACACTCGATATAAATTCTCCTTTAACAGAATTACAATGAGATATTGCATTAATATCTAGTAGGTTTTTGATTGGTTTATCAAAATCTTGGGCTTCTTGAATATTCTTAGGAAAACATTGGGAGAATCAGTACGATATGGTGAACATCTGAAAGGTATACGATACCCTTTGGTCCAAGATAGAATCGTTTTGTCAATAGTGATACTTGACCACTATTTGAAAAAATACTGGAACCTGCCAGCGGTTAGTACCTGATCAGTTACTTTCGATGCGGTGGACTCGTCGGGGACGAGTAGCGGCGCGAACTGCCGCTGGTTTGCGGCTGTGGCGGCGGCGGCCGATACGCAGGGCAAGCAGCTCCCTTCGTATTGTTCGGCTTTTTGTCCGTCTTGCGGTGCTGAGGGTTGTAGTTTAAATGCCCCTTATTTGGAACTTTTGGGACACCATCTCCTGATTGCTGTATTGTCTTAGCGGCTTTAACCTTGTCGGTAACATTTTCTCCAAATAAGAAACTACCCCTTTTTGTCTTCAGCAAAGTGTCTTTTAAATTGATATAAATCGAAAAAATTACAAAGTTACGTCTTGTTTTTGTCTCCCAAAAATGACTATCGCATAATATACGACAAGCGTCACTAATGGGTTGAGAGCTGGCGCTAGCAGGAGATCGCAATTTTTAGGAACGAAATAACTTTTTAAAAGCTTTTCCTTTACATCCTTTGCCAAGCCTTTTGTAAGGATGTCTTGCCAACGATTGGCAATGTCCTTATGGACAGATGAACCCATGGTTATGTCCGTCTTTGGAGCATCGCCGAGTAACTGCAGGGTTTCTTAATCTAACTCTTGGTCTTCCATCACTTCTGGCTGTGCTTCTGCTGAGGTGCCGGGTCATCATCATCATCATCATATCAGCCGAAAGACGTCCACTGCTGGACATAGGCCTCCCCCAAGCGTCGCCACATTGACCGTTCTCGTGCGTCCCGCAACCAGCGGATCCCCGCAACCTTCACCAGGTCATCGGTCCACCTGGTGGGAGGCCTTCCATAGCAACGTCTGCCGGTTCGCGGTCGCCACTCCAGAACCTTTCTGCACCATCGTCCATCCGTTCTGCGAGCAATGTGCCCTGCCCACTGCCACTTAAGTTTGGCAATTCTTCGGGCTATGTCGGTAACCCTGGTTCTCTTGCGGATCTCTAAATTTCTGATTCGATCTCGCAAGGACACTTCGAGCATAGACCTCTCCATTGCCCTTTGGGTGACTTTAAGCTTTCTGATGAGGCCCATTGTAAGCGACCACGTCTCAGAGCCATATGTCATCACTGGCAACACACACTGGTCATACTTTCGTCTTGAGACACTGTGGTAAGTTGGACGAGAAGATACCGCGCAACTTCCCGAACGCTGCCCAGCCGAGTCGAATTAGGTGCCGGGTGCAGGCGACAAAGGTGCGGTGCATAGCGGTGGTGAAGCTGTTGGTGGCGAAGCAGGGCACGGAGAACAAGCACGTGGCGATGAACGTAGCGAGGCACGTGGGGAAGCACAAAGCGGCGAGGCAGGAAGCGGCGAAGCTTGAAACAAGCAGGCTTCTTCATTATGTGACATACCACAGTCCACATCTAGTTGATCGTGTGACAAATCTGCGAAAAACGTTTCTTTTTAGTATACGTTCGATAATAGATGCAATACTTAACACTTTTTAACGTGACAGAGGAAACCCAAGCTTGGTAGCCTCGCATCACTTAGGCAAGTAAGTATTATCTTAATTATTATGTGACAGTATCAGCCCAAGTATGTCAGTACGCATCAGTTTTGGTAATAACAGAGGAGACCCAAACTTGGTAACCTCGCATCACTAATAATAACACAATAGTTTTATACTAATTGTGTAACTTATTGTGTAAGTCTTCTTCGGATGGAGAATTAATACGGCGCGGCGGCGATTAGTCGTTGCCTGCAATTTATTTTGCAATTTTTGTATTTTCGCCGTATTTATTCTTCAGTTTTTTCTATCTTCCTTTTCTTTCCCATTTTGAGGAGCTGGATCTATATGTAGGAGCGGACACGTGCGATGGCTTGAGCACGGAAAGTACGCATCACTTTTGGTAATAACAGAGGAGACCCAAACTTGGTAACCTCGCATCACTAATAATAACACAATAGTTTTATACTAATTGTGTAACTTACTGTGTAAGTCTTCTTCGGATGGAGAATTAATACGGCGCGGCGGCGATTAGTCGTTGCCTGCAATTTATGTATTTTCGCCGTATTTCTTCTTCAGTTTTTTCTATCTTCCTTTTCTTTCCCATTTTGAGGAGCTGGATCTATTTGTAGGAGCGGACACGTGCGATGGCTTGAGCACGGAAACGCGGAATGATATAATAGTATTTTGGGGGTAAATGGATGGTGTTGCCAGTGAAATGAATGTGACCAACAAAAAAAAAAAACTTTTTCTTACCTCTAAAAATCCGTGCTAGGCTGGTACATGGGAGCGCTGCTACAATACGTAAACAATACTTCGCTTCGAATGAAGCTGTGACACATAATAAAGGAACGCTGGGTAAAAGTAATGGGGGTCTTATAAACATGTGGGCATGTAATAACAAATTAAGGAGGTATTTATATAATTAGTAGTATTTTTATAGAAGATATTTTAAAGTACATACTTCAGAGTAAGTGATATTTTTCGTTTTATTTTCTTGTGGTAGAAGAACATATTGGTTTTCTTTGCAACCTGATCTTGATAACGCGACATATAGTTGTACATGTGAAGAGCAGTCTTGACATAAATCGATTCCTACGTGTTTAAATGTTTTCGCCTGTGCTTTATTAAGTGTTACGGCAAACGATACCTTAACGGGCAATTAAATTCTTTTAAATTTAACAGGTAAATCATTGAGAATCTTTGGGATGCGAGGTATTAGCACTGTTTGACCAACTGCTGGAACAGTCAAAACTATTGCAATGATCACGTTATTGCGCAGAAATTTAACGTGTAGTCTGGTCCCGTTACACAAATTTGGTGGTTTAAGATTTCTAAGTAAAATTATTGGGGCACCTATTTTTAACTTGAGGGAATATGGGGGAAGGCCACACATCATCATCATCATCATATCAGCCGAAAGACGTCCACTGCTGGACATAGGCCTCCCCCAAGCGTCGCCACATTGACCGGTCCCGTGCGTCCCGCAACCAGCGGATTCCTGCAACCTTCACCAGGTCATCAGTCCACCTGGTGGGAGGCCTTCCAACGCAACGTCTTCCGGTTCGCGGTCGCCACTCCAGAACCTTTCTGCCCCATCGGCCATCCGTTCTGCGAGCAATGTGCCCTGCCCACTGCCACTTAAGTTTGGCAATTCTTCGGGCTATGTCGGTAACCCTGGTTCTCTTACGGATCTCAACATTTCTGATTCGATCACGCAAGGAAACGCCGAGCATAGCCCTCTCCATTGCCCTTTGAGTGACTGTAAGCTTTCTGATAAGGCCCATTGTAAGCGACCACGTCTCAGAGCCATATGTCATCACTGGCAACACACACTGGTCATAGACTTTTGTCTTGAGACACTGTGGTAAGTTGGATGAGAAGACACCGCGCAAATTCCCGAACGCTGCCCAGCCGAGTCGGATTCGACGGTTGACCTCTTTCTCGAAGTTGGCCCTACCCAACTGGATCGTTTGTCCCAGGTAGACATAGTTGTCCACAACTTCGAGTGTAGAGTCTCCAACCTTGATAGGAATGGGTGTAACATGGGCATTCAACATCACCTTGGTTTTGTCCATGTTCATTTTCAGACCCACTCTTTCGGAAGCTCTACTGAGGTCATCGAGCATTGTACTGAGGCTCTCCATGGTCTCAGCCATGACCACTATGTCGTCGGCAAACCGAAGGTGAGTGATGTACTCGCCATTAACGTTGATGCCTAGGCCGCTCCAGTCCAGAACCTTGAATACATGAAGGCCACACGGGTTTAAATAATTAAGAAACTCCTGTGGGTAATGGACCGTATCTTCTTGATCCATTACATTATCAATATATGTGTACAATCAAACATCATGCCCCACGTTGGGCGCCAAATTTTAAGGTGGATGATTTACCCTTCACACCTGCCAATCCAGGGGTAGGAAATACCATGAGACTATTTTTTTTTTTTTTTTATTTTTTTTTTTATTTGTTATAGGCTCGCGTTTGACCACTATCTCGCCTGATGTTAAGTGATGATGTGGTCGAAGGTGAAGCACGCTTGCCTAGAAGTAACCTATTCACTCTTGACTTGAAGACCCCTAGGTTGTAGCTATCAGGAAACAAAGACGCCGGTAGGGAATTCCACTCCTTAGCTGTACGCACAATGAAAGTATTTTCAAAACGCTTTGTGCGTATGGGTGGGATATCCACCATGTACTGATGGCGCATTGTCGTACGTCTTGTAGTCCGATGATGGAAAGGGCTAGACGGAATCAAATTGTGCAGTTCCATCGCACACTCTCCGAAATGTAACCGATAGAATACCGACAGGCTGGCAACTCGTCGTCGGTGTTCAAGGCTCTGGAGCTTTGAGTTGACCAGCGCATCGTTGCCGATAAGTCTCTTGGCCCGTCTGTCAATCGACTCAAGTGCATCTAGTTGGTACCTGGCAGATCCGTCCCAGAGGTGAGAGCAGTACTCCATGCATGACCGAACTTGCGCTTTATACAAGTTAAGCAGCTGTTCAGGCGTGAAGTACCGTCTCACCTTCGCAAGGATCCCCAACTTTTTTGCAGCCAATTGAGCCTTTGCCTCAATGAAAGGACCAAAATTGAGGGTCGATGTCAACGTAACACCAAGAAGGTCGAGGTGGTCCGTTATCGGCACGGTTACACCACGGAAGGATGGAGCCGGGTGGAATTGGCTCTTTTTTGCGGAAAAAAGACACGCCTGGGTCTTAGCAGCATTGAAACTGACTAGATTGGCATTGCCCCATTCGGAGACTGCCTCCAAAGACAGGTTCAAGCGCTCAACCATGGCCTCCCGAAGAGACCGAATTTGAGGCCCGGTAGCCCGTGCGCTAGACACATATCTCTCAGCAACAGTGCTGTCGTCTGCATACCCAAAGGTTCCGGGTTTTAGCAGGTCATTAATGTGCAGCAAGAACAATGTTGCCGAGAGCACTGACCCCTGAGGGACTCCGGCGTTAATACCTAACTGACCGGACGAGCAGCCATCAATTACCACTCGGATGGACCGATCCCTCAGGAAGTCTGCAATCCAGTCACACAGGCCACTAGGCAGACCGAAGGAAGGAAGCTTACCAATAAGGCTCTCGTGCCAGACCCTATCAAAGGCCTTCGATATGTCAAGGGAGACAGCAAGCGCCTCCCCGTGTTTCTCGATGGCCTCACTCCAGATGTGGATGGCATACGCTAGAAGATCCCCAGTTGACCGGTTTCGGCGGAAGCCGTATTGGCGGTCACTAAGGAGGTCGGTGTCTTCTAGGTATGCCAGGAGCTTATTATTTAATACACGTTCCATACTCTTACAGAGGATGGACGTTACTGATATGGGTCTGTAGTTGGCTGGGTCAGCTCGACTGCCCTTCTTGGGCACGGGCTGAACGTTAGCTTGCTTCCAAGCCTTCGGTACTTTTCCAGTCACCATCGAAAGGCGATATAGGCGTGTCATGATAGGAGACAATTCAGGCGCACAAGTTTTAAGTACAATTGCTGGTATCCCGTCCGGGCCACTAGCCTTGTTCACGTCAAGGTTACGCAGCACCCTACAGACCTCCCTCTGATGGATGCGAATGTCCGACATACTCGTCTCACATCGAACAGCAGAAGGAGGGGGCCGCGCGCCATCAGTATTCAGACGCGAAGATTCCGCAAAGAGGGAGGCAAACAAGTTTGCCTTGTCCTCAGCGGAGTGGGCCAGCGACCCGTCGGGTCTCAGCAGTGGTGGTAGTGAGGGGCGACAGAAGTTTGATTCAACCGATTTAGCCAGGGACCAAAACGCCTTGCTACCTGCGGGGTGTGAAGCAAGTTTGTCCCCGATCCTGCTAATGTGGTCAAACCGTGCCCTTCGCATCGCCTTTTTGCAGGACTTGGCAGCCCTGTTGAAGGCTCTCTTCTTCTGACTCACGTCCCTTGCCTTGCGCATACGGGCGTCGACCCATGCTAGGTACGCCTTGTGTTTAATCACGTTTGCGCGGTCACACTCGGCACCAAACCATGGACGGTCAACGCTGGACACAGTTACGTCAGAGAACGGAATGTAATACTCCATCCCCTGACGCAACACATCGGTCACTGCGTCAGCGCATGACGATGGGTCATCCGAAGAGAAGCAAGTGGGCCGCCAAGGATAGCATGCGAAGAAAGATCGCATACCATCCCAATCTGCTGACTTGTACCGCCAAACCCGCCGGGTGCCCCTTGGGCTTGGATCGGGCGGGGAGTAGACGGATACAGACTTCACCAGACAGTGGTCGGAACTACCCAAAGGTGATGATACCGACACTGAGTATCGGTCTGGATCAGTTGTCAGCAGAAGGTCCAAGCAATTGGCTGTATGTGAATCAACATCCGGCACCCTCGTAGCCCCTTGGACCAGCTGGGTGAGATTTAACGCAATCGAAAGATTTCGCATCTCTCGTCCAGCGTGGTCAGTGCACTGGTATGGGAAGAGCCACTCCTGGTGGTGGGCATTAAAGTCCCCCAGTAACACTAGTTGGGCGGAGGGGTATCGTAGCTGAGCCACATCAGCCGCCTCACTCAAGTACTGTGTGAGCCTGGTTGTCCCCAGATCACCGCTATGCGATCGGTAGACACAGGCATAGATGATCTTATCCAGACCTGTGTCCACCAAGGCCCATAGAACAGAGTAATTTGAGTCTTCAAGGTCACGGAGACGCCGATAGCAGATGTCGTCCCGGGCGTACATGCATACACCAGCGCGTGGCTTGAACATGTGCTCCAGGGTATACCCTGGGTAGGATAGGTACGCCACGTCTGACGGGCATCCGATCTGCGTCTCCGTAAGGAACAAAAGTGCTGGTTTCTCAGTCTCGAGGTGGTGATGGACTGCGACAAGGTTAGAGTGCAGACCTCGGATGTTGCTGAGGTGCACTTTATGTGAGAGTGAGTGCTGCCGCTGTTCAGCTTTTTTTCTCTTGTTCCTTGGCATTTTAAGTGAAAAAGGAGGGAGAGGAGAAGGAAGTAAGATGAGGTCCCACGCTTGCAACCTACAGACACGCGCCGATAGGACGCCATCATTGGGGGACTGGTCTGGAGACTGCGGGGACGCCCGAGCCCCCCCAGGAATGTCCATCGGGCACTCTCGTCTGGTCGCCAACCAGCACGATGGCGCATTCCGGGATTTTTCGACAGTTGGCGGGGCAGCCTTTCATGTGTGGCTGGCACACTACTTGGGCCCCCAACTACCTGCGGTCGGCCAGCGGCGCACCGTGCCTCGGATCCCGCTACCCTCCGCGACCAGTCTCTCGATACGTTCATAACAGCGCGAGTCAGGCCGGCCTGCTTGCAGTGGAGCAACTATCGCGACCCAACCCCTCTAGTGGCTGCACCGAGCATCATACCGGAACACGACTAGGCCGCTTGGCGGTACGTCTTTGCCCGGTGGGTGGTCGCAAGCCTTCGGCCGAAGCCTACCACCAGTTTGTCACCTGATTTGCACCACCCGGGGACCACGTGTAGGGAATCGAATGGGGTACACTCCTACGGACGTGGGTGACTCAGCCCCCAAATATTATTATATTATAGGGATAGTTTCGCATGCTATTGATGGAAGTAAAAGATCACACAGTTGGTCAACTAGTTTAATCTTCACAAATACATACAGTCCGTCACTACAGTTTCTTGAGTATTATTAAGTAAGCACTACTTACATTCAAAGGGATACCATTACCCTTAATATTCAACACTGGAAATATGATATCTCAAACAGCATCGTTCAGTCCTTGTAGCTGTTTTCAAGCATCGTGCAAATCAAGATGCCATGTGTATTCGGAGCCTGCTGCTGAAGTCATCGGATGTAGATCTTATGATGAGTTGACCATATTTATGTTTATATATTAATGTTATAAAATTAACCTAAGGAGCCCTGCCAAGGAGAAAAATTTATGATAAGCATCAGCTTATCATGAATTTTTCTCCTTGTCTGGGCTCCTTTATTTCCATGCTTGTGAAACATGTGCGCATTGATATACGCATATGTTTCACAAGTATGGCAATTAAGACAATTCAAACTAATACTTACAGCGCCTACTGAACCATTGATTCACTAGAACATTTCATCTTTACGTTAGCCACCTTTAATCCTCGTGTCAACATCAGGATCTGCTAAGTTTTCATTAGGTTATTTCCAATTAGATGTTACCGATCTAAGGTGCACAATCCAAAAACAAATGTGTCATCCCTGCAAAGCATAGTAAGAAACAAAAAAAGAAGCATAGAGCTTGATAGCATTGAGCGATATAAGTTTATCCGTGATCATGGTGATTGAAACAGCACCGAAATATCGGGCACTCGCAACAAACAGTAAACATGGTAAATATCCCGCTTTTAATGATAATGTTAGAGCATTGAGCGATCTTAGATAATTAGATGAATTATATCCTTGATTTACTTTATGTAACCAATTCTAATAAGATTTGATATTTTTGTTTATATGTTGAATTGTGTGTTTGTTGAATTAATTATTACACACAATTCTAATATATTTTAAAATCAATTTAATTAATATCATCAGACACAACGCCATCTGACCAAAACACTATCAAATAGTGACACACCTAAATGATACTTATGTTTGGCACTAGATGTCGATAATACCCTCAAATCAATTTTATCGTTACAAGTTCTTTTTCTAGGCATTTTATTGCCGAAAATGGCTAAAAAGATAAAAGACAGAACTTAAGAAATTAAGTACTTTACCTAACCGTATAATTAAGAATAACAATCTTAGGTGAATAATTATGTAGTTACAGGTAAAGGCGACAGACATAATTATATATCTAGAAATAGGGATCAATTAATTCAACCAGGTTTCAGGCTGGCTATCAACGAAGACTGCGAAATTAAAATTGTCCTGTCTTTAGCTGTGTTTACGACGTATTTTGATCAAATTGCGATTCGCGAATATAATGATGATACATTTACTAAAATACAATCATTTAAACACAAACAACGAGCTATGATTGATATTTTAATGATCGTGATTCACGATTAATTAAATTCGCGAATCACATTTGATCAGAATACTACGTAAGCGGCTGAAAAAAAAACCAGAAAATTTGAATTTCGGCGGCTGTTTTGAAGCAAAATACTTTAAATTTGGTGCTAGCAATTCATTGTAATTTGTTACTGTAAAATATGCCCATTTATCAATATTAATAGTTGACTCGCCAACGCAACACCGCACAGGCCGACAGAATGATAACGACTGATCGCCCCACCACTCGGACCAGTATTTATAACCGAGCGGCGTTTGCGCACGAGGCAACGTAACAACGCTGTTATCTGCTTGTAGCGCGATCTATTGATATCTACATACACTACATTCCCTTCCTTGTTTTAACCAGTTGTATGCAACCAGAATTATCAATAAGACATTTAGCATATTCTTATTTTTATTAATAATGAATTGGCATCTCTGGCATAACAAAATGACAGCACAATAATATTTAAAAATCATTTATTTAATTTAGTGTTTCCTTTTACCCTTTCTCTTCTTCCGATACCCATCTCGGGCCTACTGATGACGGTTCCCCCTGTCCATCAAATTTCTCTAACGTTAGTTGAGAACTCATGTTATTAATTAGTTACCTGGAACTAATAAATTAATACACGAATCGTCTCGCGTGCAGGCCCGACGACTTCGAGCCTCGGAACAGGCTCCAGCACCGTAGACCATACACGTACGCTGCGGCGGCTATACAGAGAGCCGAAGACAACAACCTGCCTTTCCGCTCAGCGTCTGTGGACCACGTGTAAGTCCTCGGCTTGATCGAGACTTGGGCTGCACCGCAGTCCCTCCAACGGCGCCAAATCGACCACCGGTACATCGAAGTGCCGAAGTGCCTGCACAAAAACGCCATTACGCTAGTCCGACCTTGCGACCTGGCTCCGGAACCCATCCCTCCGCAGCGAAGTGTGGGACAGGGAGACGCCACCTCCGAAACCGTCCACCGCTGCACTGGAGGACGCCTTCAAGGCTCCGGACCGGAGAGGGCCAGGCACCGAAATCAACGGCGAGCACATCACTCACCTTCGGTTCGCCGATGATATAGCTGTCATGGCTGAGACCATGGATGATCCCAGTACAACTCTTGATGACCTTAGTAGAGCTTCCGAAAGAGTGGGTCCAAAAATTAATTTAGATAAATCTAAAGTGATGTTAAACGCCCATGTCGCACCCACTCCCGTCAAGATCGGAGACTCCACACCCGCAGCCGTGGACGACCATGCCTACCTGGGACGAATAGTCCAGATAGACATGTCCAGCCTCGAGAAAGAGGTCAACCGTCGAATCTCACTCGGCCAGGCAGCTTCCGGGAAGCTGCGCGGCATCCTTTCGTCCAGGTTTGACGGGGACGGCCACGCTTTCTTTTGCCTTGGGGATTCTTATCCAGCGCTTTCTTCGGTATATGATCAGAATCCCTTCGCAGCGTGTGGCCAATCCAAATCCATTTGCGACGCTTGATCTGGTGGTCGATCGAGCTCTCGTGGCATTGCTCCAAAAGCTCTACGTTGGTGATGGTCTCGGGCCAGTAAATGCCGAGTATGCGACGAAGACAGCGGTTGATGACGACTTGGATCTGGCGTGAGATGTCTTTTGTGACCTTCCACGTTTCGCACCCGTAAAGCAGCACGGATTTGAGTTGAGAAGATTTTGAGTTTGATCTTTCAGGTCAGTTTCCGCGATTGCCAAATAGGTCTCAGCTGCGCGAAGTTAGCTGATCGTGCTTTAGCGATCCTTGATGCGATGTCCTCTTCACTACCTCCAGTTCACGACGCTCCCGCGGTAAGTGAACTTGTGGATGCGTTCCACTGTCTCTGTGCCAATCAGCAACGGTGAAGTATTCTTCACACCAGATCTCATCTCTTGGGTCTTCCGGGTGTGACCAGTTTGTACATATAAAGTACTACTACTTCTGAATTCTCTCTTTTTTTTCTTTGATAACTGTCAATTTAATGACCAGTAGGCATAATCTACTGCTATTACTGTCATTCTCTGATGACTGTCAATTTAATGACCAGAAGGTATTCTCTACTGCTATTACTGTCATTCTCTAATGACTGTCAATTAATGACCAGTAGGCATTACTACTGCTATTACTGTCATTATCTGATGACTGTCAATTTAATGACCAGTAGGTATACTCTACTGCTATTACTGTAATTCACTAATGACTGTCAATTTAATGACCAGTAGGTATACTCTACTGAATGAATGCATTGAATGAATGAATGCATTCATGAATGAATGCATTTATTTGTCAGAATATTGTACAAAGCTGTTAGGTGAATTATATCATCATCATCATCATCATCATATCAGCCGAAAGACGTCCACTGCTGGACATAGGCCTACCCCAAGCGTCGCCACATTGACCGGTCTCGTGCGTCCCGCAACCAGCGGATCCCCGCAACCTTCACCAGGTCATCGGACCACCTGGTGGGAGGCCTTCCAACGCAACGTCTTCCGGTTCGCGGTCGCCACTCCAGAACCTTTCTGCCCCATCGGCCATCCGTTCTGCGAGCAATGTGCCCTGCCCACTGCCACTTAAGTTTGGCAATTCTTCGGGCTATGTCGGTTACCCTGCTAGAGCCGGTTAGGCTAGAGTCGTGGCCGTCTGGGGACCGTTATTTTGTTGCAGACTGATTGGAATGCGGTAAGATAATTTGCACTTTATGTTGTCATGCACAGGGTCCAAAAACACTGCATTTTCTGGATGCTGGAACTGGACTGGAAAACTGGAAACCTGTAACACTGGAAATCTGGCACACGCCTGGATCTCTTTCGGTGCTGGATGTAGACAGACCCGTAGGATGCACAGATAGTGCTGCTGCCTGTTCCACTACAGCACAGTGGACTGGTGATGAGACGCTTTTTTTGGTTTCTTGGGCTACTTTTGACACGGATGATGATGATGACTGCACAACACTGCAATACTCTTGGTTTGGTATATCGCGAGACGTTTCCCGGATTTTTAATAACCCTTTTACGCTGCCACCAATGTTGGAATGGGTATTTAAAACCACTTTAAAAAAAAGGAAATTATTACTGCTGGAATTAAGGGATTTATTTAACTAGTAATTTACAATAATCGAGGATCTGCGGCACAGATACGTGTGCATGGTCTGACGGATGGATGACGACTGACTGCGGGACTGAGGTCTGGATACGGGAAGTGTGAGGAAATGATGATGAGGAGCTGACGATGCTGGTTAGGTGCTGGGTAAGTACAATAGGGTACATTGGGGAGATATAACAGTTCCGTTCGTGAATAACACAAACTTCTTCGATTTTTCTTCAGAGTCAAGGTGATCTTACGGTTGTGGCGTGGATGTGTAACGAAGATTATTTTTTGTTTATACCACTTCTGAGTGAAACGGATAAATTAAAACCGGGCAGAGCGTTGTTCAGATCTTGTATTCACAGTCGAAAGAGACAATTAAATGACTGCCAATCGCTTATATTAACACCACAGAACATATATACCCTAAAGGGAAGAACGTCAACTTCATAAATGCTTACAAGAAAGCACACTAGCGCTGCCGTGTATGCCATCGGTAACTTTTGATAACGCGGGAGATTTGAACAGTGTTTCAATCTCTTAGTTTTAATATATTTTTATTTACATTTCGATACCAAAACTTCAAAAGACAATTAATTAAATGGCACATTTAATTAATTATCACTTACGCCTAAAAAAAAACCGGTATCGAAATATAAACAAAAACCGTTTATAAATATTCGTGAGAATTTTCGTTTCCGGTTTCTACACATTTATAAAAAATAAAATAATATTGTGCAAAAACATTAAACGAAAATTCTTAGTGTATCTAGGGAATTTCAAAGCGATGCCAAATAATACAAGCTATTTAAACATGTTTCAATATATTTATTTTTTTCAATAAAGATTTTTTGGAGGCTTCCTCAACAAATCCTCGATTTTTAATTGTACAAAACCGTTTTAGGCATATTGCAACTGTAATATCAATTATTATTCTAAAATTGTTTTCAAAATGGTCGTCACACCCCTTCAGCCAATCTTTATTTAAATTATTGCATTTTTGTAATATTTTCTTTTTATATTTTTATCATGCGGATTTTCTTTTAAATAACTATTTATTAAATTTGCAGCATTTTCAACCATTTCACAGAAACTGGGCTGGATGTATTTTAAACTGCATCTTAGGTCGTCGTATTCCTTAAAGGATGTAAATAAATGACATACCTCAGTGTTCGGATCAGCAAGCATATTTTTTTTACATTGCTCGCAATTGTTTGCCATTTCTTTTGCTATAAAGCCACACACATATGCACATGCTTGCCATTTCACAGAAACTGGGCTGGATGTATTTTAAACTGCATCTTAGGTCGTCGTATTCCTTAAAGGATGTAAATAAATGACATACCTCAGTGTTCGGATCAGCAAGCATATTTTTTTTACATTGCTCGCAATTGTTTGCCATTTCTTTTGCTATAAAGCCACACACATATGCACATGCTTGCATTTCTCCAGAACATTGAGGTATATCTAACTCTTCTACACCTTCAATAGAAACATTCTCTGGAAAGAGTTGAGGTGAGAGAAGAGGTGTAGAAGAGTTTGCATCTTTTTTTGTTTGTTCACACCCTTTATGGAGAAACACCTTAAAATTATTTAATATGTCATTATCGTCATCCAGGCAGTTTCTGTTTTTATTATTATTAATTATATTTGTTATTATGCTAGTTTTCAATGCTGCAATAAATTGAACTGAAGTAGGGTTCGGATTACAACCACAATTGCTTCGAATGCACCCAAAACAGTTTTCAAGAGGATCTTGATTGAGCCTTCGGACACATAATGTGTTTATATTATATTTTTTTAAATTTCTAAATATGCGCTCAATTGCGTTCATCGTCCTCAACCAGCCATCTTGTGAGGGGGGCTTACTTCTTGCCCCTAAAAACTTCATTTCCGTGAAGAAAACTCTCATTTTATTAAAAAAATCTAAATGAGGGCTGGTTGAGGACATGTTGGTTAAAAATTGTTTTCCTCTTTTTTTGTCCGGTGTGTCACCATTCATGGCGTCGAACAATTTGTCCATATTTGAGATCAGCGTCGCAGTCCCCACAGCCTTTTGTGGTAATTCGTCTGAAAATAAACAAAACAACATCTAAATGTCAATAGGAATTTCTGCATCTTACATGACATGACACTCTGACCTATTATGATTAATCGGATACGCGTAATAGTGGTGCCAATTTGCATCATCATATCAGCCGAAAGACGTCCACTGCTGGACATAGGCCTCCCCCAAGCGTCGCCACATTGACCGGTCTCGTGCGTCCCGCAACCAGCGGATCCCCGCAACCTTCACCAGGTCATCGGACCACCTGGTGGGAGGCCTTCCAACGCAACGTCTTCCGGTTCGCGGTCGCCACTCCAGAACCTTTCTGCCCCATCGGCCATCCGTTCTGCGAGCAATGTGCCCTGCCCACTGCCACTTAAGTTTGGCAATTCTTCGGGCTATGTCGGTTACCCTGGTTCTCTTGCGGATCTCTAAATTACTTCTAGAAGTACTTCAATAAAATGGTGCAAAGAACTTATGTCAGTTCTTTGCATAATTTCATAAGATGATAGACAATATTTTCGCAAAATGTCCGATTCTTAAAGCGTTTATTACACTACACGGTATTCAGGGCCCTTAAAATCTAATTTAGGTTGGTGTAATAACTGTTAGGGAGTTAGGGTCCCCAAAATATTGACCTTAGCGACTCGGCATGGTGGAGCGACACGGTATTCAGGGCCCTGAATACCGTGTAGTGTAATAAGCGCTTTAGACAGGTCTGCGTATGTATTTTAGGAGCCCAGAAAGCTGACAATAATTTTAATCTTGGTAGTACAATCCACTGTTTCCATGTGCTATGTACCGTGTTGTACTAATAAAGTTAAACACCAATAATAAGCAATACCAACCTATTCTTCGTTGACCTTCTATTTGTACATCTTGTACAAATTGTACATTATGTTTTAAAAAATTGTTTCTAAAACATTTAAGCAGGTGGGGCGGATCTAAGATGGTGACAATTGTTATGGGTGATTTTTAATTGTCTCTGGTTATAGCATGTTTTAAAAGTAAGTTGTTTTCAAATTCAGAGCTTTAGAGTTTTTGACAATCCAATGTAAGAAAATTTAATGTCACAAGTTTGAGAATGTTTTTGGGTGAAGATGATTTTAGTTAATTGTATCTGTTTTGTGTGGTTTTGATTAATATAAGTATTGCCCAAACCCCCTGCCGTATTTTATTGAACAACAGGTTATGGGCCCAGCACGCTTCCACTGCGCAATAATAATAATATAATGAGAGTCGAGATCTGAGAACTAAACATACCATATAAAGAATGACGAGCTGGTGAAAATATGATATATACAGCAATATGGATAATCATCGAGAGGAAAATTAAAATAAAAATGAAATGGGAAGAAATGAAGGCAAAACAATTGAAAGTTTGAAAGATGTCAGGAAGAAAAAATGTGTGCCTTGGTGATAAAATCAGTGTATAAAATCAGTGGCTAAAGTGTAATAATGAGTGTTTTTCGATCGATATGTGGGTTTGGGTTATTTATTATATAGCATGTATGTTTTTGATAAGATGTGTAATTTTTTCGATGGTAAAAATATTTATTGTTTTTAATGTAAACTTAAGGGGTGTGGATATAAATAAAAGGTTTGGTTGAATTAAATGTTTCTGTTTTTAGCTGAATTTTAAAAGAATATTAAGGGGGTGCTAAATTATGATCCATTTTAGGGGGTGAGTGACGTAAATATTAAATAAATCATTATTTGTTAGCCAACAATAAACTCAACCAAGCATAACTTTTATTAAATTTCATATTATTTTAGTATATGGGAACCTTAAGTTTTATGTGTTTGTTATTGTATTATTAATAATGTTATGGTAGGAAAATATGATGTTGAGTTAGGAGTTTTGTGATGATGAAGTTGAGTTAGGAGTTTTGTAATGATGAAGTTGAGTTAGGTGTTTTGTAATGATGAAGTTGAGTTAAGTGTTTTGTAATGATGATGTTGAGTTAGGAGTTTTGTGATGATGAAGTTGAGTTAGGAGTTTTGTAATGATGAAGTTGAGTTAGGTGTTTTGTAATGATGAAGTTGAGTTAGGTGTTTTGTAATGATGAAGTTGAGTTAGGTGTTTTGTAATGATGAAGTTGAGTTAGAGTTTTGTAATGATGAAGTTGATTAGGTGTTTTGTGATGAAGTTGAGTGAGTTTTGTAATGAAGTTGATTAGGAGTTTTGTGATGAAGTTGAGTAAGTTTTGTAATGATGAAGTGGAGTAGGTGTTTTGTGATGATGAAGTTGAGTTAGGAGTTTTATAATGATGAATTTTTTTTTTTTTTTTAAAGAACAACGTTGCCCCACACTAGGAATTTCTCCTGTATCGTGGGTGCGTTTACAGACATATAAACTCACATACACAAACACCCAGAGCCGGAACAACTATTTGTAGGTCATACAAATATTTGTTCCGTGCGGGAATCGAACCCGCGACACGCAGCGCAGCAGTCAATCGCTCAACCACTGCGCCAACCGTGCGCTCAAAGTTGAGTAGAAGTTGAGTAGGTGTTTTGTGATGATGAAGTTGAGTTAGGTGTTTTGTAATGATGAAGTTGATTAGGTGTTTTGTAATGTTGAAGTTGAGTTAGGAGTTTTGTAATGGTGAAGTTAAGTTAGGAGTTTTGTAATGATGAAGTTGAGTTGGGTGTTTTGTAATGATGAAGTTGAGTTAGGTGTTTTGTAATGATGAAGTTGAGTTAGGTGTTTTGTAATGGTGAAGTTGAGTAGTAGTTTTGTGATGATGAAGTTGAGTTAAGAGTTTTGTAATGATGAAGTTGATTAGGTGTTTTGTGATGAAGTTGAGTTAGGAGTTTTGTAATGGTGTTGTTGAGTTCGGAGTTTTGTAATGATGAAGTTGAGTTAGGAGTTTTGTAATGGTGAAGTTAAGTTAGGAGTTTTGTAATGATGAAGTTGATTTGGGTGTTTTGTAATGATGAAGTTGAGTTAGGTGTTTTGTAATGATGAAGTTGAGTTAGGTGTTTTGTAATGGTGAAGTTGAGTAGTAGTTTTGTGATGATGAAGTTGAGTTAAGAGTTTTGTGATGATGAAGTTGTGTAGGCGTTTTGTGATGAAGTGAATTTAGTGGTATAATTAGTTAATTATGATAGGTGTTAGATGTTATATCTTGTAGAGATAACGTTTTGGGATTAATTGGAAATTTTCGGTTTTAGTTATGGTATTAAGGTTGTCTTGATTGTTAATTTGAAATTTATATTTAAGGGGGTGGTTTAATATAGTATGTAGAATGTTATGATAGGTAGGGAATACTAGTATGGGTTTTTATTCTTGTATTAATTATGTGTTCAATGTTGAAGTTGTATATGGGATGTTCTAGGAAGATATGTCAATGTTAAATACCGGTTGATTTTAATTTTATTTGAGACAATATAAAATTCAGAGGGGATGTTATGGGTGATTTTTAATTGTCTCTGGTTATAGCATATTTTAAAAGTAAGTTGTTTTCAAATTCAGAGCTTTAGAGTTTTTGACAATCCAATGTAATAAAATTTAATGTCACAAGTTTGAGAATGTTTTTGGGTGAAGATGATTTTAGTTAATTGTATCTGTTTTGTGTGGTTTTGATTAATATAAGTATTGCCCAAACCCCCTGCCGTATTTTATTGAACAACAACAATTTCATGTCCCTCATGGTCAAAAAATGGTCGATCTCTCGATGATCCTAATAAATTTATTGCCCGTAAATTGACGCCATCCAAATCACATACGACGCCAATGACTTCTAATCCAGCACTAAAGCAAGTGCTCAATACCCGAAAATTTATATATTTTAGTTAACCTCAATGATTTTTTTATAATCAATTACTAAAGGTAAGTAGTTTAAGGCTAAGTTAATTTAATAAATATAAGAAACAAACAGAAGGCTCACCTCCTTAATGAGAACAGCTAATCTGTCAGCTGTAACGCAGTCTCCTGAAAAATAGAAGGCTATCGGCTGTTTCCAGGCTTTTCTAACTCCAATAGCCATAAAAGTTAGGGCATGGCTTGCAATTTCTCGCGTTCGACCCTGGGCAGCATGATCCTGGTACCCATCTAATTGGTCTAGTTTTGTATTATAACTTAGGTTTCTTCTTATTGACATTTCGTCAAAAGACACAACACATAAATTGTCACTGATAGATCTCTGTTTTGTAATTTCTTTTATTGTTTCAATCACTTGATTGTTTATTCCGCATTTCATGGGTATTTTATTCAATAATGCCTTTAGTGAACTTACACTAGGCAAACAAAATAGTCGACTTAATAGCCTATGGCATGAACTAGACTTTTTATACATGCTCAGGGCTAAAACTTTTTCGTCAAGTGTCCATCTGCGCCCAGTTAACTTTCTCGGCCCATTTTGTAACTGGCTTTGCAACAACAAATAAAATGAACTACTTAATTTGCTTTTTAACATGTTGTTGACTGCTGTATTATTGTGCAAAGAGCTTAAAACATCCCTATTGCAATTTTTAATCTTTTTAAATTTTCTTCTAAAATATTTTCTTTTTTTTTTTAGATTTCTGTTAAATTTTTTCTGCATCTTTTATATAATTTTTGTTTTCTGGGTGTTAATTTTGTGATTTTTCTTACATCTAGGTCCTTTAGTATGCCTTTGCTTTTCGCTATTGTCTGAAAAAAAAAACAAGTCAGAGCTTTTTCAATGGACTTAAGTTTTAAGACATACTTTACAGTTAGGAACTAAACATTAACCCTCTTACTAATAAACAATAAACACAGAATAAAGTTATAACAAGTTTAAATCTATGAAAATGTATGGTTATTCCTGGTATAACTTTATTCCGCGTTTATTAGTAAGTGGGTAAAAGTTTTATGAATTAATTATAACCATATTATAATCATAGAGTATGACTTGTAACATAATGTAACAATAACCAAATAAAATTGATTTATACATTACAAACAAAATACATCAATTTTATTTATCCAGAGAAAGAAAATATTAATCTACCCTTATGTATTATTACTAATTGAATTAATTACCTGGGTCAAATCTGGCCTCTGAAGGTTATATTCATTTGAGTGTTTCAAAGATGTAGAACACTGAGAAGTACTGGCCGTAACTTCCAAATCCATCTGAATCGTTGCAGTCTCCTGGTACTGAAACATTTATGCTTATTGGTTAACTTTTTTTCTATGTAATGTCAATTTATTTTTGCTTATCTTACAATAAAATTGGTTTAATGAACCATCAAGAGATTTTAAGAGAATCCAATCGACTAGTGAGTTCCATTCTTCCAGCTAAGAAACTTAATTATTTCTGACATCTGCTCATTTTCACCCTCCTTCGGTTGTCAGGTAAAAATAACAAGCTGTTCCTTAATAACAAAAATACTCACTTGACATTTACTCGCTTGTGCTTCTTTAGGTGGCTGTTCATCTCGTAATTATGTCAAAATATTTTGAGCTTCTGTTGGAATGGCGAACTTATTTAATCTCATTTTGGCACTGCTAGTAAATGATGAATCATCAAAATGATTGCCACATAGCATCTTATGCTGCTTGTAACATCAGCTTCACTAATGATTCATTTGAAGTCCAATCATCATTGGGAAAACAAAATGTTGCCCAAACTCTAGCCCTGAAACAGTTATTTATATATTATAAGAAAAGTTGTGCGACAAATGTTTACTTTTAACAAAATGTTGAAATGTTTGCTGTTCTGACAGGCAATATAGCGAGTTTTCAAAACTGTATCTGTTAAAATAATGAATGTTTCTTTATCAGTGACATGCATGTATGTTTATAGGAATCTGTTTAGATGTTTAGGTAATCAGAATTTAGGTATTATGATTTAGATACTATTTTTAAAGACATAGTATAAGCTAGTAAGTATAAATTAGTGCAAAATATACTTACTTTAGAGAACCATGCATGGACGGGAGCGGAAACCTGTGAAAGGTCAAAGAAGAATTTTCCTTTGAAGTTATACCGCATTTAGCGCACTTGACACTCTCTTTTCCAACCATGGTGAAAAAGAAAAACAACACAAAAACGTCAGTATCGCACAGGAGTCTCTATCTCGTAATTATTGAATTCTTAACACAAAAAGCGTTAATTTCGCAAAGGAGTCTCTATCTCGTAATTACACTAAACACAAAATCAACAGTTGACTTGACATTTTAAAGCAGAAAAAAAAATACAAAGTGAAGTGAAAACCCGACAACAAGACTAGTAAAAGTTGCATCACATAAAAATATAATTCTGACCATAATTTGGTTGTGATAATATGAGGTTCATTTGTCTGAAATTTAAATTTTAAACAAAGCCAATATTGTAATAATCATGGTGTTAAAAATTTAAACACCGTGATTCCTATCATTCAAATTACTTTAAAAAAAAAACTCAGCAATCTGTATTATTCCATTAATAACAAAATCTACCAAATTGGTAGGTAAGTATTGACTCTGGCATGTAAAATGAATCCGTCTATCTCATTCTATCATAGCGCTTTCCTTGTTTTGAAAATCCTGCCGGAGTAGACATTGGCTACGAAGAAAGCTGACCACCTGATTAACACAGTCCCCGCTGCTTGACATGGCTTGACTGGAGGGGAGGCTACTATAAGGCAGCTTAGCTTCGTAGGGCTCGGCGGGCATTGGTCGGTTGCACGTAGGTTGACGTCACATCCGTTACAGTTAGTATAATTAATAATAATAAAATATAGCTTTATATTTTTATTTATTTTCAGGCAACTAAGGCCCATAGATAAAATACACAAATAAAACATAAAAAATAAACTAATACTGTAACGCGACGAAAATATCAACGCGTCATCACTGCTACCGCGCCGTTCGGCCGAGCCAACGAGTCATCACCTCCTCCCCGCGCGACGCGTCCCCGCCGCAGCCACAACCGACTATAAAGCTCCTCTCAGAAGCCAGCAGCAGCAGTTCGAGTTCGGCACGCTTCGAGTGTACTCTCCGCATCGACTTAGGTCGGTCAAGAATACCTCGCCTCTTGCTGGACTTGGGCTAGCGGCGTATATTGGTTGTTTGACTGTGTTGGTATCGTTAGCGGTCCGCACACCATTCAAACGATATACAACGCGCGTAGGGATTCATTAGTTAGTTTCAACCTTTCCTCTTAATTAGAACTCAATCTGATAGTTAACTTTATTCTACCTACTGTTTCAAACTATTTCCCCAACGTTTCTTCTTGTTATTGTTATTCTACCTAAGATAGTTCAAATAAATAATTGTTGTTACATGAACCGTGGGTTTACTTTATCTCTCTACACATACCCCCCCCTTACAACTGGCGTCCCAACTCGGGCTCTTTTCCCACATTTTTATTGCCAATTCTCATTACAATTAGCTTTCCACCTCGGGCAATTTTTCGAAATACCCACAATTTTTATTTTATTTTTATTTTTCGTTAACTGACTTTTTTAAAGTACCCACTAGTTTCTTCCCAACTAGCTGTATATTTTATTATTGTCTTATGAGACTACCCTCTTTTTCGGTACTTTCGTAGCCGCTATCCATTTTGTTATTGTTTATTATTTAACTTCACGTTAGGTCCCTAACGGGGTAGGTAGAATCTTACTGAGTGGGGTAAAATAGTCAACAATATTGAGTTTCATAAAATATTACCTAGGCGTAGCCGTAGAAACTTAAGCAATAATATGTCGAACGTCAGCTTCTCTGACGACCAGTTCCGCGATCTATTAGGGGTCTTGGCCAAACGGAATGATCAGGTCCTACAAAAAACTGGTAGCTTTGCGTCATGCACTGCTCGCTTCAACGGATCTCGAAATACGGCGGTGGTGGAGGCATTTCTATCAACCATCAGCACGTATAAGAAAATAGAAGCAATATGTGATGACAACGCCATTGAGGGGCTCACATTGCTGCTGGTTGACGAGGCATCCATCTGGTGGCTAGGAGTGAAAGACACAATCGCGAACTGGCAGGAAGCTGTATCCCTGATAAGGACAACGTTTGCGCCGAAGAGACCAGCTTATCTGGTGCTTGATGAAATTGTTTGCGATAAACAGCAGAGTCCTTCGGGCACTGAATTATTTGTTGCTAAGAAGCGAGCCCTTATGGCTGAGTTGCCCAAGCCTTCTCTTACTCCATCGCAAGGCCTGGACCTCTTGTATACTTCCCTACATATAAGTATAAGAGATAGAATACCAAGAGATTCTGTTGCAACCTTTGATGAATTCTTGACAAAGGTACGTCAAATTGAAGAGTCAGTCGCTGCACGATCAGGACCCAACTCAAGCAACACCTTTGCCACTCCATCAGGGAAACGACCCAGGTGTACCTTTTGCCGTGCATTTGGCCACAACGAACAGGAGTGTCGCAATAAAGACATCAAAGGCAAGACTCCAAAGGTAGATGTCGCGGCAGTTCCAGCCGCAGCCAGACCAATGCTTAGTCACAGAATCACCTGTTACGGTTGCGGTGAGCCCGGCGTGGTCAGGAGCAAATGCCCAAAGTGCAACCAAAACAAAGTTGGCGCAGTGGACATCGGGTTTTATTCCCTCAACTCCACCCTGGTATCTACAGCACGGCTTAGGCCAACTGTCAAGATTTACATAGCTGATGTCAACGGACAAGCTCACATCGATTCTGGGGCCAAGCTAAGTGTTGCATCTATGTCTTTGTACGGTATGTTAAAGCGAAAGGGAGTTGAATTCAAAACTGAAAATGCAACGATTACCCTAGCTGATGGCTTACGGCGTAGACAACCTGTCAAGACAGCTACAGTGACAGTCACATTATGTGGTCGGTAGGTCCCCACAAATTTTATCGTGCTGCCTGAGTCACACGATAACCGAACGCTCCTAGGAGTAGATTTTATTCAAGATGCAGGCATCGTGCTTAACCTTCCGCAGCTAATATTCCATTTCTTGGATGAGCCTGGCAAGAAGCACGAGCTCTACAATGAGGAAGAAGTTGATGCATCCGTTTCCACGGTGCAAACGGAGCCTGAGAGAACCGAGACGGCGATTGAAAAACTCGCCAAAATGACGTCTCTGGAACCATTTGTGAGCCCGATGCTCATGACCCCGTCCCCACCTTCACACCCACCTGAAGAATGTGAAATGGCAGATTCGTATGGACCACCTCCATTAATTGAGTTCTGTACGCCGCCTCATTCGCCCTCGCGACCAGAACCCAAGCTAACTGGCTACTCGCCGAGATTTGTAGGATCATTGTTCCGGGATGCGCAATCCAACATTAATAGAGCTGAAGTAACACTCTCTCCACACAGCCAGCAGCTATTTGGTGCAGGGGGAGGGCACAACTGAGCACCCCGCGGAAAATTCAAGTAGCTTGTTGACTAAGGCGGAACGGAATTTTTCCGCCACCAAGCGCGAAGCATTAGCAGTCATATGGGCTGTATCAAAGTTTAGAGGCTACATAGGACATTCTCCGGTAGTATAGCGGCAAGTATCCCTGCCTACCAGCCCAGCGTACTTGTCATGGTTGCGGCCAACGTCCAAAGCAACGCAGCTCGCTAACAAACAGCGAAGCTGGCGCCACGCTGCGACTGGCCGTACATCAGCCTGCGACAGCATGGGCCCTGCTCCTACAATGTGGTACACCCAGCAGAGTGTAACCTTCCTCTGGGTATTTACCACTCATCAGCACTGAGTCCATACAAGGGCTCAAACCTTATCCTATCTAATCCAAATCATTTGTGCAGACGCGGTAGAATGAGGAAGCAGAACTAGTTCCAGAAGCAGAAACTGGTCTCCTCGCCGGGACGTCTTCGGGACCAGAGGGGGAGACTGTAACGCGACGAAAATATCAACGCGTCATCACTGCTACCGCGCCGTTCGGCCGAGCCAACGAGTCATCACCTCCTCCCCGCGCGACGCGTCCCCGCCGCAGCCACAACCGACTATAAAGCTCCTCTCAGAAGCCAGCAGCAGCAGTTCGAGTTCGGCACGCTTCGAGTGTACTCTCCGCATCGACTTAGGTCGGTCAAGATTACCTCGCCTCTTGCTGGACTTGGGCTAGCGGCGTATATTGGTTGTTTGACTGTGTTGGTATCGTTAGCGGTCCGCACACCATTCAAACGATATACAACGCGCGTAGGGATTCATTAGTTAGTTTCAACCTTTCCTCTTAATTAGAACTCAATCTGATAGTTAACTTTATTCTACCTACTGTTTCAAACTATTTCCCCAACGTTTCTTCTTGTTATTGTTATTCTACCTAAGATAGTTCAAATAAATAATTGTTGTTACATGAACCGTGGGTTTACTTTATCTCTCTACACATACCCCCCTTACAATACATAATTCTTACACAAAAATATTCCATGTATAATTACTGAAATTGAACAATTGTTGAAATTGTAAAAAACAAAAATAGAAGCAACAATATAAACAATTTTTCGCATGCCGTTAGATAGTAGTTAAAAATAAATTAAATATTTAAAATTGATTATTACATAATGAGTTACAAAATTAAAATTAGTTATTAAATTAAAATGGTTATTAAATTAGGAATTAATAAAATTGATTGTTACATTATAAATTAATAAAATAAAATTGATTATTGAATTACAAATCAAAGTTGATTATTGAATTATAAATTAAAATTTATTCTTTCATTAAGGGTACACTAGTCGATAATTCTTCCATACAAACGTAGTCTAGGGATTACTCCACTGTTTGACGATGTACATTCAAAATAAAAAATGATATCAATTTGTCTCATCATTATCTAGCCCTGTATGGAAGCGCAAAAGTAAAAAAAAAATAATCTGTAAGTTATGAGCGTCGAAAGTTATTCATATTTCAACACTAATTTTAGCGCATCTTTGGGCGGAAATAAATACCATAAGAAAAAGGCAAATTGCAATACGGCCTCCATACAGGGATAGATTAGTAGTTCAAGAATGCAAATAATTTTATTCTGAAAATATACATTTAGTCGTTTTTTCATGATATCTAGACTCCCAAAGGTCTGTTTATAAAATTAACTCGCGCTCGTTTTCGTCCTAAATCATCATCCATTTTGATACCAACTTGCAAAAGTGCTAATTCGTACACGAACTAGTTTTTTAATGCTCATCGCAGCATCTGTCTCTTTCGCACGTGTTGTGTAAATAAGTGTTACAAAAATTAATCCCCTTCTTGGGTATAGGTCCTTGCCTAAGTTTATCCAATCGTTTACCGTCGTATTTGTTATATCATCGCATATCGTCTTATTGGTCGATACTCGTATATGAAGTTGAAATTATTGTCGTGTCGTCGTCCCCACACTGTATATTTTATTATTTTCTTTGAGATTCTCGGGTTTCTAGGGTTCAGGACTTTTGAAAGGCGTACCAGGGGCCGAAGCCAAGTCGCAGAGGCCTTGTTAGACATGTGGAATGAAATATGACACCAACCGGCAATTATGCAGGACTATTGCAAAATATGGAAAAAAAATGGTAATGTGTGTGTGTATGTAATGTTTAAATGTTATGTCTTGGTGTACACTTGGTGTCACAAAAAATAGAATATTTATACATCAAATCTGTTTTAATCTAGGGATCAATTAACTGCTCCTCCAATTGTCGTAATTCAGTTTCGTTTTCAATGGGCTTATTTCGAAATACGGAATTCTGTGGAGAATTTTTCGTGTTATCATTAAGAGGTGTTACAATTTTTGATGGTGCTTTTTGAATTTTTTGTAATTGTATGGAGAAATCTGCCATTTTCAAAGTCATGTTTTTCTGCATAACGTGACAGCGTCCATTTATTAACAAATCTCTTTGTTGACGACCATCTCGACTGCCCACAACGCACTGAAAAAAATGTTAGGTTGGATTTAACAGATTTTGCGTAAATGTAACCAAAGTTTGCGGTTGATTTCGGTCCTATCACGAATTTTGGTTGATTTTACCACACACATTAAGTTGATGTTGTGCCAAATTTATTTGGTAGATTACACCTATATTTTATACGTTTATTACCAAAGTAATTTAGTAACATTTCTCACCAAAGTACTTTAGTATAATGTTTTACCAAAACACTTTAGTAACATTTTTCACCAAAGTACTTTAGTAACATTTTTTACCAAAGTACTTTAGTAACATTTTTTACCGAAGTAATTTAGTAACATTTCTCACCAAATTACTTTAGTATTATTTTTACCAAAGTACTTTAGTAACATTTTTCACCAAAGTACTTTAGTAACATATTTTACCGTAGTACTTTAGTAACGTTTCTCACTAAAGAACTTTAGTAGATTTTCAACCAAAGTACTTTTGTAACGTTTTCATCAAAGTACTTTAGTAAAAAAGTACATTGTAGTTTGCTGCAATCTACCAAAGAGATATTGTATATTTTACCCAACATACTTGTTTTTTTTACCAAATACATTTTGTATGTTCTACTGTTACTTTTTTTGGTACAAATTACCGAAGGTAGTTTAATAGAAAATGCAAAGGTATTTGGTAAAATCTACAACAAACATTTGGTAGATAGCACTTATTATATGGTAGAATGAATTAAATCAGTTTGATAGAGAAAACTAAACTTAACTCGTAAGTATAATCTATTTTATCTGGTAAACTCTAACAAATAAAATTTTGCAGCAATTACTAATGACGTTCGGTGTATTTTATCAGCGTTAGTTTGGTAATAAGTACCAGATTTAATTTTAGTTACTACCAAAGGTTGTTTGGTAATATATACCAGATGTGTAATGTAGTTCTTATCAAGGTTAGCTTATTATCATCTATCAGATGTGTATCGTGCTTTTAATCAGAGATAATATTGTATTATCTACCAGAAGTGTATCGTAGATTTTATCAGATACAATTAAGTATTGTCAATCAAGTTTGTTTCGTATTTGATCCTAACATTTGTTTGGTAATATCTAACAGATTTATGCTGTAGTTATTACCAAACTTTAACTGGTAATATCTACCAATATTTTATCAGTGCTTGTCTGATTGTACGTACGGTCTTAGTTTTGTAAAACATACCAAATAATATGTGTAAATTTTACTGGTGTTAGTTTGGTTAATTTATCAAACTTACACTAGTAAAATGTACACGACTTTTTGGTATATATTACTAAACATTGATTTCCAGAATATTAATAGGGTGTGGTATCATTGAAAATTAGTAGCTAATCTGCAATATTGCTGACATGGTATGAGAGCAAAATCACATTGCAGTTAAGATTAAATTAAGAGTACGTACGTGTGTACCATGTCAGCAATATTGGAGATTAGCTAGTAAGTATCTAATTTTCAATGATACCACACACCCTAAAAATATAGCAGAAGAAAAAACCTTGCAAGAAATGCAGGGTCTGAAAAAAAACGGTTTTAAGACCGTTTGACAAACACTTCAAAAATATACAGGATTATTGGTAATTCAACATATTCCTTTTCACCAAGTAAATCAGCAGTTTCTAGAATACGTCGAATTACCAGTAACCTTATTTAATATGGGCTTAATAAAAACGGTGGTTTAAAGAAAAATAAACAGATATTTGGTACATATCATACAATTTATTTTACCAATCATAAATACAATTAAATAATCACTAGATCACTCATCTTAAAATTATATCCGTATAGGATACAAAACCTTTCTTATTATAAAGGACACAAGGCTGCTAGGTTTTGGCCAGAAATCCTTTAGGGCATCGATGGTTGGTCCGAGAGCAATAATGATGGGTTGGCACCATAGACCCTTAGCAGTTTGGGCTTTTCGCCGATAGTCCAGCTGGGTGGGGACTTCGCTTTGGTTCTGGAAATTAGAATGAATTGTTTACTTTTAACGATATTTTTTTATAATTCCTAGTCTTTTATGTTTTATTGCTTAGGTATTGCATTTTTATTTATTTAAAGGGGTTCGGAACGTAATGTCACCCTTATGATTAGTCTGTGCGAAGCTCTCAAGCAAGAAGTGTACTTATACAGGCTGTTCCAAGGCTATGCCACATGGAGGGAAAGTATCTTAAGTATTTTAAATAGACAGTTTTACTGAAAGAAGACATTGTTTTGATTATAAAGACAATTTGAACCGCATTCAAACATTGTTGAATAATCTCCTATCTGAACCGGGAATCGAACCCACCAAATTGTAAAAACAAACCGTAATTTTGCGAAACCGATCAAAAGGCTCAATCGGAAGCTTTATTTTTTTCCACGTAACATAGCATCTTAAATAAAAGGAAGGTCATGAAATTCGTCGTAGTTGTTTTTGTTCCGCTTTTTTTCAATATCATCATAAGATTTAACTATATTCCTGTTTTAGTGTTTTATTGTTTATTGATATTTAATAAATATTTAATACTAGATAATGTATGTAACTTAGATTGTGGTCCGACTGATGGTATATCAAAAATGTGTCAAAATCGGTTAACGCTTAGAGGGTAGAAATAGTTGTTAGTATGGAAAGTCATCATCTCACAATAGTCTTAAAAGTGAAATTATACATACCTTTGCATGAAGAATGAAACTGTTCATAGCTTCTTGAATGCTTGGCTTTATGGTTTTTTTTTGCCAGCTGTATCTTGACACTGTATTCTTACAGTTGGAACTATTTTATATCCAATTGCCGCGTAATAACAGAAGTCTCTAACATCTGAAAAATAAAAAATGGATTAAGTTGTGATGCATATTCGTTGACTTAATTAGTTTAAGGTTTACTAAGAAGATAACTGGTTATCAGAGATTTTTTTGCTAAACCTCCGAAACTATTTTTGATATTATAAAAACACACTTTAAATATAAATACATAATAAATATAAATGGTTTTATTATCAAAACTCACTAATTTCACACAAAAACCGAAACTTCTAGTTCAGTTTTAGTGTGAAATTCGTGAAAGTTTTGATCGATACAAGTAAATAATAACCAACCATCACTTGGGTTTTCTTCAATCAATTTAATGTAGACAGAAGCAGCTTTAATTGTTTTCAAAAGACTAAGAGCTTTCTCTAAAAATATGGGCCATTTTTTGAACAGTCGGAGCTCTGATCCTTTAAACTTGGACTCGAAATCCAGTTCAATCTGAAAAAAAAAAACGATTATACACTGTGAAATTTAAGTGGTTGTTTTCCCGCGGCAGAACGACTTGCCTTTAGGAGTACTTTCGAAGCATAGAGTTAAAGTAAACAAATAACGATGTTTTTATTTTAAAATAATTTAAAAAATATTCATCAACTAGAAAAAGTGAGTAACAATAGTAACTTGTAGGTACTAGGTACTACTCGCGTCACCACCGTATTATTCACCGTAGTACCTAGTACCTACAAGTTACTATTGTTACTCACTTTTTCGAGTTTATGTTTTTTTTTAATTATTTTAAAACAAAAACATCGTTATTTTTTTACTTTAACTCTATGCTTCGAAAGTACTCCTTAAGGCAAGTCGTTCTGCCGCGGGAAAACAACCACTTAAATTTCACGGTGTATATATATGTAGGAGGAAGCTATATGACTAATAATCTAGAACAAAGAAGTATGACGCATTTAAACTTATTAATTCAGTTTTATTTAATTGGCAACATTTAGCCTACGATTCAATCTCAGTTCTATTTTCTTCAATTGACAACACTTTATTTGGCTTATGTCAAAATACTCGAGCGCGTTTGCAAAAAGTTGAAAACAGAGTTGTGAGGGAAATAATTGAGAAGTAGCCTAAAGTGTGGCGTTATAAACTTGAAAGTGGTTTTGTTGAGAGAAAGCGAAACGAATTGGTGGCCGAATTCGCTGCTTTGATAAGATTGGAACAAGGACTATCTCCAAATCGGCATAAGTTACCTGCTTTGTAGCATGCATATACCCACGAAAGCCCACAAGATCGAGTGTTTATCCAAGATAGCCCTCCTATTTGCGACATATATATGTCACAGTCAAAACTGTTAACCAGTCAAAATTACTTTTGACCAGTCAAAACAATTATAACAAATTATTAGGTGGTTTCTGTTTTATTTCTCTACTAAATTATAATAACCTAAAGGTCGTTAGGAAACTTATTAGGTTGTTAGGTTTTTTTTTGACCCTTTAGATAACCTTGTACGATAGCTAACATTTATTTCATTAGAATAAACGCGTTTTAACGCAATAAGGGTTTCACTGAAACCAGTCAAAACCGTTATTGCGTAGTTTTGACCGATTAAGAGTTTTGACTGTAACATAAACATATATATATTTTTAAATAAGGCTCACAAGATTGAAACAAATATACGGGGTCAAGCTAATAAAAAGCATGTAAAAAGGGTCACAACTTACCAACTTATATCCAAAACTCAATTTCTAAGAGGGCCAATCGTTCACGATGTCATGTAAGTTTGCATATTTTTCGGATTGTAGTTCCTTCAGGCGCAGTGTGGTTGTTTTTCTCAAATTTTCGATTACTTCAGGCACTGGCTCCTTGTTGCCCAACTTTTAACTCTTCAAATTCTTCATTAGATACTGGTAAACAATAGATCAAGTTTAGTCTAGCTTCAGCCTAATAAGATATAACTATTAGATCTTGTATAATATATGTTCAAATTTATACCACTTTGATTTTCAACTGCTGCAGCTGTGTCAGCTGGAACATCGTTGGTGCTTGTGTGGGCTCTCCTTTCATTTATTATTACCCCACTCTTCCGCAGCAATTGTTTGTGATTGTTATATTTATCAGGAAGTTTTCCCCTTGCTGGAATATATTATTTTTTTCCAAACTTTTGGCTCGGAATGTAGTATGTCTCCTATGGAAATCAAAACAAATTATAAAGAACTAAGCATGAAAATCAAGGAAATCAAAATAACCATTAAGCGTATTTGTCATAAATATCAACTTAACAACATGGAATTGATAGTTTTTAGGGTTCTGTACCCAAAGGGAAAACGGGATCCTATTACTAAGACTGCAGTCCGTCCATCCGTCTGTCACCAGCCTGTATCTCATGAACCGTGATAGTTAGACAGTTGCAACTTTTTTTAACACCGCCCCCCCTCTATCTACGAAACTACTGGGCCTAAAATTTGGAAAATAAAGCACTACACTACATGCCTTACACTACAGGGAGTAAATAAGTGATCATAATTAACTAACTACCGTAACTACATAGGTATCTCATTTCATTACAATTTAAAAACTGAATTTGCATTTCAATACCTTCACTTCAGTTGGGACTAACGGAACAATTTGAGCGGAAATATCTTGAAATTGTTGTTTTTTCATTTCGCCATATTTTTTCACATAGTATTCCACTACTGATTTAACCAAGTAGTTCCGTGCCGCAGTGTCTAATTTACCATTTTTTTTTAAAGAAGCTAGACACATTTCTCTAGTATTATTGTTTACAAAAAGAAAATACCATACATTAACACCAACCCTTATAGCTTCTTCCCAGTTAACACCTGGGAGCCCAAATTCACAGGTTAAGATGTAGTCGGGAAATGAAATGAAATTTCATTAATCTAGCTTTCATACTTTGGGTTTTATTGATTCCTGAAATACCCGATTTTGTCACTGGCTCACTCAAAATATAAAGGCACTTACAGAAGATTTCTCTCTCGTGGTCGGCAACTTTTCACTGCTTGTGCTGGCCGTGGAACTGGGCGCAGAAAAATCGCTAGCAATGCTTAGAGTTTCATCAGATTCTGTCGCCTGTAACAAGCAATTATCGACGATATTAACGACTTAGAGCCATAGGTAAAGTAAAAATAAGGTTTGAATTTGCTGGTACGAGTTGTTCCGAAAACGGTACGCGCGGGCCAGTGAGGGAGCCCTGACATCAAAAAGTTTTGAAAAAAAAAAATATGAACACTTACCTGAATAATGTTTTGGAGTTTGTTCAGTCCTCGCTTAAATAATATTCGTTCCTTTAAACTCGGAATTAATTCTTTCAGTTCCGTTTCTTGTATATCGTCAAGCAATTTGAATGAAATCTGATTTACTAAAAAACAAGAGATAAACCTATTTTAATAATCAGTAAAATTTACTAAAGTTCGTTTTGTAAATCTATCAAAGTAAAATATTAATTAGATAGGTACCTAACCACTATTTCTAACTCAAGATCTAGGCCTCCTATATATAGGGCCTATGATATAGGCCTAATAATTCCTATACTCTGACCCATTAGCGGCAAAACCGGAACACAAATAAATGTAGAATTAATTAGTCACATTATAGCACTCGATTACCTTTTTTTCTTTGTAGTGATTAGCTATTTACAAAAAAACACGTGGATTATCGGGCCTTGACAAAGAGGGGCGGGCTATTATTATCCGTTTCAAGTTGAATTCTGCATTAGCCATCCACTCTATCGTTAGTTCACTGCACAATAAGCTATCAATATTACACATTGAACAACCAAAATTAGTTTAATGAACAATACAATATATGATTAACAATATAGGTATATAATATCGATCAAAATAGGCACTCACCTTCAAAGTTTGTTATAGTGTCTTCAGATAGTCCCCATTCTATTTAATTAAATATTCGGCGACTTTCCATTGCGAGCGAAGCGACTTTAGCGACTACTCTAACTAGCCCGCCGGCATAAAATTAAATGAACGATGAACGCAGACACTCGCCACGCGCGGCTGTGCGCAAGTGCGCAGGCGCGGTGGCGGCGACGCGAGGGCTAGGGTTGCCAACCGTACTTCATAATAAAGTGAAAATAATTTCAATATAGATGACGTTATTGACGATAATGCTAGCACTAGCAGTAGTAGCAGTGGTAATAGGAAAAGAAAACGAATGCAAAACTATAAGCCGCTGTGGGAAGCGGAATACCCCTAGATCAAAAATGCTGGATAGCTTAAACAATGAAATAATCTTTATAAATGAAATTAGGGAAAAATCTATAGTATGATGAAGTACTATTAAAGATTCTTGTGCAGCGAAGGAATGGCAATCCATTTTTAGGGTTCCGTACCTCAATCGGAAAAACGGCACCCTTTATCTCGAGAACGCGTAGTATCGAGTTCAAATTATACTCAAGTCTACGGTCCCTTGAAGCTGTGAAAAAAATCATACTTCTACGTTAATGTAAAAAAAAGATACGGCCGTTTATGTCGCAAAACACATACATTTCGACATTCTCGAGGGAATCAAAATGATAGGGTACTTCCCGTTGACCTAGAAATATGAAATTTGCCAAGTAATATCGTCACATATGTTACGTTTATTTTTTGATTATAACACTTACCTGGAAACATACGGCTGTTAAATAAGGTTGTTTTCAAGGGAAATGTATATTGTTATTCTTGCCATTGATCTCGGTCGATGAAGCGTATTTGCTGTCATCCCTTCATCAGAATTTCGTCACTAGACTCTTAAGAAACGCTTTCTGACGATAAATCACTTTCCAAAACACTACTATCACAGGTTTTTACAATAAATTGGACACATAAAAATACTTGTTTACACTCGAAATCTCTTATGGTCAAATGTCACTGTCAGTTGGAGGCGCCCTCTGGCGCATAGTTATGATCCTAATCGATTATCGATTTTATTAGGTTCCTTCGTAATTATTAAATTAATATCGTATAGACCGATTCTTAATAATTTTCGGCTTTTGGTAAATAGAAGTCACATATTTTATTTATTACAGATTTTGTTCCAGAAGATTCGGCGCATAGACGACCCAGTTTTTAATCTGTGGTCGGAGGAATGTCAGTGTTGAGAGACAGTAAACATCGTTTCGCTTTAGTATTTTTCTAATAATAAATTCCCAACTCATGGCAGATTTGGGTGTTATAACTAATAAATTGGGAGTTGCCGGTATGGATTGTGTGGGTTTTTTATGGTTACCAAGTGTAAGCGCCTTGTGGGACCAGTGTCAGTGATTTACAAGAATTGAATATGTTAGTGTAAATGATTTTGTCGCCCGTGCAGTCATACGTTTTACCTGGAGCTAGGGAGATTTTCTGCGAGTGTCACCCCCCCTACGGCGTCGAGATGAGGGGATTGTCTGTGACCATGGCGGGCATCCGTAGCACTTTACGTCCTGCTCGGGTCAGCAGTAAGTCTTCTCCCACATATTAAAAGGTAAGGGTTTATGTGAATCAGGGTTGGAAACTACTCTTTGTGCTACTCCCCGGTCGTTAAATAAGTGCTTATAGTGATCCCCGCTTATTCGTTACAGGATTCAATGTTTTGAGGAACTCGCGGACGCCATTTAGCGGACTGCGTGCCGAAGCCAGTCGAATCTTGCAAGCAAGCGTTCTTTCTATAGACCAACCGTGAGTATTACACGCCCCGTAGGGGATCCTCCGTTTTGTTGTCCCGGCCAAGGGTTAGACCCCGAAGGGAGTGACGTTGCACACGCCACGTGCGTGTTCGCGAAAATCTATATTGGTCGGCAGTTAGATCAGTCCTCTCCGGCGCAAGCATTGTTCCCTGCTTTTCCCTTATATAATAGGGTTCTCGTATTGTCGATTCCAGAAAGATTCGTCTGCCGCTTGAGAGATTCGTCTCGCCGCCAGGATCGAGAGGTCCCTGGAGCCTGGACGCGAGACCCGTCCCTCAGCTCAATTAAGGCCTACTGCGGAGACGACTGTGCGGTGTCCAGATCCGCCTAGCTTTTATAGCAGGCGGGACGGTTTTTTTTTTCTTTATTTATTTCTACCTACATAACTACGGGAATTAATTTACTGCGGGTTCTTATAAGAACCACTTAAATACTGGTCCGGTTTTCAATATAAGAAGCCGGTCTGCAACTATAATCTATCAATGAACCCAGAGTTTGACGCCTACCTTTAACTAGAACGATATTGAACTTCTCTGTCGACTCCGGGATCTGGGACACTTCATGTCCCTGGCGCCCATTTAATAATAATTTACTTTTAAATATAACTGGAAGGTTGTACCTAGATATTTTATTAATATTATCTTACCCACATTTAATTAACAATAATTAATTTTAACTTTAAAGATAAAATTAGGAATCAGTGCTCGGCTTATCTTCCACCCCCCACCACCTTAGTTTTACCGACTGAATTTATCGCTGGCTGGCTTTATAAAGGTGATACCTTTAAGTTACATTCTAAGATTATAGACTTAAGCGGTTCAGGACTATTTGTCCTAGTCCAAAAGCTTAGGGTGTTTGAACCTGTGGGATTTTGTTTCATTACCCCGAGAGGGACAAAATCACACAGGTGCTTTATTTGTAAGTTAATAAACCTAATGGTTGTTGAAACCATCTCATCTTGCATCTGGGACTCGGCTCCATTACCCCGAGAGGAACCGAATCTCAGAGGTAACGGAAATTGTTTTAAATTAATAAACTTATTTAGTTTCGAACAGATTGTTGTTTCCTTCTATTGAAATATTCACCCACCCTACATCTGGGATTTTGTGTAGGTACCCCGACAAAATCTCATATGTAACACATACTACAAGTACTTAGAAAAATATGAAAACTATACATTAGTAATTACATCATAATAAATTTAGTACTTTTTAAACATTATATTTGGAGAACTCAGTTGCGTTAAGCACCTCGTTTTTATGCGGCGTCATAAATTTAAGATGGAATAAGTGAAAGTTTGTACGTAACCCTAGGTGCGCGAGTCAGACTCGCACTTGGCCGGTTTTTTTTTCCGAGGAAATACTTTTCCAAAGATACTTAAAGTGGTGTCACGATTACTTTGCGTTCCCGCCACTTCAGAATTTACAGAAAAGGTGTTTTCTGTAATTAATGCGAAGTGGCGTGACGCCAGACTCAGAGTACTGCGATGGGGACGCACTCACAACTTTGTGCGGTATATCAGCACGTATATAAATGGCGACACCACCACCACCTTTGCCAGTCCTGTCATTTCTGACCAGAACAAAGCCAAGAAGTGCATAGTGCGTGGAAAGGAGAGAAGGCTTAAGAAAAGTTTCAGATATTAGGAGTGCATCGAGATGAGCACTGCTAAAGGATGCCAGAAGATCGGAGTGGTGACCAGGAACACTCTGAGCATTAATATGGGCTATGTGGAAATTTTTAGGATACGTCTTGAAGAAGACAGTGGAGATGTTTTCATGCAAAGTATGAAGCGGGGACTCACTTCCTGCACTAACAAAACTACAAGTCGAAGTCGAACATGAGTAAAAAACTGTCATTTAGGTCGACAGGATCATCCATACATAAATAAATATACGTATATAAAATAAACACAATTTGAAGAAAATAATACATTTTTTTTTATAAAAAACAAAACTAATTAAAACTAAACGTATAGGCTGGTTGATTTTAAAAATAACCACCCTAACTCACTGGTGACTAGAATTTAACAACTTTAAATTTAACAAGTCACCCACCAAAAACAAGTAACAAAATAATTTTAAATATAAATTTCTAGAACAGCGTAAAACGAAACGCATTAAGAACAATGAAAAACTGACAATTAAAAAAAAGACAAAAATCGCCTAAAACGACGCGTCAACTGTCAGACTGCTGTCAAATTGACAATGACATTATGACAGTTCAGTCGATTTGTTTGAAATCTTTGGATGTATATGAAATAAAATAATGATACCGACATCATAATTAGCAACACAGTGAAATAATGAAGGTGAAGTGGAAAGAAAGTTACAAATAGTAAGGTAACGGCACAGAAATAACTAAAAGTGATCGTACACTCCGGTATAATGAAGAAGTAGCTTGGCGAACGGAAAAAAAAACAACAATAACATTAATTACGCCGGCGCGCCCTCCTTTGATCTCTCGGCGTAGCAGTAGTCTCAGTCGCGCTCACATTATTTGAAGACTGGTCAACAGACTGCGTAGCGTAGCTAGATCCACTAGAAGCCTTGGGGAACCGCGACACTAGAGCTAGAAGTTCGCCCGGGGTTTCAATTTTGTGGCGCTTGGTATCAGGTGTGATGATTACTATCCGCCCTTCCACCGACCAGCAACTCTGCATCCCAAAATGCTTGCGCGGGTCCATGAAGGTTCGGTGTCTTGTGTACGTCAGAAATTCGGAGATTGTTATACCTGTACCCTTCAGGGACTTTTGCTTTCCCAGATCATGTGACGTTGCTCAGTGGTGTATAGTCTGACCAGTATAGGCCGAGCTTTGCCCCGTTTAGAACCTAATCTGTGGCAGACATGGATGTTGTCCTTCCTAATCTCAGGCAAGCTCATTTTATCAGATAACACCTTGTGAACCACTTCTGGCAACTTTTCACCGGGATGTTCAGTGATACTGTGGAACATGATTACCTTTCTCCGCATCATGGCCTATCAAAGCCTAGAGACAGCATCTCTATTTGGCATTTAAATTTTGAGAGTGCCTGCCACACAAATAATTTAAAATCTGTGAACTCACTTGCAAGTGCTGTTATCTCCACTGCGGGCCGAGTTTCAGATGATGCATCCTTTAGCTTTTTCTCGTAGTCTGTAAGTAGAATTGAACAGCACATCCAGATCTTCGAAACTAGTCGCCAATTTTGAATCCATGATGCGGTTGAAGAAAATGTAAGTAGTTAGAATGAAGTATGAGGTATCAGAAAGTCTTGGAAATATTAAATAGTGAGCGTAGGGTGGTAAGTATCAATACTGTTACGAGCTGGGGCTCAGGGATAAATTATTTAAACAGCAGACTTCAATTAATCACAATTTATTACAAAAACACTTCTTAAACAATTCTATTACTTCGCACTATTTTCCTTTGGTGATCGCTCTGTGTCGCTTCCGAATCGAAACTGACCCACGACGAACCCGACCGCTCTTTATATAGCACCGAAGATGTTTCTAGAACGTTCCATTCTGTTCTAGATAATTCGAGAAACTTCCAGAACAATCCACTTTCGAACTCACTGTCCCCGAAGCGACTAGAAACTTCCAGAATGTTCGGTTCGAACATTCTGGAAAATTCCATTCGACACGAGAAGATTAGTTCCGCTATTCGATACTAGATGGCGCCACTAGTAACTACTTAATTCTTCGTCTCGTCACTAGATGGCGTTGCCCTATCTTGTAACATTGCCTCCCTCTTAGACATGCTCGTCCCGAGCATCGTTAGACCCATGATAACGGGCCAACCGATCCACATGAACGACCTTTGATGCACCTCGGGGTCCCTTCTGAATTCGGTAGGTGACGTCATTAATCTGGGTAACTACGCGATACGGTCCACCCCATTTTGCTTGCAATTTAGGCGATTTTCCTATGCTGCGTACCGGGTTATGTAACCATACCAGTGATCCTTCATCGAAGCCCTTATTGTTCGCCTTCCGATCGTAGCGAGTCTTCATCCTCTCAGACATCTGTTGACCTGTCTCTCTGATGTGCTCATATACATCATTCATCCTGTTCCGTAGTTCGTTTGCATAATCTGTTATACTGCGTGTAGACTCAGGTGGGATGCCAGTGATGAGATCTGCAGGTAATCGTAGTTCTCTGCCGAAATTAGCAAAAGCTGGTGTTAATGTTGTGGTTTCATGAACAGCACTGCGATATGCCATGAGATATGGTTGAATGTGTTTGTCCCAATCCTTCTGTCTGTTTTCCACAACCTTTGCAAGATATCTCTCTAGTGACTGGTTGAATCGTTCAACCATCCCGTCTGATTGTGGATGATAAGCAGTAGTTCTGGTTTTGTGAGCACCCATCACACGACACGTCTCCTTGAACACTTCTGACTCGAAGTTCCGGCCCTGATCACTGTGGATTTCCAAGGGTACCCCAAACCGACAAAACACTTCGTGAACTAACTTATCAGCCACCGTAACGGCTTCTTGATTAGGGATTGCAAACACTTCCGGCCATTTTGTGAAGTAGTCCATGACGACCAAGAAGTACTTGTTCCCGCTTTGGCTTTCCGGAAATGGTCCCGCAACATCTAATGCTATACGTTCCCACGGTGCACCAACATTGTAAACCTTTAGTGCCCCTCTGCTTCGAGTTTGTGGTCCTTTCACAGCCGCACAATTTGTGCATTTGCGGCACCATTCCTCAACGTCCTCTCGACAATGGATCCAGTAAAATCGTTCTCGGATCTTGATTAAAGTCCTCAACTCCCATGTGACCCCCTGAACTTTCATTGTGATAGAGCTGTAAGACCTCCGGCACCTTAACTTTAGGTACGACCATTTGTAGATGACACTGGTCACCGCGAGCATTCTCCCATTTCCTGCACAGAACTCCATCCTGGATAACCAAGCTTTCCCACTGTGCCCAATAACTCTTGGTGATGGAACTGGTTGCTGCGACATCACTCCAGTGAGGCCTAGGAGCACCTGATTTCTTCCATTCAAGGATCGGTTTTATGTCTCTGTCGTCCTGTTGAGCACTCTGCAAGGTTTCCTTCCACTCTTCGCTAAGATCCGTCCTCAAGACCCGCACTAGTGTTACCTGCTTAGCTTCTTGTCTCGCACAATGTTTACATTGGTCTGGACATGGTCTTCGCGAGAGAGCATCAGCATTACCGTGCGACGTTCCGCTACGATGTTGAATTACGAAATCAAACTCTTGCAATAATTCAATCCATCTTGCTACCTGTCCTTCTGGGTTCTTAAATTTCAGTAGCCATTTCAGTGCAGCGTGGTCCGTTCGCAGGAGAAATTTCCGCCCCAACAAATATTTATTGAAATGCTGCAATGTTTTTACTACAGCTAGAAGCTCCCTTCGAGTGACACAGTAGTTCCTTTCAGGTTTGGACAAGGCTTTGCTGAAGTACGCAATTACAACCTCCTGATCTCCTTTTCGTTGTGACAACACCCCGCCGATTCCAGTATTGCAGGCATCTGTGTCAACTATGAATTCATTTTCATGGTCAGGGTAGCCTAGGATGGGAGCATTGCACAGATCTTCTTTCAGCTTCTGAAATGCGACGTCACAGCTCTCATTCCAGCAGAACTGTATCTTGTCTTCAGTTAGTTTATGAAGAGGTCGGGCAATGTCAGCAAAGCTCTTCACAAACCGTCGATAGTAGGAGCACAAACCGAGAAATGCCCTGATTTGCGTTTTGTTCTCTGGAACTGGCCAATCCTTGACGGCAACGAGCTTATCCGGGTCCGTTTGAATACCTTTTTCGGAAACCACGTGTCCTAAAAAGTTCACTTGCCGCCTGAACAACGCGCACTTCTTTGGGCTTAGTTTTAGATTGGCTCCTCGTATCTTCGACAGCACTTGTTCCAGATTGCGGAGGTGATCTTCAAAGTTCCTACCCACGATGATAATGTCATCCAAGTAGACAAGGCAGGCATCTCCAATCAGTCCAGTAAGCACCCGCTCCATCAATCTCTCAAAAGTGGCAGGAGCATTACACAAACCAAATGGCATGACGTTGAATTGCCACAATCCTTTTCCTGTAGAGAATGCTGTCTTTTCTATATCTCGAGGGTCTATCTCGACCTGCCAGTAGCCACTCTTCAGATCTAAGGTAGAAAACCACTTCATTCCCGTAAGCCTATCCAGCGTGTCGTCGATCCTTGGCAACGGATAACTGTCCTTTTTAATGATGTCGTTTAGTCGGCGATAGTCAACACAGAAGCGCATGCTGCCGTCCTTCTTCTTCACCAACACTACCGGTGAACACCATGGATTGGATGAAGGTTCAATCACGCCATCTTTCACCATACCCTTGATCATGGCGTCAACTTCACGTTCCCGTGCCACTGGCACACGTCTTGTTCGCTGGCGGATTGGTGCCTCATTTCCTGTATTTATTCTGTGTTGAACTAACGCAGTCTTCCCTATATCGGCATCATTTGTCGAGAAAATGTCGGCGAACTTGTTCAACATCTTCTTAGCCTTGTTCTTTTCTTCTTCCGATAAGTTATTCTGGGAGTCCTTCAAAAGCGAAGTCACGTCGTATCTTGCACTTTGAACTTTGGCGTTTGTAGGGTTTTCGTGGCATCTACGCATCCAAACCACTCCTTCACAAGTGCCTAACATTGTGCCTTTCTTGAGTACTAGGTCCTGATCACTTGTGTTGAGTGTACGTACGGATGAAACTCTAGTTCCCCTTACCAAGGTGCGTGCAATCTTCCATGAAGCATCGTTATCTAATCCCTCTATAAGTACACATCGGTTTGCCCGACCAGAATTTCCTGGTAGACAAACTGGTACGATTGTTTCTGACCTTGGACGAAGAATAACTTTCTTGACGCAGTACACCTTTCCCGATGATGCACCTTCCATGAAGACTTCCTCTGAGCCACACTTCAACACTCCTTGATGAACGTCAATCTCACACTGATGTTTCCGCATGAAGTCCAAACCCAGAATGCAGTCGTCCACTATGTCGGCCACGATAACATTGTGGCAATAAACTTTGTTCCCTAACTTTATGTCAACCTCCTTCTCACCTCGGACAGATATGTGCTGACCGGTGGCTGTTCTCAGATGTACACCTTCATGGCTCCCGAAGAAGTTCCCAAGAAACCGTCTTGCTAATTGGAAACTGACAACTGTCCGAGAAGCTCCAGTATCCAATGTCAGCTTGCAAGGTGTTCTGTTAATTTCGCCCTTGATGATCAGGCTGTTCCCGTCACAGGATTGTGAGATCGAGATCCTTGGGGCTCTTCCATCACCAGCCAGCACCCGCCCCTTAGTCCTGGCGTCTATTCGTTTCCCTGCTGCTGTTGCCCAGCAGGGACGTCTGGTGAACCTTTAACTGGCGGCTGCTTATTACCGTGGGGTTACCTTCGCTTCGGGCAGCTCAATCGGATGTGGCCTCTCTCTCCGCAGCCATAGCATCGGGGTGAAGTCGCAACCTCCCTGATTCGGTGATTTCGTTCGTCCCGCCGTACTGCCTCTACCTCCAAAGCGTGAGCTAGGGCGTCCTTAAGGTTCTTGAAATGCCCTAGCCTTACGGCAGCCCTAACCTCAAGGTCGCGGATCCCATCTGTGAACGCCTGTACGAGGTTCCCGTCGATCAGCACCGGTGATGACTGGTAAGCCTTTCGGACCAGCTTTTCCACATCAAGAGCCCACTGCTGAAGAGTTTCACCAACCCGTTGCGATCGGTCTTTCAACTGGGCCCGAAACACATGTTCCAGGTGTGCGTATCTAGCTTCTAATGCTTCTAGAAGCTTCTCAAAGGTGACGTTGTGTCCAAGCGCTTCTAATACAGACAAGGCCTGGTCGCGGAGGCCCAAAGTTAGAGCAGTCAATGCCTGTTCGTTGGTCCACCCATTCGATTTCATCACGGCCTCAAACTGAATCTTGTAGGCGGACCATGACGAAGAGCCATCGAATGGTGGCACTTTAAAACCACGAGGCGAAGGTGCCACTACCGCAGCTGCCACGGTACCGCCTCCAGACTTGAACCCACGTATTGTCTTTTCCATCTCGACAATGCGGGTCTCATGTTGCTGGACCTGGTCTTTTACCTCTTTCATCTCCTTCCCGATGGCTCCGCGGAGGTCCTTTATCACCAAGAGCTGCTCCTCCTGACGGCGAGCCTGCTCCTCCTTGTCGCGCTGCACCTGCTCCTCCAAGCGCCGCGCCTGCTCCTCATGACGGCGAGCCTGCTCCTCCTGACGGCGAGCCTGCTCCTCCTTGTCGCGCTGCAGCTGCTCCTCCAAGCGCCGCGCCTGCTCCTCTTGACGGCGAGCCTGCTCCTCCTTGTCGCGCTGCATCTGCTCCTCCAAGCGGCGAGCTTGCTCCTCCTGACGGCGAGCCTGCTCCTGCATGAATGCCATAAGGGCGGCTAGGTCAGGCGACGCCGACGATTGAGCTGGTTCCGCTGCAGCCGTGGAGTCTCGATGTCCACCTGATGACGGTGAGAGAGCGTCTCCAAAGCGCCTCTGGTCTGCATCTTGCTGGTGCGCATCCCTTCCGTTTCTTCCTTTGGTAGAACCGGCATAATTTATCCCGCACTTCTGACACCAATTTGTTACGAGCTGGGGCTCAGGGATAAATTATTTAAACAGCAGACTTCAATTAATCACACTTTATTACAAAAACACTTCTTAAACAATTCTATTACTTCGCACTATTTTCCTTTGGTGATCGCTCTGTGTCGCTTCCGAATCGAAACTGACCCACGACGAACCCGACCGCTCTTTATATAGCACCGAAGATGTTTCTAGAACGTTCCATTCTGTTCTAGATAATTCGAGAAACTTCCAGAACAATCCACTTTCGAACTCACTGTCCCCGAAGCGACTAGAAACTTCCAGAATGTTCGGTTCGAACATTCTGGAAAATTCCATTCGACACGAGAAGATTAGTTCCGCTATTCGATACTAGATGGCGCCACTAGTAACTACTTAATTCTTCTACTCGTCACTGGATGGCGTTGCCCTATCTTGTAACAATACTAAATAATTAAAACATGAAAAGTAGTATTAAAAATTAATTTAAATAATTTAAAACTAGGAGCTGTATAAAAGGCGTGTTTACCCTGCGTCTACCCACAGAGGAAAAAAGACATTTGACATGCCACATTTTTTTGTTAAGTTTATGCAGAGACATGATAAGATTTTCTATTGTCTCTCTCTAATCAGCAATGACTAGATAATCGGGCGCTTATTAACCTAAACTTAACACTTGTTCCCAAGAAAGAACAACTACTAACGTCATGCCTTTCTGAAAAAAGGACAATGCTCAAAAAAATAAGAAAATAAATGTTTGTCAATTAATCTCAAAGTAGTTCCGATTAGTGAGTAATAATGATTTATACATTCAGTATAAGTATCACTTGTTTTTTAATATTATAGAAAAAAATCTGAACATAGTCTTCTTCATTTGATGCTTTCTAATCAGGAGAATTATTATTATACATTGATTGGAATAGGTATCGTAGTGATTGACGATTGCCGTATTGATTTTTGTCAGTACAACTTGGACATTATTATTTAAGTTAAATGTATCCTGCATTGCCGAGATAAACTAATTTCGTAAAAAAACTACACTAAACTTAATGTAATAAAATATAGCAATTGTACGGGACGGACGTGATCGCCTGAACTATTTGGAGGTTGTAAGGCTTCTGCTCAAAGCGCGTTGACGCCCCTGCACTTATAGTTCTTTCTTGCTGGAAAATCAGGAGCCCTGGAGTCTGTTGTGGTCCGCTCTGTATTTGTAGGTGAAGGTCTGACGTTCCGGAAATGAAACACTGTATTCTTCTCAATGCTGTGCGATGTTCTTTGAGGTTTTCGTTAGGTAAAGTTGCGTGGATTTTGACTTGTTAGAAATATGGCTACTAGAAAAATGGCTACGAAATGAACGCCGCGCATGCGTCCTATTAAACCACCAAACTTGACCGTAACGAGCGCCTTGAATTTGCGCACGCGCCGATCTTTATTTACAAGTTTTTTAAACCTATATCTTAGCTAAAAATTGACAGAACCTCCTCTTCCTGAAGGTATCACGAAGTGTGATACCTTGTTGGAAGCGCCTCGGCCTTTCCAACGAACCCTTGACCAGGTTCCTAACTGGTGTCCCTGGAGAGATTCTCCAGGAAGAATGAGGAATGAGAGGATTTTCCGTCGATTTTGACTTATCGGCTATTATTTCCTAGACTATACATCTTAGGGCTAGATGCTTATATGGGTCTTGTAGCCCTTCTATGAGGCTATAGAGTGACACCACTTCTATGCCTATATTTACATCTTCCAGGCGCTCAGCCGTCTGGAAGTGCTAGACTTAACGAAAAGTACTAAATTTACACATAAAAGGCTATGTCCTACTTAAACTATCCGAGGGATCCTCACCGATTTAGTACCATCCGGTAGCTCTCGCGACAAGCTACCCCATGACACCACGCCGGTGGGTGTAACCCTAACCCTCGAAGTAGAATTCATGCTACATGAAAGCTGTGGAACCTTGTAGTCTTTCAACAAGGTTATCTCCCCAACCGCCAGAGCTAAGCTCCTTGCCGAAGTGCGGTTGGGAGGACTGGGCCATCATATGATGGTACCCTGATGGGTATACCACCAGCCCTTCTGGTACATAAGGTGCCGGGAAGCGGCCGAAACAGGGAAACGTGTGCGTTTTCCACAGCTTTAATGAGCCTAGGTCAACAAGCGAGCCACATGTTGGCTGCGTGTGATGACTAGATCCAGGCGCCTGTCTGCAAGCTGCCAAAGGTAATGCCTCTGATGGCATATCAGCTACCCTTCAGGCACCAGGTGTGTCTGAAGGCGGTGAGCCTGCCGACTGGCGCATAGAAATGTCTTTCCTTGTTTATACAAGCACATTATCTCAAGTAAACAATGTCTATGTACTAGAATTACATAAGCGCCACTCAATTATATGGCTTAGGCTCTGCCTAGACTTCTAGTCTAGGCTATCTGAAAGCACTAGATTGGTAAGAAACCAGTTTTCTTAGTGTTTACTTGAGGGAAATGAGTGTGTATTCACCTTTCTAGGGTGAAGTTCTATTATCCCTGGCTATGTACCGTTATTGTGTATAGTTTCCCAGTCATAGCCCCAGGGTAGGACACCTAGGTTATGTGTCCTGACAGACTAATGTGTGTTTAGGTAAATAATAAAATTGACGCGTGTATGCATCGTACACGGCCCTACAAACGACCCTGCTTTTTTGAGGGTTTCATGAAGATAATTAAACAATTTAATTTATCTTAGCTACTACATAGGATACCTAAACATTTAACACATAACGTTAGTACATAGCCTGCTATCAAATTCCTTCTAGTGCGCATTTAGTATAAATATCTAATGCTGCCCCCCAGCGGACCATTTGGAACTAGAATGTCGTGCTAGACGCACGTCTCTGATGATTTTGAATTTAGGTATTTTCTAAGATAACCGCAATCAATCTTTTTGTTGATGCTTTTAAACTATTAAGGTTGCTTTATAGCACCCTGTCACGCACTAATAAACCCTAAAATCATTATCTGAGTTCCCCAAAAATGTGAATGAAAATCTAATATTCACAAATCTATAAATATGACCGCGCCATCCGAAATTTGTTTAAAAAATAGCCCTACAACTACCCAAAACACAGACGCAGCCCCCACACTGGCCACAAATAATGTAGCTAAGCGGCCACGTTTCCCGCCGCTAATTGTTGAAAAACTGCCCAACTGGGCGACCCATTTTAGGGCCCTGGCCGCCAGATTGGGCCGGCCACCAAATGCTCGCCCACACGGGCAGGGAGTTAGATTCTCCCCGGAGAGCGAGGATGAGTACAGGGCGGTCCAGAGCTATCTGATCGCCCTGGAAAAAGAAGAAAAAATTAGCTGGTTCGCATACTCCTTGCAAGCCGAGAAAAAGCTAAAGGTGGCCATCAGGGGGCTGCCACCCGACACTGACCCCAAGTAGATTGAGGAGGAGCTCCGCCGCCTAGGTTATGAACCTGAATTCGTCAGGCACATAAACGCGCGCCAGGGACGACCTGGCTACGTGTTCCACGCCGTGCTCGCAAAAACCGAAATCGTGAGAGCGATTTACGACACCTCCGTGTTTCTATACATGTGGGGGGTCAAGATCGAGGCATGGCGTGGAAAACGTGGGCCTGACCAGTGTCATAGGTGCCAGCAGTTTCGACACAGCTCGCATCAATTTCACCGCCCAATCGCCTGTGTAAGATGCGGAAAAGGGCACACTGCAAGGGACTTCCCTCGCCCCAGTGAAGAGCCGGCCACCTGCGCAAACTGCGGGGGCCCACACCCGGCCAGCAATATCAAATGCCCGGTATTTCAAAAGGAAATAGCACACAGGCGACTGGGCACAGTCGCCATCTCAACAAAAACGTCACGCTACCCACAGAAAGCGGGACAGACAGCAACATCGATTCCAACACAAAACACGCTAACACAGTTAGACGAAGCACAAGGCGTGACGCTGATGGCGGCTGCTAACGGGCCCACTCAACGCGGAGATGCGGCCTCCTCCTCAGGGCGAAGGAAGAAGAAGAGGGGAGGTAAGGGTAGAAAGCCCCATCACCCCCCTGTGACCCAGGAAATGACCCACAAAACCACCGATACAAAAGACATCAACGCGCAGGCAGTAAATAAAATCAACAATATTGATAAGATTGCTACCGTCGGCACCAAGAAACCTTACACCGAGCGCCATCTAGCGGATGAAAGGTCAACTAAAAGTTGCACCGGCCAACCAAGCGACAACAGGAAAAACAGGTCGGCCAATCACGTGCCGACGCAAAATCAAAACAGAAACCAAACTGAGAGGAAGAAGAATATTACTGCCTGCGCCATACAATTGCTGATGGACCTGATAAAGGCCATCAGGCAACGATGGCCCTTGACGGCTTAGCGGCACTACTTTCTCTGTATCACCGTGAATAATAAGCCGTTAAGGATCTTACATTGGAATGCTCGCAGCCTCAAGAGTAAGGTCACTCTCCTCCGCCACCTCCTCAAGGAACAGGACATCGACGTGGCGCTAATAAGCGAGACCTTCCTGGGACCTGGAGATAGGTGCAAGTTCCCGGGAAATCTCGTTTATAGGAAGGACGAGCGGTCGGAAAGCAGCGGGCAATATTATCGTGGCCTGGCCGTCATTTTCAACAGAAGAGTCGTCCACCAGGAGCTCCCAATACCACCTCTGCAGAGAGTATACGCGCTGGGCGTACAACTGCACGCAGCCGGCGAGGACATAAAACTATACGCCTTCTACAAGCCGCCTACGAACAAACTCGATATGTCGGAGTTTAGAAAAATACTGACGAACACTCAAAACCCGACAATCCTCGCCGGCGATTTCAATGCAAAACACCCAGCGTGGAACAGCTACCAACGCAACAGCGAGGGAAGACGACTCTTTGCAGATGCGGAGGCCCACGGGTACACGGTGTCTGGACCTGAGACGCCGACTCGATGGCCACCAACAACAGACTTGAATCACATGCCAGACGTGATAGACATCGTCGTACACCGTGGGTTGAAATGCCAGGTCACACAGCAGGTACTGGAGGACGAGATGCAGTCCGATCATCACCCAGTACTTGCTGTACTATCGGACATACCGACCCGACTCAAGCCTCGAGCGCCACGTCGATTAATTGACTGGGACGCCTATTCAGAAAAGATCAACCTTACCACGCCAACTCGACCTATCACCACCGCCGCCGACGTCGACCTACTAGCCGATGAGTTCACTGCTTGCGTACAACAAGCACTGGAAACAGCAACGATAACGCAGCGGCAGGGGAGAGTGCTACAGCAGCCCCTGCCCGCGCACATTCGTCGGCTCATTACCGAAAAGAGGCGCCTACGCAAGCAGTGGCAACAAACACGCTGTCCCACCATAAAGAAAACTCTCAACAAACTCACGGAAAAGGTGAAGGCTGAGATGAGTGCTCACAGAGCCGCGAGCTGGGAGGAACATATTGACGCCACGGAGGGCAACTGGAACTCCATTCACAAGCTGTGCCGCCAGCTAAAGGATACCCCAGTTCCGGTACGACCGCTTAGAAGCACTGACGGGGCGCTTAAGTACGTAGCGGGAGACCGAGCGGAGGTCTTTGCCGAACACCTGGAGCGTCAGTTCCAACCGAATCCGACCACGCAACACGAACATGTCGCAGCAGTCGAGAAACAAATAAGAGACTACTTCGCTACGCCGATAGCTCCCGATGAAGATGCCATCTACTTCTCGCCTGGTGCAGTCAGACGCGCCATCTTGAGAACGAAGCCCCGGAAGGCCCCAGGTGCCGACAACATCCCGAACACAGCGCTGCGCCACCTGCCCCACCGCATGGTCGCGGCTGTGGCGCGCTTGTTCACCGGGATACTCCGCACGGGCTCCTTGCCGGCCTCGTGGAAAGAGGGGCGCGTCATCATGCTGCCCAAGCCGAACAAAAATGTCCTGAAGCCGGAGAGCTATCGGCCCATCACACTCTTGCCCACGATCTCTAAAGTGTTCGAGTCCCTCCTGCTGCGACATCTCGAACCTCATATTACACCACGACCGGAACAATTCAGTTTTCGTGCGGAACACAGCACGACGCTCCAGCTGTCAAGGATACTGCACCTGCTGTCATCAACAATGAACAGGAAGGAGTACGCGTGTGCAGTATTCCTTGACATGGAAAAGGCCTTCGACCGCGTGTGGCACGAAGGACTCGTCCACAAGCTGGCACTATCCAGCGCGCCCCGTCGCGTGGTAAGAGTAATTGAATCTTTTCTGACCAACAGGACCTTCAGAGTGGTGGTAGAAGGCGAGTTATCCGCCCCCCGCCCAATAAAGGCGGGAGTGCCGCAGGGCGCCGTATTATCGCCTGCGTGTTACTCACGCTACACGGATGATATCCCCACAACACCGGAAGCAACGCTAGCGCTGTACGCTGACGATGCTTCCTACGTGACTACATCGATGAACGCCAAGCACGCAGCAAAGAAGATGCAGCGCGCCCTCGACCTCATCCCCGAGTGGCTAGCGAAGTGGCGGCTATCCGTTAACGTGAGTAAGACGCAGGCACTTGTTACAGGACAGGCGACTCTACCACCACTACTGAAACTAAATGTTCATGGGAACATAAAATAAATGTTTTTAATTGTTTTTTCACTCTTTTATTAAATAAAACAGTAATTTTTACAGAGCAGCGTGGTTTCAGTTGAGAGGTGAATGGAAGAAGGGGAGAACAATAGACAAAAGCTGGTAACGCCAACACTGATTAGATGGATTCACTCTTATAATATGAGGCAGTTTGTATTTCCCGCTCCTTTCCCCAACCCACACATGCAGCGCTTTAGCATCATTCAAGAACAGAAGAACGAGGGAGCTAGAACTGACAGTTCAGTTCGACGAAAATATTGCACATGGACGTACGTGTGTAACAGATCTCTTGAACCACCCCGCACCGCATGACGAGCCCTTTCGTCTGATCATCCGCGAAGAGACGAGGATCATCACCTCTCTCTGTAATATTCAATACATTCCCGCTCCGCCAAACGCATCCTTGTGTTTGATTACCCAGTGTAATAAGAAAGAAACTATATTCAAATATGGTCGCGCGACCCGCGTAGTGATACTCGGCTGTGTGATTGTTGAAGGAGATTGGATCCTGCTGGCTGGCCCCAGGTGAGTGCTGCATGTCCCTTCTCTTCCTCTCTTTTCCGCCTCGACTTTTGTCATTGCCGATTCACTATAATTAACACGTCCGCTCGTATCGAAGGTTGGTTCTGATACTTTTTCAGGACCGAATTATTGTTGGCGTGACCATATTTGTGGTCCTTCGTACCGGGTTTCTGATTCTTTTTAATACTAGAACCCTCCAGCCGCCCTTATTAGGATTTAATAGGCCCTAATAGGAGAAACATCCATAGATCTACCCCATTGTAGTATACCGCGTAGATCAACATTGCGCTGATCTTTCTCAGAATTAAGTGTTTATTCATCTAGATGAACATATTAACTCAATAACTAATCAATATTGTAGTACATAAATAACGCTAACTTTGCATAAATTCGAATTTTAATTTTGTAAAATTGTAATATTAAACTACCCTCAAATAAAATTGTTATCTTGCCGTGTAGTATGAAATGTTAAAAGGTCTTAAAAGTTCGCCATATTTGATTTGACATTCATATTTATTCGGTCATTCATTCATTCGTTAACTTTCAAGTTCATTCATTCGTTAACTCGCAAGTTGTTCATTCAAGTTGCATTCTATAGTTCATTATTAACCGAACAAAGTAGGAAGCCGTTTTCCACTTATTCTTTACGCAAAATAGTAACCTACTTAATTTCATCGTATTATTGTGATTCACTAAACCACACACCAGCTGCTTGTTTACAATAGATTGAATTTATAAACTTCGATATGCCTAAACAAGCTAAGAAAACTTGTGATGCGGGCTCTGATTATGATGATGCGGAAGATGCACGGTTACTTATGTTACAAGCTAAACGCGAAACCATCTTTGAAATTGTTCAAAAGATTTACGATCTTTCTTCGAACACCGATCTAAGGGAAAGTTTTCTTGACGAATCCTCACAAATAGATTCATTGCACGATGAGTTCAAACGGGTTCTGGACGAATATAATAATCGTTTATTGACATCTAACCCAGCCGCTAAGCCTGACTATAAGAGTCTCATGGCTTTTGAGTCTCTGTATGGTAGGATAAAGCGAGTGCAGTCACAGTGCTCGCCACATAGCGATAGTGTTCCGCACAAGTCTAAACCAAGACTCCCGCCGATTGAATTAGTCCAGTTTTCTGGTGACATTCGCTCATGGCCACTATTTTATGCCAGTTTTAAATCGACCGTACACGATAATCCATCTCTCACTGACGCCGATAGATTGTATTATCTATTGGGGAAGCTAACCGGTAAAGCCCAGTCTGTGTGCGCCGGGATATCTCCATGTCCGGAAAATTATAGTCTGTTGTTACAAACGCTCATTGATAAGTACGACGACAAACGTATGTTGGTTTCTACGTATTTAAATCAAATGTTTGAGTTCAAAACTTTCCAATGCGCTTCAGCAACCAACTTTGATTTATTTACTGAGAAATTTAGCAGCGCAGTCGCCGCTTTAAAAAACCTTAAAATGGATAACCTTACCGATTTAATTCTGATTCATATCGCCTTACAGAAAATAGACCTTGAAACCGTCCGCGCGTTTGAAATTAAATACTCAACAAAAATACCTACCTTTGATAACTTAGTCGAATTTATTTCAAATCGAGCCAAAGTGTTAGAACGTACTGAGCCAACTTCTTCAAGTAATAAGCGTCCGGTTAACTCTAATCGGCGCTTAAATAACTCTTCGCCACCGAAGTGTCAAACATATTTAAGCACAACGGTTGAACCCGCGGGCAAGTGCCTATGCGCTAATATTGTTCATCAACATTTATTCAAGTGCGCCGATTTTAATGGAATGACTCCACAACAGCGTTATAAGTGTGTGAAGGATAGCAATGCGTGTATTAACTGCCTTAGTTTAAAACATCGAGTCGCTAATTGCTCGTCTAAGTCAAATTGTCGCGTTTGCAAATTAAATCACCACACATTGTTACACTTCAACGCACAAGCAACTCCCGTTAACCAGCCGGTCGAGCCCACCGCTGCGGCGCCCCCCACCTGCGCGCCCGCACCTACCTCTCCGGACCTAGCCGCATCTGCGTCACGGTCAGATGTTACGCTGTGTGCATCTGTTGATTCCCGATTGCATCATTGTTCGAGTAATGAACTCACACATAACAAGCAGTCCACGACTGTTTTGTTATCAACCGCTCAAGTCGTTGCCTACGATTCTAAAGGGAATCCACACCTTATTCGCGCGCTTCTAGATTCCGCCTCACAAAGCGATTTTATCACTATCGAGTGTTGTGAGCGTTTAGGTATTCAACCTCAAAACATGAACCGTACTGTTGTAAAGGGGTTCGGTGGGGCTGAGAAGGTAGTTAACACTAGTCCGATTAATATTAAATTATATTCGCGATTCGACAACAAAATTAATTTTGATATTTCGCTACTTGTTGTTGATCAGATAACGGACTTACTGCCTACCTCTTTGATAAATACCAGTGATTTATCACATCTACATAATATACCGCTAGCCGACGAATCGTATGGTGTGCCTAGTAAGATAGACGCTTTAATAGGTGCTTCTCTTTTCCCGCATTTACTTCTCCCCGACGTTGTTCACAATCGTGACACGTCGGTGCCGCGCGCTTTGCGTACTGTTTTCGGCTACGTAATTATGGGCTCCGCGCCTACGTTACCAATGCATCAAACCGCCCAGGTCCTGACATGTTGCCTCGCTCAGGAGCCTGTCGCTATTGACTCATTAGTCAGGCGTTTTTGGGAGCTCGAGGAGCTTCCCTCCGCACCGCCCATTCAACACCCCTCTGATGTTGAATGTGAATTATTTTATAAGTCCACGACAACCCGCGATCCCGTTAGTGGTAGGTACACTGTAGCACTGCCATTCAACGAGGATGTTTATTCCCTCGGGAATTCCTTTGATAATGCCCGCAAGCGTTTCATATGCCTCGAAAGAAAGCTAGAAGCTTCGCCTAAACTTAGGTCTGCATATGATGACGTAATAAAAGATTATCTTTCGAAAGATTACATTTCTCCTGCGTCGTACGATCCCCGCGACCCAACACCCATATACGTCATACCGCATCACGGGGTCGTGCGCGAAGATAAAACAACGACTAAGCTGCGCGTGGTTCTAGACGCCAGCGCATCTACTTCTGGTGGCCGGCCATCGTTGAATGGTATTCTGCACTCAGGTCCGAATTTGCAAGGCGACTTGTTTACAATATTATTAAATTTTCGCTTACACGCGATCGCATTGACCGCGGACTGTCGCCAGCAGTTCTTACAGATTACCATGCGAGAAGCTGACCGACGTTATCAATGTTTTCTTTATCGCTTTACTCCACAAGACCCACTACAATTGTATAGGTTTAACCGCGTCTGCTTCGGTTTAAAATCAAGTCCTTACCATGCATTGCGCACTGTGAGACAGTTAGTCGAAGATGATGGCGCGCGCTATCCTCTCGCTAGCAAGTTCGCGTCTACGTCGCTTTTCATGGACGATCTCGCCTTCTCGATTCCCACGGAACAAGAAGCGATATCTGCGTCACGACAATTGATTGACCTATTCAAAGGAGCTCAGTGGGATCTCGTAAAATGGAACAGTAACAGTCGTGCTGTGCTAGATAATCTTCCCGCTTCGCACAAACTCCCTACGGAGGTTGAGTTTGATAAGACCATGCAGCATAAAATACTAGGCCTGCATTGGTGTATTGATGATGACGTATTTTATTTTAAAATTACGGTTCCCGCAGATGTGAGGTGCACAAAACGCTCCATCCTTTCTACAGTCGCCCGACTGTGGGATATAATGGGCTTCGTGGCCCCAGCAGTCGTTTATGCTAAGCTACTGATCCAACAGCTTTGGCATCTTAATTTCGATTGGGATGACACCCCACCGCTACACATTGTTAAAATGTGGAAGCAGTTCTGCGACGAGTTACCAGCTCTTAACAATATACGCATTCCGCGTCATGTAGGCGTTTCTAACAACTGCACTCTCACTCTCTTATCCTTTTCGGATGCAAGTGAACATGCTTACGGTGCCGTTGTATACGCTCATGTGACCGCCGCCTCAGGTAACACTGTCCAGCTTGTCTGCGCAAAATCCAAGGTCGCTCCTACCAAGCCTCTGTCTATAGCACGCTTAGAGCTCTGCGGCGCGCTTCTCATGTCAAAACTGTTACGCATAGTTTATGAAAATTACTCGCATCATCTTCCAATCAAGGTATTCGCTTTCACTGACTCTAAGGTCGTGTTATATTGGGTCAAAAGTTCACCATCTCGGTGGCAAACCTTTGTAGCAAACCGCGTTGTTCAGATTACGGAAAACATCTCTGCTGACAACTTCTACCACGTCGCGGGGACTGAAAATCCCGCAGACGTTCTCTCACGTGGCATTACGCCTCAAAAATTAACCAAGCACCCTCTGTGGCTCCACGGGCCCCAGTGGGCTACATTGGATCCTTCTGAGTGGCCTCTCAAGCCTCTTGACGACCAATTTACTCCGCCTACTATTGAACAAAAAATTCATACACACGCTGTGTACTCGCCTGTAAAGCATTGTGCTTTATATGATCTCGCTAACCGCATCTCCTCATGGAGTAAAATTCTTCGTATAACTGTATACGTTTGTAAATTCGCAAAATTGATACGCCGCCGCGACACTATTGCAGTGTCTGCTGATGAATTAAATTTCGCTGAAAATAAAATTCTTCGCGCCCTGCAAAGGCAACACTTTGCGGAGGATTATTCTAATATTAAGAATAATCAATCTTGTTCGCAGGTTCTCAACCGCTTGAGGCCTTTCATTGAAAACGGTCTGATCCTCGTAGGAGGCCGACTCGTTAACTCCGCACTGGATTATGCTCAAAAGCATCCAGTTATTTTACCGCGCAATGATCCCGTCGTAAAATTGATCATTGATTTCTATCATGTAAAGTATTTACATGCGGGACCAGAATTATTGATGTCGCTTCTTCGACAGAAGTTCTGGATCTTGTCTGCACGCCGCATTGTGAGACAGCGCGTCCACATGTGTAATACGTGTTTTCGTTTAAGGCCGCGTCCAACTTATCCGCTGATGGCCGACTTACCTGACTACCGCACGCGTCAGGTCACTAAAGCTTTCACGCACGTAGGCTGCGATTATGCTGGTCCTCTGCCATACGTTCCTGTCCGCCGTCGTGGCGTCCACAGTGCGAAGGCCTACCTGTGCATTTTCACATGTCTAACGACTCGTGCCGTGCACGTAGAAGTCGCCACGGACCTCAGCACTCCCAGTTTTCTTGCCGCGCTGAAGAGGTTTCTCGCCCGCCGAGGACCGATTCAGATCATGTACTCAGATAATGGTTCATGTTTTAAGGGGGCTAACTCTTACCTCCGCGATTTGTACAAGTTTCTCAATACTGTGTATCGCCCAAAGTTGGAGGAAGAGTACGCTGAGAGTCGGATAGCTTGGAAATTTATCTGTCCCAACTCTCCACACTTCGGAGGCGCTTGGGAAAGTGTCGTGAAGGTCGTGAAAATGCATCTGTTCCGAGTGGTCGGACAGCAGGTTCTATCATACGAAGAACTCTGTACTGTTCTCACTCAAATTGAGTGTCTCCTAAACTCACGCCCGCTGGCAGTACTGAGTTCCGACCCCGCAGAGCCCACGGCCCTTACGCCAAGCCATTTTTTGCATACCGCGCCTCTATTTTCTTTACCCGCGCTTGAAGTCAACTCTGATCCTGTCAGTTTACTTCATCGACACTCGCTACTGGACAAGTTAGTCCAGTCGTTTTGGAGTCGTTGGAAGATGGAATATCTACACGGTCTACAGATTAGGCAGAAGTGGAACACACCGTCGCTTCCTATCACAGCAGGAACCGTGGTTGTCGTGATGAATGATAACTCACCGCCCCTATCCTGGCCGCTGGCTATTGTGGAGAACGTCCACCCGTCTAAAGATGGCGTCGTGCGCGTCTGTACAGTTAGGACCGCCAGGGGAACTTACCTGCGCCCGGTCGTTCGTTTGTGTCCTCTTCCAAGACAATAGTTAATAAAACCGCATTTCGCATTTAGTTTAAGTTAGTAATACCGCATCGCTTTAGTTTGTAACGTAAGTTATTAGCTTACCCGCTTCGCCGTGACTCTATGGGACTACTTATTTCACCGCGCGCATTGAGCGCTCCTAGAGTCATAGTAATGCTTTTCTCTCTCTCGTCTTATTGTCGCTTCTTTAATGGTGACCCATTAAGGCGGGGTTGAAATGGTAACGCCAACACTGATTAGATGGATTCACTCTTATAATATGAGGCAGTTTGTATTTCCCGCTCCTTTCCCCAACCCACACATGCAGCGCTTTAGCATCATTCAAGAACAGAAGAACGAGGGAGCTAGAACTGACAGTTCAGTTCGACGAAAATATTGCACATGGACGTACGTGTGTAACAGATCTCTTGAACCACCCCGCACCGCATGACGAGCCCTTTCGTCTGATCATCCGCGAAGAGACGAGGATCATCACCTCTCTCTGTAATATTCAATACATTCCCGCTCCGCCAAACGCATCCTTGTGTTTGATTACCCAGTGTAATAAGAAAGAAACTATATTCAAATATGGTCGCGCGACCCGCGTAGTGATACTCGGCTTTGTGATTGTTGAAGGAGATTGGATCCTGCTGGCTGGCCCCAGGTGAGTGCTGCATGTCCCTTCTCTTCCTCTCTTTTCCGCCTCGACTTTTGTCACTGCCGATTCACTATAATTAACACGTCCGCTCGTATCGAAGGTTGGTTCTGATACTTTTTCAGGACCGAATTATTGTTGGCGTGACCAAAAGCAATAGACTAAAGGGACTGTTTGCATAGACAATATTATTATATTTTAAGCTATGTTCAGACTCTTGAACATACTCCCGGGCAAGAGAGTAAATAGATTGACTGTATAACATCATACACAGTAAATACAGTTTATTTGAAACAGGTAATTTTAGTTTAACTTTAGTACTTAGACATTTATACATTGGACTTAGAATTTATATTAAATGTATGTTATTGGCATTGCTCTTAATGTAACATCACAAGAGTTTTACTAAATTAAATTTAAAGATATTCTGAGATCGTAATAGTTTACATTTGCAAAGTTTTAAACAAATTAAATGTAGGATTTTCTAGTTAAATCACTAAATAGAAGTCAATGAGATCAGTCATGTAAGTTTTAACATTGACAGTTTATCATTTTGAGCTAATATAAAATTGTTATAAATTTAAAAATAATATTCATAGTTATTATTTAACTTATACTTAATTCATTATGTCAGGTGACATAGTAAGTAACCTGCGACTTATTCTATAGGTAATACACACAGTTTATTTATGGACCGGCGGGTTGTACCCGTGGCGGTTTTTAGCTCAGCGACCCTCACCCTCTGATCTTGCCCCCGAAACACTTTAATGACTCGGGCCATCGGCCGTTGTAAGGGGGGCACGTTGTCACCCTTGAGTAAGACAAGACAACCTTCTTCAATGTCTTGTAACTTTTTATGCCATTTTGGTCGACTATTAAGATGAGAGAGGTATTGCTTGTGCCACGCCTGCCAAAAATGCTGTTTAATTTGTGTGCAGCGCCTCCAGAATCTGAGCCTGTTAGTGGGGATATCGGTAAGGTCTGGCTCTGGTATACACACTATTGGCCTGCCGATTAAAAAATGCCCTGGCGTCAGAGCTGAGAGGTCTGTGGGGTCCCTAGACAGCGGTGTCAGTGGCCTTGAATTTAGGACGCCTTCAATTTCAATTAAGATGGTATTTAATTCTTCATAAGTGAAGCTACTGGCCCCAACAATGCGCTTAAAATGATACTTAAAGCTCTTTACAGCCGATTCCCAGAAGCCACCAAACGTTGGTGAGTAGCTTGGTATGAATTTAAACACAATGCCTTTGTCAGTAGCAACCTTGACTACTAAATCCTGATGGCTCTCAGTTTGGTTAAGTAAATACAAATCGCGAAGTGTATTATTGGCTCCTTTAAATGTTTGGCCATTGTCGCAATGTATTGTTTGAGGCACGCCTCGTCTGGCACTGAACCTTTTTAAGGCAGCCAAAAAGCTCTGGGTGGTCATGTCGGACACAAGCTCTAAGTTAATGGTCTTTGTGGCAAAGCAAACAACCACTAATGTGAACCCCTTGGTGACAACGGACCTCCGCAGGCTCGATTGCTTGACCTGGAATGGACCACAGTAGTCCACCCCAACCTTGGAGAACGGGTGACTTTCGGTGACTCGATCAGAGGGCAGGGATCCCATGAGCTGGCTGGCACCTTGGGCCTTGAATCTGTAACATTTTACACATTTGCTTAGAACTCTCTTTACTTCGCGAGAGGCACTAATAATCCAATACCTTAAGCTGCTAAGAGTTAGAGCCAACCCAGAGTGAAGTAATGCAATATGCTCATTTCTTACAATTAATTGAGTGACATGACACCTATTTGGTAAGATAATTGGATGTCTTTGTGAGTATGGTATTGGAGCGTTTTGCAAACGACCACCAACTCTTAACAAACAATTTGCATCCATAAAGGGGTTTAACGATTTTAAATTAGATTTTAAATCCTTGTTGTCCTTAATGTAGATTGACTACGTCTGCAAAATATTTGAACTGGATTTGAGAAATTATTTTATACATTGAATTTCTTATTTCGTCAGCTGTTAAGAAGCCAGATCGTTTATCATTATTTTTACAATTGTATGCAAAACGATGTATCCAGGCTACAACTCTTAAAAGACGACCAAAGGACGAAAATTTATTAAAGATTTCCTCGCTTGCACGTAGCTCATCTGACTGCTTGTCTGTGTCTATGTATAAGTTGCATGTGACATGGGCACATGTAGACGCAATAGGTGGTGTATAATCTGCGTGCCTAAGATTCTCTGGGCCATTCAGCCATAAATCATTGTCTAAGAGTTGTTGTGGATCGCAGCCACGTGACAAGCAGTCAGCTGGGTTTTGTGAGCCAGAAATGTGACACCATTGACAATCAGCCGTGAGCTGGTTGATTGTGTTGACCCTATTTTTTACAAAGGCCGGCAAATTTGTTTTTGCTGACCTTAACCAGCATAGTGTGACTTGAGAGTCCGAATATAGGTAACTTGCATCCACCCTAATGGAGCTCAGTATCGAGGTAACCTTGGAGTATAGCTGGGCAAGTAATTGTGCTGCGTTTAGTGTCAGCTTTGGTATTGTAAGACGGTTTTTGATTGGGGCGACTCGAGACTTTGCACACAATAGGGTGAATGACCCAATACCAGCCTTAATTATTTTTACATAGATTACAGCTGCTATGGCTGCAGCTGATGCGTCGCAAAATCCAAACATTTGGATACAGTCTGCCTCAAGAAGGTTTAAGTATCGATTTACATATAATGTAGGCATGTTTTGTAAGCTTTGATAGAATTTCAACCAATCCTTCAGAAATTCTTGTGATATTGGGCTATCCCATTCTAAGTTTTCCAGCCATAACCTTTGCATGAATTGTTTAGCCTTCAATATGACAGGTGCTGTAAGACCCAGTGGATCAAAGAAGGAACCGATAAAGCTGAGCACACTACGTTTATTCCAATTAGCAGGCTCACTATTAGGACGAGTTATTTTAAATTGGTCATTGCTAACATCATATGAGACTCCCAGTGCTTTCATAGACAGATTTTGCTCGGCCAATTTCCTTTCATTGAAATGTTGCTTGAAAGCAGGTATGTCTGCTAATAAGGCGGGATGATTGGCAGCCCATTTGTGCAGTTGGAATCCGGCTATGTTTAATAAGTTACTGAACTCGTTCCTTACCAGCAATGCTTCTTCAATGGTGTTTGCCCCAAACAAGCTGTCATCAACATACATACTTGTACGGATTACCTCGGCAGCCTTGGGCATCGCGTCAGCATGTCTATCAGCAAGCTCCTGCAGGCATTGTGTTGCCAGGTAGCTGGAGTTCTTGAGCCCGTAGGTGACAGTCTGCAATAGTAAAAAAAAATCAGTTCCATCCTCATCAATCCATAATATATTTTGTAGGTTTCTGTAGATTGGGTCTATGTTGATTGCTCTATACATATGCTTTATGTCTGCTAATAAGACATACTTATGGGTTCTAAACAGTACCAAAATGTCTAATAAGTCATTTTGGTTGTTAGGTCCTTTTAGCAGTACATCATTCAGACTGTTATGTTTTGAGCTGGCCTTTGTGTTGCCAATAAAAACAACTCTCAATCGTGTAGTTTTCTTGTCATTCCTTATGACAGGATGATGCAGCATGAAATAGCAGCTATGTAGGTTTTGCTTATTTAAGTTAAGTATTGCTAGTGCTATATACTCATTAATGAAGTCAAAATAGCCCTGCTTCAACCCTTCATCTTTTGACAACCTTTTTTGTAAGCCTTGCAAGGACTTAGAGGCGATGAAATATGTGCTTCCTAAATTTGTTTGATCAAGAGGGCATTGGAGTGGCAGGGGGACTTGAAATTTGCCATCAACTAGCTGTACCGATGCTCTGAATTCGGCTTCGCAGGAATCCTGCTTTGCTGTAACCTCCGTTTTCATTCCAGGGACCGTTTCAGTCTCCCAAAACTTTTGTAGGAGGTAATTGACATTGTCATCACAATCAGATACAACCGTATGCAAGGTAATAGGATGGCTGTTAGCGCAAGGCTCATTAGTTTTTATTTCACCCGATAGTCTTGAACCAAACTCAGTGTCTATGATATACAAGTCACTATTTTGGAGTTTGGTTTTATTGGGCAACAATATTTTAAAAAATATGTCAACCGAAAGTAAAAATGCAATGTCACTTGGAGTGTTAAATTCATTGTCTGCCAGTTTAGCAGACTCCGGGATGGATATGTTTTGCATGTTTACTTTGTGCTGAGGTAGACTTGTTGTTATGTGATCTACTATTGAACAGGCCACTTGACATTTAAAGTCAGTGTGTAGTGACATGAAATTTACATTGACAGCCTTAGAGGTAGATTTGGTTTGCTTGCCTAAGGCTGTGATATTCAAATTGTTATTGAAAGGTTTCAATTGTAACGAATTGGCAAGTGCTGTTGTCACAAACGATACTTGGCTGCCACTATCTACAAGCCCCTTGGCTATTGTGTATGATTTTCCATCTTGGCTGAGTATTTTGGCCTTGATGGTAGGCAGCAGTACTGTGCTTGTGATGCTTTTGCTGTGCATGGAAACCTTTGCATCTTCTATGCCATGCAATAAAGAATTATGTGATTTGCTTTTGCACAGTTCACATTTGAAATGAAATATACATTTATTTTTGTGCCAATTTAAGCATATTTTACACAAGTTGTTAGTTAATGCGAAGTCAGATCTTTCCTGAAGGGATAGTTGCTGAAATTTGTCATATTTGAATAACTTGTGAGGGGCATTGCAAAATTTGCAAGAGAACACTGATGTGGTGTCTTTGCTTACAAAATTGGAAACCCTATTTTCCTTATATTTATAAAGGTTTGTTTGGATCTTACCTTCACTTTGTTGGCTCTCTTCGAGGCTGCAGGCTCTTCTTGCCAGAAAAGCGAAGAAGTCCTCCAGTTTAGGCAGCTCCTTTGACACACGCTCGCTGTGGTATGCCCGGCATGTATACTGGTCGACCTTCCTAAGTAAAATGGGCAAAAGCAACATGTCCCAATGTTCAGGGGATTGTCCTAAAGTTTTTAGTGCTGCTAAGTGCAAACGAGAGTTTGAGACTAGCCCGCGCAAATTGCTAGCAGCACCCTTAGAAATCACTGGGAAGTCGAGCAATGCCTGGACATGGTTTGTTATTACTAGGAATTTGTTGTCATATCGATCGCTAAGCAATTCGAGGGCCTTTGGATATGAATCCCCAGTAATGGGTAGCCCTTCTATTAATGATAATGGTTCACCTTTTAAAAACTTTCGAAGATAAAATAATTTTTGGATAGGGGCTAACCTGTTATTATTGTCTATAATTGCACTGAATAGTTCAATAAAGGGGTTGTACTTAGTAAGATCCTTTCCGTCGTAAACTGGTATGTCGATGTCCGGCAACTTTACACCTGCGCCTGTGCCAGCGCTACCACTGTACGATTCAGTCTTCTGTGTGGACAGCAGGCTACGTAGACTCGACGTTACTGCCAAGTACCTGTCCTCGAATCCATCATCGTCGAAGTCCGTATCGGCGCTATCTTCTTTCAGCAGATGCAGTTGTAAGGCGTATTTTTCGTGACTTGCCAAAACACCCTCCAGTTGTCGAAGTCGCGTTGTTATGGCCTCTTTATCTATATTATCTGCAGATCCCTCTTTTTGTTTGCGCAAAAAGCCTTCCGCTTTTGTCAAGGAGCCTTTGAGTTGAGCTATCTGAGCTTTTAGTTTCCTCTCCGGGCAGACTTGTGTTGCTTTTACCATCTCTGGCTCATCCATTGTTTACGTATTTCACTTTGACGTTGGTCGACTTTGACAGACGTTAGCGGCGATTGAGTGACAGTTGAACGAATGAACTATGAGTGAGCGACCGGATGGTGATTTCGCGGACTTTTGGGCGACAATATGGTGGCCGTTTTTCTTGGAACTTTTGCAAATTTTCTTTCTTAAGAAGTCGAATATTGACGAATGTATCAATGATTATGATCCGTATTTCTGACGAATTTTAAATTTACGATCACTCGTTCCGACTATTGTTGTCTCTGAAGCTTTTTTTTTTTTGCAAATATGGGTTCACCGGCGCACTTGTCGCGGCACTTGTTGAAGTCACTCGCGGACGAAAAACTTATTGCGCGAACTAATATTTTATTGGTTCGGCACCATTATGTTCATGGGAACATAAAATAAATGTTTTTAATTGTTTTTTCACTCTTTTATTAAATAAAACAGTAATTTTTACAGAGCAGCGTGGTTTCAGTTGAGAGGTGAATGGAAGAAGGGGAGAACAATAGACAAAAGCAATAGACTAAAGGGACTGTTTGCATAGACAATATTATTATATTTTAAGCTATGTTCAGACTCTTGAACACTACAAGGAGTCGACATCGAGTGTTCACCTCATGCCAAGTACCTGGGTGTGACCATCGATCGCTGACTCACGATGGGGTTGCACGTCAAGAAGGTGGTGGCGCAGTGCAGGGTCGCTCGTAACCTCCTCTATCCAGTGCTCTCATCCCGCCTCCCCGCCCGTACCAAGCTGGGCATATACAAAACATACATACGCGCCATACTTACCTACGCTACCCCAGCTTGGTACGCACTCACGAGTGAGAAGACAAGAAAACAACTAAGAGCGCAACAAAACATTACCTTAACACGCATACTCGACGCCCCACACGTGGTAAGGAACGACGTGATACTGCGTGACACCGGTATAGAGAGCCTGGACGAGTTTATTGAGTGACTCGCCACATCAATGTTCGCGCGGGCCGACGCTTCTGCCTGGCCCCATATCGCCGATATCGCGCCATGGCACGCGCGCCCGCCCGACAAAAAGCGCCTCCCCAGAAACCTCACAAATGACGATGCAACCCCATCCACCTCCCGGACTTGTCGCCTGAGTAAGCAGCAACAGTCTACACGCTGCTTACTCAAACAATAACACTGCTCACCCCACACGACACCCACGGCGTGAAGTTTGTACTAAGTTAATATAGACACACTTCGCGTCGTTAAACAGCCAATCATTACTATACATTCGCCTGTACACTTGCACCGAATAGCGTCGCGAGTACCTCGCACGGTAATGGTTCATGGGCGGTGTTACACACAACATTGCCGCTCCTACATACATATGCGGCGCCACTAGGCGCTTACATCAAGCCGGCACATCTGCCGCTGGTCACCTTCGCAAGGCCTCCCAGAGTACGCTCTGGGTCTCACCCGGCGGAGGTGGACCGCCAGAGTGCCGTGAAGAAGTGGCGTACCGTTCAGAAACGGGCGCCGCGGCGCGCCTGCAGTAACACAAACAACATAAACATAGCTAGCGCAAGACCATTGACCCGCACAGGTGAATGACCGCGCTAGCAATATGCTAGGTCCAACGGACACCATAATGATGGGTTCGTTGTAGCGAGCCTCGGTGATGCACCCGCGGGCAGGGGACCAAGTCTCGTGACCGCTCGCCTCGCCCCCTTGCGGAGGCGAAGCGACTTCCAATGGAGGGAAATTTGTTTAGTAAGCGATGGCGCGTTGAGGCAGGCAGACGTATGTAAACACGTAATGTATTACATTAGTACATAAGCTATAACGTTCCTATATACGTTATCGTATGCGGCGTGATGCACCGTCGCGAACAGCAATGGTAAAATATAATTATCCCAACTTTATTATATTCAAAATCAATGGAATATCAATAGAATAATTGATAATATAGTTAAGTAGTAGATCAATCCAACAGATTAGTGATCGGATAGACAAGATACAAGCAGAAGAGCAAGCAGAGAGTAGATAGAAGACTAAAATATTAAGCTTTAATTTATCGAGGTTTCTAAGCAAGTAACACAATAGATATTTATTTATTTATTTTTATAACAATTACTTGAGAGAAAGTTTAACAAGGTGTTTGTTCCGAAACAGCCTTCTCAAAAGTATCTAAGCGTTCATCATCATCATTTCAGCCGAAAGACGTCCACTGCTGAACATAGGCCTTCCCCAAATGTGGCCACATTGACCGATCCCGTGCGTCTTGCATCTAGCGGATTCCCGCACCATAAGTGTTATTCAATGAAAATATAATTGTTACAACGGGTTCTATGAAGCTGTGTATTTACTCTTATGAGTAATTTTTTTTTGCAATCTCAGTGCTGTAAATCCGAGATTCAGTTTAAGTAAATAAGCGCCCAATTATCCGATCACTGCTAATCACCGTAGTCAACGGATTTAACCACGCCATCGCGTTCGGCGCTTCATAGTGAGCTAAATATAGATTTTTTTCTGATGCCGAGATTCCGATATTGGATCACTCGGTATCGGAATTGAAAAATCGTTAATTTCGTTCTGAGATGCCGATATTCATGTCCTACTCAGGATTGCCAGAAATAATTTAATATTCTTCGGTCAAAGATCGGTCGCATGAGAATTATTATTAGTATTGGCGTCATGATCTTGACTAGTGACCTGGAAGTAAAAGGTTAATTCATATTTTGTGCAGTCATTTTTACAATTAATGTCCTTTTCTATCTGTTTATACTATATATATTATTAAACTGTAAAAATATTCCAGAATCATTAATGTACAAACACGGCTTTTTTTAAACAAAATCAAAATCCGTTCATAAAAAATAAAAATTGAGTAGGTTTTTAGAATTTTTGTTTGTTTTTTGGGTTTGTATATTTATCTACACTAATATTATAAAAAGAGGTAATGTTTGTAAGTTCGAATGTAGGAGGTAATCTCCGCAACTGCTCATCACATTACAAAAAATCTTTCACCAATATTTAGAATGGACCTTCAGGGTGGGTTCCATAGGGTCTATCTAATATTTGTCAAGCGCATGCTGGGCGTAGCGGGAAAATGCTAATAATGTCAACGAAGTTTGAGACGAAGCCGGGTCTGCTAGTTCTTCATAAAGTTACAAACAAACATCAAATTACAAACATCCAAACTTTCGCATTTATAATATTACCTAGTAAATTTTGATACCATCCATCATGATATTAAAATCCGGCTCCATATTATTAATAATTGTGCCATCTCAGCAAGCATCAACAATTTTAATATTACCCTTTTCTTCAGTTTCAGTTTGATGAAGCATTGATTCTAGCTCTTGGTTTGCATCATCGTAACTTGCCAAGTTTGTCCTTTTTACAACACAGTCCATAACAAAAAAACCGGACTCTTATTGTCTGCTTTTCTTTTAGGCCAGCTGAGTTGACCCCCGTTTTCCCAACCGTTTGGACATACGCATATTTGGGGCTTCCCATCTTTAATCGTCTCAACAATTTTAAAAGGCATTCTGATTCTAGTTTATTAATGTCTTGGTATGTAAGCAAATCAACCAAAACTAACTGACAACACAAATTGCACTGAAAAATTTGAGCACGAACGTAGCGGAGTAAAAGGCGGGCGACATGCGTTCAAGACTATGACCGCGTGACGTGAGGACTGACCGACAGGCGACGAGTCGACGACTGAGAACGACCGGTCAATGGTACGACAGTGTATGTGTGCAGAAGATGGTGTATACGACTTGATCGGTATGTTTTTATTTGTCATCGTTTTTATTCTATTGAAAATTAATATTCACAAAAATTGTTTATTTTTTGACGATTAATTTTTAAGTTACAACCTGTAGGTGCATTGCCCTCTAAGTCGATTTTCAGAGATCATAAATAAGTAAGTTAAGTAAGTAAGTTAAGTATACCAGAAGAAAAGCAAGGGTTTCTAGCATTGTTTTGCAGATCCATAAATTACTTTTATTGTATGTACTGCAATGCAGGTGCGATCTTTATATGATATCAAATTCACACTCTAGGTTATAATATTCATTCTACTGGGCTTTGTATTGAGGTCGAAGTTCTAGAACAAAGAATTTAAGAGCATAAGATCGATGTTTTGTAAGATCTGAGACAAGCTCCAGATGAACCGCCCTTGTGGCTAGACATACAAAAACACAAATATATGATTTTACTAATCTACATCCTCTACCTTTGCGGTCGGCTAGGAGGATGGGTCCGGCGTAGTCTGTACCAGTCTCTAGGAAAGGAAATTCCAACTGAAGTCGTTCCTTAGGTAAATTACCCATGATGGGTTGAACTGTTTTTCCGTTGAACCGTTGGCATTTAACGCACTTATGTACAGTTGATTTGGCAAGGTTTCTACCACCCAAAGGCCAATTTCCATGAGTGAATGTGACGTTCATCGTTCATTCATTTAGTGTCAACAAAACTTTCAACCGCAATTTTCACTTCATAAGGGTGCTTAAGGAGTGAAAATAGCGGTTGTAAGAAATACAAGCGCTATTATGCAACTCTTTAGGATCTATTAAATAGGCGTTATAAGGCGCCTCTTTACTATAGCAGCTGCAGAAGGGTTGCATAGCGCGCTGAAGTGCATAAATGTACTTAGCAGTAAGAAACCTTTATGTTAAGATTAGTCAGTAATAAACGCTTGTCTTGAACGAACGTGTTTCTATCAACCTCCATACTTCAGCGCTATGCAGCTAACTCTTGCAGCTTCTAACTGTAATTATATACGCTACTAGCTGTTGCCCGCGGCTTCGCTCCCGTGGAGCACCCCGCAGGACCCATTTTCGGATTAAAAATAGCCTTTGTCACTCAAGAATAATGTAGGTTTCTATTGGTGAAAGAATTTTTCAAATCGGTCCAGTAATTTCGGAGCCTATTCGGTACAATCAAAAAAATCTTTCCTCTTTATAATAATGGTATAGATGAAGCTCTTAGGGCGCCTCCCCGAGCAAAACACCGCGCTAGTCGTTTTTGTGCAGTTTTTAAGAGCTATCTACTCTTTATTTAAAAAGAAATATCAATTAATAAAAATACATAAAATTTCTACATAATGTTGATTCTAAAATCGTAGTACACTTTTTTTTTAAAGAGGTATATGTTTCACTCATCTCCTTCCAACAAAACCATAAAAATATGAAATAATTACTGATGGCAAGCATCTCCTCGTAAAGTGTTCATTAACACTAATGGATAGACAATTTGATAACGAACATTTTGTAAGTTTAAATTTTTTCAAAAGACCATTATTCGAAATACGATAATAGATACGCCCAGATTTTAGAATAAAATCTTTATTTTTATAAAGATTTTATTCTAAAATCTGGGCGTATCTATTATACGTATTATTATGTTTTTTTTTTTTTTTTATCATTACGATGTAACTGAATAGTTACCTCATAACAGTCACAATCTAGCATCGAGGCTAATAAGTAACTTAAATTTAACCTAATTTGCTAATAATTTATATGGTAAAGAATGTGTCCATTGGCAGTCAGTCAGTTCAGTCTCCTTATTATGTCCGTGGTGTCAAGGAGCTGGATAGCCTCGACATTCACATGTTTATGAAGTTTCTGTTCATGAGCTTCGGCGTATTTTTTTATAACTTTGGCGACGAGGTCCACTCCTAAGTCCCGGTGGATATCCTCGTTTCTAATATACCAGGGAGCGTTTACTATGCTCCGCAGTACTTTGTTTTGAAATCTTTGAATAATTTCAACATTGGTAAGTTTTGTACAGCCCCAAAGCTGTATACCGTATGCCCATACAGGCATAAGTACATGTTTGTACAGAAGTACTTTGTTGTACACTGACAATGATGAATGTCTGCCAAGTAGCCAGTACATATTCCTGTAGCGGATATCTAACTCCAGGCGTTTCTTTTTGACATGAGCCTTCCAGCGAAGCTTTGCGTCAAGCGTCATACCCAGGTATTTTGCTGTATTTTCGTAAGGTATTATGCAACCGTTGATATAAACCGGTGTATAATTAGGGCTTCGGTTTGTGAAGTCTATATGGGTCGATTTGGACTCATTTAACTTAATTCGCCATTTTTTTGTCCAGTTGGTGATGGAGTTCACAGCAATTTGTACTTTATCTACGGCTTCTTTGTGAGTGACACCTATAGCCATGATGGCTGTGTCATCTGCAAAGGTTGCAATAAAGTTGTTTTTCATTTCTGGGATATCACAGGTGTATAATAGGTACAAGATAGGTCCAAGAACACTTCCTTGTGGTACACCCGCTTTTATTTGCTTGAGATCTGAGTAAGCATCTTCATGTCGGACTCTAAACGTCCTCTCTGTTAGGTAAGATTCTAAAATGTCTGCAAATTGTTAAGGAAGCATTTTCCTTAACTTATAAATGAGACCTTTATGCCAAACCTTATCAAATGCCTGTGCTACATCTAGAAAAACTGTAGTACAGACTTTTTTTTCTTCTAGGGTTTTTTCTATAATGTTGGTAATTCTGTGTACTTGGTCTATCGTGGAGTGTTTTTCTCTGAAACCGAATTGGTAATTCGGAATCAGTTTTCTGTCTTCTATTATTGGTTTTATGCGTCTTATAAGTAGTTTTTCAAATAATTTTGAAATGATTGGTAAAAGGGATATAGGTCTGTATGATGTTACTTCCTGAGGCGATTTTCCGGGTTTGGGGATCATTATTACTTCAGCAACTTTCCAGATATCAGGCACGTGTTTCAATCGGAAAGTTGCATTTATAAGGGTTGTAAGTTTTACTATGGCTTTTCGTGGCAGATTTTGAAGCAGTTCTCCAGTGATAAGGTCGTATCCAGGCGATTTCTTTTTGGCTAAGTTTTTGATCATATTTTGCATTTACTTTTTTCGGCGTTAATCGGCAGCTAATCGTATATTCAACTCATCATGGTGAGTGACATCTAGTGTTATGTTTTCAGAGCTTTCCTCAGCACTTGTTTGAAAAGTTTGTTGTAAATGCTCTGCAAATATATTTGCTTTCTGTTCGTTGCTTATGGCCCATTTGCCATCTATTTGTTTAATAGGTGATGCATGAACAATAGGCTTATTTAGACGTGTAGTGGCTTTCCACAGTGAGTGTTCTGTTTTTCCACTACTTGTTAATTGGCTTAAGTAATTATGTGTAGCATCATCATGATATTCCTGTATTGCTTTACTTAATCTTTTTGTAAGTCTATTTAGCATTGTTTTGTCAGGTGGATATCTTGATTGTTGCCATTTTTGCACTGAGCCCTCTTTATGGCTATGAGGTTTCTTATTTCTAACGGATAACTATGACTTGCAACTTTTCTTTTCAAGAGAGGTGTATTTCCCCAAGCGCAGTTTTGAATGTCTGTCACAAATTTTGACACTTCTTTATCCAATTGTTGATTATTTTTGAGTGGTACTTTGAGGTCAATCATATTGTCTAAATCGAATTTGAAGCTATCCCAAGCCGTGTTTTTATTCACTAAAGTTGGATTGCTTTCTTTCTGAATTATGGTTTCACTTAAAGTTAAGATAATGGGCGAATGATCAGAGTTCATATCAAATCCCTCCTGTATGTGAAGATATGTAGCCGACAGATTCTTAAAAATGAAGAAGTCGATCAGATCTGGAATTCTTTGGGTATCAGTAGGCCAGTAAGTAGGTTTTCCTGTTGATATTGCATTGCAATTGATTTCTCGCATAGCACTAAGCAATTCCCTTCCTTTAGTGTTGGTTAGTCTAGATCCCCAACGTATGTGTTTTGCGTTAAAGTCACCTCCCAATATAAACGTGTTGCCAAGAAGTTTCAACAGGTTTCTGTACTGCTCTATTTTCAGAGCATGCTTTGGTGGACAGTATATAGCTGCTACGGTAATGTGATGATGTTTAGTTTTGACCCTAACGGCTACAGTTTGTATGAACTCTTCTTCATATTTAAGTTCTAGGTAATGGTAGATGTTCTCTCTTATTATAAGGGTGCTTCCCCCTCTCGCAGTATTGACAGGGTGCAGTGCATGATATATTTTATATCCGTTAAGGTGTATATACGATTCTCTTGTGAAGTGAGACTCCGATATGAGGCACACATAATTTTTTTCTTTGGCAAGGACCGCCTGTAGCTCGTTTTGATGCTTTAGGAGTCCGTTTGCATTCCACGCCATAATTTTTAGAGTGTTCTTCATTTTTGAGTCATACGAGGTAGCTGCGTAGCACTATTTTCTAGGTTTTTTAACCTTAGTTCAAATGAGGTTAAAATATTCAAAATTTTATTTATATTTTCATTTGTGTCGGCGTCTATTGACGTGGAGGGTTGTGAACCGTGCACTGGTGGTTGTGGTTCAAGAGATTTCGTAGCTTGCGCATACGACACATTCTTTGATACCCTTTGATACTCTTTGACATTTTTCTTAGCACTAGGAGCCTGAGTGACAGGTGTAGTAACTTTTTTTTTCATGGCTTTATTTTTCAGTTGTTGCAATTCTTTGGCTACCATACACCCTCTGTAGTTGGCTGGGTGTGGCTCACCACAGTGAACGCATTTGGGTTTATCTGCTATAGGTTTTGTGCAGTCTTTAGTAAAGTGTTTACCTGTGCACTTTACACATCTAGGTTCCTTGGAGCAATATTTCTGTGTGTGGCCATATGCTTGACATCTCTTACACTGTGGTATTAGCTTGGAAGTTTTTAAAGGCTGCACTTCTACTTTACAACCTAATATGGTCTTAATACTATAAATTTTATTCATATCTTCGTCTTTTTGGAAGGAAAGCATAAACATATTTAGAGGTTCCTTAGTCCTCCAACTTAATTTGTTTACCACTTCCTGGATTTTAAAGCCGTTAGCATTTAAATCTTCAGCTATTCTATTTGGCATACATGATGAGTGTAGATTTTTTGCTATGACCCTAATCGGTCTGTCTTGTTTGTTCTCATAGGAGTGCCAGAGACAATTATTTTCTAGTAATAATTTAGTAATTGCTCTGTAGGAGTCTTCGTTCCTGGAGTTTACTTTGACAGTATCCCCGTTCATCATTTTGACCACAAAGGACTCTTTATTTGAACAAGTCAAGAGAAGATCATAAAACTTCTGGTAGTTTCTGATATTTTCTACTATGACTGGGGGAGGTGGAGGTAGTTTTTTATTTTTGGTTGCTCGGACTTTGTACCAGCCTGAGGTTCCATGGAGCTTGCTCCTTGCGATACTGGAGACAGTGAAGCATTCATTTTTCTTTTCTTTCTACTTTTTTGTCGTACCCACTCAGTTTCTCTGGCAAGGTCCTCTTCATCAGTCCTATATTCGACTGTTGACTGGGGCCTATCATTTGTCAAATGTTCCTTCTCTGAAGTAACATTATTTTGTTCCTGGATAAGCTTCAGCTGGTGTTGCAAGGCTTCTACCTGGCTACTGAGCACTTGTACTAGTTGCTGTAGTTCTTGGCGCACTTTAGCTTTCCCTTTGTACCGGGTGTACAACTGATGTTCTAGTTCAGTTTTGAGGACTATTTTATTCGGCGAAGCCATAATTGTTTACAAGTTATAATTATAAAAATTATAACTTACCGCAAATTCTCACAATAATACATGATTCACTTACAAGTCTAGGTCATTGCACCGCCCGCGAGGGCAATACGCGGCGGAACTAGGCTGCAGCGTCAGCACTTGTACACGAGCGCAGACTTGTGTAAGAGCGTGCGTGACGCGACCGTTCTCGCTAGAAGTCGATTGACCACTCTTATTTTTATAAAGATTTTATTCTAAAATCTGGGCGTATTCACTACCGTATTTCATGCGCCACCAGTGCTGCTAGGCCAATAGGAATGCTCATATCTCATGCTGATTTTTTGGTTAGGGTACGGCCTTAAGCAACCTTTTTGTGCTAGTTGGGAAGAGATAGATTCATCAGTGCAAATACAATAGTATTTAACAGCAATATATTTAAAAAAAACAACGAGAGGGTAGGAGGTACGGCCGGTCAAAGGTCGGGCCACGTAGGAGGCCGTCAAAACCGCACTCTGCTGCTTGGTGCCAGTGGGTGACGTGGGTGATGGCTTCGGAGTCAGTCCAGCAGGTGGTCCAATGGTGCCGGATGCCGGTCCAAGGGTGCTGTCCAGTCAGCCAGCTACGCTGATCTTCAATTGCATAGAAGTTCCCTGTATGGGAAGAACACTAGGCGCTTACTAATTACTTCAATAACCAAGTATATTTATATTTAGGTGAAGTTACTAGGTGGTATATAGATACTATAATAAAAATTATATGAAGTACGAGGGAGCAGAGGTAGGTACTGTTCAGAAAACTTAGAACGCGTGGTTCCTCGATAGCCGATTGAGTGTGACTGGCGGGCGGTCGCCGCGGTATGAATGCGCTCGCGCTTAATGTGGCAGGTGAAAGGAAGGGATTTTTAAATATATATGTCACGTCGAGGTACCTATGAATTATAGGACCACCATCATTAACTTCAATGCCTAGAGGCAATTCCTTCAATCTTGATGTGAACTTCAAAAACACATAACACTGGATTGAAACTCAAAGTATTTATTCGACTTAATTACAGGCACTTTAAAAATTCAAACGAACTTGAGCTAAACCCACATACATAGTGTGGCTCGCTGGGTCGCAAAAGTCGATCTCTGGAGAAGACCCAGCAAGAAACTCCAGGATACTCTTTTAAATCTTTTTATAGTTTACACAATCACTTTATGACAATTAACGTTACATATGTAATTAGGTCTTGAAACATCTAATTAATCAGATTTATTAAACAGTTATTATTTTACACACACAGTACACGCGATGCGCGTTCTAAGTGAGCGGAACTTCCATATAGTGTTTGTTAAGACACTAATTACTTGCATAGTTGAATAAAGCTAGCAAACAATACTAAAATGCTGCTCAGTTAATTATTTTAACATTAAACAAACCCAATACTTACGAATACAAAGTTGTTAAACAAACCCAATACTCACGAATACAAAGTTGTTCGTAGATTTTTATTAAAATAGTCATCTCATCAAAAACTATTCAAGTTGCCGGTGATCTGAATATCTTACTAATCAGAAGATTTCTCATTATTACATAGCTGTATGAAATAGTCTTATGAATTTTTAGTATTTAATCATTTACTCAAATTTGTTTAGTTTCCGTATTAAATTATTAAATCTAGTTATTGGTTATTGAAATTATAACATCCGCCATTGTCGACAACTTTTCGAATAAGAATAACATTAGGTCATAATCAAACACATTAATTTCGTCAAATGTGCAATAGTTAAAATGAGAACAAATCTAAAAGTCCTACAATAAGTGTTCCCGTTTTATGATGTTATCTCGATATTTATCTCGTATTAATTAAACATTGAAATTAGCTTATCAAATGATCTTCATTCAAACAAATCAATAACTGATTCCACAATAAGCCAATAGATGGCGCTGAACCTAAAAACCAACTTAAATAGACATTGAAATAGTTCTAGCGGTATCTCAGAGATGACAGGATTAACGAGTTTGTATTAATTGTCAGTTAAAATGATTAATTAGGATAATGAATTAGCAAATTCACGCCTCCGCGGCGACACAGCCATCCTGAACGCGGGCGCGGACTCTGCGCCTGCAGGTGTCCTCAGTCTCTGTGTTTCTTGGTTGTAATCTGTAATAGCGGCGAGAAATTTGTCGGCAGATTATTGTTTTTTATCATCCTACAATATTAATTATATTTAGGATCTGATAATAACTGGTTTAATTTATCATTGACAGCTTGTAATAAATCTAACCGTACCGTATGGTGACGGACGTAAAGAATTTCACCATCCCATATCTTCCCGTGGGTGTCGTAAGAGGCGACTAAGGGACACACCAGAGAATGGGCAGCAGCGTTTTCTGGACACTTTAACAATAAACTGCGATCGCCAACCCGCCTGCCAAGCGTGGCGATTATGGCAAACCCCCCCAAATGAATATGAGAAGCACACAAATAAAACGGCCCCGAGTGCCCGGCAGCCCGTCTACCCTCGGCTACGGTAGCGGCCGAGGCGATGGCGTGGCAAGGGGTGCGAAGAATCCCCGGAGTGGACCCAAAGGTCGGGCCACGTAGGAGGCCGTCAAAACCGCACTCTGCTGCTTGGTGCCAGTGGGTGACGTGGGTGATGGCTTCGGAGTCAGTCCAGCAGGTGGTCCAATGGTGCCGGATGCCGGTCCAAGGGTGCTGTCCAGTCAGCCAGCTACGCTGATCTTCAATTGCATAGAAGTTCCCTGTATGGGAAGAACACTAGGCGCTTACTAATTACTTCAATAACCAAGTATATTTATATTTAGGTGAAGTTACTAGGTGGTATATAGATACTATAATAAAAATTATATGAAGTACGAGGGAGCAGAGGTAGGTACTGTTCAGAAAACTTAGAACGCGTGGTTCCTCGATAGCCGATTGAGTGTGACTGGCGGGCGGTCGCCGCGGTATGAATGCGCTCGCGCTTAATGTGGCAGGTGAAAGGAAGGGATTTTTAAATATATATGTCACGTCGAGGTACCTATGAATTATAGGACCACCATCATTAACTTCAATGCCTAGAGGCAATTCCTTCAATCTTGATGTGAACTTCAAAAACACATAACACTGGATTGAAACTCAAAGTATTTATTCGACTTAATTACAGGCACTTTAAAAATTCAAACGAACTTGAGCTAAACCCACATACATAGTGTGGCTCGCTGGGTCGCAAAAGTCGATCTCTGGAGAAGACCCAGCAAGAAACTCCAGGATACTCTTTTAAATCTTTTTATAGTTTACACAATCACTTTATGACAATTAACGTTACATATGTAATTAGGTCTTGAAACATCTAATTAATCAGATTTATTAAACAGTTATTATTTTACACACACAGTACACGCGATGCGCGTTCTAAGTGAGCGGAACTTCCATATAGTGTTTGTTAAGACACTAATTACTTGCATAGTTGAATAAAGCTAGCAAACAATACTAAAATGCTGCTCAGTTAATTATTTTAACATTAAACAAACCCAATACTTACGAATACAAAGTTGTTAAACAAACCCAATACTCACGAATACAAAGTTGTTCGTAGATTTTTATTAAAATAGTCATCTCATCAAAAACTATTCAAGTTGCCGGTGATCTGAATATCTTACTAATCAGAAGATTTCTCATTATTACATAGCTGTATGAAATAGTCTTATGAATTTTTAGTATTTAATCATTTACTCAAATTTGTTTAGTTTCCGTATTAAATTATTAAATCTAGTTATTGGTTATTGAAATTATAACATCCGCCATTGTCGACAACTTTTCGAATAAGAATAACATTAGGTCATAATCAAACACATTAATTTCGTCAAATGTGCAATAGTTAAAATGAGAACAAATCTAAAAGTCCTACAATAAGTGTTCCCGTTTTATGATGTTATCTCGATATTTATCTCGTATTAATTAAACATTGAAATTAGCTTATCAAATGATCTTCATTCAAACAAATCAATAACTGATTCCACAATAAGCCAATAGATGGCGCTGAACCTAAAAACCAACTTAAATAGACATTGAAATAGTTCTAGCGGTATCTCAGAGATGACAGGATTAACGAGTTTGTATTAATTGTCAGTTAAAATGATTAATTAGGATAATGAATTAGCAAATTCACGCCTCCGCGGCGACACAGCCATCCTGAACGCGGGCGCGGACTCTGCGCCTGCAGGTGTCCTCAGTCTCTGTGTTTCTTGGTTGTAATCTGTAATAGCGGCGAGAAATTTGTCGGCAGATTATTGTTTTTTATCATCCTACAATATTAATTATATTTAGGATCTGATAATAACTGGTTTAATTTATCATTGACAGCTTGTAATAAATCTAACCGTACCGTATGGTGACGGACGTAAAGAATTTCACCATCCCATATCTTCCCGTGGGTGTCGTAAGAGGCGACTAAGGGACACACCAGAGAATGGGCAGCAGCGTTTTCTGGACACTTTAACAATAAACTGCGATCGCCAACCCGCCTGCCAAGCGTGGCGATTATGGCAAACCCCCCCAAATGAATATGAGAAGCACACAAATAAAACGGCCCCGAGTGCCCGGCAGCCCGTCTACCCTCGGCTACGGTAGCGGCCGAGGCGATGGCGTGGCAAGGGGTGCAAAGAATCCCCGGAGTGGACCCGGCTACCCCAATAAACACCGACGACTGGACCTGGGAACATATAACACGCGAACACTCCGGACCGACGAGAAGATAGCCGAACTCGAGTTAGAATTGAGCAGGTTGCGATGGAGTATTATAGGGTTATCTGAAGTCCGAAGAGAGGGGGAGGACTCGATAATTCTCAAATCCGGTAACCTGCTCTATTTCCGAGAGGGTGACCGACAGTCCCAGGGTGGTGTCGGGTTTATCGTCCACAAGTCCCTTGTGAACAACGTGGTGAAGATCGAGAGTGTGTCGACCAGGGTGGCGTACCTTATACTCAGAATATCCCAAAGATATTCGCTGAAGGTCATACAGGTCTACGCCCCGACCTCGGCACACCCCGACGACGAGGTAGAGACCATGTATGAGGATATATCTAGAGCCATGCATGGTTTTAAAACTCATTTCACCGTTGTCATGGGGGACTTCAACGCGAAACTGGGCAAACGAGACGTGGATGAGCTGCAAGTGGGGCAATTTGGAGTTGGACGTCGGAACCACCGGGGTCACCTACTGGCCAGTTTTATGGAGAAGGAGGGCCTCTACATGATGAACTCCTTCTTCAGAAAGCGTGAGCACAGGAAGTGGACATGGCAAAGCCCCGATGGTGCAACTAAAAACAAGATCGACTTCATCATGTCAACCAAGAAGCAAATGTTCAATGATGTCTCTGTGATCAATTCGGTGAAAACCGGGAGCGATCACCGCATGGTAAGAGGCACATTGAACATTAATGTTAAGCTTGAAAGGTCTCGATTGATGAAGTCCACGCTCCGTCCAGCACATATCCAGGTCCAAAACCCCGAGAACTTTCAGCTCGAACTCCAGAATCGTTTCGAGTGCCTAGGGAGCTCCGTGGACGATTACAGCGATGGGTTCGTGGAAGCTGTCCATACGGTCGGGTCTAAGTTTTTCAAGACCCGCCGTACAGATAGGAACAAAAAGCTCTCTGATCAAACTCTCAAGCTCATGGAGGAGAGGCGTGAGATGATCCTGCAGTCTTCAGACGATGCGTTGAAATACCGGCGGCTAAATAGACGGATCTCAAAGTCCTTGAAAAGCGACCTCCGCCGCTTTAATACCGAGCGTATCAAAGACGCGATTGAGCGGAATAAGGGCTCCAAGGTCTTTGCAAGAGATCTGTCTATTGGGCAGAGCCAGCTCACGAAACTGAAGACCGATAATGGCAGGATCGTTTCCGCCAAACCGGAGCTTCTGAGGGAGATCGAGAGATTCTATGGGCAGTTGTACACGTCAACCAGTAAACCCGTCGCGAATCTAGCGAATGACCCTAGAGCTAGATTGACCCGACACTATACCGAAGACATTCCCGACGTCAGCCTGTATGAGATTAGGATGGCTCTGAAACAGCTTAAGAACAACAAGGCACCGGGGGACGACGGAATTACGGCCGAACTCCTGAAGGCGGGTGGAAAACCAATACTTAAGGCCCTTCAGACGCTGTTTAATTCCGTCATACTCGAAGGGAAAACGCCACAAGCATGGTGCAGGGGTGTGGTGGTACTCTTCTTCAAGAAGGGTGACAATGCCCTACTGAAGAACTATAGGCCCATCACACTTCTTAGCCATGTATACAAGCTGTTTTCAAGAGTCATCACAAATCGTCTCGCGCGCAGGTTTGACGATTTCCAGCCTCCCGAACAAGCCGGATTTCGTAAAGGCTTTAGCACCGTAGACCACATACATACGCTGCGGCAGGTTATACAGAAGACTGAAGAGTACAACCTGCCTCTCTGTTTGGCGTTTGTGGACTACGAGAAAGCCTTCGATTCGATCGAGACTTGGGCTGTACTACAGTCTCTACAACGGTGCCAAATTGACTACAGGTACATCGAAGTGTTGAAGTGTTTGTACAAAAACGCCACCATGTCAGTTCGACTTCAGGATCAGACCTCGGAACCAGTCCGTCTGCAGCGAGGTGTGAGACAGGGAGACGTCATATCTCCGAAGCTGTTTACCGCTGCACTGGAGGATGTCTTCAAGGTTCTGGACTGGAGAGGGCTAGGCATCAAAGTCAATGGCGAGTACATCACTCACCTTCGGTTTGCCGACGATATAGTGGTTATGGCTGAGACCATGGAGGACCTCAGTACAATGCTCAATGACCTCAGTAGAGCTTCCGAAAGAGTGGGTCTTAGGATGAACATGGACAAAACCAAGGTGATGTTGAATGCCCATGTTACACCCACTCCTATTAAGGTCGGAGACTCTACACTCGAAGTTGTGGACGACTATGTCTACCTGGGACAAACGATCCAGTTGGGTAGGGCCAACTTCGAGAAAGAGGTCAACCGTCGAATCCGACTCGGCTGGGCAGCGTTCGGGAAGTTGCGCGGTATCTTCTCGTCCAACTTACCACAGTGTCTCAAGACGAAAGTCTATGACCAGTGTGTGTTGCCAGTGATGACATATGGCTCTGAGACGTGGTCGCTTACAATGGGCCTCATCAGAAAGCTTAAAGTCACCCAAAGGGCAATGGAGAGGGCTATGCTCGGAGTTTCCTTGCGTGATCGAATCAGAAATTTAGAGATCCGCAAGAGAACCAGGGTAACCGACATAGCCCGAAGAATTGCCAAACTTAAGTGGCAGTGGGCAGGGCACATTGCTCGCAGAACGGATGGCCGATGGGGCAGAAAGGTTCTGGAGTGGCGACCGCGAACCGGAAGACGTTGCGTTGGAAGGCCTCCCACCAGGTGGACCGATGACCTGGTGAAGGTTGCGGGGATCCGCTGGTTGCGGGACGCACGAGACCGGTCAATGTGGCGACGCTTGGGGGAGGCCTATGTCCAGCAGTGGACGTCTTTCGGCTGATATGATGATGATGATGATGAATAAATCTAAGCTTAGTATGCCTTATTTTTGAAATATTGAATGCATTTAACACCCACAGCTATATGCTTTAGGTATTCTACTTGCAATATGGTAAAGATCAATGTTTTTAGAAAACAACTAATTAAAAAAAAAAAATCGTTTTAAATACGAGGCTTTTGGCTAATTTGTACCTATAGTGAATGCCACCCTTTATTTTGTATTGTGCGTTTTGTTTGTGCAGAATAAACAATTTTTCTTTCTTTTTTTCTTTCTTTCTACATGTCATGCCAATGAAGGCATCAAATTTTTATTTCAGATTTTTGATATTGAATAGTCAGTTGCTAGCTTAATAATCCATTTTGAATCTTATTTGCAGAATGTTGTTGTTTGTATTATCTTACAATATTCATTGATTTGTAATAGGTAATTGTTACTTAGTCAGTTTATCACTGGATACTTATTAGATTAGGTAACTACTAAGATTATCTTAAATGAAAATATTTGATGCATTAATGAGCAAACACCTACTTATAAGAAGGCTTACATAGCAGCCTTGTATTTAGTAAGTATAGTGTAGGTAGTGTAGGAGTATTGTGATCAGCTGTTTTAATTTTTTGTTTAATTTCATTCTCACGGGACGGTAATGCTCTGTGATAGACACGAAGTCCTTGATTTGACAGGATTATAGCATAGGATCAGGAACACCGCACTGTGATAGACACAAAGTCTTTGATTTGACAGGATATAAGGAACCAGGCTCTGGGTGGTCTTGTACACCGTGGACCCAGCAGGATAACATGAGAGATTGTTCATTAGCGGCCTCCACCCCTTACCAATGGATATTAAATCCAGTGTTGCCAGGTCTTGTTTTTGTTTTACCTCAAGTCTGGTCTTAATTTACCCTAGATTTTAAGTTAAATGAAAAAAATTACCCTAAATTTTTTCATTTGCTTGCTTTCACTGTACTATCTATATCATTTCATGCAAGATCATGAAACCGTGAATAAATCTGGTGTTTTCCAAAGATCCTATTTGTACCAAGTACTTGTCTAAAATAGGCGTATCGAGAAAAGAGTTTTAAGAGATTGCGGGTTCAAGGGAAATATTTAAATTAATGTCTATTTCATTACATATAATGAATATATATCATCGGCATTAGATAATGGTAGCGAAGTTCATGCAATATACACTGATTTGAAAAAGGCCTTTGATTTAGTAGATCACGACTTACTTATTGCTAAATTGGAAAGCATGGGTGTTCATGGATCGTTGCTGCGTTGGTGCGAATCGTACCTGAGAAATCGCTCACAACTGGTGTACGTTAAGGGTTTTAAATCCAAACAGTGTTATATACCATCGGGCGTGCCTCAAGGGTCACACTTAGGGCCTTTATTTTTCTTAGTTTTTATCAATGATTTGGGCCGCAGAATTGACTCGGAATACAAACTTTTTGCTGATGACTTAAAACTGTATCGAACTATACACAATGAATCCGATATTGCTCAGCTTCAACAAGACCTAAATAACGTTCACAACTGGTGCTTACAAAATAAAATATCTCTAAATAAAGATAAATGTTATTTCATTAAATTTAGCAGGAAAAAGAAAACATCTGTAACTTTTTATTCAATTAATAACAGCCCTCTCCAAGAAGTGCATATTATTAGGGACCTTGGAGTTTTAGTAGATAGTAGTTTAAGTTTTAGAAATCATTATGACCAAGTGATAAGTCGGGCATCCAAATTATCGGGTTTCATCGTCAGAGAGATGAAAGTTTTTAGAGAACCAATTCTGACAATTACCATTTACAACAGTGTTATTCGCAGTATTCTGGAGTATTGTAGTACGGTGTGGAACCCGTTCTATCAGGTACACTCAGATCGGATTGAACGCGTGCAAAAAAGGTTTCTGTATCACCTATGTTACTCAGATAACAAATGTTGTAGTCTGAACTCATATAAAACTAGGTTGAGTCATTATAAGGTCAAATCTTTGAGTGCACGTAGGAAATCATTAGATTTCATGTTTGTTTATAAATTAATTAATGGCCTAATCGATTCGCCCGAGCTCTTGGAGAAAGTGACAATAAGTATCCCACGTAGTGGTAGCCGGCTAATTAACCGTAGAACTTTCATCCTGCCTCATAGTCGAACTAACATAGGTAATTTTTCACCCTTAAGCCGAATGCTTTCTCTTGCCAACTCCATTCGTGGCGAAATAGATGTCTTTGCCGGTTCAGTAGCTTCATTGAGATGCAAACTCAGAAATTTAATTGTGTAACTACTTGTTCGAAGTTAGTTTTTATTTTGAATTTGTTTTTTTTTTTTTTTTTTTTTTTTTTTTTTTTTTATTTGTGATGGGTTTGCTCTTGACTCTAGTCTAGGTCAAAGGTGACAGAGACAGAGTCGACGATGGAGTGAGCTTACCCAGAAGAAACCTGTTCACTCTAACTTTGAAGAGATTCGGGTTGAATGCGTTCGGAAACACTGACGCAGGTAGCGAGTTCCATTCATTCGCTGTGCGCATTATGAAGGATGTTTGGAAGCGTTTGGTGCGAATTGGTGGAATGGCAACAAGGTAAGGATGATAACTTGCAGTACGTCTAGATGTCCGATGGTAGAAGGGGGCTGGTGGGATGAGGTCGTGGAGTTCTTCAGCACACTCACCGAAGTACAGTCTGTAGAAGACCGACAAGCAGGCAACCTTGCGGCGATGAGCCAAGCTGTGAAGCCTGGCACCCGCCAGCTCAACGTCGCCAATGAGCCTCCTGGCTCTGCGTTCCACCGAGTCAAGCGCGGCAAGCTGATATTTAGCTGAGCCATCCCAAAGGTGACTGCAATACTCCATGCAGGATCGGACTTGCGCTTTGTAAAGGGTTAAAAGCTGTCCAGGCGTAAAGTATCGCTTCACCTTATTTAGGATGCCTAGTTTTTTGGCCGCAATTTGGGCTTTGTACTCAATGGAGGCGCCAAAGTTGAGACTGGATGTCAACTCCATGCCTAGGAGCTCGAGCCGATCAGTCACAGGAACAGACGCACCCCGAAAAGTAGGAGTTTGATCGAAAAGACTCCTTTTAGCGGTAAAAAGACACGCCTGTGTTTTGGTGGCGTTAAAAGAGACCAGATTGTCATCACCCCACTGGGAGACAAGGCTTAAGGTCAAATCTGTCCGCTCCACCATAGCCTCTCTCAAGGAACGAACTTCATCCGCGCTGGTTTTTGCGCTGGACAAGTATCTCTCTGAAACAGTACTGTCATCTGCGTACCCAACAATACCAGGCTGAAGAAGGTCATTGATGTGCAGCAGGAAAAGAGTTGCAGAGAGAACAGACCCCTGAGGAACTCCGGCATCAATAGCCATAAGGTCAGAGGAGCAGCCGTCAACGACTACTCGGATCGACCGTTCACTGAGGAAGTCTGATATCCAGCTACAAAAACCAGCAGGGATGCCATAAGCAGGAAGCTTACTAAGTAGACTCGCGTGCCAGACCCTGTCAAATGCCTTCGAGATATCAAGCGATACAGCAAGTGCTTCGCCGTGTCTCTCGATGGCTTCGCCCCAGCAGTGCGTGACATACACAAGAAGATCGCCAGTTGACCGTCCCTGGCGAAAGCCATATTGACGGTCACTGAGGAGATTATTGTCTTCAAGGTAGGTCAGCAACTTGCTGTTCAGTACCCTTTCCATAACTTTGCACAGAATGGAGGTAATGGCGATCGGACGGTAATGGGCAGGGTCTGCACGGTTGCCTTTTTTGGGCACTGGTTGCACATTTGCAAGCTTCCAGGATTTCGGCACCGTTCTTTTTACAAGAGAGAGGCGGAACAAGCGTGTCAATACAGGAGACAGTTCAGGCGCACACTGCCTCAGCACTCTCGCTGGAATGCCGTCAGGCAGGTGTTTTATTTAATTTAAAGTTGTTTTATGTAATTTAATTGATTGTATATCTAATTTTGGTTTACTTTGGTTTAATTTGATTGTTAATTTATTTTAATGTTTTATTTAACTATATACCTATATTTTTATTTTATGACTTGCCTTAACTTGATTTTTTTATTGATTATTTAACGTTATGGTTGATTTATTATTTTTTATCTTAATTTTCATACTTACCTACTAATGTTAATTCAATTTACTTTTTACATTTTAATTCTATTGTAATGTTGATTTAATTTTTGTTTCTTTTAATTTAATTTTGATTTAATTTTATGGTTGGTTAATTTTAATTTAATTTTGTTCTAATTTTGATTTGATTTGTTTTAATTTATTTAATAGTAAGTGTTTTATATGTGCATGTAATATTCACATCGAGTAGATGTCAATCAGATTTTTTTTGATGTTCATAATTTTTTTGCACGTGTGATTGTACATCAGTTTTGAGAATTATAATAAAAAAAAAAAAAAAAAAAAATTACAATGTTTTACTAAAATAAGTTGACAATTTCTATTAAAGCATCATCTGTCTCTTCCTCTTCGCTTCTTTTTTATCGTACATATTAGTATTGAATCTGTCTATCATATTTTTTGTTGTAACGAAGTCGACGCAAGATTTGTTATAAATCTTGATTTCTTATGGTCATTATATTTTGGATCATACTGAGAGACAGCCTATTTCTCAGCTTAAATTTTATAATGCCATCAACCGAAAAGGCTCTTTCTACAGCAGCATTTGATATAGGAGCTGATAAAAGAGACAGAGCAAATTTTGAAATATTTCCAAATCTTTTCTGTCCACCAGCATCCAAGTTTCCATGGACTTCTGCCCAAAAAGCAACAGTGGAGTGGATTTTGCCATTTAACATTTTGCAAATTGTTCCACTCCGCTTCGATCTCTTTTTTATTGCCGTACACCTCAGTTCTGTGAACTTTGTGTAGTATATTAACAAGTGTGGGTTTCACTTTCGGCAGCCTGTTTTGTAATTCAGAACATAATACAATGAGAAAGTTATTGCACCTCTCACGTACGTCTTCTCTTTCATGTCGGTCTAATTTTGATAGGGTATTACAGTTGCATATCCTAAATGCATTGCTGATACATGCTTTAAGTGCTCCTTGAAATTGAAACAACTGTATTCGACTTCTGTAATAGTTTCAAGCTTCCTTGGTACCACTATTACTTGCAAGACATTTTTCAACAGCAATATCAAATCCTCCAAAAGTTTTGCTGGGTCAACATTGTCACTCTGGAAAAGACAGTTTACTCGAGACACTTGACGCAGATGAACATCTAAAAACACGAAATATGCTTCGTAAGCTTCGTATTTCAAAATGTCGTACAATTTTTCCGCCATAAAACATTTATCTTCAGCCAGTGAGAAAAGAAGTTTTAATTCTTCTCATTGCTCCAGTAATGTTTGTATAGCGTTAGAACGAGCTAACCATCGTGTCCCGCAAAACCCTGGTATCTTTTTTGGAGTACTGCTTTCATTCATAACTTCATATAAATCCCTGTATGTTTCAAGCCGCTTTGAACTATACGAGAACCAATTATAGCTCTCCCGTATCAAGAATACCAGTTGCCCGTGGCAAACATTCAGAAGCTTTTTCAGCATAAAGATGCAGCGAATGGCACGTACAGTTAATTATTATAATGTCCGGAAATTCTTTTTTTAATAGCGCTGCGACAAAGTGATGTTCGCCTATCATTACCTTTGTGCCATCTAATCCAATCCCCACAAGCATCAAGTATCACACAATGTTGTTGCGTCACATTTAGCAATTTTTATGTATCTGTAAAAAGTCGTTATGATGTCCTGCTTCCTTTTGGAAAAATACCGTATCATCATACACACTATCTTGTCTGTAGTTATATCTGTGGTTTCGTCAATGATAAGAGAATACGGAGAGTCACCGATATCTTCTATCATTTATTGTTTCATTTCTGGTCCTAGGACATCTTTTATTAGCATACTGCACTTCGTTCTATGTAATTTGAGAGTTCCCAGGACTTCAGACTTAGGGTCAATCTCCGTCAAAATTTCTCTCAAATGATCCACACTTTGTGTAGCACCATGCTCGGCTATATAAGCTGCAAGTTTAAGCTCAGCGGTTTTGGTAGGTTTTGAAGCAATTTTAGTAAAAGGCAATTGCTGGCTACTTTTTGCAGCTTTATCTAATTTAACAAGATTCAGATGCTTTTTGCTTTTGGCATTATAATTCAGCTCTTTTTATGGGGAACTAAACTGACTTTACAGTACTTGCATCTCGCAAAATTTTCTCCAGTTGGATCTGCACATATCCAATCTAAAACAAAATTAAGCAAAGCGTTACCACCACCGCCACCACAGCCACCCTTAATTTAATTATGCAACCAGGCCATTCATTCCAAATTTTACCACCTCCCGCTACATCAAAATTAAGTCTAGAAAAATTGGCAACAGGTAACACTAAAGCAAGCAAGACAAGACAAAAAATTACTAAAGATTTTCGTTTAATAGGTATAGACTGGATTATAAGTACCTACTAAAGATAAAGATAATTAATTTGTCCAAAACATACATAATTATAATGTATGCAATTGGTATTAAATAATTGGTGATGGCAGGATATAACTGATATTTAATAACAACATGCTGTCCCGGCGCACTTCGTACCACCTCAAAGAAATCTATGAACCCGACTTTGTTTTGAATTTCAAAATAATCGACAACGACATCTACTGACATTACCGGAACAAGTATATAAACGCTATGTTCATTTTGGTCCGTGTTTTGTTTCTATCATGTATCAGAGATGGCGCTGGGTTAGCAAAACGTATGAAAAAATGAATCTTCTTCATAATTTTGTTTTTCGTTAATATTTCAGATATTTTAATAGTTATTCGGGGCGGAGATAAATTCAACAAATCAAAGATCATAAAAATTGATCCAGCCGTTCTCGAGTTATAAATGGTGTAACTATCACGACTTTGTATACAAAGATTAACATACCTTTTAGATTAGGGTATTTTTCGTATTCCCAGTCTTTACAATATCTCTGAGTATATTTCTTTCTTTACACCTGAACGTGTAACAGATTCACCTGAGGACGTCGACGCCATTTTTCTCTAAACGCCTTTAAAAACAAATAGCTAATTTTATTATTTAATTTAACACTCAAACATGAATTAGCTGAATTGTTGTCGATCAGTCGCGAGACTATAAACAATTGCATCAAATTAAAATTTTGCGGCGTCATTTAAAACCAAAGTTAAGTGTGTCACGTGTGACTAGTAGGTTTTTGCCAACTTTTATGTGCAGGATGCACTGAAATATTGTATATTTTCTGTTTACATTATATGAAGTGTTGCGGGTAGTGTGTCTATCCCAGGATCGAGCCCGTTTGGTCTTAACCAAATACGAAGTCCTCCGCTGACGCCTAACCAACAATTTCCCCCGAGAAATCTAAACCCACCAGCACCTACGGATAATGAGTTGCCGAGTGAAGTTATCAGCACGCCAGACATCCAGAAATGGTTAGGATCTATAGATAGCATTCTGAACGAAGTGTGCACTATTGTCAGTGATGGAAAAATGAACTCTGAACAGAAACTCCGTGTTTCAACTCTTTGCCGAAAGGTCTCAAGTGGGACTTCTCAGATGGCTGTCCTTTACCAATCGCTGAAGCAGAAGATGATCTAGAGCCACACTACCGTCCAGCACCTACAACTTCAGCAGAACGTGGTGAACTCTCTGGAACAGTTCAAAGAGGTTTTTAAATCGAAGCTGAATCCCTCCTCTTCTTATGCCAGCATGGTTAAGAAAGGCTCCGACAACTTCGTCCGTCCTGCAAACCTAAGCTCAATCGCCATTTATCCGAGATATAAAACTAAAACGAGTGACGACACCAAGTCACTCGTTCAGAAGTTGATTTCACCCGAACAACTTAAGATCCAAGTCCGTGGCCTAAAGAAAGTGAAAAATGGGGGCGTACTGATTAGCATGGAAAGCAAAGGCGATATTGAATATAAACTAAAGAAATCGGAAAAAAATTGTTACCTCAGACCTAATTATAGAAGAACCGTGTAAACGACGCCCTAGAGTCGCAGTCATTGGTGTTCCCGTAACCCTTACTGAGAAGGAGGTATTTGACTGTATCTACGAACAAAATCTGTCAGACAAATTGCCCAATACAAGAACATCAAGTTGAGCCATAAATCAGGAAAGAAGGGCCTTCCTACCTGCAACTACATCGTCGAGCTGTCCGCCAGCATAAGAAAAGTGCTTATAAACCAAAGCCGAATTTTTATTAACTGGTCTTCATGCCCTGTGCGAGACTTTACCAGATCTAGTCACGAGGTGCTTCAATTGCCAGCAGTTTGGCCACGCAGCCAAGTTTTGCCGTGAAAGCAGTTCTACGTGCGGCCACTGTGGAGAAACTGGACACTCCTTGAAGGAATGCAGCAGCAAATCTTCTTCCCCTCAATGTGCGACTTGCAAGCGGTTCAAGAGGAAATGTGACCATCCAACCGGTGATTTAAGTTGTCCGGCACGTAAATATGCAGAGACCAACTACATGAACTCAATAGACTATGAGGGCACCTAAGAGCGCTACATAATATTATTTTTAACATGCTCAAGGTCACACGCGTTGAGCGTCTGCTGCTGACACCACATTGGCCTACTTACCGTAATAATTTAGTGTTTTCATTTTACAACTTTGACTGTAACAATTCTGCGTATGCAATTAATTTACATGTGTAATCAAAGTGCACTATTTGCAATATAGATAAGTAAGACATTATATAAATAATTATGACCTAGTAATTTAATTATATGTTTATAGTGTTTAAGTAAATTAGGATTATTTTTCAAAATTATTTATTCTTGCTACTATTTTAAGAATTTCTTAGGTTAAATATTGTTTAAATTCTGTTGTTTAAAGCATATTTTTAGAGCTCCTTACTGCCTGTGATACAGGATTACCTAATACAGGCATCTTCCATTATTGTACCTACATTAGTTATCTAAGATTAATACAATGTTTTTACCTTTTTATTATTTGAATAAAGATTATTATTAGCTACAAAAATGTTTGAATGAATATTTAATCCACTTTACCCCAAACTTTATCCTGGATAAAATTTTACCCTAAAATTACCCAGACCGAGTTTGCACCCTAAAAATTACCCTGCTGATTAAACTTTACCCTAAATCTAGGGTAAATTACCCTAAGTTGGCACCACTGATTAAATCATTATTAGTTGTTTCCACAGCAAACCAATAAATTGTTTGTTGTATTATCAGTATTAGTTTCCTCCACGGATTACTAACAGACAGCTTATTGTGTTATTATCATTAGTTGCTTCCACAGCATACCAACAGGATAGTTTATTGATGATTAAACGAACTTACCTGAAGTGAAGTTCGATCCCAATTACACGAAGGCTCTGTCCGAAGAGATCAAGTATACTATGTAGTAACGCGCGGGTACTGCTATCCAACCACTAAATTTGAAATCAACAAGATAAGCAAAAAAACATGAAACAACTTGTGGTGCCCTCTCGGTAAATCATTTATTTTAAAGTAAAGGGAACGGGATCCATGGTAATGACACTGACATACATAAAACGCATAAAGGGTCTCATGGATCTAGTGATCATGAGTTTACGGGACTGGGTGGGAGTTGATCTCTTCGGACAGAGTCTTCGTGTAATTGGGATCGAACTTCACTTCAGGTAAGTTCGTTTAGTCATCAATTACACGAAAGCCTTCAAATGCGTTGTATGTGAGTATGTAATGAAATATTATGGTAAGTATCTAGTTAGTATGACATAAAAAAAAGAACTTTACATTACCAATTTGTAAATTCTTAATCTATAAATTTAAAACAGATAAAGCGAAATCATTGGCATTGTCTGTTAACACTGGTCTTTGATAAAACCTGGCAAATACTGATGAAGACCCACTCCAGCCAGCAGTTTTTCTAATTAGGTCTATGGATACGCCTGATTTAAAAGCTGCTGAAGTAGACGCATGTCTGGTGGAGTGGGCCTTGAATTTACTTGTATCAACACCACTGTCACATAAAACACCCTTTATCCAGCGATTTAAAGTTTGCGAACATACAACCTTATAAGGGCGTTTAGATCTCATGAAAAGATTTTCTTCTCCAGCTCTAATTGACGCAGTTTTTAATAAATACGACCTGAGTGCGTTAGTTGGGCAAACTTCTGGTCGCTCAGTAAAAAATGGTAGATGTAAACAAGGCTGTGTTGAAACAATACGTGAAGTTTTGATCAAATCTGGAATCTTAATAGAGATATGGTTTGAATGCATACAAATATTTTTAATATTTATTTTCGAAATTGTTTGAACCCTGTGGGCCGTGACTAATGCGATTAGGGTTACGGTCTTTTTGGCAAGACAATCCAAGTCCAACTCATCGTTGGGATACAAATTAGATAAATAATTAAGCACAATAGAAGGATCCCAGGTTTCATTGTATTTAGGTAATGGTGGTCTTAGTTTATATAAACCTTTAAATAAACGACTAATTCTGTCATCAGATCCAATTTTGATCCAATTATTAGAGACAAAGCTGATCGATGACTGTTCAAAGTCCCATACTGGGCTCCGTCATTAAAAAGCATTGTAAGAAAGTACATAACATTGGGAACAGAAGCTTCATAAAAATCAACGGTATGAGTCTGACAAAAAATTAGCCACTTTTACTTTTAATCCCGTATCATACTGTTTTATAGTATTGTTGGAAAGTGAAGCATACATAATATCGATAGAAGAATCTCCTGACAATCTGCCTGCAGCCAGGGTAAGCCGAGGTGGTGGTGGTCTGTTGGAACAAGACAAAAGAGCTTGGTCACTTGGTTTGAACAGGATAATCTCAGATACTAACAAACTTTCGAACAACGGAAACCACGGTTGCGTGGGTCAGTATGGCACAACAACGATGCCCTCAGCCTCATCCTTAATTATTTTCCGGAAAATCTTTAATATATCAGAAAATGGTGGAAATGCATAATATTTTAGATTATTCCAATTCAACGCGCTTCATTCAAGCGTTTATTGCGTAGGCGTCAGGGTCTCTCTCTTTTAATTAGACTTTTTACAATATTTTTCAATCATCATTATAGCCCTTTGCTAAGAATAGTTACAGCACTGATTACAGTATTTGTGCCACATGTTAAATTTAGTGTTGTGTTTTTTTTTTACCTTTGTATAGATTCTTTTAGATAGATTCATTAGAGATAACAAAAAAGTTGCGCAAGAATTTGTTAATTTCTTTACCAACATCCCAATTAAAACTACTGAAACTTTAAATTCTTCGCCCTCGCTTGCTTTTGGATTATTAAACGCGAACGTTTCATCCTGCCCGATTGTATTTAATTTTTCACATATAAACCCCATGACAGTAATAAAAGCTTTTAAGCAAATCAAGATCAAACCGACTGAAGATCTGTGGGGAATGTCCATCAAAGCTTGTACCTCCATTATTCAGACTATAGCGCCGTACTTAGCGTTGATTTTAAATTTGTGTGTGGATCAAGGAGTTTTTCCGGATCTAATGAAATATAGTAAGGTTATACCACTTTTTAAATCCGGGGACAGTAAAGACACAAATAATTATAGACCAGTATCCGTGTTGCCGGTTTTCAGCAAGGTATTTGAGAGGATAATGCTAAATCAAATGCTCATTCATTTTAATACGAATAACATCTTGCATGATAGACAGTGTGGTTTCACCAGAGGACGTTGTACAACTGACGCTGGTGTCGCTCTATTAAAACACATCTTTGATGCGTGGGAAGATTCGCAGGATGCCATTGGTATCTTCTGCGACCTGTCGAAGGCGTTTGATTGCGTTAATCATGAAACATTACTTCTGAAACTTGAGCATTACGGGCTAGGTCAATCAGCGTTAAGTTTAGTTAAATCTTATTTGAATGATAGACAGCAATTAGTTCAAATAAACGGTGTGAATTCGTCCGGATTAAACGTTAAAATGGGGGTACCCCAGGGCTCAATTTTAGGTCCTTTCTTATTTTTAGTATACATAAACGATTTACCCCGTTTATTGGAAAACAGACTTAACATGGTGTTATTTGCTGATGACACATCTTTAATTTTTAAAATAAATAGACGTACTTGTCAGGTTGACGACGTAAATAACGCGCTACGGCAGGTTCAGGATTGGTTCACTGCCAATAATTTAGTTTTAAATGGTAAAAAAAACCAAGTGCGTAAAATTTTCCTTGCCGAATGTCAAAAGTACTGATTGTGACATTATATTAAACAAGGAGAAGCTAGAATTCGTCGATAAAACGGTTTTCCTGGGGATCACGCTGGACTCAAGGTTGCAATGGGGTCCTCATTTGGTATCCCTTGCGGGACGGCTGAGTTCGGCGGCTTATGCTGTTGGAAAGATTCGTCGGTTAACGGATGTGGATACCGCCAGACTAGTCTATTTTAGTTATTTTCATAGTATAATGTCTTACGGTATCTTACTATGGGGAAGGGCTGCAGACATTGATTCAATTTTTATTCTGCAAAAACGAGCCATCAGAGCGATATACAATCTTCGCCGGCGCGATTCTCTAAGGGAACTGTTTAAGGACATTAACATCATGACGGTTCCTTGTCAATATATTTATGAAAACATCATGTACGTAAGAAAGAATTTACATCTTTTTAGTAAAAACGGCGACAGACATAATTATGTTACTAGAAATAGGGAACAATTAGTTCAACCAGGTTTCAGACTGGCTAAAGTAGCCTCATCTTTCATGGGGTACTGTACAAAATGTTACAATAAAATTCCTCCCCACATTCTTGAACTGAATGAGACGAAATTTAAAACTTGTATAAAACGCACACTATGCAGGCTGGCATATTATAAGTTGGGGGATTACATCAATGATAAAAATGCTTGGCTAAATGCTAGTCCTGCTCCTCAGCCACTAGGGCGCAAAAACAAGTGATATGCAGAACATTATTGTTTTGAATTATTGTTGGACCTTCTGAAGACTGTATAAATATATTTGTATTATATAAACTCAATTTCATTCATCAAGGTATGTAATTATGTACCTAAATATTGTAAAAAGTTTTTTTTTTTAAATGAGTAAGTATGGAGTTTCTTGTGCATTCTTCTCCATTACAAGCTACTTTCCGAATGCATGGTAGAATCAACTATTATTATTTGTAAAATGTAACGTTCAAAAGTGCCGCTTGGTGGCCTACTTGAAATAAAATATCTTTGTCTTGTCTTTGTCTTGTCTTGTCTTTACCTATTGTGAATGTGTGAACATTGTAGGCTTTCTAGATTTCTAGATGATTGTTAACATTTGTTAACTTTTTATTTCGTGCATTATTTTTTTTGTTTGTTTTTTTGTTTCAATTTCGTACGACTTATTGTCGGGCCTACGTTGTCCCCCCATATCCAAGTACTAATGCTGTAACATGGAAATATTGTAAACAAAAAAATTTAAAAGAGTAACCATGGAGTTTCTTGCCGGTTCTTCTCCATAGGAAACGACTAACCCGAACCGTGCAACTTTTGTCGACGTTTTATAAGTGCCCATGTAGGCCTATGTAAAATAAAAATATTTGATTTTGATTTGATTTTGGTCTCTTTGCCATGACACGTATATGTTGCATTTCTTATTGATTCTTGATGCAAATAGATCAATAGTTGGTGTACTGAACGTGTGGATGATTTTGCTGAAGGCATTGTTACTTAGTTCCCATTATATGTCTGGATGTGTGGCCCTAGATTCAGCGTCTGCTATTACATTATTTTCCGAACTAATATAAGAGGCGAAAACGTGTATACTTCTTTTTTCGCACCACTGCCATAGTTCTTTGGTAATTTTGTTCAAATGCGGCAATCGAATGCCACCCTTTCGATTTATATAAGATATGGCTGTAGTATTATCGATGCGCAAAAGGATCTGGCAATTCTTAAGCTGTTTGGCAAATATCTTAAGGCCAAAAAAGGCTGCCATTAATTCTAATAAGTTAATATGCAGTTCCTTTTCTGCAGTATCTCATTGCCCATTTGCAGTATCTTCGCCACAAGCCGCCCCCCACCCTGTTGCTTGCATCAGAAAATATTTCAATAAAATATTTTTCATCACGAATAGGATTAACGTTATTTTTGACAGCGTTGAGCCACCAAAATAAATCTTTGTGAATATGTAAAGGTATATTCATGTAACATTCATAATTATTATCCGAATTTAATAACGCTAGGTATTTACACTCTCAAAATCTTTCGTGTATAGCCAGCCGTATTGAATGGCTGTGCAAGCAGATACAAGTAGGCCCACCAGGTGAGCAAGACATCTAATCTTGCAACGTTTAAGGGTCATAAAGTAATTAATTTCATTTGTAATATGTGTCTTTTTTGTATCTGTTAGTCTAATATGAAATAACTCAGTGTCTATAATAAAGCCTCGATATTTACAACTGGTTTTCGGGATCAATGAACTCTTTTCGTTATTAATAACAAAACCCAAAAATTTTAAAAGTAATTTGGTCTTTTGAACATTTTCTAGACATTCCTTGTATGTTTTTCCTATACAACATACATCATCTAAATAAATAGGTTATAGATAGCCTAAGCTTCTTAATAACGCCATCACAGGCTTAAGTAACTTAGTAAAAACGTATGGGGCTGTGCACAAGCCAAATGGAAGCACGTTAAATTCATAAAGATTGTTTTCTAAACCTTGGATGGACGGTATTTGGAAACACAAAAATTTTCGGAACTCCTTATCAATTGGAATAAAAAAAATATGCGTCCTTTAAATCGAGTTTAGCGAGGTAGTTATTCTTAGAAATTAATTTTACCGTAGTGCGAATATCTTCTAATTTGAAATGGTTTGTATTTATAAATCTATTTAAGGACTTAAGATTTAAGTTAAATCGTTGTCTTCCATCTGGTCTGGGTACAAGAAAATTACTCGATACGTATTGACCATAACATGATTGACAGGGTGATATTGCTCCCATGTTTAATAAATCATTAATGATCTCCTCATAGGCTATCAAATCATATCTATTTAGAATTGGTAGTGATGGCGTGTGATTTTGTAACACACATGCATTGAAAGGTAATTTATAACCTTTAACCCAAGATAAAAGTACTGCATCACTAGTGATAAGACGCCATCTATCGTAAAATTGCGACAAACGTCCTGCATGACTCACCGGTTCTATCGGCGGTGCGGTGCTTGGGTCTGTGAGCGCCTGTAGAATCCGCGCGGCTGCTGCTGCGGCGGCGGAGCGTGGCGCTGCTGGCGCTGGTACACGGGTCGAATGTTCGGAGCAGGCACTGCTGGACGACTCGCCACAGCTCCCGTCTGCTGCCTGCCGTGGAGCGGAAGTGGGCGCCTTGCGTTTAAATTTTGCGTTTGGTTTACAAATCGTCTTGAAGGGCCAGGTGCAGAGGCTCCGGTTTTCATTTCCGCGCCAGTTTTGTTTATTGCTTTGGCAGCTTTTAAAATATCCCCCAACTGGCTGCCAAAGAGGTGGCTATCTATTTGAGTTGTGTACAGGTGATCTTTTATCTCCTCTTTAATTGACGAACAAACAAAACTTCTGCGTATCATCGATTCCGTATGTTGTAAGTCACAGGCCAATTTTCCAGCGTAAGTTAACGACTTAACAAGTTTTATATTGGTATTATCGGTAGACAAGACATGTGAAAGAGCATCTCCTAAACAAGTAATTATCAAGGCAATTTGTTTCTGTTTATTTTCAATCGCCTTATCTTTTATATTAAGTACTTCTGATAACGCTGCTTTCTCTTCTTGATTCAGTATAGGAGCGTCAATGTTTTTACAGTTTTCTGGAATGTCATGTTTTGCAAAAAATTCCTTTTTGACATACTTAGAAAAGCCATTTGTCGCTGTATGCTCCCACCTGATAGCTAGACTTGAACTAAGGGCTGGGCCGAACCTTTTGTCTCTTACAGGGGCTTCACCTAGTATTTCCAAAATATCATCTGGAAGAATATCTTCAGCTTCGCTGTTTGCTATGATTTGTACGTCCTGATCCGTGACAGCAGGTTCGGTGGCAAAGGGTTCAGACGACACATTTAAGGAGGGGGCATCTAGGGGCTCCAACAATACGTTCCCAATGTCGTTGTGCGGGACCACTTCTAGGACCTCACTAGGAAGGTCTGTGTTCTGTGTGGTCTCAATGGACTGTCGGGGCAGCTCAGGGGACGATAAGCGTTCTTCAAAAATATTGATTCTAGGTGGTTCGTCTGTCCCCCCCGGTGGGTTCCCGCTTTGTCGAGGCGGGGGGGCTCAGTAACCGTGGCTTGGTCACCCACGGTGAAGCGAAGAGGAACCCGAGGAGGGGCCGCTCGTCAGGGCTTTTGCCGATTAAGCCGACGACGTAGCGGCCAACTAGTAGGTTGCGGTGCCGCTTGGTAACAGGCGACATCGCAACTGAGGCGGGCCGCGATGTCTTATGGAGATTTCCAGGTCCCATACGATATCGCGGCTGAGGGTTGGAGGCCGCGGCGGGAGAGGAGTGCCGGTATTGCGGTGCGCCGCTCTCCCTACCTTCCGTGGCCTAGACAGGGTCGCCACCGTCTGATGGCGGACGCGGTGGGGCCGCAGGGGAAGAGGAGTGTCGGTATAGCGTTAGCCGCTCTCCCTATCCCCTGCGGCCGCAAAATGGTAGGTGGCGGGGCCATTGACCTCGACCCGTCACAGTGGGACGAAGGGTGCCATACACGGGGTCGTCTGGCACCCATGTGCTAATTTGGTCCCTGGGGTGGTCACGGTGTGCAGTGTGTTCTTGTGCGCCGGTGATGGGGTGTACTCCCCCGAGGAGGGTCCGGTGACGGACAGCCGCGGCGGGTTCGCGGTGAGTGCTAACGCGTGCCCGTGTTCCCGCCATAAGCGGCACTGGAGGACACCGTGGAGTTTTAGTGGGTTAGAGTCCCACATAACTGCACTATCTCCCCGTGGTAGTGCAGTATGTATGAGCATTACTCCACGCAAAAAAAAAAAAGGTGGTTCGTCTCTAATGGACGTAAACGGACTACCTTATAGTTACGCTTGTATATCAATAAACCCAGTCCCCGACTTAACGCATATTTAATAATAATCGCATTTAATTTGCAGGTAATAACAATAGCGGCCAAAGGTGATCTTCCGTTCGCCGTATATAATCATGACGGAAGCATTCCTCTGTAATGCTCACAATCAGTTTACATAGCACTGGTATCAATCCCTATGAACTGTACACAGCCTTGTTGTTATAGCTTGGCGGACACATTCCATAAAAATGTTCACGACCAACGGGAACAAAGAACACATTTAAAAGGAATCATGACTGAGTCATTCCATTGTTATGCTTACAATTATTATGTAATAGCAATGGGATTACTTCCTGTAAAAACTGTAAACAGCTTTGTTGTTATCAATAGGGAACTATCCGCAAAGCTGCGCTCAGATGGCGCCACAGGTTTCTGCGTAAACAAACTAGAGAAGGGCGTTTTCGGTTTTTTGCGCAAATGGTTATTTATGTGTTTTCATATCGATTTCGAAAACGGTTTTCAGATATCGATATCAGTAGTACAGTTTGCAAAAGTTAAAATGTTATTTAGATGAGCAAACTAACAACGAACACGAAATAATACTTAGAAAGATAGGTAGCGCATATAGTTCCTAACATTTGTGAAGTTTGCGTTTTGTTCGTAGTTCGTACGTTTTCGCATTGTTACGGTTTTAAGTTTTGAATTATTCGTTCTCACACGCTAGTTAGGTTTTTATTAGATACAGCTTTTGTAATATCGGTTATTTTGATATCGATATCGATATGATATGATATCTAGCACATATCCGATATAAGTTACGTTTAGATATGGCGGACACATCCCTAAAAAAAAATCAAACTGTCAAAGTCCAGCGACAAAATTTCGCAGTTTATGTATATGTCGGGTTTAGTCAATAGTACGGACGTCAAAACAAATCACAAGCACGCCCCTAGCGGCAATAAAGAGCAAATACGCTTTGGCGCGCTTTTATAAGCACTTGCGTGGAGGAAATAGGGCAGTTGAGTACTGACAGCCGTAGAGCTAAGACGTCGTAGAATCAGTGTCGATCCGTAATATTAGTAAGCAGGAATGTAACTTGTCTATTTGAATAAACCCAGTGTATCGAATAACTTATGTGATTTCATTTGCACGATTGTACCCACCGACCTGCCCACACACGATGTCTTAACCTAAGGGAATACATCCTGACTTCCCGATGGTTTGCATCTATCGGCCAGCCTTGATGCGACATCAGAATTGGGATTCGATCGTGCTAATGAGATCACACGTAAAAACAATGCTAGTGATAACGGTTACATTCTTGCAAAAAAAAATATCGCGCTGTCAGTTGCGACTACCCTCGAAAACAAAATAATGAAAAAACCAGTCCGTAAGGGAGCAGCAAGGAGGCTAGCAACAACCAAGGAGCTAGACAGGTCAAGGAGGAGCGTGTGGATGAGTGGAAAGATCCATACACACGGATCTTTATGCCAATCTGGTGAGTCGTTTTCATTTTGTTATGACTATGGAAAAGTGTGTTCATTATTCAAAATTCTGATTTTGTGTACGGTATGGCGGTCAGTATATCGTCGGGGCGGCCCATGACGGGTCGTAATTTCATGTTAGTTATCACTGATCAAGTTTTAGAGTTGCTGAAGAGTTATTATTCTACTACCACAGGTAGCTGGCTATTATTGTTCGGACTTTAGAGCGATGTAGTAGCATTGCCGTACCAAATACATCATTTTGGAAATTATGATAATTCCTAATGAAATTATTAGTTTTGAGTTAATGGCGTGTGATTGTGAGGTTTCCATGCTTTTTATTATCAAGTTGAGGTTAAAGTCTTTAGATAGTTTGGGCCTAATATGTGGCATCGTTAATTGCGACTTAAAATTCCACTGACGCTATGGCATTCATTGGATTCTCTAAAGCCCATATACCTACCAGGACACTTAGGACCCTGTAATGTGTGGTTCATGTCCACAATAACCCATTTAGCTGTGCCGGTTTAGTTTACTACACCGCTGCACTGGTTAATTTCCATCAAAGCTGTGCATAGTTAAGATAACTGTGAACATATACTCTCGTAGTGTTTTTTATGTTTCAGATACCATATTGCGTCGCAGTGGAGCCTCTGCTGCAGGCTAGCGGTTCCAATGCTGAATGCGAAGGTTGACGTGTCAACATCTGAGAGGTTGAGACCGACGGCAGGCTAGCAGTTCGCAGGTGGTAGCCGAACTTTACGAGCGCGCGCAAGTTTGGAATTGAATACTCGGTGAGTCGCTTCTATTTTATTTCGATAGTGAGGTCGAATGTTCTCTAGTGAAGAGATGCTATTTCAAAATTTAAAGAGTGTTCATGTTTGACCACAGAGTTGGTCGTGGTTATATCTGGCTCTATCACTAGGTAATTAAGACACACTTGTAAGCAAGTAGTTAATGAGTTTCCTATTGGCGGTAGTTTCAACATTTGGTTCAGTACGAACTTTGGGATTTAATATGCCATAAGAAGATGAGCTCGTGGCTAAATAATAACAGCCGCACGGGTCGATCATCAAGGTTAAGCAACGCTTGACGAGGTCGGTCCGTGGATGGGTGACCATTTCAACATACCGAGTTTCCTCCGTGCCTCGGAAAGCACGTTAAGCCGTTGGTCCCGGCTGTCATTTGAAGATCTTTGACGGTCGTTACGGGTGGTCAGAAGCTTGAGATCTGACAGCAGTCTTGCCAAGGGGTACCGTGTTACCCAGTTACTGGGTTGTGGAGGTCAGATAGGCAGTCGCTCCATGTAAAACACTGGCACTTAGCTGAATCCGGTAAGACTGGAAGCCGACCCCAATATAGTTGGGAAAAGGCTAGGCAGATGATGAAGAAGATGATCTATCCAAAGTGACTTAACAACTAGTCATTTTCAGTGGCAAAGCGAGTTAGTAAAGTCGTTGGGCGAAGGCAATTGTATCAAGTTAGTAACGGTACTAGTCATTTGCGTGTATTCGGAACAGATCTTATGTTGCGTAACGATTTACAACCACCGTCTTCAGATCTGAATTCACTTGCTTACTTTCAAAGTAATATTATGATACCAGAGTAGATCTCGCGATCGGTTTCCGTACATGAAAACTGAGTTAGTAAGCGATAGAATGTTTACTGTTGATATTTGATTTTAAGAATATTGATCCGAATTAATTCGTAAAGCTCCTTCACACGAGCTATTAAGACGCAAATAATATCGGGCTTAATTGTTCCCCTGATATGAACGGTCGGTATATTCCAAGATCTTTAAGTAGAAAGCGTGAATCTTGTGAGAAGGATCCCGGATCACCAAGTTCCTCGGGAATTGAATGTCATAGTTGATGACATTGGTAGTGAGACCAAATATGATTGACATGTCTACTCGTGCTCGGAGCTCCGGACCGCACCTCATGAGTAACATGTGGCGATGGGTTTACGAAGAGGTTTGAGTTGAGTATGCATTGCAAGAATTATGGTAAAGAGTAACAGCATTGTTACAATTACTGTGTTTAGTTGTTGAACTTGTTGATCGTCGGACCTTTTTCTAATGAATAGTGTTTTGTGGGAGGCTCTAGTTCTAAAACTAAATAGGCCCTGTATTAAGTCCGTGATAGGTGATTACGACAGGATGGTGATCGTTATACACCGAAAGCTTTTAATAGGTACGCTTAGAATCTACAAGTATGCACACTGTAGGTTAGGGCAGATGCCAGCGGGTTATGTACCAGTCGATGTTGATGTCAAAAGGGTTTTGATGATGATGAGCAAGCTTAAGGTGTCGAGTAATTCAGTCTATCGAACGTACTATGTTTGACCGTACCAGTGGATTCTGGTGGAGGTCGGGGTCTAGAGAGAGACCGAGAGACCATTGTGAGAGCAATATAATTGCTGGTCGGCTAGGGAGCCGTGGCGTTGGAGGTTTTACTCGAGGGTTTCTGTAAGCTTGGCAGTTTTTGCTGCAGGATAAGTTGTAAACTTTGTTTGGAGCGACTAGTGGTACATGGCCCAGGGTAATGATTCAGTTAAAGAGTAGGGTTCTCAAATTTCCCTATTTTCACGGACCCAATGATCTAGTTTGGTCAGGAGTAGCCGAGCGTTGTGGCAACTTTGTGCCTGTGTGGCAAGTGTGTGCCTGTGTAGCAACTGTTGGCCTTTATGGCAACGGTAGGCCTATATGGCAGCTGTCAAGTCTGTGTGACACTGCCTGGTGTGAAAAGTCATGTTTGTGTTAGGAACAGAAACTTCCTATTCAGTCATGATGTTAAAAGAAGGTTAACTCGCAGTCACGCGTGTGGTGAGGTCACCATGTTAATGTTGATGACGTTCGATTCGTCAAGCCCACATTACGTAAATTGAAATAATTTTGGTTTTCTAATTTTGATTACTATGCGTAGATCGTGTTGGTAAGACACACAGAGCTCAAGTACCAATTGAGATAGTAGGTGAAGTAGATAATAATTTGACTTAAGACTAAATGTCTGTGTGAACAGATTCTGAGTTCAGAAAGTTGAGTTAACTCGACATCGTGGAGATGTGCGAGTAGAGCAATTGTGATTGCTAAGAGAGCTATGACATAGCTAGTGGAGCTATGACATGGCTAGGAGAGTTATGAGATGTGTAGTAGAGCTATGTGATGGCTAAAGATCGTGAATAAGAAACCTGGTGTATTGTTTCTTTAGTTTCAATTAATGTGACATTAATGACTATCAGTGGTACTTGAACTTTGTAATCACGAAGATTGGGTGCTTTTAGGTACCAAATCGATGTGTATTTTATACTTCACTAAGAAGGGTCCAATTACGGTGAGGAATAAATAATATAGCACTATATCGGTATAATAGCGTATATTATATCCCAAGAACACAATAGCTCCACAATAGGTTCACACAAAAACAAAATAAAATTCTGATCTCTTACACTTTTCGCGGTAACGAAACCATAGCGCGATCTAATTCGCCGCCAACGCCATCTATCGAGCGCGGTAACAACTCTTGACAAAAATTAATATTAGATCACGCTATGATTTCGTTCCAAACCCCAACATACCGCCCACCAAGGACATATTGACAACATGTCCTTAATTACCGCCCACCGTGACAAACGTCCGGCTTATATCAAGCCTGACCATGACCGGAAACCTTCAAATAAAGTTTGCATCCTTGGTAGTAGGTTTTAACACAATATAGGGTTTATCAGAACAAATATCATACCCTTGGTTTTACATTATAATAAACAAAGAAAAATAATAAATAAAACAAATCTTAAGTACAACAAAATTTAAACTTGACCTTAACTTAACTGATTACTGGCAAATAGGTAACACACACAATTTAGAGGTAGGTCTCTTAAAGACTGAAGCCTGTGTGCGTATGGTTACGACCCGAGTAATTCCGTCAGGACCCGGATGCGTCTGTTCAACCTTACCCAATAACCACTTGCCTGGAGGCAAACCGTCTTCCTTTACTAACACGACCTCCCCAACTGATGGTTCTGGATTTTTATTGGCCCATTTATGGCGTTGCAGGAATTGGTTTAAATAATCCTGCGACCAACGACGCCAAAAATCCTGCATCATCCTCTGATGAAGCTGCCAGCGTTTTAAGGTACTCACATTGGACCTTTCGTAATTCGAATCGGGTGCTAAAACGGGTGGTTCTCCGATCAAAAAATGCCCTGGCGTTAAAATGACACACTTATCTTGATCCTCGACATACGATAAAGGCCTGGAGTTGAGGCAAGCCTCAATTTGAGCCAGCACTGTTGCCATCTCTTCGTACGTCAGTGTAGAATTCCCAATAACCCTTTTAAGGTGGTACTTGGTCGATTTTATTCCTGCCTCCCATAGGCCACCAAAATTAGGTGCGTGGGGCGGGATAAAGTGCCAATCTGTGCCATTATTAGCGAGGTACTCTGCTAGTTCCGGATTGAGGTTGGACTTCTCATCGTTAAATAAGTAGAGTAACTCGCGTGACGCTCCCACAAAGTTTGTCCCATTGTCGCTATGTAAGTCACTGCATCGACCACGTCTTGCCACGAATCTTTTGAAAGCTGTCAGGAAACCTCTAGTACTTAATTCACTGACCGCCTCTAAGTGTACTGCTCTAGTGACCATGCATATAAACAATGCTATATAGCCTTTATAGGACCTATTACCTCGACCTTTCGATACCCGAATGTTAATAGGGCCAGCGTAATCTACTCCACTATATAGAAATGGTTTACTAGGTGTAACACGTGCCGAAGGCAGTTGTCCCATTAACTGCGTTCTAACTTTAGACGAATATCGAATGCATTTAATACATCCTTTAACATGTTTTTTAACCAATTGCTTGACACCAATAATCCAATATTTGGAACGCAAGTATGTCACCATAAGTTGCGGACCACCATGCATCGTCTTTTCGTGAGCATCTGCCACTAATAGAACTGTCAGAAAAGACTGCTTTGGTAACAATATAGGATGAACTCTATTATAACTTAATTGAGACATCTCAAGTCGCCCTCCAACTCTTATGATTCCTTTTGAATCCACGAAAGCATTTAAAGACCTTAAATTACCGGACTTTTTTCCTACTTTACCACTCTTTAAATCCTCCATTTCCTCGGTAAATTCTTGTTGACATTTTTTGATACATGTTTCTAGAGCAACTTCAAGTTCTAATTTGGATAAATGTCGTGTATTATGTCTGATTGTTACTGATCTCCTTAGATTTAAAAATCGCCGACAATAAGCAACAACTCGGACTAATCGGGATAATGACGAAAACTCAAACAAACCTTCACGTTCCAAAGAAGTCGTGTGAACTTTCACTTCTTCTAAGTGTGTGATAAGGTGTTTGGGTCTTTTATACTCCACCACCAGCTGTCTTAGATAATCCGGCCCATTCCACCATAAAGCCGTAGATTCAAGATCAGCTGGGGAAACTCCGCGAGATGCACAATCTGCGGGGTTATGTTTCGTTGATACGTGAGACCAATATTTCGTATCTAACAGACTTAAAATCTCAGAAACTCGATTTGCGACGAACGTTTTCCAGCGACTTGGGTGTCCGTTGAGCCAAGCTAGCACCACCTCACTATCGGTCCATGCATGCCAATGGTCACGTGGTATGTTCAATACTTCTCCTACTTCCACCATTAATTTAGCAAGGAGAGTAGCACCACAAAGTTCTAATCGTGGAATAGACACTTGTCTAACGGGCGCTACTTTCGTTTTCGACGTGACTAATGAAATGTGAATATCCCCTTTGTGATCCACTACTCTCAGGTATATGACTGCCGAATACGCTAATTTCGAAGCGTCGGAAAACCCGTGCAATTCAGCCTTCAAATTGGTACTTTCCTGTTGCAACCATCGTGGGATTTTAATATTCACCAAATTGGCCAAACTATGATGGTAAGTAATCCATTCTTGTACTAAGTTTTTTGGAATTTCTTGGTCCCACTCTAATCCCGCTAACCATAATTTCTGGATAAATATTTTGGCTAAAACAATGCTTGGTGCCAACCAACCCAAAGGGTCAAATAGACGTGATATCTCGGAGATAATTTTTCTTTTCGTTACAGGTGCAGTCAACGGTTGGAGTTCTACAGAATACTGAAAGAAGTCTTTGTTCGAGTTCCAGGTAAGTCCTAAAATCTTCGTTACATCATCTATTTTTATCCTTAATTCTTCCTCTGTAGTTTCTTTCCCATCCCTTATTTTATTCAGTAATTGCTGACTATTACTCCTCCATTTTTGTAATGGAAAACCTCTCTTGTCTAACACTTTGCTTAATTCCGTGTAAATATTAAAGCAGCTTTTTATATTTTCAGATCCTGTCATCACGTCGTCCATGTAGAAATCGTTTAGAATAATCTTGGCTATTTCGGGCTGATCTGAGCACTCATCGTACGCCACCTGTTGAAGTGACCGTACTGCCAGATATGGTGCCGACGCCGTGCCGAATGTTACCGTTTCTAATTGATACACTTCTGTTTCCTTTTCAGGACTTTCTCTCCAGAGGATCCTTTGTAGTACTGAGTCTTCTTTGTGAACTAACACCTGCCGATACATTTTTATTATGTCAGCTACAAGACATATTCGGTGCGTTCTCCATCGCATAATCGTATGCCGAAGTTCCGCCTGCAATGTAGGACCAACTAACATACAGTCATTAAGTGAAGCTCCCTTTGATCCCTTACAGGAGGCATCAAATACGACGCGAACCTTAGACGTTACTTTATCCTCCCGGACAACAGCATGGTGTGGTAAATAAATAGCTTTCGGATTATTCTTGTCATTTTCTAAAACCTTTTTCATGTGATTTAGCTGTAAGTATTCCTGGATAACCTTCGAATAATCTTCCTTGAATTTACTGTTTTTCTTGAATTTACTTTCTAACGACTTTAATCTTTTTTCAGCAATAACTTTCGATTCACCAACCTTGTCGACCGGGTCCCCGTCGCGCAATGGTAGCCTTACTATATACCGGCCACCTTTGTCGCGTTCTGTTGTATCTGCGTATAATTTTTCGCAGTTATTTTCATCCTCCGTTAGCGTTTTCTTTCTCGATGGTTCTGCCTCTAACTCCCAAAATTTTCGAAGCAACTCATCGGGATCAAGACTTAAATGCATGACGGTAATATGTGCTGGATAATTTGAGTGATCCAACTCAAAGGTACCCGACAATATCCACCCTAACGTGGTATTTTGTGCCAAGTAAGTTCCGCTTACGTTTCGTTTGATTCCTTCTTGGATGACTTGGCTGTAAATTTCAGCACCTAACAAAACATCAATTTTATTAGGCCTATCGTATTTTGGATCAGCCAAATCATCCTCGGCCAAGTCAACCCATTCTACCCTAGTTACTTTCGTAGCTGGGAGAAGGGCAGTGACCGACTTCAAGACGAAAGCATCGACTGTTATCTTGACCGTGGGATCTATTCTAGATCTCATTTTAAGGGTTACAGTGGACTTGACAGTCGCACTTTTCTCCCCACCTACCCCAATCACTGTTTGTCGCGATGGAGTTTTATTTAAACCCAAATATTGTACCACGGATTCTGTAACGAAAGAACCCTGTGATCCTTGGTCCAGCAAAGCCCTAACTATTCGATACGAGCCGTTTTTAGATTTCGCCTCGATCAAAGCAGTAGTTAATAAGACGGTTTTCCGACCGCCTCCTGTGGATAAACAGGAAACCAGTGGCTTGCTCGACCCCTCCGCTTGCGCGGCCCTTTCCACGTTACTAGTTTTATTATCCTCCTTCATCAACGATGAGGTTTCCTCGTGAGCCCTATTACTACCTTCGCCCATATCAGACCCAGAAACACCTGTTGGGTGTAACAAAGAATGGTGGCGGCGTTTACACACCTGGCACTTGAGAGTGTTTTTACAATGTTTAGCAGAGTGATTATTGTATAAGCAAACAAAGCACAAATTATGTTCCTGAGCAAAACTACGCCGAGCGTCATTAGACTCCTTTCCAAACTTAGAACAGGACGTAATTTTATGATCGGCTGACGAGCAAAACGCACATGCAACCGACTTTTTTACTACATGAAACGACTGAGTCCCTTTTTGGTTTGAATGTCTGTCTTTGTTGTCGACCTTATCTAAATTTTCTAGACCTCTAAACCGATTATTTAAATATTCCGAAAACTGTTTAAAGGTAGGTAATTCATCGCTTGCGTCTGAAGCCGCATTAAGTTCCCACGCTTTCCTGGTCTCTTTATCTAATTTTCCACTAATTATGTGTATCACAATCAGATCCCAGGAAGACACATCTACCCCTAAATTACTAATTGACTCTAAGCATTCAACAGTAGTCGTAATAAGTCGCTTTATTTCCAATGCCGATTCAAACGATAATGTCTTTTGACTTAACAATCTTTTCATTATACTATTTGCCAGAAACCTTTTATTGTTGTACATTTTTTCTAACTTAGACCAAGCAATTTTATAGTTATCTGATGTAACATTGATATTTCGTAACAACTGTTCAGCTTCCCCTGTTAAATGACCCTTTAAATAAAATAAGCGTTGTGCATCATCCAAAGATTTGTTTTCATGCACCAAACCCACAAATAAATCTTTGAATGTTTGCCACTCCGAATACTTTCCCGAAAAAGAGGGAATTTTTATTTCAGGCAACCTTACTCTACTGAGGTTCCCTTCTGTTTTAGAACAAATATTAGAATCTGTACGCGAATCAGTAAACTTTCTTTCGGATAACATTTCTTTTAAATCACTTTTAAAATCCACATAAAATTCTTCAACTTCATCATAAAGATTATTTTTAACATAGCTCGAATTAGCCAATTCAGGCTTTTTTATCGTGCTTAATATTTCCTTATGATTAGAAGTAAATGCGTTCCATAATTGTTCCAAATTTTCAAGTCGTGTCTCTAAATATGAAGTAGTTAAACGGTCTTTAGGAGCTTTCTTAAAATTTGATCTAGCCTTAATCATTTTAGAACTAACATCTTCCTGTATACTACAGAACGACTCCATTTTGCAACAATTATGGCACAACTTTTATCAACACAATCAAAACACAAGTCACAAAAATAGATTTGTTTTATGTTTAAAGTTATCCAACAAATCCCAAAATTTTACAAGTGTTTGGAACAACCTTTATTTGGTTCTAAAATCGGGCATGGATTCCCCGTCAGAACCGCTTTTCACATAAAACAATTACAAGTCCTAAGCTAATAAAACCATTAAAGTTAATGTTAAATTTAAAGTCCAAATTACGCGCACCTTTTGAGATTCTTGATTGATGTAAACACTAAACTTCCTGATCTAAGTTATAATTCAAATGTACTCACGATTTTTTATTTTCACTCACTGACACTTTATTGTTGTACTGCACCCGAGCCACAGCCGGCACGCGTGCTGTACTGCACCACGAGCCGCAAGCGCCTTCTTCGCAGCGCGCAGCACTGCACCATACAAGTGGCGCCCTCTATTCGACGAAATCCTCCCTCGCGACGATCCTCCGACTGCTGGGTACCAGGTTGGCTGCGTCCACGCTCCACCTGGCTGCTCCCGGGCTCCAATCGGTTCCTCCTCCAACTCCTGGACACCTCACCTGGTGCCCGTTGAAGGGGCTGATCTGGACAGCGATCCACTGCCCAGTAACGACGCGAAGGGTGGTGATACACTACCACCTCTGGAAACCACCACACACACTCCCGACCAATCCGGCACGAAGGACCAATGTATTTTATACTTCACTAAGAAGGGTCCAATTACGGTGAGGAATAAATAATATAGCACTATATCGGTATAATAGCGTATATTATATCCCAAGAACACAATAGCTCCACAATAGGTTCACACAAAAACAAAATAAAATTCTGATCTCTTACACTTTTCGCGGTAACGAAACCATAGCGCGATCTAATTCGCCGCCAACGCCATCTATCGAGCGCGGTAACAACTCTTGACAAAAATTAATATTAGATCACGCTATGATTTCGTTCCAAACCCCAACACGATGATTAAATTGCAATTTTCTTTAAATTGGCAATAGAGAGATTTAAATGATCATGTTTGATTGTTTAAAAATGTTTCCTCACTCTAGAGTATGAGTCAGGATTGGACGAGCGAATACTGTTTGGAAATTTTGTATGTTTCAGAAAAACATCCCTTGTATGATGGGAGATTGCCAGGATGGAGTGAAACTAAGACGACGTGTGGTGCAACACGAGGTGACCATGAGATGGTATGGAGCAAGGACAAGAAGATGATGCCTGCGGGTGATAGATTTGGGGATCTGTCACCTGAGAGAGGCCCGAGAAGGCGACGTGTGTGTTCCACGTTCGCCTCTCAAGAAGAATTACGGCCTAGAGAACACCATGTGGTTTTAGTCAGTAGGAGTCTGACAGACCCCTCAGCTTTCCCCAAGGGCTGAGGACATCCATTGAGGATTTCCACATGATTCGATACACTGTTAGAAACCTGACAATTAGGAACAGACGAGGACGCCTGTCTCGCAGGATGGCCGTGTCGGGTTTAGTCAATAGTACGGACGTCAAAACAAATCACAAGCACGCCCCTAGCGGCAATAAAGAGCAAATACGCTTTGGCGCGCTTTTATAAGCACTTGCGTGCGTGGAGGAAATAGGGCAGTTGAGTACTGACAGCCGTAGAGCTAAGACGTCGTAGAATCAGTGTCGATCCGTAATATTAGTAAGCAGGAATGTAACTTGTCTATTTGAATAAACCCAGTGTATCGAATAACTTATGTGATTTCATTTGCACGATTGTACCCACCGACCTGCCCACACACGATGTCTTAACCTAAGGGAATACATCCTGACTTCCCGATGGTTTGCATCTATCGGCCAGCCTTGATGCGACATATACAAAATATAAAACAAATAGTGAAAGAAAAATGAAGCTTACTAACTTCCCCAATATTATTATTTGGTTTTTGTTTACTCAGAGCCGTCAAGCGCCATCTGGCGGGAGCAATTGGCAGTAATGTTCCCTATTGGGGGACACATTCCATATTTAAAATGTTCACGACCAACATAGATTTATTTTATATAATTTTCAATGTGGGTAGTTTACCTCACAAAAATATAAAATATTTTTCGCCCTGTATGCAGAATAGTTGGCATAATTTCACTGTAATTTGTTATTTAATTTGTACTCACCTGACGTTTTTAACGAATCTTGCGAAGATGAGCTTTGTCGACATCTTTTCTTCAATTTTTTTTTGATCTTCCTCATTTTTCGATTTACGTAGGCCTCAATATCTTCATCACTGTACCGTTTTCTCGGCATAATGATTATAATTACACACCTTACACACCGTGGTGTATACACACCTTATCCAAAAAAAAAAACAAATACTTGAAACTAGTTATATTTTTAATTTAGAACGAAAGGAACGAAAGAACGTGGTGGACAGCACAAGCACTAAAACGCGAATGATTTACCGAGAGGGCACCACTAGTTGTTCCATGCTTTTTGCTTATCTTGTTGATTTCAAATTTAGTGGTTGGATAGCAGTACCTGCGCGTTACTACATAGTATACTTGATCTCGAGGACAGAGCAGAGTGTAATTGTGTTATCAATCTTAGTTGCTTCCACAGCATAATAAGATAGTTTATTGTGTTCTTACTATAAGTTGCTCTGCAGCTTACTAATAGATAGATTATTGTGTTCTCATTATTACCTCAAATCCGCCTCCATGGATGCTGATAGACTGGTGTTGATATAACTTATTGTGTTATTAACTGCCTCCAGAGCTCTAAGTTACTTAGTTTTTTTTAAACGTTAGTTTTATTATTCATTTTTATAATTGCCTGAATTTGACAATAGAATAGCATAAACTGTTATGAGTTACAAAAATATAATAATAACAGTAATCCTCCTGATTGAATTCGGTCATGACAACCAATCTGAAAGAGGACGAGCCATCTGCATAGGGAGATACTATAGTGCACAAGGCCAATGGCTTAACAAGCTTTCCGAAGCACGGGGGTTCACCAATTTCAAATCTCTAGGCTATCACAGAGGAATCCCTGATGGAAAAATCCCATAAATACATTTTGCCCGACCTAGGAATTGAACCCAGGTATAATAATTTAAAAGTACTACTTTGTTGCATGGTAATTCAATTCAAATTCAAAAGTCATTTATTCAAATTAGGCTGAGAATCAGCACTTTCCGAACGTCAAAATTACATAAGAGAGTCCCCCAAAAACGCCCGCCCTTCACCACTTCCTAGTGCTTTTGCTGGGAAGAAGAAGTGGCGCAACAAACTCCACAGCAGCTAGGTAGTACCATGCACAAGCATCATGTAGAGTTATTTGACATGGCTATTGTGTTGAGCCTTCCGATACAACAACATTGTATTAGTTAGCGAGGTGAGTAGAAGATAGTTTGAAAACGTCTCACATTTTACTTTAGTTATGTTGTGCTGAAAGTCTTTATTTACTAGCTGACCTCTATTTTGTGGCATGTATGTAGGTAGCTTCTAAGGTCCTGACCCGGCGACACGGTCACTTGCACCATAAGGTATTTTAGTTTTGTTTCCACATCCTTGTTAATATAAACATTTTGATTTTTGATATGACAATTACCAGGAACCTGGAATGTGAGAAGGTATGCAGCTAAATAAGAGATGAGATAACCCACCACCGAGATGTTGTTGGTGGTGAGTTTCGGGCACTGCTTGACTACAAGGTCGCTGTTAAAGACAGCTATTGCTGCCTTCACAGTCCCGTCTCCTATGCCAGCGTTTTGGAAGATTCTAACGCCCCTGTGACTCTTCATAACTCCAGCCCCGGCCACGTACGGTTCCTGCAGAAGCGCCACCGCTACTCCACGCTTTGTAGCCTCAATAAACAGCTCATTGGTGGCAAGCTTTTTTCGTTGGAGGTTGGTCTGCAGTACTCCATAGGGTGTTTATTCCTGAGGTGCCCTTAGCAATATGCCACCGTTGATCTGGCTATTTTATCCCACTTAAGGCGTACCGGGCAATCGGGATAAAAGGCGCTGTGGTCGGCATTGTCGAGCTTGGCTCTTGTGCAGTTCTGGCATTTGGGCGGTAAATCCGCGTGCCAGCCATCACATTCCGACTTCAGATGCGGACCACCACAGTGGCTGCACAGGTCGGCTGGCTCTTTGCAGAAGCGCTTGCAATGCCCACAGCCAAGGCAGCGTGTACACTGAACCAGCGGGGTTTGGTCTTCAACCCTGATGCGCTATGATATGCAATAGGGGCTGGGCTGTATTAACAAACTTACGCTTTGAGCCCGTCAGCGACGAGCCCTGTAGGGCTTGGCTTTGTTGATGCAATCCTACCTTGCCTGGCTCCTTCAGAGACGGCAAGGTGGCGTGGTCTTGAGGGAGAGCGCACGGTCGTGTAGATCCTCAAGGCAAGTGTGGTGATTTTCTTCTCGTGGTTGCCGCCCTGTTTTTGGTCTAATTCCCTCTGAAATAGACGTAACTGAAATCACTGTGCGACGTATCACAGGGGTGGCGAGGTCATGCCCCTGGGTGTCCACCATTGAACAAGAACAATGATGGATAGCAATGACCTCCCGCGTGTTTGTGCCGTGCGCGGGGACCCGTACGGAAGGATGAGGGGATCCTGGTGGCTGAGCCGATGAGCGTAGGCGGTTTAACGTCTCTGAGGCAACACTCCACTTTGGCCCGGATTTCTTCTCACATGGGAGGCCGTAGCCTAGCCAGCTACGGTCAATCGGCTGCGGAGTCCGGTCAGACGGCCCCCAGGCGAGTTCACTCCCATTAGGGGCTTGCAGACGGCGGCGCTCGCTCGCAATTGCTAGTGGTAGCGGTGCGAGTTAGTGTCGTGCAGTCTCGTGGGCAACTAATGGGGGGGGGGGGGGGGGGGCTATATCCCTCGACTAATCCCTGGTGCTACCATAGCATCGCCACTTGAGCACTCCATGGCGGGTGGGGATAGTCGAGGGATGAAAATTGTTTTATCGGATTTTTTTTAATAAAAACCACAAGGCGAAAGGACCAGCGAAAGCTGGGACTGCGCTCCAAAAGGCGGGACCAGCGAAAGCTGGGACTGCACACTAGACGGCGGGACCGGCGCAAGCCGGGACTGCATCACCTCTAGCAGGGCCGCCCAGAGGCGTGACTGCGGCGGGGTTGTCTCGAGGTGGGGCTGCGGCGGGACTGTCAAAAGACTGGACTGTCGCGGCACTGTCGAGGGCCGGCTCTGCTGCGGGACCACCGCTGGGCGGTACTGTAACCAAGCCCACTGGGCATAAGGGAGCTTCCAAAGCTGGCGCGATACGGGAGCCTTGTGTTAGAGGTCGAACGACCTCGGACCTTACGGCCCCGGACGCTACCGGCAAGGTCAGCACTTCTTCGTCACCCGGCGGCCGGCAGGAATCAGGCTGGCGCCGAACTGGACGATCTGGGGCGCAAAGGAAAAAGCGCCAAAAGTTGAGACAGCAGGCGGCTCTAGAAGGGACTCCTACGGGAAGACCATCAAAGAGGCCGCGTGCTGTTCTCAGCAGCGACAGCGGGGACATGGCTGCCAAGAGGATGAAGACCTTAGGTCATCCGTCCTCGACCGGATCCTTTAGGGATGCAGTGGCGGCTGTGAAACTCGCCATCGTCTCAGGCAAGTATCCTGAGGAGTACTTGAGGGCGGAGAATCTGGTGCCAATCCAGGAACTCATACTTGAGAAACTGGAGGAAGCATTGGATCCCCTACCTGTCTTTACTGTTGCGCCTGGAGTTGTCGCAGGTGAAGTGCATGTATCCTGCGACGACTCTGACGCAGCTTGCTGGCTTCGGGGTGCCATCCACAACGTGGAACTTGGCTCCCTGAAGCTCAAGGTCGTCTACGCCAGGGACCTTCCAAAGCCATGCTCCAGTGGCTTAACCCTGCCTTGAGGACGGACGACTGGAAGGTCGTGAATGCTCTTACGGAGCAGACCGGCATCCGTCGTATCGTTCTCATGGACGGGGTGTCCGCTGGGGTCATCAAGGCCGCGGGCTACTCTCTTCCAGGAGGAATTGAACGATACTCGTTTAAGATCCTGGAAGAGGACAAGGGAGAGGCACCCACTGCGGAAGCAGGAGTGGAGCCCTCCGAAGATGGTCCACCGCAGTGTGAGGAGGCCATCGACAAGGTCGCTGCTCACGACTTAGCGCGAGAGTCAGCGATCCAGACCGGGGCACCAGAGGCGGACCTCGAGGATGACATCCTTGAGGGCATCGACACCCTGGGGATTGAGTCGCCAGCTGCTCTCGAGGAGGAAGAGTTGGAGGGGGAGCCTCAAAACTGAGGCACTCCATCAACGGCGCAAACCCATCAAAACATCCAAGATGGAGGGACTAAGGTGTGTACAAATCAATTTGCATCATTGCAGAGCCGCCCTTCTGGCTCGGCAACTGAAGCTCAATACATACGACGTGGCCTTGATACAGGAACCTTATTTGTATAAAGGGACTATAAAAGGCTTAGGTGGAACAGGGGGCATGGTGCTCTATGACTGTCCAACTAATGACGCGAGGACTTGCATCTATATCAGGGGCGGTATAGAGGCAATGCCCTTACGTACTTTCTGTTACAGGGATCTCACAACAACTTTGATCCAAGTGGGGACGGGAACAGAGAAAAGGAAAGTCATCCTTGCCTCTGCCTATCTCCCATATGAACAAAAGGAACCAGTAACACCACTAATCAGGAGACTGGTTGACTACGGCAACCAAGAAAACCTCGACCTGATACTTGGCTGCGATGCGAATGCCCACCACGTCGTTTGGGGCAGCTCGGATGTCAACAAACGAGGGGAGGATTTGTTGGACTTTGTGGTAAGCTCTTCTTTACAAATCCTTAACGCAGGCAATAAACCCACTTTCAGGACCTCTGCGAGAACTGAAGTTATTGACCTGACACTGGCTTCAAACAGGGCCAGCACTCATATTGAAAATTGGCATGTATCGGACGAAATCTCTCTGTCTGACCATAATTATATATGCTTTAGGTTTAGAACGGTGGGAGACGCCGAAACTAGACGAAGGAGAAACCCAAGGAATACAAATTGGGACTCGTACAGGAGGGACCTAAAAGTAAATCTAGGGAGCCCTAAAGGTAAGCTTAATTCCATACTAGATATAGAATTTGACGCGGACAGAATCAAGGTGGGGACCATCGGTGCATGGGAAGATAACTGCCCAGAGAAAAGAGCCTTTTGCAAAAAGGTACCATGGTGGACTCCTGAACTAGCTAAAATACGTCAGGAAACACGAAAGGCCTTTAATGATGCAAAAGCCAGGAAAGATTTTTCTGGCTATCACAGCATGCTAACGAGGTATAACACGCGGTACGCAAGGCCAGAAGAACTAATTGGCGGCAGCATTGCACTTCCATCGAAACTCTGCCAAATGGGATGATTTGATGATTGTGCAAAGCAATGTCCATGACTAAGAAAAACCCACTATCATCTGTAAAGGATGATGTTATATATGCAAATATGAGGGTGGTTGCATCCACTCCTTAAAAGACGTGTTACTTGACAAATATACCCAGTTTGTTTCCAGCTAACCGTTGTTTCACTTGCTACCCTTGTTCGCATATCAGTGGCGACGAGTACCCGCGAATAAAAAAATGTCTCATTTCGGAATTTTAACAAGTTTTGATCACAATATCCATACGTGGCAAAATTACAAACAAAGAATTACTCAATGGTATATTGCGAACGACATCGACGATGCAAAGGATTCATCGGGTGTGAAAAGGCGGGCGATATTGCTGAGCGCACTCACAGACAGCACTTACAAACTAGCAGCTGATTTGGCGTTACCGAAGGAATTAACTCAAGTGCCGTATGAAGACATCTTGATACTCCTCGACAAGCACTTTACCCCAAAAAAAAGTGGTTTTGGGGAGCGGTATAAGTTTTACGCAGCTACTCAAGACGCGGAAGAAACGTACTCTCAGTGGGCCGCGAGGCTCCGTGGTCTTACTACGCATTGCGAATTCCTGAACGTGGAAGAGGCGCTTCGTGACCGGTTCGTCATGGGAATGCAACCGGGACCGGATAAAGACAAGCTGTTTGCGCGTGACCTACAGGAACTAACACTGGCAAAAGCTGTGGAGCTGGCAGAGAGCGTGCGCAGTGCACGTAAGGGAGCAGCTGCATCATCGTCATTGGCGTCGGCGCAGGCACAGCCGCCGAGTGAGTCAATGTTCAAGATCGCGCGTACTACAAGCGGAACCAGTGCAAAAGAACCGAGTGTTAAAGAAGTGTGTGCGGTGTGCGGATATAAAAACCATAAAACGTCGCAGTGTCGGTTTGCTAGCTATTCGTGTAAAAAGTGCAATGTAAAAGGCCATCTACGCCGAATGTGTAAAAAAATCAATTTTGTAGGTACCGGCGAATCTAACGAGAGTGACGATGACGGTAAAGTGAACAAAATTTTTTCTCATAAGGGGGAACCTATGACGTTATACGTTTCAATACAGGGAGTTAGGATAAAATTCGAAATCGACACCGGATCGGCGGTCACAGCGATTTCGGAAATAACGTACCGAAAATATTTTGAAAGCGTATCATTATCACTGACGAGCGACAAATTGTACACGTATACGGGACGAGAAATTCATTGTTTAGGGACCGTTAAATTGCCTATTACTTATTTGGATAAAACACAGGTAATAAAGGTACGTGTGATACGAGATGGTGGACCCCCAATTTCAGGTTGTGATTTTATATGCCTATTCAAGTTACAAATGTTGCAAGTAAATTTTTTTAGTCAATCAAATAACATCGCCGAACAGTTAAAATCACGTTATCCGAAAGTTTTCTCAGATGAGTTAGGAATGTTTACAAAATATCAAGTTAAGTTGCAATTAAAAGACGACGCAAAACCGGTTTTTTTTAAAGCTCGTCGGATTGCATTTGCGCTTAGAGATAAGGTAAACAGTGAACTCGATCGTTTGGTAAGTATAGGTGTCCTCAAACCGGTTCAATATTCAAATTACGCGTCACCTATCGTGCCTATATTGAAGCGCGATGAGTCAATTAGACTGTGCGTTGACTACTCCGTCAGTGTGAATAAACAGTTGGTTGTAGAACAATACCCGTTACCAACAGTTCAAGAACTGTTCACGAAATTACACGGGGGGCAACAGTTTAGTTAATTAGATTTGACACAAGCCTATTCACAACTTTTATTAGATGAAGCGTCACAGGAGGTCACTTGTATCAATACCCACCGCGGACTATTTAAGTATACAAGGTTGGTTTTCGGTCTCGCTAGCGCTCCCGCTATCTTTCAACGGGCAATGGAATGTTTACTGTCGGGATTAGACGGTGTTATGTGCATGCTTGATGACATTTGTATTACGGGAGAAACTAAATTGCAACATCTAGAAAGGCTAAGTGCAGTCTTACAAAGGCTACAAGATGGCTGACACTTCGTAAGGATAAATGTGTATTTTTCGAAGATCAAATTGAATACTTAGGTTATACCATCGACAAAAACGGGCTGAATAAATCTCAACAAAAAATTAAAGCAATGGTCGATGCACCTGTCCCAACAAACGTAAACAAATTACAGTCATTTCTGGGATTAGTCAATTATTATAGAAACTTCGTTCCCAACGCGTCCTCAATATTGAGACCGCTTTATTCATTATTACAAAAGGGTAGTAAATGGAAATGGGAGGACGAACATAACTATGCATTCAACGAAATAAAAAAAGTTTAGCTTCTGATCAGGTACTAGCACATTACAATCAGAATGCTAAAATAATTTTAACAGTTGATGCGTCACCTAGTGGTTTAGGAGCGATATTATCGCAGATAGGATCTGATGGAGTGGAACGTCCCGTATCGTTTGCCTCTCGGACTCTGAATGCTGCAGAAAAAAAGTATTCACAAATCCAGAAGGAGGCTACAGCAATTATATTCGGAGTGCGGCGTTTTCACCAGTATTTGTACAGGAGGGTGGTTCCATTTGTACTCCGTACATATCATAAGCCCCTACTGTCGATTTTTGGTCCCTACCGTGGTATTCCAGAAGTGTCAGCTAATAGATTGCAGCGTTACGCTATGTTTCTTAGTGGCTATAATTACAAAATAGAATACATACGGAGCGCTGACAACAGCGCTGATTATTTGTCGCGCGCTAGCCTGCCCGACGTGGAGTCGACAGCGGCGTGGGGTGAGTGCGGCCACGGGACCGACAGCAGTCTTATGCCCGTAGAAGATCGTGCATCCTATATTAACTTTGTTATAGATGGTAGTTTACCGGTAACACTGGATGAAATTCGTAATGAAACGCGTAAAGTTAAAACTTTAAGCAAGGTGATTTCATATATTGGGAATGGTTGGCCGAAACGATTATCAATATAATTAAACCGTATTTTTTATGTAAAACGCAGTTATCTTTTGAAAGCGGTTGCATTATGCGGGGCCACAAAGTAGCTATTCCGGAATCAATAAGGCCTAAATTATTATCAGAGCTACATAAATCACATCTAGGTATAGTGAAAACGAAAGCTGAGGCACGCAGCAGATTCTGGTTTCCCGGGATAGATAATGCCGTAGAAAAAATGATTGCTGATTGTGAGGTTTGTTTACAACTTAGACAATCACCGGCGCGTGCGCCGCTGGCACATTGGCCACACCCCCCGCAGGCATTTTTTCGAATACACATTGACTTTCTCGAGCCAATAAATAATCGTTCGTATTTAGTTATTGTGGATGCGTACACTAAATGGGTCGAAGCGTATGATATGGGAACGAGTACGTCGACATTATCAGTGATTAGCAAATTATATGAGTATATGGCGAGATTTGGCTTGCCACACACGATAGTTAGCGATAATGGTACACAATTCACTTCAGCAGAGTTCAGATCGTTTATTATATCAAACGGTATATCGCATGTGACGTCTCCCGCTTACCATCCGGCTAGTAACGGACAGGCTGAAAGTTACGTGAAAGTGGTTAAGAAGGGAATCAAATCATGCTTATTAAGTGGTCATAATAATAAAACAATAAATCACAAGTTGTGTAAATATTTGTTTGATTATCGAAACTCCATACATTCCACAACGGGATGTTCGCCCGCCCAATTAGTTTTTGGACATAAATTGCGATCGCGATTTGATTTAATTAACCCCATACCACCACCGCCGGCATCTGTCACTCTCGCTCAACTCGTCGAAAACAAACAGTGTTCGCAGTCTAAAAAACTCGATAATAGAAGAACTCAAAAACATTTCAAGGCCGGTGATTACATATTGGCCGGTGATTATATTATATTACATATTGATTACAATGGCGCAATATGAGGAGGACTTGAAGAATGCCAGTGGTGAAGCTCCGCACAAGACGATTGCCAGTCTATCCAAGGACTTTACCGAGTTCAAGAGTCTAGTCTGGAAAACCCTCGGTTCACTTAAAGCCCAGATGGAGTTGCTTGTGGTGGGACTGGACAGGCATGAGATGGCATCCCGAGCAAAAGTCCTATTATTGCACGGTTTGTCTGAGAACAGCGGAACCGATCAATGCAAAAGTTTTCTCAGCGTGTTATTGGAACATATGGAAATGGGACACGTCACACCAAAAGACATAACATCCTGTCATCGACTCGGAAGCAACACCAGCAAGCCTCGTCCCCTCTTAATTCGATTTGAAAGCCGTATCGTGCGGAGTGAGGTGTGGCGCAACAAGACCAAGCTTAAAGGGTCTGGTCTAACGCTTTCTGAGTTTCTCACCAAGCCCCGACACGAGATATTTATGAATGCTCGGAAGTACTACGGGATACGCAAGTGTTGGACGTCTGAAGGGAGAATTGTCATCCAAGTCTCTGAAAAAACGCGTTGGAAGATTGAGTCTGCATTGGAGTACCGAGAGGTCGTCGCTCAGTTCCCTGTAGCAGAGTCCTCGCAGCATACAACGAAGTCCGTGCCCGAGAAGAGAACACGCAAGCCAGCGAAGTGATGGTACCTAATATTTCACGATTAATTCAATCATTCTATTGTTTTTATACATAAGACGGTCAATCGTTATTTTTATTTTATTTTATTCTATATTTTTTTATGGCAAGCAAAGCCGATGTCGACTATTCTGCCAATGTCTAAAGTTAAAAGGAAGGGCAAGAATGTTTTTATTTTTATTATAAATACTGATTTGTTTTGATTGTGCCGTGAAATTGTCATTACTGTCACTTATGTCATGAATTGTGTTTCTATAACGTTCGGAAACACACCAACTGATTTCTGTGATAGTTGGCTTCTTAATGATACATTGTATTAATTTTACCAAAATTAATGTAACCAGCGAGTGTATCGAGGTTTGGGTGCTTTGGTTGTGCTTTGGTTGTGTTTTGGTTGATTTGGTTTTTGTTTATTTTATTAGTTTAGTTAACCTTAAATTTTAGGCTATTTATTTATATATACCAAATATTTATATTTTTGGGCGCACGGTTGGCGCAGTGGTTTAGCGATTGACTACTGCGCTGCGTGTCGCGGGTTCGATTCCCGCACGGAACAAATATTTGTATGACCTACAGATAGTTGTTCCGGCTCTGGGTGTTGTGTATGTGAGTTTATATGTTTGTAAACGCACCCACGATACAGGAAGAAATTCCTAGTGTGGGGCAATGTATAAAAAAATAAAAAGAATTTTTGTTATGTTAAATGACAGTTTTTTTTCATGTTCTTCCTCTTGTGTTTTTGGCAATGATAATTCTCTAAATCTTAGAGACCTCCTATCTTCTGCATTTTTAAATTGTAGCAAATTCTTTAATGCTGTTCACATAAATGCTCAAAGCATTCCTGCTCACTATCCTGATCTGCTGTCGTCCTTTGACTCAGATCTTGTTCACGCTGTCCTTGTATCCGAAACTTTTCTCAAGCCTGCACTTCCTTCCACGCAGTATTCTCTGCCTGGATTTAAAATTGTGCGCAATGACAGAACGGGCAAGGGATGTGGAGGGGTTGCCATTTATCTCCGAGGAGATATCAGTTACAAGATAGTTGACCAGTCTCCGAGTGTCTACACAAAATTTGCTGAACACATTTTTGTTGAAATAAACTTCCAACATACTAAGCTACTTTTAGGAGTATATTATAGTCCCTCTTGCCAAATTGATTACTTTTCCTCCTTCGAAGCCAATTTGGAAAATCTTTCCGCACAATATGAGCATCCGATTATTCTCGGAGACTTCAACACTTGTCTGCTGAAGAGCGATTCGCGCAGCCGTAAGCTCCAATCTCTTGTCTCTTCTGTTAATATGCACATACTTCCGTTAAATGCTACTCACTGTTCTCCTTCTCTATTAGATCTCATCCTAGTTTCTGACCGTAACAAAGTAGCCACACATGGACAGCTTTCTGCTCCTTTTTCCTACCATGACCTCATTTATCTCTCCTATAAGATTCGACCTCCTAAACGCAAGGCCAAATTTCTTTCTCGTCGTAGTTTTAAAAACATTGATTTGGAGCGTTTGAGAGCTGATGCGGGTTGCATTGACTGGTCTCCTGTGTTGGCCTGCGAGGATATAGACACCATGGTGTCAGTCTTCACCAGGATATTGATGGATTTATATCTTCCACACAGCCCGATAGTTTGGAATAAAGATCCATAGGTATTGACGTGTGATACTGGTAGAGAATTGTTGCAAAGGAGAGTTTATTAGGTGAGTGAGTGCACCAGAGGTTAATGTACAACTCTAATCAAGTTCCTGCATTTAAAAACTGCTTTTAATATTTTTAAAACAAAAAAACATATGAGCTCAACATTTTGGATTGATCTGACATAGCTTACATTTTTTTACGTATTGTTCAATGTCAGAGCGCATGCCTTTCCAATAGTAGGCAGCTTTGATACGCGAATACATTCGTTGTGATCCTGGGTGACCAGCGATAACAGTCATGATTTTCTTTTAATATCTTAGGAGCTTCTACAGAAGTAGGATCAATTAATTGATTTTTGTACATATGGATTTTAATTCTGGTATTGTGAAAAATATACGATATCGTAGTATAAACTTTAGTATAAGCTAGTTTAGAAAATGGATCACTAAAATCTGGTAATGCGACATCGGTTATATTTGGGCAATCGATTAGTAGGTTTCTGAGTTTAATTAATAAACTATGGACTCTCTATGTCTGGAACTTTTGTAAATAGAAAATAGTAAGATTTATTTTGATCCTGGACGCGACGTATTGTAAGAGGTTCGCGTTCTGATTTAGGTAAGAAGAATTATCGAGTTGTGATAGTATTTCCTCGCAATAAGGCATAGAATAATCAAAGTCTAAAGAGACAGGGCAGGCTATTGTATTTGAAGCAGGGAGCTGATTAGTACTCGTAAATTGGTTTTTAAAGTAGTGTTCATAAGTAGAGTTATTTAAATTGTTAACATCAATAGAGTTAATAGGGCAACGGGAAAACGCATCAGCGTTGGAATTGAGGCGACCTTGTTTATAGATAATTTCGTAGTCATATTCCTCAAGTTTGAGGCGCCAGCGAATGAGTCTACTGCCGGGCCTACTCTTTAACGTTAAACAACCATACGAGAGGTCTGTGATCTGTTATTATTTTGAATCTATTTCCATATAAATATGATCGAAAAGTTTTAACGGCAAATAAAAAAGCTAGAAGCTCCTTTTCTGTAGTCGAATAGTTGCCTTCAGGTTTATTTAGTGTAACGGATGTGACGTCGGCCTATGTGCAACCGACCAATACCCGCCGAGCCCGCCGAAGCTAAGCCGCCATATTGAAGCCTCCCCTCCAGTCAAGCCATATCCGCAACGAGGATTGTGTTAATATAAGCGATTGCCCATCATTTATTTGTCTCTTTCGATTGTGAATACAAGATCTGAACAAAGCTCTGCCCGGTTTTTTTATTTATCCGTTTCACTCAGAAGTGGTATGAACAAAAATTAATCTTCGTTTAATAACACATCCACGCCACAACCGCAAGATCACCTGACTCTGAAGAAAAATCGAAGAAGTTTGTGTTATTCACCAACGGAACGACACTACAAGCTTTACGGCGTGAGCTACACTCTGCCATCGACCCAACTGCACGCCGAGCAAGACTGCATCAAACCCTGTGCTGCGTGTGACTGCAAGGAGAGGTCCTAACAAGGGCCGAGAGCTGCCAGGAGCCACAGCCAGTTTGCCAGGTACGTTGTCTTTCTCATTTCCATATCCGCAATATCGATAACTCTAATTCTATCCAGGCCATAGCCACTTGTTTTATTCGTCGCCATATTTTCAATAATAACGATAAAACTAGTTTGCATAACCAGCATCCGTGTATGTGCGTGTATGACTATGTTTTTACGTAAACGAAACAAGACTATAAGGATAGTAGCAGTTGGCGTTTGTCTACCCTCATGGGAAAAAGGCATGACTTCATTTATGTGCTTATTTACTGTTCCCTGATCTGAGGTGCTTATAATTAACTCTTATTCTAGCCAGGCCATAGCTACTTAGTTTAGCAGTGGGAATAAATAGATTAACCAAATACAAATATTGTTTTGCTTCGGGTAAACACAACTGATCAACCCGTGTATAGACATGAGACATCCTTAGATACTGGAATCTGAATCCAGTTACGCTTATCCGGTGAACTAAGTAAAAAAAGAACGTCGATAGTAAGCTCTGTCACAAAATAGAACGCCGCCGCTTATATACTTTGTGCCTCTGCGTTGATTACCGCGCTATAAATGTCCCTGTAAAATGAAAGATTTCCGTTACCTTATATAGATGATAAAGTTTCTCGAGTTATCTGGCGAAGATTACTTTAACTGTCACGTATCAGTATGGTCCAAAGTTAGCAATTAATCCAGATGATACTCATGAACTAGCAAAGGTAGGTAGTATAAGTATACCGGGGTTCCATTTAGTTTAGAAAAGAGTCATTCAGTGTGAGATTTATTAATATAGTACCTAGCATAATCTGCCAAAGTAGGTATTAAGTAGGTATTGGCATTTTTAGAAGATTTACTTCTACCCTCAACTGATTTAAATTCTTGTGTTATTATTTTATAAAATGTCTAACATAAAAAGGACTTAATACTGAAAGTTAAATATGAATACTCGTTAATACACTAGTTTTGAAAAAAAAAACAAATCGCTTAAATGGTCAGGTCAAATTGCCACTAGTGGCAGACAGCCGAGTTGGCAGTTTCAAGTTTCATTTGCCTAGTAATGTGTGTCATGTGGGTACGTCAATTTATCGGATTGTGCAGTTATTTTAAGAAGTGTATTCCAAATTTCGCGTTGATTGTGTACCCGTTAATGGATTAGTTTTGAATGATTGCAAAATATTTCGGGTTCTAAGCCTGTTTTTGCTTTGTATGACCCCGCGCTTCCTACAGAAGTACATACGGATGCGTGTAAGTGGTGTCGCCGGTATATTGATGGAAAAACAAACTGCAAATAAAATTCATTACGACCAGTCTGGTTACAAGTGAGCATAGCATGGGCCATTATTATGAGCTTCAAACTCTCGCTGTTGGACTCGTTACGTAGATTTCGCGTGTATGTTATAGGTAAATATGTCATGTAAAGGTGGTTACTGATTGTGCAGCGGTCCAAGGTACGATCACGCATCGCAGGATAGTGGTTTTTGATAAAAATATTATAACATTAATGTTGAGTATAGGCCGGCCCATCGTATGAAACATGAAGGTGCACTTGGCAGAAATCCAGTCGATACAATGAATTAAAAAAAAAACCGTCTGAACCAATGCTTATGATTAATGTAAACCATTTAGGTCAGTTCTGTTAAAAAGAAAGGGGTATTTGTACAGTTGTCTCGTGGCTAAATAATAACAGCCGCATGGGTCGATCTTCAAGGTTAAGCAACGCTTGACGAGGTCGGTCCGTGGATGGGTGACCATTTCAGCATACCGAGATTCCTCCGAGCCTCGGAAAGCACACTAAGCCGTTGGTCCCGGCTGTCTTTTGAAGATCTTTGACAGTCGTTACGGGTAGTCAGAAGCTTGAGATCTAACACCAGTCTTGTCAAGGGGTATCGTGTTTCCCAGTTACTGGGTTGAGGAGGCAGTTGCTCCATGCAAAACACTGGTACTCGGCTGAATACAGTAAAGTCAAAGTTAAATATATTTATTTCAATTAGGCCGGTGAGCAGCACTTTTGAACGTCATACATATATGAATTAAAATTTACAAGTAATAAAAATTGATTCTACAGTGCATTCGGAAAAGTAGCTTTTTATGGAGAAGAACGCACAAGAAACTCCATGTACATGTGTCCATGTGTACAGTTGGTAATGATTGTGGGACGAAGAGTTTTCCAAATTAGTTATTGCCGAGTCGACACTTGCGTACTATCGATTCTATCGTGACGATTCGGACACTGAAAAATATATTTTGCCTTTTTGGTTCTCCCAATCATGGTATGAGGTACCATATTAAGGCCTTCACGAGCAAACGTGGTTTGTTAAACAGTTTAGGTACACATTAAATGATATTGCTTGTCCACATGCTAGTAGTGTATTATTGGGCATTCTATGCCACTGTCGGCAAGTAGCTCGGCCAGTGCGCCTCGCTACGCGACAGTGGCATAGAATACCCAATAATAAACGTTCGACTCGACTGTGTAGTATATTAGTGTACTCACCTGAAGATCTTGTAAGAAATACCACTGGCTACCAGTAGCTGGGGCGAGTACGCATTACTACATAAAGTAACGCTGAATAATGTAAGTACGATCGCTTCTCAAACGATCACTCTATCGCGAAAAAGGTTGCACTACTATTTCAATTTATAAATATTAATGTATCAGATACATTTTACTCATTACCAATCAGATTGTTTCCAAGTGTAATCATGAAGTTTGTAAAGCAGCCACAATCACTGCATGTTACAACAATCTGCGAGGATGTTAGTAAGACTAGTTTTCGTCACGGAGAATTGTTACCTGACTCAGTTCGATGTATCATATGCGGACCGTCTAACTGTGGAAAAACCAATTTATTGATTGGTCTTCTCATACACGAAAATGGATTAAGATTTAAAAATGTTTATGTTTATTCGAAAACTCTGTATCAACCCAAATACATGTTTTTAGAAAAAGTTTTACAACGAGTGCCAGGTACTTTACTCCAGAAATATAATGGAAATGAGGAAGTGATAAGAGTTCAAGACGCAAAACCTAACTCTGTGATAATATTTGATGATGTGGCTTGCGAAAATCAAGATAGCATGCGTGATTATTTTGCAATGGGAAGACACAAGTTCATCGATTGTTTTTATCTAAATCAAACTTATAGTAAAATCCCTAAGCAGTTAGTAAGAGACAACGCGAACTTAATCATACTTTTCAAACAAGATGACATTAATTTGCGTCATATTTATGAAGAACATGTCAACACTGATATGACATGGAATGAATTTCGTGAAATGTGTTCAAAAATATGGAACGAGCCCTTCAGTTATGTAGTAATTAATAAAGATTGTTTAAAAAATAAAGGATGTTACAGAAACAAATTTGACACCTTTGTAGTCTTTGATTAAGAATAGGGTTATTTAAGTCCGTTACCTTCGTGATATTATTATTATTCTTCAGACATCGTTTCATCAATCACTATCAGCTCATTTTTTTCGCAATGGAAAAATCTTTAAAAAGACAAATAGTAGTTGCAGCTGAAGCTGTTAAGAAAAAAGTAAGAAAAATGAGAGATGTCGAGAATAACAATCAGCAAACACTGGAATCAGTTTTCAAGCCTGTAACAGAACCACTCAACCAGATTGCTAATGCCAGTAAGCAGACTTCTTACCTGTGTCCTACAAAAAAAGAAGAACTTCCGTTTATTGATAAAGCTTTGCAGAACGAAGAAGTCAATGTTAGAAAAGAAAATTCAAATGAATATGAATCTGATATCGAAAGTGACTCTTCATATAAATCATTAGTTGAAAACAACCCCGCTCGTGACACGTCATCCTGGTCAGTATCCTCAGAAGCTCTTTCAGATGTTCCATTCGGTGTCAGAGTAGAAAATGGGAGATTGATGTTAGGTTCTGCTCGTATAACGATCGGCGATGAATTTATCACAGTAGCTGGACACAATTATAGAAATACGTCTGGTTTGAAACAGTTGTTACTGAAAAAGAACGTAGATTTAAACATGGTTACAGAAAGTGATATGCAGCATTATAAGTCAATGCTACTTGATACAAACGCACATCGACGAGACTATGAGCCGGATAAACCAATAAAAAGCAATAAAGGTCAAAAGTATATGCAAGTTATCAAGCCTATTTTCAAAATACAAAACACTGTTCAGACTCCTCAATCGAAGGGAAAAGGACTACCCTTAACCAAAATGTGGAAGAAAAAGGTTGATTTTGTATATTGGAATGATCCAAATGAACTGGTGGATAGGTTAAAATTATTAATCGCATCTCGAGATGCTGGTAACACAGGATTAGATAATGAAATTATATCTATCATTGAAGAATTACGTGAAAGTAAAATTATAAATAAATAATACATCTACGTTTTCTAAAAGGTGTGTTCATTTTATTATAAACCTCACAACACAATACACCTTAAACATGAACGTAGATAAATTCGGACATCATATTCATAAAAGAATGCGATTATCAGAGTTATTTGAGATTAATGAAAATACATTATTAAAATCAAAAAACGGAGATTTTGATTTAAAAACATCAAGACTGAGAGGAATCAAAAATCCAGTAGAAGCTGACGATGCAGTGAACAAGGATTATGTAGATCGAATGACTGCTAATATGATAAAAGAATTTAATACACTTATAGGGACATTGCGTTCACAAAGTATTATAGACGCACGGGAAACATTTCAGGTTTCTTTAAAAGCCAAGATGCCTGCAATTGTAAGTCATTTGCAAGATAAGTTTTATACTAAAGAAGAGGTTGATAAATTAATTCAAAAAAATCAGTAATGGCAAAACAGCAAATTGTTAATGAAATACACAGAGCAGCACGAAGAAATTTCCTTAGACGTCATGTCATTCTAAAGGGAATCGATGACTTGTGGCAAGCTGATCTGATGGATATGCAAAATCTAAGGAAATATAACAAAGGCTACAATTACATTTTAATAGTGATCGATTGCTTCTCAAAATATGCTTGGACGCAGCCGTTAAAATCAAAAAATAAACTTGATGTCACTCATGCATTTGAACGAATATTACTTGACAGTAATCGAAAACCTGATAATTTACAAACGGATATGGGAACAGAGTTTTATAATAACACATTTCAAGCGCTTATGAAAACATACAAAATTAACCATTACTCATCGTTTTCTACCAAAAAAGCATCAATTGTTGAACGACTAATAAAAACCATAAAAAATAAATTGTACAAATATTTTAGCCTTAATGGAAACTATAAGTGGCTAGGTAAACCATTAGAAGTTACACTGGAATCGTATAACAACACAAAACATCGAACTATTCAATTAAAACCAATCGATGTAAACAAATCTAATGAGCAAGTAATAAAAGAAAGTATTTTAAAAGTACATAAACCTGTATCTATTCCATATAAACCTAAGTTTCAAATTGACGATAATGTTCGTATCAGTAAATACAAACACAATTTTGAGAAAGGTTATACTCCAAATTGGTCAACAGAAATTTTTACTGTAAAGAAGATTAATAATACAATACCAGTGACATACCATGTACAAGATCAACGAAAACAAACTATATTAGGAACCTTTTATGAACAAGAACTTCAAAAATCAAACTATCCTGGTGTTTATTTGATAGAGAAAGTTTTAAAAAAGAAAGGAACTAAAATTTACGTGAAATGGTTGGGTCTTAGTAATAACGAAAATAGTTGGATTGACAAAGCTGCATTAGTGGATTGAGTTAATAAGTATATAGTCATTTTTTTTTTTAATATTTTTCCATTGCGCTTTGTACAATGCAAGGTGGTGGACTAGTTAATAGTATAATAGAAAATCTACCATTCGAGCTTCATTTGCCTGGATATAATTATTGCGGACCAGGAACAAAACTCCAGAAACGTTTATTACGTGGTGACCGAGGTATTAATAAGTTGGATGAAGCTTGTATGCACCACGACATTGCATACGCTAACCACACAGACTTATCACATCGTCACAAAGCTGATTTACAATTAATGAATATGGCAAAACAAAGACTTAAATCAAAAGATGCTGCTAAAGGTGAAAAATTTAGCTCATGGCTAGTGAGCAAAGTTATGAAAGCCAAATTAAAGTCTGGTGCCGGAATTAAAACGTTTCAAAATTTTGTATCAAAGATAAAATCAAAAATTAAGAAAATTAAACATAAAGATAGTAAAGCTTTAATTAATGCTGCTTACTTAGCAGCAAAAAAGATATTTCCAAAAATTCAGAAAATTCGGGTACCTCGAATCATACCCATACCAAAGACTGGAGGTATTTTGCCTTTAATTCCAATTTTTGCTGGCTTATCAGCTTTAGGCACTTTGGCTGGTGGTGCAGCGGGTATTGCAAAAACCGTTAATGATTACAAATCAGCTCAACAAAATTTGCGAGAAACAGAACGTCATAATAAGACTATGGAGGCTTTAGCGTTGGGTAAGGGTTTATACATTAAACCGCATAAAAATGGTAAAGGGTTATTTATTGAACATCCAAAAAACTGATGAAGAAGCTACCTAATCGCCCACTGACTAATATCGACATCCAAGAACATGCACGAGACATCCCACACTTTCGAGGAGTGTACATGAAGGATCTATTGCCAAGAAAGCCAAAACAGATTGAATGTGGTATTGTTAACTTGGACGATTCTAAAAATGAAGGAACGCATTGGGTAGCTTATGTTAAAGTAGCTGACTATTGTGAATACTTTGATAGTTATGGAGACTTGAAACCTCCAATGGAATTAATGCGATATTTTAAGAATTGTACTGTTTATTACAACTACACAAGATATCAAAAGTTTAACACAGTAAATTGTGGTCACCTATGTTTAGAATATCTGTGGCAATTTTGGAATAAAGATGTATAAAATTAATGTGTGTCTTTCATTTCAATCATTTGCAAAATGTCACTCACTTTATCGATAACCGGAAACTCGTCTACCTTATCCACGTACTATCCTAATACGTTACAACTAAATGGACAGTATGAGTGTGCATTATTGCATTTCTCAACATTTAATTCTATTCCAAACATTGATGAAACGAATAACAAGTTTTACTATGGTTCCGATATCATTGAAATACCGGATGGAACCTATGAATTGCAAGATATCAGTGATTATTTAAAATCGGAGATAAAAGGAGCATCAATAAAACTAGATTGCAATAACAATACTTTAAAAACTACTATACACTGTACGAAAGACATCAATTTTGAAAAAGAAAACACCTTTAGACGTCTGCTAGGGTTTGATAAGCAGATATTAAAAGGTAATAAATGGCATGTATCACAGTTTCCTGTCAACATTTTACCTACGACCGTGATCAGGATTGAATGTGATATTATAAGCGGATCCTACATAAACGGAGATCCGAGTCACATTATCCACGAATTTGCACTCAATGTGCCGCCTGGATATAGGATCATAGAAATCCCGAAGAACGCAATATACTTTCCAATCAATCAAAACAACATAAGCTGTATACATATCAGACTGTTAGATATTAACAATCGTCTAATAAATTTACGTGGTGAAGAAGTACAACTATATTTACATCTCAGACGAAAAAATGATTGACTATAATAAATATGAGCAGCCCCAGGTCAAAAATATCAGTGCTAATTTAGCAACCAAGAAAATAAGAGCGCGCTCTAATAAAAAAATAAAATTAACCAATAATAATAAGGCATTCCTGAAAGCTATCGGTTTGTTAAAATGAATATTTTAGACGTTTTATCCGCTCCGACTTACGACAATACAGTTGAAGGAATCGAATTTCATTCCTACAAGCCCTACGTTACAAGTTTTAATAGAAATGATGAAATTCGCATACCCATCAACCAACAGGACCTATATGTACTACCATCAGCTAGCACTCTTTATTTGGAAGGAACTGTAATTGTTAGCAAAAAGGACTCAAAAGACAAGGCTTCTAGCGTTCATTTTACGAATAATGCTCTCCTTTACTTGTTCCAAGATATAAGGTATGAGTTGAATGGAGTAGAGATTGATAAAATAAAAAATGCTGGCGTTACTACCACCATGAAATCTTTAATATCAATGAATGAGAACGAATCAAAGACATCGAATTCATGGGGCTGGAATATCGATGGCACAAAAAACATTCACGGAGGTAATTTTTCTGCTTCTATACCCCTCTGTAATATCATTGGTTTCGCAGAGGATTTCAAGAAAGTCGTGATAAATTGTAAGCATGAATTGATATTGCTACGAAGTAACACTAACCTGAATGCTGTAAAACTAAACACCGGTGAAATTGTGGAAGACGTTCAGATAAATAAAATCATTTGGCGCGTACCGCACGTTAAAGTGTCTGACAAAGAGAAAATAAGTTTATTGAAACTATTAGAAAAAGATCGACCACTGCAGATGGTATTCAGAAATTGGGATCTGTACGAATATCCGGCTTTACCTAAAACTACAAAACATACCTGGTCAATCAAAACATCCTCGCAAATAGAGAAACCAAGATACATTATTATGGGACTACAGACAAATAGAAAAAACAATGCCAGTTCTGATATGTCTCAGTTCGATCATTGTCATGTTCGTGATGTAAAAGTGTACCTCAACTCTACTTATTTCCCGTATGAAAACCTAAATGTGAGTTTCGCGAATAACAGAATCGCTTTATTATATGAGCAATACGTTAGATTTCAGCAGTCTTATTACGGGCGTCGACCGCAGCCCTTACTAAGCGAAAAACAATTTAAAGATTTAGCGCCACTATTTGTTATCGATTGCTCTAGGCAAGCTGACAATTTAAAGACTGGGCCCGTTGTAGACGTAAGACTGGAAATTGAGAGTGATACGGAAATACCAGATCAAACTTCTGCGTATTGTCTTATATTGAACGATTGTATTATTGAATATAAACCTTTAAGTAATACAGTCAGGAAAATATCATGAATCCTAATATTGTTATATTAGATGTTCAAGGGTTTAAAGACCTGTACAATAATTTTATAATAAAAGAGTTGGCTTTTGCTACCCGTGATTATACGCAAACATTTTTGATAAAACCACCATACTTGTTTAAATACTTAACAAGTGAAGAAAAGAGGCAAGTTAAGTGGCTGGAAAGAAACAGAGGTATTTATTGGAATGAAGGGTATATCGACTATAAAGAATTTCGTCGTATAATTGTTCCCTATCTAGAAAATAAGGAAATCGTTGTTAATGGTTTGGAGAAAGTAAAGTGGATAAAGGAACTTTGTGAGAATTGTAAAGTATCAGACCTTGGTACTGAAGGATGTCCTAATTTCTTAATTTTACATAAAAAATACTGTGAAGGAAGAACTAATTTAAATTGTGTAAAACATTTAAAACATTGTGCTCTTAAAAATGTGTTATGTATTAGAAAGTATTTAGAGTTATAAATGTGTACCTGGTTAAAGTTTATTGGTTTCATAAATAAAAAATTATATGTATTGTAAAACTGCTTTTATTTCAAACACCTAAACTTCTACAAATAAAACAATCTTCTTTAAAATTAAACAAAACAACACAAATAAGTACTCAACTTCTTAGACAAACAAGTACTAAAAATCACTATCTATCAAAGATTTAGATATTTTTTTAACTAAAGATTCAGTTTCGTCCATAACATTGTCGATAGCGTCTTTAACGATATATTGAGCACTTATAATAACGTTTTCACTGTCACTGTCACTTTCACTGGTTTGCGGATTGTTATTGCATAGATCTAGGACCGATATTTTAATTAATTTGATGCCTCGTCGCTGTAATCGGCTCATCACAAAGGATTTAGTTGGATTGTGCTTCTTCGACTTTTCCCTGCTTCGTTGTTTTGATTTTTTTTCTTTCGTCACTTGTTTGCTGGGCCCGGGTTCGTCATGGAGCATTTCGGAGAATCCTTCATAAGGATTTTGAGCGTACTGGCTAAACATAACCTCTGATTCCGTAATCTGGAACAAAAATAGACACCTATGAAATTTAAACTAAAAAGAAAACTTTGAAAACTTTTTTTTACAAAAAAAATACAACCGACTTCACCAAAAAGTGCAAAATAACTTTAATTTCGGCAGTCGGTGTTTCTATTAAAGTTTTTTTTTTCTCTTCGTTATTTAACACAAACATCCGAATTGAGAACCTCCTCCTTTTTGTAAAGTCGGTTAAAAATAGTGATGCATACACGAATTGTCAGCAGATTACACTATTCACACTACATAAATCGCTAGTTTATAAATAATATAAAAAAAATTGAGAAACTTACCGATGACATGATCGCAAGACACTGTGTGCGTGATACAAGTACTCAAGACGAATTTTATTTCGTAAATTGAAAAATTATATATATTGCGATGGCGAAACATGTTCCAATTTAGATTAAAATGCTAACTAAGCTTTTATGAGGGTAATGCACTGCTATGTCTTTGTAATAGTTATTTTGCATGATCAGCGTTATGCAATTGATGCAACTATTCATTATTTGAAATTTGTATAATCAGTCTTATTGTATAGCGTACAAAATACATTTTACGTAAAATGAACGATTCATGTTTCAACATGCATATCATGTTGCAAATTAGGAGCGCTACACATGGCTACGATACTATAATATTTTATCTTAAGATACAATATTGCTCGCCATACAATTCACCTATTAACGAAAATATTAAATAAATATCTTCGTCGTGTGTAATGGTGCATTGAATTGTATGACGAGTGATATTGTATCTTAAGACATTTTTTTTATAAACCAGTGCTTGACTGCGATTCCACCTCATGTTAAGCAGTAATGCAATCGTTAAAGATGAGGCGCACTAGTTTATTAAAAAAATCAAATAAAATAATAATTATAGTACCTTAGTCGTGTGTGGCAGCCTTAAATCTTGGTCGGGTTTCATTTTATTTAACCAACTACAAAAAAGGAGGATGATGTCTTAAAATATAAATTAAACAAGTAGTCATAATCATTCACATTTTATTAAATTAATATCTTTACATAAACTTAGCTTTTTAAAACTATGAATTATATTTATCATACATTAAAGATCAAGAACTATGTTACATAGGTTACATAAATCATATTCTAACTCTATTACTAATTACATTCAAATTAATTTTAGCGTTTTAAAATAAGCGAGTGACCCCAGGCTCGCGTTGATATTCGATCTACAGATATTAAGCGTTTATCGTCATTTCGAGATAAGGCAATTTTGTTGACACTCTTAGTAAATATTTCGTGCTTTATAGATTGAAACATAATATTTTTTCCACGAATAATTCCCCCATTTAATAAAATATTTTCGTAATCTGTTATATTTAAGTCTTTTATTACACTTGATTTTACTCCTTTTGCTTTTTTAATGACTTTATCGACTGTTTTTATTGAGTAAAGTTTCGATCTCAAACCAACAAAATCTGATATATATTTTCCTCCCATTTCGTCTTTGAACAAACCTGGAACTTTTTTGTTAATAATTGGTATTTTAAAATTATTTTTGTCATCATAGTTACTGGTGTCGAAATATTGTAAAAAATTATACTTTAAGTCACTATAAAAATCAAACGTGAATATTTTATAGACAAACGAATCGGTATCTGTATAACACAGCTGCACTCGATCTTCATAAAAAGGTTTTACAATGTTATAATGAAAGTCATACATATGTGTCTTAGAAAGTTCTAATACAGTGAATCCAATATAAATAGGCTTATCTAAAATAATTTGGTCAGGTTTCATTTGTATAGCAACTAAATTTTCAGTTAGAATTGAAGCGCTATGGAAATAGGGGTTGGCTACAAGTCTCTCGGAGGATATAAATTTCTTAGTTCGATTAGTTTGATCACACCATTGATTAACTAAGTGTACGGTTACTCTATTTTCAGTATTTTCCAATGTCTTGCCAAAAACACTGTTGTTTAACAATTTAAAAAAGTCTTGTTCGAAAGAACTTTTTGCCTTTTGTCTTAACCGAGTGTTTAATTCTATGTACTGTTTTAAATAAGGACTTTGTCTAAAAGTAATAGCTTTATGAACTTTACGTAATGTTAAGCCATGTTCTAAACACTTTTTTAAATGAATATAATGTATTACGTAGTTGTACTTATTATGTAAATTTGCAACTAGTTTCTTTGTTTTACCTCCTGGAGGTATACATTTTTCGGGACAAAATGGTAAATCATTATGGCATTTGTGTAAATGTTCAGGATAAAAAAGATCGACTTCTAATATAAATCCCCACTCAGAGTTATCCTCGACATTTTCTACACAAAAATTAGTTAATTCACTTTCATCAAGGAATCTAAAATTAGAATAAGGTAAATACTGACACATGCTAAAACCGTACAAATTATTACAATCTAGATATACTATGAAACTCTGAGGCTGTGATGCATCATATTCTGGCATGTATTTGTGATTTGCTTTTGCATACCGATGGGAACACATGCACAAGCCGCCTCGTATACCGCTTTGAATCATTCTGATGATAGCTAAATCCGAAATCAGTTCTAACTGAACACCTGTTTTTAGCAACATTGCATCGAACGATAAACTAGGTGCAGTTATGTAAAAGGCGGGATCGAGTTTGTAATAATGTTTACATGTTTTCCGAAAATTTTGAAATATGTCTGTCAACAAAAGCACGTCTGTTTTTAAGTATAGATCTGTATATTCGCCCAGATCAGCAATACTGAATTCAGCCCAAACATTTTGTGCATGACTATAATCTTCATCGCTAATACCTTCGTTAGTCAAAGAATTATGGAAATAATATTTAGAAGGTAACGACTTTTGTTCGTAACATTTCCAATCTTTAATATAGTCATACGGGTACACACCTTTACGAATCAGCAAACTAAATTGTGTTTCATCAGAAAAATTTGATTTAAGATTAACAAAATCATCTGTTTGCAATGTTTTAGCAAGTTTGTCTAAACTAGTTCCTAGAAAGTTGAAGGAATCTAAAAACCTTATTTGTATAAACTCGTTATCAGCAATAGGAATAAACTTTGTAAATGATATATATTTTTCTTTAGTCTTGGGTATTATTTTAATTTGTCCAGGTATTTCGCCTAACTTTTTAATAAATAAATGACAATCGTATCCGGATAAGTTATGAAAAAATATTGGGATGAATTTTGGTACTTTGAGTTGTAGGTTGCAGTGTCGATGTGCTGCACCCCGGTACCGGCCTGTCATATGACAGTGATCCCTAACTCTATCTTTCAACAGTAAATTTTCACAAACGTAGCACTTAACAGCGCGTTTGAAATCAAGAGCATCTATATCTGTGAATATCATAGGCTCGTTTTGAGTGAGAATTCTGTGTATTGCTTTAGCATCTTCAGTCAGTAAATGTATAAATTTTGAAACGCAATCTTTTCCGCGATAACTTCTATAGTCACCAACCGTATCGTTAAATGATGACACTATATTATAGGCGAACGCAGTCGGCACGTGTCGGTGAGAATATGACGTGTTAGCGGTGTTGAAATCTTCGCCGGAAATCGGTTCAAGTATCGTTTCGAAATCAGCATATATGACGTAAGGAACATTTTGTTTTCTATCGTAATTTTTGAACTTTAAAAATGTTCCTTTTTCTGGTAATACCGTGGCAATCCCTCCACATAGGTGTGAATCAATTTGGGTGCGCGTTGGAAAAAACAATAAGCACGTTTCGCAGAAGTACAGTTTACCATGGTGTTTGGTTATCTGATTTCTGACTAGACGAGGTAAATCAATGATAAGACAATAATGAGTATTAGTATTATTTTCCAAGAACAATAGATGGATGCTCTTAGATTTATGATTCGATGTAGAATACAAAGGTCCAACGATAGTTTTATTATTTTTTAAACCATACACGTAAATATTCAAAAACGGATTATTTTTCTCAAAGACAGCTATGTCTGAAAATGTTATCGGAAATGTCAAACCATCAACGTTCAAAACATCCTGAAAGTAAGGATAAGATGAAACTCTGTCAGGATGTTGGCTAGTAGGGCTAGGGTACAGAGCCGCTACTACGCACCATAAAAAGCAATACTCATCATTGTTACGAATATTCAAGCAAGCTTTTTTATTTTTTATACATTTCGGTAAAGTTATAAATTTAGATCCGCCGAGAGGTTGATATTTATTAATATTTATTTCTACATGGGAATTGCTTAAAAATGTCCAACCGCTATCTCTCTCCTGAAACTCTTCAATTTTCTTTAACAATAAATCAATCACTGCTTTATAAATTGAATCAAAGTCGTAATTAAAATTAACAATAATGTTTTTTGTGGCGAATGATTTTATTTCTTTTTGATCATTTTTAAACATTAGAAAAAAAGAAAAAAGTTCAAAATTTATTTTCAGAGCTGTATGTTTCAATAATGATTGATTTATTAAAGTTTTAACTTGTCTACTAATATTAATGAGAAACATTTCAGCAAAATTATTTATTTGTTCACCAGTTGCGGTGATCTTGTAACTAACGATTCGTTTTTTAAATGCAGAATTAATAATTGCGACATTGTCAAAAACAGTGGTCGCACTATTGGTTTTATGATTATTACTACGTAAATGACCAGACCATCGACTATTATCTACCAATATATTACAAACTGAACAATGAGGCATTATTGATTAATTTAATATAACTTATCGTTACTATAACGTACTTAACGTTTGACTAAAAGATTAGAGTTTCTAAGTATAATATGTATAACAAGAATAATACTAAGAACTAAAATTAGTGATCTTGTGAAAGTAATCAAACAAAAAAAGTAGAAAAAAACTAAAGAAATAAAGAGAAAAAGTAAAAGTATACAGTAACTGAAGAAAGTATTAGGAGGATTACCTAATTATTGACATCCAAATAAAAATAAGTTCTGAAAAGAGAAAAGCATAATATTAATTAGGCGCACAGTTCAAATAATTGTTCAATTGGCCGGCCTGTTGGTCTAGTGATTAGTGACGGAGGTCGTGGGTTCGATTCCCACCCAGGACAAATGTTTGTGTGATGAGCACGATCATTTGTTCTGTGTCTAGGTGTAATTTATCTATAATATGTATGTATTTAGAAATATATAAGTATGTTTATTAGTTGTCTAGTACCCATAACACAAGCTCTGCTAGTTTAGGACTAGAAGGCGTTGTGTGAAAGTTTTGGAATGTTATTATTATTATTAATTATAGTAAATATAGTATACAAAATTACCTTCAATAAAATGGATAGTCAAGTCATCCAGATTAGAAAGTTTGCTGTTAGTCCTCTAGTTTAATAATCTCTTCTTTATAAAATATTCGAGAAGCTTGTCAAATTAATTGTTTCTGGAAAGAGAAATGCACAATAATTATAATTTGCCCCTCAGATTTAAGAATAAAAAAAAAAAAAATACAAAAAAGTGCATAAAATTATCTGCAAAATATAAATATTTATACCTAGGCATGATCCAGAGGTCAATAATTTGCTGTAGTTATTTATTTAGCGAGATTCGAGTCGCTTGACAAAATAGTCCTGAAAAGAGAAAAGCATATTATTAATTAGGCGCCCAGTTCAAATAATTATAGTAAATATAGTATACAAAATTACCTTCAATAAAATGGATAGTCTAGTCATCCAGATTAGAAAGTTTGCTGCTAGTCCTCTAGTTTAATAATCTCTTCTTTATAAAATATTCGAGAAGCTTGTTGAAATAATTGTTTCTGGAAAGAGAAATGCACAATAATAATAATAATAATTCGTCCCTCAGATAGTAGAATAAAAAAAATACAAAAAAGGTGTATAAAATTACCTGCAAAATGTTTATACCTAAGAATGATCCAGATGTCAATTGTCCAAATTCTTAGGTAAATAATTAATTTAATACAAAAATATTTAACCATAAGTAACGTCTTTTGAGCAGGCTTCCGTCGTTGATTTTAGGTAATAAATTTAAAAGATGTATAAGTATCATATTTTGTATTATAATACTTATTGCGCAAGTATTTGTTTTTTTGGGTCAACTAAGTCGTTTTGTGTCGTTTGCATCAATCATCTATTTTAGGTAGGGTTGACACGCATTCAACATTATGTTACCTATTCAGATAATTACGTTGTTATTGTTCCGTTCAACCAAAGGATATCTAAGAATCTCATTGCTAAGTCGCTCGATCTATGCTCCTTTGGTTTTTTTAATAATTTGACAGTTTTCAGTTGAAATAGAACTCCTAGGGATAAAAAGTATAGCTTTCATCCCGCTCCATAGGCAACTTTAGACCTACTTTCAGAGAATGAAAAATGTGAAAAAAACTCTTTTTTACTAATAAACTTAGTTGCTATGCATTTTTACAATAAACTAAAGGTCACATTTAAGTCACTTGATTACTTTTTTATTTGTTACAAAAGTTTTTTTTTTTTTTTTTTTTTTCTTTTTTTAATGCTCTACAAAAAATCATGCATTGACGAAAGGGGCGCGCCGTTGACGACTTGGGCTCGGTTCAGACGGATTCTGAACGGTCGGACAGCGAGCTGCCCATAGCTCACCGTCCGATTTGTTACTAAAGTACTGTTTCGTTTCGTCAACCCTACGTTATTTCGCTGCATCGCCAAATCGTCATCCGCTACTAGGTATACGAATAATAACTGCTTAGTCTTTATTTTTGAACTGGTATTATACGTCCGAGGAAAAAAGACGATTTATAGTATCACATTTGATTGAATGAGGTAATTTTTGAAACAATTAATTATAATGCGTTATCGATTTTATAAGCTACGTGTTTTTGGAGTACATTAAACAATCTAATTGCAGTTTGCAAGTGTGGAAGTCGTCTATAAGAAGTTCTGTACCATCAGTTATAATTAGATAGTGTAAATCTCGAGTTGTTGTCAATACCAGTATTAATATTCATCAAATCAATTCAGTGAAATTCTAACTGCAGATTGGCAAAATGTAAGTATAATATAACCCTCCTTCTAGCGCAGTCGGGTAAAAATATTTTAAGTGTTTACTGAGACCCGTGATCTGTTTGTATATTTATAGCATGATTTAAACAAAACATTTCATATCTTTGTTTCAGGTCTGATTCTGAGTGTGAATATAGTCAACCAGCTCTAACACTTGATCAGAAAACTAAACCAACTCGCAAACCAACAAAAGTCAGTGGGAAACGCAAGTCGGATTCACCATCGACTCATGCAATTCGAACGAGGTAAACGATTTTTTATTTTGAATTAACTCTATTAATGCTGCTTTCTATTAATTAAGTCTTATGTCTTATAGATTTTACAAATAATTCGTTTGTTATTTTTGTGTATTTTTTATGTGTTCTTAATATTCTATCCTAATCTAACGCCCTGCTCTGGATTTGCACAGGTGTAATTCTAAACAAAATACAGTTTTTGTCACTCAGGAAATATAATGTAGCTTTCTAGTAGAGAAACTATTTTCAATTCAGTAGTTCCAGAGATTACCCTAATTAGTATAAATGACAAATATATAAATTGTTTAATAGGATAACATATTAACATCAGTTTTATTTTTCAGCAAATTATCAAATACCAGCACTGATATATTTGGTATCAGTCGCAACCATGAAAATGACACAGAGCACAACACGGGTTCATCTGGTCTGCCATCGTACTTCGTAAGCCGTGTGGCCAACGGTTGCGAGCGTCGAACAGCAAGTACGGTCGGTGAATACTACATAGACTGCAAGGTCTACAAGGCTAGCGACGCGCGCCTCACCGACTCTCAAGAGCTATGGAAGAAGGCGCTCGTTCGTGTTAAGTTCCAGAGCAACGCGGATTCGTGTCAGTGGCGAAAACTGCAAGAGTTCGTCCGTTCGGCTGACACATTGTTTCCAGAACAACCAAAATTTTACGATAACTGACTGTTGTTACACACATGAGAAAACTTGTAACGTTATTGGATGCAATTAAAGTATAATGAATAGACTGTTGTTTTACTTACATACTTCAAACATTCTGTTGCGATGAAGTATTAGGCCCAGCTACTGGCAGCCAGTGGTATTTCTTACAAGATATTCAGGTAAGTACACTAATATACTACACAGTCGTGTTTTTCGCGATAGAGTGATCGTTTGAGAAGCGATCGTACTTACATTATTCAGCGTTACTTTATGTAGTAATGTGTACTCACCCAGCTACTGGCAGCCAGTGGTATTTCTTACAAGATCTTCAGGTGAGTACACTAATATACTACACAGTCATGTTTTTCACGATAGAGTGATCGTTTGAGAAGCGATCGTACTTACATTATTCAGCGTTACTTTATGTAGTAATGCGTACTCGCCCAGCTACTGGTAGCCAGTGGTATTTCTTACAAGATCTTCAGGTGAGTACACTAATATACTACACAGTCGAGTCGATCGTTTATTATTGGGTATTCTATGCCACTGTCGCGTAGCGAGGCGCACTGGCCGAGCTACTTGCCGACAGTGGCATAGAATGCCCAATAATACACTACTCATGCTATTGATTACTTTAAACGTAGAAATCAAACCATTTATACTTGGCGGGCTTATGATTATAGTAAAGCCAAGTCAAGTAAAGCCAAGTCAAGTAAAGCCAAGTCAAGTAAAGCCAAGTCAAGTAAAGCCGAGCCTAGTAAAGCCGAGCCTTGTCAATGTCTAGCAAAGTAATGTCTAGCAAATTAATGTCTAGCAAAGTAATGTCTAGCAAAGTAATGTCTAGCAAAGTAATGTCTAGCAAAGTAATGTCTAGCAAAGTAAAGTCTAGTAAAGTAAAGTCGAGTCGAGGCCAGTAAAGTAAAGTCGAGTCGAGGCCAGTAAAGTAAGCCAGCCAAACCAGCCTAGCCAGGCAAGCAAGGCCAGCCAGCCAAGCCAGGCCATTAAGCGGCACTTTTGAATGTCAAATATTGAATGTAAAAATAAAACTTCTTGTTGTTGTGAAAAATCAGGGTATTGTAGAAGAGGGGCAGTAATTAATTTTTCTTTTAGAAAATCTAATGCATGTTGCTGTTCTGTACCCCAGTGAAAGACAGCATCCTTTTTTAGTAAAGTGGTAAGTGGTTTAGTTAGCTTCGAAAAGTTTTCGATGAATCGGCGATAATATCCTACTAGTAATGATTTAAAATCTTTAGGATTTTTTGGAATTGAAAATTGCGATACAGCGTTAACTTTTTCAGGGTGTGGAGATACACCTTTATCGGTGATTATCCTGTCTTCGTCTTTCGCGATTTAAATATTCACCTGCCCCTGCTACGCTTCAACTCACTCGCACATAGTTTAGCGCCATATGGAAGAAAAAGATAGCACTATCTCCACAGGCGCCCAATCACCCCACTACGACATTTGTCATTCGTTTCCGTGCGCGCGCGGCTACCGCACAAAGTGAAATAAGTTTTTTAGTTTTTTGGATTTTATTGGTGTTAAGCAGTTTTAAAAACATAAGAAATGCCAAAAAGAAAGCATGAAGAAACTAAAGAAGATAAATGGCGAAGGAAATTAAAGAAATATGAACAAAAATTGTCTAAGAAAAGACGTCGTCATAGGCGTGTGTCAATTGAAGGTATGTACCTACTACCCACATCATTTTAGTGATCATTGTTACGGTACATATCAAGGCCTAAATTTATAATTCTTTGTACAATGGTACTTTAGATCTAACACGAGATGTTAGACAATACATCATACTTTCGAGTCAATACGAGATATTGACCTACCGTTTTTTTTATTTGAGAGTCAATACGAGATATTGACCTATTTTATTTTACTAGAGTTAATACGAGATATTAACCAAAAAATTTCGTTCCAGAATATCTGGAAACAGACAGCGGTGCGTCTAAGCCTTCGTCTCCGGACCACTCGCTTACGCCGCCGATGGCTGCGGGGGCGGATGGCATACCCGCTGACTCAGCGATGCCAATGTATGAGCCAGGCACCTCTGCACGCTCAGCGTCACCCGTGCCACCCGAGCTTTCTACAACGGGCGGAAGTGTATCACAGCCAGCTGTTCCCCAGGGTGTGACAGCTCCGGCCGATGACGCTAATACGAATCGCGATAATATTCCTCCTATCGCAGATCCCGAGCTCTTAAGGGCTCTAGGGGATTTCGAAGCTGAAACCGTCGATTGGGGTCCAGATATTGTAGCGGATTTATCGAAGCGATGGGATCCTATCCTTAAAGATGGCCTTAAAAAAGAAACACGAGAGGAACTAATTAAAACATACCTACTTCCAAAAAACTGTCCCTTAATTAAAGCTCCAGTGCTTAATCCAGAAATAGCTAAAAACTATCTCAAAAAACTATCGACAACAAGCTGACATTTAACCAACATACAACAAATGTGTGCCAAAAGGCACTGACTTTTTACAAACAGTTGTCGAGGGCTGCTAAAATCAGCTGGGGACTCTACCCCGACGTCATCCGCACCATGTACACGGCAGTAGTCGAACCAGTCATATTATACGCAGCAAGTGCGTGGGCACCTGCAGCCGCTAAGTTGTGTGTACAAAAGAGGTTAAATGTGGTCCAAAGAGGATTTGCGCAGAAATTGTGCAAATCCTGTCGCACCGTCTCCCTAAACTCGGCGCTGTTGCTGGCTGGGATACTGCCCCTCGACCTCCGAATACGAGAGGCAGCTGCCCTGTATGAGGCAAGGAGGGGGGTACCTCAGTCAGTGCCAGGAGAGGGGGACGTTGAGCGACGTACCACATTTGCCTCAACACCCCACCCAGCAGAACATATGAGCCTGCAGTTCATATGCCTGGCAGACGAGGAACAACTGGCAAACCACTGCACACAAGCAGTACAAATATTCACGGACGGCAGCAAAATTGAAGGCAAGGTCGGGGCGGCATTGTCTCTTTGGAGCAATGGCGCCGAAACCAAATGCCATAAATTGAAGCTGTCGTCCTACTGCACCGTCTACCAGGCCGAACTGCTGGCCATATGCAAAGCCAAGTGGGAGATTCTAAAGAGCACTGAAGATTCCTTTGGTATCTACAGTGACTCTAGATCATCACTGCAAACGGTCAAAAACCACCGCTCTTCCCATCCCCTCGCAGTCGAAACCAGAAAAAATTTGCGTTTATGCAAATCTCAGAACAAAGATATATCTTTGTTCTGGATCAAGGCTCACGCGGGACTGGAGGGCAATGAAAGAGCTGACCAGCTGGCTAAAGATGCGTCTCTAAAGTTAAAAAAGAGACCGGACTACGACCAGTGTCCGGTTTCATTCGTCAAGCAGCAAATCCGTAAGGATTCGCTTGCCGAATGGAACCGGAGGTACAGGACGGGTGACACAGCCGCGACCACCAAACTCTTTTTTCCCGACGCTGTCGACGCTTTCAGCACCATAAGGAAACTGAAACCAACGGGTATAATTACACAAATAGTCACGGGACATGGTGGGTTCTCTGAGTATCTGAATAGATTTAAGTGCAAGGGAAGCCCATCATGTATTTGTGACCCCGAGAAAGACGAGACAGTGACTCACATATTGACCGACTGCCCGGCCTATGGCCTGGAGAGGTATGAACTTCAACAGAAATTAGATATTGAAATAAAGATAGAAAACTTACACAAACTAATTACTGACAAAAATACAGTAAGGAATTCTTGAACTATAGTAAAAACATTGCAGGAAAAACCATAAAAAGGAATAAATAGTTAAATAATAGTGCTCAAAATTGTATAATGTCGTATATAATGGGAATGGGAAGCATTAAAAACATTGTTGTAAAATATAGAGATATAATAAGAAAGAATACTGTTAATATTAAGGAAAAATAAATTAAGATATGTAAAAATTATAGCTACAACATAAAATAATAAATATATAGGAAAACATAAATGTATAGAATACTTACCAAATAACGTAGAAATAGTAAAATGTAATAGAACATAAGAAAGTTGTAATACCTAAATTTAATAAAGATAAGTCTCCAAGGTCTCGGAGGAACCCACTTAGCTCGCAGACTCCGCCAAAAGCGCGGAGAGGTAGGCGCCAAAAAAAAAAAAATATAGAAATAGCTGCAATGCTAAATGAGTCCGCAAAAAATCGTGACCTAAGGATTCAGAAGAAGCAATCGCATATGGGATGCGTCTTGGCTATCTTAGAAAGGACGATGTCAGGTACATTGACCAAATCCATTGACACTACCGACATCCTTCGTCTTCTTACAGACGCGACAAAGCTGTTGTCGGATTCTCATTACTTGGAGACGGAGACTAGAAGATCTCTTGTCACTCCAATGGTTGACAAGACCTTTTTAGAGCCTTTTAAGGATAGAAAGAGAGACAGTCATCTTTTTGGTGAGAAATTAGAAGAATTTATTAAATCTTCGCGCGGAATACAGAAGACAGCAAGCTGATCCAGTCTGCAGCTCAAACAAGCACTTTAAACTACAAAGTCCCGCAGTCACGCCAGCCTTATCACCGCTTCGTTCGTGGGCAGCCGAGACGCGGCGGCGGGACCAGACAAGGATCGAACTACCGCCGCCGAGGGACCATGCAGACGCCGGCGACGACCCGTGCTCCACGGGTATCGTCCCCTCACCAGCACCCTGCATCATTCCACAAGCCAGCGGGAGCGGCCCCCAAAACGAGCGCGAAGCAGTAACTTCTCAGGTATACTCTCATGCTGGTCGCTTAAGGTATTATAAAGATCCTTGAGACCATTTCTGGTTATAGAATTCCCTTTCTTAAGCATCCTGTACAACATCCGGGTATGATTCCAAAAACATCTTTCTCGAAAGACGACAGGTTTTATATTAAACAAGAATTGAATCGTTTTTTGCAAGCAAATGTCATACGTAAATGTAATCCTACCCGCGATCATTTTGTATCTAGTATTTTTATCATTCCTAAAGGTAATGGTGAAAAACGTTTAATTCTAAATTTAAATAAATTAAATAAATTTGTCGATGTTAACCATTTTAAGATGGAAGATGTTAGGACAGCTGTCAAATTAATGACACTTAACTGCTATATGGTTAACTTGGACTTGAAAGAAGCATACTTTTTGGTACCTATCCATAATGATCATGTAAAGTTTTTGAGGTTTTATTTTGATAATATTCTGTACGAAGTTTTGGTTTTACCTTTTGGATTGAGCTCAGCTCCTCATGCTTTTACAGAACTTATGAAACCAGTTTCTACTTTTTTGCGATCCCGAGGTTTTAATTCAGTATTTTACTTAGATGACCGTTGTTATTTCGGTAACAGTTATGAAGAATGCTTAAATAACGCTAATGACACCATAAACTGCCTAGTGAACTTAGGTTTTGTAATAAACTATGAGAAGAGTTCACTGGTACCAAGCCAATGTTGTCAGTTTTTAGGTTTTATTTTAAACTCTATAAACATGACCCTAGAACTCCCTTTAAAGAAAAGACGCGACATCTTTTCACGTACCGAAAATATGCTAGTAACGACGAGAAACTCTATTCGTGCTCTTGCTCGCTACCTAGGTACCCTGACAGCTGCTTGCCCGGCCGTCGCGTACGGGTGGTTGTACACAAAATCTTTAGAGAGTGCCAAATATCTAGCCCTATTGGATAATGACGATTATGACAAGATGATGACTGTTTCAAATAGTTTACACGTTGATTTGACTTGGTGGAAATCTTCGATTTTAGACCCAAGTAGTCCCATCAGACCAATGTCGTTTGCATTAGAGATATTTAGTGACGCATCTAGTATCGGCTGGGGTGCAGCCTCTGGGGGAGAAAGTATAGGCGGTTCATGGACGGAAGACGAACGTTCTCGTCATATTAACTATTTGGAACTCCTTGCAGCCTATTTTGGACTTAAATCTTTCGCGAACAAGGTCACTAACTGTCACATACTCTTACGTATTGACAATACTACGGCGATCGCTTACATAAATAGAATGGGTGGAGTGCAATACCCACATCTCAATGAAATTGCCCGTAGAATATGGACTTGGTGTGAAGAACGGCAGATATTCCTTTTTGCTTCCTACATAGCGTCATCCCAGAATATTGAAGCAGACACAGAGTCAAGAAACATTGATATTGAGTGGGAATTGCACTCTACAGCATTCGATACTATTGTTTCAAAATTTGGTGAACCTGAAATGGACATTTTTGCATCGAGAACGAATGCTTAATGTAAAAAATATATATCATGGAAGCGCGATCCCTATGCTTACAACGTGGACGCTTTTACTATCAAATGGGATATGTTCTTTTATGCGTTTCCACCATTTTCACTAATTCTAAAGGTTCTGCAAAAGATTGTTACTGATGAGACAACCGGGATAATTGTAGTGTCTCATTGGCCATCTCAGGCCTGGTGCCCAGCATTCAATATCTTGCTACTAGTGAAATATTTATATTTACTCCGGATAAAATTCTGTTATCATCTAATTTCAGGGAAACTCATCCTCTGCACCGCCACCTTTCCCTGGCGGCGACTATATTATCCGGAAAGCCTTCGCGCGGTTGCAGGTCCCTCAATCAGCACTGACTGCAATGACGTCGTCTATTTTTAGGAACACAAAATCGCAATATACTTCTAGCTTTAAACAGTGGTGGTTATACTGTCACGATAAGGGGTTAGATCCGTTCCAGATCGGAGTACACGATTTGCTAGACTTTTTGTCTCTCTAGTAGATGACGTACTATCGCGTTTGTGTACGGACCACCTTAATGCAGAAGAAAGAACTAATCTCCTAACACTTTGCTCCCGCTACGCAGATGTATTTTACCTTGATGGGGAACCATTGACATTCACCAACAAAATCAAACATCGCATAAGAACAACAGATGAAATTGCCGCCTATACCAAGAGCTATAAATACCCTTTCGTTCATCGGGAAGAAGTTAGGGACCAAATCACCAAAATGCTAGACCTTAATAAGACCATCCGACTCTGCATGGAGCTCACCCATTTGGGTTGTGCCCAAAAAAACTGACGCTTCAGGGAAACAGAAATGGCGTATCGTAGTCGATTTTCGGAAGTTGAATGAAAAAACGATAGACGACAAATACCAAATATTAGTGATGTCCTCGACAAATTAGGCAAGTGCCAATACTTTGCGACCTTAGATTTGGCAAGTGGTTTTTACCAAGTGGAAATGGACCCTCAGGACATTCCAAAAACCGCATTTAATGTCGAACACGGGCATTTTGAATTCCTTCGAATGCCCATGGGACTTAAAAACTCACCGTCCACCTTTCAACGGGTCATGGACAATGTTCTAAGAGGCCTTCAAAACAACATCTGCCTTGTATATCGCGACGATAACATAGTCTACAAGCACCTGTCTTCAAGAGCATATGAATAATTTGGAAAAGGTCTTCCAAAGACTTAGGGAGTCCAACATCAAAATTCAAATGGACAAGTCAGAATTTCTAAAACTAGAAACCGCTTACCTAGGGCACATTATCAGTAGAGACGGCATAAAACCGAACCCTGACAAAATTTCTGCATTTCAAAAGTACCCAATCCCAAAAACCCCTAAGGAAATCAAACAATTTTTAGGACTTTTAGGTTATTACCGGAAATTCATCCCCGATTTTGCACGTATCACTAAACCTCTTACCCTATGCCTAAAGAAAGGTAGTAAAATTACTCTTAGCTCTGAATATGTCAATGCCTTTGAAACTCGTAAGAACTTATTAACAAATGACCCTATTTTACAATATTCAGGATATTGTAAAATAGGGTCATTTGTTAATAAGTTCAAAAAGGAATTCAATCTCACAACGGACGCTTCAAATGTCGCTATTGGAGCCGTGTTATCATCTCAGGGACCTATAGGTTCGGACAAACCCGTCTGTTACTCCTCTGGCACACTTAACGACAGTGAGCTTAATTACAGCATCATTGAGAAGGAGTTGCTAGCCATAGTTTGGGCTACCAAGTACTTTAGACCTTATCTGTTCGGTAGAAAATGTAAAGTACTGACTGATCACAAACCCCTCCAATGGATGATGAACTTGAAAGAGCCCAACTCACGACTGACCAGATGGCGACTCAGACTAAGTGAATATGACTTTAGTGTAGTGTACAAGAAAGGTAAATTTAACACAAACGCTGATGCTCTCTCTCGCGTAGAAATACATAATGAGAAAACAGATGAGATAAACTCAGTGATCGAAAATATTAAAAACCTCAGATTAATAATTAACAACCCATCGGAGGCATCACCTCTACCAACAGACCCCTTGACTGACACCAACTCATTGATCAAAAGTACTGAGGATCTCAGAATCTAGGATTAATAACCCATCGGAGGTACCACCTCCACCAACCAACTCCTCGACTGACACTGTTCATACCAGTAATGAACACCCTATACTGGAAATTCCCATTACAGATGAACCCCTCAATAAATTTCATCGCCAGATTCACTTTACTATAGTAGGCGACATAAAACGCCGACCTACAGTAACTAAACCTTTTGAAAATCATAAGCGAATTACAGTCCAAATTTCAGAATCTAACCTAGAGAGTGACACTATTAATGCTATCAAAAAATACGTAAACCCTAAAGTCAAAACGGCTATCCTAATGAACCCACCACTAGCCATGTACAAAATAATACCCATTATACAATAAAAAATTAGAAGCTCCTCAATCAACCTAGTACTAGCCAAGACAGAACTCGAGAATGCTAAAGAGTACTTCCGACAACAAGACATAATCCGACATTATAATGACGGGAAGAGGAACCACCGTGGTATAAATGAATGTCACCTAGCCCTCTCACGAAAATACTACTGGCTAAAGATAAAAGAACAGATCAACAAGTTTATTAACGAATGTACCATCTGCGGTCAGGCTAAATACGACAGAAATCCCATTAGACCTCAATTCAATATAGTACCTCCGGCTACCAAACCACTTGAAATTATCCACATGGACCTTTTTACAGTTCAGAACGAAAAATACATAACGTTCATGGACGTTTTCACAAAATATGCCCAAGCATATCATTTGCGAGACGGAACCGCCATTAGCATTATTCATGCATTGCTACGTTTCTGTACCCATCATGGTCCTACCTATGACTGTCATTACTGATAATGGCACCGAATTCACAAACCAACTTTTCTCTGAATTTGTACGGTTGCACAAGATAACACACCACAAAATTCTACCTCACAGTCCAAAGGACAATGGTAACATCGAACGTTTCCACTCAACGTTATTGGAGCACATTAGAATTCTTAAATTACAGAATAAGGACGATCCAATAGTTAATCTCATGCCATACGCCATTATAGCGTACAACAGTTCTATGCATAGTTTCACTAAGTGCAGACCGTTTGACCTATTAACCGGACATTTTGACCCTAGAGACCCAATCGACGAAGACCTGACTGAACACATATTACAGCAATATGCGCAGAATCATAGACAACAGATGAAGCAAGTTTATGAAATCGTTAACGAGTCATCTCTTGCAAATCGTACAGCCTTAATTAACAGTAGAAACAAAACTCGGAAACCCGAATTAGAATATACCCCTCAGCAACAAATTTTTATTAAAAATCCGTTTGCCAGTCGCCAAAAAACTACGCCACGTTATACGCAGGATACAGTACTCGCTAACTTGCCTATACACATGTACACTCCGAAAAAACGTGGCACAGTAACCAAATCGCGGCTGAAACGTGTCCCTAAATCAAGCCAATTGTTACAGAATCCTGATACTACTGACAGTCCAAGCGACACACCCTCAAGAGATAAGACTTGAGACATTAGGCGATGGACCGGGACTCCTACCATACAGATTAGGACCTACCAGACTAACAACTCATTATCACTCATTCATACAGTACATTCAATTAACCGACATCGAAGATAAAATTAATTCCGTACAGACGCAACTAAAGTCTTTCAGAACCAAGCTCACTAACGAGACTTATATGATTTATGAATATCAGATCGAATATCTTACAAACAAATTTAGTAAGGTTCTACAACAAGTAAAATCTTTGGAACCTGTTAGAGTCAAAAGAGATCTTGTAGATAGCCTTGGGTCCGTAATAAAAAGTGTTACGGACAACTTAGATTATCTAGATGCCCTGAAGTATGATGAGGCCATTAAAACTCTACAAAATAATGAAAATAAAATAACATCAGAATTCAACAACCACATCAGCCTTAGTAAAGAATGGATGTCCCAACATGGTACCATCCTAGACCAAATAGCAAAAAATCAAGAAAAAATTAACTCAACTTTAGAACTACTTCTTGAGAAGAGTGCTTATACAGATTACAGCTTAATAAAATTTGCGAAGTTTGCCCAAATTTTAGGAATTATAACCAGTAATGTAGAAGATTTAATGGTAGAGATAATTAGTTTAGAAAACATTATGGCTTTTATAAGGGCTTCTAGCACCCATCATTCTATGATTGATATAGAAGTGTTAAGATCTATGATAGATAGGCTCAAATCCATATACGAGTATAACCAAGATCAAATACTAAATTTAGAGTTAAGAGAATATTATAATCTAATTAAACCAGGTTCCTACTTTATTGAGAAGAGAATAGTAATAACATACAGTTTTCTCATTGTCTCTAAAGACCTTTATGATTTATACAGACTATCCATTGTACCCAATAAGAAATAACTTGCCCTTATTCCTTCCTCTCCCTACATAGCAACAAACGAGAAATCGTTCGTGTACATAGAGGCTGAATGCCCGAAGTACAGCAACATTCATCTCTGTGAAAAGAAGACAAGTCATCAGATCCGGACGAAGCCTGATTGCATCCAAGAGCTCATCATCAACCAAGGACTAAGAGAAACCTGCCAATTCACCAAGATCTCGCTCTCCAAGCAAGCAGTAGAAAAGCTGGATAATCAACATTACGTTGTCTCTCTGCCTTAACCTACCAAAGTACAGCTAGCCTGCAGCAGGAAAGACTTCAACATTCTACAAGGAAGATATCTCGCCACCATACCCTATACCATGAACTGCTATTTGGAAACACCAGAATTCACTATCATTAACGACAACAATGAGATAAAAGGACAGCCACTCAAGTTATCAAAAATCCCATACTACGACATGAACCAGTCAGCTGATCCCACTCACATCATCGGCTTCAAGTCAGTCAACTTAGAAGAACTTCACTGCATCCAGAACAAAGTACTGATGGAAAGCCCTATCCAGATTGACAAGACTCTGCCGGTTTTCCTATATCATACAACCATACCGTTCTATATCATCGTTCTATGCGCAACCATACTTATCATCTTGGGTATAAGCCGCAGATACAAATGCTGGAACCTTGGAGCTGACAATAATCAGAAGAAACCAACTCTTAGGACACATACATACGAGGATGTAACCAGAAAACGAGATGAAGTCCCAGCAACATTTGAACTAAACATGATCAAATAGTTGCTGTTCTGCGGGTGGAGGTGTTAGGTACGGATACCTAATTAATAGCGCTGACATGCAAATTCCTTCGTGTTTACGCCAAGCGCATAGAAACTGCACCGATGACGTCAATGCAGCCACGAGTCGCCGACGCAGCAAAATTGGACTTTAGCGTTAAGTTATTTTTAATATGTAAATGGTCATTCCATATTCTAGCATCGAATAGGTTTCACTAATTATATTGTAATAATTTCTTTTTAATTAAATTAGTTTAAAATCATTTTGGTTTTTTTATTTATTTATTTATGTACACACAAAAAACACTTTACAGAGAAAAGAAATAATACAGATTGAAGAGCACAAAGGTACTGCTTATTTCACTAGAAATTTCTTCCAGCAGACCTGCGACAGGAAAGTTGGATGATAAACGAAGACACAGTGTGTAGAAAGAATAAGGAAATTTCAAATAGACAAAAATAACTTAATTAATCTTACTTTTTTTTCATTTAGTACCAAATTGTTTGCCATGAAACAATCCAATTTTGGACCTGATGAATAGAGTTATTCACATCATCAAGATTTTGTGACCACCGATCTATTTTAAATATCAAAGATCAGCAAACAACAATATCTTCGGTTGATTTTGTAGTAATTGGGGTAAATCGTTAAAAAAAAAATGAACTAAAAAGAGGAATGGACCCAATATCGAGCCTTGAGGAAAACCCGTTGTCATTTCAGATCCTCGTCAGGTTACGCCGTTTACCTGAATTTTAACTTGTCTGGCTTTTAAATATGATCTAAGTAACTCAAGGGCTATATGTATAATTCCATAGTGCTCGAGCTTCAACAATAGTGTCTCATGGTTAACGCAATCGAACGCGTTAATGCATTCTAACTGCAAAACTATTGATTTTTACATAGATTATTATCAGTGGCAAAAAATCCAGCCTATCGTACAAAGTGTAAAAAGAAATAAAGACAAGTTATCGAACTTCAGGACAAAGACTCTTTTACCGAAACATCAGTGGGCTAATATCTTATGAGAAAAAATTTGGAAGACAATTCGAAGTCCGTGTAGCTGGAGTTTCAAAAATTATTCGATTTAGGATGACGATTGCGTTATATGCGCTGGAGCTTGCAAGTGGTGTCGAGCGGCAATTAAAGTAATTATCAACTGGCCAACTGATAAAATTGCTTAATGCATTAGTACGATACGAAATTATAATGTTGATTGATGACTATTCACATAATTTAACGAAAAAGATAAAGCTTTCTCCTATTCAACGACTTGAACTTCCTAGTGAGTTAAAATACGAGTCTGCTATTGTAGTCAAGAATAAAATAGAAAATACTCTGATGAATGTAGAAGACAGGGCACCGTCCAATTTACCCACTATCGGTAGCCTACGACAAATAAAGTACGAAAACAGAAAAATCTCTTACCATGATTCTAATGCAACGCTGGCTTTGTGGATTATGTATATACTGACACCCTATAACGAAATAATAAAACTCGTATCGCTTTTGCCTCTAAACGTGTATTATAGGTCACCTGTGCAAAATGAGTATTATAAAGATTTTAGTAAAAAAGCGAACGAACTGTTAAGCATCGATGCTAATGGTAGCATTTTTAAACCAGTTAGAGCGTGAAATTTATTAAATTTATAAATGCAGATATTCTTCTATTCATGTGTGATGCAGTCTCGTAACGATGAAATCAGTGTTCCAGTAGCTGAACTTATTTCTGATAATCACACATTAGACACAATATACAAATGGCTGGTTACTTGGGCTAAAAACAAAACATTACCAAATGAAGTTATAGATGACTCAGCTGCTTCGATTGGGGTTGCTGTAAAAGCATTTACAAAGTTCAACCCACATACATTAATTATTCATTTATGAAATTAGAAAAACAAGTATCTACTCCAGAAAAATGCTACATTCGCATCGATGCGGGCCATTTTATAAAGATTTTATTTAAACTACCTTGTTTTAAACATATTGATCAACGGGTGAAGTTTTTTTACATAAAGTAATACATAATCTGCTAGAACCAAAGCAATGCGACGATTATGACAAATTGAAACAAATTGTCATAGATATGATCACATTATCTATAAATAAATATGATGGTGTAGACAGTGAAGAACAACAACACAAGATGTGAAGAAGCAAAAATTAGGGTCCTTTTCACGGACTGAATTCTGAAATTGAAAATAATAACAAAATTCTAAGCTTTAAATCATTGAACTACTCTTCTTTCCAAAGTCTGGAAGCTTCGTTCGAAAACATTCGGGAAGAAGTACTCGTATCTGCTCGAAAAAATCCTAGATTGTTCTACAAGTATAATACAATAAACGCCGAACAGATGATTATTAGAATGATTATTATTAGAACAGTTGATTATTACCTTAACGGAAGGAGACGTTAACTATGGTCATGATAACTTGTATTATTTCCCAGACTTTTTGAACACTTTAATGCGACTAACTTCCGTTGTAGTCCAATATTATGAAAAAGGACATGGACAGATAATTCAAGCATATCTAGCCCAGTCACTGGTTTCTTTTAAAAACCTGGTTAAAAACCATTTCCTTTCTCTCTAACACTTTTCTATTTAGATCTAATCTCTGTCATCAATATTTAACCCTTTTTCTTTTTGTTTCTCTCTCTTTATATAAATTTCATATCATATTATGTATGTATGTTTATATACATAGATTATGTATAGTATTTATTATAGTAATATAATCTTGTATATATTTATGTTTTAATCTAATAGCAGTACACCGCAGACTACCCCCTTTTTATTCTAAGTTTTTTTAGTTCTTCCAAAGGTTGTCTGGTAGATATCGCTGTCAGCGATAAGATCGCCTTTGTACCCGTAGAAATAAGTTTTCTTGAAAATGTGTATAATTTTATGGTGTACAATAAAGTATATTCTATTCTATTCTATTCTAATCCCATATCGTCGAATGTGGAAAGCTATTTCAAAAACGTGAAAAGGCATTTATGTAGAATCATCAGTAAAAGTGACACATACCGTGTAGATGAGTTTTTCATGAAGCATTTAGAATTCTTATCTGGTAAATTAAAAGTTGCTATCAGTAACTTAAAAGAAGGTAAAACAACAAGAACATAGAAACCAAAGAATAAAACGGAGACGATGAATGTGAAAGTGGATAAAGGTCTATCCACACATATCAGGGCCGTTCCCGGGACGTGGACGGACCGTGCCCCGTCAGAGGCTCAAAAAAATATCGGTGTGTACATTTTATATGAACTAGTTTGGATTTGACTTCTGCGCACTCGTTGCATACAGACGTGCTCATCAATGCATTAAAAATAATATAAATTAACGTTTTAGCATAAATAGTGACCTGGTTACTAAATATTGACGTGTAATACAAACAATCTTTGGAAGTGCTAATAGGTGGAATAATGGACAGACTGGATTATATACTATTATAATCTGAAAGATGGAAGGCAGCCCCTTTAATCGGAGTGGGTTGATGCGGCGCAGCCCTCCTTCAACACCTACACCGACCCAGCCCCAACAACCGAGACGTCTTCAAGCCAAGGAAGAAATGGAGGTAGTCTCAACTGCGGAAATACAGAACTGGATGGGTTCCATTGAACAACACTTGGGTGAGGTATGTGCTATTGCTTCTGAAGGAAAGCTAAACTCAGACCAGAAGCTAAAAATAACCAATTTGTGCCGAAAGGTTGGATATGGAGTCTCGCAACTGGCTGTTCAATACCAGTCGCTTAAACAAGATGCCCTTAGGACCCATAACTCCCTAAAAATAATGACCGAAGAAAGAGACTGCGTAACGGATCTATAGGAGTGTGTAATGGAGATGAACCGGACTTTTAAGGAATCCTGTGCAAAGCGGCAGGAAACAGCTGCATCATCTTTTGCAGACATGGTGAAGAAGGGGTCTAACGACTTCGTTCGTCCTAATACTTTTAGCTCCGTGGCGATTTATCCCACTGACAGTTCAAAGACCAGCGATGAAACCAAGAACATAGTCCAGAAAATTATATGCCCTGGTGAAATGAAGCTGAAAGTGAGAGGCGTACGCAAGATAGGGAAAGGAGGACTAATAATTAGCACGGAGACGAAAGAGGACCTAGATAAGCTGAGGCAATCAGTACAAACTGCTTCGTTAGGGCTTACCGTCGATGAACCGAAAAAGCGCAAACCCCGCATAACAGTGATTGGAGTTCCAGCATCAATGGCGGAAAATGAGGTATATAAATCCATTTACGATCAAAACTTAGCCGAAAAACTGCCAACTATATCCAGAGATACCTTCTTGTCCTTAATCAAACTGAGCCACAAATCTGGTAGAAAAGATGTTGAGAACTGCAACTACATCTTAGAAGTCCCTGCGATCATTCGCAAGGCTCTAATCTCACAAGATAGATTGTTCATAAATTGGACTTCCTGCCCGGTAAGAGACTTCACACTGGTAACGAGATGTTACAAGTGCCAGCAGTACGGTCATGCGGCTAAGACATGCAAAGTAGCTGCCCCCACATGTGGACATTGCGGTGAAGAAGGACACACTATCTCCGACTGCACAAAGAAATCCGAAGCGCCAAAATGTGCAACATGTCTGCGCTTCAAAAAACCAGCCAGCCATAAAACGGGAGAACAAGAGTGTCCTGCAAAAAAATCTGCCGAAAACAGGTACATTAACTCGATTGATTATGAAGGCGCCTAAGAGCGCCACATATTCGAATATTTTTAAGACTTAATTTTATTGTTTATATTTTTCTTATACTATGGATAATACCTTATTGACCGATATAGATAATACATTTCGTACCGATGCAAAGTCATGTGAGGTTGAGGACTGCAGGCAATATCTTTCTGAATATCAAAACTCACTAACCATACTGACTCAAAACATTCGCAGTATTTATAAGAACATAGATAGCTTTAACGTTTTTCTTCACAGACTTAACTTTGATTGTGACATAATGGTACTAACCGAGTGCTGGCTATCTAACCGACAGGAACACCTTCCAGTAATGCCGGGATACAACTTATTGTATACTACAGTGAACAACAATCAAAACGATGGTGTGGTTGTTTATTGTAAGGAATCATTAATGGTCACAATCGAAGAACCAATACTTCAAGACTGTTTGAGTAATTGTTTGGTTATCAAAATTGCATCAAGTACAGCAATAATCACTGTTTATAGGTCCCCTTCTGCAAGAAATTTAGACTCTTTTCACGCATCCTTAAACCAGATCTTTGAAGCACTAAGTTCATTTAAGAATGTTATATTAACAGGTGATATAAATATAAACATTAAAACGGAAAACTGCGACCCTGGGGCCCAAGATTACGTTAATATCTGCTCATACCATGGTTTACTCCCCGCACATACTTTGCCTACTCATCAGAGTGGTGCCTGTCTGGATCATATGATGATCAAATCTAACTTTTCATATGTTACGCTTGTTACTAACTCAACTATTACAGACCATCACGCTGTTCTACTAACCCTAAACTTAACGCTGCCTAAGCTAAATCGTCCCCAGACGAAAACGCAATTAAACGTAAACCAACTCGAATGTGATTTATGCAATCTTGACTTTAACCCAGTTTACAATACTGCTGACGCTAATTTTGCTTTATCGTACTTAATAAAACATGTTCAATTAGCAATATTACGTAATACGACTTCTATTATAGTAAACAAAAAACTTCGTAACATCAAGCCTTGGATGACTCCTGGCCTCATTCGGTGTATAAGACACAGAGATAAACTTCATCAGAGATCTAGGAGTAACCCTGATAATCTAATCATTAAAATAACCTATAAGAGATACAGAAATTTTTGCAACAACCTCCTAAAGAACTTAAAAATTAATTACGATAAAAATGAATTAAATAGAGCAGGAGCTCTTTCATAGCAAGCAACTTTGGAAACATATTAAGAACGTCACCTATAGGACGAAACAGCGTGAATCAAATTTGAGCTTGCTGCTTTCTAATCCATCACCTCTCTTGTCAGCCAACCACGTTAATAACTTTTTTGCAAATGTTGGGAAAACTCTAGCCGAACAGATTCCAAAACATTACTGTGTTCTACCATCTTCCCAAAATAATAGATGTCCTTTAAAATCTTTTGGATTGCTGGATACTGACGAAGATGAAATAACCCGAATCATATCTGGACTAAAGGATGACTGTGCAGTTGGATGGGATAATATAAGCAATAAGATCCTTAAAACCTTTAAGCATATCCTAGTACCTCCCTTAACGCATATATTTCGTATTTGTTTATCTGAAGGTATTTTCCCTAGATGTCTGAAAAAAGCAGTTGTAATCCCTATCTTTAAATCTGGAAACAAAAACTTAGTAAATAATTATAGACCAATATCTTTACTCCCTTCAATATGTAAAATACTAGAGAAAATTGTTAACAGTGGACTAGTTAATTATCTAGAAAAAAACAAACTATTATCATCTGCGCAATTTGGGTTCAGAGCCAAACTATCCACAGCCGATGCGGTGCATAGTCCGACAGATTATATCGCAGAAGAACTTGGCAAAGGAAACCAGACCCTGGGGGTTTTCCTTGATCTAGCCAAAGCCTTTGATACGGTGTCCGTTCCTATGCTTCTAAAAAAAATAGAGGCTTTAGGAATAAGGGGAACACCGCTGAAACTTTTTGCTGACTACTTAGATGAACGATCTCAATGTGTTAAAATAGACGACATTATTAGCGATGAGCAAAAAAATACTGGTTATGGTGTTCCTCAGGGAAGCATTCTGGGCCCAACCCTATTCCTGATTTACATTAACGATCTGTGTAATTTAGATATTAAACAAGGCAAACTCATATCATATGCCGACGACACGGCGTTAATCTTTACCGCGAAAACCAGTAATGAATTGTACGAATATGCTCAACAAGGTTTCAATACTGTGACAAATTGGCTACAAAACAATTTACTAACACTAAATGCTGACAAGACAAAATATATTCACTTCTCCATGCGCAAGCCTCAATTTAACATTGCTAACTCTCATCTGTATGCCCATAAATGTGGATCCCACCCAGTCAGCATGTGTAATTGTCCATTTATCCTCAAAACAGGCAACATAAAATATCTCGGGGTTATTATAGATGAAACACTCTCATTTAGACCTCATATTGATAGCTTAGTTAATAGAGTGCGCAAATTAATTTATGTTTTTAAAAAGTTGAGAACGATTGGAGATTCAAAATTGATCAAACAAGTCTATTTGGCCCTAGGTCAATCTGTAATCAATTACTGTATCACCTCATGGGGTGGGGCACTAAAAACGAATCTACTGCCTCTTGAAAGGGCTCAGAGAGCAATTTTAAAAGTAGCCTATTGCCACCCTTTTCTCTACCCTACTGATCTTCTTTACAAATCCTGCAACGTGCTGACTGTTCGCCAGCTTTTCATTATGCATTTAGTATTAAAACAACACACCATGCTTTCCTATAACGCCGAATACATAAATAATAAGAGACGAAATGATATTGTCTGCGATTCTAATCCATCCTCAAAATATGTATTTGTAAATAGATTCTTTACATTCTTAGGACCATTTCTGTACAATAGATTAAATAGAAAATTAAGTATCTATAACTTAAATTATTTTAGCTGTAAAAAGACTATTATTGAACATCTACTTCGCATCTCTTACGGAGAGACAGAAGATCTCCTGGCTGTAACAAAATAATAATTTTGCTTTGTCTTTAATTTAAGTATTCATATACAAGCTATGTCATTGTTAATTTATTATTATTATTAGTTTTAAGCACTTTATAGTCTGAAACACAGGTTCAACCTAGTTCAGGCAAATAAGCAACTGTCTTCTTTTATATTTTTAAGATATTAAATGTGCCTTATGTTATAAATAAACGATAAACGATAAAAAAATAAAAGTTCACACACGTCCGTGCACAGGCCAGTGACGGAGCTTCAATGCCTGAGCCCGGCCCTGTCACGTCCCGGGCACGGCCCTGATATGTGTGGATAGACCTTAAGTATATAGAATTAATACTTAATACACGCAGAAGAATCTATTTTTACGGAAAATCCAAGATTAATTTGCAAGCTGGCGAGGAGTAGCAACAAAAAGAGACACTTTCGTGCACTCTTTAATTGACGGTAAAAACGCTCGACCATGCCGCTAGTTGAAGGGTGCTAAGCCGTCGTTCGAACATGGGCCGTACCGATCAGGGTATTGAGATCTCTGAATAGTTGCGACTCAAATGTTTTCCTCTATCTGTTGTGACTCTAAGTGGTATGCCAAAACGAGCAATCCAATTGGAATAAAATGCACAGCCTACTGTGTCGGCTTCTTGATTGACAATGGGAATCGCTTCCAGCCATCTAGTAAATCGGTCTACACAAGTAAGATAATAACGGTATCCCTCAGGATAGGGCATTACTACGATGTCAATAAGGACATGCTCAAATCGAGATGACGGAAGTGTAAATGTTCCCGAAGTGTATCGTTACCATGTTAAAAAATAAAGATGTTATCAGTTTATTAAATTCATATTGTGATAAACTTTGAAAGGCGAAAGTAGCCTCATAAAGCGCTTTCTGTGTCTATTGTTTGAATGTGTCTTAGGGTAAGTGCATTTTTGTTAAAGCTTATGTAAAATAAAGATTTCTGAAAAAGGGGATTCACCCTTCGGCGAGCGCAGCATCTGTGACACTTTTTTGAAAGAAGTGAAGACAGTCTTTAAGGCTTATTTCCGAAGAATGTTAGCAACCTTATCTGTCACTCCTCTATTGTTTGAATGTGTCTTAGGGTAAGTGCATTTTTGTTAAAGCTTATGTAAAATAAAGATTTCTGAAAAAGGGGATTCACCCTTCGGCGAGCGCAGCATCTGTGACACTTTTTTGAAAGAAGTGAAGACAGTCTTTAAGGCTTATTTCCGAAGAATGTTAGCAACCTTATCTGTCACTCCCCTTACGTACGGCAAAAATGCTGGCTGCTTCTCAACCTCGCACTGCCGGTGCTTACAACCAGTTTTTTGATTAGGTTGTGCAGTCTTCCCTGTATATCCGTTTCTCTGTAGGACCCTCTGCACATGTGTTAGCTCAGCACGTAAATGTTCCTCGTCGCATAAATCATATGCGCGGTTGGTAAGTGAAGTCACTACAGAGTTCAGTTGTCGGGTTTGGTGGTGAGAATCAGCGTGTAGATATCGATCCGTGTGAGTCAATTTTCTATACACGGTTCTTTGAGAACCGTCAGCACGGACCCCTATTTTCACGTCCAAGAATGGAATTTTCCTCTCATTTTCCATCTCGTAGGTAAATTTGATTTTACCATGTATGCTATTAAGGTGTGCCAAGCATAATTCTACCTTATGTTGGTCTCCTTCAATGATCCCAAAAACGTCATCAACATACCTTTTTCATAATATAATAGGTGCAGATGCGGTGGAGACTGCCAACTCTTCAAAATATTCCATCCAAATGTTGGCTACCACTGGAGCCACCGGACTACCCGTGGCTACACCATCAATCTGCAGGGACCTTGGTATATGAAGTAACTGGTAGATAAACAGTGATGAAGTAATTTCATCATTTTATTCTACAGGGATGTTATTTTCTTGCAATTTCACCTCAATTACCTCCATGCAGTCCGCCACTGGTACGTTGGTAAATAAGGACTCAACATGGAAGCTGACCATTACGTCATCTGTTTGGAGATTGATGGATTGCAAGATGTCAATAAAATGCCGAGAGTCTCTTACATAAGATGTTGAATGTCCAACTAATGGTTGAAGAACAGAAGCTACGTGTTTCGCTAGGTAGTATGTGGGCGAGTCAATCTGACTGACTATGGGTCGTAGCGGAACATTTTACTTGTGCACATTTGGTAAGCCTTGTAGTAAGTTTTGGGGGCTGCATATTTCTTGGACGGAGCAAGTAAACAACAGCACCGAAATATCGGAAACTCGCAATAAACATGGTAAATATCCCGTTTCGAATGTCTACGAATGTCTATGGATTAGATGGTTAAAGGAAACAAGGATAACCATAGTTTTGAATACAAAGAAAATAACTTTTATAAATCAAGCTTTATTTAAATTAGTGTTCAGATTAAACATAATTCATGATTGTTCAGAGAAAGAACTGGGGGGTGACCATAAGCGCTTAGTGAGGTATCAATTTGAGATCGAATAAGGGACACATGTATCTGACGTGTATACATCTGTCACTTACTCGATATCAAATTGATACCGCTCTATGAGAGCTTATGGTCACCCCCCTGTTCTTCTGTTCTTTGAATAGTTAAGATTGCACTTCAACCCGACTCTCTTTTCAAACATTTGGCCTGTTAATTTTTGACTTCTTGGCCAATTTGTCATCGTAGCAAAAGACAAAAGTGTCTCCACTGCTGCGGAAGCTAGTAAAGGTGTGTTATATTATATTATGTTATATTTTATAAAAACTCTTTTTTTGTTCAGCAGATTTAGTTCTTCACTTTCTTCAGCAAAGCAAAATATAGCGCACGGTCGTGTTTTTTGAAAGCTCCTCAAAAATATTTTAAAAAAGTGTTGTTAGTAATCTTGCGCTTCAACAAAACGCTTTTACTTGAAGAATACCGAATGACTGAGGCCCGTGCGCAAAATCTCATCGATCAATTCAGTTAAAGTGTTTTTAAGCAAATTTAAGAACAAAGAAAAAGTGAAAAACTGTCAATCATTTTGGCGAATCTGTCTAGTACCCACAAACTATAAACTATTATATCCAGCTGCTACGTCAATAATTTCACCTCCACCAATACATACGCAGATAGCGTGTGTCCGATCTGTTCGGACTTCTGTACAGGTGGTCCGAGTTCGAAACTCACTTCCGATTACTTCTTTTTGGATTTTTGTTCCGATTTGTTTTTGTAATAAGTATGGCTTTACAACGATTGGACTCCGCGATAAATAAAACTCCGATGGAAGAAATAGTCGACTGCGAACTTTTACATGAAAACCCAAAAAAAGGCTTTTTATCAACCCAAAAATTACGGAAAACCAAGCGGAAATGTACAGAGGCTGGTATTAAAGATGTTATTGAGACTGATCAGGATCAATTGTCAAGTTTTATGTCCGAAATAAGATCCATGTTCCAAAATTTCAAGGAGGAACAAAACTCCTAAATAGGAAAGATTTATGAATCTATTGAGGAGATTAGACTGCAAAATGTTAGGATTGAAGACTCTGTCACCTCTCTATCCGAAAACTACGACATCTTAAAGTCACATATTGACAAGCTGGAGGCCCAGCTTGATGCGGAAAGGAAAAACAATTTGCAATACGATTCAAAATTAGGAGACAAGCTTGATGGGTTAGAACGCTGTGCGAGATCAACGTGCGTAGAAATCCGGAATATACCTGTAAATAAGTCTGAGACCAAGGACAGCCTATTGGATAGCGTAAAGAAAGTCGGTTGTATCCTAAATGCCCCTGTACAGGATCACGAGGTAAAAGATTTATATCGCATAGGACCTAATGACTCCAAGTCCAACGTCAGAACCATAATCGTGGACTTTAATACCAACCTTCGTAAGGAAAAATTCATTCGTATGTTCAAAGATTATAATAAAAGTACGGCAAACTGACTACTGAACATCTTAATATAAGTGGATCGGCAAAACCCGTTTTCGTTTCCGAAAATATTACTCCGAAAATGAAGCGACTCCTGTTCTTGGCTAAAGACTTTGCCAGTAATAACGACTATCGCTTCTGCTGGGTTACCAACGGAAAAATTTTCCTTCGCAAAAGAGAGGGTGATCCACATATTATGGTAAAGAATGAAATGGACCTACCAAAACCTACCGAAGAAAAGTGACTAGTCGGCTTTGCTACTCATGTCCACAATACTCAGGTTCTTGTTTTGCTTACTATGGCTTGTCTAAAAATATTTTGTTTTTCATGTTTCTTTTAATACCGCTATCATTTATGTTATCATTTGTACTACATTCAGTTCTCTTACCAACACACAAACCCACAATAATACTCCCACACATATGTAGACATTTGTACGGAAGGGATTACGGAACCAGGCGATTTTTCAGTGTTACGCTTTCTTTTTGTATCATCTATTTGGTATTTGTTGGAATCTTTTTGGAGCGGACTGGTCTGGCCTTTTTAGTCCGGCACGTTCGACTTCGGAATATAGTTTACATGTTTATTTTTAAGATCGCCAAATGAATGTCGACAACTCTACCATGAATGATGATATATCTCACATAGACAATTTCTCAATTTCAAAATCGTATATTTGTACTCCGGAACAATGTGGCTCATACCTTCAAAATACCACTAGTGGTCTAAAATTTTTCCACCTAAATATAAGAAGTCTGGGCAATACCGCAAACTTCAATAACCTTCTAATTTTACTAGATAGAATTAAGGTACAAATTCAAATTCAAAAGTCATTTATTCAAACGAGGCTGAGAATCAGCACTTTCCGAACGTCAAAATTACATAAGACAGTCCCCCAAAAACGCCCGCCTTTCACCACTTCCTAGTGCTTTTGCTGGGAAGAAGAAGTGGCGCAACAAACTCCCCAGCAGCACAGCTGTCTGTTCAGTTAGAAAAAAATAAAAAATAACAAAAACAATTTGATGTTATTGTACTGTCGGAGTGCTGGCTAAGCATATGCCCCTTTCTTCCTGTAATTCCTGGATTTGAGTCTTTCAAGTCCGACTATGCTAACCAGAATGAAGGTGTTGTTGTATACTCAAGACGTAACACACGGTTCACTCTTGAGAAACCAGTTTTCCGGGGTGCAAATTGCCTGATTCTCAAATTTGGTTCAGATGTAGCATTAATATCCATCTATCGATCACCATCGTACAATAATATCCAAAACTTTATTGATGGCCTAGATTTTACATTGGATTCACTGAAAACTTTTAAAACTGTAATTATACTAGGAGATATTAACATAAATATAACACCCAATAACGCTGATGCAAATTCAGATACCTACCTAAATATAGTTGCGTCGCATGAATGCGACGCAACTGTCATCTCTTCGCCACTCGCAAAAACAGCTGCCTAGATCATGCAATTATTAAAACAAACAAACCAGCTGTTACTTTAGTGGTCGACTCGTTTATTACAGACCATGCTCCAGTAATAGTGTTCTGCAATCTGAAGATAAGCCTTGCTAAAACGGCTATAACCTTACGACGCGTTGATGTAGATGCCTGCGTCGTTGAGCTAGAGCGAACCGATTTTTCTTCTGTTTTGGACAACAACGATGCTAATGATGCTGCAAACAGGTTGGTAACATTAATTTCTACTGTGGTTAATAATAATACTTGCTCCCGTGTTATCTCTAGTAAAAACCGAATACTTAAACCTTGGATAACGCCCGGTCTCTTGAGGTGCATCCGTAATCGGGATTCAATGTGCCGTAAATCAAAAAGAGATCCTGACAACTATTTGCTTAAAGTAACTTATACGCGCTATAGAAATTTCTGTACCAACTTGTGAAAAAATTAAAACGCGAATATGAGTTTGCAGAATTTCGGAGGCACCGCAAAAATCCAAAGGCCACCTGGAAACTTATTAAAACTATTTCGAACCTTAAAACGGACAATTCAACAACTAGTGAGCTCTTATCCCTAAAGGCAGATCCCTCACTGTCACTTGATGCAGTGAAACACTTTTTTGCGAATGTGGGGAAGACTCTGGCATCTAAAATTACACCTAGGCTAGGCGATCCTCAACATGATTCTGACCTCAATGCAAGTGTCTGTCCCAACTCAATGGCCATCTTCAGTACGGACATTGAGGAGCTGGAACAAATTGTTCTGGGTCTTAAAATTGATAGCGCTGTGGGTTGCGATGGCATATCTGCTCTTTTGATAAAGGCTGCTAGGCACATCCTTGTTCCCATCATGTGCCATGTTTTTAATCTTGCCCTTATGTCAGGGGTATTACCTTCTGTTTTCAAAAGGGCTGTCGTACACCTTATACACAAAAGCGGGGACAGGGGCAGTGTTGATAACTATAGACCTATATCAGTTTTAACAACCTTGTCAAAGATCCTTGAGAAAATCCTTAACAAAAGGCTTCTAAGCTATTTAGACTCCCAAGATATTCTTGCCCCAAATCAGTATGGTTTTAGAGTAGGTAAAAGTACAGAGGACGCTGTTCTGGAATTAACTGGTACAATTGCAGAAAAAGTAAATGATAAACTCAAAGCAATTGCTATCTTTCTGGACCTTTCTAAAGCTTTTGACACTGTCTCTGTCCCCATTTTGCTCAACAAACTGCAGCAGATCGGCAATAGGGTTCTGTCTCTAGATATATTTAGGAGTTACTTAACAGACTGTTCTCAGGCTGTTAAAGTGGGTAACGTTACGGAGTCCCACAGGGTAGTGTTCTTGGACCTACCCTATTTTTTATTTATATAAATGACCTATGTAAATTATCTTTAGGAAATGTTAAAATGATAATGTACGCTGATGACACAGTAATACTTGTTCATGGCAAAAATTGGCTTGAAACTCGTTCCTATGCAGTCTGCCCTGCGAGTTGTCATGGGATGGCTAACTAGCAATCTGCTTACATTAAACCTAGATAAAACTAAATTTATCACGTTTGCGCCATTACAGAAGTCTCAACCAGCAAGCCCCTTCAATCTGACTGCACACAGGAACACCGAATCCGAACACACACACTCACACACACGCAAACACACACACACACACACACACACACACACATGCACTAAGAGAACTGGAGATCTTGACCAAATTTTTTAACAATTTTGTAATTGCTGTATTTTCTTGCAAAAGTATTCAAAGACAAAGATAAAGATATGTTATTTGAAGTAGGCCACCAAGCGGCACTTTTGAACGTTACATTAAATTTACAAATAATAATAGTTGATTCTACCGTGCATTCGGAAGGTAGCTTGTAATGGAGAAGAATGCACAAGAAACTCCATACTTACTCATTAAAAATAAAAAGTTTTACAATATTTAAGTACATAAGTACATACCTTGATGAATGAAATTGAGTTTTTACAATACAAATATATTTATACAGTCTTCAGAAGGTCCAACAATACTTCAAAACAATAATGTTCTGCATATCACTTGTTTTTGCGCCCTAGTGGATGTGGAGCAGGACTAGCATTTAGCCAAGCATTTTTATCAGTGATGTAATCCCCCAACTTATAATATGTATAGTGTGCGTTTTATACAAGTTTTAAATTTCGTCTCATTCAGTTCAAGAATGTGGGGAGGAATTTTATTGTAACATTTTGTACAGTACCCCATGAAAGATGAGGCTACTTTAACCAGTGTGAAACCTGTTTGAACTAATTGGTCCCTATTTCTAGTAACATAATGATGTCTGTCGCCGTTTTTACTAAAAAGATGTAAATTCTTTCTCACGTACATGATGTTTTCATAAATATATTGACAAGGAACCGTCATGATGTTAATGTCCTTAAACAGTTCCCTTAGAGAATCGCGCCGGCGAAGATTGTATATCGCTCTGATGGCTCGTTTTTGCAGAATAAAAATTGACTCAATGTCTGCAGCCCTTCCCCATAGTAAGATACCGTAAGACATTATACTATGAAAATAACTAAAATAGACTAGTCTGGCGGTATCCACATCCGTTAACCGACGAATCTTTCCAACAGCATAAGCCGCCGAACTCAGCCGCCCCGCAAGGGATACCAAATGAGGACCCCATTGCAACCTTGAGTCTAGCGAGATCCCCAGGAAAACCGTTTTATCGACGAATTCTAGCTTCTCCTTGTTTAATATAATGTCACAGTCAGTACTTTTGACATTCGGCAAGGAAAATTTTACGCACTTGGTTTTTTTACCATTTAAAACTAAATTATTGGCAGTGAACCAATCCTGAACCTGCCGTAGCGCGTTATTTACGTCGTCAACCTGACAAGTACGTCTATTTATTTAAAAAATTAAAGATGTGTCATCAGCAAATAACACCATGTTTAGTTTGTTTTCCAATAAACGGGGTAAATCGTTTATGTATACTAAAAATAAGAAAGGACCTAAAATTGAGCCCTGGGGTTCCCCCATTTTAACGGACGAATTCACACCGTTTATTTGAAATAATTGCTGTCTATCATTCAAATAAGATTCAACCAAACTTAACGCTGATTGACCTAGCCCGTAATGCTCAAGTTTCAGAAGTAATGTTTCATGATTAACGCAATCAAACGCCTTCGACAGGTCGCAGAAGATATCTATGGCATCCCGCGACTCTTCCCACGCATCACAGATGTGTTTTAATAGAGTGACACCAGCGTCAGTTGTACAACGTCCTCTGGTGAATCCAAACTGTTTATCATGCAAGATGTTATTCGCATTAAAATGAATGAGCATTTGATTTAGCATTATCCTCTCAAATACCTTGCTGAAAACCGGCAACACGGATACTGGTCTATAATTATTTGTGTCTTTACTGTCCCCGGATTTAAAAAGTGGTATAACCCTACTGTATTTCATTAGATCCGGAAAGACTCCTTGATCCACACACAAATTGAAAGCAAAGCTATGTAAGACGCTATAGTCAGAATAATGGAGGTACAAGCTTTGATGGACATTCCCCACAGATCTTCAGTCGGTTTGATCTTGATTTGCTTAAAAGCTTTTATTACTGTCATGGGGTTTATATGTGAAAAGTTAAATACAATCGGGCAGGCTGAAACGTTCGCGTTTAATAATCCAAAAGCAAGCGAGGGCGAAGAATTTAAGGTTTCAGTAGTTTTAATTGGGATGTTGGTAAAGAAATTCCAAAATTCTTGCGCAACTTTTTTGTTATCTCTAATAAGTCCGTGTGTGGTCTCAAGCGTGTAATCACTACTATTTCTTTTATTCCTACTCGTTTCATTGTTTATAATTTTCCAAACCGTCTTGATTTTATTTTCTGCTAAATTAACCTGTATTGAATTTGATATAAAATGTATTGTGTATAATTATTATTTTTATTGATGTTTTTATTTTTCTTATTTTTATTGATGTTATAATATTTTGAATAATTTTGTAATGATTAAGGAAGTTTTTAAATAATTTATTTCAATAATATCAATTAATTGTAATTTGTTGTAATTGTAATTTATTTTTGTTAAAAATGTTGGAACGCCAACGTCTGCTCTCTTGGAGGTGGGCGCTAATGGCTACAACACAGTTTCACACTAATGTAGCTGTTAACGATCACTAATAATCTGTAATCATGTTTAATGTTCTAATAAAATATTTGATTTTGATTTGATATTCAGTCTGTTTTTGGGGTGTATGTATTAGTAGACGCTATCTTATTTTTTGGTATATTTTATTGGGGTTCTTCATTCAGTTCTTTTGAAATAACGGTTTTAAAAAGATTATGTACTGAAGTTCGGTCTTGACTGGTTAAGCAAGATGCCACTTATTCTTAAAACGAGGATAAGAAAGAGCAGCTATTACTGCGACTTCTGCCTCAGAAGTGTTAAGATCAAAATACTGTTAAATCTAGTTTCAATGCTTATTCTGTAAGTCTCAATCAAAGGTGAATAGTAAACTAAATCGACTCTTTTTTAGGGTTCCGTACCCAAAGGGTAAAAACGGGACCCTATTACTAAGACTCCGCGATCCGTCTGTCTGTCTGTCTGTCCGTCTGTCACCAGGCTGTATCTCATGGACCGTGATACCTAGAAAGTTTAAATTTTCACAGATTATGTATTTCTGGTGCCGCTATAACAACAAATACTAAAAACACAGACGTAATTTTTTTCCGGTTTTTGCGATAATGGTACGGAACCCTTCGTGCGCGAGTCCGACTCGCACTTGGCCGGTTTTTATTTTTTTTTGTATTTTTCTTCTTAATGCTAAAAGACATGGCAGTAGTTAGGCAATCGCCTAGCGTGCGTCACTGCTGATCATGCACCGGATCCGCGCGTGAAGCATTGCGTAAACTGCACGACTGCAGTACTGATTTAGCAATAAGTTTAGTTTATAGAATAATTGTAATATTAATTTTAGTCTTGTAGTTCTAATCATAAAGTAAACATTGTATTTTAATTAAATAAATCTTTTTTTTAATAATTATCTTGTTCGCTGAAACTTAACTGGCGCAGTCGGTAGGATCGCGACACTCAGTTTCAAATAGAACTCTTTGGCCTGAGTGAACGATTTCTATCGTTATCATCGCGATCACATTATTGTATCTACGGCGGCGAGCAACCTGCGGGAGACCTGGAGAATTGGGAGTCCTGCTGAACTACAAGGCCCGGCTGGAGATGCAGAGGATATTGGGGTGAGTGCAAGTTGTCTTCCCAGTTTCCATGCTATATTTCCTGTCGTAATAGTTTAAATGTTGTATGTGTATTTGTGTTTAAGCTAAAAATCGCTATAGACATATTATCACCAGCTAGGAAAACGTTTCGAATTCGTTTAGTAAGCTGATATATTATTTAATCATACGTGTTTATTTGTTCACTAAAATCGCGACTCAAATAACACGTTTAACATTTCAACCTATCTCCTTACATAGGTAGTAAGTAGACTGGTAGCTAATAGCCTCAATTAAAGTTTTTTTTTGTGGTTCATAACTAGATAGCAATGGCCATGGCAAGCATCGAGTTAGCAACCTTTAAGTTCGTTTCTGAGCTGTTACCGAAGTATGACGGTAACCCCAAAACATTGAATTTCTTTATTAAGGAAGTAGAAAGCGTAATATTATTACTAGAACCACCAGTTAGGGCAAACCCCGCTCTTATTAGTTTAATTAAAAGTAAGTTAAGTGGTGATGCAATTAGCGCAATAGCTTCCGAAGGGACAGTAGACACCTGGCAAGCTATTAAAATTGCGCTGACGCGCAGATTAGGTGAACCGCGCAACGAAATCCAAGTGATGCCAGAGTTGTCACGTTTTGCGTCGAAATAAAAATGAGGACGCTGAGACATTTGGTCAACGTTTGCGGGATATATTAGAAACATTGAATGTTGTAGGTAAACATACTGATAAATCTTATTACGAAAACATGGTAATAGACCAATATGTAAACCATCTAGAGTTCTATGTGTCTATTGGCGTGCGGATAGCGAAACCATTGACTCTTGAAGCAGCTATAGTAACGGCGAGACAAGAGGAGGCGTGTTTAGCATTTAATAGAATGAATAATAGCTTTAGTTCACTAGCCATACAACCCAAACAGAAAGAAATACCTAAGCCTAACCAAATGGTACCCCATAGTCATTTCCCGCCCCGAAATAGCTGGAACTCAGACCCGAGGCAGCAGCGAGGTCAAGGCATACCTCCTCGGAAAAACGGCCCCGCGTCAGGTAATAAAAAAAGGCCTAGTGGTTCAGGCACATTCAGGAACTCAGGCAATTTCAGATGGCAGCCGAACGTACCTCGTCAACAGGTTAATCAAAGGGTGTCTGACGTCACTATGAGGTCAGTAAATCAGCCTGAAAAACCACACTTTGTTCCTGAAGAAATGTTTTTCACGCAACAAAGTCAAGAACAGTATTACCCAGACGGCTATGACCCCTACTATAACGGTGAGTGCTGTAGTCATAACTTGCAACATAAAGACCAAGTGTACGAGTATACGTCGGACATGCCTGAAGATGCATCAAATAACCAGGATTTTCACCAGGATTTTCTCCAAGACGAGGACCAATTGAACCTCAGCTGACTAATACCATCGATCTCAACCACCAAGGTAAAGACCACCTTCCTTATATAGAGCTTCGGGAATTCCAAGGTAAATTCTTACTTGATACTGGAGCTTCACGATGTATGATATCACCTGATGTAATAGCCGGTACTAGTTTCGAAAATTGTATAGAAAATGAACCATTCCAGGTTAAAACAGCACACGCTGTTACCCGTCACGAATACGTAGCAATTTTACCTTTACCACCGCTGTTTAACACTGATACGTATCATAAATTCTTGATGTTCGACTTCGACCCAAAATATAGAGGTCTCATTGGCATGGACTTGTTGAAAAAGTTAGGTTGTAGCATAGATTTCAAAAATAGGGTGTTACGAACTTTTAATACCCTAATACCAATTTATTTCGATTATCCGGTGAAGAGAGTTAACATCGAACCTAATTGCGAGAAGTTTATTGTAGTAAAAACCAATTTTATGGACGGTAACTATATTTGTGATGACTTTTATTGGTCTAAGGGACTTAAGTCACCAGCCGCGATAGTAACAGTAAAAAACGGGATTTTCAAGACAGCCGTAATCAATTGTACCGATACGCAGCAAACAGTTAGTAACAATCATATCTTACCTCTAGAGCCACTACCACCACAGTTAGCAGTGAATAATCAATTGCATGAACTTAACGCAATTGATGCTAACATTGACATAGACAAAGAACTTTGCGAAAATTTAAAGAAAATTCGTACTAGCCATATGAACGAAGAAGAAGAACGCGAAATTATCAAACTCTGTCATCAATATCGTGACATATTTTATTCCGAGAAAATTCCCTTATCTTTTACTCACACAGTTAAACACGAACTGAGATTAAGTGACGATACCCCGATTTTTGTAAGAAGTTACAGACAGGCCCCCAAACAGCGTATTGAGATTCAAAAACAAGTAGATAACTTATTAAATCAGGGAATCATTAGGGAAAGCATTTCACCCTGGTCATGCCCAGTCCACATCGTCCCGAAAAAGCCAGACGCGTCTGGAAAAGTTAAATGGAGGCTTGTTATAGACTAAAGACGTCTTAATGACAGAAATTATAGAGGACAAATATCCCTTACCGAATATTAACTATATCCTTGATAGACTAGGGCGCGCACAATATTTTACTACCCTCGATTTAGCAAGTGGCTATCACCAACTGGAAATGCACCCAAAAGACGTAGAGAAAACAGCATTTACTACTGAAAGAGGTCATTACGAGTTTTTAAGAATGCCCTTCGGGTTAAAGAACGCCCCGAGTACTTTTCAGCGCCTTATGGACCATATACTCAGAGGCATCGATAACGTATTTACCTACTTGGATGACGTCATAATCGCAGCTATATCACTCCAACACCATAACGAAAAACTTAAATTAGTATTTGAGCGAGTCTGAATTTTTACAGAAACACGTCAATTTCCTAGGACATGAATTAACTGACCAAGGACTGAACCCCAACAAAGACAAAATAAAAGCAGTCCTTAATTTCCCTGTACCCCAAACACAAAAGATAGATAGATAGATAGATAGATAAAACATTTATTCAGTACAAACACAATAGAAGACACAGCACAGAAACGACAAATTTACACGACAAATAAAAACAAATAATAATTACAAGTAACACACAATAAAAGAACAACATTAAAAAAAGAAGAAGAAAACAACACAAGGAAAATAAATTGTTTATGGCAATCCTCGGTGGGAATGCCGAACTACCTATCTTCTCAAAAAAAATAATATAATAAAAAATATGCCTCTGAAAGCAGCTGTCTTGTGCGGCTGAGTACAGAGCTGCTGAGAGCACTGTCTTTTTGCGCATTCCCTTTTACCAGCGATCCAGCCAAGTTTATCATAAAGGTAGCTCGGTTGCTTGGAAAAGGACATAAAGGCTTTCTTAGGGCTAGTAGGTTATTACCGAAAGTTTTTAAAGGACTTTGCGAAACTTGCAAAACCATTAACAGCATGTCTTAAAAAGAACGCAAAGTCGTACATACAGACGAATTTTTAGATGCAGTAAATAAATGCAAACAAATTCTAACAAATTCCCCAAACCCTGACTTTGAAAAACCTTTCATCCTGACAACAGATGCATCAGACTTCGCGCTAGGTGCAGTTTTGTCCCAAGGCAATGTTGGTTCAGATAAACCGGTAGCCTCAATGCATCAAGAACATTATCTGACACCGAGACTCGTTACTCTACTATAGAGAAATAGCTGTTAGGTATAGTTTGGGCAATAAAATATTTTAGACCCTATTTGTATGGACGAAAATTTACAATGTATACAGACCACAGACCTCTGACATGGTTAATGAGTTTAAAAGACCCTAATTCCAAATTAACCCGTTGGAAGTTAAAGTTAGCAGAATACGACTATAAGGTAGTTTATAAAAAGGGTAAACAAAACACTAATGCAGATGCATTATCCAGGGCAAAAATCTACCATAATAGTCTAGAATCTTTGGCGGTTAATTTCGACGATAATGAGGATGATAATTTAATAAATAGGATATTTGATAATGCCCGTAGACAGGCAGAGTTAGATAATAATAACCCCGATCAACATAACAACGAGATAGAAGTAGGAAGTACCAATCCCACTCAAACCGACAAAGGGAGAGATTCAATGAGTATCGTAACCGTTGACCCTAACCAATTAGTCTCTACAAACCATACACAGCCTGATAATGAAAACAATGGTATCCCTATCTTATCGGACGCGATAGATAAACAATTAAAACAATTTTATATTAGGTCTACTCCAGGTTCTACATACAGAGTCGAAAACAGATCAACTAATTCTAGGATGGTCATTAAGGACGTTTTCATCCCGGTAAATAATACCGAATCAGAAATAGTAAAATTCCTAAAAGAACACACAATAGCAGACCGTATTTTTCACTGTTATTTTTATGATGAAAACTTGTATTTAGCTTTTTCAAGAGTTTACACTACTATTTTTAATGACAGAGGACCTAAATTAATAAGATGTACGTCCCGAGTTACACTTGTTGAAAACAAAACAGAACAACAAGAACTTATTAAGCGATATCACGAAGGTAAATCATCGCACCGAGGTATCCAGGAGACATACAAGCAACTGCATAGAAACTATCACTGGCCTAATATGTTGTTATCAATCCAAAGATTCATTAACCAGTGTGACTTGTGTTTAAAAGCCAAATATGAAAGAAATCCCTTGAGACCCCCATTAGCTATAACCGAAACACCTACGAAACCGTTTCAACATTTATTTATGGACCTTTATTCCACTGGAGGTGTAACATTTTTGACAATTATTGACAACTTCTCTAAATTTGCACAAGCAGTACCTTTAAACGCCTCTAGTACTGTTCATATAGCAGAAGCTCTGTTACAAGTGTTCTCTGTTTTAGGATTACCTCTGAAAATTACCACAGACTCCGATTCTAAATTCGACAACGACGTGATAAAAGAGATATGCGCTTTACATGATATCAATATTCACTTTACGACACCTTATAACCCAAACTCAAATTCACCCATAGAACGATTCCATTCAACTATTTCCGAAATAATAAGAATTCAGAGAATGACAAATAAAGATGACCCGATGCAATTACTCATGAAATATGCTATTATTGCTTATAACAATGCTATTCACTCTACTACAGGCTATACACCACGTGAGCTTTTGTTTGGTCATACAGCGTCCAGAAATCCTTTAGAGCTATACTATCCTAAGGTATTCTATCAAGATAATTGTCTTCAATCACCGTAAAAATGCAGAGGCAGTACAGGAATGCATAGCAGCCCACGTGTCCAAAAATAAAGAGCAGATAATAGAAAAGCGAAACCAAGCAGCCGAAGCGATAACATTCAAGGTAGGTGAAACAGTTTATAAACAGGTTGCCAAAACTACGAGGAGCGACAAGACGAAGCCAGTATTCAAAGGTCCGTATAAAATCATTCATTTCCATCCTAATAACGTAGCAGAAATTATTGGTAGTCACCCAAACTCTAAATCTATTCGAGTCCATTTCAAGCTTTTACGAAGGCCACATCTTGTTTCAGGACCCTCGTCACAGGAGCCTTCGTGCTCCACGCAACCGCCAATCTAACCCTCAATCCCGTAGATAACACTAATGGCATACTGTTACTGAAACAGGGCCAGATCTTGAAGCAGGTAGATACCTTTAGTTTGGCTTGTGTATATAATGTATCCTATATACACGAAACGACTCTTAAGCTTATGTCATTATATGCCAGTACTAAAGCTGCTGAAAATAATGAAGACTTAAATAAAGCTTATAAAGATCAAATAGAAAATAGTTTAAATTTAATAGGTAAGAAAATATTATTTATTGCACCGCGACATAGATTAAGACGTGGCTTAATTAACGGTTTAGGTTCCATAGTCAAAACTATTACAGGCAACTTAGATTATGAAGATTGTAACAAATAAATTTTGTTCACACTAGGTATGTTAGCGACATCTGGTTTCCTTTTGCCAAACGAGTTCGATTATTAGTGTCACTACTTGATTGTTTGGTAAGTTAGGTACTAGATGGCGCTGACATATGTATGACATTGATAAATGTTTAAATAAAATATATTCTATTTGTGTGAAATCATTTAATTCAATAAACACACAAATTCAACATACAAAATAATAAATTATTAAATTCTTTTCAAATTAGTTACCTAAAGGATACTTTAGTAAATGCGTCTATGGTTTAAAATAAAACGTTCAGGATCTGTGGTTGGCATGACTGTCAATTTTTTTACAAGGGTGCACTTGAGGTCACTAGCACCTGTGAACTTAATATCCAGAAATAAAACCGAATCAACATCTTTGATAATGGGAAGGACAAGGCTGGCTAGCGTCAAAATGAAAGGAACAATCGTTCAGTGGGCGCTGTGAGTATTAGCTTGAATTTGTCTGAATTTCCATATGCATGACGCGTGTCCGTTTGATTTTATCATGCAATTTTTTTTCCTTGGCAGGGCTCCAAATGTCTCCTTAGGAGTATTTTAACTATAAGTAATTAATATAGATAGATGATGGTCAACTAGCGGAAATAGCTACAGCAAGGTTTCGAACACTCCTGATGATATAATTTATCAAAGTTTGAAGACAGCTACACAGGATAACGGTACTGTTTGAGAAATCATATCTCCAGTATTGTGAATTGATGGTAAAATGTGTTCCTTCTGAAAGTGAGTGGTTTATTCCTATATTTAGAACATCTACAAGTGATGATAACGGACTGTATGCTCGATGAATAAAATTAGTTGACCAAACTGTGTGCCTTTTACTTCAATCAACTTCATGTTAAATAATCCCTGCTATAGTCTCATGCAGAATAACTACCTCTGTGCAAGTCGGTGAATAAGGAAGAAAATTCTACCTTACAAGATGCTATTAAATTTGAAAATGAAATATCTAACTTACGCAATTCGGTCCATAGTATTGATTCATCTCAAAAACAAACATTATTTATAGCAAAACACGCAGTTGAAGAATTCAGTAAACAGGTTGAACTCTTAGACATAAACCAAAAAAAAAATGCTGCATTGTTGAAAAATGCCACTTTTAGTAATAACTTAGTATTAGGCAGATTGCACTTCTTAGATTTATACATTCAAATAGAGTTTAGTTTGCAATTACTTTTAGATAAGCTAGTTATTTTAGAAGACGCCATGACCTTTGCACGGTTAGAAGTAATGCATCCTAGTATAATATCCCCCCATAGCCTTATTAAGGAAATGTTAACTATTCAAAAGCTTAATCAATTCAGACCCGTTGATAATAACAGCATAAATAATTTACGTAGTATAGAGAAGTCTATTAGCGTAAAAGCTTATAGTACAGACAACACGTTGACGTTTATACTAGAGATCCCTTCCACTGACCCAAACCCTTATGACCTTACCCATCTTTACTCTATACCTGACAAACAAAACCTCACCATTATCCCTAAATCCAAATACCTTGCACTGGGAACCAACGAGTACTCATACCTCGAAGAAGACTGCAAGAAGATCACGCAAGATGTCCAGCTCTGCACATCATTGAACACCCAGCCCATGGAGAAATCCGAAGACTGCATAATAGCTCTTATAAAACACGAGAGTAAAAACTGTACACGAGCCAGAATGGAGATGAAGCAAGGGAAGGTCCAGAAACTACAAGAAAACAAATGGCTTATCATCTTAAAGGACGAACAAACCCTAAGAACTCGTTGCGGAAGGAAATCAGACTACAAAAGGATAACAGGCATACATATCGCCAGCATTACAAGTGATTGCCAGATAGAATTATTCAACCGAACACTGAAGACAAGCACCAATACTGTAACAGCCGACGAAATCGTACCACTTCTACCACTGTGGTACGGCTGAACGATCCCACTTAAGCGGTGGTAGGCTCCGCAAGGGGCCGCCTGGCTCGCGACCACCATCCCACCGGAGTCCGGCGCCAAGCAGCTTGCTGTGTTCCGTCGGTGTGTGGGACTGCCAGTGCCTTTGGGGGAGAAGGAGGATGTCAGTTGCGCTGTTCAGAACCGGTCTTGGCCTCTGGGAAAAACTCGCCGGATAACTCATTTTGGAGGGTAGCGGGATCCGAAGCACGGTGCCAGCCGTTGGCCGACCGCAGTCAGTAGGGGGCCCAAGTAGCACGCCAGCCACGTGCCAAAGGCTGCCCCGCCAACTCCCGAAAAATCCCGGTATGCTCCACCGTGCCAGCTGGCGACTGGATGGGAGGACCCGGTGGCCATATCCGGGGGGGTTCGGGCGTCCCCGCAGTCTCCAAATGAGTTCCCCATAGGTTGGGTTATCTCTAGTGTTCCACTTGGTTCACTGAGCAGCGCCTCGACAGTTCGACTTCTTCCCCAGCAAACTCTAACACACAAAAATGAGCAAAAAAATGAAGAATAAGGTGAAACAACGGCTGCACTTCCTCCCACTAAAAGTGCACCTCACTAACATCAGGGGGTTGCACTCTAATCTCGATCCGGTCCACCACCACCTTGAGACCGAGAAGCCGCACCTGTTTTTCCTAACGGAGACGAAGATAACAACCCCGTCGGACGTGGCGTACCTCAACTACCCGGGTTACGCTCTTGAACACAAGTTCAAGAAGCAAGCTGGGGTCTGTGTGTACGTCCGCGATGACATTTGTTGTCGTCGTCTCCGTTGCTTTGAGAAATCGGGATTTTCTGCCATATGGCTGCTTGTGGACACTGGCGTGGATAAATCTCTCTACATCGGCGTCTACCGATCGCACGCCGGTGACCAGGAGACGACAGCGCTCTTTAATTGCCTCGTGGAGTCGGCTGATATGGCCCAGCAAAGGTATCCAACAGCGAAAAAGGTGCCCAAAAAAGGCAACCGTGCAGACCCTGCCCATTACCGTCCGATCGCCATTACCTCCATTCTGTGCAAAGTTATGGAAAGGGTACTGAACAGCAAGTTGCTGACCTACCTTGAAGACAATAATCTCCTCAGTGACCGTCAATATGGCTTTCGCCAGGGACGGTCAACTGGCGATCTTCTTGTGTATGTCACGCACTGCTGGGGCGAAGCCATCGAGAGACACGGCGAAGCACTTGCTGTATCGCTTGATATCTCGAAGGCCTTTGACAGGGTCTGGCACGCGAGTCTACTTAGTAAGCTTCCTGCTTATGGCATCCCTGCTGGTTTTTGTAGCTGGATATCAGACTTCCTCAGTGAACGGTCGATCCGAGTAGTCGTTGACGGCTGCTCCTCTGACCTTATGGCTATTGATGCCGGAGTTCCTCAGGGGTCTGTTCTCTCTGCAACTCTTTTCCTGCTACACATCAATGACCTTCTTCAGCCTGGTATTGTTGGGTACGCAGATGACAGTACTGTTTCAGAGAGATACTTGTCCAGCGCAAAAACCAGCGCGGATGAAGTTCGTTCCTTGAGAGAGGCTATGGTGGAGCGGACAGATTTGACCTTAAGCCTTGTCTCCCAGTGGGGTGATGACAATCTGGTCTCTTTTAACGCCACCAAAAAACAGGCGTGTCTTTTTACCGCTAAAAGGAGTCTTTTCGATCAAACTCCTACTTTTCGGGGTGCGTCTGTTCCTGTGACTGATCGGCTCGAGCTCCTAGGCATGGAGTTGACATCCAGTCTCAACTTTGGCGCCTCTATTGAGTACAAAGCCCAAATTGCGGCCAAAAAACTAGGCATCCTAAATAAGGTGAAGCGATACTTTACGCCTGGACAGCTTTTAACCCTTTACAAAGCGCAAGTCCGATCCTGCATGGAGTATTGCAGTCACCTTTGGGATGGCTCAGCTAAATATCAGCTTGCCGCGCTTGACTCGGTGGAACGCAGAGCCAGGAGGCTCATTGGCGACGTTGAGCTGGCGGGTGCCAGGCTTCACAGCTTGGCTCATCGCCGCAAGGTTGCCTGCTTGTCGGTCTTCTACAGACTGTACTTCGGTGAGTGTGCTGAAGAACTCCACGACCTCATCCCACCAGCCCCCTTCTACCATCGGACATCTAGACGTACTGCAAGTTATCATCCTTACCTTGTTGCCATTCCACCAATTCGCACCAAACGCTTCCAAACATCCTTCATAATGCGCACAGCGAATGAATGGAACTCGCTACCTGCGTCAGTGTTTCCGAACGCATTCAACCCGAATCTCTTCAAAGTTAGAGTGAACAGGTTTCTTCTGGGTAAGCTCACTCCATCGTCGACTCTGTCTCTGTCACCTTTGAACTAGACTAGAGTCAAGAGCAAACCCATCACAAATAAAAAAAAATAAAAAAAACTTCCCAGCAAAACAAACATCCTGGAGGAAAATATTCACTATAACCTACAACTCGAAGATATATCTCTGGACAGCATTCACGAACTCATGGATCGGGCTGAAAGCATAGAAGAAACTACCACTGATTGGCAGACGATGATGGCAACTCCAAGTTGGTCAACACTAGGACTTTACCTCATCCTGGTAGCTGGCATCACCTGGAAGCTGTGGCAGCGAACACGACGCACGAGTCAACCGGTACAAGGAGTTGGCACTGAGGACACTGCTGGAAGCTGCGGGACGCGCTTCTATCTTGAGGAGGGAGGAGTTAGGCATCGCCTAGCGTGCGTCACTGCTGATCATGCACCGAATCCGCGCGTGAAGCATTGCGTAAACTGCACGACTGCAGTTTTACTGATTTAGCAATAAGTTTAGTTTATAGAATATTGTAATATTAATTTTAGTCTTGTAGTTCTAATCATAAAGTAAACATTGTATTTTAATTAAATAAATCTTTTTTTTAATAATTATCTTGTTCGCTGAAACTTAACTCAGTCCAACACCAAAATAGGTATTGTTTACACCTTGCATGATATCCAATGCTACTGGTACAGCACACATCAAATACTCTTTTAAGTAATCAAATTTGAAACCTTTCATAGGATTTAATTAAAAGATCTATGCAGCTGTAAATTGTTTTCTTGGATCGACAAAATTTCTTGAAGTGCGTCATAGAGGCTGTTCCACCTGGTTTCATCCGGTCGACTCAATGTTTGTTTTAATATGTCTTCCTATAATTTCAGCTGTATTTGGGCGGCCGGCTGCATTCCATAGAGAGTTGCATTTTATAATGTATTAGCATGTATATCACATACTGGAGTCCCTTTGTTACTCAAAATTTTATTGGCATCAACAGTAGCACATAAGCTTAAAGTATGCGCACAGCATCTTAGATGGGCAGGCAAAAATAAATCAGAATTTCCTTCGTCCAGACTTGAATCAGATTCTATATCTGTATCTTCAGACAAAGGATCTTCCGGCTCATTGTTTTCACTAGTACTACTACTACTACTACTGATGTTAGTAAGTTGTACGCCAAAAGTGCAAAATGCCTTAACAAAATTATTACCGTTGTCAGTAACTGATGCAACTACTTAGTACCGGTCAAACCAAATTCTGTGTAAATTTGTTTTATTAAATCGGTAATGCTAATGTTACTGAATGCCGTTTCAAGTCTTTTGTGATCCAATGTGCTGTCATACTAGGTATGACACCACATTATTTAAAAGCTTTTCATTTATTTATTTAAAGCTTCTCTTTTTTCCAGACCAGATATCTGTTGTTGTGCACACGAAATCAACATCCATTAATTCCGTTTTAATAGCAGACATTTTATTTTCATAATAAATATTTATACGGCGACTCAAACTTCGACGACTAATAACGAACCGCTGACATGCTAATGTTACTGAATGCCGTTTCAAGTCTTTTGTGATCCAATGTGCTGTCATACTAGGTATGACACCACATTATTTAAAAGCTTTTCATTTATTTATTTAAAGCTTCTCTTTTTTCCAGACCAGATATCTGTTGTTGTGCACACGAAATCAACATCCATTAATTCCGTTTTAATAGCAGACATTTTATTTTCATAATAAATATTTATACGGCGACTCAAACTTCGACGACTAATAAGTTTTAAACCCTAATCAGATATCTGCAAATTGGTGAATATTTTCTTAAAACATGGGATTATCTAAAGATCTCAGAGGGATCATAGAGTGAATAAAAGACTCAATAATATTTTTTACAAAGTCTTGAGTATATGACTTGACTTCTTTACCTTTCTTCGCAATACATTTTTCCCAGGAACTAATGTATTCCTTTTATCTTCTTTTTTCTTTGCTTTATATTAATTTACGCAGTCTTGTCCATGTTTCCATTTGAGGCGACTCAGAAAATTAGATGTACAATTATCAAATCCCCTGACTTTAGTAGTACTAGGCAAGCATTTAGTATATAGAGCTGTGATTTTATGTGCTGTAGATTCCTCTGGTATATATTGAAAAAAAATTACCGTCAAGCAATCCAAGTCGAGGTAGTGAAGTCATCGATTTACATGAGCCCAGAGATAGATCCAATGTATCATTGTTGTCCGTGTCCGAAATGTTAATTGACGCTGACGAAATGTTACTACGGTAATAAAACTAAATAATAATAAAACTAGGTTTAGGAGCAAAATTATGCTGTATAGATTCTAAAATGTACACGTTAAAATAATCTAAAGATGTTAAGAAATGCATTATCAAAAAACTGAATATAGAAAAGTATAAAAAGGTTTTACTGAGCAATGAAATACTCAGAGATGATGTATGTATTATTAGATCTAAGCATCATAGAAATTTTACTCAAAAGATAAATAAAGTAATTTTGTCAAACATCGATGATAAACGACAATTAATAATGTATGATAAGATAGCAACCTTACCATGGGGTCATTATAAAACAATATTTTAAATGAAAACAAATTATTGATTATTTCTGATTTTATTTATGGCATATATATGAGCATCTTGTAATAATAGTGCCAATTTAATATTATGTGAAATAAAAAATAGTGTAATCTTACAGCGGTTGATCGATTTATTAATATTGCCATATTCTACAGATATAACATAAAAACCATCCATTCAAACATTTATTTTGCTTTTACAATAATACATTCAAATAATAATGAAATTAACTTTTTACAATAATTAAACATTACACATTAGATTTGCTTAACTTTTGCACTATTTTACTAACTAAATGATCCGTTTTATCCATGATATCATCGTAATCACTTGTCACTATATACTGCACATTCACACTCGCATTATCAGTTACAGTGCCTATTTCTTCCATATTACGACCATCCAAATCATAGACCATAATTTTTATCAGGTGGTGAACACGGCCTTGCTCTTTACGCATGATTAAAGATGAGTTTTTAAAAGATTTACTTTTTTCTTCTTCAATCTTCGTGCCTCTGTTTTCTGCTATCGATCTCCTCACATGCTTTAGCTGCTACTTCCATATCCCAGCTCTCCCTATCTTGAGTATAGTAAAACGGATTGGAAACTGGGTCTGAGTCTTCTATCACATTCTGAATGAACACCAAGAATATTATAACGATACAGCATGATCGACATGATTCAATGGTTGATTTAAGATATTCCTAATAGTAACATACCCCTAAATTTCGCGGGTCGATGATATCTTAAACGGGGCTGTAGGATGGTGAGCGTGACATGATTCTGTAAAGAAAGAGCCATTACATATTTTAAATAATTAATTAAATAAATATGAGAATAGAACCGTATGTGTTGCGACAAGTCTAAAGAAATCCTCAAAATAAAGTATATATGTCTATGGTAGGTAATAATTAAATCAATTGGCAAAATTAAGTTGATCAAACAACGCATATTACTATAATGCCTTATAACTTTCAGAGTTCGATTGCGGCAGTTTCTTATCGCATCACAGAAAAAACTGGGGATGACTTTTTTGAACACGTCCATTATATAACTGGCTGTCATGTACTTCCCGAGCTGGCTATTTGGCGTATCTCGTGGTCAAAACCTGTGACCAAAGGATATAGGCATTTAGTAATTAAATGACTTGTGGATCTTTTGTGTGCATATGTTATATACGTGTATTTATTTTATATTTATTGTAAGCATATTTAATTTTAGTCTAGCCAAATCGTTTACTTTATTTGGACCTACGCCATCATTTATTTATTGGTTATTGTGAGTTTTTTTTTTTTTTTATACATTATGCATTTAACTTTATAAATACCTAACCAAGTAATTAAAACGAATTTATAAAATATTCAACACGCCTTGGAACTGGAACTTTTTCTACTGCAAAAAAAACAAAATATTTTTTTATTGTAAGTACTAAATTAAAGTTGCGGGTATACTTACGTGAATTACTCTACGCATAACACTGTTACAACACTAACATATCACGTCTGCTTGGCGACCATTTGTCACTGCAGGGATCCAGCAGAATATCAGCGTCAGGTATATTTGCCTGACACGTGCTGAGCTGGACTCCCATATGGTGCAACCTTGAGACGCACACCGCACTGTGTTTTGATTGTCAAAATTAATGTTACTGGTGTCACTTTTACTTTTATTTCGGTTTCTCTTTTCTTTTTATGTTGGCACTTTGTTTTTAAACAAACCTACATGAAAATTGTAATTTTTTTTTTTTTTTTTTTTTTATTTGCGATGGGTTTGCTCTTGACTCTAGTCTAGGTCAAAGGTGACAGAGACAGAGTCGACGATGGAGTGAGCTTACCCAGAAGAAACCTGTTCACTCTAACTTTGAAGAGATTCGGGTTGAATGCGTTCGGAAACACTGACGCAGGTAGCGAGTTCCATTCATTCGCTGTGCGCATTATGAAGGATGTTAAATAATAATTAATAAATAATAATAAATGAATGAATAATAATTAATAATATTAATAAATGTTAATAATTTAATTAAGATTTTGTGTGTTGTGCTGTGTCTTTTGTGTGCACTAAATAAATGATTTATCTATCTATCTATAATAATAATAAATTGTTTATTAGAATTAAAACATTTGTACAGTTAAACACGAACAAACATTATGTATTGTATTGTATTTGTATTGAATTCTGGCACCCAAAGAAAGATTTAACTTGTGTTATGGGTACCAGGATCCTCACATTTGTTTTACATATCAAACGTTACATCAGAGGGTCACACGTTGTAGAAGTGATTCAATAAGATAAAATAATCAATATTATAGGCCTTTCATATGTGTAAGAGTGGTGAATGTGGAGTTGTGATTTTGTGAGTTTGTGTATTTGTTAGCTTATAGTGAAGAATTCGTGTATGATCGTGTATTAGAGAAAAGACAACTTTACGAGACTTTCTATTTCATCATAGGCCTGTACCTGTAACCAGTCATATACCCTCCTCTTACATTCCTGAAAAGTAGTGGAATAAATGGAGCAATGGTTTTTGGTTTTATTATAAAGGTGACCTCCGATACCATAGACATGTCTGCGGGCCAGTGCCGTCCTGCAGCTTTGAGTAGGGCAAACTCTACAGCGTTGGCGCCTAACTCGAAAGCTGGCATCATACTTAAGCGATACGTGTTTACGCATAACCACATGAAGCACAAAGAGTTGCTTCACAGAAAGAACCTTACAATCCCCAAAAAGGCTGACTGTAGGATATCTGAAGGGTTTGTAGGACATGACCTTCACGACAGCCCTCTGTGCCTTCTCAAGATGGATAAGGTGAGTCTTGGGTGCACCCCTCATACAGTACAACAGTACGCAAGCATGGACTGGCACAGAGCGTAGTAAACTGTCTTTAGGGTAGTGCGGTCAGCTGAGTGTCTCAATTTCTTGAAAACATAAAAAAGTTTTCTAACCCGTGCAGTGATACCATCAATATGAGACTTCCAATTTAATAGGCTATCGATTTGTACACAAAGATATTTAATTGTTCCCGATCTCGTTAGCGAAGGGCAAGAACACAGTGGGTTGTGCGAGTTTGAGTTTGAAGAACACGAATGAGCTTTCAGTAAAATCGCGTCTGGTGCAGGTAACGTAACGGCCCGCAAGGAAAAGGGTAAGAAGGTTGTTTTTGACAGATTCAGAGTTAAAAGGTTATCATAAAGCCAGCCCATCACCGACGCCAGGGCAATCTCAGCATGAGTCGTAGTCTCAGTCCAATTGTCACCATGTACAAGTAATGCCGTGTCATCAGCATATGCAAACATTGAACAATTTGTCGAGGCTTGTACTTGTATGCCAAATTTAAAGGCAACTTTAATGTAAAAATATGAAATCCTGTGAGAATTAGAAAAAAAATTGATACGTAAAAACTTAAATATTATTACTCATTGGATACCTTAGTAAAGTTATTGTTCTCAGAATTACTAAGGTGTCTTTGGCTATGGCGAAAGATGACTGAGCTATGATGGGTTAGTAAGGGTTCTTTACCGCCTTGAGGATGACTTTACAAAAACGTCAAAAGGCTTTTAATACCAATTTTATGGACTAGCTATAAAATTTACGGGTTTCCTATACAAATTTTTCATCCCCTATTTTACCCTCTCCTTGGATAATTTTTAAAAAACGCACTTCTTTGTATACCACATTGGTGGCTTTTCTGTCTGGTGCCAAAATGACCAGGCTGCTACTAACAGTAACCGTACTGACTCTAAAACAGGCACCGCAGAATTGCCCGTGTGAGATAAAGAAAGAAAGAAAAAGTGTTTATTCGCTTCAAAAACGACATACAAAATTTTCATCTTTCCTTAAATCTATGCACGCCACCCTTAATGACTGATCCTGAGATTTATTTATGGTCATTGCAAAGCAGACCTTAAGGGTGAACTGTAATCGTTTAAGCTAAAAGACATACTCAGAGGGTATCAGTGGTATTCGAGGTATGAAACATTAATACAAACATTAACACCCCTTTGAAGGATGAAATAAAAATAATCCTTAAATACCTTTTTCTTTAATTGTATTGAAGACCTGAAATACTAAGTTTCAAATAATTTTGATGATAAACAATGTATTTTTCTAACAAACTTTCTTACCCCTTTTTACCCCCTTAAGTAATGAAATTCAAAAAATCCTTAAATGTGTATTTTTTATTTTATATTAAGAAGCTAAATGCCATATTTCATTCATTTCAAATTAAAAATGACAGAGTTTCATACTAACTTTCATCCCTAATTTAACTCCCTTAGGAGTTGAATTTCGAAAAATCCTTCCTTGTGCCTTGTCTACATTATACTGTTGAGGCTGCCGTGGCGTTGCAGTGCGTCAGGGATGTTTGCGGACACAAACATTGATGGTTTCGCCGCCATTATTAGAAAAAGATGTGCCTCTCTGATGACGCGTGTTCGCGGCAGTACCAACACTAACCGCAGACCGGTGGGATTCTCCGATGATGCAGAGGTGGATGCAGCTCCACGCTGAATTGTAGTTTTACTAACACTAGATTTTTAAGTAAATTGTTGCTAATCCTATGGACTTTGTCTGAAATAAAAGATTTATTATTATTATTATCTCCTTTATTTATCAGTTTTCTTATTATTTACATTTTTAAATATTTTTATAAAATAAATTAAAAAACAAAATCATTTAAAAATATAAAAAATAGAGGCCCACCGGTATCGGGAACAGGGTCCAAGCTACCGGCGGTCAGGGCTCCAGAGAGAGGAACCTCCTAACTATACGAGCCGTGTCCAGCAGTACTGCTTTCTGGATCAGGCCCTTGACCCAGCTGCCTAACGAGAGCCTTCTAAGATGTTGGTCGAGGCTCGTGGCTATTAAGCCATTGGCTGACACGACTATCGGTACAATGATCGCTGTGTCCACATCCCACATGTCGACAACCTCGCGAGCCAAGTCAAGATACTTGATTTGTTTATCTTTCTCGGCTTTCACGAGGTTCCCGTCATGCGGGACAGTTATGTAAACAATCATTGCACGCCTCTCGATTCGGTCCACCACCACTATATCAGGCTTGTTAGCGATAATAGTCCTGTCAGTGATGATGGACCGATCCCAGTACAATGTGATATTGCCATTTTCGAGAACTGGGTCGGGCACATACCTGTAGTACGGTACCTCCGATGCCACAAGAGTGTATTTCAGAGCAAGTTGCTGGTGGATGATCCTGGCTACAAGGTTGTGCCTATGCAAATACTCTTCGTTAGCTAGACGAAAACATCCAGAGATAATGTGGCGGATAGATTCACCCGGGCGGTGACATGCCCGACAAATGTCAAACGTGCCATCCTTCACAATAAATCTCCGGTAGTTATTCGTCATGATAACTTCGTCCATAATTGCACAGACAAAACCTTCGGTTTCCCCAAAGAGGTCACCGAAACGCAGCCAGGCTACGGACGCTGCTTGGTCTACATCAGACCCATGTAGGGCCCGGAAAAAGCGTCCGTGAAGCTCCTTACTCTGCCATACTTCCCTGCGGTCGTTAGTTTCAAGCACTACAGGCTTGCGCCAGTTCTCATTCGCCATGGAGAGCGGGGCGAGTCCCTTATTATTATTATTATTATAAAGGGAACCTCTGTACAAAATTTCAGCTTTCTAGGTAAAAGGATTTGGGCTGGGCGTTGATGAGTCAGTCAGTAAGGACTTTTCTTTTTATTAATATATAATAGATAAATTGAAAAACAAAAACATATACAAAACACTAGGGCGAGGAAAAAGTTGCAAAAAATCGGCTGGTTTTTTAATGTTGGCAGCACTAACTACGTGCCAGCTTTCAAAAGCCTGACAAGTCATTGAATGAACTAGAAACCGCTAAGGATCAGTTTTTAGAAGTTATAAGGCAACAATTACAGGACCGTCATGAAATGGACAGGGATACGTTATTACAAGCAGAAAGTGCTCAGGTGCTGAGCATAAGAAGGGATCTTTTAACAGCATCAAATTTCTCGAAAGTTGGCAAGCAACGTGTAAATTTAAGTTCAGCGCCTTTAGTAAAGAATATGCTTTATAGCTTTTCTATAAGCCACGTGGCTGCTATCCAGCATGGCAAAAACATGAATCGATTGCCTTGGAACAATTAGCTATGCAAGAAAATATCACCATACAAAGTGGACCATACAAAAATTTGGTAAGCACATTGATGAGAAACTTTTCATCTTGGGTGCTACCCCAGATGCTTTATTTGGTGACGGTATCTATATATTGTAGAAATTAAATGTCCTTTCTCGGCTTTCTGCATGAATGCTGATGACGTCATAAGAGCGAAAAAGAATAAGTTTTGGAGAGTTCACAAAGGACAAATCTCTGTAAACAACAAACACGATTGGTTCTTTCAAATATATGTAACTAAAAAAACAATTTGTTTGTTTGCTGTGTAGACTGAATTGGATCAACCTTTGAAAGTTAAAAGAAAATAAAATGTATTTTTTTTGGTGAAGTTCTTAAATAGACTGGAACAGGTTGCGGTTGGCTCAACGACAGCCGAAGATCGAGATCGTCATCGAAGCATGGCGATGCGATTGGTGAGAGAAAGAGTGCTAATTGGTTGTGTTCATACCACTATAGTTACAGGGAAGAGGCAACAATTATGACAGTTGTTGGGGATTGAGATTAAATAATGACTCAACTTCAACTTCTTGATAGTAATTATATTGTATAAAAAATGAAACGGCAATTTACAAATGGTTGGACACGCGCGATCGCGACATTAAAGATCGACGTGTGTGCGCAAACGCTGAATTTGGCCGAATGTCGGGTGGCCCGCGGCACGCTCCGCCGCTGCCGGCGCTCGCCTCTTCCCCGCGCGCCCCTCTTGCTTCGGGCGCGTTCTTGAATAGCGCATTTAGGCGCGTTCATCCTCCGCGCCGTTGAAATCTTGCCGAAATGGTGCCGTTAGTAGTATAGATTTCCGCTACTCTGCAGATCCCGTCGACTCCGGGGTATAATTTGGTGACGCGACCCATACGCCAGTGGAGCGGCATCAAATTGTCTTGCTTCAATACAACAAGGTCACCGACATTGATTGGTTCGGATCCCTTCCTCCATTTTGCTCGGTTTTGTAGCTCGGCCATAAACTCTCGTCGCCACCTCTCCCAGAAGCGCTGTCGTATTTGTTCAATGAGCTGGTACCTGTTGGGTCTAGACGTTTTCACAGGTTGTGAAGGCACAGACACCAGCGGGCGTCCGATTAGGAAGTGCCCAGGTGTTAAAGGATTGGTATCAGTGGGTTCTGACGACAGTGGGGAAAGAGGTCGGGAGTTTAGGATTGCTTCTATTTGAGTGAAGAGCGTCGCTAACTCTTCAAACGTGAGTGATGCAATGCCAACTACGCGTTTTAAGTGAAATTTCGCGGCTTTAACGCCGGCTTCCCAAATTCCACCAAAATGTGGAGAGTACGCGGGAATAAAATTGAATTTAATAGCCTCATTAGCTGCATAATCTGAGATTGCCTGTACGCTGGACTGTATAACCCTACCCAACTCATTGTTAGCGCCAACAAAGTTCTTTCCATTGTCGCAGTATATGGCATAGGGCTTACCGCGACGCGACACGAATCTGCGCAGACACGATATGAAGGCCTCAGTGGTAAGATCACTTACAGGCTCTAAATGTAGGGCTTTAGTTACTAAACATACAAATACACATAAATACGCTTTGGTGATACGATTACCTCGTCCTTTTTTGGAAGAAATCATAAAGGGTCCAGCAAAGTCTATTCCACTGGAATTAAAAGGAAAGTCTGGGTTGACTCTTACACTCGGTAAGTCACCCATTAAAGGTTGTGCAGTCTGACCTTTCATTCGAGTACAGACTACACACTGTCTAACTATAGTGCGAGCCAAGATCCTGCCGCCTAGTGGCCAAAATCTCTCGCGGACTGATGACAGAAGCAACTGTGGACCCGCATGCATTAAATGTAAATGTTCGTATCTCATCATAAGTCTAGTAAAGTAGTGTTTAGCATCCAGTAGAATAGGGTGTTTTTTGTCGTACTGAAAATCAGACTGACTTAACCTGCCACCCACTCTTATTAAACCATTGGTATCTAATATTGGATTCAAGGATAACAATTTACTTTTGTGGTATAGTTCTAATCCGTTTTGAATCTGTTTCATATCCTTTGCAAACGACTCTGATTGACTAACTTTAAGCAATAGTATTAAAGAGTTCTCTAGTTCGTTAGCTTGCAAAGGTCCCTTTATTTTTGACTGTTTACTTTTACAATTATTAATGAAACGTATAACAATTGCATAAACTCTTTTGAGTTTATTATAACTTGAATATTTTTCGAATGGTACTAACAAATTATTTTTTAAACATATCCTCCACAGAGACTAATACTTTGACCTCGGGTAAGTTTTTATGTATAGTGTGAGGTTGAGTAGGCCAATAAGATTCTTCCTGTTTTAGGAAAGAAGGACCTTCCCACCATAAATATAATGACTGCAGATGCTGTGGGTCAATGCCCCTCGATGCTAAATCTGCTGGGTTTAACTCAGTTGGAACATGCTTCCACTCAAATTCTTTTGTAATTTCATTAATTTTGTTGACTCGGTTCCGTACAAATGTCTGTAAGACTCTATTCTGAGTTTTCAGCCAACCGAGTACAACAGTGGAATCTGTCCACATATATTTTTTTGTAACATTGCATGGTACAGACTGTAATACTTTCTCACTAACTTGAGCCCCTAAAAGAGCAGCACTTAACTCTAAACGTGGAATTGTGAGCTCCTTAATTGGAGAAACTCTAGTTTTTGCACATAGTAACCTTACTTTAATATTTTGTTTACTATCTTGGGAACGTAAATAAACACACGCTCCATATGCTTGCTGACTTGCATCTACAAAACAATGTAGCTCAGCTGACTGGGTTTCTAAATTATCACCCAAAACACAACGAGGTATTATAATATCAGATAAATGATGCAAGTTTTGGATGAAATTAAACCATCTTTTAGCATAAGGCTCAGGTACGGGATCATCCCAATCTAATTTTGCAATCCACAAATGCTGCAGTAGAAGTTTTGCTTTAATGATACAACAACTAACTAGCCCTAGAGGATCAAATACTTTACATGTGGTCGAAATAATCGCTCGTTTGGTAACCTTTGAAGCAAACTCAATTGCATTTGGAAAACGCAGCTCATCAGCCTTTGGTGACCACTTCAGACCTAAGACATTTGCGTCGTCATGAAAGTTAAGACAATTAGATGATTCTGATTTGCCACCAAGAATATGAGAGTTTGTGCGAAATTTTCGTAAAGGGAAACAAGCAGAATTTAATGTTTCGGTGACATTTAAATAGATATGATTTAATTCCTCTTCGGTTGAGGCCCCTGTGTTGAGGTCATCAATATAAAAATCATTCTTAATTACATTGGCAACAATCTTATCCTGACTTTTATCAGCCAGCTCAACCAGACATCTAGTTGCTAAAAATGGAGCCGAAGCCATCCCATATGTCACAGTATTGAGCTGTAAAATTTTTAAAGGTTGATCGACTTGATCCCTCCACAAAACAAGCTGCAGGTGCTGCTGTGATTTATCTAAGGCTACCTGTCGGTACATTTTTTCTATGTCTGCTGTTAAAAGAAATTTATGTATTCTGAAACGAATAAGTATGGAGAATAAGTCACTCTGTACTGTGGGCCCAACAGCCTGGATATCATTCAAAGATTTTCCTGAACTTGTTTTAACCGAAGCGTCAAAGACTACTCTCAACTTGGTGGTATCATGTTGTTCCCGAATGACGCAGTGATGAGGTAAGTAACAACCAAACTTAGGCCTATCAATTTCGCTTAAATGTCCTAACCTACTATATTCGTGTATAAACTCACTATATTGTTTCTTAAGTTTATCATTTTTATTTAATTTATTTTCTAGGCTCAAGAAACGTTTAACTGCAATAGGAAACGATTTGCCAAGTGCCTGCTCCGGGGCTTCCGTCAGTGGCATCATTACAGAAAATCGTCCATCTGGTAAACGAAAAGTGTTTTTTATAAAATGAGACTCACAATATTGCTCATCAATCGAATAATAATTATTAGAGCCTGTAGGTAATTCTTCTACCTCCCAGAATCTTTTAACCGAATTATGGATATCTTGAAGCGACACCAATTTATCATTTTTTACTAAATTACAATGTATATTATTACTAAAATTAGATTCACCAATAGGGCCGGCAACAAGCCATCCTAACTGGCTTTCCTGTAATATAGGCGTATTTACTCCTAGGTCTATTCTATTATTATTGACAAAATCAAAATCTCGGCTGGCTCATAAAACAAGGGGTCTGCCAGAACTACCCCATTGGGCAATCCCAAACGCTCAGCATTTACTTGAGCGCCGGGTAGTGTTCCTGTAATTTTAGGAATTACTAAGCAGTTAACAGTTCTATTAAATGAACTAATTCTAGACTTTAACACAATATTGCAATGTTCTTTAATTTTACATGCTGCATTATTTATACCACTAACATTAAACGAACTTATTTCTGTTGCTTGTAACCCTAACCTTTCTTTCAGGTTTTTTGTTATAAATGAAGACTGGCTTCCAGTGTCTAACAACGCACGCGCAAGGTGAATACTATTGTTATGTGTATTAATTATTTCAACTTGTGCAGTACATAATAAAACTTGGCCTGTTGAGCGTGCTGACAAACTAACAGGAATAGTTGATGGCTGAGTAGCTTCTGTACGTTCTATGACTACATTAGTTATTGTACTGTTGTTATGCAACATTGAATTATGCTTTTTCTTACAAGTCCGGCAATAACTATTCAATGGACATTCAGAATTGTTGTGACCACTACGAAGACAGTTTGTGCATAACTTATGCTTGGCCACTTCAGACAGCTTATCCTTTAAACTCAAAGACTTGAATTTATGACATTGATGAACGTAATGTGACTTGTTGCAGATAAAACATGTCTTTGTTTGAAGACCAGCCAACGTAGTTGTGAAAGACTTAACAGATTTATTTTCCTTACTATGAATTGAATTTTTACTATCATAATACTGACTACCATTAGCAGTCTCTAAGACATTTGCCCGATTCTCTAAGAATTTCACAAATTCTCCAAGAGAAGGCAGGTTTGTTAAATGACCTTTGTGTTCTTCCCATTTACTCTTAGTTCTAGGGTCCAACTTAGCTGAGCACAAGAATATAACTAAAGGATCCCAGCCAGTAGTGGGAATGTCTAATATATTTAGAGCATGTAATTTTTTTTGAATTTGATCTATCAAATTTCTTAAAGCTTTGAAAGATTCTTTTTGAATCGGATTTATACCAACTAATGCCTGGAAGTGATTATTTATTAGAATGTTTTTGTTATTAAATCTGTCACATAAAGACATCCATGCTATTTGATAGTTCGCTGCAGTAAAGTTTATGGACCTCACTATATTACAAGCGCTACCTACTAATGAATTTCTTAAATAATGAAATTTATTTATTATAGGGACTCATTGTTGTTAATTAAAGAGTCAAATGTGTCTCTGTACTCTAGCCATTTAGAGTAGTTCCCATCAAACGTGGGCAAATTTATGGTTGGTAATTTAACCGAGTTGTTCATTTTGCTACAACTGGAATGTACAGATTCACAATCATTTTCTTTGCTATTTGCTGAATTTAAAGATATTAGTTCTTGTGTAAAAGTAATCATGGCAAAGAATTCCCCTTCTGTAGAATTTCGCTCTGACATTTGTTCATTTATATTATGAGCTATCTCCTCTATGTCGGATTGGACAGCGTCGAATTTAGACATTAAATCCTCTAGCAGAGTGAGTCGCAAAGACAGCTCCCTCACTTCTAAATTACTAAGACTAGAGGCTTTCTCACCAATTTGGTATTTACTAATAAACTGTTTAAATATTGTCAGTCTGCTTCGTATTCCACCACGTTTGCGAATCAACAATTTAAATTTTTCGTTACACACACCCTCCACATTAGGAGAGGTAACCGTATCTTCCGTCATGTTGAGTGAAAAAGAAACAGTTAATACCGACCACAGTAAAGAATACGCGCGAAACAATGAGTCGGGCGAACGTTGCTAATAGAAGCTACTTAATTATATAAAATGTGCAATCCCACCGGTTATACAATCCAGCAGACAAACAGCTCAAACCACACCGCTGCTGCGAAACCCGGGCCGCCAGCGGCGCCGCACAGCTGACAGCACTTGGCAGCGACGGCAGCGCACCGGACGCAGCGAGGCACGAACTCACGAAGTACTTAGAGCGCGCGGGCCGTACACGCGGACCCGGAACGCTGGAATGTTCGGCAAATGCTTTGAAATAAAGAATGCTACGAAATGTATTATTATTCGTAGGTATTTAGGATACCTGAAATGAAATAGAACATTGAACCAACGGAAGTGTGGCTTTATTTAACTTTAAAGAATATAGCATAATAATATTATTAGAATATTAGACTTAGCACAACAAAAGATCATGACAGGCTGTCACTGTCGACAACCCAACACGACACCAGTCCATAGACCGAAACTCTTTCTATGCTAAACTTTACCTCATTCTTCCCCGGTTGAGTTTTCGGCCTCTCCTCCATCTACTATAAAGTCGTTTAGGTAGGAAGGCTGCTTCCTGGTTCTGTTGGATCTCCGGAAGGTAGTTCCGGTCTGAAGTATCGGAGAAGGTGACGAGCTACTTGGCTCGACTGAGCGTAGCTGTGTCAATGGACTGTCATTGGGTGTGGCATCATCATCTATCTCTTCAGAAGCTGTTTCAAAATGATCATCACCACTATCATCGACGATGCTCGGGAATGGTGGCAATTGACGGTTTGATATTGTTGATGTTTCCCCATTGTCTCGTCGAATAAGAGAATAGTGAAGATTAGTCTCGAGGAGTTCAGCTTCTTCATCTAAAGGATCTGTTTTCGAAAGTCGGACATTCTTCTTTACCAATATTGGGCCTGGTGTTAGCCAAGACGGCAATGAGTCTCCGTTCGGAGATCTTCTTGGAAATGTGAAAAGTTTTTCATGCGGAGTAGCATTAATAGCTGTACATAATAGAGAGCGTACGCAGTGCAATGCATCCGCTAGTACTTCTTCCCAGTTTTCTGTAGTCAATCCTTTCGACCGAAGACTGAGTTGAATCGTTCGCCAAAGGGTTCCGTTTAGCCGCTCTACTTGGCCATTACCCTGCGGGTTATAAGGAGTAGTTCTTGAAGAGGCTATGTTTGATTTGCTTAGAAAGGATTCGAACTGTTCTGACATGAAAGACGAGCCTCGATCACTATGTACATACAAAGGTTGACCAAACGTATGAAAAAGATTTTGCAAGCAATTTATGACAGTTGCCGATGTCATGTCCTTGCATGGATAAGCAAAGGGAAATCTGCTGTACTCATCAATGATTGTTAGTATGTATTTATTGGGAATGTTAGATGGCAGTGGCCCCTTGAAGTTTATGTTGATACGTTCAAATGGAGATGTAGCTTTTATCAAATGGCCTTTGACTTTCATAAACCTCGGTTTTATTTCAGCGCAGATAGGGCACGAGGTGGTCATCTCCTTAACATCATTAGCTGAGTAGGGTAAGTTTTTGGACTTCACCCAGTGAAACATCTTTGTCACGCCGGGGTGACAGAGAGCATTGTGAAGCTCTTTCAGCTTATTAGTATTCATGTAAGCGCATACGCGGGATAGAGCGTCTGCTGCTGCATTTTCGGAACCTGGTCTATACACGATATCGTATTTAAAGCAGGATAGGTCCAATCGCCAACGCATGATTTTCTCGTTCTTTATTTTACTATTGTGATTTTGGTTGAATATGAAAGCTACCGATTGTTGATCAGTTATTAGGAGAAAATGTTTACCGATCAGATAGTGTCTCCATTTCTTTAAACTCTCTACTATAGCACAAGCTTCTTTTTCGATCGAAGATTGCTTACGTTCCGAGTTTTATAAAGTCCTTGAAAAAAATGCTACCGGTCGTCCTTTTTGAGTTAGTGTAGCTGCTATAGCAAATTCTGATGCGTCTGTTTCTACCGTAAAAATTTCACTGTCATTTATAGCTACTAGTGCTGCTGCTTTGATGTCTTGTTTAAGCTCTTCAAAACGTTGAAGGGCGTTGGGCGATAATGGAAAGCTAGTGATACCAGTCAGGGGTTTTATCTTTTCTGAAAATCGCCCAATCCATTTTGCATAATGTGCAAACATACCCAGAGCTCGTTTTAGTTCAGCTGTCTGAGTCGGAGCCGGAAGATCCAACAAGGACTTTAGTCTGTCGGGATCTGGTCTAATAATGTGATTTTCTACGGTATATCCGAGTAAATTGATTTCTGTTTTCTTGAACACGCTTTTTTGTTCGTTGAGAGTCAAATTGAATTTCTTAGCAGCGTCCATGAATCTTTTTAGGTTGCGTTCATGGTCCTTCTCGTTTTTGCCACAAACGGTTACGTCATCTAAGTAAGCGAATGTTCCATCTAATTTCTCTTCAGATATTATAAAATCTAGAGTTCGCTGAAACGCAGCGACCCCATTTGTCACCCCAAACGGTATACGTGTAAACTGGTACAGTCTGCCACATGCTTCAAACGCTGTATATACCTTCTCACTTTCTAAAATGGGGACTTGATGGTACGCACTCTTTAAGTTTATCTGGCTAAAGACTTGAAATTTTGATACATTGTTTACTACAGTTTCAATATTCGGCAAAGGGAAGGCATCTAGATCGGTGAATTTATTTATAGTCATTGAATAATCGATTACGAGTCGTTTTCGATGTGCTCCTCCTCCCGCTACGAGGACCTGGGCTCTCCAAGGAGAAATACTCGTTTCAATAACTCCATCCTCAAGTAACTTAGATACTTCTTGTCTTATGAACTGTTCATCTTGGTTGCTGTATCGCCTGCTTCTAACTGCAATTGGTACAATATTTGGCGCAAGATTAGCGAAAATAGAGGCAGGCGGAACTGTTGCTTGAAGTACATTACAAATTCGTAATGGTTCACTAGGACCTCCTAAGTCAAAATGAATGCTTGAGTGTTGCTTTAATAAGTCGTGACCAACGATAACGTCAGCGCAGAGGTTATCAACAACTAGAAGAGGCTTTTGTTTGTAAATATATTGATTCATGACAATAGTGACGAAACATACTCCTTCTACGAATGAAACTTGGTTAAGAGAGGCAAGATTGACAGTTTGCCTACAAGGTTTCCTATACAATTTCATTATTCGGGCAACTTGACTGTTGATGAAGCTGACTGAACTCCCTGTGTCGATGAGAGCGTCAGCTTTGTATCCGTTTATTGTGATAGGAATCGTAGCGTTTCTGAGACTTGAAGGAGATGCTGCGGAAACCGCCCCACTGTATAATTGATAATTATTCGAGTTCGAGGGATTTTCGATCGACGCTGTGTGCATGTCGGCGTGTACGGATCAGCAAACATTTGCAAAATGGCCTTTTTTTGAACATTTTTTACAGATGGCATTGTTAGCTGGACATCTAATTCTTGGATGAACATTTCCGCCGCAAAAGAAACAGCGCCTAGTTGGTAATGGTGGAGAAGAAGACGAGGTCGGAGCAGTTCGAATTACTCGAGAAGACGATGCAACTGCCAAGTTTTCTGATTTATCTTTCCGGGAAGTTTCGGATATGGCGTTTAGTTGTGGAGTGTTACTGCTAATCGTGTGCGCATCCTTCTCAGCCGTTTCTAGTGTGATGGCTTGATTCAGTGTTTCAGATAGAGTAAGTTTAGAATTCTCCAACAACCGTTCACGAATTTTTTGCGAGATCAAGTCGGAAATAAGTGCACTACGTATAGCTTGCTCTTCGTGTTCTTTTGCAGTAACGTCTTCAAATTTACACTCTGTTGCAGAGAGACGAAGAGCTCTGACGTATTCGGAAATGCTCTCATCTACTCGTTGTTTACGGTTACATAAAATGTGTCGAGCTAGTATTATATTCTTCGGTTTGATGTACATACCTTCTAAAACTGTCCTTGTCTCTTGGAAGGACGTACAAGACTTGATATATTTAAATATGGAAGGCGATAAATGATTGATTATTAGCTTACACTTGAGTGAATCAGTTATATTTTGAGCATCTTCTTCGGCTAGGAAACTTTCGAAAGTTGATTTCCAATGTATCCATTTTGTTTCAGCATCCGAGTCATCGGGTTGAACATTAAACGTATCTGGGCGGAGATATTTTGATAGTGAAGATTCGCGTACTTTTTCTTCAGACATTTTTAAGTTAAATAAATTGAAATGAAATAGAACATTGAACCAACGGAAGTGTGGCTTTATTTAACTTTAAAGAATATAGCATAATAATATTATTAGAATATTAGACTTAGCACTACAAAAGATCATGACAGGCTGTCACTGTCGACAACCCAACACGACACCAGTCCATAGACCGAAACTCTTTCTATGCTAAACTTCACCTCAATACCTAAGACTCAAAGTTACTAAATCGAAGAGAGTTAGGTCAAGAGTAGGTATTATGAACCCTATAAAAGGTATAAGTAAGTTAGAAAACACAATGGAATATTATCGAATAGGATAAAAGATTTACGTGCCACGTGCACTTTGACTTAAAATGATTTTTGCGGATATTTTAAATGACCCATCAAGCCAAGCATCAGTAGGTAAGAATAGTAACGAATAATGACCTCACAGGCAGAAAATTATGACCCAGAAGAGGTGTAGCACGGAGCTCACCAGGACCCTTTGACTCGGAGACACGCAGAGGCGATTTTCACCGACGAACAGCCACCGCCGCCATTTTATGGAACGAAAACGTGCTGCGCCGCGCCTCCATGTGTTTTGAATTTTGACTATGATCTTGATAATAGTTCTTATTTGTTCACGGTCGCCATTTGAGCGCCGGTTTGTACAAAAAATGAAACGGCAATTTACAAATGGTTGGACACGCGCGATCGCGACATTAAAGATCGACGTGTGTGCGCAAACGCTGAATTTGGCCGAATGTCGGGTGGCCCGCGGCACGCTTCGCCGCCACAGACTACTTAGAGATACTACGTATCAGACTGCCAACTCTAGAGCAAAAATTCTCATCACTGAGTTTTAATGTCAGTTGACGTTTCTTTTTTTTTTTTATACTTCTTTTCCGTTTCGGGAAGGCAAAGGGATCTAGCCCATACAGCCTGTTCTTTTGTTTTATTATTACATAGTTATTAAATATGTAAGGCAAGATAGCCTAGTCTTAGGTCTAAATTCTTCATGTTTCTTTTAATTTCCTTATATCCTTGTTTATGTAATATCCATTTTTTTGTTCTATCCTTGTTTTTCTTGTCCGATCGATTCCTTGTTTTTCTTTACAATTTTCATGTTCAATTCTTAGTCAAATCCTTGTTTATTTCTTAAGTCCAGTTCTTAGTCGATTTCTTGTTTAATTTTGTCAAATCCTTGTTTTAAATTTCTTTAATCGTATTTCGAATGAAGTTATAAATGTGTAAAAATGTTTGTGCATTTCCCATGAGTTGCTGAACTGAGCGCGGGATTTGTTCAGCAACCTTATAGATTTGTAATAGATCCGTAAGCACAAGGCGGTCAATGCCAAAGCATGAGCATCCAAATATGATATGATCTAATGTTTGTTCTTCTCCTTAGCAATAATTACATTCCGATGTATTAATCATTTTCATCCGATATAGATGCGAGTTAACTCTGCAGTGACCCAGGCGTAAGCGGTTTATTGTAGTGTAAAATCTTCGATTCAAAAAAGTTGATGATTTCGTAAACCATGGTTTCTTGTTTGCTGTCGTACCTTCTATACCTGCATACAATTGACCTTTTTGTTCCACTGTCGTTATATGGGTCCAATGTCGTTTCAGATCTTCGCAATACTTATTTCTTAGCTCGATAATAATATCTGTGTGCGGTAGGGCAACACTAGTAAAAGTGACTGCTGTATTCGTAACGGAATTTATTGACCTCGCCAAGAAATCTGCATTCTCGTTTCCTTGCACTCCTATATGACTTGGAACCCAGAAGAAAATAACAATGATACCAGAGTCTTGAAGCAACTTCCATGCTCTTTTGATTTCATAAATCAAATAGTTGGACTTTGTATTCAGGCCGTGATTTTCTAGCGCAGTAAGTACACTTAAACTATCACTTAGAATAACCCATTTTATTGCAGATTTTGTATGTTTATTAATGTGTTCAAGTGCTGATAGAATGGCTGTAGCTTCGGCTGTGAATATGCTAGCATGTTTGTTGATTTTGGATCCTCCACCTATTTTCAAAGTAGAATCATACATGGCTATGGATGTACTGCCAGATATTTTAGATCCATCTGTGTAGACATGTCTATATTCTGCCCAGTGAGATAGTTTATCATAAACTTCATGTTTTTCAGACAATTCTTTATCAATTATAATATCCATCTGTGGGTATTTACTTTTATACGTTCCCTCGTAACAGGGCCATTCATTTGAGGAGAAGATGTTCATTGACTCTATATATTGTGATGTTTCAGAAAAATCTTGAAGAATAAAGCAAGAATGGGGAAGGTTTTTAAGAAGGTTGAGTTTAATAAGAAGAGGATGTGATTTATGGGCAGCTAGTTTGAGGAGAAATTTTGATTTTAGGAATTTAAATCGAGATAATAGAGGAGGAATATTGCATTCTAACTGCATAGAAACAATGGGAGTTGTTTTAAAAGCACCGGTTATAAGGCGTAAGTTACTATTCTGGATTTTCTCTAGTTTGTCTATGCTTGCCATTTGAAGCAAAACAAAGAAAACCATACTCAAAATGACTCCTTACCAAAGATTTTTAGAGCATTAACATGACTTTAGGGTCTGCACCCCAATAAGATCTACATAGAACTTTTAAAATGTTAAAAGCCCTACGAGCTTTGCATACTATATAATCAACATATTTATGCCAGGATAAATTATTTGTGAAAATAATACCTAAAAACTTTACTTCTGTAACCACTGGTATTGTAATTTTGTCTTAACAAATTCTAATATTATAAGATTTATTCTTGCCAAATATCATGACTTTGCTTTTATTTGCATTTATGTCTAAATTTAAATAAGAAAAATAATGCTGAAGTTTTTGCAATGCATTATTTAAAGTTATTTCAACATGTTTTATATTGTTTCCACTACAATAGATAGTCAAATCATCAGCATATTGTAGGTTTACAACATTATCCAACACAAAATTTAATCTATGAATGTAAAGCAGAAATATCAAAGGACTCAAAATACTGCCCTGACAGGTTCCTTTATAGGAATATCTTGGTCCAATAAGCTTCTGATTATGTTTAACATAAACTTCCCTACCATGTAAGAAGCTAAAAATCCAATGAATCATTTTTCCAGGTATACCAAGAAGATGAAGTTGCTCTGTGAGAATGTTATGATCAACATTATTAAAAGCACCAACTATATCAAAAAATACACAAACAGCTGTCTCATTGTTATGAATACTTTTTAGAAGATCAAGATGCAAAGTGCTATACTTTCACGGGCTGAATACCCCCTGCGAAAGCCATACTGATTGGATGGTAATAAATGATGCTTTTCAATGTAAAATTCGAGTCTTTGTTTTAAAAGCTGCTCAAAGACTTTGCCAATACAAGAAGTGAGAGCAATGGGACGGTAAGAATCTGGATTAAATTCCTCTTTATCTTGCTTAAGTATTGGGATAAGGCAATCTGTTTTCCATTGAGAAGGGATTTTGTTATTTAGCCAAAGAAAATTAAAAATGTGAAGTAAAGTATTAAGAGATTTGAAGTTAAGATGTTTAAGAAAAGTATAAGGTACACCGTCTAATCCGTAAGCTGTATCTTTTCTTGAGGATATTGCTGATTTGAGCTCTTGATAAGAAAAGGGTTCTATTAGAAAACTGGCTGTGGAATTAGAGTTGCCGTCTGCATTTAAGTATTCAGACATATAATTATCAACATAGTCTGGTGTATATTTATTTAAGAATTCTTGTATCCAATTACTATTGTTGTTACTCATAAATTTGCTATAAGTGAAGGTTTTATTAAATTTTTTCATATTATTCCAGATTATAGATAATGGAGTGGTTCGATTAAATGACTCACACAGGTGGGCCCAACTAGCATCTCTTTCCTTTTTCAAAGTAATTTTATTAGGGCCTGTAACCTTTTAAAATTAAGGAAATTTACTTCAGTGGGATCTCGTTTAAATTGTAAATATGCTTGCCTAGACACTTCAACAGCTGATCTACATTTTTGATTCCACCATGGGAGGTGAACTCGAGACTTCTTTCTATGGCATGTTGAAAGTGATGTGTTACGTTTTTGATGTATTGGTAAGGACTTTTCAATTGCAGAATGTAGTATATAGCAGAATTCATTGTAGCTAGCTTGAGGATCCAGAGGATTTATTATGTAACTATTAAGCGCACTGTCAACTTCATTAGAATATTTATCCCAGTTGACTAATTTATAATTAGGAAATGAATGAAAGTCATTTCCAACATTGTTATTATCGTTGCTACATGTGAAGATAATTTTTGTGATTACAGGTAAATGATAGCTACCAATTGGATCATCGTGAACAGACCACTCACAAGAAAGAGCTAACGTTGGAGATACAATAGTGAGATCTAAGGCATTTGGACGCCAGGTCATGGAGCCCACAGTAGTTACCTGGCCATTATTAAGTAATACCAAACTATTTTCATCAATGACGTCCAAAATGTCTCTACCACGCGCATCAGTAGAGTTGCACCCCCAGGAGATGTGGTGCGCGTTAAAATCACCAGCTAGTATTAATGGATGAGGAATACTTTTAATGAATGAATTCAATTTATTTTATTAAATCTAGGAACTGTATAACCTGGGCAATACATACTAACAATGCTGATGACTTGACCAGCAACATGCAATTGAATACAAATATTTTGTAAAGAGTCATCAAAGAAAGTATTTAGTTTAGAATATTTAATATTATTGTGAATGAAAATGGCTACTCCATTATGATTATTACCAGTATCGTTACGTTCTGTTTGGTATCCTCTAAGTTTAAATGGCTGTTCTGGCCTAAGCCAGGTTTCAGATAAAATAACTATATGTATATTGTTATCTCGTAGAAAATTATGCAAAAGGAGTTTATTACATAGTATACTTTGTGCATTCCATTGTATCACGTTAATGTCCATTAAATAGAGTTTGAATTTTTATTGAATGTTTCAATTATTATTTTTTTGATACTACTAGAGCTGACATTTTCTTTATTTTTGTGTAAAGTAATGATCTGTATGACAGATTGAACAAACATGTTCATGAATTTATCAGAATTTAGTAGTTTTTGGAAGTTGTCTGGTGAAGATAGAGATGGAAAAGATTTTTCGTTTAGCATATCTGAATATTTAAATGACATGGTCTTTTTTTTCAATTCAGTGATTTTTGTTTTTTAACTGGGCAGACAGACGATATAGCGATATGATTGCCTCCACAGTTGTAGCATTTTGCATTGGCTGAGTCAATGGTACACATTTTAAAATTATGGTTTTCTGTGCAGATGGAGCATTTTTCTGTATTTTTATAATATTTAGCTATGTGTCCATACCTAAGGCACTTCAAACATTGTTTTACCGGTGGGACGAATGCATTGACCTCGTGGCGCCAGTGGTCCAGGTAAACGTGGTCGGGCAGCTGCGTGGCTGAGAATGTTACGGCCACAGTCTGCGTCGGCTCCAACTTCACCGTATCTCCAGCTTTCACCCGTCTCATGAATCTTCGTACCTGTATTATGTTCCTGGTGCTGGCCAGAAGAGAATAAATTTTCTTGTTAGACATTTGTATGGGGACCCTAGTTAGGACCCCAGTGGTCTCCGTGGCAGAGGCAGGTATAGATGTTTTTAATTTATGTTCTGCAGTCAATTTGCTCCCCTGGAGGAACATGTTGGCGTTGTTGGCATTGTCGAAGACAATGCCGACTTTAAATTTATTTATGGTGCGTAAGTGCTGGACACCGCTTATACAATCCCTCCGAATTGCGCGGGAGATGCCCATACGGGTTCCTTCGGTTATTGGCTGGTTAACTTCAATATGTGATAAGAATACAATGTATTCTACATTACCCATACTGCTATCAGGATACTCCCTTATATAGTTCGGAGCATTATATGGAACGTAGTCCAGTTTTTCATCAATTGACGACGAGTCTGACTCAGTAGACGAGTCGTCGACGATGGAACTTTCCTCCTCTTCCTTTTTTTTCCTTTTCCGCCCGCTTTTCCTCATATTTACAATTATTTCAAATAACACTGATATAAACAAGCTATTTACAATTATTATATATAAAGTTCTAAGATTATTTAACTAATTATTAAAATAAATTTGGAAATTGCCGCCTATTTGTTCGAACGATTCCCCCGCGTCGTTTCTTTTTTTTTGCGTCCGAGTATGTTACTTATACAATGGCAAAGGAATAAAACGGATACAGCCTGAGACGCCGAGCTTTATACTTATATAAATTACTTTTTTATTTGCTATTGCTACCCCAATGTGGGGCAAGTTTATAATTTTGTGATATTAATTTTGCGGGATAAGTAATTAAAACAAAGAATTATTTATTAAATGATTTATTTTTTCATTTCTTTTTATATTTTTCAAAAGCTTTTTTTTGCATCTCAGGCAAATTACGGTTGTGTAACCTTCGAATATCCGTGCCCTTTAAAATTCTATTTATCATATTGCACCAATACATTATTGAAAACCTAACAACTAAGGAAATGAAATGATTTATGACAATTGTCTTGTGTTCGGTACAGTCAATAAAATCAAATGAATACTTGGAAACCACAGAACAAAAAAACGCTGTCTTCTCTGTTCTGTGTTGGAAACAATAACATCATTTACATTTGATGCTACATTATTTTTATGGGCATTGTGTTCCAAGTGTGCATTTGTTTCAGTTATTACTGTACCAAAACACCTCACTGCTCCTTCGGATGGGTAGTTTAGGCTTTTTTTGCTGCCGTGTATTCCCGGTGGTTTATCCAGTCGTGGGTTTCACTTTCATTACTCGTTAGGGCATTTTTACAAGAATTACATTTATATTTAAATTTATCAAATATTTTGCGTACTACCCATCCAGCAGTGTAGGCTCGCGAGTGGAGATTCAATCGTTCTCGGCGAGCCTGTTCCACAATCATTTCAATATTTTGCCCTGTACTTGAATGACCCAGCTCGACATTTTCTTTCAATTCTTCTGTAAACAATGACTGTAAATTTATTACTTGGTCTGCCGGGTCATCCTCACAATTAAACGTTTGGTTGTGGAACTTTATTATTCTGGTTATCAATAATGACTTGAAGGTGCAATTGAAGCTGTGGCAGCTTGGGTTATTATTTCGGTAATTATATGCCCTTACTTGACCAAAAAAGTTTTCTATTGGATCAGAATTGAAATATCTGGGTCTCATTATTTTTATATTATTTCTTTTAAATATCTGCCACAGCCTCATGTAACTTTTTAGTGTTATTATAAAATTTACTAAAGAGGGCACAGATTTTTCCTTTTCATTGGAATCCACATAACGTATTTTCTCCAATTTACTAACTGCCTCTTTCCAGAACTGGTGGTGAGTTGATTTTTCTGCTACTGCAGTTCTCAGGATTTTTACCTTGCTTCTTTTTGAAAATGTTGCAGCTCCATTGACACTGTCAAACAGTTGGTCAAAAAATAATATTGTCTCTGCAGTATTTTGTATTGTGCTACTGACAGGTCTTCCATCTGCATAATTAGCTGAAAAAAAGATGTTATTAGTATATCGATATGAATAGTATGTCTTATATGTAATGAAGCAGTGGCGGTATTTAAAGGTTTTAACCTCGCTCGCCATTTTAACACCAAGCATCCTAAAACCAAATGTTAACGGAGTCAGGTCAAATGACACACAGTCTTCAAATTCCTGAAATGCTTTTAATCAATATCTACTTACTACTTTTTCTTACAATTAAATATGTTTACAACCTAACATTTTCATTGGCAATGGCCGCCGGCGCTGTACCACAGACTATCCGACAAATCAACAACTTGTTTTTTTTTTTAATTTTTAGTTAGAATGTGGGTATCGCTAACAGACGGCCATTCTGCAATAGGAATGTCCCCATTCCAAAATTCCACTCGGCCATTCTCTCATATGGGTATGACCTCATACCAAAATAAAAAAATATGTAAAAAAAATATTAATAACAAAAATACATTCAACCTAGTAATTAACACTTCAGTCAAATAGGTTTAATCCACACTAACTATACATTTCATAAAAAAAATAACTTTTATCTAGATATAATCCGAGTTTTATAATAGTTACAATAGCAATTAAGAATGTATTTCTACTCAGGAGATATTAAGTATATAATTCTATGTTGTTTCATCAATCAAAACCCTTAGTACAACACAACTTAAGATGCACCAACTATGAACACTTAAATTACAAACAATAAGTCACTTTCTTCATGTGAGGCCATCCGGAGGCCCATAGAGTTACGTAACCACAATTTGTAGGTAGCTCCCGTTTAGCCGTCCGAAAGCCACGGTCTGCTCACCTTCTTGGATCATCACATGTATTAGGCCACCCGAGAGCCATTAATCAATAATCTGCCGTTTAGCCACCCGAGAGCCACGGTCTGCCAACAGCTCATCCGCATCAGCGCTGTCTCATCAGGCTCTCAATATTAATAGCCGGATTGTGCCGATTCTCCGTTATCGACACCAATCTAGGCTGTAAATGACATGGAAATTGGTTTAAGGGTCTACCGGCCATTACCACTATAACTATTACTTTACTTCTGTCTACTGTAGTATCCTTATGTATATACAAATGCATAAATAATATAAAATATGTAACGCTTTTCTACTATTCATCAAGCGAATCCGAATCGCTATTATCACTTACTACCGGTGATAAACTGAGATTAATCCACGGTTTTAACTGATCAGCCGGGAAAATATTCTTATAATGTCTTTGAGGAAACCCCTTAATGCTAGACACTTCGTACCGGTCTTTCTCCAGCACTGCTGTTACTTTGAATGGACCTTTAAACTTTGCAGCTAACTTTTTGCTTTTGCCCCGGTCTGGATTGTTATTAGGGATCATGACAAGATCACCTTCTTGTAACGTCTTAGTTGGAGCCCTCGTTTTATCAAAATATTCTTTCATCTTTTTCTGTCCTTCTATAATTTTTTCTTCCACCGATTTCCTCAATTCATCTCTATCAGTATTTGAAATCTGTGCGTCTATATCTAAAGCCCCTTTGATAATTCCTTCCGCCTGGCACGTGGTTCTATGCCCAAATACCACTTCAGCTGGTGATTTGCCAGTACTTTTATTTATTGTATTATTAAGACTCCATTGCAATCTGGCAACATTTGTGTCCCAGTCTCTCTCATCCAACCCATGGTTCATAGCGGCTAGCGAATTCAAAATTGTTCGATTGTAGCGTTCAATTTGCCCATTTGCGCGAGGTGTTGCTACTGCATTTAGGACATGTTTGGCTCCAATCGACATGACAAAACTTTTGAATTCGCCAGACGTAAAACTCGTACCTTGGTCTGATATAATTATTTTTGGGCATCCAAATGTTGCGAAAATATCTTCGAGGGCTTTAATTGTTGTTTTAGATCTAGTATTCTTAACAGGTCTAACAAATATGAACTTGCTGAACCCATCAATGACTCCGAAAATATATGCGTTTCCTCTTTTACTTTTAATAAATGGACCCAAATGATCCATGTGTATTGTATGAAATATTTCGTTTACCTTGGGTATTGGGTTTAAGTACCCTGACTTTTTCCCAGACATTTCTTTGTTATAGGCACAGTTAATGCAAGCGTTAACATACTTCTTGACGAAGCGGTTCATTTTTGGGAACCAATAATCGGCACCTATTTTTTCAATGGTTTTTTCAGTTGAGAAATGACCCGCGTCGTCATGATTAAGCTGACAAATTCTCCACCGCGCCGAATTAGGTACCACCCATTTTAATTTGGATCCTACGCGCCTATATATTTTACCATTTCGCAATACGTAATTATTAGATATGTCCTTTATATCCTCCGCACTAGTTTCTAAAATAGTTTTAATATGTTTTAACCGCGGATCTGTCATCTGTACCGTGTGAAGCCAGTCTTCAGTCGTAATAGTGAACACTTCCAATTCTTCTAGGCTATTTTCTCGTGAGATGGGGTTCCGGCTCAAAGCATCGACATGCTGCATGTTATGTCCGGGCCGGTATTCAATAGTAAAGTTATATTCCTGCAGCATCAGCCACCACCTTGCAATCTTAGGAATTAAATCTCGCTTTACCAAGGTGGTGCGTAATGCGTTGCAGTCTGTTATAACTTTAAATTCTAGGCCAATCAAATATACTCTAAATTTCTTTAAAGTAAGGACCACTGCCATCGTTTCCAGTTCATAGGAGTGCCAAAAAGCTTCTTCGCGGGTAGTTTGACGGCTGAAATAAGCAACTGGCTTAAAAGGGTATTGTTCATTAAGTCTCTGTAATAAAATACCCCCAATTCCTAATTTACTGGCATCACAATGGACCTCTGTGGCATAATCTGGATTGTACAACGCTAAGACAGGTCTAACTACCAATTTCGATTTTATTTCTACGAATGCACGATCTTGTTCGTCATCCCAATGCCAACGAACGTCGGCTTTGGTCAGTTGAGTAAGTGGTTTTGCAATGGAAGCGAAATTAAACACAAAACGCCGAAAGTAACTGGCCAAGCCAATAAATTGACGAACTTGGTGGACATTGCTCGGTTTCGGGAATTCAGAAACCGCTTTTATTTTCTTACTTCCAGGTTTAAGACCAGCTTCGGAAATCTCATAACCAAGATAGTCGATTTCCGATTGGAAGAAGAAACACTTTTGTAGATTAAGGGTGAGATTGGCATTACGTAAAAGATGTAAAATAGCTTCCAACTTACCGAATGCCTCGTTAAATGAATTACCCGTAGATAGCAAATCATCTAAATAAGGGATAGCCAGCTCGAATCGTTGGGCTCCCAGTGCTTTATTGATCATACTCTGAAAGACTGCAGGAGCATTCACAAGACCAAATGGCATTCTCATATACTCGTAGTGGCCGTCAGGAGTCACGAAAGCTGTTGCATGACGTGACTCCTTAGCCACTGGGATCTGGTGATAGCCAGATGCCAAATCTAAGCTTGTGAAGTATGATTTTCCGCTTAGACGATCGAGCTGGTCGTCAATGACTGGCATCGGATAGCTATCTTTTACTGTCTTTTTATTCAATGCCCGATAGTCTACGCAAAGCCTGTATTCATTATTCTTTTTCCGAACCAACACTATGGGGCTGGCATAAGCCGACTGTGATTCTCTTATAATATTATTAGCTAACATATCACCTATCATTTCCCGTACTTTTGCGCGCTCACTAAAAGGTAGTCTATAAGGTCTATAAATCACAGGCGTATCGTCGTTAAGACGTAATGTCATTTCGGTTATATGAGTCAGTCCAAGCTCCTGCATATTAAACGCAAAACAGTCCCTAAACTTGTTCAGGAGGTCTAATAACTGATCCCTTTCAGTGTCAGTCACTTTGGGGCCGATATGTAACATATCCAAAGTAATAGGTTTCTTTATTGGGTTGGATTTATCATAATTATCAGACAACCGAGTATTTACATGAATAGAATCCACATCTAAACGTTCATGTTTTGATCTAAATGAACCTTGATCTTTTAGTTTTATTGCCCGTGATAATAATTTAGAATTGGTGAAAATAATTGGATTTTCAGACAAATTCATTACTAAACATCGACTCTTTCCTTCATTGAATTGGTAGACACCTTGCAATAGAATGTATTCGTTACCGGGTTTCATGCATGCAATGCCTGGGACAAATAATGGTCCTGAGAACGTATTTATTATTTATTATAAACTTTATTGTACACCACAAAATAAAAAACATACAGGACAAACATTACAAACAACAAACAAACATTATAAACGTATCTGGGGTATGTACTTGTATGTCCTGTAACCCTTTGATCGAGATGTCATTGGTATTGTAAATATTCATCCTTTCTACATCGGAATCATCACAGTAAAGAACTAGTTTAGTGCAAGTCTTATGTACGGTAACAGTGGGCAGCTCTGTTAAAGACTGCCCAATCAAAACATCTGTCTTAATTAAATGATCCGGTACGATAAATGCTTCTATATCTGCTTGGACCGCATCTACTACGACAGTTACAAATATCCTAGCAATTGGTACGACACTTCCAAAACCAAATCCCCTAATAATGGGCAGTGCCATCTTATTTGGGACTACGTTAAGATTTTTGACAACCGATTCCCTGATTAAGGTACATTGACTCCCGAAGTCTATATAAGCTGAGACCGATATGTCATTAACAGAAATAGTTTTAAAATACTTACAATTTAACTTTTCATTTGTTGCTATTTGTAGAACGCTTTGTGTATAATTATGATTCGTATTTTCTTGTGTACGATCAGTTTTTGGTCGAGAACCTATCAACTCACAATTTTGTGTCATATGTCCTAGTCGTGAACACTTATCACATCTTCTTAATGGTTTACTACAGTTACGCGCAGTATGCCCAGTATCACCACAATTATAACATTGAAAGGACTTAGATTTTGCCCGGCTAGTTGTGGGCATAGATCTAATTGCGATAATGTTGCGATTATTGTCCGAATATTTTATATTTTGCGAGTCTTGTTTAGGAAGTAATGAGTCTCTCTTTGAGATAAGATTTCGTTTTGATATTCGGCGTAAATATTTTAGCAAGTCCGATGTCCTCTTAAAACTGGCTCCTTGGGCGTTTAACCTCACGCCATTATCAAAAATACCGCTTATTATGCAATCCACAGCGTTTCTTCCTTTAATGCCACACATTTTCACCAACCTAGCCTTCTCATGGAAATACTCTTCCATCGATTCCTCTCTCCTACTTCTTCTGCTAAGCATTTCCGTCAAACGATCGGCGTAGTTACGATCGTCTGGAAAAGTTTTTATTATCTTTCTTTGCCATTGTTTCCAATTTAAATCAATGGTACTCCTACCTTGGTACCACTTTTTGGCATGGCCAGAAAGTTTCGGTATAGCATAATAGATAATTTGCCTTTCAGTCCAACCATAAATTCTTGCCGTTTCGTTCACCTTACGAATCCAGTCTTTGGCTGACTGTGAATGTGCGTCAGGATCGAATTCTGAGATTACATTTTGCGATCCTTCAAAACGATTGCCTGTAATTATACTAGAGAATTTTTTTAGAAACTGGTTTTCTTTGTGAGCACTGGATCGACTTTTCCAGTGAGAGCGAATTCTCGAACGGGATCGTTTTCGTTTTGCGAACGAAGAATTATCTGACAGGTCGGACGAATCTAGCTTTCGCTTATATAGATTGTTGTGCTCAGAACCGGAAGAGCTGGTGTCATCACTGTGATGACGCGATGCGCGGGATTTACGTTTCCGGCACCGATAACGTCGGGTGGAACGAGACCTAACATTCCGCGTATGATAATCGGAAATGCTGCTTTTTGAAGCCGTACTACTGCTACTATGACGCCGATATGATAATGAGGATGAAGAATCAGATGCCGTTCTGCGACGAGATCGGTTGCGGTATGTATCACGTTTTCGTTGTCTTTGATGAGGTCTTGTCGTGGAACGTCTATTTCTTCTAGGCTCCTGGATACGCTCAGGATTGCGTGATGATCTTTTACGTATATTCAGTTCCAAAGGCGGAGTATAATTAGACCTACCACTGGAAGCCATTGTTCAGAACTATGTTTATTGGCGGAGACTATGATAATCAATAAATAAATATTTAAAGTATATTTAGTCCATGGTGAAGTAGATACGTGGTTTAAATTAGTATCGTGTTGTAGGTGTTAGTAAGGAAAAGAGAAACAAAGAGAAAAAAAAAACAATGATGAGTACTTAATCCATATTACGGCAGCTGTTTCGCCGCATTGTATCTATAGAAATGCACATAAAACAACCCATTTCGCCCCGTAACTATTAAATTACAGAGTTCTTCGAATAAACAAATGCTCAACTAGGTAATTAAATCAAATAATTATCTACAGCAACACTTTTGGGATGTCGTACTTATAAATAACATCAGATCATTTATAAGACGCATAAACATAAATTACTTATGAAAAGGTACCAAAGTTCGAGGTTCGTACCTGCTACCTTAGAATACATATTAACCACATATAAGCGGTTAATCTGTTTTGGAAGAGGTACTTATGAAGGTGATACATAAATCAATCATAAATAATCCACGAGAATTCAATAAATAGTTTAAAGTTTACAAATCATTTAAAAAAATGTACGAACTCCGCGACCAAATTTCCTCAAATTCATAATTATAGAACGAAAATATTCTATAGTCCATATATTATATCTAAATTTCATAATCTAGGTACAATAATATCCTTTCAACGCAAGTTAATATCATGATGTCTCATTAAAACTCAAAAATAAACAAACCGGACGAACCTGTGACCTACTTTTAATTTCTACCCATTAAGTGAGGTATACGTGACTTTTATGACGTCGAAATAAGAGCCATTTTGCTATGATTCATCCACCTTCGTGAGATAGAACAACTATACCCACGTCACGCAGTTTATCGGATGTCACGTCGTCGGTGTTGAAAATCAAACAGTAATATGTATATTTTTATTGCATAAGCAGTACTTGTTGTTACGAGTAAACAAATCACACAAATAATTTATTGAAAAATGTATTCGAATGTCAAATACTTATTTCATTTCAAACAATAAACTACCCGAAGTCATCAACCGTCAGTTGTTTAAAAAAAAATTGATCAAATAAGATAACATACCTGAGAACTTCTCCGACACTCTTAGTTCTTACCACTTCTGACTGTTAACGGAGTCAGGTCAAATGACACACAGTCTTCAAATTCCTGAAATGCTTTTAATCAATATCTACTTACTACTTTTTCTTACAATTAAATATGTTTACAACCTAACATTTTCATTGGCAATGGCCGCCGGCGCTGTACCACAGACTATCCGACAAATCAACAACTTGTTTTTTTTTTTAATTTTTAGTTAGAATGTGGGTATCGCTAACACAAATATGCTTTAAATAATGACACAGAAAAAAATGTGAATGCGGAAAATAAAAAATAACAATATCTGGTCAAAAGGGATTAAAAGTTTCAACACAAAATGTATTTTTTTTATTATAATTCTGGCCTTCTGAAATTTATTACACTTTGCCCCCCCCCCCCCCATTAAGAAAGTTTGTCCACCACTGGACTAGATATATGAACCGCAGAGTCTTAGTAATAGGGTCCCGTTTTTACCCTTTGGGTACGGAACCCTAAATCGATGCAAAACATTTATTTTCATATAATTTTAGGTACTTACAAAATTTTGCTGTATATGACAAGGCTGCAGATACAGTTTTGCTGAAGACCTTTACACAATTTTTTACCTGAAAAATAAAAGGTAATAATAAAATCTGTCATATTATAATCTGATGGACACTATAGCAGAATATAAATAGCTGGCTTAATAAAATAAATTTGTAACCCACCTTCATTTTTTTAATCTTTTCAGGAAGTACATGCTGGTCATTCAATTTATACAGAAGTCTGGCTTCTGTATGATGGCAATCTGTTTCATAAACATCAACTATATCTTGCCATTTAGAAATTTTGCCATTCAATTTTATATTTTTGTTTAAAAAGTTATTTCTCAGCCCCTTTATAAGATGTGACGGGTCGTATACAATACTCAGATTGACCCCGCATATTGTGACTGTACCATCTGAAATTATTAAACATTTGAACTAAATTATAATTTCAAAGTGCCATCAAGTTTTATAGTATTCATGTAAATATGGTTAAAAACGTTGGTTGTTGTACATCTTTGCGACGCAAGTTCCTTAAACAACATGCCGCCGCCAGCAACAACAACAACAAGAACAACCGCTGAGCCAGTTGATTAATGCCAGCAATTTTCCGCTTAGTGATGTAATGTCAAATGTTTCTGAATTTATGGACCGCTAGGATTGAAAAGTTAACTGAAAAACCGGACAAGTGCGAGTCAGACTCGCGCACGAAGGGTTACGTATAATTATCGCAAAAAATCGGCAAAAATATCACGTTTGTTCTATGGGAGCCCCACTTAAATATTTATTTTATTATATTTTGAGTATTTGTTGATATAGCGGCAACAGAAACACATCATCTGTGGAAATTTCAACTGTCTAGCTATCACCATTCATGAGATACAGCCTGGTAACAGACGGACGGACGGACGGATCGTGGAATCTTAGTAATAGGCGCCCGTTTTTTACCCTTTGCGTACGGAACCCTAATAAAACTAACCTGGTTCTTGATTTGCAAGTAATTGGTCACGAGTTGTGTCTGCTTTCAGGCTTCTTAGAGCAGATTGAAAACTAGCTCCTTGGTCACAAATCAATGCAATTGGCTTCAGCCCACACCCTACTATTGCAGAAATCACATCTCTCAAAATATTATTTATTCAAGCCCTGAGGTAGCTCCTTGGCAGAAGTAGTAGGCCACTGGTTGCTGCCATTTAAAAACTGCTCCTCTCAGCATAAAAACTAGTGCATGATCAGCAAACTGGTTTTTTTCATGTTTAGCTCTACAAAGCCATTGATAGAGTCCTTATTTTTGTTATAACTTAAGGCAGTTTCCAGTGACATTTCATCAAATACCACAGAACACATTTTCTTGTTGTCGTCCCATGTTGCAACCTGGAAACCAACAAATTAAAACCTAAAACTTGGTAGGGTAAAGTGGTTTGATAAGAAAAATTATTGAAGATGCCTCAAAATCTTACTTTTTTTATCATATACCAATGTGTAACTAAAAGATGTAAATAATTTATAAAAATAATGGTTTAAATTATGTGTGTAACGCATGGCCAGCCATACAAGCTTTTTGTTTGTATTAGGTTACGGTAACATTTACAAGTAATAATTATAAGATTTAACCAGGGTTTAATATACATATTGCGTAGTAAAAGGTACAAACCTCTTTTTTCATTAATTTGAAAACTTGAAAAGGTTAAGTGACGCCCTTTCTTATTTTTAGTACAAAGGTTAATCTGCATTTTCATAATTCTTTTCCCGTAAGGGTTCATGTGTGCTGTCAACTTTTCGAAGGAAGTTTCCTTATTAAACTTCAGAGCTTTCTTAGCTCTTTTGTAAAAGTCCGTTTGTTGTTTTGCCTTTTTGTACTCTTTGTATAACATTTGACATGTCGGCGACACATTTTTAATATTTGTTATTAATCGTTTTCTGGAAGTGTTCAGCGTTTTTACATTGCGGACTTGATTTAAATCTGAAACATTGTATGGTGATATAAGCCTATGGGATACATTTTCTGTTTATTTTGATTCATACCAGAAGGTTATCATAATTAAAAAAAAAACATCTAATTGATTGGAACTCTGAATTACCTGACTCCTGAATAGTTGGTGGAACTTGTAGTAAAGTTTGGATGTCACAGGAGCTAGAAGCAAGGATTTCTGAAATAGACAAAATCAAAGAAAAATTATCAAAGAGTTTACATTTGAATAAGGTATTTAAAATACATAAACTAAGAAATTTTAGATACCTGAATCTTTACTAGATTGTGGATACTGTGGTAAACACTGCAGAGGAAATTCTTTGGAGGTAGAAGCAACCGCTTGAATATCTGAAAAAACAAAACCGAAAATTATGGCATGTGTCTAATAAATTATAATTAATTTAATTAAAGTAGCAAGACAAAATTATACTAATAAAAAACCTTTCAGTGGTTCCAGGGAGTATGTGTGGTCAAAGTGTCGTTTACGGGAGTATGAATGCTCCGCCTGAGGTGGCACATTTTCTGAAATCAATCAAACAAAAACGATATCAGTATCCATTGAAACGTGTTGTATATAGCCTTTGTGCTACGATTGTCAGATTTAAAAAATAAAGTTGAAGGCCTTCTGGTTCTGTCATCTTGAATGAATGGTTTTATTTTACTAAAATTAAATATATTAATTTTGTAACATCTCAACTTAACACGGCGCAGCCGGTACCTAAGTGGTAATTAATTCAGGAATAAATTACAGGTGGAGCTGGAGCAGACGCGCAGGTAAAAACAGATAGGAAGGAAACTTCCGAGCATTTTTTTTTTTTCTAATGGCGACGTCAATCACCATTGGCGCTATAAAACCCCCATGTGAGATGAGTTGGACGGGAAATATGTCCGAGAACTGGAGGTTCTTTCGCCAGAAGTTTGAGATTTATCTTCTAGCGTCAGGAAACAAAGAAAAAGCAACTGACATAAAAACAGCATTACTTCTCAGTTGCATCGGAGACAGAGCACTGAGAATTTACAATACGTTCATGTATGAAAAGAACGAGCATAAGAATGATGTAGATAAAGTTATACTAAAGTTTGATGAGCACTTTAATCCGGAAAAGAATGTCACATACGAGAGGTACAAGTTTTTTACGAAAAACCAAGGTCACGGACAAACATATCAAGATTATATCGTAGAACTCAGAGATTTGAGTGCGACGTGTGAGTTTGAGCAACTGACTGAGAGCTTGATCAAGGATCGTTTGGTGTGTGGCATAATAGATATCACAGTCAAGAATCGTCTCTTGAGGACAAAAGATCTTACACTTCCAAAAGCGGCTCAGATTTGCCGGGCCTCTCAGGAGACTAAGCAGCAGATGCATGAAATGTGCTTGGCATCATCATCATCATCATCTTCAACTCGAATGATGATGGTCAACAATATGGAAATTGTTCAGGACCGTGATATCACAGACAATAATAACATTGCAAAAGTTAATCAGAGACAGCAACTACCTAATACGAATCGTGCAAGTATGAGTGCTTCAGCGTCAAATAGACGACAAAGTCAAACTAATTCGTCAACACCAACAGAGTACCAAAACAAAAGGGTTTGTTCCAAATGTGGTTATAATCATTCAGCTAAAAATTGTTTTGCTTTCAATAAGCAGTGTATGAAGTGCCATAAGTTAAACCACTTCGCAAACATGTGTAAGGCTAAAACGGCGTTTTTACTTGAAGAAAAAAGTGATAGCGAAATTATCAACACATTATTTCTAGGTGCACTTTTTGTAAGTTCTGTAACTAAAAAAGTAAAGGACTGGACAATAACAGTTGGTGTTAACGATACTCCAGTACAACTAAAGGTAGGCACAGGGGCGCAGGCCAATATATTGGCACTAGGAACTGTCCAGCTGAGGCATCTTGGGCTGGATCATAACAACCTCATGCAAAGTAAGACTAGACTTACTACTTTTACGGGGGAAGCAATTAGGTGCTTAGGTAAGTGTTCTTTACCTTGTAAGTTTGACGGAAATATTCATACCTTAGATTTTTTCGTGGTAGCTTTTGGAGGCGCTTGCAACATTATCGGCCTGCAGTCAGCCATCAAATTAAATTTAGTTGATCCAGTTCATAGCATCTCTGTTTCAACGAGTATCCTTAGTGATTATAATGATCTGTTTCAAGGATTAAGATGTGTTGAAGGCGAGTATGATATTAAGCTAAAAGATAATGCTGTTCCGGTTGTACATGCATCACGCAAAGTTCCATTGGCCATTCAGCCTAAATTAAAAGCCAAGCTGGATGAGATGGAGAGGATGGGAGTTATAGAAAAAGTTTCACATCCTACTAATTGGGTAAATTCTCTAGTGATTGCCTACAAGCCTAATGGAGATTTAAGACTTTGCATTGACCCTAAAGACCTAAACAAGGTTATTCAGCGACAGCATTTTGATTTGCCAGTTTTTGATGAGATTAGTAGTAAGTAAAAAAAAAAAAATCGAAGACATGTGACATCCACCAACCCGCACTGGGCCCGCGTGGTGGATTACGGCCCATTCCCTCTCACAGAGAGGAGGCCTGTGTCCCAGCAGTGGGAACATTAATAGGCTGATGATGATGATGATGAGTAGTAAGTTGGCAGGAGCAACCGTGTTTAGTACACTTGATTTGAGCAATGGCTTTTGGAATATAAAGCTTTCAAGTAGTAGTTCAGACCTGTGTTGTTTCAACACTCCTTTCGGGAGGTATAAGTTTCTGAGAATGCCTTTTGGGCTATGTAGTGCCTCAGAAGTTTTTCAGCTTCGTATGCGTCAACTTCTTGAAGGTATTGACGGAATAGAGGTGTATATTGATGATATTTTAATTTGGGGACGTATACAAGTTGAACACGATAGGAAATTGAGACAAGTTTTGGACAAACTCAGACAAGAGAATGTAAAATTGAACAAAACAAAATGTAAGATTGGTGTTTCTGAGGTCAAGTACTTAGGACACATTATTACTCCAAGTGGAATTAAACTAGATGATGCCCGAATTGAAGCAATTTTATCAATGAAGAGTCCTAGAGACCGCAAGGAATTGGAGAGATTTTTAGGGGTCATTAATTATATTGGAAAGTTTATTCCAAATTTCGCTACAGTAAATGCTCCATTAAGGAACCTGCTAAAGAAAGGCGTAGATTATGTCTGGTTGCCTGAGCATCAGAAAGTATTTCAGGAACTAAAGGGTTTGCTGGTTAAAAAACCAGTATTACAATTTTTTGATGAAAAGTTGCCTTTGGTTTTATCCGTTGATGCCTCAAAAGATGGTTTGGGTGCAGTTCTTTTTCAGAACAACCTTCCGGTAGCTTATGCTTCAAAGGCATTGACTGAGTGTCAAAAAAGATATGCTCAAATTGAAAAGGAGCTTTTAGCGATTCTCTTTGGTTGTGATAAGTTCAATCAATTTATTTTTGGTAGAGAAATAACCATTGAAACAGATCATGCTCCTTTGGTGAGTATAGTTAAAAAATCATTGAATTCATGTTCACCGCGTATTCAAAGAATGTTGTTGAAACTGCAAAAGTATCAATTCAATTTGGTTTACAAGCGTGGTAAGGAGTTGTATTTAGCAGATACATTATCTAGGTATTTTATGGAGAGTCAAAGCTCAGAACTTGAACTGGACTCAAGTGAGATTGAAGCTCACATTGATATGTTAATTTCCAACATAAATGCCAGTGATGGGCAGTTAAGAAACATACAAAATTTAACTGAAAACGATGAGGAGTTGAGAACTCTGAAGGACTTTATTCTCAATGGATGGCCAGAACACAAAAACTCGCTGCCTGATATAGTGAGAAAGTACTGGCATGTTAGAGGAGATCTCACTTATAAGTCCAATATTATATTTAGAAACTAGTATTCGCTTGGTGCGCGAGCTGCAAGCAGCTCGCGTGTTGTTGTCCCTACACCTACCCTACACCTACCCTACACCTACCCTACACCTACCCTACACCTACCCTACACCTACCCTACACCTACCTTACACCTACCCTACACCTACCCTACACCTACCCTACACCTACCCTACACCTACCCTACACCTACCCTACACCTACCCTACACCTACACTACACCTACACTACACCTACCCTACACCTACCCTACACCTACCCTACACCTACCCTACACCTACCCTACACCTGCCCTACACCTACCCTACACCTACCCTACACCTACCCTACACCTACCCTACACCTACCCTACACCTACCCTACACCTACCCTACACCTACCCTACACCTACCCTACACCTACCCTACACCTACCCTACACCTACCCTACACCTACCCTACACCTACCCTACACCTACCCTACACCTACCCTACACCCAGGGTTGGGGCGTCCGAAATAAGCTGAGGTTTGCACCGCACAAAACCTGTGCGATGACCATAACCAATAAGCTTAAGTACGACACTCCAATACTGAACATGGCCGGGGTCGACATCGGTATGGTCAAGAAAATGAAGTTGCTGGGTCTAACCATAGACGAAAAGCTCACTTTTAATGAGCATGCCGCGAACGTCTGCAAGAGGGCAGCTAGCGTATACAAGCGGCTGTCCCGAGCCGCAAAGGTGAGCTGGGGATTAAACACGGAAGTCATACGCACAATTTACACAGCAACGATTGAGCCCATAGTAATGTACGCAGCCGCAGCCTGGGCACCCGCTACAAAAAAGTTGGGTATACGGAAGAAGCTAGGCTCTGTTCAACGAGGATTTGCTCAGAAGCTCTGCAAATCTTACCGTACTGTCTCTCTGAACTCGGCACTGGCGCTGTCTGGGATACTACCTCTAGACCTGCGCATACAAGAGGCAGCCGCCCTGTATGAAGCGAGGAGAGGGTCATCCCGGTTTGTGCCAGGAGACAGAGAGATCGAGAGTGCGGTAAGGTTTGCAGAAGCCCCTCATCCAGCTACACAATTGCCCCTGGAGTTCATGTGCCTGGAAGACCAAGAGTTACTAGACAGTAACAATGTGCAGGCGGTGCGAATCTTCACAGACGGCAGCAAGATTGAGGGGAAGGTCGGAGCCGCATTATCCATTTGGGATAATAATGGCGAAGTCCGGAACCTCAAACTTAACCTTGCCGCGTACTGCACAGTCTACCAGGCGGAACTCTTGGCCATTTGCAAAGCGACCGAAGTGATCCTCAAGCGGCAAGAGGCGAGCTATGGTTTGTACAGCGACTCAATGTCCGCATTGCAGACGCTTGCAAACCATGGCTCTCTCCATCCCCTGGCGGTTCGCGCGCGCGCCAACCTGGCTCACGCTCTGGGCCAGAGCAAAGCTGTGTCTTTGTTCTGGATCAAGGCCCACGCGGGCCTGCCGGGGAATGAGCGAGCGGACGAGTTGGCTAAAGAGGCAGCATTGTCGTTACGGAGGAGGCCGGACTACGACCAGTGTCCGGTTTCATTTATCAAGCGACAGATCCGTTTGGAGTCGCTTGATGAATGGAATCAAAGATATGTGTCGGGCGAGACTGCTTCTGTGACGAAAATGTTTCTTCCGGATGCAATGGCGGCCTTCCGTATTGTACAACAGGTGCGGCCCGAAGGCGTCCTCACGCAAGTTTTGACGGGGCACGGTGGGTTCTCTGAATACTTGAATCGCTTCAAGTGTAAGGAGAGCCCATCGTGCGTCTGCGATCCAGGCGTGGCAGAGACTGTCCAGCACATACTTGTAGAGTGCCCGTTATTCATCAGGGAACGCTACCAACTTGAATGTGAGCTGGACAGGAAAATAACGAGGGAGAGCCTGCATGGGCTCATGAACAAGAAAACTAGGGAAAAATTTCTGGAGTACTGCATTAGAGTAGCCACTGCGGTTATACGTCGAAAGCTTCATTAGTATTTTGTATGATATTTAAATGTAAGCACGGAATGCAGCAAGGACACGTGTAGCCGGCAGTATTTCATGTTAGTACCTAAGTTTATAAACTGTGTAATAATACTGTGATATTTTTTATAACTGAGCTTGTGTTTTAATCCCTAATTATAATATGAATTGTATACATATTCTGTGATAAACCGCTCACTGTATATTTGAGATAAACAGCACTTTTTGCTCAAATTGTTATATATAGCACCTTTTGCACAATTTATTATAATGGCACCTTTTGCCCAATATGTGTTAGCAACACTTTGTATATTACTGTCTTTTTACCTATTTTTATAAGTAATAAATTATGCCGGTAAAATAGATTAATAAAAGTGGGACTTTCACCCATGGAATGTAAGATGATGAATGCAAGAAAGAATTAGGATGAGGAATGAATGTACGAGAGGCATAAAAGATTGACCGGAACGACTGAGGTTAAGCACATAAGGCGCCAATTTTGTTGGCGGGGATTAGTGTTAAGAAAAAAAAAAAAAAAAAAAAAAACCTACCCTACACCTACCCTACACCTACCCTACACCTACCCTACACCTACCCTACACCTACCCTACACCTACCCTACACCTACCCTACACCTACCCTACACCTACCCTACACCTACCCTACACCTACCCTACACCTACCCTACACCTACCCTACACCTACCCTACACCTACCCTACACCTACCCTACACCTACCCTACACCTACCCTACACCTACCCTACACCTACCCTACACCTACCCTACACCTACCCTACACCTACCCTACACCTACCCTACACCTACCCTACACCTACCCTACACCTACCCTACACCTACCCTACACCTACCCTACACCTACCCTACACCTACCCTACACCTACCCTACACCTACCCTACACCTACCCTACACCTACCCTACACCTACCCTACACCTACCCTACACCTACCCTACACCTACCCTACACCTACCCTACACCTACCCTACACCTACCCTACACCTACCCTACACCTACCCTACACCTACCCTACACCTACCCTACACCTACCCTACACCTACCCTACACCTACCCTACACCTACCCTACACCTACCCTACACCTACCCTACACCTACCCTACACCTACCCTACACCTACCCTACACCTACCCTACACCTACCCTACACCTACCCTACACCTACCCTACACCTACCCTACACCTACCCTACACCTACCCTACACCTACCCTACACCTACCCTACACCTACCCTACACCTACCCTACACCTACCCTACACCTACCCTACACCTACCCTACACCTACCCTACACCTACCCTACACCTACCCTACACTTTGTTCCAAAAAACATAACCCTAATGATTGCTTGTCGTCGCCAGGCACTGAGTTTTGCTTCACCCACTCAACCTTCGTTACGCTACGGAGGTCGCCGGCTCGCTTCGCTCGCCACCTCCCCCCTGCGCTGCACTCGGGATCCCTACGCTGAATCCGTAAAAAAAAAAAAAAAAAAGATTCGCCAAAACGGGGGATGGGAGGGGGGAGATGGGGGGCAAGGGGGTCAACTTTGAAAAATGGTTTGTTTGTGACTATAGCATTGCCCCTTTACATGAATCTGAAAAAATAAATGTTCCAAGTCTCTCAACTTCCGAGATCCGCTTAAAGGGGGGGAGAAGGGGGGCGAGGGGGTCAACTTTGAAAAATGGTTTTTACTTTTCCGAGCCTCTTCTAAACGAATCCGTAAAAAAAACTGAAAAAAAAAAGATTTGCCCAAACGGGGCGGGGGGGGGAGAAGGGGGGCAAGGGGGTCAACTTTGAAAACTGGTTCGTTTGTGACTATAGCATTGCCCCTTTATATGAATCTGAAAAAAGAAATGTTCCAAGTCTCTCAACTACCGAGATCCGCTTAAAGGGGGGGAGAAGGGGGGCGATGGGGTCAACTTTGAAAAACGGTTTTTACTTTTCCGAGCCTCCTCTAAACGAATCCGTAAAAAAAACACGAAAAAAAGATTCGCCAAAACGGGGGGGGGAGGGGGAGAAGGGGGGCAAGGGGGTCAACTTTGAAAAATGGTTTGTTTGTGACTATAGCATTGCCCCTTTATATGAATCTGAAAAAAGAAATGTTCCAAGTCTCTCAACTTCCGAGATCCGCTTAAAGGGGGGGAGAAGGGGGGCGAGGGGGTCAACTTTGAAAAATGGTCTGTACTTTTCCGAGCCTCCTCTAAACGAATCCGTAAATACGGGTACCTTAGTTTCCGAGATACGATAGAGGGGGGGAGGAGGGGGGAGGAAAAGGGGAGGTTTGGGACTTTTCCCATACTCACGGGAGTTACTTGTTTACGAATCTGTCAAAATATACCCACCTCCCCCTCCACCATCTGGGAGAACAATTATGTCAATGAGTGAGTCAGTGGTAATGCAGTTTTATATAATATAATAATAACTAGTATTTGCTTGGTGCGCGAGCTGCAAGCAGCTCGCGTGTTTTTGTCCCTACACCTACCCTACACCTACCCTACACCTACCCTACACCTACCCTACACCTACCCTACACCTACCCTACACCTACCCTACACCTACCCTACACCTACCCTACACCTACCCTACACCTACCCTACACCTACCCTACACCTACCCTACACCTACCCTACACCTACCCTACACCTACCCTACACCTACCCTACACCTACCCTACACCTACCCTACACCTACCCTACACCTACCCTACACCTACCCTACACCTACCCTACACCTACCCTACACCTACCCTACACCTACCCTACACCTACCCTACACCTACCCTACACCTACCCTACACCTACCCTACACCTACCCTACACCTACCCTACACCTACCCTACACCTACCCTACACCTACCCTACACCTACCCTACACCTACCCTACACCTACCCTACACCTACCCTACACCTACCCTACACCTACCCTACACCTACCCTACACCTACCCTACACCTACCCTACACCTACCCTACACCTACCCTACACCTACCCTACACCTACCCTACACCTACCCTACACCTACCCTACACCTACCCTACACCTACCCTACACCTACCCTACACCTACCCTACACCTACCCTACACCTACCCTACACCTACCCTACACCTACCCTACACCTACCCTACACCTACCCTACACCTACCCTAAACCTACCCTACACCTACCCTACACCTACCCTACACCTACCCTACACTTTGTTCCAAAAAACATAACCCTAATGTTTGCTTGTCGTCGCCAGGCACTGAGTTTCGCTTCACCCACTCAACCTTCGTTACGCTACGGAGGTCGCCGGCTCGCTTCGCTCGCCACCTCCCCCCTGCGCTGCACTCGGTCTCGTAGGTTCGCTCCACTCGGGATCCCTACGCTGAATCCGTAAAAAAATCTTAAAAAAAAAGATTCGCGAAAACGGGGGGGGGGGGAGTGGGGAGAACAGGGGCAAGAGGGTCAACATTGAAAAATGGTTTGTTTGTGACTATAGCATTGCCCCTTTATATGAATCTAAAAAATGAAATGTTCCAAGTCTCTCAACTTCCGAGATCCGCTTAAAGGGGGGGAGAAGGGGGGCGAGGGGGTCAACTTTGAAAAATGGTTTTTACTTTTCCGAGCCTCCTCTAAACGAATCCATAAAAAAAACTGAAAAAAAAAGATTCGCCAAAACGGAGGGGGGAGGGGGGAGAAGGGGGCAAGGGGGTAAACTTTGAAAAATTGTTTGTTTGTGACTATAGCATTGCCCCTTTATATGAATCTGAAAAAAGAAATGTTCCAAGTCTCTCAACTTCCGAGATCCGCTTAAAGGGGGGGAGAAGGGGGGCGAGGGGGTCAACTTTGAAAAATGGTTTTTACTTTTCCGAGCCTCCTCTAAACGAATCCGTAAAAAAAAACAAAAAAAAAAGATTAGCCAAAACGGGGGGGAGGGGGGAGAAGGGGGGCAAGGGGGTCAACTTTGAAAACTGGTTTGTTTGTGACTATAGCATTGCCCCTTTATATGAATCTGAAAAAAGAAATGTTCCAAGTCTCTCAACTTCCGAGATCCGCTTAAAGGGGGGAGAAGGGGGGCGAGGGGGTCAGCTTTGAAAAATGGTTTTTACTTTTCCGAGCCTCCTCTAAACGAATCCGTAAAAAACAAAAAATACGGGTATCTTAGTTTCCGAGATACGATAGAGGGGGGGAGGAGGGGGGGGGGGAAAAGGGGAGGTTTGGCACTTTTCCCATACTCACGGGAGGTACTTGTTTACGAATCTGTCAAAATATACCCACCTCCCCATCCACCATCTGGGAGAACAATTATGTCAATGAGTGAGTCAGTCAGTGAGTGGTAATCCAGCTTTATATAATATAACTAGTATTTGCTTGGTGCGCGAGCTGCAAGCAGCTCGCGGCTTTGTCGTGTTTTTGAGAAGTATTCCTTAACCTACCCTACACCTACCCTACACCTACCCTACACCTACCCTACACCTACCCTACACCTACCCTACACCTACCCTACACCTACCCTACACCTACCCTACACCTACCCTACACCTACCCTACACCTACCCTACACCTACCCTACACCTACCCTACACCTACCCTACACCTACCCTACACCTACCCTACACCTACCCTACACCTAGCCTACACCTACCCTACACCTACCCTACACCTACCCTACACCTACCCTACACCTACCCTACACCTACCCTACACCTACCCTACACCTACCCTACACCTACCCTACACCTACCCTACACCTACCCTACACCTACCCTACACCTACCCTACACCTACCCTACACCTACCCTACACCTACCCTACACCTACCCTACACCTACCCTACACCTACCCTACACCTACCCTACACCTACCCTACACCAACCCTACACCTACCCTACACCTACCCTACACTACACCTACCCTACACCTACCCTACACCTACCCTACACCTACCCTACACCTACCCTACACCTACCCTACACCTACCCTACACCTACCCTACACCTACCCTACACCTACCCTACACCTACCCTACACCTACCCTACACCTACCCTACAATTTGTTCCAAAAAACATAACCCTAATGTTTGCTTGTCGTCGCCAGGCACTGAGTTTCACTTCACCCACTCAACCTTCGTTACGCTACGGAGGTCGCCGGCTCGCTTCGCTCGCCACCTCCCCCCTGCGCTGCAGTCGGTCTCGTAGGTTCGCTCCACTCGGGATCCCTACGCTGAATCCGTAAAAAAAACAAAAAAAAAGATTCGCCAAAACGGGGGGGGAAAGGGGGGCGAGGGGGTCAACTTTGAAAAATGGTTTGTTTGTGACTATAGCATTGCCCCTTTATATGAAACTGAAAAAAGAAATGTTCCACGTCCCTAAACTTTCGAGATCCACTTAAAGAGGGGGAGAAGGGGGGAGAGGGGGTCAACTTTGAAAAATGGTTTTTACTTTTCCGAGCCTCCTCTAAACGAATCCGTAAAAAACAAAAAATACGGGTACCTTAGTTTCCGAGATACGATAGAGGGGGGGAGGAGGGGGGAGGAAAAGGGGAGGTTTGGGACTTTTCCCATACTCACGGGAGTTACTTGTTTACGAATCTGTCAAAATATACCCACCTCCCCCTCCACCATCTGGGAGAACAATTATGTCAATGAGTGAGTCAGTGAGTCAGTCAGTCAGTGAGTGGTAATGCAGTTTTATATAGTATAATATATACTAGTATTTGCTTGGTGCGCGAGCTGCAAGCAGCTCGCGTGTTCTTGTCCCTACACCTACCCTACACCTACCCTACACCTACCCTACACCTACCCTACACCTACCCTACACCTACCCTACACCTACCCTACACCTACCCTACACCTACCCTACACCTACCCTACACCTACCCTACACCTACCCTACACCTACCCTTCACCTACTCTACACCTACCCTACACCTACCCTACACCTACCCTACACCTACCCTACACCTATCCTACACCTACCCTACACCTACCCTACACATTGTTCCAAAAAACATAACCCTAATGTTTGCTTGTCGTCGCCAGGCACTGAGTTTCGCTTCACCCACTCAACCTTCGTTACGCTACGGAGGTCGCCGGCTCGCTTCGCTCGCCACCTCCCCCCTGCGCTGCACTCGGTCTCGTAGGTTCGCTCCACTCGGGATCCCTACGCTGAATCCGTAAAAAAAACAAAAAAAAAGATTCGCCAAAACGGGGGGGGGGAAAGGGGGGCGAGGGGGTCAACTTTGAAAAATGGTTTGTTTGTGACTTTAGCATTGCCCCTTTATATGAATCTGAAAAAAGAAATGTTCCAAGTCTCTCAACTTCCGAGATCCGCTTAAAGGGGGGGAGAAGGGTGGCGAGGGGGTCAACTTTGAAAAATGGTTTTTACTTTTCCGAACCTCCTCTAAACGATTCCGTAAAAAAAACAAAAAAAAAAGTTTAGCCAAAACGGGGGGGGAGGGAGGAGAAGGGGGGCAAGGGGGTCAACTTTGAAAAATGGTTTGTTTCTGACTATAGCATTGCCCCTTTATATGAATCTGAAAAAAGAAATGTTCCAAGTCTCTCAACTTCCGCTCAACTTCCGAGATCCGCTTAAAGGGGGGGAGAAGGGGGGCGAGGGGGTCAATTTTGAAAAATGGTCTTTACTTTTCCGAGCCTCTTCTAAACGAATCCGTAAAAAACAAAAAATACGGGTACCTTAGTTTCCGAGATACGATAGAGGGGGGGAGGAGGGGGGGGGAAAAGGGGAGGTTTGGGACTTTTCCCATACTCACGGGAGTTACATGTTTACGAATCTGTCAAAATATACCCACCTCCCCCTCCACCATCTGGGAGAACAATTATGTCAATGAGTGAGTCAGTGAGTGGTAATGCAGTTTTATATAATATAACTAGTATTTGCTTGGTGCGCGAGCTGCAAGCAGCTCGCGGCTTTGTCGTGTTTTTGAGAAGTATTCCTTAACCTTCCTTACACCTACCCTACACCAACCTTACACCTACCCTACACCTACCCTACACCTACCCTACACCTACCCTACACCTACCCTACACCTACCCTACACCTACCCTACACCTACCCTACACCTACCCTACACCTACCCTACACCTACCCTACACCTACGCTACACCTACCCTACACCTACCCTACACGTACCCTACACCGACCCTACACCGACCCTACACCGACCCTGCAACTACCCTACACCTACCCTACACGTACCCTACACCGACCCTACACCGACCCTACACCGACCCTGCAACTACCCTACACCTACCCTAAACTTTGTTCCAAAAAACATAACCCTAATGTTTGCTTGTCGTCGCCAGGCACTGAGTTTCGCTTCACCCACTCAACCTTCGTTACGCTACGGAGGTCGCCGGCTCGCTTCGCTCGCCACCTCCCCCCTGCGCTGCACTCGGTCTCGTAGGTTCGCTCCACTCGGGATCCACTCGGGGAGGTTGGGTAGAGGAGGGGTGAAGAGAGGGGTGAAGGGAGGGAGAGTGGGGAGTTTTGAAAAATGATTCCGACTCAATCATTGCCCCTTTATATGAATCTGAAAAAATAAATGTTCCAAGTCTCTCAACTTCCGAGATCCGCTTAAACGGGGGGGAAAGGGGGGCGAGGGGGTCAACTTTGAAAAATGCTTTTTACTTTTCCGAGCCTCCTCTAAACGATACCGTAAAAAAAAACTGAAAAAAAAAGATTCGCCAAAACGGGGGGGGAGGGGGGAGAAGGGGGGCAAGGGGGTCAACTTTGAAAAATGGTTTGTTTGTGACTATAGCATTGCCCCTTTATATGAATCTGAAAAAAGAAATGTTCCAAGTCTCTCAACTTCCGAGATCCGCTTAAAGGGGGGGAGAAGGGGGGCGATGGGGTCAAATTTGAAAAATGGTTTTTGCTTTTCCGAGCCTCCTCTAAACGAATCCGTAAAAAAAACATACTACGGGTACCTTAGTTTCCGAGATAAGATAGAGGGGGGGAGGAGGGGGGAGGAAAAGGGGAGGTTTGGGACTTTTCCCAAACTCGCGAGAGTCACTTGTTTACGAATCTGTCAAAATATACCCACCTCCCCCTCCACCATCTGGGAGAACAATTATGTCAGTGAGTGAGTCAGTGGTAATGCAGTTTTATATAATATAATAACTAGTATTTGCTTGGTGCGCGAGCTGCAAGCAGCTCGCGTGTTGTTGTCCCTACACCTACCCTACACCTACCCCACACCTACCCTACACCTACCCTACACCTACCCTACACCTACCCCACACCTACCCTACACCTACCCTACACCTACCCTACACCTAACCTACACCTACCCTACACCTACCCTACACCTACCCTACACCTACCCTACACCTACCCTACACCTACCCTACACCTACCCTACACCTACCCTACACCTACCCTACACCTACCCTACACCTACCCTACACCTACCCTACACCTACCCTACACCTACCCTACACCTACCCTACACCTACCCTACACCTACCCTACACCTACCCTACACCTACCCTACACCTACCCTACACCTACCCTACACCTACCCTACACCTACCCTACACCTACCCTACACCTACCCTACACCTACCCTACACCTACCCTACACCTACCCTACACCTACCCTACACCTACCCTACACCTACCCTACACCTACCCTACACCTACCCTACACCTACCCTACACCTACCCTACACCTACCCTACACCTACCCTACACCTACCCTACACCTACCCTACACCTACCCTACACCTACCCTACACCTACCCTACACCTACCCTACACCTACCCTACACCTACCCTACACCTACCCTACACCTACCCTACACCTACCCTACACCTACCCTACACCTACCCTACACCTACCCTACACCAACCCTACACTTACCCTACACCTACCCTACACCTACCCTACACCTACCCTACACCTACCCTACACCTACCCTACACCTACCCTACACCTACCCTACACCTACCCTACACCTACCCTACTCGTCGCCAGGCACTGAGTTTCGCTTCACCCACTCAACCTTCGTTCGCTCCACTCGGGATCCCTACGCTGAATCCGTAAAAAAAACAAAAAGAAAAGATTCGCCAAAACGGGGGGGGAGGGGGGGAGAAGGGGGGCAAGGGGGACAACTTTGAAAACTGGTTCGTTTGTGACTATAGCATTGCCCCTTAATATGAATCTGAAAAAAGAAATGTTCCAAGTCTCTCAACTTCCGAGATCCGCTTAAAGGGGGGGAGAATGGGGGCGAGGGGGTCATCTTTGAAAAATGGTTTTTACTTTTCCGAGCCTCCTCTAAACGAATCCGAAAAGAAACAAAAAAAAAAGATTCGCTAAAACGGGGGGGGGAGGGGGGAGAAGGGGGGCAATGGGGTCAACTTTGAAAAATGGTTTGTTTGTGACTAAAGCATTGCCCCTTTATATGAATCTGAAAAAGAATTGTTCCAAGTCTCTCAACTTCCGAGATCCGCTTAAAGGGGGGGAGAAGGGGGGCGAGGGGGTCAAATTTGAAAAATGGTTTTTACTTTTCCGAGCCTCCTCTAAACGAATCCGTAAAAAAAACATACTACGGGTACCTTAATTTCCGAGATACGATAGAGGGGGGGAGGAGGGGGGAGGAAAAGGGGAGATTTGGGACTTTTCCCATACTCGCGAGAGTAACTTGTTTACGAATCTGTCAAAATATACCCACCTCCCCCTTCACCATCTGGGAGAACAATTATGTCAGTGAGTGAGTCAGTGGTAATGCAGTTTTATATAATATAATAACTAGTATTTGCTTGGTGCGCGAGCTGCAAGCAGCTCGCGTGTTGTTGTCCCTACACCTACCCTACACCTACCCCACACCTACCCTACACCTACCCTACACCTACCCTACACCTACCCCACACCTACCCTACACCTACCCTACACCTACCCTACACCTAACCTACACCTACCCTACACCTACCCTACACCTACCCTACACCTACCCTACACCTACCCTACACCTACCCTACACCTACCCTACACCTACCCTACACCTACCCTACACCTACCCTACACCTACCCTACACCTACCCTACACCTACCCTACACCTACCCTACACCTACCCTACACCTACCCTACACCTACCCTACACCTACCCTACACCTACCCTACACCTACCCTACACCTACCCTACACCTACCCTACACCTACCCTACACCTACCCTACACCTACCCTACACCTACCCTACACCTACCCTACACCTACCCTACACCTACCCTACACCTACCCTACACCTACCCTACACCTACCCTACACCTACCCTACACCTACCCTACACCTACCCTACACCTACCCTACACCTACCCTACACCTACCCTACACCTACCCTACACCTACCCTACACCTACCCTACACCTACCCTACACCTACCCTACACCTACCCTACACCTACCCTACACCTACCCTACACCTACCCTACACCTACCCTACACCAACCCTACACTTACCCTACACCTACCCTACACCTACCCTACACCTACCCTACACCTACCCTACACCTACCCTACACCTACCCTACACCTACCCTACACCTACCCTACACCTACCCTACACCTACCCTACACCTACCCTACACCTACCCTACACCTACCCTACACCTACCCTACACCTACCCTACACCTACCCTACACCTACCCTACACCTACTCTACACCTACCCTACACCTACCCTACACCTACCCTACACCTACCCTACACCTACCCTACACCTACCCTAAACCTACCCTACACCAACCCTACACCTACCCTACACCTACCCTACACCTACCCTACACCTACCCTACACCTACCCTACACCTACCCTACACCTACCCTACACCTACCCTACACCTTCCCTACACCAACCCTACACCTACCCTACACCTACCCTACACCTACCCTACACCTACCCTACACCTACCCTACACGTACCCTACACGTACCCTACACGTACCCTACACGTACCCTACACGTACCCTACACGTACCCTACACGTACCCAACACGTACCCAACACGTACCCTACACGTACCCTACACGTACCCTACACGTACCCTACACGTACCCTACACGTACCCTACACGTACCCTACACGTACCCTACACGTACCCTACACGTACCCTACACGTACCCTACACGTACCCTACACGTACCCTACACGTACCCTACACGTACCCTACACCTATCCTACACCTACCTTACACCTACCCTACACCTACCCTACACCTACTCTACACCTACCCTACACCTACCCTACACCTACCCTACACCTACCCTACACCTGCCCTACACCTGCCCTACACCTACCCTACACCTAACCTACATCTACCCTACACCTACCCTACACTTTGTTCCAAAAAACATAACCCTAATGTTTGCTTGTCGTCGCCAGGCACTGAGTTTCGCTTCACCCACTCAACCTTCGTTACGCTACGGAGGTCGCCGGCTCGCTTCGCTCGCCACCTCCCCCCTGCGCTGCACTCGGTCTTGTAGGTTCGCTCCACTCGGGATCCCTACGCTGAATCCGTAAAAAAAACGAAAAAAAAAGATTCGCCAAAACGGGGGGGGGAGGGGGGAGAAGGGGGACAAGGGGGTCAACTTTGAAAAATGGTTTGTTTGTGACTATAGCATTGCCCCTTTATATGTTTCTGAAAAAATAAATGTTCCAAGTCTCTCAACTTCCGAGATCTGCTTAAAGGGGGGGCGAAGGGGGGTGAGGGGGTCAACTTTGAAAAATGGTTTTTACTTTTACGAGCCTCCTCTAAACGATTCCGTAAAAAAAACAAAAAAAAAAGATTAGGTAAAACGGGGGGGGAGGGGGGAGAAGGGGGGCAAGGGGGTCAACTTTGAAAAATGGTTTGTTTTTGACTATAGCATTGCCCCTTTATATGAATCTGAAAAAAGAAATGTTCCAAGTCTCTCAACTTTCGAGATCCGGTTAAAGGGGGGGAGAAGGGGGGCAAGGGGGTCAACTTTGAAAAATGGTTTTTACTTTTCTGAGCCCCCTCTGAACGAATCCGTAAAAAACAAAAAATACGGGTACCTTAGTTTCCGAGATACGATAGGGGGGGGGGAGGAGGGGGGGTGAAAAGGGGAGGTTTGGCACTTTTCCCATACTCACGGGAGTTACTTGTTTACGAATCTGTCAAAATATACCCACCTCCCCATCCACCATCTGGGAGAACAATTATGTCAATGAGTCAGTCAGTCAGTCAGTCAGTGAGTGGTAATGCAGTTTTATATAGTATAACTAGTATTTGCTTGGTGCGCGAGCTGCAAGCAGCTCGCGGCCTTGTCGTGTTTTTGAGAAGTATTCCTTAACCTACCCTACACCTACCTTACACCTACCCTACACCTACCCTACACCTACCCTACACCTACCCTACACCTACCCTACACCGACCCTACACCTACCCTACACCTACCCTACACCTACCCTATACCTACCCTACACCTACCCTACACCTACCCTACACCTACCCTACACCTACCCTACACCTACCCTACACCTACCCTACACCTACCCTACACCTACCCTACACCTACCCTACGCCTACCCTACACCTACCCTACACCTACCCTACACCTACCCTACACCTACCCTACACCTACCCTACACTTTGTTCCAAAAAACATAACCCTTATGTTTGCTTGTCGTCGCCAGGCACTGATCCCTACGCTGAATCCGTAAAAAAAAATGAAACCTATGAAAAATTGCCAAAACGGGGGGGGGGGGGGGGGAGAAGGGGGCAAGGGGGTCAACTTTGAAAAATGGTTTGTTTGTGACTATAGCATTGCCCCTTTATATGAATCTGAAAAAAGAAATGTTCCAAGTCTCTCAACTTCCGAGATCCGCTTAAAGAGGGGGAGAAGGGGGGCGAGGGGGTCAACTTTGAAAAATGGTTTTTACTTTTCCGAGCCTCCTCTAAACGATTCCGTAAAAAAAACAAAAAAAAAAGATTAGCCAAAACGGGGGGGGAGGGGGGAGAAGGGGGGCAAGGGGGTCAACTTTGAAAAATGGTTCGTTTGTGACTATAGCATTGCCCCTTTCTATGAATCTGAAAAAATAAATGTTCCAAATGTTCCAACTTTCGAGATCCGCTTAAAGGGGGGGAGAAGGGGGGCGAGGGGGTCATTTTTGAAAAATGGTTTTTACTTTTGCGAGCCTCCTCTAAACGAATCCGTAAAAAACAAAAAATACGGGTACCTTAGTTTCCGAGATACGATAGAGGGGGGGAGGAGGGGGGAGGAAAAGGGGAGGTTTGGGACTTTTCCCATACTCACGGGAGTTACTTGTTTACGAATCTGTCAAAATATACCCACCTCCCCATCCACCATCTGGGAGAACAATTATGTCAATCAGTCAGTGAGTCAGTGGTAATGCAGTTTTATATAATATAACTAGTATTTGCTTGGTGCGCGAGCTGCAAGCAGCTCGCGTGTTGTTGTCCCTGCACCTACCCTACACCTACCCTACACCTACCCTACACCTACCCTACACCTACCCTACACCTACCCTACACCTACCCTACACCTACCCTACACCTACCCTACACTTTGTTCCAAAAAACATAACCCTAATGTTTGCTTGTCGTCGCCAGGCACTGAGTTTCGCTTCACCCACTCAACTTTTTTCGTTCGCTCCACTCGGGATCCCTACGCTGAATCCGTAAAAAAAACAAAAAAAAAAGATTCACCAAAACGGGGGGGGGGAAAGGGGGGCGAGGGGGTCAACTTTGAAAAATGGTTCGTTTGTGACTATAGCATTGCCCCTTTATATGAATCTGAAAAAAGAAACGTTCCAAGTCTCTCAACTTCCGAGATCCGCTTAAAGGGGGGGAGAAGGGGGGGCGAGGGGGTCAACTTTGAAAAATGGTTTTTGCTTTTCCGAGCCTCCTCTAAACGAATCCGTAAAAAAAACACGAAAAAAAGATTCGCCGTAAGGGGGGGGGGGGAGGGGGAGAAGGGGGGCAAGGGGGTCAACTATGAAAAATGGTTTGTTTGTGACTAAAGCATTGCCCCTTTATATGAATCTGAAAAAAGAAATGTTCCAAATGTTCCAACTTTCGAGATCCGCTTAAAGGGGGGGAGAAGGGGGGCGAGGGGGTCAACTTTGAAAAATGGTTTTTACTTTTCCGAGCCTCCTCTAAACGAATCCGTAAAAAACAAAAAATACGGGTACCTTAGTTTCCGAGATACGATAGAGGGGGGGAGGAGGGGGGGGGAAAAGGGGAGGTTTGGCACTTTTCCCATACTCACGGGAGTTACTTGTTTACGAATCTGTCAAAATATACCCACCTCCCCCTCCACCATCTGGGAGAACAATTATGTCAATCAGTGAGTCAGTCAGTGGTAATGCAGTTTTATATAATATAATAACTAGTATTTGCTTGGTGCGCGAGCTGCAAGCAGCTCGCGGCTTTGTCGTGTTTTTGAGAAGTATTCCTTAACCTACCCTAAACCTACCCTACACCTACCCTACACCTACCCTACACCTACCCTACACCTACCCTACAACTACCCTACACCTACCCTACACCTACCCTACACCTACCCTACACCTACCCTACACCTACCCTACACCTACCCTACACCTACCCTACACCTACACTACACCTACCCTACACCTACCCTACACCTACCCTACACCTACCCTACACCTACCCTACACCTACCCTACACCTACCCTACACCTACCCTACACCTACCCTACACCTACCCTACACCTACCCTACACCTACCCTACACCTACCCTACACCTACCCTACACCTACCCTACACCTACCCTACACCTACCCTACACCTACCCTACACCTACCCTACACCTACCCTACACCTACCCTACACCTACCCTACACCTACCCTACACCTACCCTACACCTACCCTACACCTACCCTACACCTACCCTACACCTACCCTACACCTACCCTACACCTACCCTACACCTACCCTACACCTACCCTACACCTACCCTACACCTACCCTACACCTACCCTACACCTACCCTACACCTACCCTACACCTACCCTACACCTACCCTACACCTACCCTACACCTACCCTACACCTACCCTACACCTACCCTACACCTACCCTACACCTACCCTACACCTACCCTACACCTACCCTACACCTACCCTACACCTACCCTACACCTACCCTACACCTACCCTACACCTACCCTACACCTACCCTACACCTACCCTACACCTACCCTACACCTACCCTACACCTACCCTACACCTACCCTACACCTACCCTACACCTACCCTACACCTACCCTACACCTACCCTACACCTACCCTACACCTACCCTACACCTACCCTACACCTACCCTACACCTACCCTACACCTACCCTACACCTACCCTACACCTACCCTACACCTACCCTACACCTACCCTACACCTACCCTACACCTACCCTACACCTACCCTACACCTACCCTACACCTACCCTACACCTACCCTACACCTACCCTACACCTACCCTACACCTACCCTACACCTACCCTACACCTACCCTACACCTACCCTACACCTACCCTACACCTACCCTACACCTACCCTACACCTACCCTACACCTACCCTACACCTACCCTACACCTACCCTACACCTACCCTACACCTACCCTACACCTACCCTACACCTACCCTACACCTACCCTACACTACCCTACACCTACCCTACACCTACCTACCCTACCCTACACCTACCCTAAACCTACCCTACACCTACCCTACACCTACCCTACACCTACCCTACACCTACCCTACACCTACCCTACACCTACCCTACACCTACCCTACACCTACCCTACACCTACCCTACACCTGCCCTACACCTGCCCTACACCTACCCTACACCTGCCCTACACCTACCCTACACCTGCCCTACACCTACCCTACACCTACCCTACACCTACCCTACACCTACCCTACACCTGCCCTACACCTACCCTACACCTACCCTACACTTTGTTCCAAAAAACATAACCCTAATGTTTGCTTGTCGTCGCCAGGCACTGAGTTTCGCTTCACCCACTCAACCTTCGTTACGCTACGGAGGTCGCCGGCTCGCTTTGCTCGCCACCTCCCCCCTGCGCTGCACTCGGTCTCGTAGGTTCGCTCCACTCGGGATCCCTACGCTGAATCCGTAAAACAAAACAAAATAAAAAGTTTCGCCAAAACGGGGGTGGGGAGGGGGGAGAAGGGGGCAAGGGGGTCAACTTTGAAAAATGGTTTTTACTTTTCCGAGCCTCCTCTAAACGAATCCGTAAAAAAAACTGAAAAATAAAGATTAGCCATAACGGGGGGGAGGGGGGAGAAGGGGGGCAAGGGGGTCAACTTTGAAAACTGGTTTCTTTGTGACTAAAGCATTGCCCCTTTATATGAATATGAAAAAATAAATGTTCCAAATGTTCCAACTTTCGAGATCCGCTTAAAGGGGGGGAAAAGGGGGGGCGAGGGGGTCAACTTTGAAAAATGGTTTTTACTTTTCCGAGCCTCCTCTAAACGAATCCGTAAAAAAAACTGAAAAAAAAAGATTAGCCAAAACGGGGGGGAGGGGGGAGAAGGGGGGCAAGGGGGTCAACTTTGAAAAATGGTTTCTTTGTGACTAAAGCATTGCCCCTTTATATGAATATGAAAAAATAAATGTTCCAAATGTTCCAACTTTCGAGATCCGCTTAAAGGGGGGGAGAAGGGGGGCGAGGGGGTCAACTTTGAAAAATGGTTTTTACTTTTCCGAGCCTCCTCTAAACGAATCCGTAAAAAAACTGAAAAAAAAAGATTAGCCAAAACGGGGGGGAGGGGGGAGAAGGGGGGCAAGGGGGTCAACTTTGAAAAATGGTTTGTTTGTGACTATAGCATTGTCCCTTTATATGAATCTGAAAAAAGAAATGTTCCAAGTCTCTCACTTCCGAGATCCGCTTAAAGGGGGGGCGGAGGGGGGCGAGGGGATCAACTTTGAAAAATGGTTTTTACTTTTCCGAGCCTCCTCTAAACGAATCCGTAAAAAAAAACAAAAAAAAAGATTCGCCAAAACGGGGCGGGGGGGGAGAAGGGGGGCAAGGTGGTCAACTTTGAAAAATGGTTTGTTTGTGACTATAGCATTGCCCCTTTATATGAATCTGAAAAATAAATGTTCCAAGTCTCTCAACTTCCGAGTTCCGCTTGAAGGGGGGGAGAAGGGGGGCGAGGGGGTCAACTTTGAAAAATGGTTTTTACTTTTCCGAGCCTCCTCTAAACGGTTCCGTAAAAAAAAACAAAAAAAAAGATTAGCCAAAACGGGGGTGGAGGGGGGAGAAGGGGGGCAAGGGGGTCAACTTTGAAAACTGGTTCGTTTGTGACTATAGCATTGCCCCTTTATATGAATCTGAAAAAAGAAATGTTCCAAGTCTCTCAACTTCCGAGATCCGCTTAAAGGGGGGGAGAAGGGGGGCGAGGGGGTCAACTTTGAAAAGTGTTTTTTACTTTTCCGAGCCTCCTCTAAACGAATCCGTAAAAAAAAAAAAAAAAAAAAAGGGGAGGAGGGGGGGGAAAAGGGGAGGTTTGGCACTTTTCCCATACTCACGGGAGTTACTTGTTTACGAATCTGTCAAAATATACCTACCTCCCCATCCACCATCTGGGAGAACAATTATGTCAGTGAGTGGTAATGCAGTTTTATATAATATAATAACTAGTATTTGCTTGGTGCGCGAGCTGCAAGCAGCTCGCGTGTTGTTGTCCCTACACCTACCCTACACCTACCCTACACCTACCCTACACCTACCCTACAGCTACCCTACACCTACCCTTCACCTACCCTACACCTACCCTACACCTACCCTACACCTACCCTACACCTACCCTACACCTACCCTACACCTACCCTACACCTACCCTACACCTACCCTACACCTACCCTACACCTACCCTACACCTACTACACCGGGATCCCTACGCTGAATCCGTAAAAAAAGGATTCGCCAAAACGGGGGGGGGGGGGGGGGAAAGGGGTCAAGGGGGTCAACTTTGAAAGATGGTTTGTTTGTGACTATAGCATTGCCCCTTTATATGAATCTGAAAAAAGAAATGGTCCAAGTCTCTCAACTTCCGAGATCCGCTTAAAGGGGGGGAGAAGGGGGGCGAGGGGGCCAACTTTGAAAAATGGTTTTTACTTTTCCGAGCCTCCTTTAAACGAATCCGTAAAAAAAACGAAAAAAAAAGATTCGCCAAAACGGGGGGGGAGGGGGGAGAAGGGGGGCAAGGGGGTCAACTATGAAAATGGTTTGTTTGTGACTATAGCATTGCCCCTTTATATGAACCTGAAAAAAGAAATGTTCCAAATGTTCCAACTTTCGAGATCCGCTTAAAGGGGGGGAGAAGGGGGGCGAGGGGGTCAACTTTGAAAAATGGTTTTTACTTTTGCGAGCCTCCTCTAAACGAATCCGTAAAAAAAACATTCTACGGGTACCTTAGTTTCCGAGATACGATAGAGGGGGGGAGGAGGGGGGAGGAAAAGGGGAGGTTTGGGACTTTTCCCATACTCGCGAGAGTCACTTGTTTACGAATCTGTCAAAATATACCCACCTCCCCATCCACCATCTGGGAGAACAATTATGTCAGTGAGTGAGTCAGTGGTAATGCAGTTTTATATAATATAATAACTAGTATTTGCTTGGTGCGCGAGCTGCAAGCAGCTCGCGGCTTTGTCGTGTTTTTGAGAAGTACTCCTTAACCTACCCTACACCTACCCTACACCTACCCTACACCTACCCTACACCTACCCTACACCTACCCTACACCTACCCTACACCTACCCTACACCTGCCCTACACCTACCCTACACCTACCCTACACCTACCCTACACCTACCCTACACCTACCCTACACCTACCCTACACCTACCCTACACCTACCCTATACCTACCCTACACCTACCCAACACCTACCCTACACCTACCCTACACCTACCCTACACCTACCCTACACCTACCCTACACCTACCTTACACCTACCCTATACCTACCCTATACCTACCCTACACCTACCCTACACCAACCCAACACTTTGTTCCAAAAAACATAACCCTAATGTTTGCATTCGTCGCCAGGCACTGAGTTTCGCTTCACCCACTCAACCTTCGTTACGCTACGGAGGTCGCCGGCTCGCTTCGCTCGCCACCTCCCCCCTGCGCTGCACTCGGTCTCGTAGGTTCGCTCCACTCGGGATCCCTACGCTGAATCCGTAAAAAAAACAAAAAAAAAGATTCGCCAAAACGGGGGGGGGAGGGGGGAGAAGGGGGGCAAGGGGGTCAACTTTGAAAACTGGTTCGTTTATGACTATAGCATTGCCCCTTTATATGAATCTGAAAAAAGAAATGTTCCAAGTCTCTCAACTTCCGAGATCCGCTTAAAGGGGGGGAGAAGGGGGGCGAGGGGGTCAACTTTGAAAAATGGTTTTTACTTTTGCGAGCCTCCTCTAAACGAATCCGTAAAAAACAAAAAATACGGGTATCTTAGTTTCCGAGATACCATAGAGGGGGGGAGGAGGGGGGAGGAAAAGGGGAGGTTTGGGACTTTTCCCATACTCACGGGAGTTACTTGTTTACGAATCTGTCAAAATATACCCACCTCCCCCTCCACCATCTGGGAGAACAATTATGTCAATGAGTCAGTGAGTCAGTGAGTGGTAATCCAGCTTTATATAATATAACTAGTATTCGCTTGGTGCGCGAGCTGCAAGCAGCTCGCGTGTTGTTGTCCCTACACCTACCCTACACCTACCCTACACCTACCCTACACCTACCCTACACCTACCCTACACCTACCCTACACCTACCCTACACCTACCCTACACCTACCCTACACCTACCCTACACCTGCCCTACACCTACCCTACACCTGCCCTACACCTACCCTACACCTACCCTACACCTACCCTACACCTACCCTACACCTACCCTACACCTACCCTACACCTACCCTACACCTACCCTACACCTACCCTACACCTACCCTACACCTACCCTACACCTACCCTACACCTACCCTACAGTTTGTTCCAAAAAACATAACCCTAATGTTTGCTTGTCGTTGCCAGGCACTGAGTTTCGCTTCACCCACTCAACCTTCGTTACGCTACGGAGGTCGCCGGCTCGCATCGCTCGCCACCTCCCCCCTGCGCTGCACTCGGTCTCGTAGGATTGCTCCATTCAGGGTCCCTACGCTGCCTGGTCCACTCCCACCGGACAGGTTTCGACGACCGATATTAGGTAGGGGAGGTTGGGGAGAGGAGGGATGCAGGGAGGGAGAGTGGGGAGTTTTGAAAAATGATTCCGACTCAAGCATTGCCCCTTTATATGAATCTGAAAAAAGAAATGTTCCAAGTCTCTCAACTTCCGAGATCTGCTTAAAGGGGGGGAGAAGGGGGGCGAGGGGGTCAACTTTCAAAAATGGTTTTTACTATTCCGAGCCTCCTCTAAACGAATCCGTAAAAAAAAACAAAAAAAAAAGATTCGCCAAAACGGGGGGGGGGGAGGGGGAGAAGGGGGCAAGGGGGTCAACTTTGAAAACTGGTTCGTTTGTGACTATAGCATTGCCCCTCTATATGAATCTGAAAAAAGAAATGTTCCAAGTCTCTCAACTTTCGAGATCCGCTTAAAGGGGGGGAGAAGGGGGGCGAGGGGCTCAACTTTGAAAAATGGTTTTTACTTTTCCGAGCCTCCTCTAAACGAATCCGTAAAAAACAAAAAATACGGGTACCTTAGTTTCCGAGATACGATAGAGGGGGGGAAGAGGGGGGGGGAAAAGGGGAGGTTTGGCACTTTTCCCATACTCACGGGAGTTACTTGTTTACGAATCTGTCAAAATATACCCACCTCCCCCTCCACCATCTGGGAGAACAATTATGTCAATGAGTCAGTCAGTCAGTGAGTGGTAATGCAGTTTTATATATTATAATATAACTAGTATTTGCTAGTTATATTATATAAAGTTATAGTTATAGTTTACCCTACACCTACCCTACACCTACCCTACACCTACCCTACACCTACCCTACACCTACCCTACACCTACCCTACACCTACCCTACACCTACCCTACACCTACCCTACACCTACCCTACACCTACCCTACACCTACCCTACACTTTGTTCCAAAAAACATAACCCTAATGTTTGCCTGTCGTCGCCAGGCACTGAGTTTCGCTTCACCCACTAAACCTTCGTTACGCTACGGAGGTCGCCGGCTCGCTTCGCTCGCCACCTCCCCCCTGCGCTGCACTCGGTCTCGTAGGTTCGCTCCATTCGGGGTCCCTACGCTGCCTGGTCTACTCCCACCGGACAGGTTTCGAAGACCGATATTAGATAGGGGAGGTTGGGGAGAGGAGGGATGAAGGGAGGGAGAGTGGGGAGTTTTGAAAGATGATTCCGATTCAAGCATTGCCCCTTTATATGAATCTGAAAAAAGAAATGTTCCAAGTCTCTCAACTTCCGAGATCCGCTTGAAGGGGGGAAGAAGGGGGGGTTTTTACTTTTCCGAGCCTCCTCTAAACGAATCCGTTAAAAAAACTGAAAAAAAAAGATTAGCCAAAACGGAGGGGGAGGGGGGAGCAGGGGGGCAAGGGGGTCAACTTTGAAAACTGGTTCGTTTGTGACTATAGCATTGCCCCTTTATATGAATCTGAAAAAAGAAATGTTCCAAGTCTCTCAACTTTCGAGATCCGCTTAAAGGGGGGGAGAAGGGGGGCGAGGGGGTCAACTTTGAAAAATGGTTTTTACTTTTCCGAGCCTCCTCTAAACGAATCCGTAAAAAAAACTGAAAAAAAAAATTTGCCAAAACGGGGGGGGGGGGGGGAGAAGGGGGGCAAGGGGGTCAACTTTGAAAACTGGTTCGTTTGTGACTATAGCATTGCCCCTTTATATGAATCTGAAAAAAGAAATGTTCCAAATGTTCCAACTTTCGAGATCCGCTTAAAGGGGGGGAGAAGGGGGGCGAGGGGGTCAACTTTGAAAAATGGTTTTTACTTTTCCGAGCCTCCTCTAAACGAATCCGTAAAAAAACAGAATACCGGTACCTTAGTTTCCGAGATACGATAGAGGGGGGGAAGAGGGGGGAGGAAAAGGGGAGGTTTGGGACTTTTCCCATACTCGCGAGAGTTACTTGTTTACGAATCTGTCAAAATATACCCACCTCCCCCTTCACCATCTGGGAGAACAATTATGTCAATCAGTCAGTGAGTGGTAATCCAGCTTTATATAATATAACTAGTATCTGCTTGGTGCGCGAGCTGCAAGCAGCTCGCGGCTTTGTCGTGTTTTTGAAAAATATTCCTTAACCTACCCTACACCTACCCTACACCTACCCTACACCTACCCTACACCTACCCTACACCTACCCTACACCTACCCTACACCTACCCTACACCTACCCTACACCTACCCTACACTTTGTTCCAAAAAACATAACCCTAATGTTTGCTTGTCGTCGCCAGGCACTGAGTTTCGCTTCACCCACTCAACCTTGGTTACGCTACGGAGGTCGCCGGCTCGCTTCGCTCGCCACCTCCCCCCTGCGCTGCACTCGGTCTCGTAGGTTCGCTCCACTCGGGATCCCTACGCGGAATCCGTAAAAAAAACTGAAAAAAAAAGATTCGCCAAAACGGGGAGGGGGGGGAGAAGGGGGGCAAGGGGGTCAACTTTGAAAACTGGTTCTTTTGTGACTAAAGCATTGCCCCTTTATATGAATCTGAAAAAAGAAATGTTCCAAATGTTCCAACTTTCGAGATCCGCTTAAAGGGGGGGAGAAGGGGGGCGAGGGGGTCAACTTTGAAAAATGGTTCGTTTGTGACTATAGCATTGCCCCTTTATATGAATCTGAAAAAAGAAATGTTCCAAATGTTCCAACTTTCGAGATCCGCTTAAAGGGGGGGAGAAGGGGGGCGAGGGGGTCAACTTTGAAAAAGGGTATTTACTTTTCCGAGCCTCCTCTAAACGAATCCGTAAAAAACAAAAAATACGGGTACCTTAGTTTCCGAGATACGATAGAGGGGGGGAGGAGGGGGGGGGGAAAGGGGAGGTTTGGGACTTTTCCCATACTCACGGGAGTTACTTGTTTACGAATCTGTCAAAATATACCCACCTCCCCATCCACCATCTGGGAGAACAATTATGTCAATGAGTGAGTCAGTCAGTGAGTGGTAATCCAGCTTTATATAATATAACTAGTATTTGCTTGGTGCGCGAGCTGCAAGCAGCTCGCGTTTTGTTGTCCCTACACCTACCCTACACCTACCCTACACCTACCCTACACCTACCCTACACCTACCCTACACCTACCCTACACCTACCCTACACCTACCCTACACCTACCCTACACCTACCCTACACCTACCCTACACCTACCCTACACCTACCCTACACCTACCCTACACCTACCCTACACCTACCCTACACCTACCCTACACCTACCCTACACCTACCCTACACCTACCCTACACCTACCCTACACCTACCCTACACCTACCCTACACCTACCCTACACCTACCCTACACCTACCCTACACCTACCCTACACCTACCCTACACCTACCCTACACCTACCCTACACCTACCCTACACCTACCCTACACCTACCCTACACCTACCCTACACCTACCCTACACCTACCCTACACCTACCCTACACCTACCCTACACCTACCCTACACTTTGTTCCAAAAAACATAACCCTAATGTTTGCTTGTCGTCGCCAGGCACTGAGTTTCGCTTCACCCGGGATCCCTACGCTGAATCCGTAAAAAAAACAAAAAAAAGATTCGCCAAAACGGGGGGGGGGAAAGGGGGGCAAGGGGGTCATCTTTGAAAAATGATTCCGACTCAAGCATTGCCCCTTTATATGAATCTGAAAAAAGAAATGTTCCAAGTCTCTCAACTTCCGAGAATCGCTTAAAGGGGGTGAGAAGGGGGGCGAGGGGGTCAACTTTGAAAAATGGTTTTTACTTTTCCGAGCCTCCTCTAAACGATTCCGTAAAAAAAACAAAAAAAAAAGATTAGCCAAAACGGGGGGGGAGGGGGGTGAAGGAGGGCAAGGGGGTCAACTTTGAAAACTGGTTCGTTTGTGACTATAGCATTGCCCCTCTATGTGAATCTGAAAAAAGAAATGTTCCAAGTCTCTCAACTTCCGAGATCCGCTTAAAGGGGGGGAGAAGGGGGGCGAGGGGGTCAAATTTGAAAAATGTATTTTGCTTTTCCGAGCCTCCTCTAAACGAATCCGTAAAAAAAACATACTACGGGTACCTTAGTTTCCGAGATACGATAGAGGGGGGGAGGAGGGGGGAGGAAAAGGGGAGGTTTGGGACTTTTCCCAAACTCGCGAGAGTCACTTGTTTACGAATCTGTCAAAATATACCCACCTCCCCATCCACCATCTGGGAGAACAATTATGTCAGTGAGTGAGTGAGTGGTAATCCAGCTTTATATAATATAACTAGTATTTGCTTGGTGCGCGAGCTGCAAGCAGCTCGCGGCTTAGTCGTGTTTTTGAGAAGTATTCCTTAACCTACCCTACACCTACCCTACACCTACCCTACACCTACCCTACACCTACCCTACACCTACCCTACACCTACCCTACACCTACCCTACACCTACCCTACACCTACCCTTCACCTACCCTACACCTACCCTACACCTACCCTACACATACCCTACACCTACCCTACACCTACCCTACACCTACCCTACACCTACCTTACACCTACCCTACACCTACCCTACACCTACCCTACACCTACCCTACACCTACCCTACACCTACCCTACACCTACCCTACACCTACCCTACACCTACCCTACACCTACCCTACACCTACCCTACACCTACCCTACACCTACCCTACACCTACCCTACACCTACCCTACACCTACCCTACACCTACCCTACACCTACCCTACACCTACCCTACACCTACCCTACACCTACCCTACACCTACCCTACACCTACCCTACACCTACCCTACACCTACCCTACACCTACCCTACACCTACCCTACACCTACCCTACACCTACCCTACACCTACCCTACACCTACCCTACACCTACCCTACACCTACCCTACACCTACCCTACACCTACCCTACACCTACCCTACACCTACCCTACACCTACCCTACACCTACCCTACACCTACCCTACACCTACCCTACACCTACCCTACACCTACCCTACACCTACCCTACACCTACCCTACACCTACCCTACACCTACCCTACACCTACCCTACACCTACCCTACACCTACCCTACACCTACCCTACACCTACCCTACACCTACCCTACACCTACCCTACACCTACCCTACACCTACCCTACACCTACCCTACACCTACCCTACACCTACCCTACACCTACCCTACACCTACCCTACACCTACCCTACACCTACCCTACACCTACCCTACACCTACCCTACACCTACCCTACACCTACCCTACACCTACCCTACACCTACCCTACACCTACCCTACACCTACCCTACACCTACCCTACACCTACCCTACACCTACCCTACACCTACCCTACACCTACCCTACACCTACCCTACACCTACCCTACACCTACCCTACACCTACCCTACACCTACCCTACACCTACCCTACACCCACCCTACACCTACCCTACACCTACCCTACACCTACCCTACACCTACCCTACACCTACCCTGCACCTACCCTGCACCTACCCTACACCTACCCTACACCTACCCTACACCTACCCTACACCTACCCTACACCTACCCTACACCTACCCTACACCTACCCTACACCTACCCTACACCTACCCTACACCTACCCTACACCTACCCTACACCTACCCTACACCTACCCTACACCTACCCTACACCTACCCTACACCTACCCTACCCTACACCTACCCTACACCTACCCTACACCTACCCTACACCTACCCTACACCTACCCTACACCTACCCTACACCTACCCTACACCTACCCTACACCTACCCTACACCTACCCTACACCTACCCTACACCTTCCCTACACCTACCCTACACCTACCCTACACTTTGTTCCAAAAAACATAACCCTAATGTTTGCTTGTCGTCGCCAGGCACTGAGTTTCGCTTCACCCACTCAACCTTCGTTACGCTACGGAGGTCGCCGGCTCGCTTCGCTCGCCACCTCCCCCCTGCGCTGCACTCGGTCTCGTAGGTTCGCTCCACTCGGGATCCCTACGCTGAATCCGTAAAAAAAACGCCTAAACGGGGGGGGGGGGGGAAAAGGGGGGCAAGGGGGTCAACTTTGAAAAATGGTTCGTTTGTGACTATAGCATTGCCCCTTTATATGAATCTGAAAAAAGAAATGTTCCAAGTCTCTCAACTTCCGAGATCCGCTTATAGGGGGGGAGAAGGGGGGCGAGGGGTCAACTTTGCAAAATGGTTTTTACTTTTCCGAGCCTCCTCTAAACGAATCCGTAAAAAAAACTGAAAAAAAAAATTCGCCAAAACGGGGGGGGGGGGGGGGGGCAGAAGGGGGGCAAGGGGTTCAACTTCGAAAACTGGTTCGTTTGTGACTATAGCATTGCCCCTTTATATGAATCTGAAAAAAGAAATGTTCCAAGTCTCTCAACTTCCGAGATCCGCTTAAAGGGGGGCGAGGGGGTCAACTTTGAAAAATGGTCTTTACTTTTCCGAGCCTCCTCTAAACGAATCCGTAAAAAACAAAAAATACGGGTACCTTAGTTTCCGAGATACGATAGAGGGGGGGAGGAGGGGGGGGGGAAAGGGGAGGTTTGGCACTTTTCCCATACTCACGGGAGTTACTTGTTTACGAATCTGTCAAAATATACCCACCTCCCCATCCACCATCTGGGAGAACAATTATGTCAATGAGTCAGTCAGTGAGTGAGTGGTAATCCAGCTTTATATAATATAATAATATAATAATAATAATAATAACTGCATTGTTGTACCTAGTCAGCTCCGTAAAGAAATGTTGTATCGTTTACATTATCCGCATTTAGGTATAAATAAGACGTTGTTACGAGCTCAAGATGCTATATACTGGCCAGGTATTCATTCTCAAATATTAGATATGATTTCAACCTGTGAAACATGTAAACTGTATAGTAACAACAACAAAAGAGAGGTTCTCATACCTCATGATGTACCACTCTTTCCATGGGAGAAGATTGCACTTGATTTATTCGAGTTAGACGGTAAAATGTATTTACTTGTAGTTGATTACTTAACAAAGTTTCCGGAGTTAGCTTTATTGAACTCGCTTACAAGTGATTCTATTATAAATAACTTAAAACGGATTTTCAGCCGGAATGGTATACCCAAATCAATAATGAGTGATGGTGGTCCTCAGTTCACATCTCAACGCTTTGCTGAATTTGCTGACAGTTGGGGTTTTGATCTAATTCGTTCAAGCCCTGAATACGCTTTTGGGGAAGCTAGGGTGCGGGTTCCCTTATCTCTAGCTCCGCTCCAATTACTTTAAGATACTTATCTTCGAATGATGTCTGGATGCAAACAGTAGATTCCTGGTAATGCGATTATCAACTGAATTAAATGGGCTCTTGGTTGTTTATCACTTTATTTCAGAGTACATGGTTGAGCTTAACAGATTAAAAACAGGCAGATCATTATTATATAAGTAAAATATATCTTTTTATAATCACGTAACCCTTCTCAAGAAAAACTTTCATCTCCCTGACAGATTCCAAAACCAAACCCAATTCAAGTTAAAATTCGTGGCTCCATAAAGAAAACCGACCAAAAAGTATTTATGGTCGAGTCGCCAAATCACCCCCCTACGAAGAAGAAAATCCCAAAAGGAAAAAGGGAAACCAATAAGGGTGAAATTAAATAAAGCTACAATCATTCAGAATAAGAAAAACTGAGATGATTGCAGAAGAAGTACTTATATTTGGGACACCAAGTCAACAAAAATTAAGAAAATTAAAATAAATTACATTAAAATTAAATGAATAGGTACTAACTTAAAATTCAATGGGACTTCTGGCATTATAGATCCAAAACGTCCCTGAATCTAACCTTACGACCAGAACGCGTCGTAACGACAGGATCATCAGCTGATGGCGGAGGCACCCTCGATGCAGGCAAAAGAATGGGGCTCCCAGATGACGAAAGAAGCACCGTAGGAGAAGAACACGATGGTTTGCTGACCGGTGCTTCTGAAGTTGATTTATGCTCATCTTCAGATTCCAGATGTGCTGGCTTAACTCGATCCACACTAACTTCCTGCTTCCTTCCTCCAACATCCAAAGTTAAAGTTTTTGATTTCCTGTCAAGGATCCTGTATGGTCCTGTGTACGGTGGTTGAAGTGAACGCCTAACCGTGTCATCGCGTAAAAATACATACGTGGCGGTCGACAAATCTTTAAAAATAAAAACGGACGGAGTTGAGTGCCGAGATGCAGGAATTGGCCGAAGGTCAGCCATGACCTTTCGTAGTCGTACCAAGAAATCGCACGAGCTATAATCGTTAGTTAACGAAGATGGTACTACGAAATCTCCTGGAAGTCTCAGAGGCTCTCCATATAATAACTCAGCAGAAGAACATTTCAAGTCCTCCTTGAGTGCCGTCCTAATGCCCAACAGAACAAAAGGTAAAGCTTTACTCCACGTTTCTGCGTGACACATTAAAGCAGCCTTAAGTTGTCTGTGTAAACGTTCTATTATTCCATTAGCTTGCGGATGATAACTGGTTGTTCTGATTCGCTTAGTTGCGCAAACCTGTAAAAACCCTTTAAACAAGGTAGACTCGAACTGTCTGCCTTGGTCTGTAGTGACAACGAGTGGTACACCGAATCGCGAAATCCACCCGTTGACAAAGGTATCTGCTACCTCTTCAGCGGTAATGCATATCATCGGCCATACCTCTGCCCACCTAGTAAATCTATCAATTGCAGTGAGGCAGTATGTGAAACCATTTGAAAAAGGTAATGGGCCAACAATGTCTATATGCACATGTTGAAAACGAGAATTCGTGCCACCAAAATTGCCTAACGGAGATGAAATATGCCTGGTAACCTTACTACGTTGGCATGAGACGCAAGAGCGCGCCCAAGACATAAAATCTTTTCTAAGCAACGGCCAGATATAACGATCTGCAACCAGGCGTGCGCTTATACGCGCGCTAGGGTGGCTGAGATTGTGCAATCTAAGAAAATACCGGCCGTCGAAATGACGCAGGTAAATACGGTCTCGGCTTCCCCGTTGATACATCGCACGTTACGGAAACATCAGTTCCTGGAATAGGAACTGATTCCAATTTCAAGGAAGAATCTGCGAGCAAACTAACAAGTTCTTCATCCACCTCTTGAGCTTCAGCCAGAGCAGCGTAATCGTCTGTAAGAGAAATTGCCTCTATACGCGACATAGCATCTGCCACAACGTTGTAGTCACCCTTAACAAAACCACCTTCTCTCTTCGCTGTCTAAATGCGAAAATAAGAGGCTTGTGGTCTGTAAAAATTATGACGTGTTGCGCTTCCAAGAAATGTCTAAAATGCTGAACACTCTCGTAAACAGCCAGAAGTTCCCTATAATAAGCGGGCCACTCCTTCTGCTTAGTTGTTAGCTTCTTACTGAAGAATGCTAAGGGACGCCAGCTCTCATTATCACTCCGACGTTGCTGTAAACATGACCCTACATGAGTTCCCGAAGCGTCGGTGAATAAACCTAGTTGTGCAGTAGTATCTGGGTGAGAGAGCAAGGTAATTGCGGAAAGACTATCCCTACAAGCTATGAAGTCTTTTTCTAATTCTGCCGTCCAAGGAAATGGTTTTGCACCTTTGCCTTGGATGGAAACAATCGCGTCAATAAGTGGCGCTTGAAATTTTGCAGCACCAGGCAAAAATCTGCGATAAAAGTTTAACATTCCTAGAAAACGACGCATTCCCTGCACCGTTTTAGGAGGTGGAAACTCTGCGAGCGCCTGAATTCGCTCTTTCGGAGGCTTTGTGCCTTCTGCACTGATCTGATAACCTAAAAAGGTAACTTCAGACGCACCAAATATGCACTTCGCTGGGTATAACAACACCGAACTGACGTAACCTACCGAATAGTATTTTAAGGTGTTCTGCATGAATTTCCTTATTCATTGAATGTATTAGAATGTCATCAACGTACGTAAAACAGAAATCAAGGCCGCGCACGACTTCATCGATGAAGCGTTGAAAGGTTTGACCTGCGTTCCTGATTCCAAAAGTCATGTACGGAAATTCAAATAATCCGAAAGGCGTTATGATCGCAATTTTACAAATATCATCATCAAATACAGGTATCTGATTATATGCCTTTACTAAATCAATCGTACTAAATATCGTTGATCCAGCAAGATTGCTAGCGAAATCTCCAATGTGCCTAACCGGATATCTATCAGGAATAGTTCGCGCGTTTAAAATCCGATAATCACCGCAAGGCCGCCAGGTTGAATCTTTCTTAGGAACTAGGTGTAAGGGTGAAGACCAAGGGCTATTTGAAGGTATAGCCGTACCAGCTCGAACCATTGCGTCAAACTCTTGCTTAGCCACACGAAGTTTATCAGGAGCCAGCCTTCGTGGTCTGCACGAAATTGGGGGTCCATCAGTTGTCTCAATGTGGTGCCTTGTTGAATGTCTCACTACCCTATCAATCCCTGGTGGTCGCGTTATATCAGGAAAATCTGAAAGCAAATCCGAGTACTCATTGCTCGGAAGCACGATTGCCTTAACACTAGACTGTACGACGTTTGCTGCGGTCACTGCAACACTAAGGTTTGTAACACCGTCTATAATCCTTTGTTTATTACAATCCGGTAATAAATTATAATGGCTCATAAAATCCGATCCAATAATAGGCGTTCTAACTTCTGCGATTACAAAATTCCATACAAAATCTCTCCTTAAACCAAGGTCTAAATGAAGAGCAGTAGTGCCATAAGTTTTAATAGATGATTGATTTGCAGCGAAAAGTTCGTATCCGCTTTCCTCTAAACGACCCTTTATAAAGCGTCGGGGGTAACAACAGATATCAGATCCAGTATCAACCAAAAAATTTTGTCCTGTTAATTTGTCGGAAATAAACAAGCGACGACTTTCAAATTTACGCTCGGTCGTCGTCGCTACCGACCGAGATTCGCATTTCCCGATTGTGCCGCACTCCATTTGCAAGGTTGAACACACTTCGCTGCCTTGCTCGCGAAACGATCATGGTACCAGCACAAATCCGGATTCCTAGGACGTGACCTACTCCTGCTACGACTGTGTCCTCGTTTCCTATCGAAACTGTTGTTGTTATATCTACTGGCATGAGTTTTGACCTCCATAACAGAAGCAACCATCCCAGCCAATTCAGAAATTTTCTTCCTAATATCAGCTAGTTCCGACCGCTCGGAAAACGCAGATAGCTGATCTGAGTGCAAGCTGTACACCTTAGATGGAGTTTGTGTTTGAATATCTATCAAACGATCCGCTAATGATGCTAAATCCGCTAGCTCATGTAACTGCTGTGCCGCCAAAACGATTTGAATTTGTTGCGGCAGTCTGCTTGACCAAATCGATTTCAAAACCTCTTCCGGAAAATTCGGTCCAGCGAGCGTTCTTAAATGTCGCAAGAACGATGACGGTTTCCTATTGCCCATAGCTTCGCGTTCTAACAATCTCCTAATCTTCTCTTCAAACGAGTCGGAAAACCGCGAAATAATTGCTTTTTAAGTTTAGAATACGGCAAGGAAGCAGGTGGATTAACAATAATGTCTTCTACCTCCTTTGTGCAGCTAATGTCTAGATGAGCAACAGCATAGTTATATTTAGTTAACTCTTGCGTTATTTTATTTATGCTAAATTGTGCTTCCAAACTGGCAAACCACAAAGCTGGTCGTTCTTTGCAAAATTGAGGGGTTCGAATGGTTACCTTGTGTACGAATACCTCCTCCGTCGCTGATGCCTCGAAGAAGCCTTCGCCATCATCCGAAACAACTCGTCCTTCTTCTGTCTTGCTCGTCATGTTGACTTACTTGTCGAGGTCTATTAATTTTCGAAACTTTATAAAACTTCCGTTCCCTAAAAAAAAAAAAAAAAAAACGCACGAAAACAAAACGGAATAAACGAAAATAAATATTGAAAAGGAAAGGAAAGTACCCATAATAAATAAATGAAAGTTGCTTTCATTTGTTTAGGGCGGACAAAAAAAAAAAAGAGTACGACTGATAGGTTGGTGATGTGACAACTCCTCAAAATTATGGCGAAGCCCCACATAAGCATCTAACCAGCATATAAAAATAAAACCTTACATTATGTTCTCATACAAAAAAACAAATAACTGTCACGGAACCCTAAAAAGTCAATATCACAATCACAGTAAAAATTAAGAATTTTCCTTGAGCATGCAAATACACCCGGCGCCCGGCAGCATCTCATCAAAACACAGTCGCAATCTGACCAGCTGGACGCTGAGGGTCGCCGGTCATCCGACCATCCGAACGTTGAGCATCGAACGATCACGTCGGGGTCACCAATTTGGGGAAGCTAGGGTGCGGGTTCCCTTATCTCTAGCTCCGCTCCAATTACTTTAAGATACTTATCTTCGAATGATGTCTGGATGCAAACAGTAGATTCCTGGTAATGCGATGTTAGATGGATATCAACTGAATTAAATGGGCTCTTGGTTGTTTATCACTTTATTGCAGAGTACATGGTTGAGCTTAACAGATTAAAAACAGGCAGATCATTATTATATAAGTAAAATATATCTTTTTACAATCACGTAACCCTTCTCAAGAAAAACTTTCATCTCCCTGACAGATTCCAAAACCTAACCCAATTCAAATTAAAATTCGTGGCTCCATAAAGAAAACCGACCAAAAAGTATTTATGGTCGAGTCGCCACACGCTCAATCCAATGGGTTAGTAGAGATAACTGTTCAAAGTGTTAAAAAACTTCTAAAAAAAATCAATTTATGAAAAAAGAGACCCATACTTAGCATTGTTAGAATTTAGGAATACGCCTATTTCAAAAGAAATTCCTTCACCGGCTGAAATTTATTCAGTAGAAAGATAAGGGGTATTTTACCTATGCAACTTAAGCAATTTATACCCAAAGTCAATAGGAATTTAAGAAAGTCTTTATTAGAAAAGCAGCTTATAGATAAATATTATTATGATAGGAACAAGGCTGTTTTGAGACCATTAGCAACTGGTGAACCTGGATTTTTTTAAAATTGGCAAAGCTTGGAGGAAGGGGATAATACAGGAAAGGCTTAATGAGAGATCATACAAAATTAATGTTTATGATCGGTTTTACATCCGTAATAGGTTTCACATAAAACCCCTAAGGAATAGTATTCCACAATACTACATTCCTGACGAAGATGTACCTTCGTCATCTTTCTTGCCCGCGTCAAATGCCAATGAGTCTCTTGTGGGGCCAGATGTGCTTCAGAATGTTGTTATGGCACCAGCCACACACTGTGCTAGAACAGGCTTACATCGCAATGAAGAAGGCCTTTTAGTGACATCATCGGGTCGAGTTGTAAGACCTCCAGCTAGACTTGATTTGTAGTTGGTCAAGCACGAGCCATTATGTTTTATTTTTATTATTGTAATAAGTTTCTTAAGTTATACTAATACAATACCTTGACTTTGTTTATAAGAAGGAGATGTTGTATATAGCCTTTGTGCTACGATTGTCAGATTTAAAAAATAAAGTTGAAGGCATTCTGGTTCTGTCATCTTGAATGAATGGTTTTATTTTACTAAAATTAAATATATTAATTTTGTAACATCTCAACTTAACAAAACGGTTTTGAAAATATATTTTGTTATAGGTCACAATTGCATTTTGATACCATATTACTTATACCTGTAGTCACTCCATCTAAAACACTGGTACTTAGCTGAATCCGGTATGACTGGAAGCCGACCCCAATATAGTTAGGCAAAGGCTAGGCAGATAATGATTACTTATACCCGTACTTTATAGTTTGATATTGTCATTGCTATACTTTCTCAAGTTTTATCAGCAGTCTTGAATTACTGTGACAGGGTTCTTTTTCAAAGTTGGACTGGAGTGTTTGTTATCTTCTTTTTAGGAAGACACCACATTGAAGATCACATGATAATGGTTATATTGATCCTTAACTACAATTAATGACATATAGATATTGCTAACAAAAGTACATTTAAACGGTAACAATATCCTGGAGTTTGTTCACAATAAATATATTTTACTGATGAACTTGAGCACCTCAATCACTGAATTAAAATCCGAGACTAGAGTGAGATAAGTTTAAAAATCAGCATAGTACTACAACAAAGCAAGAAGTAGTCATAATTAATGTATTATCATAATATTTACCGTCATTCTGCCGAGATGGATCATAGTGGGCTACTGGTAGCCTTTGAGTCCATTATGCTAATAAAACAAGTGCAGATTCAATCCAGACCAATAACATCCGGTAAATTAAATAAATTTAACAGCACTTTCATCAGTAAGTTAAGCATCCAGGACCTCACAGTGAATGATGGTAATATTTTGTATGATGAAGTTTTCTCAGTGGTTCAAAAAGAGTTCAATAACACTTTTAAGAAGAAAACTAAAACTATATGCCCTAAGTTTTTATTCAGTGACTGGGCGACTACAGGACTTAGAAAAAGTAGGGAAAGACTTTACGAGCTATATGGGCTTAAGCCTTGTATTAACACTGAAACGTTTAATAAGCATGGTGCTACTTACTCAAGATTTTTTTTAAATGCCTGCAAGGCAGCTAAGGTCTTGTACATTAGCAATAAGGTTAAATTAGCAGAAAATAAAATCAAGACGGTTTGGAAAATTATAAACAATGAAACGAATAGGAATAAAAGAAATAGTAGTGATTACACGCTTGAGACCACACACGGAGTTATTAGAGATAACAAAAAAGTTGCGCAAGAATTTGTTAATTTCTTTACCAACATCCCAATTAAAACTACTGAAACTTTAAATTCTTCGCCCTCGCTTGCTTTTGGATTATTAAACGCGAACGTTTCATCCTGCCCGATTATATTTAATTTTTCACATATAAACCCCATGACAGTAATAAAAGCTTTTAAGCAAATCAAGATCAAACCGACTGAAGATCTGTGGGGAATGTCCATCAAAGCTTGTACCTCCATTATTCAGACTATAGCGCCGTACTTAGCGTTGATTTTCAATTTGTGTGTGGATCAAGGAGTTTTTCCGGATCTAATGAAATATAGTAAGGTTATACCACTTTTTAAATCCGGGGACAGTAAAGACACAAATAATTATAGACCAGTATCCGTGTTGCCGGTTTTCAGCAAGGTATTTGAGAGGATAATGCTAAATCAAATGCTCATTCATTTTAATAAGAATAACATCTTGCATGATAGACAGTATGGTTTCACCAGAGGACGTTGTACAACTGACGCTGGTGTCGCTCTATTAAAACACATCTTTGATGCGTGGGAAGATTCGCAGGATGCCATAGGTATCTTCTGCGACCTGTCGAAGGCGTTTGATTGCGTTAATCATGAAACATTACTTCTGAAACTTGAGCATTACGGGCTAGGTCAATCAGCGTTAAGTTTAGTTAAATCTTATTTGAATGATAGACAGCAATTAGTTCAAATAAACGGTGTGAATTCGTCCGGGTTAAACGTTAAAATGGGGGTACCCCAGGGCTCAATTTTAGGTCCTTTCTTATTTTTAGTATACATAAACGATTTACCCCGTTTATTGGAAAACAAACTTAACATGGTGTTATTTGCTGATGACACATCTTTAATTTTTAAAATAAATAGACGTACTTGTCAGGTTGACGACGTGAATAACGCGCTACGGCAGGTTCAGGATTGGTTCACTGCCAATAATTTAGTTTTAAATGGTAAAAAAACCAAGTGCGTAAAATTTTCCTTGCCGAATGTCAAAAGTACTGATTGTGACGTTATATTAAACAAGGAGAAGCTAGAATTCGTCGATAAAACGGTTTTCCTGGGGATCACGCTGGACTCAAGGTTGCAATGGGGTCCTCATTTGGTATCCCTTGCGGGGCGGCTGAGTTCGGCGGCTTATGCTGTTGGAAAGATTCGTCGGTTAACGGATGTGGATACCGCCAGACTAGTCTATTTTAGTTATTTTCATAGTATAATGTCTTGCGGTATCTTACTATGGGGAAGGGCTGCAGACATTGAGTCAATTTTTATTCTGCAAAAACGAGCCATCAGAGCGATATACAATCTTCGCCGGCGCGATTCTCTAAGGGAACTGTTTAATGACATTAACATCATGACGGTTCCTTGTCAATATATTTATGAAAACATCATGTACGTAAGAAAGAATTTACATCTTTTTAGTAAAAACGGCGACAGACATAATTATGTTACTAGAAATAGGGACCAATTTGTTCAACCAGGTTTCAGACTGGCTAAAGTAGCCTCATTTTTCATGGGGTACTGTACAAAATGTTACAATAAAATTCCTCCCCACATTCTTGAACTGAATGAGACGAAATTTAAAACTTGTATAAAACGCACACTATGCAGGCTGGCATATTATAAGTTGGGGGATTACATCAATGATAAAAATGCTTGGCTAAATGCTAGTCCTGCTCCACAGCCACTAGGGCGCAAAAACAAGTGATATGCAGAACGTTATTGTTTTGAATTATTGTTGGACCTTCTGAAGACTGTATAAATATATTTGTATTGTATAAACTCAATTTCATTCATCAAGGTATGTACTTATGTACCTAAATATTGTAAAAAGTTTTTTTTTTAAAAGAGTAAGTATGGAGTTTCTTGTGCATTCTTCTCCATTACAAGCTACTTTCCGAATGCACGGTAGAATCAACTATTATTATTTGTTAAATGTAACGTTCAAAAGTGCCGCTTGGTGGCCTACTTGAAATAAAATATTTTGTCTTTGTCTTTGATGCTGTTCCAGTCAAAATCTCATCTTCAGCAAACAGGGAAGGATAGGCACTGCCAATGAGACGTGATTTAGACGTAATGAACTTCTTTTCAAAGTGTTTTTGACAAACAAAAAGCTTCGAAAGTTGTTCTGGTGATAATGATTTCAGATCATCACGGTTTAGACACTTTTACCACTTAGCGAGTCTTTTCTCATTACACGGGAAATGATGCAAAATAGCGACCTGTCGCGATGATTTACAAACACAGCACTCGTAATACATTTTGCAAGGAGCAAAAGTAATCGCAGAGACACTGGGATTTATTACGGATAAAGCAGAGAGGATAAGCACAAACGACTTCACTCGATCAACACAGTACCTGTAATCACAGACTACTTAGAGATAAACACAAAGTACCTGTAATGTCATGTCAAAATTCAAATGATACAAAAACAAATGGCGGTCAACCGGCGCCTGCGACAGCCAATCACAGCCAAGCAGAAACGTCATACAACACTAAAACAATATGGCGCTACGTCGAGCATTTCGTTCTATGAAGATTATCAGCCGTGTCCGCCGCTGCCGGCGCTCGCCTCTTCCCCGCGCGCCCCTCTTGCTTCGGGCGCGTTCTTGAATAGCGCATTTAGGCGCGTTCAACAGTAATAAGTCAAACTTTACATTGTATGTCGCTAACGGCACAACAATAAAAACAAACCCAAAAACAAACATTAACCCTAAGTTTGGGATTAAGACATCCGTATACTTGGCATTTCACTGTAGCAGACGTAAATCAGCCCATAATAGGAGAAGATTTTTTAGTAAAGTATAAGTTCCTAGAGTCTGGTAAACGAAAGTAGAATTATGGTAAACTCGAATTATTTGCAAACTTTTTATATGGCAATAATGCTATACTAATGTCAACCCCAATTTTCCGTATGACGCTACTAAGTTGATACTTTGTTTTAATTCGTAATCACTCTTTTTGTAAAAACTTTTTCTCTATTTTTATTTACATTCATAGTTATACACCTTCATAATAGTGCAATATGGTTATTTATCATACTATAATAAATGTTGCATTTTAATTTTAACATATTTTTTTCTTTTACTTAAAAAACTGGAGGATTTAGCAGGTTGATGTGATAGTGAAAGCTATTGAAAAGCTTACGGATTTAGAATAGAAAGACGAAAACGACTGATCATGTCATACATGTTAAAAATAAATACAAGGAAAGGGACAGAATTACAGAAAATAATTTAAAAAGTTTCATTATTAATGTAGAAAACTATGATTCCTGTGACTCTTATGAATCTTTTCACGTGGAGGTCTTAGATTCAGATTTTGATTGATAGTGAATAAACCAAAATTGTTATAGAATACTGTTGATTTTTTTTATTCAGATTGATATATTTAAAGTATTAACTACCTAACGTACCTATAGTATTTTTATTCAGACGAAGTAATATAAATAATTCTAAAGTATCAAATTAGGTTACTCCAGATATTTCATACTAGTTTTTGGGGTTGCTATGCTGATATTTTTTAAACTTGCCGCGCTTTATAAGTCTCTACTTTCGTTTGCCAGACTCTAGTAGATTTAAGCAGCCGACGTCTCAAAGACCAAGAACATGTTTAAGTACAGTAGGTTCAATTGTAGACTGGAAAGGGCCATGCTTAACTACACTTGCATTTATTCGGATATACTAGCAGATTATCCTGAGATCACAAACCTGTGTCTTTTATGGAAGAACACGGGCACGCGGTGTTTCATCATATTGAGACACACGGACCACTCGTTTTTGCTCGAGCTAGACCATTCGCCCCAGAAAAGTATGTCAAAGTAAAGGAATAGTTTCGCCGCATGCAGGAAATGGTAATATGTAGGCCGTTGAAAAGTCCTTGGGTCAGTCCGCTGCACATGGTACCCAAAAAGGATGGGCAAATACGTCCTGTGGTGATTATAGGGCATTGAATGCTAATTGCATTAGAATACCTGACAGCTACGCGGATAAATGATTTTACATATGTTTTAGGCAAAAAGCGCATATTTTAGCGTTAAGATTTAAATAGAGCGTATCACAATATTTTGATTGCACCGGAAGACATAGAAAAAACAGCGATAACTACTCCCTTTGGTTTGTAAGAGTTTACGCGTATGACTTTTGGTTTACGAAATGCTGCGCAAACATTTCAGCGATATATGAATAACTCGGTCACTACAAGGCTTAGATGCACAATGCAAGATAGATGCAGAAGGTCAACCAGAGTCTAGCTTTTACTTCTTGTGTAAAGCAGTATCCTAATAAACGATTATCAAGTGTATTATAGTGATTTCCATCAAGATCCCAAACAGTTTGGTCTTTCGGAGGATCACCATCTTTTATTTTCGCGTTGTTTGGTGTGGAGGCGGCGAAAACGAAGCTAACATCACTCGTACGCATCACGCAAACACGGGCGTTTGGGCGGTGAACCAGCAGCGGGAAGCGACAACAGTCGAAAATCAATAATAAATTCAAGTAATCAATCAATCAGTCACTGCTTTTACCGACAGTCAAAAAATTTTACCAACATAGCGACCAATACCGCACAGCGACATCTACATTCGCACACAGGCAACTGTCACATACTTTGTACATCGGCATCTCTAATTGGGCATTCAGCGAATACGCAAAACCGTCATCTACAGGACGTCCTTCAACTGACATTTTCGCGAGCGGGCACTGGGCAGAACAATTGGAACTTCCAACTTCCGCTACGCCATCCTTTTATTGTTTTCTATCAAATCCACGCAGTCAGCAAGCGTTAGCAAGCAAGCGGTTTATCTTTTCATTCTACAAAGTTATCTACAATGTCTCAAAATGAAGAAGAAAATCTCGAAATTAATCTACAACCCCTCAAACAGAAAAGAAGCGCAATCAAAGGCAAGCTTACTGGGAAAGAAAGATACTTACAGAACTTAGGACGCAGATCGACACTCCATGAACGAAATCAAAGTCCCACAAGGCGATTTAGAACAATTGATTCATCGGTACGAGGAACTGCAGCTACAAATCGAATCAATCGACGACGACGCGAAAAGACAAGACCATGGACTGAAGGCAGGTATGATGAACGACTTAACGGCAAGATCACCAATACCCGCGGCGGCGGCATCGCCTTCACGCCACGCTGATCAATGTAACTGTACACATTACGACCACACCAAGCCTCGTGTCAAGCTGCCTCAACTGGAACTCCCTAAGTTCGATGGGAACATCCAGCAATGGCCAGCTTTTAAGAACATCTTCTTTGCGTCCGTGGACAGCACTGAACTGCCCTTAAATTCAAATTCAAATTCATTTATTAATTTTGTGAACATAGGGTAAAATTACAGATGTTATAAATAAAGAAATTTTGGTCCATACTATGTCCCACCAGAAGGCATACAAAATATTGAGCATATGAAGGTAATCGAATGTCACATTAAATAAAAACAAAAACATAGTCAATAGATGTCAAAACATCATGTCAAAGAATAATAGTTAATAATAATACGAGTATGTCAATAAATTAAGACGGCACAATACACAAAAAGATAGTAACTAGTCACAATTTCGTAATACAATAATAATTGAGAAAAAAATGTCAAGACAGAATATCATTACCAAGGGAGTACGAGTAACATTTGAATTATACAGACAGATATATAACACTTAAATATTATTTTAATTTATCATTAAGATATTCATTAACAGAATAATACGCCTTGTCATTCAATAATTCAAAAAGCTTACGTTTAAACTCGTTCACGTTTCTACTTGACACAATTTGATCAGGCAATTTGTTATACAGTTTCGGAGCCATTGCATAAATACTAGTATACATGTGGTTTTAGTGCTTAATGGGTGCAACTTTTTTGAGCGCCGCTGACTTTCGACAGATTTATACAAAAACATGTTGTTTTTCACAAAGGTACAGGCTTCATAGATATAAAGTGATGGTACAGTTAATATTTTTAAGTTCTGGAAATGTGGCTTGCATGAATCCGTTCGTTTTATTTTGCATATGGCTCGAATACATTTTTTCTGTGCTATTAATACCTGCTCAACCTTTGTCGCATTACCCCAAAATATAAGGCCATATCGCAAAGTAGAGGCGACATAACCATGGTAAGCTGCTAGGAGCGCTGTCTTATTCACAATTTTGCCTAGCATATACAACGCATAGGAAAACTTACTGAGCTTTCCACATACATTCTCGATTTGAGTCCTCCATGACATGTCGTTATCAATATGCAGACCAAGAAATTTTGTAACATTAGTTTCAAGTATTTGGACACCTTTGTAGTTTATCTGGAAATGTGACAGAGCATTTTTTCTAATTTTAAAGTTCATAATTTTGGTTTTATTTAGGTTCATTTTAAGGTTATTAGCGTCCAGCCAGTCAACAATTGTAACAAGACTAGTGTTAATGTCATCTTCTATTTCTTTATTACTACCTGTATTGTATATAACAGTGCTGTCATCAGCAAATAAGGACATTTGGTGCATGATTACATGGGGAAAGTCATTAATGTAGCAAATGAACAGCAAGGGTCCCAGCACAGAACCCTGCGGAACACCGTAACGAAGAACTCTAGAGCTAGATGAGTATACTACTTCAGTTTTGGACTTAATATCCACTTGACTAATCTGAGTAATTTGCTTTCTATCCTCCAAATAAGATTGTATGAGATTAAGCACGTTACCTCTGATGCCATATCTATTTAGCTTATTTAACAGTACTTTATGGTCCACATAGTCAAATGCCCTGGTCATCCATATACATTGCCATTACTGGTTTCCTATTGTCCAAATTGTGATGTATTTTCTCCAAAAAATTGTATATGGCCATATTAATGGTTTTTGTTTTCCTGAAACCCATTTGTTCCTTGCAAAAAAGATCATGTTTTTCAAAGTAATTATAAATATCATTATAAATAACTTTCTCAAAGATCTTTGAGAAAATTGGTATTAGTGTTACAGGTCTATAATTACTTAACTTTATTTTGTCATCTTTTTTATATAATGGCTTGATAATGGAAACCTTTAACTTTTGCGGGAAAACACCATTTTGAATACAGTTATTTATAATGTCACTTAATATAGGTGCTATAAGAGGAGCCACTGCTTTAACTATCCTTGTGTCAATATCATCATATCCTGTACTATTGGTGTTTTTAAGATTATTAATTATAGTAATAATGTCGTTTGGTATGGTTGGTTCCATAAACATAGATTTATGCGATCCTGATGTATTTACACTATCATTCGTCTGAAAACCATTGGCATTCGGTTGAACTGAGTCTACAAAATAATCATTAAATTGCTCTGCTATCATTTTAGGATTTGTTATACATTTGTCATTCACATTAATTATATGTATATTAGCTTTAGGAATGTTGGGTTTCATACTATTTATTACCTTCCAAGTTGCCTTAGATTTGTTGGTACTTGTTCCAATAAAATAGCTATTTTGAGCTTGTTGTGTTAATTTGATCACTTTTTTATATCTTTTTGAGAATGTTTTAAAAGCCTTTTTTGAATCACTGTTTCGTGTTAGTCTATATTTCCACAATAAAGTTCGTCTCTTCTTACTACAGCGTTTTATCCCCCGTGTGATCCACTTTGGCCTCACAACTGTGGACATTCTACGTTTGATAATTGGGAAGCAGAGATCGTAGAATAGTTTAAACAAATCATAAAATGAATTAAAACTTTCATTTGCATTATCCGTTTCGTAAACTTCAGTGAAACTAAGGCTGGCAATACACTTCCTAAAAAGATTAATATTTTCCGTGCTGTAGTCGCGTTTATTAACATAGTAATATTTCAAAATACATGTTCGCTGTACAGGAAACTTCATCAATTGTGCTGTGTGGTCAGACAAACCTAGCTCCAATATTTCACTCTTGCATCCCCGTATATTGTGTAGAAAATTGTCTAGACAAGTACCACTACTAGGACGCGTAGGTTTTTTTATTTCTATATTTAGATTAAACTCCTTTAAAAGATGTTGAAATAAAGTAGAATGTTTATTCTTTTGAAGAATGTCAATGTTAAAATCACCACAGATTATTATTTTTTGATTATTTTTATAGCAACTTTTCGTAATAAGTAGGTTAAATTATTGAAGAAAATATTCATGTGTCTTTGATTCGGCACTCTATATAAACACAATATTATAATTTTGTGGACAGTTAATTCTACCGCGCAACATTCAAATACGTTAGGAATGTTAACACTTTTTACTAATTCTATTTCAGAGAAACTAATGTGATTGTTAACTAGTATACACGAGCCACCATTTCGCTTTTGTCTAGTGAAGCCTGCAGCCAAAGTATAGTTAGGAATGCTCAAAAAGTCAACGTCACTCTGCTTCATATTATGTTCCGTAAAACAAAGAATATCAACACCCTTCCCACTGTTTGCGAGCGTATCCAAATGTTCTGTGATTATATCACTCTTTGTTATTAAGCCATTTATATTTTGATGCAATATGCATAAACTATCATAGACGAAAAAAATTTTGGTTAGATGAATCAGTGGTACATGAACAGTAAGAATTAGGTGAATCGTAAATTAAAGGATCTTTAAATGATGAGGTTTCGTTCAGATATTTGACTGTATTTGCGTTACAGTTAGTACAAACGTAGCTTTTCATATCCTTGAATATATTTGTAATTCCGTGGTTGCTAATTCGACCACTATGTCTGTGAAACATGATATAGTCCCACGACAAGTTTAAATTAGTATCAAATAATATGACATAATTATAATTTTGTATGTCTTGGTAGAGAAGGTTATTAAATATTTCAATTCTAAAGTTATACATTGACGAGTAATAATTGCCTTGGTGAACAAGATGCAGTACCTGAAGACGACGCTGACGGGGGAGGCTGCCTCATAGCCTCACTGCTGAGAACTATTCCAAAGCGCCCAAAATCATAGCTTAAAGGTATGAAAATCAAACATTTATTGTGAATTTTCACTTAAGGGTAGGTACACTAGTCGACGGCACGAACTTTTTTGTGCGCGGGGTTAAAATGCATTTTATATCAACCGACAACACGTGCGGAAGCGATAGATGCTGTGATGAGCAGTAGGAAGCTAGTTCGCGTACGAATACACACTTTTGCAAATTTGAGATAATGATTTAGAATGTAACCGAGCGCGTGAAATTTTATAAACAGACCTTTGGCAGTCTAGATATCATGAAAAAACTACTAAATCTATCTGTTCAAAATAAAATTATTTGCATTGTTGATCTACTAATCTATCTCTGTATGGAGGCCGTTTTGCAATTTTCCGTCTTCTTATGATATTTATTTGCGCCCAAAAATGCGTTAAAATTTGTGTCGAAATGTGGAACTTTCGACGCTCATAACTTTTAAATATTTTCTTTTTTTTACTTTTTCGCTTTCATACAGGGCTAGATAATGATGTGACAAATTGATATTACTTTTTATTTTGAACGTACATCGTCAAAACAGTGGAATACTCCCTAGACTACGTTTGTATGGAAGAATTTCGACTAGTGTAACCTTAAGAAGTATCATTAGCATTAGTACTATCACTCGAAATAACCTCAAAGAGTACTTGGTTCTACTACAACAATGTTTAGATTCCCTATGAGCAATCCAGCTCCATGTCGAGCACTGGGCTGCTTTGTTGGTTTTTAAAATAACACAAAAATTAGACAATTCACTCCGAGCCGCTTGGGCAATCACCGCAAAGAAAATTCTATTGCTTCCCTGAGCGAGCTGCTTGATTTCTTAAACCAACGCAGAACAGCCTTCGAGTAAATGTATGATGCTAAATCTAATAATGATAAAATTCAAAATGTCAAAGTCTCTCATGTATCATCTACAACCATCAGGGAAACATGTATTCTATGCAATAGCGGTCTTGCTTTTGCATATAATACATGTTATGTCCTACTTCTTTTCTATTATTTTCTTTCTATTCTAAATCTAAATCACTGTGTTATAACTGTTTACAGCCCTACAAATTCAGGCATAAGTGTTCCAAATTTCACTGTCTGAAATGCAAAGGTAAACATCACACATCCATACCGGAAGACAGGCCTCAACCACAGGTTAATCACATTACAGCTATTTACAGGCAAATATCCCAACTAACAGTCAACAGACATACAATTCTTTACAAACCCAATAGGCGGTAGATTCCTCACTTGCAACAGCAAACACTTTGATAACAGCTACTACACAGGCACACATACAAACAGGTTCTTTACAGCCAACTTACACTCAATCTTCAAACACATCGTTCACTGCACCTTCTACAGTACTAGTAACAAACACTAACAGATATCAAATGTTGCTTTCCACTGCTCTGGTACGAGTTCAACATGCTTCAGGTGGATCACTGCCCGATCACTTCTGGACACAGGATGTGAACTGTGCTACCCACAGACTTGCAACTCAACTGGAACTACAGGTCAATCAGCAATCATGCCTTATAGTTGATGTAGGCAATAGCCAAGGGCATACTCAAGTAAGTGTAAACACGAATGTTGCATCTCGGTACAATTCCTATTAAAGCAATTAAACTTTCTTGGTCATGTACAGTATTTCAGTGCCACTACCTCACACGCATGTACATACTCAAACATGGCATATACCAGACTAACAAGCTCAATCACTCGCTTACCCCACATTCTTCATGCCGAGTTCTATTGACTTACTGCTTAACGCTGAAGTGGACGAGCTCCAACCAGGACAGCTCAGGCAGATACAGTGGACCTACCACTACAGGTTGATAGAATAAAGGATCTAGGTAATTCTTAAAACTTGAATCTAAAATGCAGAGTTACAAATCTCTACACACAGTATAAAGCGTTCATATATGAGTTTATACAGTTAGGACATGCTCACTACATAGAGGAATACTCACCCACACATACACACGCTTACTACATGCCACAACTAGCGGTCATAAAGCCTGACAGTATTACAACAAAATTACGTACAGTCTTCAATGCTAGTGCCAAGACATCTACTTGTATACCACTCAATGACATAATGTATGAAGGTCCAAGTATATACAATGATCTTTTAGAAATGATCCACCGATTTAGACATTATAAAAATAAATTCACAGCATACATCTTTACAAAGGGTGCTATGGAGAGACGCCAGATCTGAACCGCTCAAGTGTTTAGAGATCAACAGGATCTGCTATGGTACAAAGTGTGCCCCATAGATTCTACTTAGCTTGTCGCATGATGATAAATTTAGCTGACTCACACTCAGATACTCACCCGCAGGCAGCTGACTGTATTAAAAGCTCTGCTGGGTAAATGGATGAAAATCTTAGCTACACAAGAAGCATACAATTTTATTTATTTATTTATTATAATAGGTGTTCAGGCGTAAACGCCTGTTCTAAATAAATAGCAAAAGTTGTAAAAACACTTAATTATTAAAATGCATAGGCGTTGCGGCACGTATTAGTAAAATTCAATGTCATCGTACACTTGCCCGACAACCATTGTGCGTGTAGCTTCTCTATAGTATATTAAACCTAATTTCGTTAATTTTCGGAGTTTTTTATTACTTTGATTGGCACCATTACATCCTCTAAAGTTGTAACATGGTGGCCCATGAGGGGAACTAGTAAAAATCGCGACTATTTAATGTAAATCTACGAAATAACGACTTGGATTGGGGCATCGCGACAACGCGTGCGCGGCAGCAACCTCAAGATTTGAAGCCTGCTGTGGAAGATCGAAAATCCACAGAGTCCAGCGTGTGGGGAATTGCTGTCTGGACAATTGAAGAAGCCAGCCTTCGAGCCAGTGGTGCCGCTAAAGCATCACCTCGTGCGGAGCGTCATCGTGTCGTACCAAAGTTGAGTGTCCATCCTTTGTCTATCCTTCCTATTACTTACCTATTTGAAATATTGACTATTGCATTCCATTTGTGTGAATCAAGGTATATTCGAGTAAATTAGGTATTACAAATTTTCTAAATATTCCGTTAATTGCGAAATTATACCGAACTATTTTTTTTTATGTACCGTCAATTAAAATAAAATCTTAAAGAAGTTGCATCAGATCAATTAAAACGATTCTAATAATACCTAAAATTTATATGCTACTGTTTCCAAATAATATCTATCCCTTTAACTAAAAAAGAAAAAATATAAAATTCATAAATTCTGTTAATTTGTTGTATCTTTGTCGTTCCGTTCACAATAAAAATAGGAACATTAGAACAGCATTAGTTTTTACTCAAAGTTAAGCGAGATTTGCCGACTATTTCAGATCTAACCGCGAGTGCGAGAACACAGACCGCGTGGGTCGGTTGCGGGGTCAAAGTCCCCCGCAGCTCACTAGCAGCGTTAGCGGCTGAGCGTGCTCGGCCAGCTTCTCTGCTTCTCAGGTGACACCGAAACGAGGAACGTGAGCCCATTCCATTTATTACTTAGTCAATCTTATTTTTTTTTTCTTTATTTGCAATGGCTGAAAATAAGCGTTTTAAAGAACTTTTTACGAAGAGGGCGTCCGCCAAAGGACAAATCACTAAATTTAAAAATTACCTCAGTAGTATTTCAAGCGAAAGCGAGTTAAATGAAATTCAATTGACAGAGTTGAACATAAAGCTTGCTAAGTTTGAAGCTTTAGCAGTCAGGGTTGACGATTTGCAGACTGAAATAGAGGTTCTGGATCCTGATAACATTGATGCTGAAATTGACGAACGTGATAATATTGAACAGGATATAGTGATTAATATAGCTACTGCTAAGAATTTAATATCCAAGTTTTCTAGACAGGCTGAACTCGAATTAAGACGTCATTCCGTTCATAATACTACATGCTGTTCTGAAGATCATCCTAGTTTAGGTTTGAAGCTTCCGCAAATCCAAATTCAACGATTTAATGGTGATCATTTCCGCTGGCTTGAATTCAAAGATACATTTGAAAGTTTGATACACAATAATGATCGTATTCCAGATATTAATAAATATTATTATTTGAACTCATATTTGCAAGGCGATGCAGCTCGAGTCCTTTCTAATCTCGAGATCTCATCCAAGAATTACAGTGAAGCATGGAAGTTGCTTTGCAATCGTTACGATAATAATGACATATTAATTAATCATCATCTCAATTCTTTATTGAATATAAAGCAGCTTCCACGCGAGTCAGAACGGTCTTTGAGGTACTTAGTCGATCACATCACCAAGAATTTACGTGCGTTGGTTAGTTTAGGTCAGCCAACGGATAATTGGGATGTCTTGATTATATTCATTTTATCAGCAAAGTTGGATGGTCACACTCTATTAAAATGGGAAGAATATCGTACCAGTAGTGTGAGCGGAAGACCGAAATTAGAGCATTTCTTTAAATTCATCACAGATCGTGCTAATGTGCTCGAGTCAGCACACCGAAATAATAATCATGTTGATAATATTATGGGCTCTAAGACGCCTCAGCGTTCTACTCCCAACAATAACCAAACACATAAATATAGTCAAAATAAGACGCCAATTAATACGGTTAAGTCTTTTGCAAGCACTAGTAGTAATGTTAAGCATAAGGAACCAAAGGGTTTCACATGCATTGTTTGTGACGGCTGCCATCGTATCTACGATTGCCCAGCCTTCAAGGCTAAGGGCATTGATGAGCGAATGTCAGACGTGACAAGGTATAAACTGTGCATTAACTGTCTCAGACAAGGTCATGCTGTTAATAACTGTCGCTTTAGGTCTTGTCAAGAGCCTGAATGCAACGAAAGGCATAATAGCTTGCTACACCGTCCGCCAACGTTGACAACTCAGACTGCATACGTTGAGGAATCAGATGAGATAGTAGCTAGTTATTGCAATAAAAACACAAGTTATCTTTTATTATCTACTGCCATGGTCGAGGTATCGAACCCATTTGACCAGCAAAAGGTCAAAGTTCGTGCGTTGTTAGACTGTGGCAGTCAGTCTTCTTTTGTAACCGAATCCCTAAAGATAAGGTTATCTTTAAAATCCCATCATATTGACTCGCTAAAGGTCATTGGTATAGGCAACACACAAGCAAATAATGTCACTGAAAGCTGCAACATTATATTGCAATCATTAAATAATAAATTTAATATAAATTGTTCGTGCTTCGTTTTAAAGGAACTGACGGGTCGTTTACCGAGAATTCCCGTCGATATTAGTGCCCTAAAATTACCAGAAAATATCCAATTGGCTGATCCTATGTTCAATCAGCCTGCCGACATAGATGTTTTGATAGGTGCCGACATATTTTGGGATATTTTAGGGAACGAACAGATTTCTTTGGGAACCAATAATCCTAAGCTACGAAACTCGCAATTAGGTTGGATAGTATCCGGTCCCATTAACTCAACAACACCGCATCAAAGCGTACACTGTAACCATAGCGTAGTGTCTAAAAACAACGATGGTACTCAGGGTATTGAAAAAATGCTAGGTAGATTTTGGGAATTAGAAGAAGTACCCAAAAAATCTATTATGAGTGAAAGTGAAACTTATTGTGAAAAACATTTCATTACTCATACCACAAGAACTAACTCAGGTAGATTTTGCGTAAAACTACCCCTTAAGGATTCAGTTGATTGTTTAGGTGATACCTACAAGTTAGCTAAGCGGCGATTCCTAAATATAGAAAAGAGATTTAAACGTAATAATATGTTAAAAATAGAATATAATAAATTTATTAAGGAATACGCCGAACTAGGTCATTTATCTTTGTTAAATAATGAAATATTAATTCCTAATTATTATTTATGCCATCACGCAGTTTTAAAGCAGGAAAGTGAATCCACAAAACTTCGTGTAGTGTTTGATGGGTCTGCTTCATCTTCCTCTGGTTGTTCCCTTAATGATATATTAATGGTAGGCCCCACAGTACAAGATACTCTTTTTTCTATTTTGTTACGCTCCAGGCAATACAAATACCTACTTACGGGCGATATAGAAAAATTCTATCGAAATGTGCTCGTACACAAAGATGATAGGCATTTGCAGCTCATTCTGTGGAGAGACGAGGAGTCTAAACCGATTCAGACACTTCAACTTAACACTTTAACTTATGGTACAGCGAGTGCAAGCTACCTTAGCACACGTTGCTTGTGGCAGGTAGGTCAAGAACAGAATGATGAACTAATTCGCACCATCATTCAAAAGGACTTCTATGTCGATGATTTAATTACTGGATCAAATGATCCACAGCAATTAAAATATATTCAAAACGCTCTATCTGAGGCATTAAGGTCAGGATGTTTTAATTTAAGAAAATACAAAACAAATCATCCGTCCATATTTGATAATGTTGCTATCAATGAGCAGGACAAGCTCATTTTTAGTGAGTCTTCAAGCACCCTAGGCTTGGGCTGGGCCCCTGCCAGTGATACCTTGAGCTTTCCTATAAAGGGATTTTCCCACGACACTAATCATAATATTATATCTAAGCGATTTATTATGTCAAACGCGTTCAAAATATTTGACCCATTAGGTATATTAGGTCCCATTGTAATAAGGCCAAAAATAATGTTACAAAAGCTTTGGCAACTTAAACTTGACTGGGACGAGCCTGTCCCTCAAGATATAAAGGAAGAATGGATCGATTTCTCTGAAAGCATAAAATACTTGCACAATCTACGCATACCGAGGTTAGTTTTAGGTGACTCACCAAAGGTCATCGAATTACACTCGTTTAGTGATGCATCAAGTTATGCGTATGGCGCATGTATTTATATGCGAACGATCAGCGCTAACGGTGACGTCACGGTTAAACTATTGTGCGCAAAGTCTAAAGTAGCTCCACTAAAAAGTACTACCATACCACGTTTGGAACTGTGCGCCGCCTTACTCGCTTCTCAACTCGTAAAATCAGTGGTAGATTCATTAAGGTACAAGCCAGACAAACTAATACACTGGTGTGATTCAAACGTAGTGTTGTGCTGGATACGTAGTAACGTCAGTAAATTAAAAATATTTGTGGCTAATCGTATCACGGAAATCAAAGAATTAACTTCATCGTCGGCGTGGCGATATGTACCTACAGATTTAAACCCCGCTGATTTATTATCAAGAGGAGTGCATGCTAAGCGACTAACGTCGATATCACTCTGGTGGACAGGGCCTTGTTTTTTAATTTATAACGAAACCGAATGGCCTAAATCCAACCTAAAAGACTTAGAAATAGTACCCGAATTAAAGGCGCATCCGATAGTCATAAAGTCACCCATTATCGATTTTGAAAAATATTCATCGTTATCTAGGTTAGAACGGTCATTTGCTTACGTTCTTAGATTCATATTTAATTTAAAAAATAAACATAACAAACGAGTTGGCACATTGTCCGCTAATGAGTTGCGTGAGTCATTCCGCTCGCTTTGTATTATCTCCCAAGGTCAATCGTTTTCTACTGAATACGACCTGCTGGTAACTGGTAAACAATTAAATAAAAATAGTAAGTTATTAGCGTTATCGCCTTTCTTAGATGAATACAATTTAATTCGTGTCGGTGGACGAATCGATGCGTCCTGTTATTCATTCGAAAAGAAACATCCAATATTACTTCATGCAGCGCATACTTTAACAAAACTTTATTTTATTAGACAACATATTAACACCATGCATGCCGGTCCTCAAATGTTATTTTTTTTTTTTTTTTTTTTTTTTATTTGTGATGGGTTTGCTCTTGACTCTAGTCTAGGTCAAAGGTGACAGAGACAGAGTCGACGATGGAGCGAGCTTACCCAGAAGAAGCCTGTTCACTCTAACTTTGAAGAGATTCGGGTTGAATGCGTTCGGAAACACAGACGCAGGTAGTGAGTTCCACTCATTCGCTGTGCGCATTATGAAGGATGTTTGGAAGCGCTTGGTGCGTATTGGTGGAATGGCAACAAGGTAAGGATGGTAACTTGCAGTGCGTCTAGATGTCCGATGGTAGAAGGGGGCTGGTGGGATGAGGTCGTGGAGTTCTTGAGCACACTCACCGAAGTACAGTCTGTAAAAGACCGACAAGCAGGCAACCTTGCGGCGATGAGCCAAGCTGTGTAGCTTGGCATCCGCCAGCTCAACGTCACCAATGAGCCTCTTGGCTCTGCGTTCCACCGAGTCAAGCGCGGCAAGCTGATACTTAGCTGAGCCATCCCAAAGGTGGCTGCAATACTCCATGCAGGATCGGACTTGCGCTTTGTAAAGGGTTAAAAGCTGTCCAGGCGTAAAGTATCGCTTCACTCTATTTAGGATGCCCAGCTTTTTGGCCGCAATTTGAGCTTTGTACTCAATGGAGGCGCCGAAGTTAAGGCTGGATGTCAACTCCATGCCCAGGAGCTCGAGCCGATCAGTCACAGGAACAGACGCACCCCGAAAAGTAGGAGTTTGATCGAAGATACTCCTTTTTGCGGTAAAAAGACAAGCCTGTGTTTTGGTGGCGTTAAAGGAGACCAGATTGTCATCACCCCACTGGGAGACAAGGCTTAAGGTCAAATCTGTCCTTTCCACCATAGCCTCTCTCAAGGAACGAACTTCATCCACGCTGGTTCTTGCGCTGGACAAGTATCTCTCTGCAACAGTACTGTCATCTGCGTACCCAATAATACCAGGCTGAAGTAGGTCATTGATGTGTAGCAGGAAAAGAGTTGCAGAGAGAACAGACCCCTGAGGTACTCCGGCATCAATAGCCATGAAGTCAGAGGAGCAGCCGTCAATGACCACTCGGATCGACCGTTCATTGAGGAAGTCTGATATCCAGCTACAAAAACCAGCGGGGATGCCATAAGCAGGAAGCTTACTGAGTAGACTCGCGTGCCAGACCCTATCAAAGGCCTTCGAGATATCAAGCGAAACAGCAAGTGCTTCGCCGTGTCTCTCGATGGCTTCGCCCCAGCAGTGCGTGACATACACAAGAAGATCGCCAGTTGACCGTCCCCGGCGAAAGCCATATTGACGGTCACTGAGGAGATTGTTGTCTTCAAGGTAGGTCAGCAACTTACTGTTCAGTACCCTTTCCATTACTTTGGACAAAATGGAGGTAATGGCGATCGGACGGTAATTGGCAGGGTCTGCACGGTTGCCTTTTTTGGGCACTGGTTGCACATTTGCAAGCTTCCAGGATTTCGGTACCGTTCTTTTTACAAGAGAGAGGCGGAACAAACGAGTCAACACAGGAGACAGTTCTGGCGCACACTGCCTCAGCACTCTCGCTGGGATGCCGTCAGGCCCGCTGGCTTTGTTCACGTCTAGACTGCACAATACTCTCCGGACCTCTTTAGCGTGCACAGCGATCTCCGGCATGGAAGAGTCACAGTGAGGTACAGTAGGTGGTTGCTTGGAGCCAGCGTCCAGACGTGAATTGCCAGCAAAAAGAGATGCAAATAAATTTGCTTTGTCTCTCGCAGAGTGAGCCAGCGACCCATCAGGTTTCAGCATCGGAGGTAAAGTGGGCCGACAGAAATTCGTTTCGACCGCTTTAGACAGGGACCAAAACTGTTTACTACCCGGAGGGTGCGATGCCAGCTTGGCCCCAATACGTCCAATATGGTCAAAACGTGCCCGACGCAGAACCCGCTTGCAGAACTTGGCGGCAGAATTAAAGGCTCTTTTTTTCGCGCGAACCCTACGCGCTCTAACTTTGCGGTCGCGGGCCCCGACCCAGGCTTGGTAGGCAAACTCTTTTCGGGCCTCAGCGAGGGCGCATTCAGCATTATACCAAGGTCGGGATTTGGGACCGAGCGGAATGTCGGAGAATGGAATGAAATATTCCATTCCCTGCCGAATCACATCCGCAACCGCGTCCGCACAGCTCGAGGGGTCACCCGAGGAGAAACACACATGCCGCCAAGGATAAGACGCAAAAAAGTGCCGCATCTCGTCCCAGTCTGCTGACTCGTATCGCCATACTCGCCTCGTGCCTCTAGGGCTCTCATCTGGAGGAGAGCAAGTCGAAACGGATTTCACTAGACAGTGGTCAGACGTTCCCAGCGGGGCTGAGACCGACACCGAATGACTGTCCGGATCAGTTGTCAGGAGAAGATCTAGGCAATTGGGTGTATGGCCGTCAACGTCCGGTACCCGCGTTGCCACATTCACCAGCTGGGTTAGATCTAGCGAAAGAGAAAACTTGCGGGCCTCCAACCCGGCATGGTCAGTTTTCCGGTATGGGTACAACCACTCTTTATGATGGGCGTTAAAGTCCCCCAGAAAATTAAGCTTCGCTGTTGGGTACCGTTGCTGGGCTATGTCAGCCGATTCTACGAGGCAATTAAAAAGCGCTGTCGTCTCCTGGTCACCGGAGTGCGATCGGTAGACGCCGATGTAGAGAGACTTCTCCACGCCAGTGTCCACAAGTAGCCATATGGCAGAAAAGCCCGATCTCTCAAAGCAACGGAGACGACGACAACAAATGTCATCGCGGACGTACACACAGACCCCAGCTTGCTTCTTGAACTTGTGTTCAAGAGAGTAACCCGGGTAGTTGAGGTACGCCACGTCCGACGGGGTTGTTATCTTCGTCTCCGTTAGGAAAAACAGGTGCGGCTTCTCGGTCTCGAGGTGGTGGTGGACCGGATCGAGATTAGAGTGCAGCCCCCTGATGTTAGTGAGGTGCACTTTTAGTGGGAGGAAGTGCAGCCGTTGTTTCACCTTATTCTTCTTTTTGTTGCTCATTTTGTGTTAGAGTTTTTTGGGGAAGAAGTCAAACTGTCGAGGCGCTGCTCAGTGAACCAAGTGGAACACTGGAGCTAACCCAACCTATGGGGAACTCATTTGGAGACTGCGGGGACGCCCGAACCCCCCCGGACATGGCCACCGGGTCCTCCCTTCCAGTCGCCAGCTGGCACGGTGGAGCATACCGGGATTTTTCGCGAGTTGGCGGGGCAGCCTTTGGCACGTGGCTGGCGTGCTACTTGGGCCCCCTACTGACTGCGGTCGGCCAACGGCTGGCACCGTGCTTCGGATCCCGCTACCCTCCAAAATGAGTTACCCGGCCAGTTTTGCCCAGAGACCAAGACCGGTTCTGAACAGTGCAACTAACATCCGCCTTCTCCCCCAAAGGCACTGGCAGTCCCACACACCGACGGAACACAGCAAGCTGCTTGGCGCCGGATTCCGGTGGGATGGTGGTCGCGAGCCAGGCGGCCCCTTGCGGAGCCTACCACCGCTTAAGTGGGATCGTTCAGCCGTACCACAGGCAAGCCTGTGGTGCCGTTGCCCGGGGTGGACCGCTAGGAGGTAGATCCCATACCCACCCCAAATTGGCTACTGTCAGAGAAACGATATGGCCAATTAATGGTAGGATACTAGCGAGACGCACAGTAAATAACTGCGTACGCTGCAGGCGTTTAAAGGGTACAACTTTGCAACCTAAAATGGGCAACTTACCGTCTCAACGAATAACGCCAGACTATCCATTTTTATCCGTTGGCCTTGACTTTGCTGGCCCATTTTACATAGTAAACCGTAAAGGACGCGGCTGTCGCATTGTAAAATGTTATTTATGTCTTTTTGTTTGCCTTCGTTACAAATGCATACACCTTGAAGCAGTTAGTGACTTAACCAAGGATGCATTTGTAATGTCATTAAAACGATTTATATCTCGACGTGGCAAGCCAACTGAAATATTCAGTGACAATGGTACTAATTTTGTAGCTGCCGCGAAAGAAATAGGCTCGTTCATCAAACAGAACCATGAACCTTTAGTTGATTTTGCAAGTCAGCAATCTATCAATTTTAAATTCATTCCGGCTTATTCTCCTCATTTTGGTGGCATATGGGAGGCCGGGGTTAAATCGGCAAAACATTTATTACGACGAGTTTTAGGCGAATGTCACTTGACGTTCGAGGAACTTTCTACCTTATTCGCACAAGTGGAGGCAATCCTCAATAGCCGTCCCTTGTGCCCTCTCTCATCCAGTCCTAACGACCTCCTTTCCCTCTCCCCAGGACATTTCATCATTGGCCGACCGCTGATCGCTCTGCCAACACCAAACCTGGAAGACGTGAAGGAAAGCCAATTGCGACGATATGAGCGCCTTGAGAAGCTGAGGCAACATTTCTGGAAAAGATGGCAGAAGGAATACCTTTCTGAGTTACAACAAAGGACAAAATGGCGGACAAACACGTCAAAGCTAGACGTGGGAGATATGGTGCTGCTAGCTGACGACAACGCGCCCCCTCTCGCTTGGAAACTGGGCCGCGTACTTCGCCTCATATCTGGACCTGACGGGATATCCAGAGTAGCAGACATCCTCACCACCAGGGGCTGCGTGCGACGCGCCTTTGTGCGACTCTGCAAACTTCCCTCAGCTGAAGACTTAAACGGTTGAAAGCTACCTTTCAACGGCCCGGAATATGTTCAGGCGTAAACGCCTGTTCTAAATAAATAGCAAAAGTTGTAAAAACACTTAATTATTAAAATGCATAGGCGTTGCGGCACGTATTAGTAAAATTCAATGTCATCGTACACTTGCCCGACAACCATTGTGCGTGTAGCTTCTCTATAGTATATTAAACCTAATTTCGTTAATTTTCGGAGTTTTTTATTACTTTGATTGGCACCATTACATCCTCTAAAGTTGTAACAATAGGGAAAACAAACAGTAGTATACTAAAAATACACAAATTGTCTTAAACATACGACTTAACAAATATACTACCCACTACATTTTCCACAGATTACTACTTATACTAAGACAAACTGATTAGCAAAGGTTATTGTAGTCAGGATAACTATGTAGAAACATTAGAAGCTACTGTTGATCCTTCAAAATGTTGATTATGTTAGTTCTAAAGGTATATCTGCTTACATATAATATGTCAATTGCACAAAATAGTTTATTGTATGTATCGACTAGACGGCGTAGTGGTGAGCGCACACCAACATTGGATTTGCAAGAAATAGTAGCGAATAGTTGCCTGGAGCGCACCTCCCGCCCCTGCACTGTTCGAGGAACCAGATAACACAAACGGTTCATCAAGTCGGGGCAATCAAATTTATTTCGGCATATACTGTATAGAGTCATTGTCTCAAGGAGCGTGCTGTTAGAATGGATATTTAAAACCACTTTTTAAAAAAGGCAATTATTACTGCTAGAATTAAGAGATTTATTTAATTAGTAATTTACAATAATCGAGGATGCGCGGCACAGATACGTGTGCATGGTCTGACGGATGGATGACGACTGAGGTCTGGATACAGGAAGTGTGAGGAAATGATGATGAGGAGCTGACGATGCTGGTTAGGTGCTGGGTAAGTACAATAAGGGTACATTGGGGAGATATAACAGCCCCCCGATTAGGAGGAAACTTACGGGTTAAGGGTAAGTTGACGGAAAGCTGAGTTTCCTGGGACTAAGTCATGCGGAGTCTTGGAGCAGGGATTTCGTCAGAGTCAGGATCTGGAGATGTCATTTCTATGGATACTTCAGGATTGGGAACATTTTAAGATGCCTTAACTAATTTACAATATTTGTATATCTTATACATAACCAATGATAACATGATTAAAATGATTACTATAGTGGCGTAAGAATAATAATCGCCATAAAGTACTATGTGAGGTTTCATCACAGTATCATTGAGGTCTGTTTTAATGTGATCTGTTACTTTATTATAATCTGATAAGAGTGTCTCTAAATTATCTATGTTTTTTTGTTCTACAAAGGTAGTTTTATAAGTATCTTTCAAATAAGCATCAGAATTACAACAAGTGTCGTTAATTAGTTCAAAATGTAATACTATAGGTTTTATTTTAATTTCGATGCTATGTTTAGGTATCAATTTATTGTTTTTACAGTAAGCAACACAATTGTCTGGTAAGGTTAGTATACCAGTTCCATAAATAGAAGTTTCATATAGATCTTGTTTAAGACATTCTATGGTGAGTTTAAAATTTTGGCTTATTAGGTAAATCCATTGGTTATTATGTAATTTGTGGAAAGCTTCAAAGTTACCATTTACAAATTTAGTATTACATAGATGTGGGACAGAACTCAATGCTTTAGAAATAACCTCAGTTTCACATATAGGTGCGGCTGATGTGGAATATACATTAGGTATTTCACATACATAGTATTGTGTGTTAATGACCTTGCAGTGGCTAAGATTGTTTGTTTTACAATAAGTTGATTTATCTCTGGTTATGCCAAGATATTTGGTAGATGGAACAATAGTGTTATATAATGAATTGTTAACAGGTTTAATAGCAACAGGATAAGGTATAGTATGATACAGGTCAAATTCTTCGGTATTTACTAACGGTATTTGTAATACAAAAATAATTTTGTTATTTGCATAATAACTGAACACATCGGATATGTTTTCTAAAATGTGGATATTTTCTAAAACTAAAGGGGTTGGTAATTGTTTAGAGTTAGGAAGGAACCATAGTTGTTTACAAGGTCAGAAAACAATTGTTCTGGAGTAATAATAGATGGGTATAAAATATTAGACTTACTAAACATTATAGCACTAATAATATCTTCTAACTTAAATGATAATGTTAACAAACTACTTTCTAGTATATTTAATAATTCAGATATTCTAGATCTTAATAGTAACTTATCAGAAATTAATGTTAAGTTTTTAACATCCTGATTTAATGCTTCAATAGCATCAATTTTATCAATGATTTCTTTAAGTGAGGACAATGTTGATGTTGTAATCATTATATTTTCTTTCATTAGAGATGCCAGTTTGGTTTGATCATTTTCTACAGCTTGAATAGCATTGCTGTATTTAATAGCATCATCTTCGTCCATATTTCCAAATAGATGTTTAATAACTGTGCCAATTCCACCAAACCAGGCTGACCTTTTATATTTCTTTGACATAAGGTAAGATATGGAGTTAAAATCTCTAACAATATCAGAATAACGAGATGATAGCGTTGAAACATGTAATGACATTCATCTCCATAAAAAGCGTTACTTTGTTTACAAAGAAATTTGGAAGTTCCTAAAATGCCTTTAATATTTTCAAGGTGTGGCTGAATGAAGGAAATGTCTATCGGTATGATAATGTCTAAAGTGTCGTCAGTTATCTTTAAAGAGCCAATTGGGTCGAAATATATACCTGCGTCGTTTGATGCTGGTTGTATATATTCTTGATTAGTTGACGCCAAGATGGGATAAATGTAAACGATTCTGGAATAAGAATTAATGTAGATTAACTATTTGTTATTAGTGTAGCTGGTTTCATTTCGTCAAAGTGATGTTTGACTTGACGCCGGTTTATTAATAATGATGCGGTGTTATTGCCGCGTATTTTTACAATTTTGTAAGGACCTTTCCATATTGGGGAAAGAGCCTTTCTGAGACGCACATGGTTTTTTAGATATGCATAATCGCCAACTTTATATTGGATTGGACGTGTACGCGTGTCATAATAGTTTTTAGAATTTGTTTTAGATCTTTGTATATGTTCTACTGCTTTCATTCGCGAATATTTTAATCTATTTTGAAGTATGCGGACATATTCGGGGTAAGTAGCATTTGACGTTTCTTCTTATATAGAGTCTGGTATATACGGTTTATTACCGAATAGGAGTTCATACGGGGAATAATGGGTAGTAGAATGGACTGCCGTGTTATAGGCCAACATAGCTGTGTAAACGAAACGAGGCCAATTGTTTTGTGTGGAGTGGCTTCTTTCTAGAGCTAGATGATAAGGGGTGGACCAGAGTTGTTTTATTTCAGGAGATTACAGGTTTGTTTAAAGAGTTCAGCTGTGAAATTGGTACCTTGGTCGGTGAGTATAGTTTTGGGTATACCGAACAATGTGATAAAATGAACTAAACACTCGCAGGTTTCTTCTGCCGTAGTGTTGGTAATTGGATAAGCAGCTGAAAACTTAGTAAGGTCATCTTGAAGTGTAAGGATATATTTATATTTGTCATTACCAGCTTCGGGTAATGGTCCTACTATATCAAAGGCTACACACTCAAAGGGTTGCGTAGAGAGGGAAGTTATCTGCATAGGGGCACGATTTACTTTTCTAAGTGCTTTATTTGTTTGGCATTGTGAACACTTTTTAACATAATTTTCGATGTCTGATCGTTAATTTTTCCAGTAATATTTTTCTTGTATGCGTTTTAACATTCTGGAAAGGCCTAAATGACCGGCTATAGGTAAATCGTGGTTTTCTTTCATGATTTTAGGAATTTCGCTTAACGATGGGTATATGATGGTATTTTTATAAATATGTATTGTTATTTCTGAATTGTGAAATAGATACAGGAGCATATTATATAATTTGAGGTACTGATGGTTATCGAAGGGGTTATTAAAATCAGATATAGCTATTTCGGAATTTTCTTGGCCTAATAGTGCAATTATTAATTCATTTCGAATAGATTTAAGACATTTATAGATGTCTTCATAAGTACAGGTATCAAAGTGATTAACTTTAGTAAAAAGGAAATAATATGTTTTATTATCGAAATCATATTTCAAGAAGGAATGTAGTGACCTTTCTAATAATGCAAATTCGTCTTGGTTAGGAAAATTACATATTACTTCTTGTATATAGGGGACAGATTCGTCCATGTCTAAAGATGTAGGGATAATAATTATTTTCTTATCAGTTTTAGGTAAGCTTTGGTTATGTTCTATGATAGTTACATTTGGGTTAAAATCTTTAGAAGCAATTTTAAGGAAATCTGAGTAGTTACCATCTAAGGTACCGAAACTACTAGGACTTGGAACATTTGGAGGTGTTGGAAGGTCTGAAGTATCAGCGGAAGATAAAGGTGAGTTATCATTTCGATTTGTTATTTCTAGGTCATCTAGGTTACCTAATTCTGGTAAACTTTCAGATTGAACAAGAGGATCTATTAGATCCTTCAAGTTGGACAAGATCATCAGAAGGGATCAGTGGAGAGTTATTTGGGTTGGACAACTCATTGGGATCAGGTAAGTTCATATCCTGATTAGAGGGTTCAGGTATAGGATTAATAGGATTTACGAGTTTAGTAGGAGGATAACGAGATAATGCATCTGCAGCGTTATTTAATTTTCCTTTGCGGTAAATTATCTCATACTCGTATTCTTCTAACTTAAGTCTCCATCTTTGGAGTTTACTGCTAGGATCAGAATGGTTGAAAAGCCATCGTAGAGGACGGTGATCAGTAATGATCAGGAATTTTCTGCCATATAAATAAGGGCGAAATGTTTTGCAGCCGAAGAGTATTGCAAGCAATTCTTTCTCCGTTGTGCTATAATTGCACTCGCTCTTATTTAGAGTACGGGAAGCATAAGCGATAGGCTTGTCTTTGCCTATGTCACCTTGAGACAGGATAGCGCTAATCGCGTAATTGGATGCGTCATAAGTAAGGAGAAACGATTTTGAAAAATCTGGATATATTAATAATGGGGCTGAAGTTAATTTATTTTTTAAGGTTTCAAAGGCTAATTGGTGTTCATTTGACCATAAGAATTCAACGTTCTTTTTTAATAAGTTTATTAAGGGTTTAGCAATGTTTGAAAAGTCGGGGATAAACCTACGATAGTAAGAAACAAAACCAAGGAATGATTTTATGTCTTTAGGAGATGTAGGTATAGGAAATTCATGAACTGCTTTTAGTTTGTCAGGATTTGGTTTTACGCCTTTATCTGTAATAACATGACCCAGATACGAGACTTCTTTTCTCAAGAACTCGCACTTATCTGGTTGTAATTTTAAGTGAAATTGACGGAGTCTATAGAATACATTAGATAGGTTATTAATGTGAGATGGGATATCATAGGAATAAATTACAATGTCATCTAAATATACAAAGCATTGGATACCTTATAGGCCGGATAATGATGTTTTCGTAAGTCTCTGAAAAGTAGATGGGGTGTTTTTAAGTCCAAAGGGCATACGCGTAAGTTCGTAATGTCCTGTAGGTACGGCAAATGCGGTTTTAGCGGAATCATTAGGATCCATATTAATTTGGTGAAAACCGGAAGCTAAATCTAGGGTACTGAAGTACTTGCACTTGCCTAATTGGTCTAGGATTTCGGATATATTAGGAATAGGATAGGAATCACCAATGGTTATATCATTGAGCTTTCGATAGTCGATTACCACACGCCATTTTCTTTGGCCAGAAGCATCGAGCTTCTTGGGTACCACCCAAATTGGTGATGACCATGGGGACATAGAGGGTTTTATGATGCTTTGTTGTAACATTTTGTTAACTTGGGATTCGACTTCCGACTTATGACATTCAGGAAATCTGTATGTCTTGACATGTATAGGATTATCGAAAGTGGTTTTGATTGAATGTTGTATAGCTTCAGTAGAAGTTAGTTGATCATCGGGTAAATGGAATACGTCGGAGAATTGAGAACAGACTGAGTACAATGCTTCAGTCTCTTAAGACTTTCTCTGTGCGTTCAAGAGTATGGAATTCAGACATTGTAGCTATTCGAGTCGATGAGTTTATTTCGAAGGGTTCTAGGTTTAATTGAAGGTCAGAATCAATTGTTATTGGTTCATTGGAAGTATTGACAACGGATATGTTTACACGATTATTATTTTTTACTTGGACAACGCAATTTGCTACTAATAGATTTTCGGATAAGTGTTGGTTTGAAATTAAACATTCTTTAATTTCTGGATTCGCAACTGTACATTCTATTACTGTTTCACTACGTGGTGTAATAGTATAGACTGGTTCATTAAAGTACATCTTAAGTTTTAGGCTTTTTAGGTTAAGTGTACTTTTTACATAATCGATTTGACATGAGCAATCATTGAATATATCGTTACCGATAACTATGGTATGGAAGGCTGATTTTGTCTATTACGTTGAATGTGTGGGTTGAGTGTTTGCGAATATTACTATCGTCATATGTCGTAATGGATACAGGGATTTGTCCTAAAGTAGATAAAGTGTTGTTGTCAATAGAATCAATTCCTTTTATTTTATATTTGATTGATTCGTTGATTTTTGTCATATCATCGATCACTGATTTTTTTATTAGACTTATGGATGCACCAGTGTCAATAAGGAGAGATAAATGACTGGCTGAAATAGGAGATTTTACTTTTATATAGGGTAAGTATCTACTTCTTGTATTACCCGGCCCAGATAGAATAACAAACGAATTAATGAGAGGAACAATCAAAGAACTAAGTCCAATATTAACAAAAAAAAAAAGAGACTTTAAATACTGGCATCATCCCAAGCCAATGGGCAGAATCACACATAATACTCCTACACAAGAAAGGCCCAAAAGATGATATAGGAAATTACATCCCTCATTTCAAATGTATATAATGTTTTTGCAAAAGTAATTTTGGACAGAATATCAGTCAGGCTCGAAGAAAATCAACCAGTGGAGCAAGCAGGATTCAGAAAAGACTTCAGTAAGATTGATCACATACATACAGTAAAACAGCTCTTACAGAAATACAACGAATACAACAAAACTATTTACCTGGCCTTTATAGATTATTCTAAACCATGAATCCGTATGGCAAAGTCATAAAGAACAAGGAATTCAAAACATTTACATAAACATCATCAAAAACATCTACAGAGAAAGCAAAGCTTGTATCAGGCTTGAGTCTACAGGAGATGTTTTTCCAATCAACAGGGGAGTCAGGCAGGGTGATCCACTCTCACCAAAGCTATTTACAGTTGTGCTGGAACAAATGTTCAGAAAACTTAAATGGGAACATCTTGGACTAATCATAAATGGAGCGAGATTGAGCCATTTAAGATTTGCAGACGACCTGGTTATAATGACAGAAGACCCACTACTACTGAAATCTATGACACAATCCCTAGTAGAGAGAAGCAGAGAAGTGGGTCTAGAAATTAACATAAGTAAAACTAAAATGATCGCAAACGCAGTTCCCGTAGATATAACCATCAACGGACAGAAACTTGAATATGTGGAAGAATATGTGTATCTGGGTTAGATAATATCGCCAAATGACCAGACATCCAAAGAAATGGACAAAAGAATTGCAACAGGATGGAAAAAGTATTGGGCTTTGAAAGAAATCACGAAAAGCAAGAAACTATCCATAAAGATCAAGAAAAGACTTTTGACACCTGTATACTGCCATGCATCACATATGGCTGTGAAACATGGGCTTTGACAAAACGACATAGTGTCACTATGTAACTAACAAGGTGCCAGAGAGGCATGGAGAGGAGCATGCTAGGTTTGAAATTATTGGACAAAGTAAGAAGTGTAGACATCAGAAACAAAATCAAAGTAACAGACATACTGTCGCGTATTGACCAACTTAAATGGAGTTGGACTGGAGATATGCTCCGTTGCAAAAAGGAGAAATGGAATAAATAGGTGACAGTCTGGTACCCTAGGCATGGAGCTAGAACTCGAGGTCGTAAAGCAAGAAGATGGGAGGATGACCTAAAAATTACAATAGGACCCCTATGGACTAGAGTCGCGGCAGACAGACAACAATGGAAGGAGTTGGAGGAGGCCTTTGCCGTAAGGCACACCGAAACAAGAGACATTTTATTATAACAGTATTTCTTTTAGTGTTCAATGTTACCTTCGGACATTGACTCAGCACTCGGCCCGGCTGACGCGCGGCCCAGATAAAATACTGTGTGGTTGCATCCTACACGCATAGGACACAAACACATTTGTGCATTAGTGTGTATTAAGACGAAATAGTATTTAAGCTGTACAATATTGTAAATAAATCAGATTAGAATTTATATTCTTGTCTTATTACCCCTCGCTGTGGCCAAGACACCTTCAGCCATCTCTGATCAGTCCTGTGAGTCTGCTGGACTGGCAGTGAGTGTACCCTTCCCGAACCTGGAATTCCTGCCCACTATCCGTCTGTAACCTTAGGTCGCATGGTGCAGACATCCTGAACTTATCTATATATTTATTTATCACACACTAGGTATATGGTAGGTTAGGGTTGTAGGGCTTATAGGGCTTAGGGTCGTAGGGACTGTTAGGCTGTAAGGTCTTAGTAGGTCCTTTAACTTATCATATATTTTCATGTACTGTCACACGCTTAACATTACTGCGGCATCACGTGACGTATGCTAGGGTGGGCGTACATTAAGTATTAATTAAAAAAAAAAAATGTAAAAATCATTGTAAAATTTCGGAAATAAAGGCTTTATTATTATTCCATTTATTCCATTATATTTACATTTTTAAATATTATTCTATTAAAAATAAAATTAAAAAAACATTTTAAATACAAAAATAGTAGCCCACCGGTATCTGGAACAGGGTCCAAGCTACCGGTGGTCAGGGCTCCTGAGAGAGGAACCGTCTAACGATACGCGCCGTGTCCAGGAGTACCGCTTTCTGGATGAAGCCCTTGATCCAGCTGCCCAACGAGAGCCTCCTCAGATGTTCGTCGAGGCTCTTGGCTTATTATGCCATTGGCTGTCACGACTGTCGGCACAATGACTGCTGTATTCACATCCCACATGTCGACAACCTCGCGAGCCACATCAAGATACTTACTTTTCTTATCTCTCTCCGCCTTCACGTGGTTCTCGTCATGGGGGACCGCTATATCAACAATCATTGCGCGACGCTCTAGTCGGTCTATCACCACTATGTCAGGCTTATTAGCAACAACAGTCCTGTCAGTGATGATAGACCGATCCCAATACAACGTCACATTGCCATTTTCAAGAACTGGGTCGGGCACATACTTATAGTAAGGCACTGCCGATGCCACAAGATTGTATTTAAGAGCCAGTTGCTGGTGGATAATCCTGGCTACAAGGTTGTTAAGAACCATAAATATGCATTGAGCTGGCAACACTATTGTCGGCCATTCCTTCTTTCTTTTCTGTATCGTTCAGTGTGTGTGCATTGCCTTGCCTTTAATAAAATTAATATATTGAGAAAAGGAACTTTTAACTATCTCCGAACTCAAATATGGTGCCGAAACTGTAAATCTCCATATAAACAAGTGGATCAGTGCATATTTCGCGGTAATTTCGGAAATACAAAGTGCCGGCCGCGAGCACGCCACATTTCGCGACGAGTTACATCCGCGCGTGCAATCGTCATACAAAACAAAGCTATTTCGCTATAAAATACATTTAAATTAAAAAATTAAGGCATGGCAATTATAATCAACTAATCAAATACTAAAAATATACTAAATAAAAAATCATCAAGTTTCTTCGTTGTGAAAAAAGCGCAGGCGCTGGAGGTTATCAAGCAGCCATTTTGCTTGTATTCTACAGACATCTTCGTGCTCTCTCACTCCCACTCGCTGCCACTCGTACAACATTCGTTCGTTCGCTCAGTTCATAGAATCATCTATGGTTTGAAGTCATTCATGCAACGGTTTGACATTCACATCTGTCATCTATGTGGTTACATTAAATGTCAACAGACGACGTTGTTTGGCACGAAAGTTTCGAAGAAATTAAAGTAGACAAGTTCGATTCAGACATTATGACGAATTTGGAAGACCTAAAAAGGCTGCGAGCGGGGCGTGGACAATGCAAATCATATTTAACAAGGTTGGAAAGTTACTTCTCCGATAAACAACCTAACTACGAAGACCTCGATCAGGATGAACTTGATGTTAGAGAGCGGTGCCTCCACGAGCAATACAATAAATTTCAAGATCTACAGCTACAGATACTCTGCCTGGACGACAAGGACGACGAGTCAGGGTCCCTGGACGATCGCTACTTTCGCCTGTGCGCAATTATCAGGCGATGTAAACAAAGTGTCGGTTGTGTACAAAGTGAAAGTGTAGTGAAGTCGAGGAGCGTTAAATTACCTGCAATAAACATAACACCGTATGATGGTCGCGACTTCAGTGGTTTTCAACCCTTTATAGATTTGTTTATGGCTGTAATTGACAAAGAGAGTAAGCTTACCTCAATCGAAAAATTATACTATCTAAGGACCTTGCTCAAGGGGGAGCCTCTTCAAATAATTGAAGGATTGCCTGTAAGTAATGAATCATACAAATCTGCACTTCAATTGTTATCAAAAAGATATAGTAATACATCATTGTTAGTTTCATCCCATGTCGGGATCATACTTGATATGCCATCCATTCGGCGTGGGACAGCCCAACAGTTGAGGGATCTAACTACCCGAATAAGACAGCAGAGAGCTGCGCTTCAAAACTTAAAGCAACCAATTGATAAGTGGGATACCATTTTGATGTGCATTATTACACGTAAACTGGATCCTTTAACTGTTCGACTGTTTCACTCTGAAAAGGATTATGCCACTGTGATGCCATCATTAAGTGATTTATTAGAGTTTCTGGATAAACGGGCAGTTTCGATGGAAGTCAGCCCTATGTCTAACGATAAACCGAGGTCAAGTGGTGTAACCTTAGCTGGTGTGATCAATGCCAACCAGTCATCTGCTTCTAAAAGTTGCAATGTATGTAACGACATACATAAATTGTTCAAATGTCCCAAGTTTATACTCATATCAGTTGAAAAGAGACTTGAGCACATAAATAAAAACAAACATTGTGTTATATGTTTGGGTATGCATCCCCGCAGAAATGCCGTTACCAGTTCAAGTGTAGCATTTGCAAGTCAAAAGACCACAATACTTTGCTTCATGTGGAAAGCAAGAGTATTGATGCTAAGCAAGAGAAAGAGGTAAGTTTATATTCCCATAAAACTTTAACAACTAAGGCTTTATTGCCAACAGTAAAGCTATTGGTATCGGATGTCCATGGCAACAAAATTATTGTGAAAGCATTGCTTGACTCAGGAAGTCAAACATCATTTTGTACCAGCAAATTAGCAGAAAGATTAGGCATTGAACAATTTGTTCTTGAAAGAAACATAGCAACATTGGGTGATCAAGTAAACAAAATAAATAAGGCTATAAATATTACTGTTCATTCCTTAATACAAGATTTTAAAGTTAAAATCACATGTTCCATTATCCATCAAATTGCAACTCCTTTACCACAAAGGAAATTTGAACTTTCTAAACTCATGATCCCTACAAATATTACATTAGCTGATAATGAATACAACATTCCAGGAGTAATTGATATACTGCTTGGAGCGGAAATCTTATTTCGATTGGAAAAATTGAAGGAGGTTTATCAGATAAGAAGAGAAGAAGAACTATACTGTTTAAAGAGAACAAAACAAGTACGTGTAAAGATTACTCATATAAGTAAAGAAATAAACAGAAACCTGCGGAGAGATGATAGATTGCATAGACAACATATTTTTGAAAACTACATACAAAGAACGGGAGCAATTAAGAAAGCTTACAAAGATCTCAGAAACAAATCAGAGTGGGCCCCTAACTTAAAAGATAATACTGGCAAGGTCAGAAATGTTAAAAGTAGCGACCGACTTCTTCAATGCTCTGTACACATCAAACGAATCACCACTAACAGCTCCAAAACCTAATTATCATGAGGAAGATAACTTGACCTCTCATTTACCCGTGCTACAAGCCGAGATCAGGTACGCTATAGAGTCACAGAAAAACAACAAAGCTCCAGGCGAGGATAATATTACAAACGAACTTTTAAAATGCCTTTCGAAACCATTACAAACCGTTCTCGCAACACTATTTGACAACATATTGAGGGCCGGATCGACGCCAGAGCAGTGGTCGGATTCAACTATCGTACTCTTGCACAAAAAAGGTGACCGCAATGATCTTAATAACTACAGACCCATCAGATTAATGTCAAATATTTACAAGTTATTTTCTAAATTCAACAGACTAACAAAAACTTTAGATGAGAACCAGCCGTGCGAACAAGCAGGATTCCGTAAAACCTACTCTACCATGGATCATATACAGGTGGTAACTCAAATAATAGAAAAAGCCAAGGAGTATAACAAAACCCTTTCTATGTGCTTTGTAGACTACAAAAAAGCGTTCGACTCACTTGATCATAGCTCAATATGGGAGACATTACAACAACAAGGAGTTGACAAGAAATACATAACAGTGTTACAGGAAATATACAAGAAAGGCTGTGCAAAGATTAGGCTGGAACGTGACGGCGATAAGTTTCCCATACGAAGAGGCGTTCAGCAGGGTGATCCGTTGTCGCCAAAAATATTTACAGCAGTCCTAGAGCGTATCTTCAGGAAGCTTAACTGGGAGGAAAAGGGAGTGAAGATCAACGGGGAATACCTAAGCCACCTCCGTTTCGCGGACGATATAGTCTTATTTGGCGAAAATCTAACAGACCTGGAAACCATGTTGAATGACTTGGCAGTGGAAAGCAGTAGGGTGGGCCTGTTCATCAATATCTCTAAAACTAAAATATTAACTAACAGCGAAGAAAGCGTGCCCATAACTGTCGACAGCCAAAAGGTAGATTATGTAAAAGAATATATCTATTTGGGTCAACTAGTTTCTTTTGAAAACCACACTTTTGAAATTAATAGAAGAATAGCCATCGCGTGGCGAAGATACTGGGGTCAAAAAGAGATTATGAAAAATAAATCTATTAACATCGGCGTAAAGAAGAAGCTCTTTGATATATCAATACTACCCTGCTTGACCTATGGTTGTCAAAGTTGGGCATTAAGGAAAAGCGAGGAAGACAAGCAAGCAATATGTCAACGAAAAATGGAAAGGAGTATGCTAGGAATTAGATTATCAGACAGAATAAGTAACCAGGAGATTAGAAAATTAACTAAGGTTACCGATATTTTGGATAGAGTGAGGGTTTAAAAGTGGAACTGGGCGGGTCATATATGTCGGATGCCAAATGACAGATGGACCAAGAAAATTATAGAATGGATCCCAAGAGATGATACAAGGTCACGAGGACGTCAAAGGAAAAGATGGGCAGATCTATTCATACAAAGGTTAGGGCCGGACTGGATGACCAAGGCCAGGGACAGGTATTACTGGAAAGAAATGGGGGAGGCCTACGCCCATGAGGCGACTACTACATAGTTTTCATAATAATTTACTTTATTTTGGTCATTTGTTTTAATACAATTTTAACATTTTTATGCAATTTTAACATTTTTGTTATTTTTATACAATTTTAACTTTTTTATTATTTTTATACAATTTTAACTTTTTCTTCTATTTATACAATTTTAACATTTTAATTATTAATAATTGAGATTGAAAATGCAACTATAATTAAATTAAATTGGAATTTTATTGAAATTGTATTGTTATTGGTTTGTAATTTACAGAACTGGGACTGTTTTACATTACTTTTATTTTAATAAACTTGTAAATAGTTATTATATACATAATTAAGAAAAGTATATTAATTGAATTTGTATTGGATAATTCAGTTGAATTGAAACTGTAATTAAGTTGAATTGGAACTGTTCTGAAATTGAATGGTTATTGGTTTATAGCTTACTGTAATGGAAATGAACATTTTACATTTATTTATTTTATTGTTTTTGAATTAAATTTTACAATATAATTTTATTTTTAAAAGTGTAATGCATGAATAATTTAATGTAGTAGAATAAATGGCTTTTTTATTTTTTATTTATTTTATTTTATTGATCAGATCCAATCATGCTCAACACAAAGTTTGGATACATCATCTCAGGTGATACCTTTCCTTGTTGTAACGTAGCAACTAGTTTGCATGCAGTAGTGAGTTCTGATTTGGATCACATTGTTAAAAAGTTTTGGGAGACTGAAAAGGTTCCAGAGGTATTCCAGGAGTCATTACCTGAGCATGCTCAAAGTGACAGGGTGTTTCAGGAGTCTGTCTCTCTACAAGATAATCGCTTTCAAGTTATGCTTCCACTTAAAATGAGTCCAAATTAAATTAATACATCAAATTCGTTTGCAATCGCTTTGCAACGTTTCTATGTCTTAGAAAAGCGTTTTTCTAAAGACCCTATGTACCATCAATTATACATTGAGTTTATACATGAATATCTAAGATTGCATCATGCAATAATTATTAATACAAATGATGACTCACCTGATATTCAACCTTTATACTTTTTACCACATCATGCGGTTATACTCAATGATAAACTTACAAATAAATTACGAGTAGTGTTTGATGGCAGCGCTAAGAGTCATGACAATCCAAGTTTAAATGACATACAGTGTAATGGACCAGTTGTACAAAATCAATTATTTGATATTTTAATTCAGTTTCGCATTTTTAATATTATTTTAATGTGTGATGTAAGACATATGTTTCGTCAAAGGAGAATGCCCAACCATCCAAATAGATTCGGGATCACACATAACAAATTATTAATCCAGTATTAATTCATATTTTGCCAAACTTCACTTCCTACCTACAACATGATAAATAATAATACATGCGATAAAGTCTGATTGCTTGTTAAAAATCATTTGGCGAAGTTTTCAGTACCGCTTTATAATAAAACAGTATAGCCACAGTAATATTCTCAAAAATTATATATAAAAAAAAAAGTTTTCTTGGTTAACTTGATCGAAATCGTATGTGGGGTTAATATTTTGTGTTTAATTAGTTATTTATACCATTGTATTGTTAATGGCGTACTTTAGTGAAAACAGTGTTGCCATTTTTTGAACCTCCCCATAATCGGTGTTACTAATAGTGTAAGGGCAGACGCTGAGTTTTAAAAATAATTTCAACAATGACATTTCCTGTTTTAATAATATTATTATTTTCATTTAACATAATTAAAATGATATTACTTTACTAATTAAAAATCTTTCTTATCTTCTACAAATCACTTATGGTCAGGGTGATTTAGATTAATTGTTGGTAACACTACCACAGGCGATGTAAATGAAAGGTGAACTGACAACTGTCAAAAATGACATTGTCAAATGTCAAGTCAAACAAAGCAAAACATCAAACATCGTGTCGGCGCGAAAGCGAACTTTTGTTTTTGCGTTGATAGTTGTTGAGTTTGTTGTGCTAATTAATAACTTATCATTGCGTTGAGTTCGTGTTCAGTAGAGTCTTCGGATGCCTGCACGCTCAAGAAATCATTTTGAAGACTATTGTACTGTTTCTGTGCTGGTGGTGTGGATTGTGTAGAACGTTTTTACGACCACGGTCCGTGTCTCTGTGCAATCACCATTGAATCTGTTAAAAATGTCACGCTGTGTGAACTGTGCTCTTTCTCTGGTACATCCTCAACCCCGCCGTCAACTCGGGGAAGCAACGGATGCAATGGTTCGAATTTTACGATCCTGGATTATTCCAGCAACGGTTAGTGTCTCTTATTTATTGAGTTATGTTTTATTGTATTTTTATCACTCTTCTCATGATACACACTTTTTTTTTAGACGTATGTGCAAAGGTGCATTATGTTATATATTGCTTGATAGATAATAATAAGAAACAGTGGTTCAAGTCTTTTAGCACTATTTGTATTTTGTTGTACAGTTAACTTTTACACCTGATACTAGAAACTGTTTAACTTTGTAAATGCATCATGAAGATTTAGAATAACCAACCAAACACACAAGTTATACTTTTCTTAGTTTTATTTGATTTTGTATTTCTTTTGCCAGTCTGTGACAATAATTTATATTTTCTATTAAACTCATGCTAAGATCAATATCTTAACAGAACATATTACATATCTATTATATTTAATTTTAGATGTCAGTGGAGGATGTCCTTTGTCAAGAATGTTATATAGTACTTGAAATAGCATCTCAAAACTTGTCAAGTGGATCAATAGTTGAACGAGCTTATGGACATCAACAAGTGTGCTTTGTCTGTGGATCTTCCACATTAAGAGCTAAGACACACAAAGTTACAATTGATAGCCCTGAAGGAAAAATCATAATGGCTTGCATACCTACTCAACAGGTATCTATACTTCTACTTTCCAATTTGATCATTTGTATTTGTCCTTTATTCCACATACCTCAACTGTTTTAGGTATATTGTAAATGTTATTCTAAAAAACCTTTATGTATCTGTTTAAGCTTTTATTTTTATGTTTTAGGTACATAGACTTGAAAGAGTTTGCTTACGTTGTTGGACTAATGTCTATAGAAGTGTAAGGAGACAAACTCAGTATTTTTTTCTAACTGAACAGACAGCTGTGCTGCTGGGGAGTTTGTTGCGCCACTTCTTCTTCCCAGCAAAAGCACTAGGAAGTGGTGAAGGGCGGGCGTTTTTGGGGGACTGTCTTATGTAATTTTGACGTTCGGAAAGTGCTGATTCTCAGCCTAGTTTGAATAAATGACTTTTGAATTTGAATTTGAAGTATGATCAGAATCGACAACAGCAGATTGTTCATGAAGAAGCTGATGCAACACAAGAGAATATGGACGATCCTACATCAAGACATGAAGTGGAAAGTGTACCAGAAACTTCTATGCCTTCAAGGGATGTCTCAATACCTACACCAACACCACAACCCATTCAGCCATTGCATCAGGATCATAATGTTGTACACCGTCCTAAAATAATCACACGTATTTATAAAAGAGCAGCTGCATCATCACGGCATTGTATTTTTGATGATTGTAGGAATGCTGAACGTGTGTTGATACCATCTGTTATAAAGGAAATGCTATTGTTAGAGCATAAATTGTATGTACCACCTAGTGCCCGAATATGCAGTCAACATCTCAATATTGGTTCTTGGGATGAATTACGATTTAATTATAATGATTTTACTGGGTCCCAAATGGATGACATGATGTCAATTATGGATTGAGGTACTCGCAGACAGTACAATTTTTCAAATATTAGAGAAATGAATCCACACCTCTGTCATTATTGGTTAGGGATCAATCCTGATCAGTTTTATCAATTGTTATCACACATACCACAGCTGGAACAGGAAACTCCTTGTCCTAGTGCGGCTTTGAGTATTATGCTGGTTAAACTTAGAACTGGTGACAGTAATGAGCGATTATCTACATTGTTTCAACTTCCTAGAAGCACTTTAGAAAGGTACATGTCTAAAGCAAGACATTGTTTGGGTAATACATTTGTACCCTTATATTTAGGACTTGGTCACATGTCAATACAAGATGTGGCAGCTAGAAATAAGATTATTCCAGAGGGTTTATTTGGAAATCCAGATATGCCAGTTGCCACCAAGCCAGCGATTGTTATTTGTGATGGTACTTATGTCTATGTGCAAAGTAGTAGCAATTATTTGTACCAAAAAAAAACTTATAGCTTACATAAATATGCTAATTTGGTAAAATCGTTTTTGTTTGTCTGTTGCGATGGATTCATTTTACAGTCACTTGGCCCATTCCCAGCAACTAAAAGTGATTCAGATATTATGTCCACTGAATTTCGCAATGAAACATCTGTATTAAGAAATTATTTTAGGCCTGGAGATGTTTTTATTTTAGATAGGGGCTTCAGAGATGTTATTGGCGAATTGCACAGCCATGGCTATAAAGCGTATATGCCCGAGTCTCTTTTGGAAGGCGAAAATCAACTAACCACAGAACAGGCAAATCAATCAAGATGTGTTACTATGTGTCGATGGGTGGTTGAAGTTGTAAATGGGCTGATAAAGCGCGATTTTAAATTATTTCGCCAAGAATTCTTCAACCGTGCATCAACACACCTTATGTTAGATTTTAATATTGCATGTGCACTTTTAAATAAGTTTCATGTACCAATTGTGGACCGACCTGATGCTCAACAGTTCTTGGATATAGCTAAAGCTAGATTAAATACAATAAATTATTTGGGCGAGTACATACAAAATGAAAATATTAATAGAAGGAGAGCCATTTTCAAAACCATAGATGCTGAACATCCACATTTGGACATATTTCCAAGACTGTCATTACATGACCTGATGACAGTAGCTCTTGGTTCCTATCAGATTAAACAGGCTCGGTCGTATTATGGGGAGCATGTCCGTAGGAACGGCAAATATGAAATCGAACTAGCAAACGACATTAAGGATGACTTGCCATTAGTACTGGGAACGGACAAGTATTTAGTAAGGGGAAGAATTAAGTCACGACATGTTAGCAGTAAGGTGTACTACGCCTACATTTTAGTTAATAGGCCTACATGTAACGCAGTCGATGATATTACTGGCTATTATTGCAATTGTTTAGTGGGTAATCGGCCAGTGGGATGCTGTGCTCACGTTATGACCATTTTGTGGTATCTAGGTTGGGCTCGATTTAGATCTATTGAGCCGCCTGCTCCGTTTTTAGATGAAATATTTTATGAATATGATGATCATCATATGGACCAATAAAAATATATCATTCTTATATTCAAGCATTATTATTTCCAACTTCTACCTACAAACCTCCTACAGTTAGCGTGACCTACCAACCATTTTGATATTATTTACTTGGAATAATTCATTGGTTTGATGGAACTATTTTCTGTTATCATAAGAGAATTCAAATCATATTGTTGGGACTGTTTTTTTTAGTACAAGGTAGTTACAAAACTAACCTCAAAACTGAACAGAAAATCAAAGAATAAACAAAAACCCCACAAAATAAATGGATAATTTTTATTTCCTTTGAAAGTACGACCTCTCCCCTCTTTTATATCCAATTTATGCTATTATACAAATTTTTTTTATGCGCAACGGCGATCCATACATGAATGGGCAATCTCCTTTATGTACATCCTCGGCATAGGGGGCTTCAAAACATTTTGTGGAGAGACAGTCCTGAACAACCTCTACAATGTTTTCAGCTACAAACCATAACTTATGGTTTAAAAAGTTCTTCCTTTCTAGCGACAAGATGTTTAATCGAGTTGGCTAGAAGGTATGAGCATACATTTCCTTTAGCAAGTCAAGCCATTATAACATCATGTTACATCGATGATTTAATATGCAGTGCAGCTAGTTATGAGCAGGCAGTACAGTTAAAGAGTGAGCTTGTTTAGTTGATGAGTCTAGGAGGCTTTGAATTACACAAGTGGTGCTCCAATAGCATTCAATTGCTATCAGACATTCCAAGGGATAAATTAGGTTTTTCTCAGCGTGATCTAGATCAGGACAAGCTTATAGTAAAAACCCTAGGACTTTCTTACGACGCTAGAGATGATGTATTCAAAATGAGTGGTGGCATGGTAACCTCTCTTGAGACTCCCACAAAGCGAGGTAGGTGTTCTAAGCTCAGTCAGTAATTTTTTTGACCCCTTAGGATTTGCTGGGCCTATTACAGTTAGGGCTAAAATTATTCTTCAGCAAATTTGGCAATACAACCTAGAATGGGATACACCCTTGCCATCTACATTAAACAAAGTATGGTCTGACTTTCAGTCCGAAGTGTCAAGTATGCTTGATCTAAAAATACCGCGTAACTTGTAGCTTTCAAAAGCAGATGAGTCTGCCTTGTATGGTTATTGTGATGCTTCTAAAGAGGCCTATGGATGTTGCATTTATGTAAAAATAAAATTGGCTGGTGTATACGATGCATATCTACTGTGCTCTAAATCTAGGGTTGCTCCTTTAAATTCCAAATTAACCATTCCAAAACTTGAATTAAATAGTGCGTTGCTCTTAGCTAAACTTATGTTTAAAATCTCTAAGATATTGCCTAATGTTAAAATAATTAATTTATTTTCTGATTCAAAAATTGTTTTGGCTTGGTTGAGTTCCAGTTTGAATAAATTACCAGGTTACGTAGCTAACAGAGTCAAAGAAATTGCTGATAAGACAGTAGGTATGTCAAGGTATCACACGCCAGGCGTGTTAAACCCAGCTGATGTATTATCCAGAGGTGCTAGCCCCCTTTACTTACATAAAAATAAATTATGGTGGCAAGGCCCCGATTATTTACAATGTGAAAGTAATTGTAACTATTACACTTCAGTCATTGAATTACCAATTCAATGTTATAATATTGTAAACGTCAATCATAGTGTCAATGATGACGAATGTATTTTTCCATTATTTACTAAATTTTCTAGTCTCTATAAAATGCAAAGAATAATTTCGAATGTTTTACGATTTATTAAAAGGTGTAGGCGCCTTGAAACCGATGCTGGGAATTTTACTGCAAATGAATTAAAATCTGCGTTAAATATTGCGATTAAAGGTGTTCAAATGTTCTATTTTCGGAATGAGATTCATTTTTTAGAAAACAATAAACAAATTAATTCAAATTTAAAATTATTACATCCATTTATTGATGGAGATGGCCTTCTCCGCGTAGGGGGCAGGCTACAAAATTCAAACCTATCCTTTGCAAGAAAATTTCCAGTCATCCTACCGAGCAAATGCCATTTAACTAGAATTATAATACAAAATGAGCATCTATCATTGTTACACGGTGGTTTAAAATTGTTATTTAGTAACTTATCACAAAAATACCATATTGTTAATGGTATACGCGAGATAAAAAGTGTCTTGCACAAGTGTATTGTCTGTCTAAGACACAAAGCTAAAGGCGCAGAGCAACTTATGGGCTCTTTGCCGCGTGATAGAGTCACTCCTGGTAGAGCCTTCGAAAGAGTGGGTTTGGACTACTGTGGACCTTTTGAGGTAAAACAATCATAATTGAGACGAAGCGTGATATCGAAGGGATATGTTGTCGTATTTGTTTGCTTCATCACAAAGGCTCTACATTTTGAAATAGTTTCAGATTTAACCACGAGGCCTTTCTAGCGGCATTAAAGAGGTTTATTTCTCGCAGAGGATAACCTTCTATTATACATTGTGACAATGCTTCCACTTCCACGTTTAAGGGAGCCAATACTAAACTACGCGAGCTCTACCAATTACGTAATAATAGTAATTTTCAAAATAAGGTTCAAGATTTTGCATCAGTTAAGGGCATACAATTTAAATTCATACCGAATCACGGTGGTTTGTGTGAATCTGCCGTGAAATCAGCCAAATTTCATCTAAAAAGGATTAACGGTTCTAGAATTCTAACTTACGAACAATTTCAGATACGACAACATTTATGGAGGGCATGGTTAAATGAATATTTGTCATTGTTAAATAAGCGTACCAAGTGGTATAAGGAATACCCTAATATCAAAGAAGGTATGTTGGTACTCCTACGGCATCCAAACACTCCACCCTTTCAATGGCCTACAGGTAGAGTCTCAAAAGTGTTTGTAGGATTAGATGAAATGGTTCGTGTCATAGAGGTAAGAACAGCTGATGGCAAATTACATACAAGAGCAGTGTCTAAAGTAGTTATTTTACCCATAGAAAATTAATAATAATATGGACAGTAACTGTTCTTGCTATATGTACTAGGTATTGCTTCAATATATCTTTATCTTATATCTTAAATTATTGATTTAGCTTTTATTATAGCGTGATACTTGTTTCCACGCATCATTATAGTAGTGCACTTATGTAACTTCATTTTTTTCATTTCATTTATAAATAACAGTCAAAATTAACTTCCAGTACTTTAGTAAAATTATAACTTTGATGTAATATTCTGTTTAAACGAATTTAAAGGCATTTTGGCCGCCCCAACTTATGTTAAGAACCATAAATATGCATTGAGCTGGCAACACTATTGTCGGCCATTCCTTCTTCTTTCTGTATCGTTCAGTGTGTGTGCATTGCCTTGCCTTTAATAAAATCAATATATTGAGAAAAGGAACTTTTAATTATCTCCGAACTCAATCAAAGGTTGTGTCTATGCAAATAGTCTCCGTTAGCCAGACTAGAACAACCGGAGATAATGTGTCGGATTGATTCCCCCGGCCGGTGATATGACCTGACCACCTCTTCTCAACCGATAGCCCAGGCCCCACCGAACCCTCCAGCAGTGTACTGAGAGGGTTCAGCGCTAAGCAAAACCACAGAGGACTCAGGCTTGACTCACGGTTGTAGGGGATCCCGGCGACTGCGAGGCGGAGCTTAGCGACGAACCCGAAGATGTTGGGCGGCCTGGCTTCGTGTAAACATGTTTTTATTTTCTCAGCTTAGAAAATCATTTTTCATGTTGTTTTTTTTTTGGTTTTGTAGTCACTATTGTAGTTTTGCATTATCTTTCTTTTTTTTTTCGTTGTTTTAGTGTGTTTAGTCATTTTTCTATTGTATTATTCTATTTAATATTGTATTAGTTTAAATTGGAAAATTTAGGGAGAAAATTTTATGTGACACACTTGACAGGTCAGGCCACAGATTATTATTATAATATCATAACGATCCGTTATAACAAGAGTCAAATTAAATTTTTCGAACGGATAGAAACGCTTAGGGAGTAGGTACAGCTGTCAAATTGTGTTGTCATTCATTCTTCGTTCGGCCCCCAACGAATCGTCCGTCCGTAGATGTTAGGGAGTAGGAAACGCCCGTAACTAAGGTCGAAACTACGGACTTTGAGCTTAGGGAGTAGACGCCCAGAACCCACTTGGGTCACGGTTCGTGGACAAACGATCATAGACATAACATTCGCTACAGAAATCGCAACAAACCTTATTACAAAATCAAACGTATCGGACGAGCCTTCTTGCTCAGACCACAGAAGAATCCGCTTCACACTAACTACAAATACTAAAAAACCCGCACCGAGGCGAAACCCGAGGCGCACAAATGTGCCCGGGTATAAAAGCTTTCTGGCCTCTTTTTTAAGATAAGATAAGATAATTTATTTGCGTAAAACATGGTATACATAGGTGTTATTATAGCATATGAGATCATACATGTTTTGCTTAAAATTAAAGCATGCAAACTTACAAATTTGAATTTACAAACATTATAATTTATGTTCAAAAAAATTCTTAATATTATAGAAATTATTTTCATTCAGCCATTTATATAATTTAACTAGTATTTGCTTGGTGCGCGAGCTGCAAGCAGCTCGCGCACCAAGCAAGCAGTGCCTGGCGACGACAAGCAAGCTTTGCTTGTCGTCGCCAGGCACTGAGTTTCGCTTCACCCACTCAACCTTCGTTACGCTACGGAGGTCGCAGGTTTCGACGACCGATATTAAGTAGGGGAGGTTGGGGAGAGGAGGGGTGAAGAGAGGGGTGAAGGGGGGGAGAGTGGGGAGTTTTGAAAAATGATTCCGGCTAAAGCATTGCCCCTTTATATGAATCTGAAAAAAATAAATGTTCCAAGTCTCTCAACTTCCGAGATCCGCTTAAAGGGGGGGAGAAGGGGGGTGAGGGGGTCAACTTTGAAAAATGGTTTTTACTTTGCCGAGCCTCCTCTAAACGAATCCGTAAAAAAAACAAAAAAAAGATTCGCCAAAACGGGGGGGGGGGAGGGGGGAGAAGGGGGGCAAGGGGGTCAACTTTGAAAAATGGTTTGTTTGTGACTATAGCATTGCCCCTTTATATGAATCTGAAAAAAGAAATAATAATTTTGAATAACCTGCAATTTAATATTTTCAATTCATTCGGTAGTTTATTATAAACACGTACACACATAGCCAGACAGCTTTTATTATATTTTGCTAACCTAGGGTGCTCATCTAGTACAAGTCTGTATTGATCACGGCGACTTCGAGAACATATTTCCTCTGCTGTTATGAACAATTCTTTATATTTCTTAACAAACATACATGTTTCATACAAATATAATGAAGGTAACGGTAGCAAACCAAGCTTCTTAAATATTGGTTGACATGATTCATCAGATGGAATCCCGTATATAGCTCGTATACATTTTTTTTGGGCGACAAATGCTCTAATATGGTCAGTGCTATTTCCCCACATAATTAATCCATACTGTAACGAGGACTCAACATATGCACGGTATGACATCACAGCCGTTTTTATATTTGTTACCTTTTTGATCTGTCTGAGAGCGTATACAAATTTATTTATTTTATTGCATACATTATCGACCTCAGCTTTCCAGTCTAAATGTTCGTCAATTACTACTCCTAAAAACTTAGTTTGTGTCACTTGTGTAATTTGTGGTATGTCCATTCTAAAATTAAATCGATTTTGATAAGATTGATTAAATTGTATATATACAGTTTTTTTAAGATTAATAGATAAATTATTATTATTTAACCAATTAATTAGATTGTCTATTGTATTATTTATGTCCGCTTCATGATCAATAATTGATTTATGTTTTTTATCGGTAGTAACTATTATGGAAATGTCATCAGCAAAAAGAAAGCATTTATGATTGGTCACATTTACTATGTCGTTTATGTAGAGCAGAAATAAGATAGGGCCCAGTATGCTGCCCTGGGGGACGCCGCGTTTTATTTTTGTATATCCAGACAAACAGTGTGCCATGTCCCTATTTTCATCAAGTTTAGTGACAATGACACTCTGCTGCCTGTCAGTTAGATATGAAGATATCCACTGAAGTGGCAGTCCTCTAATTCCGACAGCCTCTAATTTTTGTATTAATGTGTCATGTGAAACTAGATCAAATGCTTTTGATAGATCAAAAAATAACCCTGTCGTCAGCCGATTGTTGTTGACATTGGTCAGTATTGCTTTTAAAAGTGAAAAGATGGCTATTAGCTATTAGCTGGACATCTAGCACTGGTAACCATAAGGGACCAAGCACAATTAGAATACACCGTAACAAAATTATCCGAATACCTAACCGAAGCTTACCACGCATGCTGTAAATCAAGAGCGCCACAAAGCAGGAACGAGAGGAACCCCTGGTGGAACGCTGAACTTGGTAAACTCAGAGAAACACTGCGTAAGTAATTTAACATAGCAAAAAACACGAGACTCCCGGAAGACTGGGAGATATACATAGAGACCCAATATGTATACAGAAAACAGATTAGAAACGCCAGGAGGACGGCATGGTAGAAATTCTGTGAACCCATTGAGACAAATTGGGCGCACGGTTGGCGCAGTGGTTGTTCGATTGACTGCTGCGCTGCGTGTCGCGGGTTCGATTCCCGGTGTATGTGAGTTTAAATGTTTGTAAACGCACCCACGATACAGGAGAAATTCCTAGTGCGGGGCAAAGTTAAAAAAAAAAAAAAAATCTAAGCCGCCAGGGTACTATTGATATGTAAATGAAAGGTTATGAAGTAATTTAGTATAGCAGTTTTAATAAGTAGTAAAAAGACATGCTTCACAAGAGAACGTTTTCCAAGGACAGACGTCATCGAACAGTACAAAACAATCGAGTTTAAAAAGGGTAACCCAACCAAAAGTAATAGGTTCATATAAAGAGTCTTCTTGACTCAACTTTGTAAATTGGTTGGTTTACCTACACTATATTTCTAACACCTGCCCTTAAACTAAACAATTTGCAAACCAAGATGAGAAACACAATTACAATGCTTATCTTTACTCAAACATTTAGTCAAGACATCTGCAGCCATTTGCTCAGTAGGCAAATATTCTAATGTAACAATTTTATCATTCACAATCTGTCTTACATAATAGTGTCTTATGTCTATGTGTTTACTACGACTATGATTAATTTGACTATTACAAATTTTCTGCGCTGAATGACTATCATTATACAAGGTTACAGATAAGTATTGCTCTAAACATTCATATAGAAAATTTCTAATTAATTTAGCTTCCTTCGCTCCTTCACACAGTGCCATGTATTCCGCCTCTGTACTTGATAGAGCCACTGTTCTTTGTTTTCGGCTCTCCCATGACACTGCTGAGTTACCGATTGTAAATACGTAACCAGTATAAGAACGTCGATCCAGCTGGTTAGATGCCCAATCCGCATCTACATATCCTGTCACTTCTAATGAAGACTTTTGATATACTATATTATAATCCATAGTTCCCTTTAAATATCGCAAGACTCTCTTTGCCGCTTTCCAATAAATATTTGAGTGGCAGTTATTAAACTAGCTCAATAAGCTGGCTGCATGTGCAATGTCAGGCCTAGTACATACGGCTATGTACATAATACATCCAACAAGACTTCTATATTTAGAATCAGCATCAGTTTGGTCTCCTCTTTCAAGTTTCATGCCACATTCTAAGGTTGTATTTACAGGCTTACAATCAACCATATTAAATTGCTCCAATACCTTCTGTATGTAATTTTTCTGATCAAGAGTAATTTTATTTTGTTCTTGTCTTAATCTCATTCCTAATACATGTGTGGCTCGGCCTAAGTCTTTCATTTCAAATCTCTTCATTAGTTCCTCCTTCAGCTTCTTCTTCTCTGATATATCTTTGCTAAAAATAAGAATATCATCGACGTACAGGGCTAATATAGTAATGTTTCCGCTGTTTTCTGATTTTATGTAAACACAAGGCTCACTGAGTGTTTTTCTGAACTGGAGATCTTTCAAAGCATTATCAATCTTATCATACCAGGCCTTGGATGCCTGTTTAAGTCCATATATTGCTTTATTCAATTTAAATACATGGTTTTCTTTACCATCTATTTTATAGCCATCAGGCTGTTCCATGTACACAGTCTCCTGTAGTTCTCCATTCAAGAAAGCCGTCTTGACATCCATATGGTCAATGTTCAAGTCTAAATTGACTGCCAGAGCGATTAGAGTACGTATAGTGGAGTATCGTACCACAGGTGAGTAGGTTTCTTTGTAATCAATGCCATATTCCTGGGTAAATCCTTTGGCCACAAGACGTGCTTTGTAACGAAGTAACTGACCATCTAGTCCAAGTTTCTTCTTAAAAATCCACTTGCATTTCACAGCTTTCTTTCCTGCAGGCAGTAGTGTTAAAGTCCAAGCTTTATTCTTTTCAAATGACTTATACTCATCTTCAATGGCTTCTCTCCATTAGTCTTTATCAGCTTCTGACAACGCTTCCGCTATCGTCTGTGGTTCAAGACCATTTATTGCTGTCATGGCAACCACAATATTAATATTTTCTTCAGTGTCATCATAATCACTTGATGATTGATCCACAGTCATGTCAGGATTCCATGTGACATCATTGGGATCATCGCCACAATCAGAGGTGCTTGTATCAGAGTTATTAAAGTCAGTTGAATCTGTAATAGGCAATGGATCAATGTTATTATTTTCATTAGTACTTACACTGTCCATTTCTTTACTAGTAAGCTGCGGCTGGCAATCAGTAGCGCAACTTTCCTGTTTTATTTTCAAATCTTTATATATTTTCCCTTCCAAAAATTGCACATTTCTCTTTATTTGAACAATATTTGTCTTTTCAAAATATATTCTATATCCTTTGGTTTCTTCTCCATATCAAACCATTATACCATGTTCACCTTTAGAATCCCACTTAGCCCTTTTCTCGTGTGGAGTATGAACAAACACAGGTGTTCCAAAAATCTTCAAGTCTTGTATATCAAAACGCTTGCCCATCCAAGCTTCATATGGAGTTTTCACTTTATCAGAACTTAAACCTGTTCTATTTAATACATAGCACGCAGTATTTGTTGCTTCCGCCCATAATTTCTTTGGAAATCTTTTGGCATACAATAGGGATCTAGCTGCTTCAACTAGTGTCCGATTTTCACGTTCAGCTTTCCCATTCTGTTCTGGGGTGTATGTAACCGAAGTCTGATGTAAAATTTCATGGTGAGATAACAGACTCTTCATATCCTTGTTAACAAACTCTGAACCATTGTCACTTAGGAAGTACATGATCTTATTACCGGTTATATTTTCGCTCAACTTTATATATTTTTCAACATAGGTCTTGACTTCGTGCTTCCCTTTCAAAAAATAGACACTTCTATAGTTTGAAAAATCGTCCTTTAATAGCAAAAAATACCTGGATCCTCCAATGGAAGTCTCTTCCATTGGTCCACATACATCGGCGTGTATTAATTCGCATGTCCTTGAAGTCGACGATTGACTCATTTTAAAAGGCAAACGGTGTACTTTGCCCTCTAAACATCCCTGACATTGACCACCGAAATCATCATTTGCCTCAATATTATTGTTTACAAGCACCTTTTTCACACGTTGAATATTTTGATGTGCGAGTTTTTCGTGCCACTCGCTAAGGTTCAATTTCACTTGAGCTGTATTTGCAGCACTACATTTTAGACGCAAGTCCATTATATAAATGTTTCCGCATCGATTTGCGACCGCACAAAAATCGCATTTGTTTTGATTGGTCTTCATGACATAACCTTTTTCTGTCACGCGGTTCACAGACAATAAATTAGTTTTGAGTTCTGGTACAAACAAAACTTTTTCTAACGTCGCGTCGTGTCAATCCACACATGTCCATCAAATACCTGTGCTGCCACCTGTCCAAAACCCAATGCACTAATTGCCGTTCCGTTTCCTACTATCACTGATTTCTTATCAAGAGACGAATATGAAGTAAATAATTGTTTATCACGACACATGTGCTCGCTGGCACCAGTATCTACCACCCACTTTGAATGCATATACTGTATGTCCAAATTATCGGCTACTTCTAACATCAGAAATGCATTACTATCTTTATTTAAACGAAATCTGCAATCACTTTTTAGATGACCGGATTTATTACAGTAAAAACACTTTTTACCAAACCTATTCGCCGTATCACTGTTATTAACTTTGTTTCTGCACTCCGATTGATAATGTCCAAGTTTGTTACAGTTAAAGCATTTAACATTCTTTTTATTCACTGTTTTCTTCACAACAAACGCTGATGCTGCCGGTGTTTCGTCACCTCGTTCCTTCATCCGCTCTTCTTCGACTAACAACCTTGCAACCAAGTTGTCATATGTTTGTTCCTCGTCAGGGGCCGACTCCCAAGCTGATACGAAGTGCTTATAGCGATCAGGCAATGACATCAGTACCTTCGTTATAACAAATCTTTCAGACATTTCCTCTCCCAATTGCTGTAACTGGTTTTGCATTTCTTTTATTTTTGCTAGAAATATCGACATTTGAATTCCTTCTTCGTATTTAAACTGGAAGAAACGTTGCTGGATGATATGTATGTTTGTTTCACTCTTCTGTTCATACACAGCAATCAACTTTTTCCACATTTCAGCAGACGTGCTGCATGATAATATGTGTATCATAACTTCGTCACTAATACGTGTGACTATCAACGTTTGTGCTTTAGCATCTTTCGTATCCCACGTTTTATCATTTTCTTTCGTCTTTACCAGTTTTCCTTCGACCACATCCAATAAATCATGGCCTCTTAATACGACTCTCACTTGAAATTTCCAAACATTCCAGTTTGTGGATCCCTCCAACTTAGTGATGCTGAGGTTACCGTCCATCTTTGCTCTTGCCTTCCTTCCTGCTCGTGATCAACAATTCCTTGTCTTTTACACCTTCCCGGTCGCAATTTTCACCTGTCAACCGGTTTTTTTTTCACTAGCAGTATTCTTTTGTCTTTTCACTTTATTTTTGAACTTCCTTACATTACTGGGCTGACTTGGTCACTGGGCCCATAACCTATTGATATGTAAATGAAAGGTTATGAAGTAATTTAGTATAGCAGTTTTAATAAGTAGTAAAAAGACATGCTTCACAAGAGAACGTTTTCCAAGGACAGACGTCATCGAACAGTACAAAAGAATCGAGTTTAAAAAGGGTAACCCAACCAAAAGTCTTAGAGTCTTCTTGACTCAACTTTGTAAATTGGTTGGTTTACCTACACTATATTTCTAACAGGTACGGAAGATCTCCCCGGTGGGTTCCCGCATTGTCGAAGCGGGGGGGCTCAGTAACCGTGGCTTGTTCACCCACGGTGAAGCGAAGAGGAACCCGAGGAGGGGCCACTCGTCAGGGCTTTTGCCGATCAAGCCGGCGACGTAGCGGCCAACTAGTAGGTTGCGGTGCCGCTTGGAAACAGGCGACATCGCAACTGAGGCAGGTCGCGATGTCTTATGGAGATTCCCAGGTTCCATACGATGTCGCGGCTGAGGGTTGGAGGCCGAGAGGAGAGGAGAGGAGTGCCGGTATTGCGGTGCGCTGCTCTCCCTACCTTCCGCGGCCTGGACGGGGTCGCCACCGTCTGATTGCGGACGCGGTGGGGCCGCAGGGGAGGAGGAGTGTCGGTATTGCGTTAGCCGCTCTCCCTATCCCCTGCGGCCGAAAAATGGTAGGTGGCGGGGCCATTGACCTTGACCCGTCACAGGGGGACCAAGGGTGCCATATACGGGGTCGTCTGGCGCCCATGTGCTGATTTGGCCCCTGGGGTAGTCATGGCGTACAGTGTGTTCTGGTGCGCCGGTGATGGGGGGTACTCCCCCGAGGAAGGTCCGGTGACGGTTAGCTGCGGCGGGTTCGCGGTGAGTGCTAACGCGTGCCCGTGTTCCCGCCATAAACGGCACAGGAGGACACCGTGGAGTTTTAGTGGGTTAGAGTCCCACATAACTGCACTATCTCCCCGTGGTAGTGCAGTATGCATGAGCATTTCTCCACGCGTGACATCCTGAACGCGTTGTTGTACTGGACGCGCAGAGCGCTGAACGATCGTTGCGTATAACGAGCCCACAGGCTGCACGTGTAAAGCGATGTACAGTGCGCTCTAAAGAGTGTTATTTTAACACTCGCAGCACAACGCTTGAACCTGTGAGCTATCATATTTGCTCTGATCGATAGCGCCCTACGCTCCCTTTCCATGTCCTCGTCATCACGCAGGTGTTCAGTGATCATGTGCCTGTAATGTAGGTAGTTATATATAATATTTATATATGTAGGTAGGTTAAGATCTGGTATGTAACGGCAGTTCAAATATAGTCGTGTCGCAGAACGCCTGGTTTTAATCTATCTCCCTAAATACATTACAGTGCTCAAGATATTTAAAGCGGGTGACTACCTTCATAGGTATTCCGTTTAAAGTAACGGGAGGGACCTGCTCCGGTGACTTTGTTCCCGCTTTAAATATCATGAGCTCACTTTTTAAAACTTTGTATTTGGGACCATGCCAAGCCGCGTACATTTCATACACATTAAATAATTTCCTAAGGCCGCCGATCGTTGGGCTCAGCAAAACCATGTCGTCCGCGTAACTAAGATTGTTTACACATATGTTTTCGACATGGCAGCCGACATGAATGCTGCTGAGCTCAACGATCAGTGCATTAATGTACAAATAAAACAAAAGTGGGGATGACAATTCACCCTGTCTCACTCCACATTGTAATCTATATGGATTTGATAACATGCCAGCCAACTTGACATAGTTAACTTGACTGAGGTACCAAAACTTTAGGATAGCAATAGTCTCACGAGGTAAGTCTTTAAGCTTATCCCAGAGTTTGACATAATTGAGAAGGTCAAACGCTTTTGACAAGTCTAAAAAACAGGCATAAATAGGCGTTTTTCTACTGGTGTAATACTCAACCGTATGCTTTAGACCCAGTATAGCGCTCTCTGTAGAAAGTCCGGCGCGGAAACCAAACTGCGTATCGTAAAGGTTATCGGGATATGTTGAGACCCGCTCCTCTCAACACCGTCGCGCGCCAGCGGCAGTGAACGAGGGACGCGGGGCAGCGGGGTACCAGCCGGCCGACGGCCGAGCCGAGCGAGCGACTCCGCTACGACCGACAGTCAGCTGCTGCACACTTCCACGCACGGCTGCGCTCGCGCAATATCTAATCTCCCTTTGTTTACTTTTAACCAACCGTTGTGATTTCTTCTTCAATATATTTCATTATTCTTGTTATACAGTCCACTCTATTTTATTTCCTTCACCACGACCTATCGTCGCGAACATTGGTCCTTCTACCGTTAACGTACGAGCCAAACGAAGAAGACAACGGAATTTTCGAATTCAAAAATTCAACGGTTCGTCGGTTGAAGAACAAAGGTTCAAGAGATCTTCATTCTTCGCGTCATCGTCTGCTTTGGACATCGTGAACGTCGATACGGCAACAGCCGTCTTCATCGACTTCAAACCAACGGGCTGCGCAAGAAAAGATCGTCGAGACTAAGGGACAAGAAGACTTCAACATTCGGCCACAGTCGTCAGCTCATCATCAGAGGTTGACAGCATATAACCGTGAGAACGTTCCAATTCCTTTTTCCCAACATTTTGCTATTTTTTTTTCCTAATTTGAACTTATTTAATAGTTACAATTCCATAAAAATTCAGTCTATCCATAATCTTCAGCCTATCAACTTGTTTAAACAGTTTCCATCGTCTTGTACAGTACCTACACAGGTTTAAAGTTTAAATAAACCGTTTACAAAATTGATTTTAAAAATTTATTAGTAGGTATAGTATATAGTAGGTAGGTACCCTACCAATCACAATTCCGTGATTTATAACGTTTTTGTTTAAAATCTAAATCATACTTATTTTAATCTTAATAAATATATTTTGCAATATTCCAGTGATTTGAATTGAATTTATTTTGTTTTGTGTAAGGTAAACATTGCATCATTCGCTTAGCATTACTCGTAGATTCGGTCGGAAACGCCTAGCGCTTTTGTGATAGCAATCTCATTTCTTACTGCTTATAGCTCTGTGCCCACTTCGCAACTTATTGCTAATCGTATAACATCAGTAAATTTCGTTTGTCATTAAAAAATATCACTGAATAATATCACATACCCTCATTTCTTTTTTTTTTCTCTTCTATTGTTTACTGCAACTGCTAGTTGATTTTCATTGTCATGGCCGACATAAAAAGCTTAATTAAGAAGCGAGCTTCAATTTAAGCCAAGCTTACGCAGTTTAATAGAGCGCACAGTTGGCGCAGTGGTTGAGCGATTGACTGCTGCGCTGCGTGTCGTGGGTTGGATTCCCGCACGGAACAAATATTTGTATGACCTACAAATAGTTGTTCCGGCTCTGGGTGTTTGTGTATGTGAGTTTATATGTCTGTAAACGCACCCACGATACAGGAGAAATTCCTAGTGTGAGGCAACGTTTTTTTAAAAAAGAAAAAAAAAAAAAGAAAAAAAGAAATTTAAACAATTCTAAGACTTGCGAAAAGTTGAGTGAGGTGCAAGTCATCGAAATCGAATATCGACTTAATATATTTGAAAGCTTGTACGAAAAATATGATGCGTTGCAGGACGAATTGGAGGCAATGGTGGATGACCCCAGCGAGCAATATGCGGAACGCGAGGAGTTCGAAAAGCTGTACTACGGCTTGGTGGCTTCTGCACGCCAGCAGATCACCGGCGCAAGAAGGCTTCTTAAGGGGGACTCCGCAAGCGAGGTGGATTCTTGTAGTACTAGTACACACAATTCAATTCGTTTACCCAAAATTGATTTACCTAAGTTTTCAGGTAGCTATCATGATTGGCTGGATTTTAGAGACACCTTTATTTCTATAGTACATAACAACACATCCTTAGATAAAATAAATAAATTACACTATCTACGTGCTTCTTTAAAGGGGCCTCTCTTGTTGTTGATAACCTTGACTTCAGGTCAGAAAACTACGATGCTGCCTGGATATTACTCTGTGAGAGGTATGACAACAAAAGATTGCTTGTCAACTATCATGTGCAAGCACTCTTTAACGTTCAGCCTATAGAAAGAGAGTCAAGTAAGTCACTACGGTACATAATTGACTCAACTAATAAAAATCTTAGGGCTTTAGCAACCCTTGATCAACCTGTTCAAAACGCCTTTGTCGATGTTCTTATCATTTACATAATGACCAGTAAGCTCGACTACGTTACGAATCGTCAGTGGGAAGAACACAGAAACACTTTTTCTGAACCTCCAACTTTATCTGTGTTTATTAAGTTCATCAGTAGCAGGGCTGACTTATTAGAGACACTTGAGGAGTCTAAGCCTATAGCAACAGCCAAGATTGAACCCAACACACCTGCGACCAAATCTAAGAGCAGTGCTGTGGTACCTGACAAGTCCTCAAAACTTTTGTCATGTCCCATGTGTCGTCAGGATCATTTTATTTATGCATGCGAGCAGTTTAAAAGTCTCTCGATACAGGCTCGTATTAAAATGGCTCAGGGTTCAAATCTGTGCATGAATTGTCTTCGTCCAGGTCATGATGTTTTCAGATGCAAATCTGGTCATTGTAAATATTGTCGTCAAAAACACAACACCCTACTACACATCGATAGTGACAATGCTCTTCCTAGTGCACACAACACTGCATTATCAGCTAGTCAATCTTTTACATTTCCAATAATCTTACTTTCCACAGCGCTCGTGAGGGTGACCGACGCTGGCGGTAACCACCATACAGCACGAGTCTTGCTGGACAGTGGAAGCACAACAAATTTCATCTCGGAGGAATTTGTTCGTAAGCTACACGTTCCTACCTACATTACCAAGTCCAAGGTAACAGGTATTAATTTACAAACTTCTAGTTGTACTCAGGGATGCTCAGTGTCATTAAAATCAATTGATGACAGTGAGTACGAACTGAATATTGATTGCCTCGTATTGCCAAAAGTATCAGCATCAGTTCCTCATACTTATGTTGATACTAGCAACATACGTATACCTAAGAACGTCCGACTTGCCGACCCCACTTATTACATTCCGTCTTCCATCGACGTCCTTGTCGGTGCAGAAGTCTTTTGGGGTATCATAGGCACTGGCCGTATCGCATTAGGTACTCATAAGCACACTTTACTTGAGTCAAAATTAGGTTGGCTCATTTCTGGTGCATATAATCATTCAGATTCCTCTTCACATGTTTGTATGCACACTAATAACTTACAAAAAGATTCACATCGGTTTTGGGAGTTAGATTCAGTGTCATCCATACATAAACATTCCGGTGAAGAGAAATCCTGTGAACAACATTTTAAAGATACCACATATCGTACTTCTGATGGGCGATTTGTGGTAAGTATTCCCTTTAAAGAGTCACTGGACGTATTGAGTGATTCATATACTTCACCAAATCAATTAAAGACAATCGTTCGTCATCGAGTGTCTGAAATTCAGGAAACTGTAGGAGGAGAGGCTGGGCACTATGTTCCGTCAGATGAAAACCCCGCAGACCTCGCTTCGTGTGGACTTAGTACTGACAGGCTGTTGTCGTCTTCATTGTGGTGGTCCGAACCACAACTACCTAGCAAACATATGTTTTCATTGCCTCAGTTCTCTGAATCACATCGTAATCATTCTGGATTACCGGAAACACTCGCCTCTTGTCATGTTTCTAATAACATTTTTGAAAATCCTATAGCTGCGTTATTTTCAAAACTCTCAAGCTGCAGCACATTACAGCGTGTCATGCGATTCATTTATAAATGCAATAAAAATAACTGAGTCTGGTTCACTAACTTCTACTGAACCTCTGACTTCTAAAGAACAAGCCATTATCTTTGTCACCTTTCTTTGATACTCTTCCTAAATTTAATTCGTGTTGCAGGATCAAGCCCAACACTGTTCAGCCTATTATGAATAATCTTCCAGAGCAGCGTCTATATTTAGACTTCCATTTTTAGACACAGGAGTAGACTACGCCGGTCCCATCGTGATAGCTTACCGTAAAGGTAGAGGGTGTAGGCTCATCAAATGCTTCATTTGTGCGTTTGTGTGCCTAGCTACGAGAGCCATCCACCTCGAACTTGTGTCGGACCTTACAAAGGAAGTTTTCTTAGCCGCACTAAACCGCTTTATTGCTCGAAGGGGAAAACCCCGTAACATCTTTTCCGACAACGGTACAACCTTGGCGGTGCTTTTAATGAGCTCGCATTTTGGGTTTAACAAACCTGATCTTTGAAGAGATGGCGACTTGCTTAATTCAAGTTGAGGCTACTTTAAACTCAAGTCCCTTTACTCCAATGTCCAATGACCCCTCCGACCTCGCTCCGTTAACCCCGGCCCACTTCCTTATTGGACGTTCTCTAATCGTGCTGCCTCATCCACAGATCGAGGACGTCAACGTCAACAATGGTGCCGGTCGTCTGGCGAGCTTAAGGAAGGAACAATAGTTGTCATAAAGGACAACCACTCACCTCCCCTTATGTGGTTTCTAAGACGCATCATCCACATTCTCCCAGGCAGATATGGCGTCGTGAGGGTCGCCGACATCCACACAAGAAAGGGTGTCATCCGGCGCGCCTTCAACACCATCTGTCCGCTGCCGGCTTCTACTGTTGAAGACTCTTCAACGGGAGGAGCATGTTGAGACCCGCTCCTCTCAACACCGTCGCGCGCCAGCGGCAGTGAACGAGGGACGCGGGGCAGCGGGGTACCAGCCGGCCAACGGCCGAGCGAGCGACTCCGCTACGACCGACAGTCAGCTGCTGCACACTTCCACGCACGGCTGCGCTTGCGCAATATCTAATCTCCCTTTGTTTAATTTTAACCAACCGTTGTGATTTCTTCTTTTCTTCTTCAATATATTTCATTATTCTTGTTATACAGTCCACTCTATTTTATTTCCTTCACCACGACCTATCGTCGCGAACAGGATATATTTCGCCAACTGGGCCTCAAGCACACTGTCTAGTATCTTCGCAACGACTGTAGCAAGCGTAATCGGCCTGTAATTCGATTTCAGCGAACTATCTCCCGTCGTGTTCTTCAAAATGGGAGTTTTTGTTAGTTCACTGGGAAGGTAGGAGTGTCCAATGCACAAATTAAAAAACATCGACAAAAGCCTAGCAATGTGTGGCCCTGCATTTTGCTAATGCTCGACGCTGAGCCCGTCATGCCCTGGTGACTTTCCACCTTTCATATTTTTAATAATTTTTCTTATGTCCTGAGCACTAATTTTTAAAGTACGTTTTCACTAACGGGGTCCACGTCCAACATTGCATCACAAACTCCTAATGGGGATTCTACAGTGAAGTGATCTTTGAACATGTTTGCGATCATCTTCCTGTCCGTGACACCCTCGATGCTCAGAGGAAGGCCAGGCCTCAAATTCAGTTTATTGGTATGTTTCCAAAATTCACGAAACTTATTATTTGAATGCAGTGTCGCTAGCCGGTCCATTTTTATGCGCTCCTGATGTTGTTGGCACCATTTAGTTTTGAAAACCTTTCTGCTACGACACATTGCTTAATGAATGAATCCCACTTTAGGTTTACCCCACTGTAACCAACTCTGAAAATCAAGCCTGGCCACCCTATGAGCTTCTGCAACATATTTATTCCACCCCATAATTTGCCTATTCTTACCACTCGTACCTACCCTATAGCTAGACTCAGAAGCCTGACTAAGTGATAAGACAATGTCATGATATAACTTATCCAATATATATTTGCCTGTGTTCCACAACATTACATCGTTAACATTCTGGTAATTCAATAGGAAAGTCAATGTGTCTCAACAAATTATTACAATGGTTTGTATACAAACCAATTTGTTCTGGCTTCCATTCACTGGGGTAAAAGTAAAGTGACATGGGTGTCACTTTACTTTTAGAGACTGCATGAATAACATTTTTGATTCAATTATCCCCAGATAAAATTTAACAGACACAGGATAGTGGTCAGATCAGTAAACATTATAATCAACCCAGATATCTAAAACAGGCCCTCTGCATGCAATGCAGCATGCAAGCATGGCCATGCTGCACTAGTTACAATTATGTGGTCTAACCAACGCTGACAACCATGCGCTTCGCTAACAAAAGTATGCGTATCGGAGTCCACCCACACTTGACAATGTCAGCACATACCCAGTCCATATCCTCACAACAACTAATTAGTTCCCTATAAAAGTTCTCATTTGTATGCGCGTTGAAATCACCAAGAACATAGATACAGTATATACCACTCTCTTCAGTTATAGCGTTAATAGCAACCATACACTGCGTAAAGTCAGTCATATTTTCCGCACAGTCTTTAGGCATGTACACCGACACACACATAATGAGCCGACCACTTATCACTATTTTGATTGCACAAATTCGAGGGCTGTTGCAATCAACCACTGTCACCGACGGGAACACACTTTTACGCCACAATATTACCGTTCCTCGTACTTCGAGAAAGAGGTCAACCGTCGAATCCGACTCGGCTGGGCAGCGTTCGGGAAGTTGCGCGGTATCTTCTCGTCCAACTTACCACAGTGTCTCAAGACGAAAGTCTATGACCAGTGTGTGTTGCCAGTGATGACATATGGCTCTGAGACGTGGTCGCTTACAATGGGCCTTATCAGGAAGCTTACAGTCACTCAAAGGGCAATGGAGAGGGCTATGCTCGGAGTTTCCTTGCGTGATCGAATCAGAAATGTGGAGATCCGCAAGAGGACCAGGGTTACCGACATAGCCCGAAGAATTGCCAAACTAAAGTGGCAGTGGGCAGGGCACATTGCTCGCAGAACGGATGGCCGATGGGGCAGAAAAGTTCTGGAATGGCGACCGCGAACCGGCAGACGATACGTTGGAAGGCCTCCCACTAGGCGGACCGATGACCTGGTTAAGGTTGCGGGAAGGCGCTGGATGCGAGACGCACGGGATCGGTCAATGTGGCGACGCCTGGTGGAGGCCTATGTCCAGCAGTGGACGTCCTTCGGCTGAAATGATGATGATGATTACCGTTCCTCTATGAGGTCTGCCACGCACGATTCCTGAACACGTATCCACAGCCGACGTTTCCGTATAGCCAAAGTCGGGGTTTATGGTACCAAGCCAAGGTAAGTCATATGGTAGTAGCCACGTTTCCTGGAGGGCAACTATGTCAGACCTCTGCATTAGATGCCGAATATCTTCAAGTGAACGCTTAACATTTTTACAGTTGAACGTTGTAAAAGTAAAATTGGTTGGCTATCAACACCTTTCAACCTTTCAAGTCATCGGGGCTGGATGGCATCTTCCCAGCCCTGCTGCAGTACGGGGTAGATTATCTAACACCATGGCTGTTGGAGATATATCGGGCCTGCATAGCACTCAGATACATAGCTCACGCATAGCGAGAGGTGAAAGTCATCTTCTTACCCAAACCTGGAAAAACTGATTACACACAAACCAAGGAGTATATACCTATAAGCCTCACATCCTTCTTTCTGAAAACCCTCGAAAGTATCTGCGATAGGATCCGTGATGGGCCTCTCCGGGTAAAACCACTTCATAAACAACAGCATGCGTACTCCACAGGCAAATCAACAGAATCCGCGTTGCACAACGTGGTTTCTAAACTTGAATGCGCAGTGGACCTTAAATGCTCAGCACTGGCTGTCTTCATTGACATCGAGGGCGCTTTCGATAAAACCACGTTCAACAGCATAAACACGGCCCTCGACAGACATAGCATAGACCCGACCCTAGGAGGCTACATGAATTCACCCAGACACAGGCGGAAAACTGGTGGACCTCGGGCTGTAGGCTTACCAGACGTCTGCTACGCCTGGACAGGAATGGCCAGCGCCTGGTGACGGGGACCATCACGGAACACTGCTTACTTAACAAACACTTCCACACAATAGACATAACGGACAGTCCTCTATGCAGGGCATGCATGAAAACTGAGGAAACCGTTGCGCACGTTCTCTTTGAATGCACAGGGATCACCCAGATAAGAACACAAACCCTCGGGTCACCCAGATCTTACACAGACGTTCTATTACACAGACGTTCTAAGAAAACCAGGAGCCCTAATTAGCATCTGGAGGGCGGTGGGCTGGTTGATATAATCCACCCAACGGCCGCCATGGCCCACGCACAATGGTCCACCTGAAGGACTAAGTGCGGAAACCAAACCCCATGACATAGAACAACATAATTTTATCTACGAAATGACGTGACTCGGATTACATCAGGAAGAAAGAAAACAAGGACACTACACAAGGAGAAAAAGCAGATAAGGTATCCTGGCTTTGGGAACGCCAAGATCACACCTATTCAAAAAAGATGGAACAGAAACAAAAGGTCTAAAAAGATGACTCAATCAGGGCCATTACAAAATTTGAAAAATATATTTAATGAAGAACTGCATAATTTCAAAAAACATCACTTTAACATGCAACAACAGCAAAGTTAATATCGGAAAGCCATCGCACAATCAAAGGACAACGAAGTAGTTTTGGTCTGCAATTTCTCCGAAAGTTACGAAGCAAAATTGGCCAGTGAAATACTCGTACAAGCGATGCACTTCGGGGCATCAAAAAATCAGATAACATTACATACTGGCATGTTATATTGGCGTGACAAATCACAATCATTTTGTACCATTGCTAAAAGTAATAATCATCAACCTCCAGCTATCTGGGCACATTTGACTCTAATTAAAGAAGAAACACCAAATGTGGATGTCACTTCACTTCTTGTTTGAATGGCACCAGATGTGTATAATTTACACAATTCCGCCAATGTCAGGGTTACAGAGGATAAACGATGGAGATTGATCGGTAGGTAAGAAGAAAAAAAGTTTTATAATTGCTAAATTATGACGCTGATGGCCGGTGGTGAATTTACCTAAAAAAAACCAGAGACAGCACTATTATACTATACCGTTAGTAATATATGTGAAGATATAATATAGGTACAACCTCAGATGAAATAAATAAATTAAATAAAAAAAGGTTTTTTTTACTTCATCCGAGGGGACAACACAAAAATAATATCACAGTTTAATTTTGTTAATGATAATAAATCGGGACAAAAAGTATACAAAGGGAGAATTTACTATTGATAATAAACACACATCACATCATCAGCCTATTAATGTTCCCACTGCTGGGACACATGCCTCCTCTCTGTGAGAGGGAATGGGCCGAAATCCACCACGCGGGCCCAGTGCGGTTTGGTGGATGTCACATGTCTTCGAATTTTTGTATCTAGGACATGCCGGTTTCCTCACGATGTTTTCCTTCACCGTTTCGAGAGCAGTGGTCATGAAATAATTTACACGAAGTAAAGCGCCTGCCTGGGCTCGAACCCACGACCTACAACTTGTAAGTCGCGGCCGATACCACAGGGCCACCACTGATAATAAACATTTCATATTAATAGGACGAGGAATATTGGGGGGTAGGATGTTGTAAAGTGGAGATTGTAATTTTGGACAGTCAAAAAACAAGTGGTCAGTAGTGCCTTCGTCTATACCGCATTCACAAAGAGAATTGTCTCTCACCCTAATTTTGTGTAAGTGTACAGGAGTACAGGCATGACCGAGACGAAGACGACAGATAACAGATGTTGAGGACTTACTTAACCTAAGGTACTTAAAAAAACAGGGTTTTACTGGAATATTAGGTTGAATGTCACCATAGTATTTTCCTGTTTGTTTTTTAGCCAATTGAATGTGGATGTCATACATTTTTTTTTTGTGTCACTGTCCTAATACGTCATTTGAGTTTGACACTCGTGACGTCTTGTCAAATGTCATTCGACTTTGACAGTTCATCGAAGTAAATAAATACAAAGGAAGTGAAAAAGCTATTAAATAAAACTTATCGCAGTTTTGGACAGATTCGATATTGATTTGAAGCAAAAACGACCGCATTTTGTGAAGAAAAAGTGCTGTTTCATCAAGACAATGCACGGGTACATACGTGTGTAGTCACCATGGCAAACATCCATAAATTAGGCTACGAACTGCTACCTCATGCAGCATTTTCACCAGATTAGGCCCCCTGTGACTATTTCCTGGTTCCAAACCTGAAGAAATAGTTGTGTGTAAGCTTTGGCTCTTTCAGTAGCCATGCTGCACACTGGTCAGCATCGGCTGAGCCCGCTCCTTTTGCCATACTGGAAATACTGTGTTTTAAAACTGTATTTTGTTTATGTTGTAACATTTCTAAGTGGCAATAAATGTTTTCTTTTTTTCTAATGAAAAGGGGTATTCAAGTCAATAGTGAATAGGTTGCTTCAAGGCAAGCGTGCTTCACCTTCGACCACATCATCGCTTAACATCAGGCGAGATAGTGGTCAAACGCGAGCCTATAACAAATTTAAAAAAAAAACAAAAAAAAAAAGTTCATCACTGAAACAAACGCCTATTTTGAGGGCCTTTATAAAACCTATTATTTTAAAAGGAATATATATATTTTTTAATGGTGGATTAAATGAATTGAGCTTAAAGAAAATAAAAATAAAATGCTTTTTTGCCGAAAACTATTTTTTTTTACAAAAAGTCACGGACTTATCAAACTGCCCACGAATTATTTATTATTTATTATTTATTTATTTAAACTTCATGTACAATGGTGATACATAGGCGGACTTAATGCAGCAAGGCATTCTCTACCAGTCAACCTTTGGGTTAAAAAAGAACACAACAGTGGTAGGGGTACAAAAAATATATATATGAACAATAATTAAGGCGGATATTAATAAACTATCTAACTAATAAAATACATAAATAATTGTATTGTAATGTAATTATTGTATTTCTATGGGCCATAGTTGCCTGATTTGAACAACTTAATTAAAATGTATGATAAGAAAATGTTGTTTGACAAGATTATTTGCTTCTTATATTAGATTAGGAAACGCACATACCTACATATTAATACATGGAACTTAAACATAACCGGCGAAATGCGGGTGTATTATAGGTACACCTCTGCCTAGGCATTCGAGGAATAAAAAGCCAGGCAGCTATGCATTGTACCGTCTCATTGGGAAAATGGTGGTTTAATAAGATGGCCAGAATAAGGTGCCGAAAGATTGGTTATCGACCAAAATTCCATTCTAGGACCAGGAATGGTCCAACATTAACTGCACAGTCAAAAGACAAAATCTTACGTTGTATGAACATGAGAACGAGCAAACGACTTTTCGGCGTCCAAGGCCGAGTCACGAAGTGGTAAATTTAAACGACCTTGCGGAGACAAAGGCAAAGAATTAGACGACAGCAGCGGCGATGTTTGTTACCAGCGAATCGCGTGGCGGGAAAATACTTAAAGATAGACCTCTAGTATATATTTTAAACCCTTAGAACTCTCAGTGGAGATTGATCAATTATGATTTATAGAATTTGTTTCAAGCCCAGTTCGTCGACGAAACATCGACGGGTGGCTACATCCTTGGATTCGTCGACGACCACAACTACGCTCGTGTATGCAGTTTGAATCAACACTGCACGTTGGGTCGATCTCAAAGCTGTCTTGACGACGAGCTCGTAGTAGCTTACAGCCATGAAATTGTCTTTTAGAGAATAGCACTGCTGGTCGCAGAGACTTGCCCGCCGACGTGGTTAATTCGCGGCCTACTCTGTCGCTATGCTATCTGTCTGTAAAAACACACTTGTAAGTTAAATTGCTGTTATTGCATCGTTGTTTATAAAGCTCATAACATTACGTAATCGTGTAACAAATTGTAAATGTCATTGCATCTATTAGCGACAACTGGTGCCAATTTGCCAAACACATGATCGATTAGGATGTGTCACTGGTCGATAGCTTTGTCACTGTGGTACTAGATGGTGTTGGTATATGGAAGTGATTGATAAATGTTCATAATAAAATATATCATATTTGTGTGAAATAATTTAATTCAAAAAACACACAAATTCAACATATAAATAATAAAGGATTAAATTCTTTTAGAATTAGTTACATAAAGAATACCATAGATATAATGCGTCTATTGGTTGATAAACGCTCAAGGTCTATGGTTGGGGTGACTCTTTTACACGAGTGCATCTCGGGTTAGAGGCACCTAAAAAATATAATTAACCTAAAAATAAATAAATATGCTTGATGAGAGGAACGAAGTTGGCTAGCGTCAAAATGAAGGATTCCATACGAATCAATGGTTCAGTAGGCGCTCTGAGTATTAGTTGAATTTGTCTGAATTTCCATGTTCGTGAAACATGTGCGTATTTGATAATTACCATGCATTTTTTCTTGGCTCCTTAGGATTACTCTGGAATAATTTCATACATATATATTAAATAAATAAATAATGGTCAACTAGTCATAAGAACTACAGCAGAAATCTCCAGCAACAAGTTTCGAACACGTATGATGTTTTGACTCGCAAGATGTTTGAAGACAGCTACACAGGCTAACGGTACTGTTTGAGATATCATATCTCCAGTATTGAGAACTAAGGGTAAAATGTATTCCTTTTAAAAGTAACTTTTTTAACATCAAGAAACTGTGATGACAAACTTTTACTCCAATAAAATTCATGCAGGAAGGCTGTTGATTAAAACGGAAGGGCTGGAAGATGACCAAAAAAAGGCGGTACTACTGAATTCCCTCAACAGCGAGGCGTATAAATTGGCACGCGAGTTGATTGCGCCAAAACTGATCGAAACCGCAACGTACAGCGAATTAATAACGGAGATCGAAAAACACTTCGTGCCCACTCTTCACCAGCCGTCGCACCGCGCGGTCGTCTCGCTGCCCGTTGCCGCTCCGCTCGCCGCCCCACCGCTGTGCGCCCCACTCTCCGCCTCGTCGCGCCCCTGCGTGACGTCACTGCGGCCGTCGTGTCTTCGCACGCCGCCGACAGGTGTCGCTACTAGTAACTTTGGTTGCTAGTAGGTAATCTTTTCAAATCCACCTCTTGTGGACCTTGGCGGATACCTAACGGTGTTAACGAAGCCAAGTGGGGTGTCGACCCAAGCACCCGCTAAGCCCCTTCAGGGCACGGCAGTCATTGGATTCGGGAGCAGGATAGTTGGCCTTGGTAGATAGCCTAGTCAACCCCTGTCTCTGTTCCACAGTGATCACCTTGTACGGTCGGGGTAGACAACCCGACGCCGTGCCAGACTTTAGGTACACAGTGGTGGGTGGCCCTCCTTCGGTGGGTTTACCGGTACCTTAGGGCCCCTGGCACACAATAAGATTGGTGACAGGTATAGCACAGCTTAGGGCTCATCTAAGTACTCACCTCCCAGCCTAAACCCGGCTGGGAGGGTAGGACCACACACCCCGGGCCCACCTACCCGGGGACTACCTTATCAGTCCCTTATAGATAGATAAGATAGGATATTGTTTACAATACCTTATCTCATCTTGATTGTTATCTCTCTTTTCTCTTTGTACTGGCTCTATTGATAGCGACAGGATGCATCCTGTTGAAGTATGTTACTTGCTGTCGGAAGATCCCAGTCCGCTCAGCGAAAACAAGCATAGGTTCCAAATAATCCTTGGTTCCCTGGCCTCATGCGTCCCCATCGGTGCCCCGGCACCCGATTCAGGCTTAGGTCAACCACCATTTGCCTCCGACGGAAACAAAATTAAATTCCCGATTGTAGATCGTGCCCGCTCTCTGACCGATTTTTCGGAAAATCCCGCCTCCCCACAAGTCGACATTCCAATCGCTGACGATCCCATGTCCGATGATGAGAACTCGAATAATTATGTCACCGATGACGCCTCTACCTCCTCCGCCTCAGAAAGCTGTCAAGCTCCCTCTGAGGGTAAGAGAAAGAGGAAGAAGGTTAAGACCCACCCCAAGGCCACTAAGGCAAAAAAGGTCGCATCGACCAACCTCCCAACTCTGCCGTCCACCTCCTCCGACGTGCAATCCACTCCCGCCACCGCTTCCCAGCGGTCAAGGCGCCCAGATCGCTCCCCCACCCCCAGGAGTCGATCCCGTAGCCCCCTGACATTGGCCGACACTTCCCCAAAGTCGAGCCGCGCCCCTAGTCCTGCTGTTATTAAAAAGCAGAAAGTTTCGCCAGTCTTCCTCCACGATAAAACCAAGTGGACAGAAATCTCCTCAATTTGCGTTGGACGCAAAATCAATTATACAAATGCCATCTCTCGTCAGATAGGCATTAAAATCCTTCTCCAGACCCCTACTGACTTCGGGAATCTTACCAGGCTCCTAAAAGCAATGAGAGTGCAATTCCACACTTATTCCCTCCCCTCGGAAGCGCCCACCCGTGTGGTTATCCGGCGCATTCCAAAGGAAATCTCTACTGACGACATTTACATTTTTCTTGCCGCACAAAAAGTCCCAGTCATAGCTGTCCACCGCATGCGTAAAGCAAGAGGTGGTCAAGAATATGACATGGTAACGGTCGAATGCGACCCTACCGAGTCCCATAACCCGCTTTTCAGGATTAAAATGCTATGCTCTCTGTCAGGTATCTCTATTGATAAACCCTATCGTCCTTTCGTTTTTGGTCAGTGTCATAACTGCCAACAGTACGGACACAGTCAAAAACACTGTTTTGCCCGCCCCAGGTGCGTTAAGTGCCGAGGGGATCACAGCACACAGGAGTGCACCCGTCCCAAAAACCCCGCCGAATGCACGGAGCCTCCCAGCTGCATGCTTTGTGACCAAGTTGGTCACACGGCCAATTACAAGGGTTGTTCAAAAGCCCCCAAAATTGCGCCTAAAATGGCCAACATTCACGCTACGCGCCAAACACGCGAAGCTCCGTCGAAGAGGACTTCGCCATGGGGCAAACTCAACCACCAAAGTGTGGCTCACCAGATCGTCCAACAGCCAAATACAGGTCTGATGGATCAACCTATTCCGGCCCCCCCTCAGGCACCTGCCGTCCCCAAGCCCGCTCAAAGCCAGCATGTGGCTCCCACCACTGACGCTGCGTCGCCGATGTTATCATCAGTGCGTATGCGATCTGGATGACGGATGAGGCCCGATCGTTGCCTGCTGAGATCAGAAGGATCCAGGCAGCCGGCGATATGTCCGCACCCGAGTCCAGTGACCTGTTCAAAAGGTACCCCAAAATAGTCCTCGGTTACAGCTAGACAGCCTCGTTTTCAGAAACGGTCAATGGTTTAGAAATGTGTGCCTGGCTGGAGGCTACTAGCTTAGTCTCCACAGGGAAGTCCAGTTGAGTAGCTGCCAGTCACTATGTCAGTCTGGCGATGAACTGCAAGTTCGGAACAGCCATGGACGAAATGTTGCGGGACCAGTTCATCATTGGTATGCTACCGGGACCGGAACGGAACAAGTTGTTCATTGACGAAAAAGCATCTACAACAATGGCTAAGGCGTTAGAAATTGCAGTGGCCGTAAATAGTGCAAAACGAGCAGCGCGACAGTCGTTAGGGGCAGCAATATCAGCAGCAACCAGCACGAGGTGTACAAAATAACAGCAGGGGCAGAGCCGTCGAAATGTTGTGCAGTGTGTGCGGCTATAACAATCATACAACGGACAAGAGTCGGTTCAAATCGTAAAAGTGTAAAAAATGCCGAGTGAAAGGACATTTAAAACGAATGTGTAGCCATAAAACTAAACGAGTGAACTGTCTACAAACGTCGAATGACGAAAATTTTGACGACGGTAAGCATTCTCTCGTTTGCAATATACGTAGTTTCCGCGGCGAGCCAATGACGCTGTCTGTGGACGTAAATGGCAAACTGTTATCATTTGATGTAGACATTGGGTCCTGTGCTACTGCCATCCCATTGAATACTTATGGAGAATAAAAAGGAGCCGGCCCACCATTATTATGTAGGAATTTTTCATCGTCATATAACTTACAGTTATCTAAAGTAAATCATTGTGTTAAGCTAACAGAACTTGACTACTACATAAACAAGTATCCTACACTGTTTTCTGACACTTTAGGTAAGTTTAACAAATATACAATAAAAAGAGAAGTAAACCGAGTTTTTATCGCGCTAGAACAGGACCATTTTCGTTAAAGAGTAAAGTGGAAAAATAATTAAATAGATTAGTGGAAACTGGTGTATTAGTTCCAGTAGAACATTCTGAATTTGCGAGACCTATAGTACCAGTACTTAAAAAAAGACGGTGATATACGGTTATGTGCTAATTTTTCAGTCTCATTAAATAACTGTTTATATATTGATAAATACCCACTTCCAAAAACAGAATAACTTTTTTCAAAATTTTATGAGGGCAATTTTACAATTTTCGCAGTTAGATTTAAGTAGTGCGTATTTACAACTCATGTTAGATGAAGATTCCCAAAGTCTCACAACAAAAGGTTAAATTAAATTAAAAAGATTAAATCAAAAACACACAAAGGTTTATTTAAGTGCACGCGATTAGTATTTGGACTAGCTAATGCATCGGCTATATTCCAAAAAACAATGGAAAATTTGCTGAACGGGATTGAGAGGGTTCTTTGTCTGTTGGATGACGTTCTCATTACTGGAGATACAAAAGCGGCTCACACGGAACGGTTACAGCAAGTTTTCAATCGTTTACTGGAAGCGGGATTGGTGCTAAATAAAAATAAGTGTAAGTTGTTTCTTGATTCAGTGTTATTGATAAAAAGGGAATTCACACATCACCAGACAAAGTTACACCAAAGCCCCAAGTAATGTCCAAGAATGAAAATCATTTTTAGGGTTGGAGTACTCGATTGATTGCGCACGTCAAGGTGTTGATTTTTTTTCCAAAAGAAGGTAATAATTATTATGAGCTAATTAACTGTATATATAGTGACTAATTCGGTTCAGAACAGTACAAGACAACAAAAAGTCTTTGTTTCGTAAATTTTTGGTGTGTTCATCGGACGGCGTTCCAATTTTGTCTTTGATGGACACGAAATTTTTCTGCCGTGAAAAGTGATACGAGTGCATCTGTGTTCTGCTCAGCAGTTGGAGGGTTATTGTGCGCCTCACACGTTTCACAGCGGCTTAGTTTGTGACAATCACAAGTACGCAACGCGACATCTGTCATCGGTAACCAGGGCTGCGCTGCTCTAAAATGACGGCGATACCGGCGCGGCGCTCCAGGCCGCCAGCGCGACTGCGCCGCGTTTGGTCGCTAGGCAACCACAGACATTTTCGTTTTGTTTATTTATAATTAATTATAGTTTCTTTGAGTGAATTTTATAGTTATTATTGTTTATACTTTTGTGATAGTTGGTAAGTCTTGTGTAAGTGTAACTACTCTTTTTCTATTTTATGTTTGGCGCCGGCTGTAGCGACGCCGGAATAATTAGTGCCAGTCAACCTACCACATCCTTGGCTGTTCAGCTGGTAAGATGCCCACATTGCTCCCAGGCTCGTTTTTTCAAAGGCGAACGGGGGCTTAAGATTCACTATGGCAAGGTCCACAAACCTCATAGTGTACCTTTGTGCCCCCCAGCCACATCCCCGACATCAACACTTTTTGAAGAAACTTTGTGGAAAACATTGTCTAAATTCAAAAATTCCACTCCAGTGCTAAAAAGATTTCCCCGGTGCGCGAGGCACTCTGTTGCTCTAAGTTTAGCGCGATGTGTTCGTCACGCGACCCAGGAGAACTCTGAACGTGCCTGGGAGCACTTACTCACCTTCCCTTATAGGATTCTGCATGTCCAAAAAAATTTTGCAAATCAAAAATCATTAACAAACTAAATTAAAGAAAACTGCAACAATTCGGCCCGCATTTTAGGCTCCAAATGACCGTTTTTTAATATTTCTCAGAAAGGAATTTGTGCTCATATAGAATCTAAGTTGAGTGAGGGTGACATAAGGGGGGCGGCCAGACTACTGTTCAGCAGTGATGTGGTGGCGCCTTACTCGCCCGAGACTCTTGCAGCTCTAGAGAGTAAACACCCAGCGCCTGCGGATGGTCTCACCTTCCCCGACCCGCCCGTCCACCCCGATCCCCTCGTTCAGGATTCATCTATTTTCAAAATTACAGCCCCGCAGTTGATCGCAGCCGTGATCTCTTTCCGGAGTGGTTCTGCCGGCGGCCCCGACGGCCTGACTCCACAGAATTTGAAAGATTTGTTGAGTTCAGTCGCCGGGGAAGCTGGTGAGTCGCTCATGAAGGAGCTTGCGGTTCTGATCAACTTAATGCTCTTTGGCGGCGTGAACGATGCCGTCGTCGATATCTTGTATGGGGCTAACCTGTGTGCCCTGTGCAAGAAGAACGGCGGCATTCGTCCCATTGCTGTCGGTTGCACCTACAGGCGTTTGGCAGCCAAAATATGTTGCAAGGTGTATAGTGAATCGCTTGCAACTAAGTTCCAGCCCCTTCAACTTGGTTTTGGTTCCAGAGGAGGCTGTGAGGCTGCCGTACATGCCTTATCCTCATTTCTTAACTCTAAAAAAGGTGAGGTCATTCTCAAGGTTGACGTCAAAAACACGTTCAACTCCGTGAACAGGGACACTTTGTTGGCTGAAGTCAAAAAAGAACGCCCCGAAATTTATGGTTTTATGTGACAATGTTATAGGCATCCTTCAAAATTATTGTATAAGGACAACATTTTGGAATATGCAGTTGGTTGCCAACAAGGTGACCCTCTCGGGCCTGTCATTTTCAGTTTGGCTATTCATCCCATAATCCAACAACTAAATTCAAAATTTAACGTGTGGTATTTTGTTGATGGAACGCTAGGAGGTGATGTTGACACCGTTTTGAATGACCTGCAACTCCTCAAACAGAAATTTAAATCTATTGGCCTGGAACTTAACCCCTCTAAGTGTGAAATTTACCTATCTGACGTTACCGACAGACAATCGACTTTAGATAAATTTAGTGCAATAGCCCCGCAAATCAAAATCTTATAGAAAAGTTCTCTGCACCTCCTAGGTTCCCTTAGGAAGAAAGTTTTTCATCTTTCATCGATGATAAAATCAAACATTTTAATGATATTTCGGATAGACTCTCCAAAATTAATATACATTCGGCATTCACCCTTATCAGATATTGCTTCTTCGGTCCAAATTTTATGTATTTTCTCCGTTCTTCTCCTCTTTGGAAGAAACCACAACTTTTGGACAAAATTTACCAAATTATTCGCAACACATTAACATCCATTCTTAATGTGGCCTTGGACGACCGAGCGTGGTTGCAAGCCACCCTACCAATTCGTTTTGGTGGCTTTTGCGTCCGCAAAATTTCTAGTGTAAGCTTACCAGCGTTCCTGTCTTCTGTCCACAGCACTGAAAAGCTAACCAGAAAAATTTTAGCTCTTTCCCTGGTTGACTCGGAAGTGCCGTGCTTGACAGGCGCAGAGAACGCCTGGAAAGTGTCTTGCCCGGATACGGATCGGCCCGAGAACCCTTTTTTTCCCAGAGACAGTGGGATGAGCCGCTCTGCAGGTTGGTACGGAGTAACCTTATTAATATGTATACCAATACTGCTGAGCGTGCCCGCCTGGCTGTGGGTGAGGGGGAGTCGGGTCTCTGGCTTTAGGCACTACCGCGTCGCCTAACATAGGCACTATGCTAGGTGACACAACCTTCCGTCTCGCTACATGCCTGCGATTGGGCGCTCCTTGTGGGGCTCCTCATCGCTGTCAATGCGGTGAAGCAGTCGACTGCCTCGGACACCATGGTCTTTCTTGTAGTAAGAGTGCAGGTCGGATTGAGCGGCACGCCAGCATTAATGATCTCATCCGTCGTGCTCTTGCCACCGCCGGAGTGCCAGCTGTCTTAGAACCCAATGGCCTGGCACGCGTTGATGGGAAGAGACCAGATGGTATGGCACTATGCCATGGAAGTTGGGTAGGTCTTTGGTGTGGGATGCAACTTGCGTCGACACCCTTGCACCATCCCATCTTCTTAGCACGGTGGGCTGCGCTGGGGCGGCTGCTGCAGGTGCTGAAAACCTCAAACGGCGCAAATACAACAACTTATTAGGTAATTATGTGTTTGAGCCGTTTGGGGTTGAAACACTAGGGCCATGGGGTCCGAGTGCACACCTATTATTTCGAAATATCGCCAAGCGGTTGGTCGACTCTTCACGAGACCAGAGGGCTGGCCTTTTTTTTGGCCAAAGAATCAGCATTGCCATCCAACGTGGCAATGCTGCCAGCCTTCTAGGCACTTTTCCTGTTGACAGCGATGTGGACGAATTTTTTGACGCACCGTAATTGTACATATGTTTATTCTTATTTTAGTTCTAATATTAGTTTGTAAATAATAATGTACATATGTAAATAAATAAAAAAACTAATAAAATAAAATAAACCCTTTTTAGGGTTTGTAAATTATTACAGAATATTCATACCGAATGCTTCGTCTAGTCCGTTAAACGAACTGCTCAAAAAGAAGTCGATTGGTCTTGGTCACATATGCATAAGGCGGCTTTTAATAAAATTAAGAAGGAACTAACATCGGCTCGAACGTTGGCACACTTCGATCCTTCATACAAGTTGGTTTTGACAGTTGATGCGTCCCCAAGAGGGTTAGGCGCATTTTTAGCCCAAATAGAAGCGAACGGGTTAGAACGTCCTATATCTTATGCGTCGCGGTCCCTCAGTAGCGCAGAGAAAAATTATAGCCAAATTCAAAGGGAGGCAACGGCCATAGTTTTTGGCATATGTCGGTTCCATCAGTATTTATACGGTGTCGCAAAGCCGCTGATGTTTATATTTCATCCCGACAAAGGCATACCAGAGGTGTCTGCTAACCGGTTACATCGTTACGCCTTATTTTTGACCAGCTATAATTATGAATACGTACCAAGCGCTAGTAACTGTGCAGATTACTTTAGTCGAGCGGTCACCACGTGCAGCAGTGCCAGCAGTGTTCGGCCGAATTCCGAGAACGGTGATAACGGGTAAAATTCAATAGTAAGTGTCGTCACGGATGACTCATTTGTTTACACGTTAAAAGACAAGGCGTCTTACATTACTACATTATGTTTAGAATATAAAGATATATTCTATTGTGATGGCATTCCATTAAGTTTCACGAACCAAGTCAACCATTGTATTAGGACAAAAAACGAAGATCCTATTTACATCAAACCATACAGACAACCCCCTAGTCAGTCGCAAGAAATAAGAAATCAAATCGAAAAAAAACAAAATTATTATAAATCAAGCGTACATAGATTCTTTTCAAAAATGTAAAGAGTTTCTTACTAACGCACCTTTACTTGAATATCCCGATCCCGATAAGCCTTACATCCTAACTACAGATGCATCGTCAAATGCCTTAGGGGCAGTACTATCGCAAGGCGTCGTAGGGTCTGATAAACCAATAGGTTATGCCAGTAGAACATTTCCATAAGTTCAATAGATCATTTTCTAACAATTCTGCGACTAAAAAGCAATGGAAATGTCCGGTTTGTCGCGAAAATCATCGTTTATTCAATTGCAAAACTTTCTTAGAATCAACATCGGATTCTAAACGCAAGACAGTGAAATTAACTGAATCTATACAGAAACTATCTTTATGATCATTATGATGAAGCATGTATTTCCGTGTGTTTGTGTGACGCGTGAGAGCAGTCATGGTGGCCCAGTGGTATCGGCCACACTTACAAGTTGTAGGTCGTGAGTTCGAACCCAGGCGCTTTACTTTGTGTAAATTATTTCATCACCACTGATCTCAAAAACGGTGAAGGAAAACATCGTGAGGAAACCGGCATGTCCTAGAACCAAAAATTCTAAGACATTTGACATCCACCAACTCTCTTATTCTTATTCTAAAATGCGCTCGCGGCCCCGGCGACGCCGGACCCGTTGTATTTGACCGTTGAAAGTGCCTATAAATTACGAGAAACATGCGAATGGAGGAATGAAATAACATATAGAAATTTACCACCACGAAATGCGAAGAAGAATGAAAATGAAATGACAAAACAAAATTTTAAACGAGTCTAAAAGTAAAAAAAAAGTAAATTGTTACTAATCCTATGGACTTTGTCTGAAATAAAAGATAATTATTTTTTTATTATTAAAAGCCACCAGGTAAGTAAAATTTCAACTATTCTTCCAGATACTTTACTTTACCTAGTGTGAGATCTAGGAATTCGATCCACTTGAATGTAATCTTATCAAACAAATTTATCCTTATTCTATTCTTATACTCAGAAAATATTTTAATCATCAATTGTATTTCACGCAGGAAATCACTAGTATTTACATTTTTGCTTGAATCAAATACACTCAATACTATCCCGACGCAATTATCGGTATATGGTACGAGTAGTAACGTTGTTTTACACGGGAAACGTCAACATAATTATGTCAATAAGTGGTGCTTAAGTATTTTAAATGGGAAGACTTGACGCACCATTATTCCTAAGAGGTACTAAAGTAAGTAACTTTACGAAAAAAAATGTAAGTAATCTTGTACCAGTAACTGCCAATGACAGTCTTTTACTTTGGAAATCAGTGTTTTACTTTATCTTCTTTTTTTTTGCTCCACCTGGAGATTCAAGTGACGATGAAATATTACAAGATTTTCTCAAGCTAAGAACTGAAGTTACTATGGAAGCATTAGAGTCAACAGAGTCAAAATCTAATGCCCCGCCGCTCGATAAAATACCTATCGTAACATTCGTAAATTCAATTCCAGCTTCACTTTCGATTACCACGACAGAGGAAAAAGTCGACGATATCAAAACATACACAGAATTATCAAACGTTATACAGCCAATAGGTCATCCCTTTCGCCATCTATAATTACTCAAGAGGTGGTGGTTGTAACTTTAAGGATTCGTGATCTAAACAAAGAAAATACTCATAATACGATTGAAGTTGCAGCTCAAATTAATGCAATAAGTATTCATGGACTCAGGATGTACTGTATCAGTACAGTACATACACATACATAAGCAGGATTAAACTTGTAAGCTTTTAAATGTATAATGGAAGAGCACTGTTGTCTGGGATACAGATATTAAGTTATCTAGTTCAGACTCAGACGTCTTGTGGAATTTTGGTTAGCTTAAGATGCCTATAGTAAGACTGGCAGCAGATAACTAGTTTTGCAAGTTAATTAAAATAGGTACGCTTGTCATGTTTTTATTAAATTAGTATGGGACTTCTAGACTAGTCGCCTGAAGGCAGGCTCGTGATTACTTAAATATATCAGATAAAAGTCAAACCATTGTTTCCTTCTCGCAGCACCCTGACTACGTCCTCACAATACACAACAGACTCATGTTACAACTGCCCTTAATTATATTTATCTGCGGTCGCACTTTGAGCATCTGTAGGAGAGACATCGACTTCGACTACAATATTCTATTCCGTAAAAAGTAACCATGATGGTGACAACGAAAATTAAGTTATATGTAATTTTCGTTGTCACCATCATGGTTACTTTTTTTTAGATAACGCTAAATTACTCAACGCTCTCGTCGACCCACCTCATATGATGGGTTGTCTTGAGCGTTGCGTGAGCGTAAGTAATGACGTAATTAGTGAAGTTTTCGCCCCGACCACAACGATCGTAGTCGTTATGTGGAACGGCTGAAGGAGCATTTTAGGCGTTGTGAACGATAAATGAAACAACGTAAACAAGTTTTAAACGATGTTCACACATTTCCGGGTTCCCGTCCCTGAAGTGCATTAAAAGTAATACCTAGTGTAAAAATATACAGTGAATTGGTGTTACGTTAACATGGCCGACCTAAATTAAAATAAAAACCGGCCAAGTGCGAGTAGGACTCGCGCACGAAGGGTTCCGTACCATCATCGCAAATAACGGCAAAAAAACACGTTTTTTGTATGGGAGCCCCACTTAAACATAAACTTTATTCTGTTTTTAGCATTTTTTGTTATAGCGGCAACAGAAACAAATCATGTTTTTTTTTTTTTTTGTACGCAAAATACGCGCTTGGTCGTGGAGTTGCGGAAAACAGCCCGTTTTAACCTAAACTTTTTTTTTTTTTTTTTGATCACGCTTGGAAAAAATGCATTACGCATACCCACCCATTGGGGGAATGGGGGGGCTATGTGGGACTCCCCGGGCTGAGGCCCGGTATACCCACTAAAATAACCCAGCGGCACTCCCGCATCGTCCGAGTGGAGGAGGACTGGGAAACTGGCACAGCCTTTACTTCCAGTCCTCCGCCGCCGACCGCCCGCCTTTACAGCGGGGCCTTCACGCCCCTCCCTTAGCGGAGGGGCCCGGGAACGACCGCGTGCTCGGCCGTTCCCGCCCGACGAGGGTGGCAATTAGTGCAATGCGAGCGAAAGGCGCCCCCGCGCCTGTCGCCCGCTAATCGCCACCAGGAGGTGGGAGGAGACGATCGTACAACCGCCTTCTCCCATCCCTTCTTCGCCTGCGAAGCGGCGGCGCGAGAGGATCGTCCTCCCGCGCCCGCTCCGCCGCCTCCTTTTGCGACATCACGACCTCGCAAAAGGAGGCAACCGCCGCCCAGGCCTCCTCACTCCCAAGCATGGAGTTGACCACGCCGGGGAGCGAGAGGTCCTGCCCGATCGCACTGTTCAAGACACGGCGCAGCTCTGTCCAGGCTGGGCACACCTCGAGGGTGTGCTGCGCCGTGTCTTCTGCCACGCCGCAGTCGTGGGTTTCCTCCCTACGGATCCGGTGCACGTGTGTTCCGAAACAACCATGTCCGGACAACACCTGCACTAGACGGAACGAGAGGAAACCCCGGTCGCTCGAGCCAGTCCTGCAAGACTGGACCGAGCGCATCCAACGTCCGGCGGCCAAAGTAGGCGGTGGCGAGGTCCTCCGTCCAATGGACGATGATGGCGTCCCTCGCCTCCCGCCGCACGGCCTCCCGTTCTTCGACGGCGGGGCGCTCCCCGAGCGCCTTCCGCCGCGCCGTCCACTCGTACACTCTGGCGAGCACCCATGCCTCCAACTCCCAGGGAGGGGTGCCCGCCAGAGCGCACGCCGCCGAGAAACCCACTGAGCGGTAGGCCCTCGCCACCCGCTGTGCAATGGCCCTTTGTGGCCTGCGGATGGCGGTTGCATTCTCCCTCCTGTGGAGGGAGTCCGCCCAGATGGGTGCTCCATAGAGCGCCATGCTCTTGAGGATGCCGGCATAGAGGCGCCGGCATCGATCCTTGCCCCCCCCCAGGTTTGGGAGGAGCCATGAGAGGGCGTCCGCGGCTTTCAGCAGGCGCGTCGACAGCCCGCTAAAGTGCGGGCCGAAGCGCCACCTGCTGTCTAGCACGAGGCCCAGATACTTCATCTGGACCTCGACCCCTATCCGGACGCCCTCCACGACGATATGGGCGTCAGGAGGGCGGCGCTGCCGAGGCCCGTGGAAGAACACGGCCTCGGTCTTGTTCAGCGCCACCCTCAGTCCAAGCCGGCGGATCCTCCCCGCCACCAAGGATCCGCCGGCCAAGGCCAAACAGGCCACCTCACCAAAGTCCCTCCCCCGGGCAACGAGGAGAGTGTCATCTGCGTAGCAGATGACACTCGTGCCCTGGAGGAGGGTGCCCCGCAGGAGCCAATCAAAACTGATGTTCCACAGGGGAGGGCCTAGAACCGACCCCTGCGGAACACCGAACTCCGCACCGTAACGCCTGATCCTGGCCGTTTTGTCCACCAGGAGGACCTCTCTGTCCTCCAGGTAACTGGCCAGGATCGCCCGCAGATATTGGGGCACTCCGTGGTACCGCAGTGCCTCCAATATGGTCGTGTGGGGGACGGAGTTGAAGGCGTTTGCAATGTCAAACGACACCGCCAACACTCCGTTCCCCGCCGCCACCGCCTCCTGCACCTGGCCCCTGAGCAGGGCCAACACGTCGACCGTCGAACGCCCTTTTCGAAACCCGTATTGGGCGTCCGACAGGTCCGGCCCTACCCCCCGCAACAGGCTATTTAGCCGGGTGGCGATGATCCCCTCGAACAATTTAACGACGTTTTAACCTAACTTAACCTAACCTATGTGAAAATTTCAACTGCCTAGCTATCACGGTTCATGAGATACCTGGTATACCTGGTGACTAACAGACACAGACGGACCGCGGAGTTTTAGTAACAGGGTCCCGTTTTTACCCTTAGGGTACGGCAACCTAAAAAAATACGCGTTCGCAGCACAAAGGAACAATAACGCGTATGATGGAAAACCTTTCCAGTGATCCAAATATTATAAATTCAGCAACAATTGATATGTTAGAAGCCCGCAAATAGAAATTAACTGCTGTTTTGTCAATATGAAAGTGTACAATTAGATTTTTTGAGCTTTGATGCTGAGGACTCTGAAGATGTTGGTGCATTTGAGGAAAAGTATATACTAAATTTAAACCACTTTTTGAATTGTTTATTGTGGTATTTTAATTTAAGAAAATATTTATTAGATGAGGCCTTGTCGGTAATTGTGAACCTGCCTCACACAGATAAGTCTTAACAGAGGCTTTAGAATTATTAAATAAACGATATGATAATAAATCAAGACTGATTTTGTAACGTTACGTATAACTAGAGTAACTACACGTAAGCCACGTAAATTAAAACTAAATAATTATAAACAAAAAATAAAAAAGATGTAGAGAATAGAAAATTTAGTAGGGGCCGGCTTCACACGTCGTGGGCAGCAGGTCCGGGGCAGGTGGTCTGGTAACCAGGCAGTAGGTCGATAAGGCAGGTGGCTGAACAGACAGGAACTCGTTCAGTCGTGGTATGCTCGTGGTAGGCAGGTGGTCGTGTAGGCAAAAGGCAAGCCGACGGTCATTAGGCGGGATCAGCATCTGTGCGTATTGCTGGCGGGCGCGCCGTGGCCGTGCGCTTCACTATAGAATTGTCTGGTGCAGCTCTTGCATCACGTAACGGACTGGCACATTATTTAGCAGTAAAAGTACACTTTGTCCAAATGCTATTTATTTACAGTTTTTCAGTTTTTCTAGATATATTTTAAACCACATTGACATAATTATTAAATATTAGAGTTTAAGAGAGTTTTGCAGATTAGAAAAATACTCTTCGTAATCCTAAGTAGGAAAAGTCTTGCCGCGTTCAGTCTAGAATCCAAACTCCCCAGAAATGTCTGGGAAATGCCTTTTATAGTCTCAGCGTTTTTCCAAACAAATTGTTTAGTTTCTAGAATTTCATTATTCTTTCTATAATACTTTAAATTGTGAGTTGCCTGTATTTAAAACGGCCTGTATTATTCAGTCATAAAAGAATTCTGTGAGCGTGTTAACATTATTTTACAAGCGTAAGATAAGAAACTTCTATCCAGTAAACAATAATAAATTAACAATAATATACATTATTAGAGCTAACATACTAATAAAAATCATTTAAATTACATAAATCAAATTAAACCTTCATAGTCACTATGAAAATTAAGACACAAAATTAAAGAAAAAGTAAATGACAGCTTGACAACTGACGTAATGTCAGACAAAAAGTAAGCATTGAAAAATTATAAAATTCAATATTCTATTTCAGCAAAAAAAAGTTAATCGAATTAGATCGATTTAAGGACTACCAACAAAAATAAATGCCACCAAGGCTCGACATAATATGGAAAAAGGACATTTTATAAAACATGAGAATGATCGATTGTAAATGTGTAAGTATGGATACTATAATTTGCAGTCAGATAAATCTGCTACTACACATCCCATCAATGCCTAAGGGCACAGCTGCATCTATAAGGACGTTTATTTCTTACATCGTCGCTTACCATCAGGTAAGATAGTGGTCAAGCACGAGCTAATCTATAATAAAAAATCAAATCAAATCGGCAACAGATTCATTTAAATTTTTATGAATCTGTCAATGAGTGGGATCGACTTTTTATTTGTGTGCTTTCTCTCTTTACCAAAGAGAGAAAGATGGATTTATATACATAAGCTTTTCAACTTGTCCGAAATCCAGAAACATTACCTGTTGTATATTCAAATGTGCGTACGACACCTGTGTGTGTTACTGTGCGTGCGACAGGGAGATCGTTCAATAGAGTAGTATGACACTGACTGGCGGTTTGATTGCACGTGTTCATTCCCGCTCCCGTCAAATGTCTAACAGTGGCGACGAGGATCAAAAATAAACGAAAGTATGTTTTCCAGTGGAGCTTTTGGCAGGCGTCCGTCACTCGCTCAAGGCCACGCGTTATTTGCCTAACGCTTCGTGTACCGCCGGCGGTACAACTGACAGTGGGCTGCCGCACGCCTGCCCGAGTGCTCGCACGTCACGGTTACTGCGCTGAGTATCAAAATGCCACATGATTATTGTGCAGTGGATGAATGTCAAAGTAAAAAAACAAATGTAAATATGTCTTTTTTTTCATTGCCGAGAAACGAACAAAGAAACGTTAGGTATTATTTTAAATCTTTTGTTTTTCGAATTCCCTTTTTTCGTTCCTTCACAATGTATCACCATGTATTCCTTAAACTTAGAACATATAATATGTAGGTAGGTACTATGATAATCGTCGTAAATTAAGGAGTTCAGGGGGGTGACCATAAGCTCTTAGAGCGGTATCAATTTGAGATCGAATAAGGGACAGATGTATCTGAGGTGTATACATCTGTCACTTACTCGATCTCAAATTGATACCGCTCTTAGAGCTTATGGTCACCCCCCTGGTATTATAAAAGTGTTGTTTTATATAAATTAATAGTTACCTACTTATTGTCAGAACATAGGTAGGTACATAAATCATAATGGATCGGCTTGGCAGCACCCTCTTGGAAATTTTAAAAGTAATTGATTTACCTCCGCTTTGCTCCTGTTTCCCTTTTGACTATTTATTAAAATTATTTACGCGGTTTCGGATATTTTCGACAGTAAAATTTAATAATCGGGAAATCAGGGAAGGAAAAAATGTATCTATCATTTTATTAAACTAAAACTTATTTGATCAACAAATCAAAAATAATTGTTTTTCTACAACATTCGTTTAATTACCATTATCGTATACGTACAACCCTAGCACATTCGCCCGATGACGCGCTCGCACGTGGGTCGCGCGGCTGGCAAAGCAATCTCAATTATCTTTGTGCGTATTTATGGTACATTTCTGCACAGCTGGTTATGATTTTGTAGGTTATTATGATTTTGTAAAATGCGTGGAAAAATCAAATTATGAAAATGACATTAATGACACATTAAAATCTATAATTAATTGGCTAAACACTAATAATCTAATTATTAATTTACAAAAGACAAAGATTATGCATTTCTTTCAACGTTTGCACCCAGATCCGTTAAAAATTGAATACAATGGACAAAATATTGACAAGACAAATGTTGCTAAATTCTTAGGTATAGTAATTGACAGCCAATTAACTTGGAACCAGCAGGCAGAAGAAGTTAAAAGTTAAGTAGAGGAGCTTATATTCTCTATAATTTGTCGAAAAAAGTTAATACTAACACCATCAATAAAGCTTACCATGGTCTGGTTGCCTCTATCTTAAGATATAGAGTAGTATTTTGGGGGAATTGCAGTGAACGAGAAAGGGTATTCAGAGCCCAAAAATATTGCTTGAGATCAATGACCGGCATCCATTCAACAGACAGCTGTATTCCTATGTTCAAATCCCTAAAATTATTAACCTTTCCATCAATTTATATTCTGGAGGTAGCATTATTTGTTAAAATGAACCTGAATCTTTTTGAAACAATGATAAATCATTTTTCAAGACGGGCATTACTGAGATCCCAATACAAAGGTCTTGTACGGTGAAACCATACAGTAATAATAATGCACTAATGCTTATTCGTGCATTTTACCATATTTTACTAATTGATATTAGTAGAGCATTCAGTACTCGATTAGCGGTCATCGCGCGTGCTCCCTCGCTCCTTTATATTACTAAACCTTTGGTCCGCATAATATATTTAATTTCACTTTATAAGCAGCAGTATCATTTAGCCATCTTCCTAACTTTCACATTGGTCCTTCGAGCTATCGGGCGGGGCCTCGCGAGTGTTAGTATTCGTTTTTCTTTGGGGAGTAACGTGTATTAAGTAACTTGTGAGTGAACTCGTCCATAAATCAGCATATTGGATTGCAGTGATACGTGTGAACTGTGGACATACTTTCGTAACCGCAGTAATTTAGCAAAGCATTTGTAGCAAAACCCTAGTAGCACTGGGTGGCGTTGCAAAATTAGTTAGCAAGAGCACCGTCCTTAAGCATACCAAGCAGTGGGACATCAGCTAACCATACCAAGCAGTGGGACATTAGCGCCTCTAAGAAGGGGCATCAAGCATCTTGAGCAGCAAGCAGCACATCGGTATTCAAGCAGTAGCAGCACTCGGTATCTTCAGCAGCAGGGCGACAGAGCCCAGCTACATCAGAGCAGCAGCGTTTGGAGTGCAACAGCAAACCAGCGGCAGTCGAAAGCCAGTTTCGAACAAGTAAGATCTTTCCTTTTTATCATCATAAACAAACTAGCAGCATAATGGAGGAGCTTTACTACCAGCAACTTGAACTTAGCGAGTCAATCAAGAAAATACCGATAAATATAAAAAAGGATAGCGCCGATAAGAAAATCGGATGACTATTTTAAAAGGCGACTAGAGTCGTTAGAGAGGTATTGGTCAGATTTTCAGAACAATCATTTAGCGATCTGTCAACATGGGGACAAAGATCACTCATATTTTATAAATTCCGAGCATGAACAAGTTAGCAAGCTTTATACAGCAGCCAAGTCTCTCATCAATGAACAACGCCAACAGTTGTCAAGCAAGCTAAAACCTATGAAATCCGTTACCGGGTACTCAACCAATACAGGAGCAGCAAGAGGACGCCGAACTAGCAGCAGCAGGACCAAAGGGTTATAAGCAGCCAGCAAAAGCCAGCATGTTACGTACAATGGAGTCAAAAGGCTCTACCAGCATATTAGATGACATGCTGCGTAAGCAAACAGCAAATTTCAAAGCATTCAAGAGATCAGCAGGGTTTATTGACCTAGACTCCATGTCCGAAAAATGGGAGATGGAGGACGCCTTGAGAACACTTCAAGCGCGCTGGTCGCAAATTGATTCCCTCCATTGGGAGATAGATAGCGAGACAGGTGGAGATGAAGAGGATTACGAAGAAGTGTATACTCAGCATGAGCGATCATATATTCTGTTAAAGAAAATGATCAATAAAAAGCTATGGAGTGTATCGCATAGAGAGCACTCCACACCAAAAATGGATATACCAGTATTTTCAGGTAGCTACCAACATTGGACGTCATTTAAGGACCTCTTTAGCGAAGCTATTCATAACATCCCTACCTTGTCGCCAGCGCAAAAAATGCAATTTCTAAAAGGGAAGGTCAGGGGTGAAGCAGAAAAACTTATTCAGCATCTACCAATAAGTTCCGATAACTATCATACCTGTTGGGAAATCTTAAACAATCGGTATAATAATAAAAAGCTTATATTTACGTATGTTATAAATACTTTACTAGGCCTACCGAGTACGCAGCATCAAACGCTAGGTCATATTAAGAAAATGCATGACGTAGCATTAGAAAGCTTGCATGCCATACGGAACTTAGGAATCGACATCAGCACCTGGGATCCGCTTCTTGTGCATTTATTAGCGCAGAAGCTGGATAGTGAAACGTACGGAGATTATATAGACTCCCTTAAAAACTCCAGGGAGCTACCGGTACTGCAGGAATTCTTAGACTACTTAGAAAGCAAGTTTACGAGCCTGGAAACTTCTCGCAGGAAGCTAGATCATGCAACACCGAAATCCACTAATCATACAAATAGCGATGTTCCTGAAAACCAAATGGCAAGACGACATGGCCCGAATTATGCTAGTAAATACAATAAGCTACAGCCATATTCAAAGACCTTACACGTGTCTACTACAAAATGTCAATTTTGCGGTCAACAACATGCCATGTTTAATTGTGTAAAGTTTTTGCAATTACCTAATGAAGCAAAATTGAAATCAGTTGAAAAATTGAAATTATGTCGAAATTGTTTATTTAATCATAATGGCCAGCAATGCATTTCCGTTAGGCGATGTCGCAAATGTGACGAAAATCACCACTTCGTTTTACATGACGTTTGCTCAAAAAATATATCGCAATCGAGCAACGTAGCAACGACAACAAATAACCCAAATCCAAAAGACAATGTCGCAATGACTGCGCATGTGTCTCATAATGATCCAACGACGAATGAAGTATTGTTAGCTACAGCCTTAATAAAGGTCGCAACGATGGATGGATCGTGTCACATTTTAAGGGCTCTCATTGATCCTGGATCACAAGTGTCGATGATAAAAGAAAGTACAGCAAATAAATTAGGATTACGTAGATCTAAATTCAATGGATTGATATGCGGAGTAGGTGAAGTCGAACATAATTGTAAGGGTATGGTCACACTAAGCTGTTTCTCAACTTACAACGACTTTTCGTTTACAACCGACGTACTTGTCATGAACAAAATACTTAAGGATATTCCGTATAAATCCTTTGACACATCGAAGTGGTCCTACATCGAAAATCTTAAATTAGCAGATCCATATTTTAACATTAGCCGTCCAGTGGACTTATTACTAAGCGCCCAAGTCAATGGCTTGATTTTAATGGGAGGATTGATCAAAGGAGAGAGTGTATCACAGCCAGTGTTGCAAGAAACACAACTTGGGTGGATCATATATGGTGGTGGCCAATTAGCATCACTACAGTGTAACGTGATCATGAATAATATCCACGATATTCAGCAGTTCTGGGACATCGAGGATGTAAGCGACAAATCAAACCTATCATTGGAAGATCAAGAATGTATCGATTTTCATTCATCAACTACAAAACGTCAAGAAGACGGCCGGTATGTAGTAAAATTGCCACTAAAAGCAGACATCAATGAAAAACTAGGTTCATCTAAAGAGATGGCAATAGCACAGTTCCAAAATCTGGAACGTAAATTTAGCAAACAACCTGTTCTAGCAGAACAATATAAAACATTCATTAGTGAGTACATAGCCTTAGGACATATGGTGCCTAGTTACAGCAATAAAAACAAACAAGCGCTATCGTGTTACTTGCCGCACCATGCCGTCCAACGAGCTGAATCAGCTACTACAAAGCTACGGGTGGTGTTTAACGCGTCAGCAAGGACGTCAAGCGGATATAGCGTGAATGACCTGATGTATAAGGGCCCTAATTTACAACAGGATCTACAGGAACTGATACTGAAGTGGCGGCAATATCGTTATGCTTACACATCAGATATCGAGAAAATGTATAGGCAGATAATGGTGGACGAAGCAGATCAGCAATATCAGCAAGTTATCTGGAGGTATGCGCCAGATCAACCACTACAAACGTACAAGCTTACTACCGTCACATACGGTACAAAATCAGCCCCATTCCTAGCGATGATGACTTTAAAACGTTTAGCTTCGGATGCACGAAGTGCATTTCCGGAAGCAGCAAAAATTCTAGAAGAATCATTTTATATGGATGATCTGGTCCATGGTTCTCACTCTATCGAAAGAGGTAAGCAGCTCATCGAAGATCTCAACAGATTATTAAAATCAGGTGGTTTTACACTGAGAAAATGGTCCGCAAATCATCCAGAACTTCTTGAAAATATAGAGCAGAGCAGCAGCAATGGCGAAATCATTTTTAACTTCAAATCAGAAAGTACGTCAAAAACATTAGGCCTTCGATGGAACTCTTGTGATGACATGTTTACTTTCAAATACAGCATAGCTAATCCAAACGCAAAAATTACTAAACGATTACTTTTGTCAGAGATATCAAAGGTATTCGACCCGTTGGGGTGGTTGTCCCCACTTACAACAAAATTAAAGCTGATATTCCAAAAGCTGTGGTTAAATAAAATGCATTGGGATGAAGAAGTTCCTGTAAACATCAAAGATGAATGGGAAACGATAAAAATAGACATGGAATATTTGAATCAATGCAAAATACCACGTTGGATCGGGTATCAATCTAATAACGTCATAGAACTGCACGGTTATTGTGACGCATCTACTAAAGCCTACGCGGCAGTTATTTACGCGCGATTTCAGAAAAATGATGAGTCATCTGTGGTACTAGTAGTTGCTAAGACTAGACTAGTACCCATTTCTAAAAGCGTCTCTTTACCAAGATTAGAATTAAGTGGAGCGTATTTACTAGCCAAGTTAATGAATAAAGTTATTAGCTGTTATAGCGAAATGGACACTCGGATATATGGATGGACGGATTCCATGGTGGTCTTAGGGTGGCTACAAGGCGATTACAGCCGATGGAAACCTTTCGTTGCGAACAGGACTAAAGTTATCGCAGCAACAATGAAACCAAGCTGCTGGCGATATGTTAAGTCGGAGGATAATCCGGCAGATGCAGCCAGTAGAGGCATCTCAGCATCACAACTGAAAAGTCAAACCCTGTGGTGGCATGGACCGCAGTCATTGGGAACGTTTGATGAAAAATTAGAAGCAAAGCAAAGCATTTATACCACGGATCAAGAAATAAAGGCAAAATCAATACCAAGCAAGGTGAATGCCGCTCAAATAGCAAGAAAAGCATCATATTACAATTGTTACTTAAATTCAGCTCACTTAATAAAATAACTAAAATACTAGCATGGCTTTTACGAGCCATCAAAACGATACAATTTAAGCAGATTCCAGTCACGTTAGGTAAACATAGCGGTTTGCCTGAGTTTCTTACCTTGCTTGAATTACGGAAAGCAAAGTTACTAATTATAAAATATGTACAAAGAACTGAGTTTGCAGAGGAAATCATGTCATTACGAAAAAATTATAAATTGAGTAGCAGAAGTAATATACTAAAATTAAATCCTTTCCTTGACAACGAGGGGATTTTACGAGTGGGAGGCCGTTTAACCAAAGCAAACATGAGCATGAAAATGAAGCGTCCAGCCATATTACCGTACAGCAGTCGGCTTACTACTCTAATAATTCAGCAAGCTCATCAGCTCACCTTTCATGGTGGACCGCGATTAACTTTATTTAATCTTAGGCAGAGATACTGGATAATCGCTGGAAACAAAGCAGTAAGGAAAGAAGTGCGAAACTGTGTCACCTGTAGAAAACATGAGCCCAAACTGCAGCATCAATTGATGGGAGAGTTACCCGAAGCCAGAAGCAACCCCGCCCCGCCATTCTATCACACCGGAGTAGATTATACAGGTTTCGTAGAGGTAAAAAGCAACAAGGGGCGCGGAATTAAGACCACAAAAGCATATATTGCGTTGTTTATTTGTCTAGCGACTAAAGCTGTACATTTAGAACTTGTATCCGACCTAAGCAGTACTGGGTTCTTAGCAGCATTACGGCGGATGGCCGCCAGAAGAGGGGCGCCACGCCATCTTTATAGCGATAACGGGACGAATTTCGTAGGTGCAAATAGAATGCTACAGGAAAGCTATCACGATTTCGAAAACGTATATGATCGTAACTTTTTCGCAGAGCTAACAGATTTAAATATAGAATGGCACTTTAACGCGCCATCTTGGCCAAGTGCGGGAGGTCTATGGGAACGAGCCATTAGAAGCTTAAAATATCACCTCAAGCGAGTAATTGGAGAGCAGAAGTTGACTTTCGAAGAGTTCAGCACAATATTAGCACAGATAGAGGCTTGTCTGAACTCCAGACCTTTGTGTGCCTTGTCTGAAGACATCGAAGATTTAAACGTACTTACCCCAGCGCATTTCTTGACCGGGAGGTCTGGCACTGTCATAATCGAAACGGAAACACATGCTCGAACTAGATGGCATTTATCAGCTAATATAGTAAATGACATATGGAAGAAATGGAGATCGGAATACCTAACGCAATTATCTGTAAGAAGCAAATGGCGAAGCACTGAGCAAAATATCAACATCGATGATTTAGTGACCATCCAGGATGACAATTTGCCACCTGGAAAATGGATGATGGGAAGAGTAGTAGAAACTCACCCTGGTCAAGATGGATTAGTTCGGGTAGTAACATTAAAAACAAAAAGCGGAATACTTAAAAGGCCGGTTGTGAAACTCTCAATCTTGCCGATATCGCCTGCTTCAAGCAAAATGAAAGACGATAGAAAGGTTAATCAAGAAATCAACATCAGCTTAAAGGAACCTGACGAGCGGAAACCAAGCAATAGAATCAAATCTAAGTTCGTATCAGTAGTAGTGTCGTTAATCTTTTTTATGTCATTGATAACATCATCTCGCGCAGCTTTTAACATATCAGCGTTGCCAAACAACAATTCACTGTATTTCGAGACAGTGGGCAATATGCAAGTTATTCGAGATAAATGGAATCTTATTGTTTACTATGACATGAGCCTTTACTGGGAAGGGAATACAGCAGCCACTAAGTTTTTGGATTATTTACAAAGACTCTGCGCATCCCTAAACGATACTAACCAATGTAATATGATAACGCTTCAAGTAAATCACGACTATAAAGAAATACAGCACTATAATCAACTTATGATTAATCAGCACTTTGACGCGCGCGCCAGACAGCGTCGCGGTCTAATTAATGGTATCGGTTACGTGGCCAATAGCCTGTTCGGAGTATTAGACGAACGATTCGCCGAACAGTACAAGAAAGACATACAGCTTGTAAAACAAAACGAGCATCATCTTGGTTACTTTGTTAAGAAATCTTGAAAAGAACCGAGCAAACTATCCAATTACAACATAAAACTATAAACAAGCACTTGAATCAATTAAATAATGCAGCCTTTGTTATTAAACAAGAAGTTGAAAGCTTAGCTAAAACACAAGATTTTGCCCTGTCGGCACTCACGACCATCAACTTCTACAACAACAACTGAAATCTGCCAATACTAACTCACCAGATTACACTCTGTCTACGCATGACATTCATCAGTACACTATTTGTTACTGCCTGCTAGGTTTAGCCGTTTTGGTGGCAGCGTACTTCATATGGAGGAGGTGTCGAGCAGTTTCTTCAGTGGAACTATCCCAAAGTGTAGCAAATAGTGTTGTGTTTTCGCGAAAGCAGAGTACGGCTGACCGTCAGCCAAGTGAAGTGAACATAACAAGTGCGAACACTGTTTGTAAACGGGACATAGCTACGTCACCTATTTCTAAAACGTGTCGCTTTAAATTAGAAGACGTGTAACATTTTTGTATCTTTTGGCCCGGGAGCATGTACGGTGAAACCATACAGTAATAATAATGCACTAATGCTTATTCGTGCATTTTACCATATTTTACTAATTGATATTAGTAGAGCATTCAGTACTCGATTAGCGGTCATCGCGTGTGCTCCCTCGCTCCTTTGTATTACTAAACCTTTGGTCCGCATAATATATTTAATTTCACCTTACAAGCAGCAGTATCATTTAGCCATCTTCCTAACTTTCACAGGTCTATTACATACAGGTAGTTTCAAAACAGCTTTATTAAGAAAAAATATTATGCATATGGGACCAGTTATCTACAATAAAATACCCAATGACATTTAAAATGATACATCTCATTTTTTCAAAAAGAAATTAACGAAACTACTAGTTGAAAATGTTGAAATAATCTGCAGTAATTTTAATCCATGGTAATAATGTGCTTCACAGTGTGCTGTCAAACTCTTCTATATAGCTATGGCCCTCTCTCTCCATGATGGCCGCAATGTAATCGATCATATTTTGTTGTCGTGTATGTTAATAAATATAAATCCGTATTTGTCGACTCTATTTGTGAAGAATAAAGTACTCAAATCAATCAGTGTGTTTTATCTCCGTGGACTGATCCCGCCTCTCAAATCAAGACAGGTTATTGGCCCAGCCGACAAAGTCCACGTGTCTGCAAAATCTTACTAAGGAAAGATTTATGATATTCAAGAAAACACTGATTGATTACGTTTTTCTGTTGAGTCTGTACGCGCTAGGCTGCATCACAAATGTCGGATTCTGAAAACACGCCGCGAGTTGGCAATAATGAAAATGCCGCTAGCCGCCACGTTGCCGGCCGTCGTTCGTCGACTTCAGGTGATACCAAGCCCGCTGCGTTTGGTAATTACGGCAATATTCCGCAAGCTAGATTTTCGGGAACGTCATTTGAGAAATTGGAAGGTTCCAATAACTTTCACTCATGGAAGTTTGCGATGAAAATGTCATTAAAGTTAGAAGGACTTTGGCCATGTATTCAAGGTACAAACTTAGATCCCTTACGCGATGAACGCGCGCTGGCCCGTATTTGCTTAAGTGTGAAGCCCTCATGTTACCAATATGTAAGAGAAGCAGGTAATGCAAAAGCTGCTTGGGAGTCGTTGGCTTCGGTGTTTGAAAGCAAGGGTCTTTACAGAAGGGTTTTATTGCTGAGGCAACGGCAGTACATTGACTCTGTTATGTCATTAGTACATCAGCTAGCCGATATAGGCAAGAATATTGAAGATGGTGAAGTCGCAGAAATACTGCTAAGTGGACTTACAGATAGATACGATGCACTGGTGTCTAATATGGAAACTACATGTCTTGCCGGTGGCATATCAAGTGAATTTGTTCGCACACGTCTCATTCAAGAGGAGTCCAGGAAAACTGCTAGTGATTCTTCTGCATTTATTGTGAAAAATGACCCCCCAAGAAAGACCATCACCTGTCATTATTGCAGAAAACCTGGTCATATTAAAGCAAAATGCTTTGAATTGAAATGTGATAAGAAAATGAAGGATAACAAAAGCAGCGAGCAAACATTTTTGGCTTTTTTGACTCAAGATACTGAAAGTGATTCAAGCTGGTATGTCGACAGTGGGTGCTCTACACATATGTGCAACAATATAAACCTATTTAAAAACTTTAGAAGTGCTAATAATAGTGTAGAATTGCCAATAAAAATAAGTTAAAATGTATGGGAATAGGTGATGTCCCATTGAGCACTGATACTATGGTAAGACAAATAAACAATGTTATGTATGTTCCACAGCTTTCAGCAAACCTTATTTCTGTAAGTAGATTGACACACCAGGGATTTATAGTTTGTTTTGATGGAGAGGGTTGTTCTATTTATGGTAAAAACAGTAAAATTACAGGTAAATTGGTAGCTACAGCTTCTCTTTTTAATGGGATTTATAAATTGGATGTTAAAGTAAATAGGGATGACAAAGTAAGTAAGTTCTCGCAGACAGTGTGCTCTTCTATGTCCCTGGGTATTGTACAGGGATCATAGAGTGCTAATGTAGCTGCTGTTACTGCGCATATTGACATTTGGCACAGAAGACTTGGGCATTTAAATTTCCAATCGTTATCTGCTCTAAAAAATGGTGTTGCGACTGGTATTCTGTTTCAGGAAAATGAGGAACGGTTCCTTGAGGAGTGCGTGCCGTGCCTTGAAGGGAAATTAGATGCTAAGCCGTTTCCGTCTTCGGAGGGGGAGCGTACTAGCGAGCCATTGCAGATAATTTGTTCGGATGTGTGTGGCCCATTTCAAGTTAGCAGCCATGGTGGTGCGAGATACTTCGTTAGTTACACAGATGATTTCACGAAGAAGTCTTTTGGATATTTACTGAAAAATAAATCTGAGGTAATGTCGACATTTATTGTTTTTAAGTCGATGGTGGAGAAGCAAGTAAGAAAGCCAATTAAAGTTTTACGTTCAGACAATGGGGGTGAGTATACCAGTTCTGCGTTTGCAGCATATTTAAAGAAGGAAGGCATCATTCACCAGATGACAGTGCCATACTGTCCACAGCAAAATGGTGTGGCAGAACGCCTTAACAGGACTTTAGTTGAGAAGGTGAGGTGCATGTTGCATGCTGCAGGTTTGCCTCCTACGTATTGGGGTGAAGCGTTAATGACCGCTATTTATCTCAAGAATAGGAGTCCTACTTCTGCACTCAAAGGGCGAACACCTGAAGAGGCGTGGACCGGGTCAAGGCCAGACCTTAGTCACCTCCATGTGTTCGGTTGCATAGCATATTCACTAGTCCCAGGTCAGCTGAGGCGAAAACTCGATGCTAAAAGTAAAAGATATGTGTTTGTTGGTTACTCTGAGACAGTTAAAGGTTTTAGACTGATTGATCCCCAGAACCCTAGGAAGGTTATCTTGTCTAGAAATGTGGTGTTTATAGAGAATAATTTTTTAAGGGATTTTATTAACTGTTATAATAATGATAATGATTTTATATCTTACGAATTTAATAATAATAATGAATCTGATAATTTTGATAATGGACCGAGTTCTAGTCAAACCATTGAGCTGAATTCTAATCATATTAATTCTAGTAATACTAATAATGATTCGATGATTTCAGGAAATAAGGAGGAGTTCTACTCTCCGTGCAGTATACGCGGATCGAGCTCGGCCTCGTCACCGTCAGGCGAAGCTGCAAGCGAGCGCGAGGCACAGCGAGGAGGCGCTGTTGTGCTCGTTGCCGGTGCTAGTGTGCCCGACACTGGCGCTGATGCACTCGACTCTGGCGCTGGTACGCTCGATGCGGGCGCTCATGTGTTTGGGAAGCGCATGTCGAGTGAGTCGCATGAGGTAACCTCTGCAGGGGAAGCCTCACCAGCGCAGGTAGAAGCGCGGCCGGTTCGTAGTACGCGTGGTAAACAACCGCGAAGGTATGGTGATTATGATTTATGTTTCGATTCCGATATTTCTATGCTGATACAAGATTTAGATGAGCCTATGTCATACATGCAAGCTATAGATTCTGCAGACAGTCATGAATGGCAAACTGCCATGCAATCGGAATACTATTCACTTATTGATAATAATGTATGAAAGTTAGTTGATAGGCCTCCTGATAGTAATGTTATAAAATGTAAGTTGGTTTTTAAGAAAAAACATGATGCTTCAGGCAACTTTAATAAGTATAAGGCTCGACTTGTTGCCAGGGGCTTTACTCAAGTTCAAGGGGTAGACTATAATGATAAATTCTCACCAGTAGTACGTCATTCTACAATGAGAATACTGTTCTCTTTAGCTAATGAATTGGATCTGAACATGGATCATATCGACGTAACTACTGCTTTTCTAAATGGTGACCTTACAGAAACCATTTATATGGAACAACCTCCAGGATTTGAGAATGGTAACAAAAATAAGGTTTGTTTAATATTAAAAGGAATTTATGGCCTTAAGCAAGCCAGTATAATTTGGAACTCAAAAGTAAATACTCTTTTATGTAATAATGGATACATTCAAAGCAAATGTGAACCTTGTGTTTATATAAATAAGTCAGGAAAAGAACTAACTATAATTGCATTATATGTAGATGACTTTTATATATTTTACAGCTCTAAGACTAATAAGTTGTTGCCTATTTTGGAAAGTAATTTTAATGTTAAGAATTTGGGAATGCTAAAGAGCTGTTTAGGCATAAATGTAACACGTGATAGAGCAAAAGGTATTTTAAAGCTTGACCAGTCTGAGTATATTAAGAAATTGCTCTATCTCTATGGTATGGAAAATTGTAAGACAGTGTCCACACCAATGCCTGTTAATTGTAAGTTAGTTATAGACGTTTGATGGGTCATCTTATGTATTTGTGTGTTTCAATACGGCCTGACATTTCTTTCTCTTGTAGTCAGCTTAGCCAGTTCAATAATAGCTTTGATAAGAGTCATTGGCAAGCAGCTAAACGAATATTACGTTATTTAGCGGGGACAATTAACTACTGTTTAATTTTTGTTAAAATTGGGAAAGTGAATTTGTCTGCTTTTACTGATGCTGATTGGGCTAATGACGTCACTGACCGTAAGTCATATACGGGGTATATTGTAAAGCTGGGTAGTAACACGATCAACTGGGAATCACGAAAGCAAAGGTGTGTGGCATTGTCAAGTACCGAAGCAGAGTACATAGCTATAAGCGATGTCTGCAAAGATATTTGTTTTATAAGAAACTTCTTATCAGAAATTGTCCCTGATATACCATATGCTGTAGTGTACAATGATAATCAAAGTGCTCATAAATTACTTGAAGTCAGGGAATATTGTCACAAGCGTACAAAACACATAGATTTAAGGTACGATTATGTGAAAGATCTTGTGAAAAATAATGTAATTTGTGTTAAATATCTAGAAACTGATAGGATGATTGCAGACATCTTAAAAAAAGCTCTTGGTACTGTGAAACATAATCTATTTACTAAGAATATGAATGTGTATTAATAGTTGTGTGTCGAGCCAGTGTTTCTGTTTTCTTATAAATGGATTGTGTTGTTTATTGTGAACTACATAAGTGAGGCACATTAAGGGGAAGTGTTGAAATTATCTGCAGTAATTTTAATCTATGGTTATAATGTGCTTCACAGTGTGCTGTCAAACTCTTCTATACAGCTATGGCCCTCTCTCTCCATGATGGCCGCAATGTAATCGATCATATTTTGTTGTCGTGTATGTTAATAAATATAAATCCGTATTTGTCGACTTTATTTTTGAAGAATAAAGTACTCAAATCAATCAGTGTGTTTTATCTCCGTGGACTGATCCCGCCTCTCAAATCAAGACAGAAAAATGCTATTACACTGTCAGCGAGTTTTTAAATGATAACACCCTATGAAATTGCTCAGTAATATTTAAATTTATTATGTTATATTCTAATTTGATATACTAAGACTATTATTTTCCAGTGAATTTTACTTTTAAGAATGTGACATTATGAACTGATCTGATAAATTGTGATTATTTGAATTTGACTTTTGAATATGACATTAGAAACTGATTACATGACAATTTTTGATTAATATAGATTTACAATGCTTTTGATTTTTATAGTGCTTAATATTGCATGCCATACAGTAGAATGTACTGGACCCAATTGTTTTTTTCTTTTTTACACCATCAAAAATATGTTTTTGTTACCTACATTCTTTGCAAATAGATGATTTCTGATTTTGATTCTTGTAGGCTTTTATAGCGTAGGTATTTACACTTTTGTATTGGAGTGATGTATCTGTTACGTAGTAACTATTTAGTAATCTGTGCTTTTGGTTCAATAACCAACTTCGACCATCTCACCACATCATCATCATCACCATCATCATCTCATCATCTCATCTCTTCTGTGTTTATTTTATTTTGTTTGTTATTTATATATTCTATTTTATTGTATTATTTAAGTATTTTCCGTTTCCGTAAGTGTGTCCGTGGCATCAACAGTTGGTCTTATCAGAACATCAGCGCAGCGTTATTTCCTTTTTTGGATATCGCTGCACATGCTGAGATAGGAGCCTGATTTCTCGTGTCTCCTGTACGGGTCACAAATAAATACTTTTTCTTTCTTTCTTTCACAAGCGAATGGGATACCTATAAATCACGGCTCACACAGTGGTTTATTGCGAACGAAGTAAACGATGCGTCGGACAAAGCCAAGGTCAAACGAAAGGCAATATTGTTGAGCGCGTTGAGTGAGTCAAGCTACAAACTAGACCTGGCGCTGCCGCAGAAACTTGAGGAGGTAGAATATGACAGCATCATCAGTCTATTGGACAGCCATTTCACCCCGAATCGACTTGGTTTCGCGGAGCGGTATAACTTCTACTCAGCTATGCAGCGCCAAGGTGCGAGTCATACTCAGTAGGCAGCAAGGATTAGAGGGTTGGCAGCACATTGTGGCTTCAAACATCTGGAAGAGGCCCTTCTCGAAAAATTTGTGATGGGAATGGCAGCGGGTCCCGAGCGTGAAAAGTTGTTCGCGAAGGATCTGCAGGAACTGACGCTGGCTAAGGCCGTGGAGTTGGCTGAGAACGTGTGCGCAGCGCGCAAAGCAGCAACTTACACCCAACTATCGAGCGGTGTGAGCGGCCACGTAGGCGCGAAAGACGCGGTCGCCGCCGCGGCCACCGGCAGCACGAGGCCCGACGGCGTGCTCAACATCTCCAGCAGCGAAAAGTGCAGTGTGTGCGGATATACCAATCACAAAGTCAATCAGTGCCGTTTTAAAAGTTACAAGTCATTTAAGTAGAATGTGTGCGGCTAATGAAGTGAATTACGTCATGAAAGATGATGGGGATGTCGGAGACGATGGTAAGTCACCGGTACTTAATATTAAATGCGTGAGGGGTAGACCAATGTCAGAATTTGTGCATGTGAATGGAATATTCTTGGAGTTTGAGATAGACAGTGGTTCAGCCGTTAATGTTATTTCAGATCATACCTACCAATCGTATTTCAAGAAAGTTCCATTGTCCGACTCTGATAAGCATTTATATTGATATACGGGAGGTAAAATGCGTACCTTAGGTTTCATTCAATTGGCCGTGACGTGTCTAGATAGCACTCATGATCTAAAGTTCTACGTAGTGCGCAGTGGCGGGCCGCCGCTCCTAGGCCGGGAATTTCTACATAAATTTAACATAGAATTTGCCCCGGCGGCGCCTGTTAATTACATGGATAAATCACAAAATCAGGAAATAACTGAGATTATTTCGAAATTTCCAAAATAATTTTCGAATAAATTAGGATGCTTTAACAAAAATAAGGTATCTTTAAAGTTAAAACCAGATGCGAAACCGTTATTTTTTAAAGCAAGGCCGTCGCATTCACCTTAAGAGAAAAATCGATGCGGAGCTAAATCGTCTCGTAGAATTAGGAATATTAGACCCAGTAGATTATTCGGAATGTGCCTCTCCCATACTTCCGATATTGAAAAAAGACGGTGGTGTTAAGATCTGTGCAGATTACTCAGTAACTACTAATAAGCAATTCATTATCGAAAAATACCCATTACCATCTATCGATGAATTATTTTCTAAACTACACGGTGGCGAGCAGTTCACCAAACTTGACCTGTCTCGAGCTTACAAACAATTTCTACTAACAGAGGAGTCACAGGCCCTAACATGTATCAACACGCATCGTGGCCTTTTTAAATATACCAGGCTAGTCTTTGGTCTGGCGAGTGCTCCAGCCATTTTTAACGGGCGGTAGAATGTGTCCTTGCAGGCCTAGACGGGATAATAATATTCTTAGATGATATTTTAATAACAGGGAGAAATATTAACGAGCACATAGAAAGATTAACGTTAGTTTTAAAACGCCTAGAGATGCAGGCTTAACTTTTCAGCAGGATAAGTGCGAATATTTTAAAAACGAAATTTGCTACCTCGGTCATATTATTGATAAAAATGGTATTCGGAAATCACCAGATAAAGTTCAGGCAATATTAAAAGCTCCAAAGCCGACGAATAGTACGCAGTTGCAATCATTTTTAGGATTCATTAATTACTATAGAAGTAACGTACCAAACGCACCGTCGATTCCGAGCTCATTATATGAATTACTTCATAAAAATAAATAATGGGAATGGAATTCCGTTCACGATGAGGCATTGTATGAAGCATACATAATAATTCACTCATTCCGTTCATGTGAACGATCCTATCCTATATCAGTCATCATTCGCACCCTGCCAGTGTAACACGTACCTATATATTTTATTAATGTACCTTGTGCTTCAATTTTAATACAGTCCACTATGCAGGGTGGAATTTTGTAATGCCACCTGGAGGGAAAGTACTCTTAATACTGCAGATAGAAAATTTTACTCAAAGGAACCATTCCTTTATTTTTGAATAGAAACTGCATTCAAAGATTTCCGAAAATTCTCTTCTCCCACACCCGGGAATCGAACCGGCTAAAATCTGAAAAAAATATACCCTGTACTTTTATTGCATCGATCGTTAGGGTCAATTATAAGGATGAAATCTCTCTAACAAACATGATAAATTAAATGAAAGGAAAACCAGGAAATCGGAAGTTACAAATTCAATGAGTCGAGTTAAAGCTCTTTAACTAACATCCATCTTTTGTAATGCAGACTCCTTTGCGACATACTCGTAGCTGCGTGTATGAGGTAATTTAAATATGGAATGTTGGATTAAAATTTGAAAATTAGATTGTCATAGTTGTTATTCACATTTGATTGTTTTTACAACTCATTTCACATTTTGTCTCACGGTGAAAATGGCTTATCAAGAACAGTTTGATTTAATGGAAGCTTATTTTTTAAATAACAAAAACGTGAATCTAGCTCTGCGGTGGTATGGAGAGAGATATCAAGACCGACAGGCACCAACTCGGTTCGTATTGAAAAGAATGGTAGAAAATTTAAAGAATACGGGTGGTTTCAAGAAGAGACGGCAAACTATTCAGCAAAACTATTTCGATTTTGAACTAGATGTTTTAACATAATTTGAATCATTTCTGAAGGCTTCAAGTAGAGATGCTGCCGATGAATTAGGAACAACCCACACTCGCGTACTTAAAGTGCTGAAAAAGTATAAGTATAAATGCTATCGTGAAGGTCGGTTGGTGCAAAAATTGCATATTGAGGATCGTGAGAGACGATTACAATTTTGTGAAAACATGCTTGGAGAAATTGACCGAAACCCTAATTTTTTGAGTAACATTGTATGGTCTGACGAAACCAACTTCAGCAATAATGGCATGTACAATCGCCGCAATAACCATTATTGGTCTCGAGTGAATCCTGTTCGTGTTCATGAAACTAACAATCAAGTAAGATTTTCTTTCAACGTTTGGTGCGGAATTATGAGAAATAATGTAGTCCACGTGTACGAAGGTCATTTAAACACTATCAAGTATATTGAAATACTGGATCTCTTAAGAAACGAGTTAAATGGTTTCCCCGAGAAAGAGCGAAACCAAATAATTCTACAGCAAGATGGTGCTCCAGCACATAAAAGCAGAATCACTACTGCCTACATTAATAACCATTTTAATATCTGGATTGGTACAAACGGCACAATCAGATGGCCTGCGAGATCGCCAGATCTCACCCCATTAGTTTTTTTTTGTGGGGTTATGTAAAAAAAGACAAATTTACATGAAGTCTTATGCGAATGACAACGAGTTGAGAGTTGAAGTTCAGAATACGATTTAGAATATTCACCACAACACTTTATTAAAGGTTGCTAAAAATGAATTCGTTAAAAGAATATAATTGTGTATCCCAAGAGAATGGAGTCCATTTCGAGCAACTAATTAGTTAGTTTACCATTTTTTGTAAATAATTAAATTAATTTAAGATTTCCTGGTTTTCCTTTCATTTAATTTATCATGTTAGAGAGATTTCATCCTTATAATTGACCATAACGATAGATGCAATAAAAGTACAGGGTATAATTTTTTCAGATTTTAGCCGGTTCGATTCCCGGGTGTGGGAGAAGAGAATTTTCGAAAATCTTTGAATGCAGTTTGCTTTCTATTTAAAAATAAAGGAATGTTTCCTTTGAGTAAAATTTTCTATCTGCAGTATTAAGAGTACTTTCCCTCCAGGTGGCATTACAAAATTCCACCCTGTATAATCTTATTTATGTGGTTTTATTACTAGCGTCTGCCACATAAAAATGGTCCATCAGCGGAAATAGTGTTCGCGGCAGTATTATCATATTGTGTGCGAGTGAATCAAATTTTCACGGCGTGAACTAGCGGTCATCATTACCGCGTTGTTATTCATCGTGCGTCTCAATTCTCGCGTCAAGTGCGAGGAGGACGTAGTCATCAGCGTGCAACACAGTGCCTACGCGCCACGCGGACGAGCGAGAAGCGCGTACGCGTGCGAACGAGAGGCGCGATCAACACAAACGCTGGTTGGTCGGCGACGGCGACGTCTGAGTTCCAGCAAGCTCCATAGCTGCCGGGCGTTGTCCACCGAGTTTTTTCATCACCAAAGTCCGACGCCATCCGCCATTTTGTGGTTTTCTTTGTATCAAGTGAAACGCGTCTCACTATCTATTTACTCAGCATTGTGCAATTATTGCATTCTGCATGATTAATTGGCATCTATATATGCCCAAAATTGCTATTATTGCAAGTTATTATATTTGTGTAACTTCACAAACTCATTTGCCATCATGGAAAACAATTTAAAACGCCTAACGCTAGCCAGAGGCCAGGCAAAAGGAACTATAACAACACTATGTAAGTTTGTTGAGTCCTAGGACGTCGACAAAGCCCCTATAAGGGCGCTTATGGTTAAGAAGGACAGGTTGGTCACCGCCTTTTCAGAATATAGCTCATTTAACATAAATATATCTGTTCTAAATGAAAAAAAACGATGAAGGCTTTTGTCACTATGAATCCATATATTTAAGTGCCTTAGCCGCATTCGAAGATGCCATCGATTCAAAATCTAGCCCTAGTAAATCTCCGGAAACCGGAGCGGAGCATGATGAGGAAGGCAAAGACGTTATGAAACGTCTCCCACCCATAAGTATTTCCAAGTTTGGAGGTGAGGTAGGTGATTTCCACGACTTCATTAGCCTATTTAAAAGTGTCATCGACAAAAACACTAAACTATCACAATATGATAAATTATATTATTTAAAAACCTATTTAAGTGGCGAAGCCGCCGAATTAATCAAACATTTATCGCTAACTGCACATAATTTTGCAACCGCACTGCAATTGCTCAGCGAGCGTTATGATAACAAAAATAAGGTCATTAATTACCATGTTAATTCTATATTAGACCTAAAACCTATTTCTAAGTGTGTAACGATTATAATAAATATTAGCGACATCTAGTGTCAAAAACAAGTTCGATTAGATGTGTCCCTATTTGATTATTTGGTCACTTAGGTACTAGATGGCGCTGGCATATGTATGGCATTCTTTCTTTCTTTTCTTTCTTTTTCTTTCTTTCTTTTTTTCTTTCTTTTTAAAAAACGTTGCCCCACACTAGGAATTTCTCCTGTATCGTGGGTGCGTTTACAAACATATAAACTCACATACACAAACGCCCAGAGCCGGAACAACTATTTGTAGATCATACAAATAGTTGTTCCGTGCGGGAATCGAACCCGCGACACGCAGCGCAGCAGTCAATCGCTCAACCACTGCGCCAACCGTGCACTCTAGGTTTCATTGGTAAACGTATCAATAAAATATATCCTATTTGTGTGAAATAATTTAATTCAACAAACACACAAATTCATCAACACATAAAATAATAAATTATTAAATTCTTTTCGAATTAGTTACAATAAAACGTTCAAGGTCTATGGTTGAGATGACTGTCAATTCTTTTACAAGAGTGCACTTGATTGAGGTCAGTGACACCTGAGAATTTTATAACCTGAAAATATAAATAAATATCCCGGATGTTGGGAAGGACAAAGCTGGCTAGCGTCAAAATGAAAGAACCAATGGTTCAGTAGGCGCTGTGAGTATTAGTTGAATTTGTCTAAATTTCATATTCGTGACACACGTGCGTTTGATTTTATCATGCAATTTTCTTTTCCTTGGCAGGGCTCCAAATTTCTCCTTAGGAATATTTTAGTTATTATCATAAATTAAATAATGGTCAACTACAAACATAGCTACAGCAGGTTTCGAACACTCCTGATGATATAATTTACAAAAGTTTGAGGACAGCTACATAGGATAACGGTACTGTTTGAGAAATCATATCTCCAGTATTGGGAATTGATGGTAAAATGTATTCCTTCTGAAAGTGAGTTGTTTATACTTATATTTTGAACATCAAGAGATTGTGATAACGGACTGTATGCTCGGAGGGTTAAATTAGTTGACCAAACTGTACGACTTTTACTTCAATAAACTTCATGTGAAATCATCCCTGCTATTGTCTCATGCAAAATAGCTACCCCTGAGTTCGCTGGTGAGTAAGGGTGAAAATTCTATCTTACAAGTGCACTGCTTTAGCTTTAAGAGAAATCATTTCTCAAACCAGACGGCATTTAGCTGCCTTAAAAAACATGAATGTACTTGTTCAACACTGGGACGCAATTATTGTATGCATTTTGCAACGCAAGCTTGACATGAACTCATTAAGGTTCTTTCATCTAGAAATGAAATCTGATGCTGACCCTGACATAAACTCACTTCTTAAATTTTTATAACAACGGGCAGCAGCGCTTGAAACAGTGGCAGACAGCCAAACATCCTTAAATGGTGCAGTGAACAGCGGCCGCAGGACAGGTTTGGTAGCCACGACAGAGGTAAAAAAAAAGACAAGTATGCAAATTTTTTAAGTCTAATAATGACTAACTATATAAATGTGAAAAATTTAAACTTGCCTCGCTATCTGATCATTGCAACTATGTAAAAACCAATGATTTGTATATCCTATGCTTAAATAAACACCTATCAAAGTGTAAATTTAACTTTAAGTGTTCAATTTGCAAACAAAACCATTTACTGCATCAAAATGAGTCCGAAAGGGAGTTAATGCCAGTATCACTCTATAACATCTATGAATAAGTACGATGATGTTTTATTGCCTACTATAAAGGTAAACAGAACTGACAAGTTAGGTCAACAATTTCAAGTTAGGGCTCTTTGTGACTCGGGTAGTCAGGTTTCCTTTGTTTTATCAGACCTAACAGAAAAAATTGATTGCAGGTTAGTCAATAACTATACCTACATTAAAGGAATATGTGGTCAATCCAACACAATTCCTCATACTGCTATTTTTAACATATCTTCTACTCTCAACACTTACAACACTCAAATAACATGCTGTGTTGTGCCAAACATCACTAGTGATTTACCTCAGTGTGAGATAGATACAGATAATTTAAAAAAACCGTCATATTATGTCAAGTTAGCTGACACTGAATTTTACAAAACTGGAAAAAATAAGTATCTTATTAGGTTGTGATGTTTTCTTTAAAATATTATTTATTTATTTATTTTTAATACAATTACTTGCTGTACTTACAGTTTGCACCAAAGCGTACAGCAAGCCAAAACTACACATATAATTACACTTATAAACTAAAAAACTTTATACAAACATTTAACATATTTTTTTCACTGAGCATAAATATGTCGACGCCAGGTTCCTGAGCAATTAGGCCGTTCAGCAAATTGAGTGCCTGGGCTGTAGGAGCGACGAGTAGTCAGGGTACGCAAGGGCGGAGCCGCGAACAGGCACCGCGGGGCACAAGCACGAACAACTACCTATTATCCCTAAAGGTTTGTATTTACATAACACCCACTTTTGGTATTTAGTGGCAGGAAGTGTGAAGACTAGAAGTTACTCTCCGGTAAGTAAGCGTACCACACACATTTTACAAAATTGTGAATGTAATAGCATTGAAAGAATAGAAAGGACTTTAGAGCAGTTTTGAAAACGTGAGCAAGTGACAGAAGTTTTCACTGAGTCGGTTTCTGAAGCAGCTCTTGCTGAAAAAACCTTTTCTGAGTCTGTAATATTGAAAGACAACAAATTTCAAATTGACTTGCCTTTGAAACAAAATTTTGATAAATTAAACATGGGAGATTCATTCATAAGTGCTTTACAACGTTTTAAAAATTTAGAAAAAAATACTTTACAAAGATGCCGCACTTAGAGGTTATAAAGAGTTCATTGACACTTACATTTCAATGGGTCATGCTAACTACATTGATATCCAAACTTATGATTTGAAAACTAGTCAGGTATATTTTCTGCCACACCCAGTATTGCACATCCAGTATTGTACAAAAAACAAAAAAAAAAAAAAAAAAAGCAGTACTACAAAATTAAGAGTCGTTTTTGATGGCTCAATGGCTACAAATTTAGGTTTTTCTTTAAACGACATGTAACTCAACGGGCCTTTCATCCAAAATGAGTTATTTAATATACTAATTTTGTTCAGATTACATAAATATGTGTTATTTACTAACATTAAAAAAATGTTTAGAGAAGTTAAACTCAACCCAAAACACTGTGCTCTTCAAAATATACTGTGGAGAGATGCACCACAAAAGGAAATACAATGTGTACAATTGCAAACCGTCACCTATGGCCTTAAAAGCACAACATTTTAAATAAATAAATAAATTTTAGCTACAAGATGTTTAAATGAGTTAGCTTTTAGATTTGCACACATTTACCCTGAAGGTGCACACATATTATTGAATCATACCGGTAGCAACGATTTACAAAAATTACTTGACATGAAAAACCAATTAATTACCATTTTAAACCTAGGTGGTTTTAAACTTCATAAATGGAGCTCAAACAGTGAGCATATATTAGGTGATATTTCTAGTGCTTTTCAGATTTCAAATGAAATTGATTTATGCAAAAGTGATGATCAATATATGAAGACCTCGGGTATCAAATATAACACTCAAACGGACATATTGAACATTTCCTGTCCCCAAACTGAGTTGTTAGATGTATACACCAAGCGTCAGACATTAAGTTTCATTAGCAAACTCTTTGATCCACTGGGTCTAGTAGGACCAATGATTGTACTTGCAAAAATAATCATGCAAACAAAAAAAAAAAAAACAAACATGGTTAGAGAATGTGTCATGGGACTCACCATTGCCACATAAATTAAATTAAATTTTTTGAAGTTTGTTAAGAATTTATCAAGAACAGGTTGTATTCAAGAAAAAGAAATATTGACACTCAAAATGTATTGAACTAATATGTTTTCCAGATGCCTCTCAGAAGATAGTGTTTATTTAAGAACCATTAATAGCAATGGACAAGTAAATGTTGACTTGTTATATGCAAAATTAAGGGTAAATCCCATAAAATCATTAACCATACCAAGATGAGTTAAATAGCGCTTTGATACTAGCAAAACTGTCTAAAAAGTTGTATGATCAACTAATTAAAAACAATTTTACCATTCAGGTACATTTAATGTAGATTCTCAAATTGTTCTTGCTTGGCTCAATACAGAGCCCACAAAATTGTCAGTATATGTTGCAAACAGAGTTAAAACTATCTGTGATCTCACACATAATGACTCATGGTCATATGTCAATACCGTTGAGAATCCTGCAGACTGTTTGTCTAGGGGCATAGAACCTCACTTACTTAAAAACAAAGAGTTATGGTGGCATGGACCACAATTTTTACGTAATAGAAATTACACACATGAATCAAACAAATATCAAAATTCCTAAGGAAATTCCTGAGCTTAAGCTTTGTAATATAACATTGACTTCTGAGTCAAATAAAGATTTCAGTTTATATTCATATTATTGTGATATTAACAAATTGAAAAGAATAATTGCCTATATTTACAGGTTTTTTAATAATTGCTAAATAGAGAAAGAAGATAGGGTCTCTGGACATTTGAAAATAAATGAACTTCAATTTGCACTCAAAATAATAATTAGACAAGATCAAAAACAACATTTTAATGAAGAAATGACTTGTATCATGTCCATTCCATGTCAAGAAGCCAATAAAATCCAATTTAAAATCCATAAATCCATTTTTGGATGGAATAGGTATCCTCAGATTAGGAGGTAGGTTACACAATGCTAACATACCTTGTGATCAGAAATATCCTATCATATTACCCAAATCATTCATTACACGTTTAATAATTAGTAATGAACACAAATGTTTGTTACATGCTGGCAAAAAGTTGACCCTGGCCAGTTTATGTCAAAGGTTTTACCTAATTAATGGACTTAGAGAAGTCAAAGGGGTAGTTCACAAATGTTTAGTTTGTTTCAAGTTGAGAGCCAAGGCATCAAAGCAAATGATGGGATCTCTTGCTTCAGACAGGGTGAACCCCAGCAGACCTTTCGAAAAGGTAGGAATCGATTATGGTGGTCCATTTTCAATAAAATTACACCGTGTTAGAAAGCCACTAATTTTAAAGGCTTACATGGCATTATTTGTTTGCTTCACAACAAAGGTCATTCATATTGAGTTGGTATCAAGTCTAACAACGGACTGTTTCTTACAGGCATTAAAAAGATTTATTTTTCGTCGCAATAAACCTTCCATTATTTATTGTGACAATGGTTCTACCTTCAAATGTGCCAATAATTAATTACATGAATTATACTCATTACATTTTAATCAGGAACATCAGGACAAAATAATAAACTTTACTTCAGATCTCGGTATTGAATTCAGTTTTATTCCATCTTATTCACCAGTATTTGGAGGCCTATGGGAAGCAACACAACATGCGTCCTTCCATATTGGTACATATTTAGACGTAGTTTCTGTAAAGATAATATGCAAAAGTATAAAAGTTGTTTACAAAATTTGATTTGTAATGATATTTATTCCTCCACAGAACCCAATGACGCATTTAACAAGTTCCACGACACATTTAAACTATTTTATGATATGTGCTTCCCGCTTAAAAAAATAAAGCGATATGCAATAAAATCACCTGTAAACGCAAGCGCGAAATGTTGTGGCAATTTCGAAAAGACCCCAACCATACAACTAAAACAATTTTCAAAACATATACAAAACGCTTAAAAAACATAATTCGTCTGACTAAGAAATCCCAAAATAATAACCACATTAATAATGCGTCTAATAAGTGTAAAGCTACATGGCAAATATGGGATGCTGAAACCGTAGACGCCAACATTGACACACTAATGCAACCAAACACATCAGCAGCACCTGAAATCAATTATGTAGACAAGAGAGCGAGAATAAAACCTGCAAAACCTGAAACAAGTAATAGTAAGAAGTACAATAATACTTGTAGAAAATGTGGCAGGCAACCGAGACACAAATTTAGTGACTGTGAAGCAGCAAAATCAACATGTAAAGGATGTGGAATAAAAGGTCATTGGATAGCAGTATGCAAGAAATCTAAAAACATCAATGAATTGGAGCCAGATCTCACTATCGACACTATTGATACTATCAGCGTTCCCAGATGTCTACCAAGATTTGCAAACATACTTATTAATGGCAAAGTATTCGCTTCAAAGTTGACACCGGAGCTTCCGAAACAGTCATCAGTCCAGAACTCCAAAAAGAGCTTCAACTTCCTGAACCTAAACCTGTAAAAGAAAAGTTATACGGACCCTGTAACATAATTCTGCCAGGAAGAGGTATATGCAAGGATATAGCACTTAAATGGGCAAATAAGAAAAGGACCACTAACATGTATGTTCTAGAAGGTCAAAAAACACCATTATCGGGCTTACCAGAATGTGAAGCATTCGGTATAATTAAATTTCATAAAGAAGTTCATCAGATTACATCTACAAAATACCTGAGGATGAGTACACAACACTATTTCAAGGAATTGGTGCAATGAAGGACAAATACCGTATAAAGCTGAATCCTATGATAACACCATATGCTATTCCTGTACCACGACGTGTATCACTTCCCTTAATGCCGAAAGTAGAACAAGCACTCAAAGAACTTCAAAGTTTACAAATTATCGTACCTGTAACTAAACCTACAGAGTGGTGTTCCCCAATGGTACCGATAATTAATGGAAATAAAGTCAGAATAACTATAGATTACACAGAGTTAAATAAAGCTATTCATCGTGAGTACTATCCCTTACCAACAGTAGAAGAATGCTTGGGACAGCTAGCTGGAGCTAAAGTATTCTCCAAAATAGATGCAAACAAATCTTATTTCCAAGTGATGCTCGCAGAAGACTGCAAAGATTTGACAACATTAATTACACCATTTGGTCGATTTAAATTTAATCGCCTACCTATGGGTATGAATTCCAGCAGTGAAGTATTTCAAAGAAAGATGGCTACTATATTAAATGGACTCAAAGGTTGTGTAAATCATGTTGACGATACCTTAGTTTTTGGTAAAACAGTTGAAGAACATGACAAAAATCTCAGAGAGGTATTAAAAGCCCTACAGAAGGCAGGAGTAACTTTAAACAAAGAGAAATGCATATTTAGAACTCAAGAATGCACATTTCTTGGCTACAAAATATCATCAATTGGTATACAGCCCCTACAAAGCAAGATTAAGGCCATATGTGAAATGCCTATACCAAAAGATATCACAGCATTAAGAAGTTTTTTAGGAGCCATCAACCAACAATTAAGATTCTTACCTAATCTAGCACACACATCCAAACTCCTAAGAGACTTGCTCAAGAAAGATGCTAAATTAGAGTGGACCGATGAACATACCAAAGCATTCATAATGATAAAAAAATCTACTTACATCATCACCAATACTAGCTCAGTATGACCCAAAACTAGAAACAAGAGTCACTGCTGACGCATCACAGTATGGTATGGGTGCAATATTGGAACAAAACCATAATGGAATATGGAAACCTACATACTATTGGTCTTCAACTCTAACACCGACCCAGCAAAGGTACGCAATGATTGAAAAGGAAGCATGTGCAATAACAATGGCATGTGAACGATTCTCAATATACTTGGAAGGCTTAACATTTAAACTAAGAACAGACCACAAACCTCTTGTGTCCATTTTAGGATCCAAACCTATTGGAGATTTACCTATTCGCCTTCAAAGATTTCGAATGAGACTGATTCCATTCAATTACACCATTGAGCACATACCGGGTAAAAACATGTACATGGCAGATTTGCTATCCAGCAGCCTAATTGTGTAACTGAATTCGTTTTTGGAAAAGAATCGATTCTTTCCCAAAAACGACTTTCGTATTGCATAATACACTCTGAAACGGAAAGGTTTTGCTCCTTTCATTTACCAATATTTTGACGTAGAATTGATTGTAAAAATGAACGAAAGCGGCAGAATCGAGATTAAACTTCAATAATGAATGGGATTAACGCTTGTCATTGTCAAATATACTTGACATTGACATTAATATGTCCAATAATTTTTGGCGCCGATTTGTCGTTGCACAATATTGTGATTTATTCGTATTAGTTTCAAAAGGCTAGTATTTAAACGAGCGAAAAAAAAATCAAATTAAAGGTGTAAAAAATACTGAATATGGCTTACTGAAATACTAAGTGGGCGACAAACAGTGGGCGAATACAAATGTTTAAAACAGCGACTTGAAAATATAAGTTTGTCGACAGGGCTCCTTTTTCTGTCTGCAGGGTCTAAAGTAACCTAACATGAAGGAGATGACGGGAGCTAAGTTCGCTCGCTTTGCTCGCTCACTTCAGCTCCCGTCATCCCCTTCGAACCTAACCTATCCGTGTCGGGGTGCCCTAAGTTCCCGAGCTCGCTTCGCTCGCTCTTGGACACGTAAAACCCGAACTCCCGCACTGCACAGTGATGTCGCCTCGATAGTTGTTCAGCTATTTTCAAAATAATAATATTCTAAAATAGAAAAAATAGAAACCCAAATACAATTAAAGTATGTAACAATATTATTACCGCAGCTCACAAAAATCTCCTAAAAGGTATTACTCAAATCGGATAAATAGTCGCTTACTAAGTATAATAGTCGCCCATTCAGTATATTTTTCGATCGGTTAATTATTTCCCGTTTCAAAATTAATACGTAAAAGTGTAAGTCAACATCTTCTTGAATGATTGTGAAAGTGATTTGGTGTGAAACCGCAGTTTTTAATCAATATTTGTGATATTTTAGATACCGCCGAAATACTCGGGCGCTCAAAGTAAGTAACGTGAAGTTAACCTCAAACTTAGCTATCTTCTAATTATATTTTATTGATTTTTCAGCATCCACAATGTCACGAGGTTATTTGTTGCATCTCGGGGAAGAGGAGCGCCTTAAAGCAATGCTTAAAATAAATCGTAGTCTTTTGAGAAGTGCCAGCAACCCTCTCGATTTGCCACACAATTACTTCGTGGCTAACTTTAGGCTCACCAAACCTCAATTCTTGAAGCTTTGTGGGGATGTGTTTCCACTTCTACAAAGGCGTCGTAATTCCGCTGTTTGCCCTCAGCTCAAGGTAAATTTTGAACCTTTCTAACTTTACACACTCGCTAGACACTTGATAGGTTGGCAAAGTTAAATTATTTATTTCTTTAGTCAAGCTGCCAGTCAATTAGTCACAAAGTTGGAGCGAGTATTTCAAAACGTAGGTAACTTATGTGGGGCAGAAATTCCATGGCCAGTAAAACCCAGTTACTTACTTATCAAAAAATCCAAGCACAATATGGTGCTTGGATTTAATATAAGTGTGGAAAAATGTCTTCAAAATAATTGCTTAAATAATATTTTATTGCAGGTTTTAGCAGCAGTTAGTTTTTATGCTAATGGGGCATACCAAAAAAATATTGGTGCGTATTACCATCTGGGGCTATCAAAAACAACAGTCCATGATTGTCTGTGCGAGGTAAGGTCTACTTGAATTCTTTTGTATTTAAACTCTGGTGTAAGTTCCTGACATAATATTCTTTTTGTTTTAGGTTACTGAGGCTCTCAACAGCATTGAGATTCTTCGAAGATATGTTAAATTTCCTATAACACAGGAAGAGAGGGGTGCTGTAAAAAGGAAGTGAGTATGAAATTAGATAACAATGAAAATAAGTGCAATACATATATTATAATAACAATAATATAAAGTCTTAAACATCTATGACTATTATTTACCATTGTTTTAAACAAAAAATAATGAGAATCAGCATTTATGTAACACATTTATTACCTACAGAGTGTTTGATTTTATTATGTATTAAATAAATACATAATAATCCTAATTATTTGGTTTCAGATTTATGGATATGTTTCAATTTCCCGGTGTGTTGGGTTGCATCGATGGAACCCATGTTGCTGTGATCCGACCTCATGAAAATGAGGAAGCTTATTTCAACAGAAAGCTTTATCGCAGTCTTAATGTATTAATTGTAAGTATTATTCTTGTTGCTGCAATTTTTTTGTTTTAATAAAGTTACGACTAAGTTTTTGTATTTAATTATATCCGTCTGATAATTTGAACTAACTCCATGAACAAAGACTTGAAGATTAAAAGTTTAACGAGTGTTAGAAGGATATAATTAAAAAAAATAACTGCACAACTAGAACATATGTATAGTATATAAGGCAGGATATTTGATGAGATTTAAATGTTTCCTAAACTTTTAGATTTGTGATGCCAACCTACACATTCAATATAATGATGCGTCATTCGGGGGCGACTCCCATATTTGGAAGTATCCTGTCCAAAATATCATGCAGCACTTATATGATAAAGGCGAAGTATAGGCTACTAGGTAACCAAAATATTCATTATAAAATATATTATGTTCTTGTTAAAAATAAAAGATAAAATTAAACAAGATTGCCTATACTAACTTATTTTTTCAGGAGACGCCGGATACGCGTAAAGATAGATCTTAAGACACCGATGCTTCGTTCTACCCCAAAGTCACCAGAGGAAAATCCATGTTCACACTCGCAATGTGGTCGAGCGCTGCATTGGGGTTTTGAAGAGTCGCTGGCGATGCTTACTAGCTCACAGGGTATTACATTATTCTCCTATTACAGCGATTGTGACCAGCCAGTCCATGTTCAAAAAGGTTCGACAACCTTTTCACAATAGTGTGCTGGTGCCTTCACTTATGTATGGAAGTGAAAGTTAGTTGTGCATGACTGCATAGGCATTTACGAATTTTCCTGCTTTCCCACCAAAAAAATATGAAAGTAGAATTAATGCTGAGGAAATGCGTGTTTGAATGATAGACGAGGAATGATGTCATAAGGCATGATGTGGTTTAAAGAAGATATTTATTTATTTAAGGTTCACCAACAGTTGTTACAGATATTATACAGATAGGAACATATAAGCAATTGTGTCTTAAATCTAACTGCACAACCAATTATAGGCAAACACCACATGCAAATTGCTCTTTGTAATTATAAAAACTTAATGTACTTAAATTCTAGATTTTTATATTATATGAAATACTGATACTAATTACGTCTAACAAACTTCGATATTGAGTCTGCGTGGACGTCAACCAGGTCGCTGCGCTCGTTCACGAGTTTGCACATGCGGGGTATAGGGGAATTAGCACCAAACACTGTATGGCGAAGAGGCGCAGCTAAGGGTGTTATGGGTTTGCGAGGCGGTCTACGGGGTACTCTGAAATTTAACCTAGATACCAATTGTGGGCAGTCAATGGTGTTATTGAGCAGTTTGTATGCGAATCTCAAATCCAAGAGCTCCCTTCGAGCTTCCAGGGTACTCATTTTGTAGCAGCCTAGTTTAGCAAGGTAGGGGAGATATTTAAATTGCCTTCCCTTTGAGTACCCAAGGTATCGGATAAATCTTTTTTGGACTCGTTCCATCCGCAGCGAGTGGGTTGCGTAGTAAGGCCTCCATATTACACTGCAGTATTCCAGGATGCTTCTTATAAGGCTATTGTAAAGAACTAATTTTGTATGTGGGCGTTGAAATACCTTTCCATTACGAATGACAAATCCAAGCATACGTTGAGATCGACTGATTATGTTCTCAATATGTGGTACAAATGTGAGTTTAGAGTCTAAGATAACTCCCAGATCTCGTACAATATCCACCTCGCATATGTTCACTCCATTTATTTGGTACGCCGAATTTAGTATATTTACTTTCCTGGTGAATTTTATTTGGTTACATTTCGAACTATTCAACGAGATTTTATTACTATAACACCATGCAGACAATCGGTCGATATCTTCTTGCATTAGGTTTACATCCTGTTGAGACCTAATGGCTCTCGAAATTTTCAAGTCGTCTGCAAAAAGGAATATGCTAGTATTGTGAAAGCAAGATATCACGTCATTTATATATATGATGAATAATACTGGGCCCAGATGAGAACCTTGTGGGACACCCGAGGCAATTGCATAGCCGCCTGACCGGAACCCATTGACAACCACATAAAACTCCCGACCAGCCAGGTAAGAACCAAACCACTTTAGATATAGTGAGAGACATTGAAGAATATGCTTAGATGGTGAACACCCATGCTGGTAAGAGGAAGAATGAAAGGAGATTAATAATAGGTATCTACTAGGCAGATTTGAATACTCATAACTGGCGTGCGTGTATGACTGGATGTATGACCGTAAATTAAGCATGTAATCTGTGTGTACTTACAATATTTTTTAAGTAAACAGGATCTCAGTTAAATAGATTGTGCAATGGGCTCACCGGGGAAACCTTGTTAAAAAATCGCGCCAAGTACACTATCTCACAGGAGACTTGGGAACGTGTGCATATCATGATCTACAAAAAACTTTTTCAAATTCTTGAATTTAATCAGTTGCAAATAAATACAATATCACAATTTTTTGTTGTATTATTTTGTTCCTACCCATTCTATACATACACTTAGCTAGCTGCTGACAGCTTATAGGTACACTAACGACGTTAAAGTATATTCACATCAAATATGAAATAATTAACCTAAGAAATAAGTGATAACAAAGGAAAATAACAAGGACAATAGATTGAGGGCAGATTTTTCAATCGTCAGATGACTCAGGTGAATTAAAATGGCAATTTGACAGCACAGCTTTTGCATGGAAAATGTTATACTGCTGATATTTATTCTTCAGGTAAACACGGTTATCGGAACATTGAAAATTACATTGGTATGGAATTTCTGACGTTTATAAATAGTTATCCAATATCAAATAAACCAATATATTCTGAAAATACAATATTTATTTAAATAGTCACGATGTCATACATGAAATAATTCATCCATTATAGACAAAACAAAGTCACCTACTAGCAACTAATTTAACTAACGTCATACATGGTAAAGTATAATTGTCATAATCAAATAAAAAACATGTTAAAATCCAATAAGTTAAATATGTCCAAAATCAACAGGTTTGATTCCTAAATAGAAATAAGATTTTTCAAAAATTTTATAATGCAGTTATAGTTTTCATAAAAATCGGGCCTGAGACTCGACTCTCCCTGTGCCTCTGTTGAGGACTAGCGATAAACATTCAAGTATTTTATTAGTCCTCGAGAGACATTGCAGGGCCTTGACAGAATTCAGCAGATGGCTGGGGTCAGGCAGAACATGCAAAAATTTTTACACATATATTGGATTTGATTGTTTGTAATGGATGAACTCAAAATCTACGTAACTGATGAGTCAAAGGGTCTTTAAATCTAGAGTGAATAGGTTATTTCTAGCAAGCGTGCTTCACTATCAACCACATCATCACTTAACATCAGGCGAGATAGTGGCCAAAAGCGTGCTCCTCTGTCCTCAGAACATTCTGCGGAGGCCCTGCAGGGCTTCTGCAGTCATCTGCTTGCGTCTTTCCTCCATTTGAGTGACCCACTGGGGTGCAGGGCCATCCGATTGTCTCAAAACATAATTTAATTTTGATTCTGAGATATTTTGAAATACAAAACAAATAGGTAATACATACATGGTCTCCTCGCCCTCGGCACGGACGCACATGCACCAAGAGTTCCTTAAAAATAAAATAAAACAAATGTTTAATCCTCCAATAAGAATAAAGTCAAATATTTAATTGCATAATAAAGGTTATTACAAATAATAGCCGATAGATACACTGTGTTTTAAGCTTATATAATAAACTAATGCATATATTATTAGTATATATAACAAAAAACTGTAGAGTTTGATCTATTGGTATCACTGGTCGACTCTTAAGGGAATAATTCCATGTCAATTTTAATTCTATTTATTATAATGTATAGACGTCTCTAAATGATATCCATCGATAGAATACAAAAAAAATATGTGTCATGCTATGTCATTCAAAACAAGTATTATAGAATAGAATATACTTTATTGTACACCATAAAAGTTACACATCTATTTTATAAGACTAACATAATTATACACGTACAAAGGCAGTCTTATTGTTGACAGCGATATCTACCAGATGACCGGTATCTACTTGCCCTGTATATATTTTGCCTTCTAATAACAGAAACAAATAAATTCATTGTTACTTTTGCAACATTCCAGTACTATTAAAGTTAAATTAAATATTTATGACAAGACAAGCATTATTAAATTAATTAAGTCATCTATAATGATTTAACACAGGTTAGCTCCTCACTCTGCTGCAGCGCGCCTCATTCACCTGCTTTATTTATGTGGTAGTATTAAGGATATTTATATACCCAAAATTTTTTTGATGCATAAATTGAAATTCACCCCCCTGTACCATACCCACTACGCGGAGCCCCATGGTTATGGAGATATCCAGGGTTAAAGTTTTCAGGTTAGAATAAAAATTGCCATCTTACTAAAATATAATTATTAGTTTTAAGTTAAAAGTTGAAGTTAAAGTTGGAATTAGTCCAAGAGCGAGCGAACCTCCACCCCTTCCTACCCCACCCTCCCCGCGCCCAAAATCAACGGTCCATAAAGGAAATTTTAACCTAAGAGGGCCTTATTGGCTTCCAGATAATTGTCAGGATAAAAACTATCCCATGTCCTTCCCAGGGTTTCAAACTACATAATCTCCATGATAAATTGCATCTAAATCGATTCAATGGTTTAAGCGTCAAAAGAAAACAGACAGACAAACATAGTTACTTTCGCATTTATAATGTTAGTATGGATTCATAGTATTAGTAAGGTTTTTGGTGTTAGTAGGTCACCAGTGACCACCCACCACTAAGGTTTAAATGCGCAGTTTTTTGGATGAGCTTTAAATTTATAACAATGACATGCCGGGCAGAATTTAAGGGAAATTTAGGTATAGCTTGACATGTCGTCGTCACTTCACAACTAGCACACTCACATACATTACAACAAATTTTATGTAATAATTACACTTACTTTTTGCCACTCCTTTCCTGTTTTAGAGCAGCAGAGCCCCTCGCTGTTGAGGCGGGCTGCGAGCTCATCCCATTTATCGAGGTTTTCCAGCTTTGCCCTGGGACCTTCGTTCGTCACCGATCCCCTGGCAAAGCTGGCATCTTCCTCCATGAACGCCAGCAGGATCTCCCACTGGCGTTCTGATAATTTCGCATGAGCAGGCATGACTGAAAAAAAAATTCAACAGAACTTAAGTAAAAGCAACGAACGTAATACTCTCTTCTAGAGTAGGGTTACTGTTTTTACCTTACTTACAGTAAGAAATGAAATTGTTGGCTAGGTAATTAGGTACTTACTAAATTTCAGCTAAACAAAGTTTTTTCTTTACTGCCGTACCGGTACATATAAAAAAAGTCCTCTGTGGCCGGTACGTTTGTAACCATAGAGTATACTGAGTGTGAGTATAGTAATAGTTGTAAGGTTTAAATTAAAACTTCACACAGTGTTGCCGTGTGAAATAAAGAATATACACACAAATCACATAACATAAACTAAAAAACTATAATTTGATTTAATTGTAAAAGAATATTTAATTACTCATATTTAATATTAATATGCAATTAATTTCATTTTTTTTTCATCTTGCAGCGCAGAAACCTTGTGTATCATAGATTAAAAATCACTACCTAGAACGACTGAATAAATGCGTTTAATTACACCGTAGGCCACGGCGTATAGCGTATTGTACCGTTTATTTAATTGTTTTGTCAGTTTTATACATTTTTAGCATTAGAAGACCATTAGTTGTAAGTAAAACAAAATTAATTTATGTCCTAATTATTTGGAAATAAATCATTCGAGTTTGATGAAACATAACGCAGTAGATGAAGTTCAACTCAAAAGAGTCAGTTTGGTTTCGTTGCAAATTAGTTTCACAATACCGAAAAAGTTGAAAGAAAATATTCTGATTCTTTGAAAGAATCAACTCTTTCGCTTTGGGGAACGACTTACGCAATTAGGCTGCAGATCACCAATCCCTTCCGAAGCAGAAGACATAGATATACTAGCAGAAGAGGAAAATGACAAACTAACAATCTTGACCATCATGAAAACAATACCCGTAACAGAATACAGACTACAAAAAATCAAAGACGCACAAATAGAAGACTACATCTGTCAAAAACTACATACCCACATTAAGGAAGGATGGCCTTACTACAAAGATATAAATGAAGAATTAAAATCTTACTACGAAAACAAAGAAAACTTAAGCATACTTAATGACTTAATAGCCTATAACAACCGAATTTATATACCAGGTATGATGAGAAATGAAATACTCACCAAATTACATACTGGGCATGTACCAACACATCAGGTCCAACAGCGAGCAAAACAGTCTGTATGGTGGCCAACATTAGATAAAGACATTACTAACATGACTTCAAGATGCATAGAATGTAAAAAATTAGCAGTACAACAACCAGAACCATTAATTCCAAGTGATATCCCAGAATATCCATGGGAGGTCATAGCCGCTGATCTATGTACTTATAAAGGAATAGAATATCTTGTTATTAGAGACACTCTTTCTAACTATCCAGAAGTTATTAAGCTTACATCAACAACTTCTACAGCTATAATAATCCATTTAAAAAGCATCATGGCAAGACATGGCATACCAAGAATACTAAGAACTGACAATGGACCACAGTTCTCATCAAAAGAATTTGAAAAGTTCACAAGGGAATGGGACTTCAAACACATAACATCAAGCCCACACTTTCCACAAAGTAATGGAGCAGCTGAAATAGGAGTAAAAATAATAAAGAAAATATTTGATAGAAATCCTCAAGACCCTATACTTGGCTTACTAAATTACAGAACAACACCTTCAATATTAGGTCCATCGCCAGCACAAATCTCAATGTCAAGAACTTTAAACAGCACTCTTCCTAATACTATAGAAAAGTTAAAACCGCAAGTTATAGATCTTGAAAACTATAGAAGAAAATTGTCTGAAAGAAGAGAGAAATCAAAATTATATTATGATAAAAAACATAGAACTAAACAATTACCAGAAATGAAGACAGGATCTAAAGTATACCTAACATCTGAAAAATCATATGGAATAGTAGATGATAAAAGACCAGAACCTAGAAGCTACATGATCAAAACTGACAAAGGTAACACTTTAAGAAAAAATAGAAGAGATGTCATAGATCTTAGCAGCACAATCCCCTCGCTGCAACAAGATAACACCTCGGTACCCAAAACTGAAAACTCTCAAATAAGTAATGAGATACCTAACAACTCAGAATATGAAGCAACGGTAACCACATTCACAGATGACCTACCATACACTATAAGTACCCCGGAATATTCTCCAAACATCTCAACCCAAGATGTATCAAACTCTAATTCTCCAATGAAAGAGATACGTCCCATAACTTCAATGAGTGAGAGTGATCAAAACAGTCATACAGAGGATACATCTGTAAACGTCTCCACACCATATGAGACACCAAGTTCATCACCTGATTTACAGAGCCTAAAAACAACACCTGAAAAAGTGAATGAAAACAAGAAAATTACTACTAGATCAGGAAGAAATATAGTGAAACCAAAGTGTTTGTGTGATAATTGTGTTTAAGAATAATAATACGATATTAGTGTATACATAATGTAATAGCAGTGTACCTAAGTGAATTTAATATAAAGTGAGTGTGATTTCAGAGAAATTAATGAACAGGATAAAGGTAAAAATAATGTACACAATTCATTTGTTTGTTTGAGATTTTATTGCACTACTATTTACTTAAATATGTAGATTAGATTGTAAACGTACAATGTTACATTTGCTATTAGTTATTTCTTGTGATGTTGTATTGAATAATGTGGATACAAGTCTTCGATATTAGTATAAGATAATAATCACAGTTCAGCTGTAAGAAATAAACAACGTTATGATTCGTTTAACGATTGTAAACAACAAAAAGAAGTATATTTCACTATTGTTATGTGAAACTAAACTTAAGGCAAAGTCAAAGTCAAAGCACTTTATTTCAAGTAGGCCAGTTACAGGCACTTTTGAATTGTCAAAAGACAAAATAAAATATTACAAAATTATGGTGCTACAGTCCCAGTCACAAGACATAATAACTGTGAAAGTACCGTAGATGCCCATTCCAAGGCGTAGATCTCTATGGAGAAGAACGGGCAAGAAACTCCATTGGCATTTTAATTTGTTTTATCTTTCTGTGAAATTCTGTAAAAGGATAATTTTCATTCAGTAATTTAGATTTTAGAAATAAATGTAAAAGCTATGTGTTATATACTGGCCACCTAGAATCCATACCTGTCATGTTGACGACGTGTGACATTCATCTTTCATTGTACAGCTTATTAATTATATACTTCTACATAATGAAAATGTGTATTTAATAAATTGGCGACGAGGATGTCGACTACTGATATAACAAAATTAAACAGAACTCGCGCGTCATTGCGTGGTTTAATTACAAAGCTTGAAAATTACGTAAACACCCAAGAAACTCTACCATACGAAGAAACAGAGTCAAGACTACAATCACTTAAAGAAACGTTACAGAAATTACAAGAAATACAACATGAAATAGAATTAGAAACACCAGACGAACAACTAGACCAAGAGATAGAAACCAGGTACAATTTTGAAGAGAAATGTGTCATCATAAAGACGAAACTTCTCATATTACAAAACAGAGTAAATCAACGAATCACACCGCTGCAAACATCGGCATCACATGTGAGTACGATTACACAACATGAACGCGGGCCAAAAATGAATTTCCAGCCCTTTCAAGAAAAAGAGACTTTCGTAAATTTTACCAAACGACTAACTGTATTTTTCTTGCTCAATAAAATCGAGGATCCTAAAATTAAAGTGTACACCTTTCTTGCCGCATTATCACCCGAATTACATGAAAAGTTACATGATTTATGTTCTCCGGAGGATCCAATTGATATGAACTTAATAGAACTCACACAGATTCTAGACGACTACATAGATCCTAAGCCTAGTATATGGGCGTTACAACACAGATTTATTACGCATACACAACGTGAAGATGAAACAGTAGCAACATACGCCTCAGATTTAAAGAAAAAATCCTTGAACTGCGAATTCAAGTGCCACAATTGTCAAAAGTCTACCTCAGAAAGTTTCCTAGCCCTACAATTTATTCGTGGATTAAAAGACAGTGAAATACGAACGAAAATTCTTCAAGAAAGAGATACACCACCTTTTACTAAACTAGTTCACATTGCTACATTCATGGAAATGGGAAAATCAGAAAACATGAAAATATCCGCAGACATGCACAAAGATTTGGACACAGTAAACAAGATTACAAAATCGAAAAGTAGAGATAACGAATCACGACCATCATCATCTCCGTTAACTATAAGAGATTTAAAAGGAAAATGTTTCCGATGCGGTAAAGACGACCACCGATCTAATGATTGCGGTGCCATCAAGTCTACCTGCCTGAAATGCAAGAAAATTGGACATCTAGCACGAGTTTGTTTGCAACGGAACCTAAAAACCAATCTACTCGAGGACACTATAAGTAACTCGAGTTGCGACAGTATTGGAGATATCAATTTAATCAAAAGTGAAATAACGGACAAATATATGATCACAGTAATAATTGAGAACAAACAAGTAAGCATGGAATTTGATACCCCTTCCCTCCGGACCTCTGAGGAGTTCAGACGCGTTTTAAGTTATCCACTTTTTATTTTTAATTATAAATAAACAAAAATTCGACAACTAATTTCCGTGCAAATATTAGGAGTGCATATCTTACACAGAAGCTTACGCGCTTGCCTACTACATACGCAAGTCTTGCGTGTGTGCGACGAGCGACACCTGATCTCGTCTTCGTCAGTGTGCTGTAGCGGATAAAAGTACTAAAACACAAGCAAGACTGTGAGTAAGGGATCCCTTATCTTATTGGAGGTCAACTTATATTAGACGGAAAGCAGTCTTGTTAGATTCTGTCGATTGCCACCAGAATAGGTTGACCCCTGCCACATTAAGTTGCAATTAGCCTCTTCAATCTACTGGCAGCCTAGTACTTTGCGAACAACGAGAATGCCGAACGACGGTTCACCTCTGCCACAGTCGGCAGCGACGCGGAGGTCTGCCGCGACATTGCCTGTCTCAAATGTGCAGGCGCTTGGCACACCTCTTAGTTTATCCGAACCTAACTTAAATCTGAAAAATGACCCTCCTAATGCTGAGATTTCGCCAAATATTACTTTTAGAAACACTAAGCGTAAACGGTCGGATGGCACCGATGAGACCACGTTAACCCATTTTATGTCTGAGATGAGGGAAATGTTTCGTGAATTTAAACAACAACAGGACGAGAAATATGATAAGTTGTTTTCCGTTGTAAATGATATACGCGATTCCTTGGACTTCCTATCTAAACAACATGAAGATCTAAAAATACAAGTGAACGTTCTAGAAACGGAGCGTGAAGAAAACTTAAAATATATAAACGATCTCGAAAGGAAGCTTGAAAATATGGAGCAAAGCGCACGGTCTACTTGTATCGAGATACGTAATGTTCCTTGGTGTAAATCTGAAACGAAACCCTCACTGTTGAATACTATTATGGAAACTGGTAAATTGCTGAACCTTACAATCCAGCCGCGAGACGTCAAAGATGTGTTTCGCAAAAAAGCAAAGGACCCAGCCGTCAAGCCAATAATAGTCGATTTTACCACTGTACTGCTTAAGGAAGATTTTCTTCTGAAATTTCGTAACCATATTAAAAATAGCTTCAAACTGACAACCGAACATCTTAAAATAAGTGGCCCTGCAAAACGTATCTACATATCAGAAAACTTGTCAGCCAAGAATAAAAGACTTTTTTTTCTGGCTAGGGATGCAGCTAAAACCAACCAGTTTGAATTCTGTTGCGTCTCACATGGGAGAATTTATGTTCGCGAAAGACCTGGTTGTCCCCATCTGCAGGTGAGGAACGAGTCGGATTTAGCGAGCATTGCGAAAACAACGTGACTAGTCATTATGGCATCAAAAGAAGTCGCTGTATGTCTAGTTCTTATGTCATTATATCTCCAGCTCATGCATGATTATCCTAGATTTTTGTTATATTCTAAAACTTCATTTAAATTATCATTTGTAGCCTTTAACATCACACACTCTCCACATACACATTTTTCATCCACAAGCTACTTACTTCTTCACAACCAATTTACACCCCATTTACTCCAACACACACACACTCATACTATCCACAACTTCTGTGTATCTATTCAGTCAGATAAGTTCTTAGCGTATTTATTAACTCGATATAGGCGATATTACATAACTGATTCTAGAAAGTCAATTATTGTTTGCTTTTTTAGACAATGCAATCCATGTCCCAGTTTTAGTTCCCCGGTTGATGATTTAATGTTCAATGAATAACTTAACTTCTTTAACGGAAGAAGTCGAATGTGTTTCTGTTTCTAACTGCTACACGAGCTCACCGGAAATGAGTGGCAATTTTTTTAATAGTGCATTGCATGATTTTAAAATTTTTCATACTAACATACGTAGTCTGAACAGTAATTTCAATAATTTATTAGTATATTTGAGTAGACTAACATATTTACCTGATATTATTATTTTAAGTGAATGCTGGTTAAGTAAATGTCAAATAATACCCTCTATAGGGGGCTTCAACTCTTATTCCTCATCGTTTAAAAATCAAAATGATGGTGTGGTTACCTACATAAGAGACTGCTTAAATGTTATTGTAGAGCAACCGATGCTCAATGATGCAAACTGTTTATTACTTAAGTTTAATGGTATAGCAGCGTTTGTCGCCGTATACCGGTCTCCATCTAAAAGAGATTTGACACAATTTTTAAGTAGTCTCGACCATTTGTTATCAAACTTATCTCAATATAAAACTGTTGCTGTAATTGGCGACCTAAATATAAACATTATGTCCAATTGCACCGACTACTACGCTGACGAATACCTGACTCTTTTGGCTTCTCATGCAATGCTTCCTGCCCATAATCTTCCAACGAGACTTTCGAACTGCCTGGATCATGTGATTCTTCGCTCCCATACCTCTGCCACCACTCTTGTACTTGACTCTCTCATTACCGATCACTCACCTACTGTTATTTACTGTAACCTGAAAATTAAAACTTATGCTCATAAACAGTCTATTAATAAAATAGACTTCCCTGCGGTGGTCGAATGTATTAAAAATACTAATTTTTCATCAGTTTTAGAATCTCAAGATCCTAATTCAGCTACGGAATACTTTGTGTTAACTATGTCCTCTGTCATTAAATCTTACTCCCACACCTCAGTCATTCCCAGCAAAAAACGTATTATTAAGCCGTGGATTACTCCTGGCCTTCTGAGATGTATACGGCACCGTGATAAATTGTATCGTGCATTTAAAAAACACCCGGATAATGAGTCACATAAGTTGGTTTTTCACCGTTATCGCAATTTCTGTTCCAATATTTAAAAAAAAGTTAGACGCGAATATGAACGCGCCGAGTTTCGGAAGGCCAAAGGTAATCCTAAAGATACATGGCGGCTTATTAAACAGATCGCGAACCTAAATCAAAACAGGTCAGCAGCTTCGGAACTATTAAATTGCTCTGCAAATCCCTCTCAATCGGTGGATAACGCAAATGACTATTTTTCTAACATAGGCAGACAATTAGCTAGTCGAATTCAACAAACAGATTTTTACAAAAACCTTGCTTCCAGTAATTTCAGCTCTTCTCAATCTCCTCCTTTACACTCAATGAGGTTGCTGGAAGTGGATAGTACTGAGCTAGAAAACATTATTATCGGTCTCAAAGAGAAAAGTTCTGCTGGTCTTGATGGTATAACTTCAGCTGTTGTGAAAGCTACGAGATATACTATTATTCCAATTCTTGTCCATATTTTTAACTTGTGCCTCTCTAAAGGTACCTTTCCCGACATTTTTAAAACTGCGATTGTTCATCCCATCCACAAATCCGGAGACAGAGACAGTGTCTCAAACTACAGACCTATCTCTGTGCTTTCCACCTTTTCTAAAATTTTCGAAAAAGTTATAAATATTAGACTCACTAAATACCTCAACAAATTTAACATATTAGCACCAAATCAGTTCGGTTTCAGAAGTGGTAAATCCACAGATGATGCTGTCTTAGAACTTTCCGACACAATTGTGGACAATTTTGAAAATAAGCGTAAAACTATTGGTATCTTTTTAGACCTCTCAAAGGCTTTTGACACTGTCTCTGTCCCCACCCTTCTTTCGAAGCTGGATGGTATGGGAATTCGCGGTACTGCATATGACTTATTCAGTAGCTATCTAACAGGCCGTAAACAGTCCCTTAAGATAGAAAACTATGTAAGCAGAGAAGAATCTCTTACTTTTGGGGTTCCACAGGGCAGTGTACTGGGGCCAACCCTATTTCTCATATACGTGAATGAGCTGTGTCAGTTACACCTACCCAACTGCAAAATTATTACCTATGCAGACGACACAGCTCTAATAATTCATGGTAGTGATTGGAGTGAGGTTCAAATAAACTCAGAACTGGCCCTAAACTGTGTCATGAAATGGTTAACCAAAAATCTCTTAACCCTAAATATTAGTAAGACCAAATTCATTGCATTTTCCACCAATAGGTCTAGTCAACCTGCAATTCCTATCGTGATTCGTGCTCATACATGTGCTACCTCTTCTCCAAACACTGCTTGTAACTGTCCTAAACTTGACAGTGCTCAGACTATCAAATACCTGGGTATTTTAGTGGATAGTTACCTTAAATGGAAACAGCAAACGGATGCCACAGTTACACGTCTAAGGAAGCTTATTTATGTGTTTAAGAAACTTAGATCGGTTGTTGATTTTGACAGCTTAATCACTGTATACTTCTCGCTAGCTCAGTCGGTATTAGGTTATTGCCTTGTTGTATGGGGAGCAGCTCATAAAACGACAATGTTACGAGTTGAACGCGGACAGCGTGCGATACTTAAGGTTTTGGCAAAGAAACCGATGCGATATCCAACAACGGCGCTGTATTCTCTGTGTCAGGTTCTCACTGTAAGAAAATTATTTATACTACAGGCCATACTCCGTAAACATTGCCAGCTTGCCTATGATCCGAGTATCGGCAGCACAAAACGCCGGTCTGATAGGATATGTGGTATAGTAGTTCGCAGAACTGAAGCGGCACGCCGTCACTTTAAACACATTAGTTCCAAAATGTACAATAGAATAAATAAGAAAATAAATATCTACTCGTTAACTAGGAAAAAACTCAAAATTAAATTAAATATCTGGCTAAAACAATTAAATTATGACGAAACAGAAGAACTTGCGGAAGTATAACTCTCACAACCCATCACACGCACACATACAAAACATACACAAATTACACAAGCACACACACACACAACCTCTCTTCGATCCACACAAATCCTTTTTATTTTACTTATTTTATTTTACTAATAATTCACGTCTGCATTTTTGTTGTTATTATATAATTGTAACTGGAACAGTTTTACTTCCTTACCTGGAGAGGGGCGTTGATAACCGCGACACAGTTTTATACTACTGCGGTTATCATCGTTTCAATCTGTTTATATCTGTACGTTTTTCTTGTTCCTAATAAATAAATTTGATTTGATTTGATTTGATTTGATGGAATTTGATACGGGAGCGGCCTTGTCAACAATGTCACTCAAACAATACAAAAGCCTACAAATACCTAATAAAATTTTCAAAACTGATACGAAATTGAGAACATACACTGATGAAATTATCAAGCCTGCAGGAGTAACATACATCAAAGGGACGTATAAAGACCAGATATTCAACGGGAAGCTTTACATAATCAATCAAAACGTTGACCCAATTTTTGGTAGAAGCTGGATTAAAGAAGTTAATATGAAAATTGCAGATTTAAGAGTAGTACGAACTTCAGAACAATCCGAAAAACTTGATAAATTATTACAAGAATTTTCATCAACTGTTTTTAGATCAGATCTAGGCAAAATACCCAACTACGAAGCTCATTTAAATCTCAAAGAAAATATACAACCAATATTTATAAAACCACGACGTATACCGTACGCTTTAAAGGAAAAAGTCGATAAAGAAATTGAACGACTGTGTGCAGAAGGGTTGATTACCAAAATAGACCAATCAAACTGGGGTACACCAATAGTACCGATTGTGAAACCAAACGGGAGCATTCGACTATGTGCAGACTACAAGGTCACCCTTAACAAAGTCATCAGAGATGAACATTACCCAATTCCTATAATTGAGGATATATTTGCGGAAATGAACGGAGGCAAATACTTCTGTACTTTAGACATTACCCAAGCCTATCTTAATATGGTCATGTATGAAGAAAGCGCCCTTTTACAAACATTAAGTACACACAAAGGTACTTACAAAGTGAATCGCTTGATGTTTGGAGTCAAAGTGGCACCAAGCCTTTGGCAGAAATTTATGGATCAGTTACTTCAAGGACTAGACGGAATTAAGTGCTTTTTTGATGACATCATAATTCAAGGGGCATCAGAAGACCAACTTTTAACACGTTTAAGACAAGTCTTGCAAAAATTAAAAGATAGTAACCTCCGCGTGAATAGAGAAAAATGTAGTTTTTTTAAACGTAATATTAACTACCTAGGACACACAATAGATAAAGAGGGTTTACATAAGAACAAAGACAAAGTCAAGGCCATCACGAATACAGTAAGACCAAGAAACATAAACGAACTACGAACCTTCCTTGGTATGGCCAACTACTACAACAAGTTTATACCGAACCTTGCCTCTTTAACGAGTTCTTTAAATGAATTACTAAAGAAAGATAAAGATTTTCACTGGACTTCTAAATGTGAAGACAGCTTTAACAACATAAAGAAGGAGATTTTGAGCGACAGAGTTCTAATTCATTTTGACCCAGGTAAACAGCTGATACTAGCCACAGACGCCTCACCGACAGGCTTAGGAGCTGTTCTGTCTCACAAACTAACAGATGGCTCAGGAAGGCCAATCGCTTTTGCCTCAAGGACACTCTCAACTAGCGAAAAGAAATATAGTCAAATCGACAAAGAAGCTACGGCAATCTACTGGGGCATTAAAAAGTTTTTCCACTACTGTTACGGCAGGAAATTCGTTTTAGTGACTGATCACAAGCCGCTTACCTCGATTTTTCATCCACACCAGACATTACCTGCACTAAGCACAATGAGATTATTCCATTACGCACATTTTTTATCGGGATTTGACTACGACGTGGAATACAGAGCTTCGGTGAAACATTCAAACGCTGACTACCTATCAAGATTTCCAGTTGAAATAGCAAAAGAAACATCAATAGACCAACATTGTGCGTATCAATTGCAACAGATCAACATTTTAGATATCCGACCAGAAGTTATAGCCAGTGAAACGAGAAAAGACAATGACTTAAATACTTTACTACAAGCACTACAGACAGGTCACTCATTACGTCAGTATGGTTATGGTGATAATGAATTAACACTCCAGGATAACTGCATATTGAAAGGTACCAGAGTGGTAATACCCAAAAGTTTACGTGATCGAGTTCTTGATGAACTACATGCGCGACATATCGGTATACTTAAAATGAAATTGCTAGCACGCAGCTACATATACTGGAAAAATATTGACATGGACATTGAGAACAAGGTAAAATCTTGTAGAGCGTGCCGATTAGAACAGAATGAATCACCAAAAGCTCCTCTACACCACTGGGAACAACCTAGCGGCCCCTGGCAACGAATTCATATAGATTTTGCAGGACCTGTTCTAGGACACCAACTTCTAATAGTCGTAGATGCATTCACAAAGTGGGTTGAAGTTTTTCCCACAAAGACCACAACGAGCGCATGGTGCATTGCTAAGTTTAAGGAGTTATTTTGCACATTTGGCATACCGTACACACTGGTAACAGACAACGCACGCCAGTTTGTATCCCAAGAATTTAAAACCTACCTTACCAGCTGTGGAGTAACACATTTGACGTCAGCTCCGTACCACCCAGCAACTAACGGTCAGGCTGAACGTTACGTGCAAACTATTAAGAAAGCACTACGTGCAATGGAAGGGGAGAGGGGCAACCTTACGGATAAGCTCCTTGTGCTAAAAACTCGGCTCAGACGCACACCAGTCCAGGATGGACATACTCCCTATGGACTAATGTTCAATTGGGACGTTAGAACTAAGCTACACGTGATGTTCAGGGATTCAACTGCACCGACAGCGTTCAGATCAGAGAACACACCGCCTCCTGTCAGAGCTTACTCCGTAGGTGATCGAGTGTAGGCCAGAGCATACTCCGACCAGAGACGCAGATGGGAGTTCGGCACGATAATGCGTCGTTTCGGTAATCTGCACTATGAAGTGCGAACTGACGGTGGCGTTATATGGCGCAGACACCTGGAGCAGTTGCTGCCGGCCCCGGGTGTGCGGCAGCTAGGAATCGCGGCGGAGGAGTGTTATATACTGGCCACCTAGAATCCATACCTGTCATGTTGACGACGTGTGACATTCATCTTTCATTGTACAGCTTATTAATTATATACTTCTACATAATGAAAATGTGTATTTAATACTATGTTTATAATTAGATATTAGATATATGACAGTGACACTGACAGTATTGATCTAAAAAGAGGAGATGTGTGTATAAGTGATTTTATAATCTATGGTTGGTCTCTGGCAACACAATTATTACTGTTACTCTCAGCTACGACTTTGGTGCATTGTGCATAAATACAGAAATATTAAAGAATCGATCCAATGTTTCATTCAACGTCTCAGTACTAAAAAAACTCATTAACAATTATCTAAATGGAGTTTCATACAAAAAACACTTCATAAGAAAGGTAGCAAACTTGATCCAGCCAATTACCGACCTATTGCCTTACTGCCCATATTCTCCGAAATTATAGAAAAAGTTATTTACAATTCATTATACTTATTTTTTGAATGGAACCATCTTTTTGCTGATGAACAATACGGTTTTAGACGAAAAAAGAATATAAATATGGCAATCTTCAATCTCTTTGATAAAATTATAAATAACATCGATGATAGAAGTCTTGTTCATGGACATGAGCAAGGCATTTCATTTTGTGGATCGAACATTACTCTTAAAGAAGTTGGAAAGGTATGGAGTTAGGGGAAATGCTTTAAAGCTTTTGAAATCGTACTTGTCCGGCAGAAAACAAGTTACGAAAATAGATGAGATCTGATTATATATGATTAATAGAGAGATATTCCTTCAAAAACCGAACTTACTTATATTTCTAGTCAGAGGCCTAATAATTACGGTGTACCCCAAGGCAGTATTGTGGGCTCTTTATTATTTATTATTTACATTAATGACATGCCCAAAGAAACGCCTCACCCGATGGCTTTTTTGCTGATGATAGCACGGTCCTTTTTAGTGACAGTAATGATGCGACGACACTTGAGGGAGAGATAAACCACTGTCTCAAAGTTTTAATAGAATGGATGGTCGGGAATAATTTAAAAATAAATATTGACAAAACTAAAATAATGACTTTTGAGCAAAGGACAATTCATAAAAAACCTGACGTAAAATATGATGACAAAGTAATTTCAGAAACGACAACCACAATTTTTTTAGGTCTGGAACTGGATAGGGACATGTCATGGAAAACCCACACTGACAATGTGTGTAAACGCCTGAGTCAGCATTCATATGCTTTACGAAATCTCGCAAAGGAGGTACATCAAAAAGTTTTGGTTACGGCGTATCATGCTTATGTTACTCCACGAACATGGAGTCGGTGTTTAGAGCGCAAAAAAGGTGTGTTAGGGCAATATGCGGTATTCAATTCAGAGCACGGAAAGTTGTAAACCGTTCTTTCCATTTTTACGTATATTAACAGTACCCTGCCTGTACATATACGAGGTGGATCTATTTGTAAAAACAAACATGCACTTATTTCAAAAACTACACAGCACGCGACAAAAAAATAAAATAAGCGGTATTCCATAAAAACTTTCTCGGAATGGCACCACAGATTTATAACAAACTACCTAATTCTTTATTAAATATTAATGATGTAAATAAATTTAAAAAGCAACTCAATAATTTTCTGATGAAAAAGACATACGCGATTTGATGCCTCTAAGCAGTGAAATGCAAATAGTAGAAGGAAGGATGCCTCAGACATAGCAGTAGCAGATTTTTCTTTCGAGGCAGTACTGGTTGGATCGATAATGTGCCCCAGACAAAGGGTTGAGAGCCACCTGAATAACCCATAGACTTTAATGTTGTAGGTAGACTGCGGTTAGCCGTTTTTGTTCACAGAATAGACGTTTACATAGTCAACAAAATACAAACCTAGTTCTTTCATATTTTCATGTAAAGAGATTTACCTAACTTATTAGTCCCCCAAAAATATGTTTGAATAATTTTCACTATTAATTGCAAACCGGAAACGTGTTAATTATGTTTTATCAGTGAATAATAAACCCCAGCTTTAATTAGTTTTACATGTATCCCAAAAATCAAAATGGCAATAATTAAGGATGCCTACATTTTTAATTTACTGTAATCGTTAATTTTTGCCCTGACATATATTATATACTAACTTTTGCCAGCGGCTTCGCCCGCCCTCCTTTATTATACGTATAAACCTTCCTCTTGAATCACCCTATCTATTAAAAAAAACCGCATCATAATCAGTTGCGGAGTTTTAAAGATATAAGCATAAATAGGGACGGACAGAGGGAAGCGACTTTGTTTTATTCTATGTACTGATAGTGATATATCAGGGCAAAAATGGTAATCGTCCTTTCAAAAATTTGGTTTGGTTGATTACGAGTATATCATAAAAATATGATAAATATAACAAGAACTCGCAAACTTTGTTGCAATTACAAAACAAAAAAGGTTGAGGTGATAATATAGTCCCTACCAGAGTTCATGGTGTAAATTAACAAAGAATATTGTACATTTTACCAAACAAATCTCAACAATTTGGTTTGGCTGATTTTATCATAAACATAATATGATAAATGTAACAAGACCTCGCAGTTGAACCTACAAAACTAAAAAGGTTGAGGTCAAAATATAGTCCCTACAAGAGTTCATGGTGTCAATTAACAAAGAACATTGTACATTATGTAGAACAAGTCACAACCATTCGGTTGATTGTATCATTGTTACTATGTTAATTTCAAAGCAATTTATAGTTCCTAACCTATATTTAACCTATATTTACCGGGACAGTTGGTAATGAATGAGTAGCAGACTCATTTGATAAAAAATATTCGGTTAAGTGCGAGTCAAACTCGCGCACCGAGGGTTCCGTACCAACAATTTATAATTTTTACATGTTTATTTAAAAATAAATAAGTATTACACTTGACTAGTTTTTATTATTTGTTGAATTATGCCCTATAATCTACTCTAGAGGAAGACCCCCCCTTATTTTTTTAATTATTTATATTTTTAGAGTTCCGTACCTCAAAGGGAAAGAACGGAACCCTTATAGGATCACTCGTGTGTCTGCCTTGGACAGGCAGACACACGAGTGATCCTATAAGGGTTCCATCTGTCACTGCCAATTTCTTCCGAAACCACTGAACCAATTGGGATGAAATTTGGTAAGTACACATAATTATGTAAGTCGGGGACCCAAAGACGGACGTGTTACGTAAATTAATGAATTGTAATTATAGGGACATAGGGTCATACGGACGGAACCCTCTCCATGCGAGTTTAAATCGCACTTGTCCGGTTTTTTATTATTTCACGATTTGTCCGCCATAACGGTTCTTAGTACTAGCTAAGAATGGTCTCACTGTAAAATTGTATAATTGAAAATAATTAATTGTTTTTTTCAGAAATGTTGAGATCCGTAAGAGAACCAGGGTTACCGACATAGCCCGAAGAATTGCCAAACTTAAGTGGCAGTGGGCAGGGCACATTGCTCGCAGAACGGATGGCCGATGGGGCAGAAAGGTTCTGGAGTGGCGACCGCGAACCGGAAGACGTTGCGTTGGAAGGCCTCCCACCAGGTGGACCGATGACCTGGTGAAGGTTGCAGGAATCCGCTGGTTGCGGGACGCACGGGACCGGTCAATGTGGCGACGCTTGGGGGAGGCCTATGTCCAGCAGTGGACGTCTTTCGGCTGATATGATGATGATGATGAATTGTTTATGATTATGGTTCCGTTTGACACCCTTCAAGGACGGAACCCTAAAAATCTACTGCTGATGCAAAGTGGCGCTGCAATCGCTATCATCAGACTTATGGTTTAAACGACTGACTAGTATTGTACATTTAACTTAAACAAATCACATCAATATAGGTAAATTGGTTGATTTTATCATTGTTACTGTGTTTTGTGAATCATTTCGGTCCACTTTTGACCCCCCAATAACTTAAGATCTATTTGACCTTTATCCTTGCAATTTTGCAAGCCTGTAAGACGTCTTTACCTGTATTTTATATTTCTATGGGGCCACCACACTCTCATTTCATTTGTTCATTAATATACGAAGTAGTTATGTAGGTACTTAAGTTGTACCAAAACAGACCGTTCGAATAGCACGTTTATTGTTAACTTTATAAGATTCAAAATCCATTAGAAGTTTTTTAAACATGCGACCGAGCGAAGAATTTCAACTATACCTAACAATAATAAAGTTAGTAGTAGGTATTAGAAGTAGTAAAGTAAAGGCGCTATAAATTATCTTTTCTGTGGTAAAGGCTGTCTGGAAGAGATCACTTTCTATCAGCTGGTTTTTTACACTTTCGAAGTGTAATTTGTGAGTCCAAATTGACACTACATACCTACCTACCTATTTATGATAAATATAAACCTTACTCTTGAATCACTTATCTATTATAAAAAAAAACCGGCCAAGTGCGAGCCGGACTCGCGCACGAAGGGTTCCGTACCATTATAGCAAAAAACGGCAAAAAAATCACGTTTGTTGTATGGGAGCCCCACTTAAATATTTATTTTATTCTGTTTTTAGTATTTGTTGTTATAGCGGCAACAGAAATACATCATCTGTGAAAATTTCAACTGTCTAGCTATCACCGTTCATGAGGTACAGCCTGGTGACAGATGGAAAGACAGACAGACAGACAGACGGATCGTGGATCTTAGTAATAGGGTCCCGTTTTTACCCATTGGGTACGGAACCCTAAAAACCACATCAAAATCCGTTGCGTTTTTTTAAAGATCTAAGCAGGTACCTACCTAATTACCTACATAGACAGCTGGCAGCGATTTTGTTTTAATGAACTATGTAGTGATTAATGAATCGTTTTGTCTTTACTTGTCGGTGATTAAGTTTCTATCAAAAAAAATATTTTTGTGACAAGCTTTTATAGCCAACTGTAGGTACTTTTCTTTAAACATCCAGCAATTGCTCACCAAGAGATTCTGAAGAGCCCAAATTCGGTACGATTGTTTTATTTATTACAGAGTTCCTAAGGCCACCTTCCGGCTCCATCATCAGACCAGCCCCATGGTACCAACCATAATATTGTATTGCCAAATTTCAGCTCAATCGGTTGAGGATATCTACCTACTTAAAAATTGAGTTGCAAGATTCCACCCGAAGAAACATACATAGGTACAATAGGTAACTGAGTAAATTGCAAATTAAATTAATGAAATGCTTGTACCTAATAACATTATATCTTGCTTTGGTTATTACAACATCCACCTTTCACGCCGCACAAAGTCATATTATTTTCGCCAACAACCATAATACGAAACATTAAACAGTAGGTATTTAAAAGTAACCTAGGTACCTGTCGCTTTGGTTAAAAAATGTTAAAATTACTAAACAGTATCGTAGAATTTACAAAACCATACACAATATAGGTAGTTCCATTTCCATCCTACCTACTCGTCCTGTACTCCTGTCACCTTTGTTTGCGACCACTGCCGTAGGTTTGCCACCTTTTTCTTTGACGGATAAAATATTCTGATCTGGAAGTGAAGTTGTTAATTTCGTAAATTTTTGATTGGTGCGGTTGTAGTTTTTGTAGTTATTTATTTCCTCGCAAAAATGATGAAAAACTCGTTTAACAATGAACTATATTTGTTTTATACAAATTTATGTTTTATTTTTCAGCTAATAACAATTTCGTATCTGCTTTAAATATATTTATGGCATCTAAACATGGTACGCAGAACGCACAAATTTAAATAATTGCGTGTAAGCTTAATAGAAGCTTTATTTCTGTCGTCACGCCACTTCGCATTAATTACCTACAGAAAACACCTTTTCTGTAAATTCTGAAGTGGCGGGAACGCACAGTAATCGTGACACCACTTTAAGTATGTATGGAAAAGTATTTCCTCGGAAAAAAAAACCGGCCAAGTGCGAGTCTGACTCGCGCACCTAGGGTTCCGTACAAACTTTCTCTTATTCCATCTTAAATGTATGACGCCGCATAAAAACGAGGTGCTTATCGCAACTGAGTTCTTCAAATATAATATTTAAAAAGGACTAAATTTATTATGATGTAATTACTAATGTATAGTTTTCAGATTTTTCTAAGTACTTGTAGTATGTGACGATATTACTTGCCAAATTTCATATTTATAGGTCAACGGGAAGTACCCTATCATTTTGATTCCCTCGAGAATGTCGAAATGTATGTGTTTTGCGACATAAAAGGCCGTATCTTTTTTTACATTAACGTAGAAGTATGATTTTTTTCACAGCTTCAAGGGACCGTAGACTTGAGTATAATTTGAACTCAATACTACGCATTCTCGAGATAAAGGGTGCCGTTTTTTGCGATTGTGGTACGGAACCCTAAAAATGGATTGCCATTCCTTCGCTGCACAAGAATATTTAATAGTACTACATACTATAGATTTTTTCCCTAATTTCATTTATAAAGATTATTTCATTGTTTAAGCTATCCAGCACTTTTGATCCAGGGGTATTCCGCTTCCCACAGCGGCTTATAGTTTTGCATTCGTTTTCTTTTCCTATTACCACTGCTACTACTGCTAGTGCTAGCATTATCGTCAATAACGTCATCTATATTGAAATTATTTTCACTTTATTATAAAGTACGGTTGGCAACCCTAGCCCTCGCGTCGCCGCCACCGCGCCTGCGCACTTGCGCACAGCCGCGCGTGGCGAGCGTCTGCGTTCATCGTTCATTTAATTTTACGGCCGGCTAGGTAGCAGTCGCTTCGCTCGCAATGGAAGAAGAAGACTTAAACTTGGGGGTCGCCGAATATTTAACAGAATGGGGACTATCTGGAGACACTATAACAAACTTTGAAGGTGAGTGTCTATTTTGATCGATATTATATACCTATATTGTTAATAATATATTGTATTGTTCATTAAACTAATTTTGGTTGTTCAATGTGTAATATTGATAGCTTATTGTGCAGTGAACTAACGATTGAGTGGATGGCTAATGCAGAATTCAACTTGAAACGGATAATAAATAGCCCCTCTTTGTCAAGGCCCAATAATCCACGTGTTTTTTTGTAAAAAGCTAATCACTACAAAGAAAAAAAAGTTATCGAGTACTATAATGTGACTAATTAATTCTACATTTATTTGTGTTCCGGTTTTGCCGCTAATGGGTCAGAGTATAGGATTATTAGTCAGAGTATTAGGCCTATATCATAGGCCCTATATATAGGAGGCCTAGATATTGAGCTAGAAATAGTGGTTAGGTACCTATCTAATTAATATTTTAATTTGATAGATTTACAAAACGAACTTTAGTAAATTTTACAGATTATTAAAATAGGTTTATCTCTTGTTTTTTAGTGAATCAGATTTCATTCAAATTGCTTGACGATATACAAGAAACGGAATTGAAAGAATTAATTCCGAGTTTAAAGGAAAGAATATTATTCAAGCGAGGACTGACCAATCTCCAAAACATTATTCAGGTAAAGCCGGGTATTCATTAGGCAACATTTGTTTATAAACACTGTTTATAAACAGTTTATAAACAGTGTTTCACAATGTTTCATCATCTCTGTAAACAGTTTATATACAAAGGTGATGCAACATTGTTTATTAAACATGTTGCCATGCTCCCCACTTCGAGTGGAGAGCAAGACGAAACGTCTAGTTTATAAGCAAAAGTCAATAGGTGTGGACGTGTGTTGCGCGAGTTTATAAACATGGAAGTAGTGTGGTCCAACAACCAGGTTTCGATGCTCATAGAGCTTTACCAACAGCGTAATATACTTTGGGATGCTTCAAATAAAGATTATAAAGATAAATTAAAAAAAAATGATGCTTGGGCCGACATTGCTGCAGAATTGAATATGTCGCAAAAGGAAGTGGAAACAAAGATGCATATTCTACGCTCACAATTTTCTCGTGAAAAGAAAAAACTTAAGTCATCAAAAAGAACTGGAAGCGGTGCCGAGGAAGTGATTAAAAGCAGATGGCAGTGGTATGATCCGCTACAATTTTTATTACGTGGTGCAACGACATCTGGAACATCGGATACAATGGGAACGGTGAGTACCTACATTTTTATATTATTTGCTAAGTTGATAATATTAATGTAAAATAGAATTTATAACTCGGAATTCTCAGAAATTGATATATTTAACTGCAATAAACCTACATTCAAAAAGAGAATCGTGAATGCTAAAGATGGAGATGAGTGACAGTCAACCGATCTTCTGTCTTCTATTATTCAACCTTATTTGTTTATACCAATTCAAAATTTTGATTTAAGTTAACTTTATGTAAATTTGGATTGTATTGCATCTTTTAGTTTCAATTTGTGGCATTAGTTCGTTCGCATGTTTTACACATTTATCCCAGTTACACAGGGAAACCTATAATTGGCCATACGAATTGTAATACGCATATGTTGTAAAATATTTTAAGTATCGCTGTTGGTTACCTAAATAAATAAATAAATAATAAATAAATGTAATTTTTTCATCTTTTCAAGGTAACGGGTTAGTAAATTTTAAATCAAACACAAAACTCTAAATTATAATCAGAACTTTATTTGGAAAAAAACAGGTAGGTACATAGGTACCTACTATTTTAAGTATTATGCATGAGAATTTTGCCACGGCACACTACCTTCTGGACTAATGAAATATTCAGCAAATTGATCTCTTACAACCGTAGCAGCTAGTGGGGGATGTCTTGCAATAGGTTGTAAATCCAACATGCTGTTGTGAGGGCCGATTTCTCTTCGCCAAAAACCTTCTATAATGTTATATTCTGAGTCTTCATAATCGAATGTTCCTGGTGGAGTATATATAGCCCGAGACTGTTTATTGCGCCTCAAAAAGTTATGCAAATATACACATGTCATTGTTACAATTTCACAAGTAGCAGGCTTAAGAGGTATGGCTTTTCTGAAAACGCGAAAGACAGCACATAATATGCCAAACACATTTTCTACTATCCTTCTTGATCTGGAAAGACGGTAGTTGTAAATGCGCTTTATAGTTCCACGATTGTGAATACCAGGATAAGGCTTCATAATATTTTCGGATAAGGCAAATGCGCTGTCCCCTACTATTACATAAGGTAGATTCGGACCATTTGGTAAAATTGGTTGTGGCTGTGGAATATTCAAATTGTTTTGAGTAATTGCATCGTAAAATGGAGTTTCTTGAAATACTCCACTGTCGGAAGATCTGCCTTTAGCACCACAATTCGCATATATAAAGTTGTAATCTGCATCAACTATTGCCAGTAGTACAATGCTGAATTGTTCTTTATAGTTGAAAAAATCACTGCCAGAGTTAAATGGTGCTTCAATAACAATATGTTTTCCATCAATGGAGCCGATACAATGAGGGAAATTCCATAATAATTCGAACTGGCGAGCCTTGTTTTTCCATTCTTGTTCAGTACTTGGAACCTGTAACCAATTTAAAACAATGATTTACAGGATGGCAGTGCCTCAACGCAGCCGTCAAATACACCGCCAACTGTGCCGCCGCCACCGCCAACATCACAACTGCCACTGCCACCGCCGCCACCGCCACCGCCACTTCCACAGTCAAACAACTCCAAAAAGAGGAAGTGTGACGAGAATCTCAATGAAATGTATGAAATTATGAAAAGTGCCAAAAAGAAGATGGAGGAACCTAAAGACGAATTTGAAATTTATGGCCAGTATGTGGCATCTGAATTGAAAAATGTGAAAAACCAAAGAGCACTGTTACAGGCCAAGTATAACATAAATAATATATTGCTACAAGCGAGAATGGGCAATTTCGATAGTAATTATTTTGGTGGATATCAAGGCTATGGAGATGGATGGCTCGGCTACCGCACCACATCATCAACGTCGACATATGCTGATGCATCTACACCAACGCAGACACCAGAACCCCAAGTCCATACTGCTACTGGTGACGAGTTGCGCTTTAGTAATCTTGACGAAATAGTTTCCCAGTTGGAAGATGACACACAATAAATAAATTGATGTGATTTGATTTAAATATTTGATAAATACCTACTTGAGTGATTTGAATTTATTTTATTTTACTCACCTTTACATAGTCCTTTAAAACTTTTGTCAATTCCTGACAAACTTCTCGTATAATCTTGCTGATTAATTGTTTTGATACTTTAAAAGTATATGACAGTGAGCCATATGAGTCACCTGTTGCAAGAAACCTTAAAGTTATAGCTAGTCTTCTCTGGGGCTCAATAGGATGCCGAAATTTCGTTTCCTGTTTTGTTATGGCTGGTCCAATCAATCTCAGTAAAATTTCAAAATCTGATGTTGACATTCTCGTGAAATTTTGAAAAGACCCATCAAATCCACGAAGGTCATGAAATACATAACTTCTATTTAAAAGATAATTTCGAATCCACCACCTTTTCTTCTTTTTTTTTCTAGTAGCACTCTTATGTAATATTATATAAGCAGCACAGAGCATCACTACCTCCTCGGGCGACATCCTGGCAACAACTGAGAAGTGTGGACTGCCAAGTTTCAGAAACAGTGTTTACGGTAAACTTGTTAATAAACCCGTCATAAACAGTTTATTAACAAATGTTGCCTAATGAATACCCGGCTTAAGTGTTCATATTATTTTTTTCAAAACTTTTTGGTGTCACGGCTCCCTCACTGGCCCGGTTTTCGGAACAACTCGTACCAGCAAATTCAAACCTTATTTTTACTTTACCTATGGCTCTAAGTCGTTAATATCGTCGATAATTGCTTGTTACAGGCGACAGAATCTGATGAAACTCTAAGCATTGCTAGCGATTTTTCTGCGCCCAGTTCCACGGCCAGCACAAGCAGTGAAGAGTTGCCGACCACGAGAAATCTTCTGTAAGTTTTGCCTTTATATTTTGAGTCAGCCAGTGACAACATCGGGTATTTCAGGAATCAATCAAAGTATGAAAGCTAGATTAATGAAATTTAGTGCATTTCATTTCCCGACTACATCTTAACCTGTGAATTTGGGCCCTCAGGTGTTAACTGGGAAGAAGCTATAAGGGTTGGTGTTAATGTATGGTATTTTCTCTTTGTTTAGAATGATGATTTAACGATTATTTTAAAAAGCAATAATACTGGAGAAATGTGTCTTGCTTCTTTAAAAAAAAATGGTAAATTAGACACTGCGGCACGTAAGTACTTGGTTAAATCAGTAGTAGAATACCATGTGAAAAAATATGGCGAAATGAAAAAACAACATTTTCAAGATATTTCCGCCCAAATTGTTTCGTTAGTCCCAACTGAAGTGAAGGTATTAAAATGCAAATTCAGTTTTTAAATTGTAATGAAATGAGATACCTATGTAGTTACGGTAGTTAGTTAATTATGATCACTTATTTACTCCCTGTAGTGTAAGGCATGTAGTGTAGTGCTTTTTTTTCCAAATTTTATGCACAGTAGTTTCGGAGATAGAGGGGGGGCGGTGGTAAAAAAAGTTCAACTGTCTAACTATCACGGTTCATGAGATACAGGCTGGTAACAGACAGACGGACGGACTGCAGTCTTAGTAATAGGATCCCGTTTTACCCTTGGGGTACGGAAAAAAAAAACCCTATAAACTATCAAATCCATGTTATTAAGTTGATATTTATGACAAATACACTTAATGGTTATTTTGATTTCCTTGATTTTCATGCTTAGTTCTTTATAATTTGTTTTGATTTCCATAGGAGACATACTACATACCGAGCCAAAAGTTTGGAAAAAATAAATATATTCCAGCAAGGGGAAACTGCCTGATAAATATAACAATCACAAACGTTTGCTGCGGAAGAGTGGGTTAATAATAAATGAAAGGAGAGCTCACACAAGCACCAACGATGTTCTGGCTGACACAGCTGCAGCAGTTGAAAATCAAAGTGGTATACATTTAATTTTCAATAGTTATATCTAATTAGGCTGAAGCTCGACTAAACTTGATCTATTGTTTACCAGTATCTAATGAAGAATTTGAAGAGTTAAGTTTGGCTGAAATACAACAAGGAGCCAGTGCCTGAAGTAATCGAAAATTGGAGGAAAACAAACACATTGCGCCTGAAGGAACTACAATCCGAAAAATATGCAAACTTACATGACATAGTGAACGATTGGCCCTCTTATAAATTGAGTTTCGGATATAAGTTGGTAAGTTGTGACCCTTTTTACATGCTTTTTATTAGCTTGACCCCATATATTTGTTTCAATCTTGTGAGCAATATTTAAATATATATATATGTATATGTTACAGTCAAAACTCTTAATCGGTCAAAACTACTTTTGACTGGTTTCAGTCAAAACCCTTATTGCGTTAAAACGCGTTTATTCTAATGAAATAAATGTTAGCTATCGTACAAGGTTATCTAAAGGGTCAAAAAAATAAAACCTAACAACCTAATAAGTTTCCTAACGACCTTTAGGTTATTATAATTTAGTAGAGAAATAAAACAGAAACCACCTAAAAATTTGTTGTAGTAGTTTTGACCGGTCAAACGTAGTATTGACTGGTCAAAAGTAATTTTGACTGTGACATATATATATAGTATTGAGGCTCACTTCATGCGGCAACGGCGACAACAGCAGAACGACGAGACAACAGCAACGTCATCAAGAGTGACGTCAGCGGGTACCAGCAGTGACATCACGAGTGACGACGACGCACTCGCAGCAGCGACGTGTTTGGAGAGGTTTGGCAGACTAAACAGTGAGTTACAATCTCAGTGTTTTATTATTTGGTAGACTTGTAAATTTCTCAGTGAATTTTGAAAATTTAGTGCAAGTGTTAGAGACTTTTAAGATTTAGTAGTTTAGGCTTAGAATAATTAGAGATAAGGTATTGTGACGGGAAATATGCCCGATTTTTTCTTTTTTCTAACGTGTTCTAAACACTTGTAAAAATTTACTGGTGTTGTTTATTGACTTGCAATTATTCGTAAAAACTTACTGGTGTTATTTATTGACTTGCAACTTTTCGTAAAAATTTACCGGTTTTGTTTATTGACTTGTAATTTTTTCGTCGGTTGCATTGAATTGATTTTATTAATAGTTAAAATTCTGTAGGCTTTGTACATAATGGAATCCTTAAGTAAATTGCAATTAAATAACAAATCAATCATAGAAAAAGCTAGAGTTAACTTTAAAAAATCACCTAAGGATCGTCTCACACAAAGTTACATTGAAACGAGAGTAGAATCATTAGAAGTACAGTGGAAACAATTTGTTGAAACGCATGGGCGCATCATAGAAAAGGCAACCGACGAAGAATTACAAAAGAATGTTTATTTTACGGCAGAAACATATGATGTAACTGAAGAGATGTACATAAACTATAAGTCTGAATTAAAAGAGCACTTACTTCAAACTAGTCCGCGAAAAAGTGCTAATCACAGTAATAATAAACATTCTAATCAAAATAGTTCGAATGTGAAATTGCCACAAATCAGTTTGCCTACTTTTGCGGGGCTCTATTCTGAATGGGTCACATGCCGCGATTTATTTACGTCACTAATTCATAAAAATGATACACTGGATGACGTTCAAAAACTCCACTATTTAAAGAGTCATCTCTCAGGTGAAGCAGAACAGTTGCTTCGACATATTCCTGTGACTGCGACTAATTATAATGAGTGTTGGTCGATTCTAAACAAACGATTTGACAATAAAAGGTTTTTAGCTAACTGTATGCTCAAGCGGCTTGTCCATCTCTCGTCGATTACTAAGGAATCGTCAGTAAATGTTAAAACGCTGTTAGACACGACGGTTGATTGTTTGCATGGTTTATGCAGTCTAGGGATTAATGTCAGCTGATGGAATGCAATTGTTGTATACTTAGGCTCCGAAAAATTAGATACCGAGTCGCGTAAATTGTGGGAATTAAGAATTAGTTCAATTCAATTCAAATTCAATTTATTGCATCCATAATGTACATACAGGTGGTAAATATAAGTTACAGAAACAATTATGGACCCTGTCGGGCACAGCAACATTCTAGATACAGGCAGTGTCTAGGAGAGAGGAAAAGCGCTTAATATTTTTTCATAATAACATTTCAGTTGTATTTCCAATGTTTTTATTTGGTTTGATGTACCTACTTATATGTCTATGTTTTCCTATTTTTTATGTCATGCCATGTCATGTGCTACTATTATTGTCTATTTTTATTTACTTATTAATTTATTCACCTTAATTGAATTAACATTAGTATATTTGAAATTCATTGTTTATTTTTAATAAAATTATTAATGCATAGTATGTCATATTTTGAGTCAATTGATTTATGTCATTATCTTTATTTTTTATTGAATTTATCCGTCAAATATTCGTCAATTGTGTAATAGCTTTTATTAATTAAAAATTGTTTTAATTCATTTATAAATACATTGGTCTTATTTACTTGTTTTATATTTTCCGGTAATTTATTATATATTTGTCGGGTTTAGTCAATAGTACGGACGTCAAAACAAATCACAAGCACGCCCCTAGCGGCAATCAATAGCAACTACGCATTGGCGCGCTTTTATAAGCACTTGCGAGGTGCGGAATATGACAGTTTAGTACTGACAGCCGTAGAGCTAAGACGTCGTAGAATCAGTGTCGATCCGTAATATTAGTAAGCAAGAATGTAACTTGTGTCTATTTGAATAAACCCAGTGTATCGAATAACTTATGTGATTTCATTTGCACGATTGTACCCACCGACCTGCCCACACACGATGTCTTAACCTAAGGGAATACATCCTGACTTCCCGATGGTTTACATCTATCGGCCAGCCTTGATGCGACATCAGAAGTGGGATTCGGTCGTGCTAATGAGATCACACGTAAAAACAATGCTAGTGAAAATGGCGGTTACATTCTTGCAAAAAAAATACGGTGTCAGTTGCGACTACCCTCGAAAACAAAATAATGAAAATAACCAGTCCGGAGCGGAGCAGTAAGGAGGCTAGCAACAACCAAGGAGCTGGACAGGTCAAGGCAGAGCTTGTGGACGTGTGAAAAGATCATACACACGGATCTTTATGCCAATCTGGTGAGTCGTTTTCATTTTGTTATGACTATGGCCAAGTGTTCATTATTCAAAATTCTGATTTTGTGTACGGTATGGCGGTCAGTGGATCGTCGGGGCGGCCCGTGACGGGTCGTAGTTTCATGTTAGTTATCACTGATCAAGTTTAAGTGTTGCTGAAGTGTTATTATTCTACTGTCACTGGTAATGGTCCTTAGCCGACTATTATTGTTCGGACTTAAGAGCCGTATAGTAGCAATGCCGTACCGAACACATCATTCTAGAAATTATGATAATACCAAATGAAATATTTTGAGTAGTTTTGATAATGTGATAGTTTTATGCAGTGAGGGTTTAGTTTGAGAAGAAGCATGGTATTCTTCTTCGAGTTTGGAAGCCAAACTATCTGGAACGTAGTAAACCCTACCAGGCCTCATTAATTGAGACTTAAAATGCCACTGACGTTATGGCATTCATTGGATTCGCTAAAGCCCATATACCTACCTGGACACTTGGGACACTATAATGTTTACAGGGACTCTGCACTCACATTTGGTGTCCACAATAACCCATTTAGCTGTGCTGCTTTAGTTTACTACACCGCTGCACTGGTTAATTTCCATCAAAGCTGTGTATAGTTAATAACTGTGAACATATACTCTCGTAATGTTTTTCACGTTTCAGATACCATATTGCGTCGCAGTGGAGCCTCTGCTGCAGGCTAGTGGTTCAAATGCTGAATGCGAAGGTTGAAGTGCCAACGTCTGAGAGGTTGAGACCGACGGCAGGCTAGCAGTTCGCAGGTGGTAGCCAAACATCACGACCACAGCTATGAAGTCGGGAGCTCGCAAGTTTCGAATGGAATACTCGGTGAGTCGTTTCTATTTTATTTCGATAGTGAGGTCGAATGTTCTCTAGTGAAGAGATGCTATTTCGAGTTATAACAGTGTTCATGTTTGATCACTGAATTGGTAGTGATTATATCTAGCACTATCACTAACTAAGACACACTTAGTGAAAAGCAAGTAGTTACTGAGTTTCCTATTGGCGGAATAGTTTCAACATTTGGTTCAGTACGAACTTTAGGATTTAATATCCCATAAGATGAGCTCGTGGCTAAATAATGACAGCCGCACGGGTCGATCATCGGGGTTGGGCAACGCTTGACGAGGTCGGTCCGTGGATGGGTGACCATTTCAACATACCGAGTTTCCTCCGTGCCTCGGAAAGCACGTTAAGCCGTTGGTCCCGTCTGTCATTTGAAGATCTTTGACAGTCGTTACGGGTAGTCAGAAGCTTGAGATCTGACACCAGTCTTGCCAAGGTGTACCGTGTTGCCCAGTTACTGGGTTGTGGAGGTCAGATAGGCAGTCGCTCCATGTAAAACACTGGCACTTAGCTGAATCCGGTAGGACTGGAAGCCGACCCCAATATAGTTGGGAAAGGGCTGGGCGGATGATGAAGATGATCTATCCAAAGTGACTTAATAACTAGTCATTTTCAGTGGCAAAGCGAGTTAGTAAAGTCGTTGGGCGAAGGCAATTGTATCGAGTTAGTAACGGTACTGGTCATTTGCGTGTATTCGGAATAGATCTGTTGTGTAACGGTTTACAACCACCGTGTTCAGATCTGAATTCACTTGCTTACTTTCAAAGTAATATTATGATAGTGGTAGATATCGCGATCGTTTTCATTACACAAAGACTGAGTTAGAGAACGATAGTAAAGGGTTACTGTTAATGATGAGATTTTAAGAATATTGATCCGAATTAATTCGTAAAGCTCCTTCACACGAGCTATTAAGACGCAAATAATATCGGGCTTAATTGTTCCCCTGATATGAACAGTCTGTATATTCCGAGATCTTTGAGTAGAAAGCGTAAATCTTGTGAGAAGGATCCCGGATCACCAAGTTCCTCGGGAATTGGATGTCATAGTTGATGACATTAGTAGTAAGACCAAATATGATTGACATGTCTACTCATACTCGATGCTCCGGACCGCACCTCATGAGTAACATGTGGCGATGGGTTTACGAAGAGGTTTGAGTTGAGTATGCATTGCAAGAATTATGGTAAAGAGTAACAGCATTGTTACAATTACTTTGTTTAGTTGTTGAACTTGTTGATCGTCGGACCTTTTTCTAATGAATAGAGTTGTGTGGAAAACTCTAATACGAAAACTAAATAGGCCACGATAGGTGATTATGACAGGATGGTGATCGTTATACACCGAAAGCTTTAACACATGTATGCACACTGTAGGTTAGGGACAGATGCCAGCGGGTCATGTACCAGTCGATGTTGATGTCAAAAGGATTTTGATAATAATGAGCAAGCCAAGCGAGTAATTCAGTCTATCGAACGTATTATGTTTGACCGTACCAGTGGATTCTGGTGGAGGTCGGGGTCTAGAGAGAGACCGAGAGACCATTGTGAGAGCAATATAATTGCTGGTCGGCTAGGGAGCCGTGGCGTTGGAGGTTTTACTCGAGGGTTCCTGTAAGCTTGGCAGTTTTTGCTGCAGAATAAGTTTTAAACTTTGTTTGGAGCGACTATTGGTACATGGCCCAGGGTAATGATTTAGTTAAAGAGTAGGGTTCTAAAATTTCCCTGTTTTAACGAACCCAATAATCTAGTTCGGTCAGGAGTAGCCGAGCGCTGTGTGGCAACTGTTGGCCTGTGTGGCAACTGTTGGCCTGTATGGCAAGTGAAGGTCTCTATAGAAACTATAGGCCTGTATGACAACTGTAGTCCTTTATGGCAACTATAGGCCTGTATGGCAACTGGAAGTCTGTGTGACACTATGTCTGGTGTGAAAATTCATGTTTGTGTTAGGACCTTACAGAAAGATTCTAATGAGTTATGAGGTTAAAAGAAAGTAAACTCACATAGTCATGCGAGAGGTGAGGTCACCATGTTAATGTTAATGACGTTCGAATCGTCAAGCCCTCATTACGAAAATTGAAATAGTTTTGGTTTTCAAATTTTGATTACTATGCGTAGATCGTGTTGGTAAGACACACAAAGCTCAAGTACCAATTGAGATTGTAGATAAAGTAGTAAGTACTAAATCTGTGTGAACAAGGTAGAGTTCAGAGAGTCGAGTTGACTCGACATCGTGGAGATGTGCGAGTAGAGCAATTGAGATAGCTAAGAGAGCTATGAGATAGCTAGTAGAGCTATGTGATGGTTAAAATCGTGAATAAGAAACATGGTATACTGTTTCTTTTGTTTGATTTAATTTGAGATTTATGACTTATCAGTGGTACTTGAATTTTGTAATCACGAAGATTAGGTGCTTTTAGGTACCAATTCGATGATTAAATTGCTATTTTCTTTAAATTGGAAATAGATTTACTCGTTCCTTGCAATAGTGAACAGAGAGATTTAAATGATCAAGTTTGATTGTTTCAAAATGTATCCTCACGCTAGTGTATGAGTCAGGATTGGACGAGCAGATACTGTTTGAAAATTTTGTATTTTTCAGAAAAACATCCCTTGTATGATGGGAGATTGCCAGGATGGAGTGGACTAAGACGACGTGTGGTGAAACACGAGGTGACCATGAGATGGCATGGAGCAAGGACAAGATGATGCCTGCGGGTGATAGATTTGGGGATCTGTCACCTGAGAGAGGCCCGAGAAGGCGACGTGTGTGTTCCACGCTCGCCTCTCAAGAGGAATCACGGCCTAGAGAACACCATGTGGTTTTAGTCAGTAGGAGTCTGACAGACCCCTCAGCTTTCCCCAAGGGCTGAGGACATCCATTGAGGATTTCCACATGATTCGATACACTGTTAAAACCTGACAATGAGAAACAGACGAGGACGCCTGTCTCGCAGGATGGCCGTGTCGGGTTTAGTCAATAGTACGGACGTCAAAACAAATCACAAGCACGCCCCTAGCGGCAATCAATAGCAACTACGCATTGGCGCGCTTTTATAAGCACTTGCGAGGTGCGGAATATGACAGTTTAGTACTGACAGCCGTAGAGCTAAGACGTCGTAGAATCAGTGTCGATCCGTAATATTAGTAAGCAAGAATGTAACTTGTGTCTATTTGAATAAACCCAGTGTATCGAATAACTTATGTGATTTCATTTGCACGATTGTACCCACCGACCTGCCCACACACGATGTCTTAACCTAAGGGAATACATCCTGACTTCCCGATGGTTTACATCTATCGGCCAGCCTTGATGCGACATATTTTTATCGACATAGCATACGGACTAGAAGAGTGCAATTTAAGGCGGGAGGAGGGTAGATCAATTACGATGGGTGCAACCGGAGGATCCAAAAAAATGCAAATTTATTTTAATAAACTAATTTATTACTGTATTACAAAGTATTGAAATTACGACTAATTATACTAAAGTGTCAATTGGTCGATGTCAGATCCAAAAGTGCCGCTCCACGTTTTTATGTTTCTATGGAAAGGTTCGATTGACGTCAATTGGTCACGTTATGCTGAGCTTGCGTTTCGTGCCCGTAGGTGCCGTGTGCAATGTATATGCAGGTATGCCGATGCAGCGATCTATTAAGGTTGACCATGCGTAACACCGCCCCCCGTAGAACAGCGAGTATCGATGGACTTGTTCAAGATGGTCGCTGGTAGACATCCAGGGTCAATCCTTATTTGGCTTGGGTTGATAGTGCGTGGTGGTGGGATTGCGTAGACGACTTCAGGGTTGCTGTTGAAGTTTTCTGTGATTTCTCTGGATGCTTTTCTTATGCGTAGCCGACGATAGATTAGAGTGGCGATGAGTGCGCATGTACCGGATAGTGCGAGGTACATGGGTATAGTAGTGTGGTAAATGACGGGATCGGTGACGTCATCTAAATGTACAGGCAGTTGCGTCGCTATCTCGTTGCTAAGCGTGTGAAGTTTTTGTAGATTTGGCGAATTTAGGATGAGCTTCGGATAATTTTCAGGCCTCGACTCGTTGTATAGGGGCATCTCAATGATCTTCACGACATGTCCTTTGTCATGTCGTCAGTGTTGGAGATAGTGAAGGCGGGTTTTCTCAGGTTACAGTTGAGGGGAATGATTGCCAAATAGCTGCCTCGTAGGGTCCGGTACTGTTCTTGACCGCAAGACATCTTCACTTTTGTTGGTACAGGGAAACTTAAGGTATAATGCTTGTCGTCCAGGGTTTCCAGGGCTTCGGTGGTGAGAGCTACGGGTGTCAGCTTGCAGCTGGGTTGAAGTTCTTGATGGACTATGAGATGCTGGATACAATCTGGTTTGCTCTGGATTTGTAGGTTGGCTGTTGACTCACAGAGATATATGGAGTTTACCTTCGGACATTCTGTCTCTATGTACCTAGAGTCTGAGCTAGAGAGTGCTACGAAAGGTGAGGGTGGTATAAGAGTTTCGTGGTTTCTGTTAGGAACAAGGGAAAGTTTGTACAAATTATATGTGGAGGAAACAACTATCGGGACTTTTATAACTACTACTATCTGCTTATTAGAATAGAAGTAACCTAGTTTAATTATTTCATAAAAATGCCTAATTTCTACGTCAAGGATTTCGTCATTAGCATATAAAATCCTTAATTTACCTAACATATACTTAATTTCATCTAAATTAAATAAAGAGTACGGGGTACTCGACGCACGAATAAATGTTAGGGTGTTCTCTAAACTTCGTAATTCTTCATAAAGATCTTCTACATTATCTCCTAAGATTAACAGATGTTGGGCCAGATGGGCGTATTTAATTAAATCTGTATCCCTATTAGCGTTACTTTCCAAAATTAAGTTTAGTGCTTTACTCATCTTATCTTGATTTGAAATTATACTATCTATTATTTGAGAGCTACGTGAAATAAATTTACTATTTAAACTAACATGGTTATTAATTTCTAATTCTAATTTATGCTCATTATTACGTAAGGTGTTTATGGCGTTTTCGTATTTAAGTGCATCGGTGTAGTCTAAATTACCAGAAATTGATTTTATTACAGAACCCAAACCGTCGATAAGGCCTCTTTTACTACGAGTTGATTCAAACATACTAATTTTACTAGTAATTAAATTGATTTTACTATTGAGATGTTTCAGATGAGGGTCGAATAGGAATAAGGTTTTATTGTTAACTAAGGGACTTAATTCAGCCATCTGTGTTTTTACCACTTCAATTTGAAGATGGATATTCTCTAAATCTATATGACTTAGGAAAGAATGGAAATGGGAAACGATCTTTGCCGCTCCTAATTTGAAGGGAAGTAGTCCTGGTCCATTGTCAAGTGATTCAACTGTTATCTCTTGTCCTTGGGCCGGATGTAGGGTCATCAGCCATAGTATTATCCTGTAACAAAGTGGGATCTTTAGGACTTCGCTTAAGGCGAGATTTTGCTACTGGACCGCGTTTCTTCTTCCTATAGATGTGGATTGGAAGATCTGCGAGTACAGTATCTTGCGTATAACGCGGGGCTAACTTCTGTCGAGACGCCATGGGATTGCGTACAAAGATTTGCTGGTCAGGGGTATAGTCCTTCTCGGGTTCTCTGTCCCTGTTACGGGTTTCAGTCAGTTGTGTCCTGTCATGTAAGGATGTCTGGTTAATAAGGTCGTATACTTGACCCATTCGTTTCCTATGGTCTTGTGAGTACTGTTGCAGTAAGTGTTCAGATAGGTCAATATCTATTGGGTCTCGAGGGTCAAAGTGTCCAGTTATCAAGTCCAAGGGTCTACATTTTGTGAAGCTATGGATCGAACTATTGTACGCTAAGATGGCATAAGGCATAAGATTAACGACTGGTTCATTTCGTCTCTCTAATTTCAATAACCTAAGATGTTCTAAAATGGTAGAATGGAATCTTTCTACTATGCCATTGTCGTTAGGGGAATGCGCTAATATTTTATGGTGAATAATTTTATGAGTTCGGTTGAATTCTAAGAAAATCTGATTTGTGAATTCAGGGCCTCCGTCCGTGACAATAGTCAATGGGACCCCATGGTGGGTGCAAAATACAAGTAGAGCTTGTACTACACTTAAAGCGGTGCTATCTCTAAGGTGATAAGCTTGTGCATACTTAGAGAAAGCGTCTACAATGGTAAGGAATTTCTCTGTTTGAGCTGTGAACAGATCTAGATGGATAATTTCAAAAGGTTTACTAGGGGGTGGTACAATGTTGAATCTTTGCTTGATGGGGTGACGGTCGTACTTAGCCTGACCACAGATAGTACACTCATTTATGTACTTGGAGATGTGTTCTTTCATCTTAGGCCAGTAGAATTTAGAAGATAAGGCTAAGTAACATTCAGTGATACCGCGATGATTTGTTTTACCTTCGTGGTATTTCTTTATGATGTCTTGTTGACGCAGGTAGTCTTTAACATTCTCTAATTCAACTTTAGTTAGAACCATGTTCATTGAAGAGCTTTTGAAGTTGTCTTGAATTATGGGGATTATTTTATACATGGCAAGAGGAGGATGGATGATTAAACCGGTTTTGACTTTAGGGTTCACATATTCTTTAACTGCATTAATAACGTCGTTAGTCAGGTTAGACTCAGATAGTTGAATGGTAGTTCGGGTATGCGTTTCAAATGGCTTACTCACTGTCGGTCGTTTTTTAATATCGCCTACAAGTACAAAACAGATTTGTCTACTGAATTTATTTAAGGGTTCGTCTGATATTGGCACTTCTAGAATAGGGGCTTCGTTACTAGTGTGAACAGTTGCTGTGTCAGAGTTGTCGAGTATGTCAGGGTTGTTTGTAGGGGCTGTCAGTGTTTCAGAACCTACTGTTGAGTGAGGCTTTTCAGATACATTTACCGCTATAGACATAGCGTCCTCGTTGTTGATTTCAATGCGGGACAATGCGTCGGCGTTAGTGTTCTTTTTGCCTTGCTTGTATACTGTAGTAAAATTGTATTCACTCAACTTAAGTCTGCAACGTGTGAGTCTGGAGCCTGGTTCTTTAAGGCTCATAACCCATTGTAAGGGTTTATGGTCTGTAACTATCTTAAACTTTCTCCCAAACAAGTATGGACGAAAGTATTTAGTAGCCCAAACTATGGCTAATAACTCCTTCTCGATTACACTATAGTTAATCTCACTGGAGTTTAGAAAGAAAGAAAGAAAGAAAGAAAGAAAAATATTTATTTGTGACCCGCACAGGAGACACGAGATAAGAAAAACACAAACAATAATAAAAAATAAAAATAAATTACCCCGTGCGAGACCAAAAAGGCTCCTATCTCAGCATGAGCAACGATATCAAAAAGAAAATAACGCTGCGCTGATATTCTGATAGGGCCCAATGTTGATGCCACGGACACATTTACGGAAACGGATCATATTATCATATTTAAGAAATAAAAATAGAACAAGATATATAATATCAAAATACTATAAATAAACACAGTAGGTGAGTCGCTGTATGTAAGTGTATACGTATAAAATAAATATCTAAATAAAACACAATAAATATACGACCAAAATCTCGACGGCTCTATGATCATATGTCAAAACCGTAGACAAACGACAGAGCGCGTGTCAATCTGTGGTCGGCGTCGCGTCGGTTGTCAAAATGAAAATATCAAAATAATAATAATGGAAAATTATGTAAGAAATTGCTGTTAATAAACAAGGTGAAAAGATTGCTAGTATTCGATAAAACAGAATTGTGTGAATATTACTGTGTGTGGTGTGTAGTGTTCGGTGAAGTGTTCGCCAGAAAGTTTAATGTCCTGGACGCGTATGCTAAGGGCTTATCTTGTCCTATAGGTCCTTGAGAAAGGACAGCTCCTATGGCAAAGTTAGATGCGTCAGTCGTAAGCACAAATTCCTTAGAAAAGTCAGGGTACTGCAGTATAGGGTCGTTAGTCAGTAGTAATTTGCACTTTTCAAAACAGTCGATGTAGTTAGGGTCATTGAAGGTGATCTTAGAACCTTTCTTGAGACATTGCGTCATGGGTTTCGTAATTCGCGCAAAGTCAGGAATAAATTTCCTATAGTATCCTAACAGGCCTAAAAAGCGTTTGATCTCGGTAGCTGTCTTAGGAATAGGGAATTTCTGGATGGCGATGATCTTATCGGGGTTAGGCTTAATACCGTCCTTACTTATTACGTGACCTAAGTATGAAGTTTCAAGCTTTAAAAATTCCGACTTATCCATCTGGATCTTAAAGTTTGATTCCCTTAATCTCTTGAATACTTTTTCTAAATTTACCATGTGTTCCTGTAAGGAAACACTAAAAACGACTATGTCATCGAGATATACGAGACATATGACATTTTGGAGGTCCCTGAGGACATTATCCATCACGCGTTGAAACGTGGATGGAGAATTTTTGAGACCCATGGGCATGCGTAAAAATTCAAAGTGCCCATGTTCTACATTGAAGGCCGTTTTGTGAATATCGGCTGGGTCCATTTCTACCTGGTAAAATCCACTTGCAAGGTCTAGAGTTGTGAAGTAATGACAGTTACCAAGTTTATCTAAGATGTCATTAATATTGGGGATTGGGTACTTGTCATCGAGGGTTTTCTCGTTGACTTTACGAAAATCAATGACTATGCGCCATTTAGTCTTTCCGGACGCATCAGATTTTTTTGGAACTACCCAGATGGGTGAGCTCCAGGCTGACTGCGAGGGACGGATTATCCCTTGGTCTAACATTTTGCTAATCTGATCCTGAACTTCCTGTCTGTGAACAAAGGGATATCTATAGGTCTTAGTATAGACAGGTAATTCGTCGGTGGTATGAATACTATGCTTTATCTTATTGGTGAAAGTTAGAGGTTCACCATCGATATAGAAAACGTCAGCATATTGTGCACAAAGAGATTCTAGGTTGGCTCGTTCTTCAGGATTCAGATGGTCAGTGCGTAGTTTTGATAATACCTCGGATACGCGATCGCTAGGCTGATAGATAGTCGCGCTTTGCTCGTTAAAAAGTTCCGCGGTAACTGGCCTGTCCATTGAGAAAACTACATCATGTTTAGTTGGATTAGTTATTTCTATGATGCCACGGTTATTTTTAACAGAAGTAACACAGTCGCGAATAGTGCAATTGGAAATAGTCTGCTCTGATATTATTACGTCACCATCATGAAGATTAATGGGGACTCTAGCTAATTTGGATGAATTAGCGGGTACTATGTCCTCGTAAAGATTACAATTACGTGAATCATACATTCGCAAGGGATTAGATGAATTACGTGTAACAAGAACCTTATTCTTTAAATCTATATTAGACTCTAACTTTTCTAGTAAGTCTAAGCCTATTAAGCCGTCAAAATAATTGTGGAACTTGTAAATGTATAGGGTAATGTCACAGGTTTCTCCAAATTCCGGGAAGCACGGTATAGTAATGGAATAATTATTACGAGTTGTCGCGTGGATGTTAGTGACTTCGAAAGGCTCATAATTACACTGGATATGATGATAAAATCTTTCTACAACGTTCGGGCTAATAAAAGATAGGTTCGCACCGGTATCTACTAATAGTTTAATGGGTGGATTAGCAATCTGAATGAATGGAAGTTGTCTCTGGGTTTGTAAGTTAATCTCTATTTTGGTTTGTCTGATTTCGGGGCTGTATGAAAATCCTGGCCTTCAGCAGACGTTCCTTGGGCAGATGTTCCTTCAGGCACATTCTGATGTTCCTCTACGTGCACAGGAACATAATCACTATGAGCTAGTGGCTCATACACAGGTTCGTAATTGTAAGGTACAGGGTAGAACTGGTCGTAATAGTCATTATAGGCATAGTCGGGGTATTCATAATAGTCGTAAAAGTCTACTTCGTTAACATTCATCTCACGAGTCTTAAAGTAGTTACTGGGAGGTGGATTTCCTTGTTGAGTCCAGTCGTGTCCTGTCGAAGGTCTCGGCATAGGTTTAGGAACAAAGTGGCTTACACCACTCATGGGCTTAGGGCCATTATTATTGGGCGTGTAACTAGGCCTTTGTTGAGGCAATCGGAACACGTTGCTCTGGGGCCTATGGTTAGGCGGGGGTGCGCTTAACATTTGTTGGGTTCGCGTGGGACCGCGATTGAAAGGCACTTGGGGTCCCCAAGCTTGCATTGGCCTTGGCGGTTGTGGCTGATAAAAACTTTTGGAGGGACCGGGCTGATTAAACGGCGCTGAAAAAGTGACTGGCTGTGGAGTATGCAAATTAAATGGCTTAATCTGATACGTACTGGGATTAAATGAAGACGTAGACTGCACAGGTCTCCGCTCCGGCAAATGGTCATTACGCTGCTGTAAGTACATGGTGTTAATTTCCTCGTGCACAAACTCGAGGGCCTTTTCGATGGTGTCGGGTCGCATGCACCTAATACGCGAGCCTAAAGGTTCTTTTAGGCCACGAACGAATGCATGTAGGGTTAATTTTTTATATAGTGCCCGTTTGGCCTCGATGGTAGTAGATATGGGCTCATGCAAGGTCACATACGTCATAATTGTACTAAATAAAGTTTGGCACTTTTCGTAAAATTCCGGTGGTGATAAATTCTTTTGCGTTAACAGGGCCAAATCATTGTATAAGGCAGTCTCGTCCCGCTGGTCCGAGAAGTTATTAATCAGGGCGTTTCTAATACCCTGCCAGGTTTCGGGAATGCCGTTTGAATTTATTGTGCGGGCGGCATTTCCGGTAACTTTATTAAGTATGCCGTTCAACAAGGATAAATTACTTAGTTCGTAACCTGGCTCTGCCTTAACAAATTGCGCGACAAGTTGGTCACATAAACGTACAAACCGCGTGAGCACGTTCGGGTTCCCGTCGAATTCGGGAACGAGGCGTAAGGCCTTGTAAACTTGATCTACCAAATCGGTACTCATTTTGTTAGTTAAATTATTCTCTATGATTAAGTAAGATTCTACACTTTCACTATCTTCTAATATAGTATCTAAATTCCTATTCGCATCGATTTGCGAGTTCCTATTAGAAATACTCGACTTAGGAGTCCGTGATATACGTGGGTGAAAAATTTTGAAAGTTTAATAGAAACACTTGAGGAAATTAACACAAAGGAAACACAGAAGAAAAAAAAGGAAATTACACAAAGGATACTAAAATATAGGAAGGCGAGCAACTCTAGTAGATCGAGGTACTTACCAAATCTGCATCTCTCTGTGGTATCGATATTCGGATACTCCTCCGTAGCCGCACACCCGTAGGTTCGAATAGCCCGTTGTCGGTGATCGATTCACTGAATTTACTGGACTATCCTACCGACTGCGCCAATTACGATGGGTGCAACCGGAGGATCCAAAAAAATGCAAATTTATTTTAATAAACTAATTTATTACTGTATTACAAAGTATTGAAATTACGACTAATTATACTAAAGTGTCAATTGGTCGATGTCAGATCCAAAAGTGCCGCTCCACGTTTTTATGTTTCTATGGAAAGGTTCGATTGACGTCAATTGGTCACGTTATGCTGAGCTTGCGTTTCGTGCCCGTAGGTGCCGTGTGCAATGTATATGCAGGTATGCCGATGCAGCGATCTATTAAGGTTGACCATGCGTAACAGATCTAGTCTGTTTCCGTGGCGCAACGAATAATATGTTTGCATGTCTCCCCGTGTGTTGTAAGACTCTGGGTGTTTGCGGACTAGTTTACATAATTCTAAAATATAGATACTAGTTACGGTAAGGATTTTGTGTTTCTGGAAGTAAGGTTTGCAACTGTCTGTTTGTTCGATGTTAGTTATTATTCTTATCAGCTTTTTTTGTAGGATAAATAAGGAGGGAGCGTCCGTGCTATTTCCCCATAAGATAACGCCATAGCTAAACCAAGCGTGGGCATACGCGTAATGTATCACTAATGCGGTTTGCAGGCTGGTAGTTTTTTTTATTTCACGGAGGGCATATGAAAACTTTGAAATTTTCGATTTAACTTTCTCTATGTGGGTTTTCCAGTTTATATGAGTGTCTATTGTCAAACCTAGGAGAGTGAAATCATTAACTGCTTCTATTTTTTGTTGATTAAATGTATAGTTTAAATTAATTTGATTTTTTTGCCGTCTATTATTCATCTATTATTTGTCAGTCTATTATTTGATTAAGAATGGTGGTAAGTTTTTCGTTTATATTGTCATTCATTTGGCATGAGGTGAGGATAGAAATATCATCTGCAAATAATACACATGGCCCGTCTATTGTTTTGGGAAGGTCGTTAATGTAAATAAGGAATAACAGGCCGCCTGCTACACTTCCCTGGGGAATTGATGCATGTATTGGTCTAACATCTGACCTAATGCGCAGTGTTTCTTTTTTTACCTTATCATGACATTCAACCTCTACGAATTGCTCTCTGCCCTTTAAATATGATGCAAACCAATCATGGGCTTTCCCGCGTATACCTATTCCGTATAGCTTGTTTAATAGAATTTTAAATTGCACCTTGTCGTACGCCTTGGTCATATCAAGCAGTATTCCTACTGCGTATTGCTTGCTATTTAAAATATTTAGAGCTTCTTGGATATACTTATAAACTGCTAACGATGTTGATCTATTTTTACGAAATCCGTTTTGGCAATCATTAAATATGTTAAATTTTTCACAAAAGGTATAAACACGATCACACATTGCTTTTTCAAAAACTTTTGATGCTGTGGGCAGAAGGGCGATCGGTCTATAGTTATTTGGGTCTGTTTTGGCATCTTTTTTATGAATTGGCTTTATTAAGGCTTTCTTCTCAAATTTGTATTTATAAAAGTAAAATAAATATAATACTAATTAATATAATAATAATTTTGCGTGTTTCACTTACCTTTACCCAATCTTTTAAAACCTCACTGATAGCATCACAAACCTCTGGGACTATCCTAGATATAGACTGCTTTGAAACTAAACAGGCACTGCAAGCTTGTATACGAGTCTCCAGTTGCAAGAAATCTCAAAGTTATAGCAAGCCTTTCAGTCACTGTAATAGCTTCGCGAAACCGGGTGTCAATTTTTTTCACCTTTGGCTCTATCAAGTTTCTCAAGTAATAGAAATCCTCTGTCGACATTCTTGTGAAGTTTTTTATTGTGTCTTCTACTACTTCGAACTGCATATCTCTGATAAGTGTCACTCCATACTGCATTCTTTTTCGGTACAGCTCTTTCATCCACCAACGCACTTTTCGTTTCTCATTCTCCTTCTTTATAATGCTGTGAATAATTACAAAAGCTGCTGCTGCTCGTACACGACTGGCTTCCATGATGAAGGGTCAAACACTGGAACAGTTGCCACGCGCGCCAGGCGCGCTTAGTTGATATACTTCAAAAGTTTGGAACGCGTTCCGAGAAACGCACTCTCGGCGCGAACATTCATGGCGCGCGCGCCAGGAGCGCGAAGTCGATACGCAGCTTAAGACAATTTTTCAATTGTGTGTAAACCCCTTGCTTGAACTTGCATTACCTGTGTGCTGTGCTATAAATAAAAAAAAAATTACTTACCGACCTTGGGTTTCATGACAAAAATAAAGCTCGAGGGTTTTATATGGGGCATTACGGCCAAGTTGACCTGTATTTTTAGATACTGTTTACGTGCAAGTGTGATGAGAAAATGAATAAAAGACTGATATGATTACAAATATTGTTTGATTTGAAACAAACTTTGAAAGTTACCAGTAATTAAATCACCAGTTTTGGAACTCAGTTCCGGAATTGAGAACCTTGCGATATTGCATGTCCTAGTGTACAGAATACCGAATATGAGATAGTAGTAAACAATGTTTTGTGTGTTCCAAACTTGACCACGAATTTGTTGTCAGTGAGGAGAATTATTGCAAATGGTAACAGAGTATACTTCAACAAAATTTTCAAATCAGGCTGTAAGCGCGATCCCTCTAATTATAGACCTATATCCGTGCTACCAGCATTGAGTAAAATCTATGAAAAAATCATGCTGGACCAGATGTTGTCTCATTTCAATTCAAATGGGATCCTGCATAGTCAGCAGTTTGGTTTCACGAAAGGTAGGTCGACAACGGACGCGGGAGTAAAACTCATCAGCCACATCTTGGAATCTTGGGTGAAGTCCCAGGATGCCATTGGCATTTTCTGTGATCTGTCAAAAGCGTTCGACTGCGTCGACCACAACACACTGATCTGTAAATTACAACACTACGGGATTCGAGGACAAGCTGCTGATCTTGTGCTTTCCTATTTATCAAACAGACAGCAAAAAGTAAATGTTAATGGGGCGACGTCCTCCGGGTCTCTAGTCAAAATGGGCGTGCCCCAAGGTTCAATTCTCGGCCCTTTCCTTTTTCTTGTTTACATAAATGATCTCCCTTTTATGATGGCCAAATTATCGGATATAATTCTATTTGCTGATGATACTTCGCTAATTTTTAAAATAGATAGGAAAGATACGGATGTCTTACATGTCAACGAAAGTCTGATTGTTCTCTCGGAATGGTTCGCAGCTAACAATCTTTTACTGAATGCGAAAAAAACAAAATGTCTAAAGTTCTCTTTACCAAATGTACCTCAACGTGACCTAAATCTAAATCTTGACGGCAAAAATCTTGAAATAATAACGGAAACTGTATTCTTGGGGATTACTATCGATTCAAAATTGCAGTGGGGCGCGCACATTAGAACTCTTTCGGGCAGGTTAAGTTCGGCTGCCTATGCAGTAAGGAAGATAAGGCAGTTAACCGATGTAGCCACAGCTAGACTAGTATACTATGCTTATTTCCACAGTATTATGTCTTATGGCATTCTGCTGTGGGGGTCAGCAGCAGACGTTGACTCAATTTTTATCTTACAAAAGAGGGCAATCCGCGCGATCTATAAAATGGGTCCTCGCGAGTCCCTCAGAGAAAAATTTAAAGAGATCGATATACTGACTCTACCTTCACTTTATATTTTGGAATGTATTTTGTATGTCCGCAAAAATCGTGGGCTTTTCAAAACTAGAAGTGACTTCCATAATTTAAATACACGCAGTAAGCACGAAATTGTAATACCCAAATTCAGATTAACGAAAACTAGCAAGTCTTTTCTTATAAACAGTCTACGCTTTTATAACAAGTTGCCTAAGTCAGTTATAGAACTGACCGATGGAAAGTTCAAAAACTGCATCAAACGTATCCTTGTTAAAAAAGCATATTATAAAATCAAGGACTACGTTGAAGATAAAAATTTTGGCTTTGACACCCTCTCTGCGCATGCGGCTTCCCTGGTAACTCATAAACGGCACAAATATATGGATATCTCTAACTATTCTCAATCTCATTTTTTTCTCTTTTAATTAGACTTTTTACAGTATTTTTTCAATCATCATTATAGCCCTTTGCTAAGAATAGTTACAGCACTGATTACAGTATTTGTGCCACATGTTAAATTTAGTGTTTTTTTTTTTTTTACCATTGTATAGATTCTTTTACTGATTGTGAATGTGTGAACATTGTAGGCTTTCTAGATTTCTAGATGATTGTTAACATTTGTTAACTTTTTATTTCGTACATAATTTTTTTTTGTTTGTTTTTTTTTTCAATTTCGTACGACTTATTGTCGGTCCTACGCTGTCCCCCCATATCCAAGTACTAATGCTGTAACATGGAAATATTATAAACACAAAAAAAATTAAAAGAGTAACCATGGAGTTTCTTGCCGGTTCTTCTCCATAGGAAACGACTAACCCGAACCGTGCACCTTTTGTCGACGTTTTATAAGTGCCCATGTAGGCCTATGTAAAATAAAAATATTTGATTTTGATTTTGAAAAGTGGTTGTGTCATTTACAATGCCATGAGATTATTATTTGCCTTAAGTGTACAACTTGATCTACAAATGAATTACTTACAACATTCCTTAATGGACATATAAATGAATGTGTTTATATAGAAATACCAAAAAACTCAGATTTTGTAAATTGTGAAAACTAAGTGCTTAAATTAAAAATATACTAGGATAGAACAGTGTTCGTTAAAATTAGAACCAAGTCCATCCAGTAGAAATCAAGTTATGAACCATGTCTTTTTAACACGTTGGCTGCCATACGAGTATACTCGTAGTAACTTTTTTTATGCCCATTGCCACCATACAAAATGATAGGTACGAATATACTCGTAGTTGGCAGTGGAACCTAGTTCAAACTACGAGTTAACTCGTAGTATGGCAATGAGATAGGATTTTTATTACCTATTGCCAATCTACGAGTATAGTCGTAGATAATTTGGCGCGAAAAAGTGCGCTCCCTTGCTCTGTTAATGTGCAACTACGGGCGCCGCGCGAATGCTCCGGTCCCCAGCGTTCGCGACACTTCGGGTAAGGTCGTAAAGCATCGGTAGGTACTGTTCGTGTCGCGCCAGACGCGCCGCGCGAATCACAGTTTTTTATGGCAGTTTGTTTACAATTGCATTCGCGTAAACAGGTGACAAACTTACGTAATTATTGTTGTTTTTGTGTACGATGTCTCGTAAACGCAAGGGGTGTGAACTAAGTGAGTCGGAAGACAGTCGTAAAGGAGATTTCTCTCCAGACGACGATGATTATGACTATCATCCTACAGCGGAAGAGGGCTCAATTGAAGAGTCATCGAGTGAAATTGAAGAAGAAGACTCGCATCACCAGCGACGTCGTAGTTCACAATTATTTACTGCACCCTTGGAGAGTACACAGCCGGACACGGACAGCTATATTTTATACGAAGAAAATGGTGAAACTAATACTCACCATCAGTCTGATGAGTGTGGCGATAGTGAGTCATCTGATGAAATATTTTCTGTTCGTCGTCCTCTCATGCTACCAAACTGCCGTCCGAATCGCCATATATTGGAAGATTCATCAAGTTCCGAGGAGGAAGAAGAGCCAGTAAAGCCGGGACCAAGTAGCAAAAGAGACGAGTCGGAGAGTGAGAGTTGTGAGCCTCTTATTGAGTTAACCTTTAGGCGACGTCCCTCCATGCAACCTGCCCATAATGAGCGTCGCGTATCAGTAAATTCAGTTTTGCCACGAGAAGGTCCAGATTCTTTGAGTGCTGCGGATGATGCTGAAGAACCAGATGTGGCTGTAACACAACATGCTTCTCTAAGTCAAGAAGTATCCCAACAAGCTTCTCCTGGACAGGACGTGTCACAACCGGCGTCTCCTGAGAATGTTGTAGAAGCCAACTCTCATTTGAACTCACCTATAATGCATGTGGTGGATTTTCCGGGTTCTCGACCACCATCGCCGCAAAGAGAAGATAATTGGGTAGATGTAGACAGCAATGACGAAGAGACTCCTCCAGATTTTCCATTTACTGCTGATCCTGGTTTCAAAGTGCAGTCTGCTGGATGGAGAAACGTAAGTCAGCTAATCGATTTATACTTTACAGACAATTTTATTGAACTTCTTGTTGCACAGACTAACCTATATTGTAATCAGTGCATGAGTTCTCGGCGGATTGGGCGCAATTCACGGCTGAGAGCTTGGAAAGATACTACTTCTACAGAGATGCGAGTTTGCCTGGGTTTACTGTTTCATATGGGTACTGTCAATTTGCCTACTCTTGAACATTATTGGAAAAAAGACGACCTGTATTCTATGCCACTGTTTAATGGGATAATGAGCCGAAATAGATTTCAATTGATACTCCGCCACCTTCATTTTACTAACAATGAAGAAGACGATGGAACCCCACTTTACAAGCTCCAGTCTGTGCTAGATCACTTTAATACTGTCATGTCGGAGATTTATACACCAAATGTTAACATTTGTATTGATGAATCGATGATGCTGTGGAGAGGTCGTTTGGTGTTTCGACAATATATAAAGAATAAGAAACACAAATACGGAGTTAAACTCTATAAACTATGTGAGTCGAATGGCATCGTCATAAAAATTCGCATATACACTGGCAAGAACAACGAAGCTAACCTTACAAATGCCAGAGCCGAATATAACCACTCCACACAAATAGTGATGGATCTTTCACAGGGCTACCTTGACCAAGGGTACAAACTTTACACCGACAACTTCTACAACTCCGTTTTACTCACCAAGTTACTGACTGAAAGATCGACATACATCTGCGGAACTTTGAGAAAAAATCGCAAAGGTAACCCTAAAACTCTGTTGAGCACCAAACTGAAAAAAGGTCAAATGATTACAAAGAGAACTGATAAGGTTTATGTGTGTAACTGGAAGGATAAGAGGGAAGTTTTGTGTATTTCTAATATGCATAAACCTATTCTGGTACCTGTGTCAAACAAAACCGGTAAGGTTTCGATGAAACCTAATGTGGTTAGAGATTACAACATGGGAATGTCCGGGATCGATCTTTCAGACCAAATGCTGTCATATTACTCAGCTCTTAGAAAGACGTTGTTTTGGTACAAAAAACTAGCGATACACATTTTTGAAATCTACATTCACAACGCCTGCATGATCTACAACCAACAAGCGAACCTTCCTCCGAAAAAGAAATTGGATGCCCTTTCGTTCAAAGATGAAGTCATAAAACATCTTTTAGGCGAAACATTTGGAAAGTATAGTCACCACGAGCAGAAAAATCGAGAAGGATTACAAGTACTACATTATTTAGAGCGTCTACCACCCACACAAAAAAAACAGAAACCAACGAAACCGTGTCGTGTCTGCACAAAAGAAAAAAAACGCAAAGAAACAATTTATTACTGTCCGGTATGTCCTGAAAAACCTGCCTTATGCGTCGAAAATTGTTTTAAAATGTATCACGCCTTTTTGATTTCACATTGATGTACCCAAAAAAAATTCTATTAAACTTTTTTTTCTGATTAAATAATGTTTTATTTCAAATGCCAAAAAATGTAACCCCGCCCTCCTTTCACTGCCACTTGTCTAGAATTCGTTAGAAATCGCATACAATCAACTACGAGAATACTCGTTGTTGGCAGTGGGGCCCAGATCTTGTACTACGAGTATACTCGTAGGTTGGCAGTCAACGTGTTAATAAATGAAATTGAGTTTATACAATACAAATATATTTATACAGTCTTCAGAAGGTCCAACAATACTTCAAAACAATAATGTTCTGCATATCACTTGTTTTTGCGCCCTAGTGGATGTGGAGCAGGACTAGCATTTAGTCAAGCATTTTTATCAGTGATGTAATCCCCCAACTTATAATATGCCAGCCTGCATAGTGTGCGTTTTATACAAGTTTTAAATTTCGTCTCATTCAGTTCAAGAATGTGGGGAGGAATTTTATTGCAACATTTTGTACAGTACCCCATGAAAGATGAGGCTACTTTGTAACACATATTTTGTTCACACTATGTATGTTAGCGACATCTGCCTCCTTTTTGCCAAACAAGTTCGGTTAGTTGTGTCGCTAATCGATTGTTTGATCATTTGGGTACTAGATGGCGCTGACATATGTATGACATAGATGAAAGTTTAAATAAAATATATTCTATTTGTGTGAAATCATTTAATTCAATAAGCACACAAATTCAACATACAAATTAATAAATTATTAAATTCTTTTCAAATTAGTTACATAAAAAATGATAATTTAGTAAAAGGCCTATGGCTTAAAAGCAAAGTATTCAAGGTCTGTAGTTGCAATGACTTAGCCTTTACTACGAGTGAACTTGCGTTGGGAGGACGGTGGCAAAAATCCATAACCTCAAAGGCAAGGATCAAAAGAAAAGTTACGTAATGCTATATGGGGCAAGGCTGGCTAGCGTCAAGATGAAAAGCTCATCATAATCAATGATCTAGTAGGCGCTGTGAGTATTATTTTGAATTTGTCTGAATGCCCATTTTCATGACACATATGCGTTTGATCTTAACATGTAATTTTCTTCTCCTTGGCAGGGCTCCAAATGCCTCTTTAGGTATAATTTAATATATATGTAGGAGGAAGGTAAATTACTAATAACAATCTAGAACAAAGAAGTATGACGCATTTAAACTTATTAATTCAGTTTTGTTTAATTGGCAACATTTAGCCTACGATTCAATCTCAGTTCGATTTTATTCGATTGACAACACTTTATTTGGCTTATGTCAAAATACTCGATTTTGATTGGATGTTAAAAGCTGTGAACTTTGCCCGAGGTGTTCTTAAACCAATGAAAGCAGGGTAGCCAAGGATAATGGCGACCTGAGCGAGGTCGGCCGCCATATTTGGTCGGAAAAAGTTAGAAAAAGGAACGCGCGGGAGCGCGTTTTGCAAAAAGTTGAAAACAGAGTGGTGAGAGAAATAATTGAGAAGTAGCCTAAAGTGTGGCGTTATAAACTTGAAAGTGTGTTTTGTTGAGAGAAAGCGAAACGAATAGGTGGCCGAATTCGCTGCTTTGATAAGATTGAAACAAGGACTATCTCCAAATCGGCATAAGTTACCTGCTTTGTAGCATGCATATACCCACGAAAGCCCACAAGATCGAGTGTTTATCCAAGATACCCCTCCTATTTGCGATATATATATGAATAGCTAATGGTCAACTAGCTGTTCAAGCTACAGCAGTCTCCTCTTGCAAAAGGTTCCGAGCATTATAGTCATCATCTGGTATCCAGCAAGCTCACGGACAGCTACACAGAGAACGATGCTGTTTGAGGAATCATATCTCCAGCATTGAATATTGTGGGTAATCTATATCCCTTCAGAAAGTGAGTGGTTCATACTTTATTAACTTCAAGATATTGTATTGATGGAATGTGTGCTTGAAGAATTAAATTAGTTGACCAAACTTAAGTGTGTTTTACTTCAGTCAGCTTCATGTGAGTTCATCCCTGCAATTGTCTCAAGCTACTTGCTACCCACGAGTTAGCCGGTTGGGTAAGGAAAAGCTGCCTTACAATTGTACGCCCAACGTGTCGCATGAAGTTTTACTGAAGTACTTAACTTTTTATTTTGTGTCTAGAATAACTTTAATACTTACTTAAGAACTTAACCAAACTATTGGTTAACTTCAATATTGTTTAATTTCAATCTTAAAATAACAAAACATTAACTTTATATAAATTTCAAAGTGCGGTTATAGTCACATTTTTACTTAAAAAACTAACCTTTTCACTAATGAATGTTTTGTTAGACTTGATATAAATTACTCTAATTTAACATAGTTATTATAACTGTTAATTAGATATATATATAAGGAACAAACAATTGTTTTGTTCAACATGCATAAAGCATTTCTTTAAACTAAAAATAAAAAAACAAAACACCTGCATTATATAAAAGTTTAAAAGTGGGGTTATAGTCACATATTTTAGATTTAAACTATATACCTTTTCACTAATGAATGTTTTGTTTTACTGATAATTAGTTTTGAATATTTAGAACAAAAAGTGTTTTTTGTTCAACATGCATAAAGCAACTTTGTTTGTCTATCTTCATAAAGAAGAACTTATTAAACATGTACTTAAATGTTTTTATATATGTCAACAGATCTTAAAGCAACTGGAGACGTGGATTGCAAGCAGTGTCGTTCCTGTGTAGTCTGTAGTGGATTTGAAGCATCAAACTAATGGACTAACCCGCACATACGTTGTCGGATAAGGTACACATGTGTTCGGAAACCTGTTGCTGAGCTGTTTCATTTAAATAAAAGTAAATTCAGGAGGTACTGTTACAATTATACGTATCGTAGCTCGCTTTAAAAAAATTACTTAATGAGAAAATCTCACATGATTATTTTCAAACTAAATTATTTATACTAAAAATAAATAAAACTTAATTTCTAAATTCTCTTGGAAGATACTGATGCTAAGAGAAGTTGTGGGACATCTATATTTCTATTTAATGATGATCTCACTGGCGCCCAATCTTAAAATAAATAAAATAAAATATTTCTAACAATTTGTAGTGACTTATTAGGATGTTTATACTGTGTCATTTAAAAGAAACACAATTAAATAGTAAATTCTGAGTATCATAGTAGCTATGTTATGTTGATTTCTTCCTATACGGAAGCAACAAGCACCTGCTATGTTTAAAATACTAGTGTTTATTGTACACAACATACCTAAATTTGTACATGTGAACAGTGCATAAGCTTATTAGGTTATTTTTTTTCGGTGTCAACTAAAAGAAACACAATGTGGTATTATTATACTCTAATCATTATGGTAGATATGTTATGTTGTTTCCTATATGGAATGCAACAAACAATGCCATAATAAAAGATAAGTGTTTCTTGTACACGGAATGCCTGAAGATGTCCATGTCAACAATGGTCCTCAATTGATTTACATACATTAATTTAAAGTATGAAAACTCCTAGTTAATGTTCATTATTGTGTTAAAGGTTTAATATTTGCACCAATTCAATAATGGAGGTGCAAATATTTAATTGAGAAAGGGACGAATGAATGCTTGTAGGGTATAAGGATTTTTTTCAAAATTTATTCGATATCAATCATTTATAGGTTATGTATGTATATGGAAGGATGAAAGGTAACACAATGATGCAAAAACTTAGTAGTATTCTTATAATAATCTTAACTTAATTAGACATTTACTGAAATCTATACAGCGAATAGGTGCTCAATGTAATGCTTTCCTTATTGTTATGGGGGTATTTACTTTCTGTTGCGAATCTTAACTTGATTAGGTATTGTCCTATCTATACAACGGATGGGTACTTAATGTAACATTTGCTATTTTAGAAAGCAATGTTACTTTTTGCTATGAATCTTAACTTGATTAGGTATTTGTCATATATGAGCAAAAACTTGGTAGTTTTCTTTTTATGAAATTCAACTTAAATAGACATTTATCCACATCTATACAATGAATGGGTGCTCAATGTAATGCACTCCATATTGTTGTGGGGTGATTACTTTCTGTTGCGAATCTTAACTTGATTGGGTATGTTCCTCTATCTATACAACGGATGGGTACTTAACGTAACGTTTGCTATTTTGGAAAGCAACGTTGCTCTTCATTAAGAATCTCAGCTTGATGTGGTACTTTCCTACATTTGTTTGTTTGTATTTGATCAACAACTTGATACTTGAAAGAACACTTGTTTTATCTGAAGGCAGTGTTACTTGTTTTATCTGAAGGCAGTGTTACTTGTACTTAAGTAGATGGGACATTTTTGTCTATATTTATATAATGAAAGGTTGAATCTCTTTAGATTCTAACCTGAACGTTAAACGTTTAATATACTAAAATCCTTAGTAAATCAAGCATTAACTTTAATCAAATTGGATTAAGGCTTGACTTATAAATAAGCTAACTGCTTGGCGGTTGTGCTGTGATAAATGAATGTTATGCATTACTAATTTATTGTAGGACAATTACTAAGTATGTTTGATTAGTTTTAGATAAGAGCAATCAAAGTTCGTATCCTATAGTTAATATACTATCTCTATTATTTTAATATTTAGTATATTTGTTTTGAACCTATTTCTTTTTTAGAAAACTTAATGTAGGTAGTTCTAATATAAATTATATTTGACTACCTCAATACCTGTCAAGGAAAATGATAATTTCACATTGTGCATGGGTATCGACTAAATCAAATTAAAAAATTGTTTCACAATTTTTTTAACCGGGAAAGAAGATATTGTAACACATATTTTGTTCACACTATGTATGTTAGCGACATCTGCCTCCTTTTTGCCAAACAAGTTCGGTTAGTTGTGTCGCTAATCGATTGTTTGATCATTTGGGTACTAGATGGCGCTGACATATGTATGACATAGATGAAAGTTTAAATAAAATATATTCTATTTGTGTGAAATCATTTAATTCAATAAGCACACAAATTCAACATACAAATTAATAAATTATTAAATTCTTTTCAAATTAGTTACATAAAAAATGATAATTTAGTAAAAGGCCTATGGCTTAAAAGCAAAGTATTCAAGGTCTGTAGTTGCAATGACTTAGCCTTTACTACGAGTGAACTTGCGTTGGGAGGACGGTGTCAAAAATCCATAACCTCAAAGGCAAGGATCAAAAGAAAAGTTACGTAATGCTATATGGGGCAAGGCTGGCTAGCGTCAAGATGAAAAGCTCATCATAATCAATGATCTAGTAGGCGCTGTGAGTATTATTTTGAATTTGTCTGAATGCCCATTTTCATGACACATGTGCGTTTGATCTTAACATGCAATTTTCTTCTCCTTGGCAGGGCTCCAAATGCCTCTTTAGGTATAATTTAATATATATATGAATAGCTAATGGTCAACTAGCTGTTCAAGCTACAGCAGTCTCCTCTTGCAAAAGGTTCCGAGCATTATAGTCATCATCTGGTATCCAGCAAGCTCACGGACAGCTACACAGAGAACGATGCTGTTTGAGGAATCATATCTCCAGCATTGAATATTGTGGGTAATCTATATCCCTTCAGAAAGTGAGTGGTTCATACTTTATTAACTTCAAGATATTGTATTGATGGAATGTGTGCTTGAAGAATTAAATTAGTTGACCAAACTTAAGTGTGTTTTACTTCAGTCAGCTTCATGTGAGTTCATCCCTGCAATTGTCTCAAGCTACTTGCTACCCACGAGTTAGCCGGTTGGGTAAGGAAAAGCTGCCTTACAATTGTAGTTAATTGTTGTTGTTAGGTATATTAAATTATACCTAAAGAGGCATTTGGAGTCCTGCCAAGGAGAAGAAAATTGCATGTTAAGATCAAACGCACATGTGTCATGAAAATGGGCATTCAGACAAATTCAAAATAATACTCACAGCGCCTACTAGATCATTGATTATGATGAGCTTTTCATCTTGACGCTAGCCAGCCTTGCCCCATATAGCATTACGTAACTTTTCTTTTGATCCTTGCCTTTGAGGTTATGGATTTTTGACACCGTCCTCCCAACGCAAGTTCACTCGTAGTAAAGGCTAAGTCATTGCAACTACAGACCTTGAATACTTTGCTTTTAAGCCATAGGCCTTTTACTAAATTATCATTTTTTATGTAACTAATTTGAAAAGAATTTAATAATTTATTAATTTGTATGTTGAATTTGTGTGCTTATTGAATTAAATGATTTCACACAAATAGAATATATTTTATTTAAACTTTCATCTATGTCATACATATGTCAGCGACACAACTAACCGAACTTGTTTGGCAAAAAGGAGGCAGATGTCGCTAACATACATAGTGTGAACAAAATATGTGTTACAACTTTAGCCAGTCTGAAACCTGGTTGAACTAATTGGTCCCACTTTCTAGTAACATAATTATGTTTGTCGCCGTTTTTACTAAAAAGATGTAAATTCTTTCTCACGTACATGATGTTTTCATAAATTTATTGACAAGGAACCGTCATGATGTTAATGTCCTTAAACAGTTCCCTTAGAGAATCGCGCCGGCGAAGATTGTATATCACTCTGATGGCTCGTTTTTGCAGAATAAAAATTGACTCAATGTCTGCATCCCTTCCCCATAGTAAGATACCGTAACACAAAACTATGAAAATAACTAAAATAGAATAGTCTGGCGATATCCACATCCGTTAACCGACGAATCTTTCCAACAGCATAAGCCGCCGAACTCAGCCGCCCCGCAAGTGATACCAAATGAGGACCCCATTGCAACCTTGAGTCCAGCGTGATCCCCAGGAAAACCGTTTTATCGACGAATTCTAGCTTCTCCTTGTTTAATATAATGTCACAGTCAGTACTTTTGACATTCGGCAAGGAAAATTTTACGCACTTGGTTTTTTACCATTTAAAACTAAATTATTGGCAGTGAACCAATCCTGAACCTGCCGTAGCGCGTTATTTACGTCGTCAACCTGACAAGTACGTCTATTTATTTAAAAAATTAAAGATGTGTCATCAGCAAATAACACCATGTTAAGTTTGTTTTCCAATAAACGGGGTAAATCGTTTATGTATACTAAAAATAAGAAAGGACCTAAAATTGAGCACTGGGGTACCCCCTTTTTAACGTTTAACCCGGACGAATTCACACCGTTTATTTGAACTAATTGCTGTCTATCATTCAAATAAGATTTAACCAAACTTAACGCCGATTGCCCTAGCCCGTAATGCTCAAGTTTCAGAAGTAATGTTTCATGATTAACGCAATCAAACGCCTTTGACAGGTCGCAGAAGATACCTATGGCATCCTGCGACTCTTCCCACGCATCAAAGATGTGTTTTAATAGAGTGACTGATAATTAACCAAAACGGCATTGGAGCTAGTACCGACTAGCTACAATTTCATCTTTCTGCAATAAGCATTGTAATGATGATAATTTTGGGTTTGTTGCTGATATTGGCAGCCTATTTCCTGTACATATGCTATAAGAATTGTCATCATCCGTGGATTAATGACCAAATACTTCGTCAAACTTTGAGAAATTCGTTTACTCGGCGTGGTCGTAGAGGAACTGCAGAAGAAAATAGATGTGCGGCGTGTGGAACGCGATTTTCGGCGTTCAATACGTCGTGTTCAAACAGTTCTGGGCCCAAACACAACCAAGCCTTCACGTCCTAAAGAAGATTTCGTGCCGTCTGTGTGATATCGTAAGGATAACGTAAAAGTGATGTAAAGTAAAGTGTCAAGAGTGCGTTTTGTGCGTAAAAGTGAACTGAAACCGATGAAAATGCGTTGGACTATGGTATCCCAATATATATAACCTTTTATTAGTTGTTAAGTATGCTAGTTATTTCTTTTTCTTTAAAAATGACAAATTATGGCTCAATTGACATACATGAAAAATTGAGAAAAATTAAAGAAAATTTGTTTAAATTGAGCCAGAGCGTTTGAAAGAAAAGCTGAATGAGGCAACTATTGTGTATAATAGCTATTCTGTTTTACTTCCAAGCATTAGAAAACAAATAAATGATAAGATATTTAGTGGTGAAAGTTTATCATTAATTAAATCGCATTGTGATAAAATTTCAGAGTTATATTCTCAAATACAAGAGTTTTGTAATAAGTTGCACATATGTGAAACTGATAAAAGTACTTGTGAACTATTTTGCTCAACATCGCGTCAATTAATTGATGGTAACGATTACTATAGCTCTACTTTAAAAACCGAAAAGTGTAAATTAACTTTAGTTAAATTTGTCTTAAAGAGTCGTCTCCCTCAACAAGCAAAATTGAGACTAAATTATGATTATCCATCCATTGATTAATAACTGATATGCGTATTATTCTTTTACCTAAAAAGAGTACCGTCGCCTTGCAAAGTAAACTTCAATTATTATTATGAATGTGATGATTACCGAGAACTATTAGTAAAACGTAATGGTGCCTAGGTACTGTGCGCACAATTTATTTTAATGCTTTGTTTGTGCTGACTGGGATTAACAACCAGCCAGAGACCAATCTTACGCTGGCCATCCTGATCGCCTGACCGAATCCAAAATAAAGTGTAATTTAACAGCAGCCTTGAGTTTGTTACCAGTTATGAATAATGAGGAATCGAGGACGCGTCAATTAATTGATGGTATCGATTACTATAGCTCTACTTTAAAAACCGAACAGTGTAAATTAAGTTTAGTTAAATTTGTCTTAAAGAGTCGTCTCCTTCAACAAGCAAAATTGAGACTAAATTATGATTATCCATCCATTGATTACTAACTGTTAGCGTATGATTCTTTTACCTAAAAGAGTACCGTCGCCTTGCAAAGTAAACTTCAATTATTATTATGAATGTGATGATTACCGAGAACTATTAGTAAAACGTAATGGTGCCTAGATACTGTGCGCACAATTTATTTTTATGCTTTGTTTGTGCTGACTGGGATTAACAACCAGCCAGAGACCAATCTTACGCTGGCCATCCTAATCGCCTGACCTGATCCACATCGAAAATTTGTGGTGTATAAATGATCTATAGATGGGATAACCGACGGGAAAGAACGCAAGTGGAACTTCTTGCTCATTGTGATGAAGTTTGGTAATCGCTAAGGGATTCCCACTTGTGTGAAGTTCTCGTATGATCTATCAGAACGAGATGCGATGACGCAGGGGTGACGCGATGAACAAATATTAATAAACTTTAAGAAAAAAAAAAGATGAAAATATTATTATGAATTTGATGATTATGTTCTAAACTAGTATTTAATTAGCAATATAAAAAAATATTATATTTATATACCATCGATGCTTGCCAAAATGCTTGTACAAAATATTTTATGTAAAATATGTATGGTTAATAAAAAAAAGTAATTTTATAAATAAAGCCACTTCATAAGAAAAATATCGTATACAAAATATTGATTCCTTCGTTTTTAGTAACCTAGTATTCTCATTTATTGTTTTAACCTAGTCATTCATTGCTTTGTAACTTTACAAAACCTTGTATTAAATATTTAAAAAGCAAAAGTAACTACGGTAAAAAGTGACCTTATCCAATATGTTAGAAACGCTAATAATGCAAAAGAGGCGTGGAAAAGCCCATCAGATGTTTTTGAAGATTCTGGACTTATGAGAAGAGTTCTATTGTTGCGTCAACTGCACAGATCTGTCCCAATAAAAAATATTATAAAGTATTAGAAAATTACAATACAATTGTCACGATTGAGTAACTTTTTAAAAGTGAAAATAATCGTCCTTTGGGAACAAAATCAAAGTTTAAAGAAGCAATACGCTCGAGAATTAAATGTCGACATAAGTATAATCTAAAATAAAATAAATTTATATTTTTTTTTTTTTTGTCATTAGAAATCTAACATTTTAATTTACATCTTCTAGAGAGACACAGTTCGTTTATAAGTGCGACGGTATCAAGAAAGTAAGAAACTGGTGAAGTGAAGTGTAATAGCCAAAGGCCACGTCCGATTGCTAACACAAATCAATCCAGCCTTCATCGTGATATTGTGAATAGACAAACCACGGATTCTTTTACGACCACCCTGTAAAGAACGCCGAGCAACGCATGGTATTCTTAGCAAGGGACATTTCCACGCTAACTTTGTTAACAGTTGTCCAAGGCGTGCATATGTTTGGACCTTTATAACGGGTCTAGGAATGACCGCAATATAGATCTGTTGTCGGCATTATATAAAAATAAGTGGCCATGGAACGGTAAACTGAACCGTAATTTAAACTGATGAATAGCGGCTGTTGTAACCCGAAACCCCTATTACGCGATTACCTGGACTTGTCGTGAGAAAATGTGGTGTACCGTTTAGCATTATCTCGTAGCTTTCGTGTGACTAAAAAATCCCACGTGGTTGTTTAAACTATTAAACATTAGGTTCCATGAAAAATTTAGAACTTGTAATATACATAAGATTTAGAGGAAAGGTAGCTAATTAGATAAGATTATGTATGTTTTCATAGTTTCATACTTGGAGTAAGGAGGAATCTAGGTTAAGAATGTTGTGTTGACCTTTTACACCTTTTATGTTTTTTCTTTGTAGAATTAAGTATGTAGATTAAGGAAATGTATAATTTGTGTAAATTTAAGTAAGAATAGTTAAATAAAATTGGCATTTCTGCGGCGCCACCCCCAGTTACCGTTGGGATAGAGGGGCGCTATTGTTCGCGCCTAGCGGTTTTGTATAAAGGCCGGACCGCTTGGGGGCTGAGACACATCCTCAGCTGGGCGCGCCCATATAGTCAGCACCTAGTCGCAGACTATTTTCCTCGGGGTTCGCCTCGAGTTACACCGGGTGGGGATGTGTCGCCTAGGTGCCGTGAAAAACCGACGCTGTGAGACAGCGTCGCGGCGCACCCACTGAACACACCGCATTCATACTCCTGGCAGGCAGTGTATACACGCCTGCCAATTTCTATGCGCTATGAAGGCACACTAAATTGAATCGTGCCCGTCGTAACGGGCACGCAATGAGTCCGCGGGACAAAGGCCACGCCTTAAGAGCGGACTCTAGCCAACAAGAATTTGAAAAATAGGTATTTGAAGAAACTATTGCCGTCGCGCTGCGCCCGACCAAGCGAGCTATCAATGTGTGAACGAGTAGTGTATTTGTGTGCGTAAGAGCGTGCCGCGCCGCCCGATGCCCGCGCGCGCACCCGGGCCTCTCGCACGCTCGTACCATTCATAAATTTCATACTACCGTCACTGAGGCGAACAAGCGTATGCAGCGTGCGTTATTCTGATACTACTTACCTTTCCGCTCTTATCATTGTGTTTGACTTGGCTATTGTTTACGGACTTGATTATTTGCTTCAATTTTTTGACTCGGCTTGTGTATCGGATTTTGTGTAATTATTTCATCGACTGAAGAAAAATCGTAGGCAAGTATAATTTTCTTAATATTTTATGAGTAAATAGTAATTTATTTAATTCATTACTTATCTAAATAAATGCTTTATTACCTTAACTGTAATAAAATAGATACCCACATAGGTACACACCTAATTTTTTTTTTTCTTTCAGATAAACCCTTTGTCTAATTACATAAAAAAACAATTACATAGAAAGGGGAATAAAACTAGTTTATTTATGAGTGCTCAAAGAATAAAACATCATTCACGTATAAAACGAAAAATCCATGTGGCACCGTGTATAAATGCAATGACTATTCAAGTACGTATTATAAAAATATTTTCTCTATTTCTTTTTCTCTACTAAAAAATATCTCTTAAAATTTAATTCATTTTGGAATGAGTTTGTTTTCAGTTCGAATATTGTTTTATTTTACTTTTTTTCGACTTATGGATTTACTTAGGTGGATCACTAATTACTTTTGAGTACGTTAGCACATGCTTTTGTTTTATGGTGTCAGATGTCATTGTAAAGTTAGGTTAGTTACTTGTAATTTTTGCACATATTTAATAGCATTTTATCTTTACAGTAATGAAAACAAAGAAAATTCTGCAACAGCAATGAATACATCTTCCAAGGATACTCGAGAAGTGATTGAAGAAAATGTCAGCTCTTCCACGTCAACCACTACACTCGATGATTAGAATATAGTTTGTGAGATCGATGATGATGATTGTGATGAAGAACTATCAAACGATAAATTATCAGGACGCAGAATTGTAGATATACAATATTTGTTTGCCGCAATTTCAAATGTAAGATCGCGGAGATGACTCCACAAGAAGGAGTAGAAAATAAAAAAAATTACAGCTGTATACTTCAGAATAACGGCTTAAAATTAAAAAGAAACCACAACTATTATTATCAAGTCCAAGGCCAATTACATGTAACACGTCGAAAATTTTGTTATTTTATTTTGTGGAGCCCTAAGGGGTTACTTTACGAAAAAAATTGAAAGAGACGATGTATTTTGGAGAAATATCGAACCAACATTAGAATCCTTTTACTTTGAATGCCTTCTGCCAGAAATAATTAATGGTCGCATACCACGAAATTTACCTGTAAGGGAAAGGACTGAAATTACGACAGCATAAATAAACATCTTTGCTGTTATAAATTCTATGTTTTAATTTAAATACCTACAAAGCCCACATCTCCAAAAAACAAAAATTTTTAAAAGTACCTTCTTTATAAGATGTTAAAATTGAGTTCGCATGATACTGGCTATAGACCAACCGAAAGAACGCAAATCAGCAGGCAGGACGTAAGGTAAACAAACGATTCACTACATCAGAGCCACCGTCATCATCAAGGAATCGCTCCTTTTCACCATTATTTGTGTGTTACTTCGGTTGGTTTGTTTTTTCTCATCTCTGGGACGGATTTGCCAAATACCAGCTTTTTGCACTAGATTTGATCGATAAACGGGCAAAGAGGCTCATCGGAAATGAAGCACTGGTCGAGTCAAAGCTCCAGAGCCTTGAACATCGTCATAGAGTTGCCAGCTTGTCGGTTTTTTATCGGTTCCATTTCAGGGAGTTTGCGATGGAATTGCATGATCTAATTCCATCTAGCCCGTTCCATAATCGGACTACAAGACGTACGGCGATGCGCCATCGGTACAAGGTGGACATCCCGTCAATACTTACTCGTACTTTCATTATGCGTACAGCTAAGGAGTGGAATTCCCTGCCGGAGTCTGTGTTTCCCGATAGCTACAACCTCGGTAAGTCAAGAGTGAAGTTACTACTAGGCAAGTGTGCTTCACCGTCGACCACATCATCGCTTACCATCAGGTGAGATAGTGGTCAAGCGCGAACCTATCTATAATAACAAAAATCAGCGATTTCATTTCAACAACATTTGTTAGTTCGTTCGATTGGTCTGTACCTAGCATTATTCTGGACCCTGGCTTAATTTTCCTAACAATCTGTGATAGTGCAATCGCAACTGCACTTTCCAGTTCTCATGCATGCTGAGGGTAATCATTCGACAAGTGCCTTCAACAATAAAAAGTAAAACTTACAATCACACGATTTAATAAATACAATCATTGTATAGTGTAAATATCGACATCGGTGTATATCACTAGAGTATCGATAAAAATATCGATAATTGCCACTTCCCTATTAGTGTACGTGTAAGCCTTACCCTCCCTCACCGCCAACCTGCCCCCGTAAAGTGCGAAAGGGACAACTGCAGCTCAGGCTGATTTTACCTCCAAAAATCTTGACCAAAAGACGTTTCGTATTCCGCTGTTTTCTTCTTCAAAATTCGACTGATCTAAAAAAATCTTATATCAAAATTTAGAGAAAAAGTACATCTATGCTGAATAAATAAATATATAATATATATCAATTGTGTCTGAAAGTCGTCTGAACATGGCGGTAAAAACGGGCATTTTTTTCGGGTTTTTGGATGGTCATATTTCTTTTAGTGAGTATGTTTTGGAAAAAAGGAAATGATAGGGGCACGTACTAATTAGACCTTGATTTTATGGAAAAAAACCATTGCCCTACAGGCATTATCCACGAAGAAAACAGCGGAATGTTTTTGTATGGGGAAAAGCCCAATAGAGACCCCTCTTAAACCCGCCCGCCGATCCGATCTTCTTCTACTGAGACACAGTCGGTCTCCAGCTCTACAGTTGTAACTACAGTAAGGAATAAAAATTAAGATACAAATCAAGACAGTATTTTCATTCCTCCAACAAGACCCCAAACAAACACCAATACAGTCCACTACACACCCGATCTGGTGCTATAAGACATGGCATTTCGCTTACCACTGTCCGAAAACATTTACATGCAGGTGGGATATATAATTATAAACCAGCCAAAAAAAAATAACTAACCGAAGCTCAACGCCAAGCCAAGATAAGATTTTCAACCATTGCAATTTGTTTTAATAATATGGTAAATGGAATGAGATCAAGATTAGAAGAAGTTATAGAAAAGAAAAATTACCCTCACCGTTATAAGTACAGGTTTGACCCCACAAGTTACAATTAAGTTTCAAGTTAATTGATTTTTTTAAACAGTTTTGAAAAATCTCGAGAGATGTAAATTGTTGTTCAGTTTGTTTCAAACATGAGTAACATGTTGGTTCTCTTGTGAAATCTTTAAAACTAAATTATCAGTTTTACAGTAAATAAATATTTGTTAATTTAAAGAGGAATGCCAATTTTAGGCCCAGAGTTGCACATAGTATTGGTTTCCCTAAAAAATTATGTTAATATTTTGCCCACGTCTTCCACATATTCATAAGCCTGTGCAAGTCAGCAACATTTTAGTGAAAATATTAAATATAAAAACGACTAAACTGAACTTAAATAAAAAATTATTTCTAAATGTTGCCTTTGCAAAAAAAAATTGAAATTTGTAATTGGAATAATCAGTGATCATTTTGTTCACCGTTCATTTTGTTCGTAGCAAACATATATACATTATAAATCATAGAAATCCTCTTAGATAGTTATTATAATTTCTATTTTTGAAGATTTTATTGATAAATTAAAAAAAAGCTTATTGATCTATCGATTTTTTTGTACTTTTTATGGCAACACCAAGTCCAACTTGTCAGCTGCCGGTAAACGTAAATGACGGTAAATGTCAAAATCATTGCTTGTTTGCAACTCCATTGCGGCAACTTGTGTTGATTTCTTGCGGTGTAAATTGACTACTTTTGCCCATGAATACTACTGACTCCGACGATTCTCCCATACCTGACGACCACGGCCTGATTATGGAGTCTGCTCCAGCTACTCATGACGACCCCGGCATTCACTCTGGACCTGGTTGTTCACAACAGTCATCATCTACTGCTGTAAGTGGTTATCTACGTTGTGTAAACAGCGGTTTGAATGTATCCAGAATGCAAAGACATACTTTGGAAATCGCTGAAGTTCGACGTCTTATACAACAACGATGGATTGGCCAGGTAAATCATAATACGTATTTATTAGAAATCTTTATATAACAATACTATTCAAGACGTATTTTAAGTGCTGACTTTAAAAATCATCTTTTTTTTTAGATACAAGTTTCCAGTGACAGTCTAGTGTGCCATGCATGTTGGACCAATGCTTGGAATGAGATACGACATCCAACAAGACCTGAGCCTATTGTTGGTCATGTAAATGTATGTATCAGCTGTGGTACATCACTTTTAAGGAAACGATCGCATACACTGAACTCAAACACTACACGTGCTGCTGCTATTAGAAATATTGTTGCCCAACAGATAGCACCTCGTCAGATAATATATTTTTTGTGTTGTGTAATATCTTTTTTGTTTTTAATTATGGCTAACTTAAAACTAAATAATTTATTATAATATTTAATAACATTAGCTGTTTGCTTGTTACGCATGGTCAACCTTAATAGATCGCTGCATCGGCATACCTGCATATACATTGCACACGGCACCTACGGGCACGAAACGCAAGCTCAGCATAACGTGACCAATTGACGTCAATCGAACCTTTCCATAGAAACATAAAAACGTGGAGCGGCACTTTTGGATCTGACATCGACCAATTGACACTTTAGTATAATTAGTCGTAATTTCAATACTTTGTAATACAGTAATAAATTAGTTTATTAAAATAAATTTGCATTTTTTTGGATCCTCCGGTTGCACCCATCGTAATTGGCGCAGTCGGTAGGATAGTCCAGTAAATTCAGTGAATCGATCACCGACAACGGGCTATTCGAACCTACGGGTGTGCGGCTACGGAGGAGTATCCGAATATCGATACCACAGAGAGATGCAGATTTGGTAAGTACCTAGATCTACTAGAGTTGCTCGCCTTCCTATATTTTAGTATCCTTTGTGTAATTTCCTTTTTTTTTTTTCTTCTGTGTTTCCTTTGTGTTAATTTCCTCAAGTGTTTCTATTAAACTTTCAAAATTTTTCACCCACGTATATCACGGACTCCTAAGTCGAGTATTTCTAATAGGAACTCGCAAATCGATGCGAATAGGAATTTAGATACTATATTAGAAGATAGTGAAAGTGTAGAATCTTATTTAATCATAGAGAATAATTTAACTAACAAAATGAGTACCGATTTGGTAGATCAAGTTTACAAGGCCTTACGCCTCGTTCCCGAATTCGACGGGAACCCGAACGTGCTCACGCGGTTTGTACGTTTATGTGACCAACTTGTCGCGCAATTTGTTAAGGCAGAGCCAGGTTACGAACTAAGTAATTTATCCTTGTTGAACGGCATACTTAATAAAGTTACCGGAAACGCCGCCCGCACAATAAATTCAAACGGCATTCCCGAAACCTGGCAGGGTATTAGAAACGCCCTGATTAATAACTTCTCGGACCAGCGGGACGAGACTGCCTTATACAATGATTTGGCCCTGTTAACGCAAAAGAATTTATCACCACCGGAATTTTACGAAAAGTGCCAAACTTTATTTAGTACAATTATGACGTATGTGACCTTGCATGAGCCCATATCTACTACCATCGAGGCCAAACGGGCACTATATAAAAAATTAACCCTACAGGCATTCGTTCGTGGCCTAAAAGAACCTTTAGGCTCGCGTATTAGGTGCATGCGACCCGACACCATCGAAAAGGCCCTCGAGTTTGTGCACGAGGAAATTAACACCATGTACTTACAGCAGCGTAATGACCATTTGCCGGAGCGGAGACCTGTGCAGTCTACGTCTTCATTTAATCCCAGTACGTATCAGATTAAGCCATTTAATTTGCATACTCCACAGCCAGTCACTTTTTCAGCGCCGTTTAATCAGCCCGGTCCCTCCAAAAGTTTTTATCAGCCACAACCGCCAAGGCCAATGCAAGCTTGGGGACCCCAAGTGCCTTTCAATCGCGGTCCCACGCGAACCCAACAAATGTTAAGCGCACCCCCGCCTAACCATAGGCCCCAGAGCAACGTGTTCCGATTGCCTCAACAAAGGCCTAGTTACACGCCCATTAATAATGGCCCTAAGCCCATGAGTGGTGTAAGCCACTTTGTTCCTAAACCTATGCCGAGACCTTCGACAGGACATGACTGGACTCAACAAGGAAACCCACCTCCCAGTAACTACTTTAAGACTCGTGAGATGAATGTTAACGAAGTAGACTTTTACGACTATTATGAATACCCCGACTATGCCTATAATGACTATTACGACCAGTCCTACCCTGTACCTTACAATTACGAACCTGTGTATGAGCCACTAGCTCATAGTGATTATGTTCCTGTGCACGTAGAGGAACATCAGAATGTGCCTGAAGGAACATCTGCCCAAGGAACGTCTGCTGAAGGCCAGGATTTTCATACAGCCCCGAAATCAGACAAACCAAAATAGAGATTAACTTACAAACCCAGAGACAACTTCCATTCATTCAGATTGCTAATCCACCCATTAAACTATTAGTAGATACCGGTGCGAACCTATCTTTTACTAGCCCGAACGTTGTAGAAAGATTTTATCATCATATCCAGTGTAATTATGAGCCTTTCGAAGTCACTAACATCCACGCGACAACTCGTAATAATTATTCCATTACTATACCGTGCTTCCCGGAATTTGGAGAAACCTGTGACATTACCCTATACATTTACAAGTTCCACAATTATTTTGACGGCTTAATAGGCTTAGACTTACTAGAAAAGTTAGAGTCTAATATAGATTTAAAGAATAAGGTTCTTGTTACACGTAATTCATCTAATCCCTTGCGAATGTATGATTCACGTAATTGTAATCTTTACGAGGACATAGTACCCGCTAATTCATCCAAATTAGCTAGAGTCCCCATTAATCTTCATGATGGTGACGTAATAATATCAGAGCAGACTATTTCCAATTGCACTATTCGCGACTGTGTTACTTCTGTTAAAAATAACCGTGGCATCATAGAAATAACTAATCCAACTAAACATGATGTAGTTTTCTCAATGGACAGGCCAGTTACCGCGGAACTTTTTAACGAGCAAAGCGCGACTATCTATCAGCCTAGCGATCGCGTATCCGAGGTATTATCAAAACTACGCACTGACCATCTGAATCCTGAAGAACGAGCCTACCTAGAATCTCTTTGTGCACAATATGCTGACGTTTTCTATATCGATGGTGAACCTCTAACTTTCACCAATAAGATAAAGCATAGTATTCATACCACCGACGAATTACCTGTCTATACTAAGACCTATAGATATCCCTTTGTTCACAGACAGGAAGTTCAGGATCAGATTAGCAAAATGTTAGACCAAGGGATAATCCGTCCCTCGCAGTCAGCCTGGAGCTCACCCATCTGGGTAGTTCCAAAAAAATCTGATGCGTCCGGAAAGACTAAATGGCGCATAGTCATTGATTTTCGTAAGGTCAACGAGAAAACCCTCGATGACAAGTACCCAATCCCCAATATTAATGACATCTTAGATAAACTTGGTAACTGTCATTACTTCACAACTCTAGACCTTGCAAGTGGATTTTACCAGGTAGAAATGGACCCAGCCGATATTCACAAAACGGCCTTCAATGTAGAACATGGGCACTTTGAATTTTTACGCATGCTCATGGGTCTCAAAAATTCTCCATCCACGTTTCAACGCGTGATGGATAATGTCCTCAGGGACCTCCAAAATGTCATATGTCTCGTATATCTCGATGACATAGTCGTTTTTAGTGTTTCCTTACAGGAACACATGGTAAATTTAGAAAAAGTATTCAAGAGATTAAGGGAATCAAACTTTAAGATCCAGATGGATAAGTCGGAATTTTTAAAGCTAGAAACTTCATACTTAGGTCACGTAATAAGTAAGGACGGTATTAAGCCTAACCCCGATAAGATCATCGCCATCCAGAAATTCCCTATTCCTAAGACAGCTACCGAGATCAAACGCTTTTTAGGCCTGTTAGGATACTATAGGAAATTTATTCCCGACTTTGCGCGCATTACGAAACCCATGACGCAATGTCTCAAGAAAGGTTCTAAGATCACCTTCAATGACCCTAACTACATCGACTGTTTTGAAAAGTGCAAATTACTACTGACTAACGACCCTATACTGCAGTACCCTGACTTTTCTAAGGAATTTGTGCTTACGACTGACGCATCTAACTTTGCCATAGGAGCTGTCCTTTCTCAAGGACCTATAGGACAAGATAAGCCCTTAGCATACGCGTCCAGGACATTAAACTCCAGTGAGATTAACTATAGTGTAATCGAGAAGGAGTTATTAGCCATAGTTTGGGCTACTAAATACTTTCGTCCATACTTGTTTGGGAGAAAGTTTAAGATAGTTACAGACCATAAACCCTTACAATGGGTTATGAGCCTTAAAGAACCAGGCTCCAGACTCACACGTTGGAGACTTAAGTTGAGTGAATACAATTTTACTACAGTATACAAGCAAGGCAAAAAGAACACTAACGCCGACGCATTGTCCCGCATTGAAATCAACAACGAGGACGCTATGTCTATAGCGGTAAATGTATCTGAAAAGCCTCACTCAACAGTAGGTTCTGAAACACTGACAGCCCCTACAAACAACCCTGACATACTCGACAACTCTGACACAGCAACTGTTCACACTAGTAACGAAGCCCCTATTCTAGAAGTGCCAATATCAGACGAACCCTTAAATAAATTCAGTAGACAAATCTGTTTTGTACTTGTAGGCGATATTAAAAAACGACCGACAGTGAGTAAGCCATTTGAAACGCATACCCGAACTACCATTCAACTATCTGAGTCTAACCTGACTAACGACGTTATTAATGCAGTTAAAGAATATGTGAACCCTAAAGTCAAAACCGGTTTAATCATCCATCCTCCTCTTGCCATGTATAAAATAATCCCCATAATTCAAGACAACTTCAAAAGCTCTTCAATGAACATGGTTCTAACTAAAGTTGAATTAGAGAATGTTAAAGACTACCTGCGTCAACAAGACATCATAAAGAAATACCACGAAGGTAAAACAAATCATCGCGGTATCACTGAATGTTACTTAGCCTTATCTTCTAAATTCTACTGGCCTAAGATGAAAGAACACATCTCCAAGTACATAAATGAGTGTACTATCTGTGGTCAGGCTAAGTACGACCGTCACCCCATCAAGCAAAGATTTAACATTGTACCACCCCCTAGTAAACCTTTTGAAATTATCCATCTAGATCTGTTCACAGCTCAAACAGAGAAATTCCTTACCATTGTAGACGCTTTCTCTAAGTATGCACAAGCTTTATCACCTTAGAGATAGCACCGCTTTAAGTGTAGTACAAGCTCTACTTGTATTTTGCACCCACCATGGGGTCCCATTGACTATTGTCACGGACGGAGGCCCTGAATTCACAAATCAGATTTTCTTAGAATTCAACCGAACTCATAAAATTATTCACCATAAAATATTAGTGCATTCCCCTAACGACAATGGCATAGTAGAAAGATTCCATTCTACCATTTTAGAACATCTTAGGTTATTGAAATTAGAGAGACGAAATGAACCAGTCGTTAATCTTATGCCTTATGCCATCTTAGCGTACAATAGTTCGATCCATAGCTTCACAAAATGTAGACCCTTGGACTTGATAACTGGACACTTTGACCCTCGAGACCCAATAGATATTGACCTATCTGAACACTTACTGCAACAGTACTCACAAGACCATAGGAAACGAATGGGTCAAGTATACGACCTTATTAACCAGACATCCTTACATGACAGGACACAACTGACTGAAACCCGTAACAGGGACAGAGAACCCGAGAAGGACTATACCCCTGACCAGCAAATCTTTGTACGCAATCCCATGGCGTCTCGACAGAAGTTAGCCCCGCGTTATACGCAAGCTACTGTACTCGCAGATCTTCCAATCCACATCTATACGAAGAAGAAACGCGGTCCAGTAGCAAAATCTCGCCTTAAGCGAAGTCCTAAAGATCCCACTTTGTTACAGGATAATACTATGGCTGATGACCCTACATCCGGCCCAAGGACAAGAGATAACAGTTGAATCACTTGACAATGGACCAGGACTACTTCCCTTCAAATTAGGAGCGGCAAAGATCGTTTCCCATTTCCATTCTTTCCTAAGTCATATAGATTTAGAGAATATCCATCTTCAAATTGAAGTGGTAAAAACACAGATGGCTGAATTAAGTCCCTTAGTTAACAATAAAACCTTATTCCTATTCGACCCTCATCTGAAACATCTCAATAGTAAAATCAATTTAATTACTAGTAAAATTAGTATGTTTGAATCAACTCGTAGTAAAAGAGGCCTTATCGACGGTTTGGGTTCTGTAATAAAATCAATTTCTGGTAATTTAGACTACACCGATGCACTTAAATACGAAAACGCCATAAACACCTTACGTAATAATGAGCATAAATTAGAATTAGAAATTAATAACCATGTTAGTTTAAATAGTAAATTTATTTCACGTAGCTCTCAAATAATAGATAGTATGATTTCAAATCAAGATAAGATGAGTAAAGCACTAAACTTAATTTTGGAAAGTAACGCTAATAGGGATACAGATTTAATTAAATACGCCCATCTGGCCCAACATCTGTTAATCTTAGGAGATAATGTAGAAGATCTTTATGAAGAATTACGAAGTTTAGAGAACACCCTAACATTTATTCGTGCGTCGAGTACCCCGTACTCTTTATTTAATTTAGATGAAATTAAGTATATGTTAGGTAAATTAAGGATTTTATATGCTAATGACGAAATCCTTGACGTAGAAATTAGGCATTTTTATGAAATAATTAAACTAGGTTACTTCTATTCTAATAAGCAGATAGTAGTAGTTATAAAAGTCCCGATAGTTGTTTCCTCCACATATAATTTGTACAAACTTTCCCTTGTTCCTAACAGAAACCACGAAACTCTTATACCACCCTCACCTTTCGTAGCACTCTCTAGCTCAGACTCTAGGTACATAGAGACAGAATGTCCGAAGGTAAACTCCATATATCTCTGTGAGTCAACAGCCAACCTACAAATCCAGAGCAAACCAGATTGTATCCAGCATCTCATAGTCCATCAAGAACTTCAACCCAGCTGCAAGCTGACACCCGTAGCTCTCACCACCGAAGCCCTGGAAACCCTGGACGACAAGCATTATACCTTAAGTTTTCCTGTACCAACAAAAGTGAAGATGTCTTGCGGTCAAGAACAGTACCGGACCCTACGAGGCAGCTATTTGGCAATCATTCCCCACAACTGTAACCTGAGAACACCCGCCTTCACCATCTCCAACACTGACGACCACATCAAAGGACATGTCGTGAAGATCACTGAGATGCCCCTATACAACGAGTCGAGGCCTGAAAATTATCCGAAGCTCATCCTAAATTCGCCAAATCTACAAAAACTTCACACGCTTAGCAACGAGATAGCGACGCAACTGCCTGTACATTTAGATGACGTCACCGATCCCGTCATTTACCACACTACTATACCCATGTACCTCGCACTATCCGGTACATGCGCACTCATCGCCACTCTAATCTATCGTCGGCTACGCATAAGAAAAGCATCCAGAGAAATCACAGAAAACTTCAACAGCAACCCTGAAGTCGTCTACGCAATCCCACCACCACGCACTATCAACCCAAGCCAAATAAGGATTGACCCTGGATGTCTACCAGCGACCATCTTGAACAAGTCCATCGATACTCGCTGTTCTACGGGGGGAGGTGTTACGCATGGTCAACCTTAATAGATCGCTGCATCGGCATACCTGCATATACATTGCACACGGCACCTACGGGCACGAAACGCAAGCTCAGCATAACGTGACCAATTGACGTCAATCGAACCTTTCCATAGAAACATAAAAACGTGGAGCGGCACTTTTGGATCTGACATCGACCAATTGACACTTTAGTATAATTAGTCGTAATTTCAATACTTTGTAATACAGTAATAAATTAGTTTATTAAAATAAATTTGCATTTTTTTGGATCCTCCGGTTGCACCCATCGTAATTTGCTTTTTATTGCAGTTGACAAGAACAACACTTCTCTGTCATACTTGTTGGCGAAGGACTGACAGAGCAGCATCACGTTTTGCTTCAGAACCAAATGCAATAAGACGTAGTCCTTCTCTTGAATCTGAGGCAGAAACTGTGGCTTCTAATCAAGCAGAAGAAATGAATGCAGATATACCTTATAATATACCAGATAATATACCAGATCATATGCCTAATAATATACCAGGTAATATACCTGATAATAACCGCATATTATTGCCAAACTATGTATGAGCACCAAGTACACAACGGCAATGTTTTTTCCCTGGTTGCAACGGTTTTGAAAGACTTTTAGTCCCAGCATCACTACGCGTAAGTTTACTTTGCGATTATAATTACTATGTGCCTTCAGATTGTAGAATCTGCTCATATCACTTAACCAGTAATTCATGGGATTTATTGTTGCAATCAGTATTTAATCCTATTAGGACATTTAGCTCAGAGCAAATGGAAGAACTACTTTCTTTACTGAAAGATAATATGGTAATGCATTTAGATTTTGACAACATTCAGTCTATGCCAGATCATATTATTCACTATTATTTAGGCTTTTCCAAACAGCAATTTGAGCTAATTCATGCAGAAGTCCCATGGTTATCAGGCACACATACCTCTATGTGTGCCTGATAACCATGGGACTTCTTATGTAGCTTTTGCACTTGCAGCCTATTTAATGAAATTGAGAACAGGGGATAGTAACGAACGTATTGCAGCTTTATTGCGAGTGCCCAGGAGCACACTAGAAAAGCTTATGAATACAGCACGTGAAATATTGCACCAGGACTTAGTTCCCAGAAACCTTGGTTTAAACCATATAACAAGAGAAGATATCTCTCAAAGGAATCTTATAATTCCTAATGGTCTGTTTGGAGGGGCAGATAGGACACCAATAGTAATTGCTGATGGCACATATATCTACATAGAGAAAAGCTTCAATTACTGGTATCAAAAAAAGACTTACTCTCTACATAACTACCGCAATTTAGTAAAACCTTTTTTGTTTGTATGCAGTGATGGTCATCTTATTGATATATTTGGTCCCTATCCTGCAACAACAACTGATGCTGATATAATTAATAAAGAATTAACAAATCAAAATAACCCTAGCCGACAATTTTTCCAACCGGGGGATGTATTTATTTTGGACAGAAGCTTTAGGGACTCATTGGTGTTATTAGAGACTTGTGGTTATAGTGTGCATGTGCCCTTGTCTCTACAAGAGGGTGAGACTCAACTTTCCACTAGGGACGCCAACATAAGAAGAGCAGTCACATTATGTCGATGGGTGGTGGAAGCGGTAAATGGCATTTTTAAAACCAAGTTTAAATATTTAGGCAAGCATTTTTCAACAAGGCTTCTAAGCATATTATGATAGATTTCTCTGTAGCTGGTGCTCTTATCAATAAGTACCATTTGAGAGTGCAGGACAGAGAAGATGCTGCTGAAATACTAGCAATAGTGAACCAAAACATGGTTGTAAATAATTATCTGTCTGATTATGTTTGGGAGCACAACCTTAATAGAAGTAGGGCAGATTTTTAAAACATTACTATCAGAAATGATAATCTCAGAGAATTCCCTATATTAAATATAAATGATTTAATTCTGATTGCATGTGGGACTTACCAACTTAAGCAAGCTCGCTCATATTATGGCGAGCACATAAGATTTAATGGAACCTATCGTATCGAAGTGTGCACTAATGCTAGAAATATAATTTTGAATGGCACTATATTTGGACATAACTGCTCACTGGCGAGGGCCAGAATCGCAAGTCGTCACGTTAGTCGCAAAATCTACTTCGTGTATGTTTTAATCAGCACAGCTAACGCAGGTCGCGCAGCAATACAGCAGTACTGCTGTAACTGTATTGTTTTGTCGGCCGCCGTACTGTAGGATGCTGTGCCCATGTCATGACAGTGATATGGTACTTAGGATTGGCACGGCATCAGAATAATATTTTTCCACCGGCACAATTTTTGGATGATGTTTTAGTGGTGTATGATGATGACCTAAATGAATAAAAATGTAAAACTACAATGTATGTTGTATTATTTGACTCCCAGTTAATTATGCTCATTAATACATTACAAAAATGTGATATGTGATATTTAACGTTACCCGTACTGATGAAATATAAGAATCATAAATAACTTTAAAATGCTGTCTAAATATGCTGATGTTGGTTAGCGCATTACAATTTTGTATCAATAACGTAAACAATTATTGTTAAATGGGTATCTTGCACGCTTACTCATTTCATTTATTCATAAAACAATTTACATTGTGTTAAATGCAGTTTACATACAAATATTATGAATTATTAATTAATATTTGAAGTGAAATTCAAGTGCTAAAACAGTTTTAAATAAAATATCCATAAGTTTTAAAAGAATGTCAAACAGTTATAAAGACTTGTGGAATTATTTAAAGTGAAATTCAAGTGCTAAAACAGTTTTAAATAAAATATCCATAAGTTTTAAAATAATGTCAAACAGTTATAAAGACTTGTGGAATCGATGTCAAAAAATACAGAAAACTAACTTCATTGATGACACAGAGATGACGCGCACGCGGCGCACGTACTAATCGTAATATATCCTCCTGGCAATAGATCTCGCTTTTTATTCAATTCTAGGGGGTGAGGTTTCTCTGCAGCTGTATGTACCTGTCGGAGGGAAATCCAGCCGGGGAGATGACTTGGCCCAATCTCAACTCCACGCCATGTTGTTCTGTAAGAAACCGGCAAATCAGCTCAGAGAATTCACAACGAAGGTTCAAAAAGGTCATTTTCTTGAGCAAGGCGACTTACCGTGAAGGAAAATGAGCTCAGCTTGGGAACACAGTCACGCCAGGGATCACACTACGACAGCTAAATGCAGCTTCTAGGCCGCTTATCCAAGTCCGCGCACGTGGATCCATTTAACAGGGCTCCGCTAAAGCCGATCACCTAAAAACCACAACACCAGAATCCAAAACTAAAATATGAATTTCAATAAACCATTTCAAGAATGTTAATTCTTGAAGAATTTACACGGAACAATTACCCTTCAGGGGATTACACCCTCCTAAGTCCAAATCACAGCCACAAGTCTCCATAGCCTAATTTGTAACTAAATTAGAAAGATAATTAATAAATGACATCCTGATCGACTATTCAGAACGCGCCACACCGCTCCAATTCAACTCAATGATCCGGCCATTCTAGAAAATTCTATGCTAAAGTCCAAATGAAACGAATGCACTCCCTGATTGACACACAAATTACATCGAGACAATATTTTCCTGTAATCCTAAAACAAAACTTGAATTGTACCCGATCGTTGACTAACAAAAATGATTTTAAATATACAATTCGTCCAACACACAATTCGCGCTGAATTTGCGCGTATCTAAACGCACGCAAAGGTAAGCAGTCAAACTGTTCAAGCAAAACAACTTAGACAAAATTTTAGAGGTTAAATGTTAAGAGTCCCTACAATAGTCCGGTCAATTTAGACCAAAAAATGAGAGTGAAGTTACATAAAGTCCCAACAAGCTGAATTTCTGTGAAATTGTTCAAAACATAATTATAAACAATGTCTAGAAGTTCCCCATCATTCCCCTGTAAGAAAATTTTTTTATTCAAGGTCAAAGGTCAAAAAAATGAGTTTTTCGCGATTTTCAGCAAAACGGTAAGTTTTATCATAAAAGTACCTCAGACAAAAATTGTAGATCATAAAATTATCTATAAAAAATGTATCAATACTTTTTTTCTTACGAGCCACCGTTTCTGAGATATAACGATTCAAAAAGTTATAAAAGTTGTTATCGTCATAATATGCACACGTTTCCACGCCACCTATGAGGTAGTGTACTTAGCGTGTTTTTTTAACGTGGTTTCCCCAGTAGGCCTACTCCACGGGTCAGTTGTGATCCTGTTTAATATAAAACTATTGCATAATAACGGAAATTTTCAAAGATTGGGAAAGATAAATGCGATGTAAATTAAAAAAAAGTGTTGAAGTTTATTCGTCTTATTCGTAAGTTTTAAATTCTTGTTCTTCTTCTTGATCTTCTTCTTGTTCTTCTTCTCCTGCTTCTTTTTCATCTTCAGTTCAAGTGTGGCTTGGTTATCAGCTAGACCCTACAGACTGGGGTTGGAAGTTGGTCAACAATATATTAGAGCCAGTTCAAACTTTGTTACCTAGTTCGTAGTACACCGTGTAAAGAATACGGTGTACTACGAACTAGGTAACAAATTTTTCCCTAACAAGGATTCTTTTCTAACAAAAAAAAAAGGTGTTACAGTGCGTACAATACTATTACAAGAAGAATCGAGAAACGGATATACAGAAAATAACACCACTTTCATTTCAAAGGAAGATGTCATTACTGTAAAAAGATCGGCCATATGAAGATAAACTGTTTTAAGTTAAAACACGATAAGAAGCATGAGCATGAGTTTTTTTATTTTTTTTATTTTGGTTTATTAGTCTCCATTATGTAAATTTAAAATAGGGGAAGTAGTGATTCGGCCCCAACACAAGTATTATTAATAACTTCATGGGGCTGCCTCATAATACATATATGTTATAATTTTTGAACAATAAACAATTTATTTTATTTTTTATAATTTTTATGAGCAGGCTATGGGTACGGCAGCCGGCAGTGTTCATCATGATCAAGATCTGTGTTTCATCGACAGCGGCTGCACGTCGCACGTGTGTAACAATAGGGACTCTTTTATTTCTTTTAGAGATAATATTCTAAATAATAATAAAGTTACTGTTGCTAATAATGAGCAACTACAATGTAAAGGTATAGCTCCTGTGGCAACACTGCAGCTAACAGCTGATTTTAATTTGTCCTATTAATTTTAATTTTAATTGCAAAACAAGAGTAAAAAATTCATTGTGTCTACGAAAGACAGTTACCGGTTCAAACGAATGTTGCTTTTTTATCTCGGTATCAGGTACAATACTATAAATTTTACTTGATATTGGATTGTTTGCGTTCTAATATTTTGCCTAAAATTCATTGGATCACTTTTATTATGGTTACAATTTGATGCCAATGACCTATACAACGTAATCATGACCTTGATTAGTTTGGTGACAGAACTTCTTTCTTTACGATCTAAATTTAATTTTCCGTTCAACTAATAATGTTACTCAATCTACTACTCTTTTCCAACCTCTTCTCTTTTTTCTTTAATCATGATTATGACTCGCAGCACGCGGGCTCATCTAGAAGAGACCAAACTCAGTCAGGCTTTGAGCGAAATAAAAGCATCTCAGGAGCTCTGTCTGATTAGAAAAATATGAAAATGAATTGGAGTTCCTTCGTGTCCTTGACAGAAACAGCAAATTGAAAACAGAAATAGGACGGGCTCCAAATTGTTTCGTACGGGTTTAGTCAGTTTAGCAATGAGTATGAACAACCTCTTAGTCACAAATATTAACTACAACAGCAGCTACATAAGCCTCAAAGTCAGGTTGAACAACTTAAAACAACAAATCTTAACATCACTGCCTCGTTGAATCAAAGTTTATTCAATGAATTGGTGCCTGTTGCCCGATCAACACTGCAATAAACCCCTCTTAAACAATACATTTAACAGGTCATGGTGATTCAAAATCAAGTAAATGGTTAATGGTAGTTACTACTAAAAATTAAATTAAAAAAATTATTAACAAGATTATTAAATTATATTCTTTGGTGGGCGAAAGCCATTTTAAATAATTCCATTCTACATCATGTCTGGACACGGAGTTAAAAGACTTAAAGCGTCAAAAGGGATCAGTAAAGGGAAGACTAACCAGTTTCAAAAATTATCTAACTGAACTTCAAAATGAAGATTCTATTTCTAAACAACAATTTCTGGAATTGAAACTTAGACTTAACAAAATTGAATCGAATAATGTCAACGTCATGTCATTGTCAAACTAAATAATATTTAGTTTGTGAAGTGGAGACAACCATCTGAAAGATGGTTGATGAACAGAGCGCACATGTCTCTTGAAAACTTTATCGATATTAAATAGTTTATAAAGTACTTGTGACTCCTAGTAATGTACGTAAGTGTAAATCAGTGTCCTAATAAACGATTATCAAGTGTATTATAGTGGTTTCCATCAAGATCCCAAAGAGCCATCATGACAGTGCCGACAATGCCCACTATGGTGTGTCCAAAGTCATTCATTCAAGTCTATTTAATTGACCTTTACACTTTGTTAAGATAAAACTATTTTTATTTAACTTTCAGCAGGCCATGTTTTGAAAAAGACGATATTTTTACGAAAACGATGACGAAAACTGAACATGAACTATATAAGAAATTAGTTGATGTAAAGATGAAACTGTCAAAATGCAGAAACTTTTCACAAACAATAAATATATTAAAGCATTAGAAAATATGCCAGGTACAGGAAGGTTAATGCTGTTCAGAAAGAACAAGAAGAAAGATACATGGCGAAGATTTTCAAAGAAAGAAAAAATTGTTTCATTGTCCATATTCAAACAAAGCCCAAAGGAATACAGATTTCTGAGGAAAATATTTATACTGCCTTCTCCACAAACTTTAGGAACCCTTTTAAATCAAGCAAATATTGATCCCGGTATAAATAAGAATGTGTTTGCCCAATTAAAGGCAAGATCAGATAAGATGAAAACTGAAGACCGCCTATGCGTATTTCTATTTGATGAAATGTCTCTAAAACCTAGTCTAGGTTAGACACTAGAGAAGAGAGAAATAACGGGCTTTGTAAGAAACGGATGGAGAAGAAACGCGCCTAAATTTGCGGATCATGCTCAGCAGGACTTTATGGTACGTGGCCTTATTAGAAATTATAAGCAGCCAGTTGCTTATACATTTTAATCAGGAGCAACTAAGGGTCCAGAACTGGCAAAACAAATTAAAACTATTATGAAAGAACTGCAAGATGCTGGCTTTATAGTTTTGGCTATTGTTTGTGATCAGGGGGCTAACAACAGAAGTGCCATCATAATTTTGTTGACTTCGGAGTCCCATCAAGCTAGACTACCCCATCGCCAGCGAATTTGTCGAAACAGTGTTAGGAGTTGCAGAAGCGCTACATGGTGGAGATAATGATGGACATCTGCAATGCGAGCCACGGTCACCTCGTCACCAGCCTAGCAAAAATCCTTGGAAGTTCGCATGTCTAAATGAAGGAGCATACTCGCGCCAGACGAAAACACTGGCACATTCTATATATATCACGTTCTGAAGAGTGGGGACATATCTCCAATTTTGGCCGGCTTATTCGAGCCAATCAATACAAATGTGAATGATTGACATGCCTCACTTGCCGGGTTGAGTATTTGTACAGCGGTAATGGCCGTACGGTTTTTAAAGTCGATCTCGGAAGAATGGTATTCGTAATTGTAAGTGTGCCTTTACGGTGTGGAAGGTGTCAATCGAGGAGGACGGCCGAGAAGCGACCATCAAGATGCCGAAAGGAGAATTCGAACACCTGAAATGGAAGGAGTACTACAAGGAATGGGGGACGGAGGAATGGTTCAATCAGCTAACGAAACCAATGACGTGTTACCTTCAGATGGAAGACAGAGAGTGGAGCATGAACAAGCACAGCCTGATTTTGGAGAGGAACAGGCGCCGGGTACAAGACGAAACCGGTTTAACACCCGACGAAATCAATCAAGGGATCATTTTTTTCCGATACAGAACTTGTTTTATTATTTTGCGAGGAACGGGCTTTTAACGAAGGCGACGGAGAAAGAATACTATCACAAACGCCTGAAGGGATGAATAGATGAATACCTTTTCAGGCAGCGAGCCCAAGACCGGATTAAAACCGCCATCACAGTTGCTCGAATATTTGTATTTCAAGAAACGTTAAAACATCGATTCGAACGATGTAAAAAGTGGCAAGTTAAACAGGACCCAGAATGTGTCCACCCAGCAATAATAGAAACCAACCTCAGAAAACTGGGCGAAATTTTGAATAATAACGACATAAAACCAAGTAGTGTTTGCCAGAGAGACGTATGTTATATTTGTTTTTTTTTATGGGGCCAACGTCTACTTGCAAAACGATGATCATGGAATGTCTAGCAGCTCTCCTCTACAACTATGCGAGACTTACAGGACTAACACCGCAAAGCTCATTCCATTTTGCTTCGCTATTAAATGTAAACGCATGCTTCATGGACGAGTGCAAACTGACCGATAACCAATTTGAACAATGGAAACAATTAGCAGCAGGATCACCGATGGCAACCGACATCAAATATAAAGAAAGACACAATGTGGAAAATTGTGTACTATATACGTGCGCCAACCACACCATTGGGCAATATGTACAGGTAACAGACGCACACAAGACAATCGACACTAGGACAATACAGTTCAACTTTATACGCCCCATCGAAGAATATACGATATTTTCTAAATTCGTATGGGAGAACCTATGGAAAATGTATGAAATTATTATATAACTAGCAGTCCCACGCGGCTTCGCTCCCGTCAACTGGCTACGTACCTACCCTATTCTACCTACCCTACTCTACACCTACCCTAGACCTACGCTACACCTACGCTTCACCTACGCTACACCTACGCTACACCTACGCTACATCTACGCTACACCTACGCTACACATACGCTACACCTACCCTACACCTACCCTACCGTTTACGCAGCGTACGCAACGGAAGCCCTCAAAAAGTAATATTCTTTCCCGTTTTTGCAACGTTTTCATTTATGCTCCGCTCCTATTGGTCGTAGCGTAATGTTATATAGCCTATAGCACTCAGGAATAATGTAGCTTTCTACCAGCGAAAAAATTTTTAGAATTGGATCATTAGTTCCAGAAATTAACCCCTACATACAAACTTGCAAATTTTACCTCTTTATAATATTATATATAATTATATATAATATATTAGTAATTAGTATTAGTATAGAAGTATGGATAGTATAGATATGGTAGTTTTAACGTATTTAACATCACTATTTTTTTTCTTCAATTGCTTATATTTGTTCTTATTATTAGTTAATATAAAATACTTTTATGAGGGACTTAACACTACAGCGACTAATTAAAGGAAATCTTTTATAATTGTAACAATGAAATCATCTGTTCGGTTTGACGGGTATACTTGCATCATTATTATTAAGATTAGTCTAAGTGTGTACGTGTTTCATAGACAACAAGCGAGAAAAAAACTAAATAAAACAACAATAAAAAAGAGTGTTAAATAAAAAAAGATAAGAATATTTCAATGTACGTATAGTTAAGTATCACTGTATTTTTATTTCCCCAGTGAAGAAAACTTTTGCATTGTGAACTTGTGAACAATGGAAAAGATCCGAAACTATAAATAACCCAACACCAAGACAAATGCTCATAGATGTCTGGACCACCACCAGATGAACACACACCCTCAGGCAGAAGAGGAGTAGTATTACCTGGATACAAATATCTAGGCCCATTAAACTCACTTCAATGAGGCCTTCCAAAAAATCTATTGGACGCAGCAGCAAAAAACACGACGAACAATATCATAAAATCACAGACTATTACAGAAAAAAATTAATCCCTAAGGATAATTGTAATATTATTCAAATGAATGAACAAAAAATAATTGTACGGTCTGCCACATCCGTTGAATACGTAATAATTAATTAACGAAAAATTTAAAATTTGTAATAAATGGCGAGAGTAAAACTGCAGAGTGGCATCACTTAGAACTGCTAATGAAAGAAAATTTAGCCTATAAAGGTATCCGTCTGGTCCCATAATCAACGGAAAACCATATTGATGGGAAAAAAATGCCAAAATGTAAGTAAAATATGCAGCTCGGGTATTTAATCAAACAGCGACGTCGAACATGGGGTACTTGGCAGGTTGGTATATATTATTTTTTACCGACGAAAAAACATGGAGCAGGTTCTCAATTGGACATGTATATTTTGTTTTTATGTATGACCACGCATCACTTTTTAAAGAGCCGTTCGATTACAAAAATATTTTTTAATGGAAAGAGTATACCTCAAAGATAGTCCTATTTAAATTTGAAAAATAAAATACTCCCGTAAAGGTAGAAAAAAGGATTTATTGATAATTTTCCCACTGAATTTTCAATTGAGAACTGTGTGTTTTTCATAATTTATTTTTTCTTTATTCAGATAAAGGAATTTTGCTGCAGATTTGCTGCTATTTTTCGATGAGTTGTTAGACTTGGTCAACGGCAGTTATGCAAATAAAAATAAATTTTCGAAGCCACTGCTTCAACCGGTGAAACCTTATTAGGTGCGGAATTCCGCACACCACAAAAAATAGATGGAGTTAATAAAAAAAAAAAAAACTGAAATTTTATAAGGGCAATTCTTCGGTAAATTAAACGACCTTAAATAGTTGGGTTGTTGGAAGTTGTCGCTGGAAGAAAATTGCTTCAAATGCAATGAAGATTTAATCGATGAAAACGAGTTAGAATTTATAAGGTACAGGAGAATACTATAAGAAACATTGGCTGGGCAGTCCTTACTAAGTTGGTTTCTATTTCAGGACATCATTACAGATGAGTTAAAGAAAATTTAGAAATAAAAAATATTGCAGAATACTTAAAAACGTTATTATATGTTTTAGCTGATTTTTAAATGTTTAAAAAACATTGCAGGAAGTACATATCAAATTTGGCTATAAGATTTTTTGTATTTAGTTACTGTAAAACAATTAATAAAATTCTTACTGGAAAGCCAGAACCAGTGGTGATACCGATAAATACCAAGTAATTACTACAAAACCGGCCAAGTGCGAGTCGGACTCGCGCACGAAGGGTTCCGTACCATTATCGAAAAAAAAACACGTTTGTTGTATGGGAGCCCCACTTAAATATTTATTTTATTCTGTCTAGCTATCACGGTTCGTCGTGGAGTCTTATTAATAGGTTCCCGTTTTTACCCTTTGGGTACGGAACCCTAAAATGCATTGTAAAAGGCCTCATAGTGGATATAATAAATAGGATTACTTAATGAGTTGTTTTATTTTTTTATTGAATGTGTGGATTTACGACAGTAATGGTGTAACATATTTTTAATATAATCCATACAATAATTAAAAACAGTACTGAATAGGCACTATAAGGTATAAGGTTATATTTATATAGTAGATAAAGTTATCGTAGGACAAAACTAGATGGCGCTGGTGTGTATTGCTAGAAAAACTCATGAAGACAAATCTCTATGTCCACATAATAAAAGCACTCTGTGCTCACATCTTCTTTCTAGGTAATAGAAAACTGCTCTCATGCATTTACTGTACAGAACGGAACGAGATTCTAAATTGATCACTTCGTACATACGAAACCATGTTTGACTAGGGCAATCCTGACCGCCATCCGTGCTAGTACGAGATACTTCCGCACGAAGATCAGCTTTGATACGAGATATCAATTTTGGTAAATTTTCTACTAAATTTTGCGAGACACATGATGGTGGATCACATCACACCAAGACCAAATCGTTGATATAAGAATATAGGTCTAGAGTTACAAACAGCAAACAGTAAGTACCTATTTCAGATCTGGTCACTGAAGAAGTAAATCACATAGAAACTCCGAACCTGCACCATACCCCAAATCCAGACAATAGCCCCAACATGGACCAAATTGAACCTCTGTTGCTAATCGCATTAGGCAACAAAACACCCAAACAAGAAAGGTATGGCCCGAACATAAATCACTTAATAGCCCCACGATAGGAGTCGCGGATAAATTTGAAAAAGAGTTACCACGGCCCTGGGGCTGGGCTGTTTTAACAAACTTGCGCTTTGAGCCCTCAGCGACAAGCCCTATGGGGCTTGGCTTTGTCGATGCAGTCCTACCTTGTCTGACTCCTTCAGAGACGGCAAGGTGGCGTGGTCTTGAGGGAGAGCGCACGGTCGTGATGATCCTCAAGGCAAGTTCGGTGATTTTCCTTCTCGTGGTTGCCGCCCTGTTTTTGGTCTAATTCCCTATGAAATAGACGTAACAGAAATCACCGGGCGCCCTATCACAGGGGTGGCGAGGTCATGCCCCTGGGTGTCCACCATCGGAAAAAATCAGATGATGGATAGTAATGACCTCCTGCGTGTTTGTGCCGTGCGCAGGGACCCGTACGGAAGGATGATGGGATCCTGGTGGCTGAGCCGATGAGCGTAGGCGGTTTAACGTCTCTGAGGCAACACTCCACTTTGGCCCGGATTTCTTCTCACACGGGTGGCCGTAGCCTAGCCAGCTACGGTCAATCGGCTGCGGGGTCCGGTCAGACGGCCCCCAGGCGAGTTCACTCCCATTAGGGGCTTGCAGACGGCGGCGCTCGCTCGCATCGCTAGTGATAGCGGTGTGAGTTGGTGTCGTGCAGTCTCGTGGGCAACTAATGGGGGGGGGGGCTATATCCCTCGACTAATCCCTGGTGCTACCGTAGCATCGCCACTTGAGCACTCCATGGCGGGTGGGGATAGTCGAGGGATGAAAATTGTTTTTATCGGGTTTTAATGGACAATTTAATTAAAAAAAACCACAAGGCGAAAGGACCGGCGAAAGCTGGGACTGCGCACCAAAAGGCGGGACCGGCGAAAGCTGGGACTGCACACCAGACGGCGGGACCGGCGCAAGCCGGGACTGCATCTTCCGCAGAAACGTCCAGAGGTGATACTGCAGTGGGATCGTCTCAAGGCGGGGCTGTGGCGGGACTGTCAAATGACGGGACTGTCGCGGCACTGTCGAGGGCCGGCACTGCTGCGGGACCACCGAAGGGCGGAACTGCAAACCAGCCCACCGGGCATAAGGGTACTGCCAAAGCTGGCGCGATACGGGACGCTTGCGTTAGAGATCGTATGACCTCGGACCTTGCGGCCCCGGACGCGACCGGCAAAGACAGCACCTCGTCGTCTCCCGGCGGCCAGCATGAATCAGGCTGGCTTCCGGTTGGACGATCTGGGGCGCGCAGGAAAAAGCGCCAAAAGCTGAGACAGCAGGCGGCTCTGGAGGGGACTCCTACGGAGGGCCCATCAAAGAGACCGCGTGCTGCTCTCAGCGGGGACAGCGGGGACATGGCGGCCAAGAGGATGAAGACCCAAGGGCAATCATCCTCAACCGGATCCTTTAGGGATGCGGTGGCGGCTGTGAAACTCGCTGTCGTGACAGTCAAGTACCCGGAGGAGTACTTGAAGGCGGAGGACTTGGTGCCGATCCAGGAGCTCATAATTGAGAAACTGGAAGTGGCGCCGGATCCTCTGCCTGTCCTAACGGTTGCTCCCGGAGTCGTCGCGGGTGCAATTCATGTATCCTGCGACAACTCTGATGCAGCCAACTGGTTTCGGGGTGCCATCCACAATGTGGAACTTGGTGCCCTGAAACTCAAGGTTGTTGACGCCAGGGACCTTCCAAAGCCAGTCAAAATGGCATGGAAGAGTCGCAACTTGGCGTTGCAAGACTCTGCCCGGGCCATTCGATTGCTCCAGCGACTCAACCCTACCTTGAGGACGAACGACTGGAAGGTCGTGAATACGCTCACTGAGCAGACCGGCATCCGTCGTATCGTCCTCATGGACGGGGTGTCCGCTTGGGTCATCAAGGCCGCGGGCTACTCTCTTCCAGGAGGGATTGAACGATACTCGTTCAAGCTCCTGGAAGAAGACAAGGGAGAGGCGCCTGCTGCGGAAGCAGAAGTGGAGCCCTCCGAGGATGGACCACCACAACATGGGGAGGCCATTGAAGAAATCTCTGCTGACGGCGCAGCGCAGGCAACAGAGATTGGGACCAGAGCGTCGGAGACAGACCACGAGGATGACATCCTCGGGGACTTCGACACCCTGGGAATCGAGTCGCCGACTGCTCTTGAGGAGAGCCAGGCGATGGAGGAGGGGCCTCAAGACTAAGGCCCTCCCATATCAACACAGACCCATCAAAATCATCCAAGATGGAGGGACTAAGGTGTGTACAAATTAATTTGCATCATTGCAGAGCCGCTACTGCCCTTCTGGCTCGGCAACTGAAGCTTAACACATACGACGTTGCCTTGATACAGGAACCTTATCTGTATAAGGGGACTATAAAAGGCTTAGGTGGGACAGGAGGCATAGTGCTCTATGACTGTCCAACTAATGACGCGAGGACTTGCATCTATATCAGGGGCGGTATAGAGGCAATGCCCTTACTTACTTTCTGTTACAGGGATCTCACAACAACCTTGATCCAAGTGGGGACGGGAACAGAGAAAAGGAGAATCATCCTTGCCTCTGCCTATCTCCCATATGAACAAAAAGAACCAGTAACACCACTAATCAGAAGACTGGTTGATTACGGCAACCAAAAGAACCTTGACCTGATACTTGGTTGCGATGCGAACGCACACCACGTCGTTTGGGGCAGCTCGGATGTCAACAAACGAGGGGAGGATTTGTTGGACTTTGTGGTAAGCTCTTCTTTACAAATCCTTAACGTAGGCAATAAACCTACTTTTAGGACTTCTGCGAGGACTGAAGTTATTGACCTTACGCTGGCTTCAAACAGGGCCAGCGCTCATATTGAAAATTGGCATGTATCGGACGAAATCTCTTTGTCTGACCATAATTATATATGCTTTAGGTTTAGGACGGCGGGAGAAGCCGAAACTAGACGAAGGAGAAACCCAAGGTATACAAATTGGGACTCATACAGGAGGGACCTCAAAGTAAATTTGGGGAGCCCTAAAGGTAAGCTCAATTCCATACTGGATATAGAATTTGAAGCGGACAGAATCAAGGCAGGCATCATCGGTTGTCACGTATATAGGACGTGTACAAAAGAATAAAACTAGGTTTAGAATTAACAAAATATGTGGGTATATTAAAAAAATTAAGGTTCTGCCTAGGTCTTGCGCACTTGTCTAGCCTTCCACACTTCCCTGGCGAGCTCCCGTCCTCCAGGCGTAGTCCCCGTAGCTCGGCCACTCCACGCAGGTGATGTAGGCGACAGATCCAGTATACGGTGTCGGTCAGTAAAACCGTGACGTAATTCCCAAGTTTGGGAATCTCAGTCACTTATATTAATTAAAACTTTAATTTAATAGTATGGAGAAGCAATCCAGTTTTAGATAGATATAAAATATTGAAATGTAATTTATTCCGTTTTTTACAATGACGGTATCAAGATTTAAAAATTAGTCAGAGCGACAGCGTCCGTGCCTCAAGAGGTTTGGCTGCGGACTGTGCGTGGTGTCGTCTCGCTCGCGCTCGCGCCGGCGCACCTCCCGGCCGGTGGCGGGCGCGACGAGGAACCTGTTACTCCGTATATATAAAATAATGCGGTTGTCCGCATCACTTGTTTGTTACACTACTACAACCTCGGTACAATTTTAGTTTTATAGTTATGTATGTATAGTTAAGTATCTAATAGTTGTAAATAGTTGATTTGTTATTTTTAGTAGTTTTATTTATATTATTTACTTAGTAAGTTATATTTTCAAATTGTTTATTTTTTAAGTTAAGTTGTTTTTTTTTTATTTAATATTTATAGTTGTAGTAGTAATGTACAGTGTTATGTACACTATGTTACATTACCCCTCTCCCCAGAAAAAGGATTTCAACTTATTGAAATCCGCAAAGAGATATTTTGATAGGAACGAAAGTTTAGCTTACGACGGGTATATCCTAAGCTTGAGATCCTTGATATGCCAGACGCCAAGATCGCGACTATTCATGTCTTCCAAGACGTAAACTAATGGTGATCGTTTGGCCTTTACGCGGCATTTTTGAAATTTAGGAGCCAACTTTTTACTAAAATGAGCATCTTTATCGCTCTGGAAGTAGCAACGCTTCCAAACGATATCGCCCACATTAAACTCTGCATGTTTTCGGCGCAAGTTGTAATGCTGTGTATTCTTTACATGAGCTTCCCACAAAGCAACCTGCACTTTGTCGAATATTGGCGATAATTGGCCCAGGTTTGCAGCATAAGCATCACGTGGTAGAAATATTAGGTCTGTTGGATCTGGATATTCGAGGTAATGAGAACCACAAACGACTAACTCTCTTCCGTGTACCAAGAAGGATGGAGTATACCCAGTGCTTTCATTAACTGAATTATTAATTGCGAATTGGATTTGTGGAAGGTTTAAGTCCCAAGATCTATGATCCCCATCTACGAAACATGAAACAGCAGTTATTATTGTTTTGTTGTATCTTTCTACTGTATTAATTTGTGGAGTGTACTTCGGGGTGAAATGTATGTTGGGAATTTTGTATTTTTTGAAAAGTTTATCTAAATCTCGGCTAATAAACTGACTTCCATTATCAAGAATAATAGTTTGTGGAATTCCGTGAACGAGAAGGACATCGTCCTCAAGATGTTTAACTATCAAATTCGAGGTAGCTCGACGAAGTGGGAAAAGAAGGCAATATTTGGAAAAGCAGCAAGTCACAACGAAAATAAACTGATTTTGTTTCCGGGAAGAAGGCAACGGACCAACCAAGTCAATTGATAGAACTTGGAAGGGACGAGAAACGTCTTTAGGCCTACCCATTTTTCCAGAGACACCATGGGTAGAATGTTTATGAGCTAAACATGTTTCACAATTTGAGATGAATTGAACTACGCTAGAATACATACCGGGCCAATAAAAACGAAGAGTTAAGCGCTTATATGTCTTAAACACGCCGAAATGACCGGAAATAGGTTGAGAGTGGCACTCAATTAAAATATGTTCTTGTTGTTCTTTTGGAATAACCTTCTTCCAAGCAAACTCAACCGTAAGGTCAACCTTAGTCTTCATGTACCTGTATAATACATTATTCTCCACCTTGTAGTTTGGGAAATTTATAGGATTAGCCTGACAACCCTGGTAGATCTTCAGGTACCAAGAATCCTGAGTATCAGGTACTGGAGCAGTGGAAACATCAGCGTTTGAAATTGCCTCAACTGGAACACTTCTAGATAGGGCGTCTGGGACAACATTATCTTTACCACGGCGGTGTCTTATTTCAAAATTGAAAGAAGAAAGGCGAACTCCCCACCTTGCTAGCCGACCGGTTGGATTAGTGAGAGACATAAACCACTTAAGAGAAGAATGGTCCGTATAGACTAAAAAGGTTTTGTCGGTCTCAAGGTAACAGCGCCAGTATTCTAGAGCAGTAAGAACTGCAAGTGCCTCCCGTTCTGTTGTGCTGTAGTTTCTCTCCGGTTTACTTAAAGAACGGCTCATGTACGCAATTGGATGTTCCACACCATCAATTGTTTGAGCCAACATCGCACCGATACCGTAATTACTAGCGTCAGTGTGCACTTCAAAAGGAAGGTTAAAGTCAGGGCAAGCAAGGACAGGTGCTTGAACTAGTTTAGTCTTTAATTCTAGGAAAGCCTTGTCAGCCTCTGGGGTCCACTGAAATGCAGGGGCGTTCTTTTTATTAGAAGTTAGTTTATTTAAAGGACCTGCTACAGTACTGAATTGTGGGATAAAACGCCTATACCACGACGCGGTACCCAAAAAACGCTTAACCTCCTTTCTATTGACAGGAGTGGGAAAGTCTAATATGGCTTTGACCTTAGTGTAGCCAAGATACCGTAGCTGACTTCGGAAAAAGTGACACTTATCTAGATTGACAGTGAGATTAGCCGATTGTAGTTTTTGGTAAACTTTCTGAAGCAGTTCTACGTGTTCCTCTAAAGTTTTGCTTATAATAATTACATCATCTAAGTATGCAAAGACTTTGAGTTCAAATTCTGGCCCGAATAAAAGATCGACAAGTCTCTGTTGCGTAGCAGGAGCATTGGTAAGTCCAAAAGCTGTGACCTTAAACATAAAAGTTCCTCGACCAGGAACATAAAAGGCAGTCTTCTCTCTGTCCTTTTCGTCGATTAATATCTGCCAAAATGCTTTGGACAAATCTATGCTGGAAAGATAACGCGCATCCTTCAGATTATCTAAAATTTCAGACACATATGGCAGCTTATATGCGTCTTTCTTTGTTACTGCGTTCAATTTACGGCTGTCTAAGCAGAAGCGAGGCTTTCCATCCTTCTTGCCCACGACTAGTACTGGAGAAGACCATGGACTCTCACATGGTTCAATAACATCTAGCGCCAACATCTCATCAACCTGTTCAGCAACAATACGTTGCTTTTCTGGTGACATGCGGTAATATCGCTGACGGATAGGTTCAGCATTACCAGTATCTATACGATGTTTAATGACATTAGTACGACCTAAACCTCTCTCTGTGTACGAAATGTCTTTGAAAAGATCTACCACGCTGTCAGCTAATAGTTTTTGAGAAGGGTTCAATACGTCATAGCCACATAGGTGCTGAGAAGATGGTGTAGAAATTTCCAAGAGCCCGGGGTCGGTTAAGAATAAGTTTTCTTCCTCTGATAAATACTTAGGGCACAGGTTAAAAATGTTCCAAAAATCGATTCCTAGGATTAAAACGGTTTCGATCGCTGGTATAACATGCGCCTTGATAATAGAAAACCTGTTTTCGAAGGTCAAGGGTAGAAGAATATAACCAAGGGATGTTATCCTCTGACCTCCTGCTGCAGTAACAGTTATCCTCTCGTCGTTGCATAAAATCAAACCTAGATTTATCAACAGTTCATGAGAATTCTTACCTAGGATAGTGACGGCGGAACCAGAATCCAACAAACCATATAAAAATAAATCTTTATTGATTGCCACTTTTGCATAAGGCCTAGGGTCGTTACTCGGTTTGACATTGAAAATTGTAGAAATATCTTTCCTAGAAAAGAAGTTTTTAACAAACATGAGCCAATCATTCCAGTCCGAGCTATCTGTATGAGTAACCGCATGCGTCCTACAATTCTCAGTTTTTAGTTTTTTGGTTTGCAGTTTGGACACTCCGGTGTACGAACTTCCTTCATGCCACACTTAAAACAAAAAACTTTGCGCTCAGCCGTGCAGTCTCTCATAGAATGCGTGTTAACGCGGCAACGGTGACAGTAAGGAACTTTGGATATAGCCGATGTTTCGGCCTCAGAAGCCTGAATTTCGGAGACCTTGTGCGACCCCTGCTGGTGAGCACCTTCATACTTACGAGCGTAAAAATTACCTTGGCTACTAGTCCTCGACTTACGCTTTGAAGTCTGGTAGCCAAATTCTGGAGCTAAAGTATTTACTGAAACTGAAGGTGGTTCCTTGAAGAATTCTGAACGAACCTTAATACGTTCGTAGTTTTTACAAATTAATTTTAAATCTTCAAGTGATTTAATATTAGGGCTAGCAGCTATAATATTTGAGTAGGAAGGACGAATATTATGTAATATAATTTCAAGTTTTTCGTCTTCCTTTAAGGGTTGACTTAGCCTAGAAAACATGCCTTGCATTATAGATAAATAAATAGTAATGTTCTCTTCCTCGCCCTGTGTACGCTGACGTATTTCTGAGGCCATGCGATAGTCGTAGTCGGGAACATCAAAATCATCCTTCAACGCAGTCAGTACTTCGTTCCAACTACCGACACTGCCCCTGATGTTACGGTACCAGTGAAGTGCGTCACCAGTGAAAATATCAGTGGCAGAACTTAGTATTTTATTTTCGTTTATATTTTTGGACATACGGAATTCTTCAACCTTTTGTATAAACGATCTGACACAAGATTTGCCGTCATACTTTAATTTATTCAGTTCTCCTACTAGCCCGCGATCACATGAAACGGCGATATTCATCCCGGCTAAATTAGATTTATTAGGCAATTCCTCCTCAGAAGTAACTGAAGACGCGGCCTGTTCCTGGTCCTTGACCTTTGACTTATCAAGGCTCAAAAGTATTTCATAATACCCTTCGTAACTTTTCTTTAATTTATTTAATTTGGCTGAATCATCTACCGCCTGCGGTGTTTCAATACGTTGAAGCCTATAGTATAAATGGTGTAACATTGATTTAGTCCTGTTAAAAAGAGGTTCATCAAAATAAAGTTTTAAGGCATCAAGATTAGTCTTGACTTTCTCTAGCGTCTCTTGAGAGCCTTTGCTATCCTCTAAAAACTGATAAACCGAATCTACTATGTCATCGGACGAATATAATTGTGTTAATTTAGTGACTTGACGTCTTAATCCAGCAACGCTGTCAGAAGGAAGTTCTCCCCGGATAGCCACTTCATACATCAGCTCAGACTTTTGGAGCAGCAGATATTTAATTGGATTTGCCATATTGAAATATTTAAAATTATATGTTGGTAGTGATAATAAACTGGGCAGGCTATGCACAATTATTTACACACAAAAGCCAAGCAAAATCCGCTCTGTTACAATTTATTGAAAGAACAAAAACACGAAAGAGCTAAACATAAAATAATGAACAGGTGAAGTCAGGTGAAACACACTAAGTTACTCTGATTGAAAGAACTTTAAAATTTTATAACTACAATGAATGATGATAGAAGTTACGGTTATTAAACTATAAAAGTTTATGTAATTACATTTAAATACCAAAGTTACTTAAGGTTTGAAAAATTTAGGAGAAACAGACCAACACTACCAGGAAAACCACCACCGCATAGAACCACTAAAATGACCAAAGCAAGTACGAAAGACCTTAACCCACGTTGGGCGCCATTGTCACGTATATAGGACGTGTACAAAAGAATAAAACTAGGTTTAGAATTAACAAAATATGTGGGTATATTAAAAAAATTAAGGTTCTGCCTAGGTCTTGCGCACTTGTCTAGCCTTCCACACTTCCCTGGCGAGCTCCCGTCCTCCAGGCGTAGTCCCCGTAGCTCGGCCACTCCACGCAGGTGATGTAGGCGACAGATCCAGTATACGGTGTCGGTCAGTAAAACCGTGACGTAATTCCCAAGTTTGGGAATCTCAGTCACTTATATTAATTAAAACTTTAATTTAATAGTATGGAGAAGCAATCCAGTTTTAGATAGATATAAAATATTGAAATGTAATTTATTCCGTTTTTTACAATGACGGTATCAAGATTTAAAAATTAGTCAGAGCGACAGCGTCCGTGCCTCAAGAGGTTTGGCTGCGGACTGTGCGTGGTGTCGTCTCGCTCGCGCTCGCGCCGGCGCACCTCCCGGCCGGTGGCGGGCGCGACGAGGAACCTGTTACTCCGTATATATAAAATAATGCGGTTGTCCGCATCACTTGTTTGTTACACTACTACAACCTCGGTACAATTTTAGTTTTATAGTTATGTATGTATAGTTAAGTATCTAATAGTTGTAAATAGTTGATTTGTTATTTTTAGTAGTTTTATTTATATTATTTACTTAGTAAGTTATATTTTCAAATTGTTTATTTTTTAAGTTAAGTTGTTTTTTTTTTATTTAATATTTATAGTTGTAGTAGTAATGTACAGTGTTATGTACACTATGTTACACGGTGCATGGGAAGATAACTGCCCAGAGAAGAAGGCCTATTGCAAAAAGGTACCATGGTGGACTCCTGAAATAGCCAAAATACGTCAGGAAACACGACAGGCCTTTAATGATGCTAAAGCCAGGAAGGACTTTTCTGGCTATCATAGCATGCTAACAAGGTATAACACGGCGGTACGCAAGGCCAGAAGAACTAATTGGCGGCAGCATTGCACTTCCATCGAAACTCTGCCAAATGGGATGAGGTTGTGCAAAGCAATGTCCATGACCAAGACAAACCCACTAGCATCTGTAAGGGATGAGAATGGGCAACTCACGGAAACTGGACAGGACACTCTGGGCGTGATGTTCAGGACCCACTTCCCAGAATGTATACTGCGCGATAGCGATGAAGAGGAACCAGTCACAAGGGACGAGCTTACAAGGCACACGTCCAAAAATAACTGGCTCACGGCAAAGAAAGTGGTAGATGAAAATAAACTGAAGCTGGCCTTAGCGGGCTTCCAGCCACTCAAATCCCCTGGTCCAGATGGCATCTACCCAATACTATTGCAAGAAGGGGCATCTGTTTTGATACCCCATTTGAGTAAGCTCTACAGAGCCTGCATAGCCTTTGGGTACGTACCCAAAGCATGGAGGGAGGTCAAAGTCACCTTTATACCGAAAGTGGGTAGACCGACTTATGAAGAAGCTAAAGCTTACAGGCCCATTAGTCTATCATCCTTTCTCTTGAAAACTCTGGAGAAACTGGTAGACAGGTACTTAAGAGAGGGTCCTCTGAAAGTATTCCCTCTACATAAACTACAATGCGCCTACAGCCCCGGCAAATCTACGGAAACGGCATTGCACTATGTTGCGAGTCGAGCCGAGGCTGCGCTAGAGGGACAAGAAATATGTGTCGGGGCTTTCCTCGACGTAGAGGGAGCCTTTGACAAGACAACATTTGAGTCCATACGCACTGCTGCAAAGGAACATGGCATCAATGATACCACGTGCAACTGGATTGACTATATGCTGAGAAGCAGAACAGTCAGATCGGAACTAATGGGAGACAGACTTAGTGCAAAAACAACAAGAGGTTGTCCGCAAGGCGGAGTGCTGTCACCATTATTGTGGTGCTTGGTAGTAGACTCGCTACTAACCAAACTTAATACCGGACCATTCTACACAGTAGGCTATGCGGATGACATAGCTATAATGGTCAATGGTAAATTCCCGAACATAGTGTCTGGATTATTACAACAGGCATTGAGGATGACAGAGGAATGGTGTACAGTGAACCACCTCTCTATCAACCCAAGCAAAGCAGTCATTATTCCCTTCACGAGGAAGAGACAACTAGGAAACCTAGGAGAGCTCTCCCTCAATGGAATAAAACTGCCCTGGTCCACCGAACTTAAATATCTGGGTGTAACGCTTGATAAAGAACTCAGGTGGAAAACTCATGTGGAAAATATTACGACAAAGGCCTTACGAGTCTTCGGCATGTGTCGTTCTACCTACGGTAAAACTTGGGGGCTAAAGCCCAAAGTGATACGATGGCTGTACCGGACAATGATAATACCTATTATCACATACGGCAGCATAGTGTGGTGGCCAAGAACAAAGCTTGCCTCGTGCAAAGCGCCACTCACCAGGTTACAAAGAACAGTGTGTCTCGGCATCACGGGTGCTTTCAGGACAACACCTACGGCAGCGATTGAGAGATACCTCAATATCCCTCCTCTGCATATGATGGTTGAATTCGAGGCAAGGAAGACATTACATCGTCTCGCTGTCGCTGGACTATGGGATGCCTCTAAGCCAAAGACTAACCATACAAAGTTCGATGAGAATGAAGACCTGGATCGGGTAACAAGCATGTTATCCGATAAAATGCAAACTATGTTTGTGTTTGAGAGGTCTTTCAAGGTCCAAATCCCTACAATAGAGGACTGGACGAAGGGACTTGATCCACCAGAACAAGATAGTCTGGTGTGGTACACTGATGGATCCAAAATGGAATCAGGTACAGGAGCGGGAATATACGCAAAAGGCTACAAATGTAGCAAAAGCTTAGGGAAGATGGCAACTGTATTCCAAGCGGAAACATATGCCATTATAACCTGTGCTCAAGAGAATATACATAGAGGGACCAAAGGTAAATCCATATATATTCTTAGTGACAGTCAGGCTGCAATCAAAGCCATGGCATCCTATAAAGTGGACTCCGGACTTATTCTGGATGCTATCCAAACCCTAAACAGGCTTGGGAAGCACAACAGGGTAAGACTGATGTGGGTCCCTGGGCACAAAGGATTCCATGGTAACGAAGTGGCTGATGAACTGGCAAGGGAGGGCTCAGCGAATGATTTTGTGGGTCCAGAACCATGTGTAGGCATCTCGACGTGTCTCGTAAAAGCGCATTTAGGGAGTTTGCAGATCACAGACAACGAACTTGTTGGCTGTCTACTACCGGTCTACAACACTCCAAGAGATTCCTGGGCTCCACTTTCAAAGCCCGGGATTGCATTTGGAACATGAGCAGGGGGCAAATCCGCTACCTGCTTGGGGCCTTTACTGGGCACTTTGGAACCAACGACATGCTCATGAAGATGGGTCTAACCGCGACACCCATGTGCAGGTTGTGTGGGGAACATACGGAACGCATGGAGCACCTACTGTGCACATGCGATGCACTGGCTGGTAAGCGAATGAGTCTCCTAGGGGTTGGATACCCAAAACCAGAAGATTATAGGCTCATATCTCCTAGTCTCGTTGTAAAACTCATGAAAACAGTTTTCAACGAGAAGGAGGAGGAGTAAGTTATCTAGGGGACCACAAAAGATCCCAATGGGTCGAAGTGTCCGAGGTATTTCTCGGCCCCTCCATAAGATAAGATAAGATACCACGGCCCTGGCTCAAGCAACTGAAGGAACATGGGTGGATTTTAGTCATTAAAAGTCTGACACGCCCTCCCACTTCACCCAGAGCGTAATAAGTCAACAGGTAAAACATGCTGGTAATCTAGCTAGATACGTAAGTGGTTGGCAGATTATTACAAATGATGTGACTGTTCTTGATTGGATATCTGTTCAAACCAGAAATTCTTCAAATGTTTTTCTCAAACTGAGGAATTTAATATAACCATGTCAATTAATGATTTATTTAAATTAGGTGCAATAACTTGTCAACCTGTGTTGAAACTCGTAAACATACTTTATATAGTAAACTCGTTCCGATCACTATTTTAAGCATTGACAGGAGGTCCGCCCAACTCTATCTCTCGTTGTCCGTGCCTCGCATCGTCACGATACTTAATGTTAACTTTGTATCTAATTAATAATCTCCTTACATTGATTCTAAATAAAATTTTAGAAGCATTCAAGATTTTTTTTCCTCCAAGGATACTGCAAACCTTTGCCTTCAACTTAATTAGGTTATGGCCCTCAGCCCGCTACAAGTGGAAGCTATCAAAATGGATGTCCAAGTAAGTAGCAATTTGAAAAATTATGCGGTGTAGAAAACTATAATAATTTGAAATTTCTAATGAAAATGAGTCTTTTATTAGAAAATCTCTGGATTTTGTGTTGAACCCGCCAGCATGGATGCTGGTGTATCTCCGGATTGCGATCGCAAAGCTTTGGCCCGCATTTGCTTGAGCGTGCACTCATCATGCTTGCAGTATGTTCGCAATACCGCTACTGCTAAAGAAGCATTGGATAAATTAAAAGCGTATTTGAGGATAAGGGATTATACAGACGCGTGTTATTGATGCGAAAATTACATAATATATAATTTTGTGATCATAAAACCATGTCATCCTATATTGATGGGTGGATGAATTTATAAAAATCCGGTCAAGTGCGAGCCGGCTAGCGCATGAAGGGTCCGTACCATTATCGCAAAAAACGGCAAAAAAATCACGTTTGTTGTATGGGACTTGTATCAAGCGCAAGTTCGATCGTGCATGGAGTACTGTTCTCATCTCTGGGATGGATCTGCCAAATACCAGCTTGATGCACTAGAGTCGATCGAAAAGGGGGCCAAGAAACTCATCGGTAATGAGGCACTGGTCAAGTCAAAGCTCCAGAGCCTTGAACATCGATATCTTTGCCTTATACAGGATGGTCACATATCAAAAATTTTAATTTGGCGGATGACCTTTTTCACATTCCACGACGAGTGGATTGTATTTTAGGTGTAGAAGTGATGTCTCGGATTTTATTGAGTGACGTGATTACTGGTCCACCTGGTACACCAATTGCAATAAATAGCATTTTCGGTTATTTATTAATGGGAAGGCTAGCGTTCGCTTCCCCGTTTCCCGGCGCAGTTCAAGCTTGTTTTAGCTCATTCTCCGATGACGACAACTTGAAAAAATTTTGGGAGTTGGAATCCATACCCGAAGTGAAGGTACTGTCCCCCGAGGAACGTCTATGCGAAGCTATTTTCGAGAATTCACATCGTCGTGACGTCACTGGCCGGTATTCGGTAGCCTTACCTCGTAAGCCTGATGCCAAGCCACTAGGTGACTCAAAGGAGATGGCCCTCTCTCGGTTCCTCAAATTAGAACAACGTTTGGAACGGAACCCGAGTCTTAAGGAGGAATATCATTCGTGTTTACGTGAATATTTGGAGTTGAATCATATGGAGCCGGTTGCCGACCCTCCTGAGTTAGGTAATCATTTTGTCATACCCCACCACTGCGTGGTAAAAGAATCGTCTCAAACGACTAGAACGAGAGTAGTCTTTGATGCAAATTCTCCGAGCTCTAACGGGACCAGCTTGAACGACATTCTTCTGACTGGTCCTAAGTTACATCAGGATATTATTGATATTCTGTTAAAGTTTCGTGTTCATCGTGTCGCGCTTACGGCCGACATAAAACAAATGTATAGAAACATTTTAGTGCATGAATCAGATAGGGACTTACAGCGTATTCTGTGGCGCACGTCGAGCTCTGAGCCTATTCGTGAGTTTCGTCTGCGGACTGTCACCTTCGGGGTGAATGCATCCCCCTATTTAGCACTTCGCGTCATTAAGCAGTTGGCTTATGACGAACAATCACATTTCCCGCTTGCGTCTAAAGTGTTGTTAGACCAAGTGTTTGTTGATGACGTAGTCTCCGGTGCAGATGATGAGTCACAAGCCCTCGCATTGCAACAAGAATTGATAGGCATTTGCAAATCAGCCGGCTTCGAGCTTCGTAAATGGCATAGTAACTCGTTAGCGGTCATCGCTGCCGTGCAGGCGCCAGCTGTTCATGGTGAGCGGCGGGAAGAAGTTTCTTTCGCTTCCATGGAACATGACAATCAAATGAAGGTCCTGGGGCTTCAGTGGAACCCTCAGTCTGACCAGTTCACGTTTAGTGTTCAGTGCTCGGCTGATAAAATAACGAAGAGAACCATTCTTTCGCAGATCGCCAAGATCTATGATCCAATGGGTTGGCTATCGCCCGTTACAGTGTTCGCAAAGCATCTTATGCAGTTATTATGGATATCGGGTGTCCAGTGGGACGATACTCCATGTGACAGCATTGTAACCGCATGGCGTGCGTTCATACAAGAATTGCCACTTTTATCACAAATCTCAATACCACGTTATGTTTTTTCGTGTCAGAATAGCATATCCATTCACGGGTTTAGTGATGGAAGTTCACGCGCGTATTCCGCATGCGTATATGCGCGGTTTGAGGACTCAAATAATCTAGTCAAAACGTTTCTCCTGCTAGCGAAAACGCGAGTCGCACCAATCTCCCCGCGCTTGTCGATACCGCGCATTGAGCTCCTGGGAGCGGTGACGCTGTCTAAACTTCTTGAGAAGGTAGTAAATATCTATCGTGGCTACTTTGACATTGAGGAGGTGTGCGCTTGGTCGGACTCGTCTGTTGTGTTAGCGTGGCTTCGATCCCCACCATATGAGTGGAAAACCTTTGTCTCGAATCGTACGAGTGAGATTCTTTCTCGAGTTCCGGATTGTAAATGGAGATACGTACCGTCCTCGAGTAATCCAGCAGATGCTCCCTCTAGGGGCATTATGCCGTCTGCATTATTGCAGAATGAGTTCTGGTTTTTCGGCCCACAGTGGCTTCGTGAAGAACCCACTGCATGGCCTGTGAAAAAAAACATTTCAAGTACAGGTGAAGAAAAACGCGATTTGCCAGTTGCGTCAGCACCAGTTACGCTGGTCGAGGAGGTTGAAATAGTTGAGAGATTTTCGACCTTAGGTAAATTGATACGTGTCACATCCTATATATTTCGGTTTTATAAAATACTAAAATCACGACTTAATAAAGAAAAGAACACTTCTTATCCAAGTTGTACAGTCCACGAATATAACTTTGCCCTGAAGCGGCTAATCTATTTAGTACAACAACAAGTATTTCAAGAGGATATCAAAAATATCACGCAGGGAAGACCGCCCTCGCATCAATTGAGACGTCTGAGTCCCTTTATTGATAAGGATAATTTTTTGCGTGTTGGTGGACGTCTTCACAAATCTTTGTTGTCATACGAGTCTAAACATCAGTTGATTTTACCGAAAAGACACACTTTAACGAATTTAATAATTGACGATGCGCATATTACGCATCTTCATGCGGGTACCCAATCGGTACAATACCTACTCTTCCAGAGGTACTGGATATTATCTAATCGTGATGCGATTCGTAAACAAATTTTTCGATGTGTTCGTTGTTTCCGTGCACGTCCCGTACGTCCACAACCGGCAATGGCACCCCTTCCGCCCGCGCGGGTACGTCCTGAGCGTCCTTTCTTAAAAACAGCAATCGACTTTGCGGGACCATTCTACGTGCGTGCTAATAAGGTTCGAAATGCTAAGATTGTAAAATGCTATGTGGCCGTCTTTGTGTGTTTAAGTGTAAAAAGTACGCATTTGGAAATCGTAAGTGAGCTTTCGACACCGGCTTTCTTAGCGGCTTTACGACGCGTCACATCCCGCAGGGGATTGGTGAGAGATATTTTTACAGACGGAGGACGGAACTTTGTAGGATGCAACAATTATCTGAAGGAGTTGTACACTTTCCTTAAGAACGACGATGTGCAGAACGCCTTGAATTCGCAAACCTTGAAGGAAGGTATTACATGGCATTTTCAGCCACCATATGCTTCACATTTTGGTGGCCTGTTTGAAGCTGCAGTACGTAGTTTCAAACATTGTTTTCACCGCGTGGTAGGTACTCAAGTGCAAACTTATGACGAGATGCACACTTTATTGTGCCAAATTGAGGCAATACTTAATTCGCGACCTTTGTGCGTCTTAAGCGCGGATGCGTCAGATCCGCTTCCATTAACTCCTGCGCACTTTCTTATAGGAGGTCCTTTGACTGCTATACCTGACAGAAACGAATCCAGGGAGACTTCTTCGGTGGCGTTGGATACAACAATGTGTCCAACATTTTTGGAAACGATGGAGTCGTGAATATTTACACGAGATTCAACAACGTAGCAAATGGTACACTGATCGCGGTTCCCCCATCTGTGTAGGTGACATTGTTGTCGTAGTGGATGACAATCTACCTCCTCTCCAATGGAGACTCGCTCGTGTACAGGCACTCCATCCCGGTCCAGATAGCAAAGTGAGAGTTGTGACTTTGCAATCGGGCAAGAGCCTTTTCAAACGGGCTGTTGTCAAAGTATGTAAACTACCTTTAGAGTTATTGTTCTCGAAGCGTACTTTAGTTTCTAAGCATAATTTAACGTAAGTAGGATATTTGTTGTGTCAGAATTTTCGAGTTTAGTATCAATTGAACCGTAGAGTTAAGTGTTAAAAGAATTACATTCTTTTAAGGTGAGCGGTATGTTTCGTACCAAAACCATTATTATTTGTAATTTCTAATCATGCCAAACTAATAGGTGTAATTTTATAACGTGTCCACACTCAGAGAAGCATTGCAATTTTTCTCGTGTGTTGGTAGTGAAGTGTGGAGCGATTTTGAGTGTCTTCGTCTTCATCATTGCAACACTGACACGGTTTTCCGCGCGCGTCGGTCGTACAAACCACACGTGTACCTTTCTGTGTATCAAAAAATCAGTGCACCCTGGACAGAACCCCTATCCCGAGGAGAGCGTGGACTCCGCAGAGAGACTTCCCAAGTAAGTTCGCATGCCAGCTTTATCTAACCAACAGTTATTAATGCCACATTTTTTGAGGCTCAACCAGACTCAGTTTAATAACATGCTAATCATTATACAGCTTAGGAGTCCATTACTTTGTTTAAATTACTAGTAATATGAGATTGCCCTGTGCGATAAGACCGCCCATTTTACACTTGCTTTTATGATTTTTTGTCCTGTATATATATTTTTGTAGTAAACATTAAAGAATATAATAAATAAATAATGCTAAAACCATATCAGGTAACTGTATTCTTACAACTGTTTGCGAATTTAAAGCGCCTGGCGTTTTTTTAATAGCTAGGTCATTATCTGTACACTTATTGCAACGATCTTAATAATAGGTTTAATGAAACTGTTTTCGACTAGTAAAAAATAAATAAATTTAAATTTCAAACTATTTATTTCCACATGCATTCATAAAATTTCATAAAATAGTCTGTTGTTGTGACGAGTTCTTGGAGTTTTTTATTTATAGCAATTGAATGTGCTCATATTCACGAATATAAAACAGCAAGAACCATTATTGTAAATTAAATTCGATAACTATGCCGACGCCCATACAAAATCTGTCCATGTCCTTTGTTCTGTATGGTAATTATTCTAAAAATTCTAAACATGTATCTCCAAATGCATGAGATTATGTATGTATGTAAGTAGTAGTACCTGAACCCTTGTAATTTTCATTTTTGTTTCTAGACTGGAGGTGGAGCGCCACCTTATATACCACCAGATGAAATTCTGGACAGAGTCGCCTCACTGTTAGGCAGCACAGTGGAAGGCTTTACAGTGGAGTTTGGTGGCGACTCAGAACAAGTGGTAGATTATGGTGATGGTGACTGCAGTGATGGTGCTATTATTAATGAAGTGGATAAAGAATTACCATTAGACAATGGTGATGGGCAAGAGGTGCCATTTCTAGTCATCAACACTCCAGCAGCTGTCGAACCTGATTCAGCATTACCTAAGAGGCTTTTTTTGGGTACTCCCCAAGCCAGTGGTAGTTTTAATTATATTATATACTTAATTATTCTTGATTATTATTATTGATATACTTCATTTTAATTAATTAAATATTACAGGTTCTAAGAAGAAGCCAAAACCTGATGAGGGGCGCATGAGAAGAAACCTCGCAATAGCGGAGTATTATGAAAGTAAGAAAATGGTTCTCGATTTTACATATGACAAAATCATTTTAGAAAGTGAAAAACTGAAATTAGCAGTAAGCAAATTAAAAGAAAATAAGGATTAAAAAATAAAGTTATTACTAATTATATTTTTTTTATTGATTAAAAATAATGTCTGATGAGTTCTGTTCTATTCTCAACATCATTTAACCCGATGTTAGGGAGCTGATCTGGATCTTCAGCAGCAACACAAGGCACATTGACTTCAGGAGGTACCTCTTCAATATTATAAGTTCTACAAAAGTTATGTAGAACTGCTGTAGCGATTATAACTTTTTGTATGTTTGGCAATGATAGTCGCATTGTCAAAGAAATTACTGGGAAGCGGTGTTTTCATACTCCAAAGGTTCTGCAAATGCATAAATATAAAAAAATATATAATAAAAAATATTTGAAAACATGGCAGAAAGATCAAGGAAAAGAGCAAGGGTTTTTATATGTGCCTCATTGTACCTCATTTCTTGGGGAATTGCAGGATTTAACAATGGTGTTAAAAGATAAAGCCTATTTGGATAGGCACTGTCTCCAAGTAACTATTGATTACCCAAAGCACCAGTCTCACATGAAGCTATAATAGAAATAACAAAATTAGTTATAAGTTATATTTTTATTAAACTAACATTAAAGTATACAGATGTAGTACCTTACCTCTTAATAATGAATTGTTAAAAATAGTGGCATCATGTGTTGATCCAGGCCACCGAGCAACAAACATTCATTAAGAAGATCCCCTTTCGGTTACGAAACTCTTCACCTATTTCTGAACCTAAAATAAATCAAGTATTCATGTATTAGATAATATTCTCTTATTTAGTCTAAAATCACGTAACTACATGTTCATTTTAATGCCTATTAATACAGAAACACATACATGGAGATTGGATATGGACATGAGTACCATCAATGGCACCACTTACACGAGGAAACTGGGCTATATAAAGAATTTTATACTACACCTGCTCGGAAAGTACCTTGATACGTTATCAAATTTACGGTAGAAAGTACGTCATTGCATATCGAACAAATATGCGGGGAGAAAACGCATCTGAGCGGGAGAGAAAAGTGTATGAAAATCCATTTCTTACGTGGTTTTTCTTTTTTAATTTTGGGTAAGACTATGCGCCGGTAACCTAAATATCAAAAGCCAAAAAGTTTTTACTGTGTGTTTTTATCTCCAAGTTCGCAAAATGACACTGGCCACTAGCTGTGTGTTGGATGGTGTCAAACAATTTGAAAAAAGAACATGTGAAAATTGCAGACGCCATTGGCGCCATTTTCAATTTGTGTGTTGTTTGAGGATTCAGTTTTCATAGAAAGTAAAATAAAACTATCAAAATGATAAGTAGTGATAGTGATGATGAAGATTTTTTACCTCCGCCGCAGTTGAAGGAAACAGCAAAAATACTGATTGATAACCTTTTACCACAGAAATCAATTAAAAAATATAATAAAACTTATGACGATTTTTTGCAATGGAAAAGTGAAAAAAATGCGGCATCTTTTTCTGAAACTGTTTTGCTAGCTTATTTCAGTGAAAAAGCGCAAAAATACAAACCAAGTACGTTATGGTCTATGTACTCAATGTTGAAAAGTACTATATTGACAAGAAACGACATAAATATCCAAGAATACAAAAAACTTACAGCATTTCTGAAAAGAAAGTCGGAGGGATTCCGTAGTAAGAAATCAAAAATGCTTACTACAAAGGATGTTTATTCCTTTTTGCAGAATGCTCCAGATGACAAATATTTGTTGATAAAGGTAAGTTTATGAACAAAATGCACTGGTTTATGATTTATTACGTACCTATTTATGAGTAGAAATCTACTAGGTTTTCATGTTTGATATTTTTGTTTACAGGTTATTTTGATTTTAGTAGTAAATGGGGCCTGTCGTTCGCAAGAACTTGTGGATATGACAACAGACGATATCGAAATCCTCGAAAATAGAATAATCGTCAATATTCCTAACACAAAAACCAAAATTCAGCGATCATTTGTTATATCGGGCTTATTTTATGAGATAGTGAAGAAATATAACGAAATTCGCCCCAGTGACCCCAAAACCAATCGGTTTTTACTACAATATAAAAACAAAAAATGTACGAAACAAGTAATTGGGAAAAACAAAATAAGTACTGTGCCAAGAGAAATAGCTTCCTACCTTAATTTACTCAATCCACTAGAATACACTGGCCACTGCTTTCGCAGAACTTCAGCGACTATTCTTGCCGATACTGGTGCTGATTTAACCACAATAAAACGTCACGGTGGTTGGAAATTGTTAAAATTAGATATTAGATATATTTACTTATTGCAACTTCATATTAAGTATTGTCTACGATATAACTCTCTCTCTATGGTCTGAGACGTATCCGGTGTGCATGGCTGACGCACAGCTTACAGTTGTATTAATGAGTAAAGTACTATAGAAATAAAGAACCTTATTAGAAGAAAGCTGTATTATTAGGAGTCGTTGAACATCCACCAACCCCTTTTATTAAGAGGTTATGGGCCCAGAACTCTTCAGAAAACGGCCCTAGACCTAAGACAGCTAAGAAAATGGAGGACGAAAAGAAGAATCGTTATGGCATCGTCCCCTTCGCCGGCACAGATTTCGGAAACTGGTTCTACCGTTTAAAAATCGTGTTGGAAGAATTCGATTTGCCAGAAGAAATTGAAGAACAGAAAAATCCAGCCGCTGATGTGTCAAAAACAAGAAAATGCAAAAGCATAATTGTGCAAAGCATTGCAGATAGTCATCTTGAAATTATAATTACTATATTATTATTTTATTTTGTATTCTGATTTTTGGTTTTTATTGTGTTTTTAATAAATAAAAAATAAATAAAAGACTTGGAAACTCCACGAGAAATTATTCAGAAATTGAAAGCAACTTATTTGTCAACCGGAATAACATCGCAACTCCTAGCAAGAAAGAAACTATTAACCGTGAAGTACAATGAGAAAATTACGCTCAGTGATTTTTTCCTGGAATTTGACAAGCTTCTGCGTCAACTGCGAGAATCGGGTGCAGACCCCTCAAGGGACGAACTGATATGTTATCTCCTATTGGCTATGCCAAATACCTATGGAAATATAGTGTCAGCCATAGAAACGATTAATAGTCAAACAATAACTATGGAGTTTGTAAGGAGAAGGCTCCTTGATGAGGAAACGAAAAAGAAGGGACTAGTAGAAAGTGAAGAAAGCATTGAAGTATTTCAAGCTAGAAAACAAATGCGTTCATCAGCATCTAAACCACCAGAAAAGTAGTAAAGACAAAAAACCATTTCCTTTTGAGTGTTACAACTGTGGCAAAAAGGGCCATATTAAGTCAGAATGCAAGTTCAGGAAAAATAGAAATACAATGTTCACAGAAACAGAGGAACAAGAAGAGTTGGGCCTTTCTTTCTTCGCAGCGGATAAAGAAATTTTGATGTCAAATTCTGAAAATACAATAGTTTGTTTGCGATTCTGGAGCGACAGACCACCTAGTGAACAGTGAAGAATTCTTACAAGAAAAAGAATCATTACGGAACCCAATTGTGATAAATACAGCAAAACAGGGTGAAAAGATAGTTGCTACAAAGAAAGGTAAAATTAGGGACCAAAATATGACAGTCAAGGACGTGCTATATGTACCAAATAGCCGTTGCAATCTGTTATCTGTAAGTAAAATGGAAAGTGCTGGATGCAAAATAGAATTTGACGACAGAAAAGTCAGAATGTACTATAAATAAAAACTAATAAAAGAAGGAAAGCGTGAGAACAATCTGTATAAGATACAGTTCAAGCCAGAAATTGAGAAACAAGCACAGAAAGCATACAGTGTTGGTAATGAAGAATATGAATGGCATAAGAAGTTAGGACATGCGTCTCAAGAAAAATTACAGAAGTTAAAAAACAAAGAAAGCTGATTGTTTATGACATCTACCGGCACCTGGTGACAAACCGACGCAACAGTAACGCGCGGCGAGAGATGCATCGATCTGCTAGCATCAATCCTCGCTAGTTCCAGACCAACGGGCGAGATGGCGCTGCTCCGCCTGTATAAAACGAAGTCACGCAGCCAAACGGCGACTCTTCAACAGAATCTCTCGTTAGCATAAACTCTTAATTAATATAAAATATATTGAATTCATAACGGTTTTCCAATGTAATTAGAAGCATTGTTTTAAAGAATATAATATTGTACACCAGGAAGAATCGCCTTATTTTCCCCCTGAAGAACTCACAAACCAAAAATTGAACATTGGACCTTCGTCGCCGAATAGAAGAAGAATCAGCAGAGGTTTGGCAATCCTTATCGTTCCTTTCCTTCTCCTCCTTTTATTTGTGCTAAAACTGTGACTAATTACAGGTAATTCGCCTTAGGTTCGCGTAATCACACCAAGGTGTTTGCAGGAAAACAGTGAGTACCCTTATCTTCATAAATTGCCAAAATGAGTCTAGGTTCGGAAGATATAGGTAAAGCTTCAATACGTAATAAATCTCCTATACCAGTGTTACAAAGTGCTAACGATCAGATTCAAGATTTAAATAAAAAAAGGGGTACAATAAAGGGTAGATTGACACTTTTTACGAAATTTGTAACTTCCCTTGTCAGTGTACCGTTAAACGATAAAAAAATTACGGAATTAAGGTTAAGAACTGATGGTGCTAAATCATTAATGCAAGACTTTAACTATATTCAAAGTTCTATAGAGGAATTAGTTTCAGAAAAAGAATTATCTCAGCAAATAGATATTCGTGAATCCTTTGAAAATTCCTACTATACGGTATTTACAGAAGTTGACTGTTTATTGCAAAGCGTTAGTAATCCTAGTTCTGCTGTTAGTGATAAATCTAAGTGCAACTCAAACCCGTTAGTTAAATTGCCCACTATAACTTTGCCTTCATTTGATGGGTCATACAATGCGTGGCTTGAGTTTAGAGATACCTACCTTTCATTGATCCATAAATCTACACAACTTGATGAAATTCAAAAGTTCCATTATTTAAGATCTGCTCTAACAGGGAATGCCAGTCAGGTGATAAAATCATTAGAGTTTTCATCTGGAAACTACATAATAGCATGGGATTTGCTTAACCATAGATTTAACAACAGTAACTTATTAGTGCATAATCATGTAAAAGCGTTATTTTCTTCGCAATCGATGTCAAAAGAATCACCTCATCTTATTAGAAAATTAATCGATACAGTGCTTAAGAATTTACGTGCGTTAAAGACGCTCGGGGAACCCACAGAGTGGTGGGATACCCTCATTATTTTTACAATTGTTTCTAAATTAGATTTGGCTACGGAAAGAGAATGGGAACAACATAAAAGCATATTAGGTACTGAGAAATCATCAAAGTTGTCCCATTTATTGGATTTTTTAACGGATAAAGCTAATATGTTGGAGATGGTGCAAGTTAACCATTCTCCTTTCCCTTCAGGGAATAGGCCAGTTTCTGATAACAAGTTTAAATCACAAAAAATTAATAGTTTTGCAACCACGCATAACTCCACTCAGAATAATCAGAAGAATAAGCGCACTCGTGATTGTATTGTGTGTACTGGTAATCATTCACTTTGTGCGTGCACCCAGTTCTTGAAATTATCGGTGAAGGATAGGTTAGATATTGTGAGCAAGAATAGTTTGTGTGCAAATTGTTTACGTAAGGGACACACCCCGAATGATTGTTACTTCGGCCCGTGTAAGCGGTGCAATCTCAAACATAACAATTTATTGCATGATGAGGGTAGTAAGGACAGCGCATTAAGATCTGAACCTTCTGACTCATCCGCAGTTCTACATACGCAAGCTTATTTATGTTCCGAACGTAATAACGGGTATCATAGGGTAAAGTCTGAGTTATTAGATAACGCTTTATTGTCAACTGCCATCATTGAAGTCGCGGGCAATGACGACAAGTATCATAAGGCACGCGCTTTAATTGACAGTGGCAGTCAGCATAGTATAATTTCTGAGTCACTACGTAAAAAATTAAATTTAAAGTCGATACAGTCCGCTTATCAAATCGTAGGAGTGGGACAGTCGGTCTCACATTCCGCTCAGTTATGTGAAATCAAACTTAGATCTCTAAACGACAATAACTATCATACAAATATTAAATGTTTGGTCCTACCCACTATAACAAATATGATACCTACTTTTAAAATAAATTCTAACAAATTAAAAATACCTAACGGATTAAATCTAGCAGACCCTACTTACTGCATACCGTCAAATATAGATTTATTGTTAGGAGTTGACCAGTTTTGGGATTTAATAATCGAAGGCAGAATTCGCTTAAGTAACGGACCTTATCTTCAAAATACCAAGTTAGGATGGATAGTCGCTGGCCCCATTCACTTTGAACCTAGGCGCATTATTCCTGTTCAATGTAACTTTACTCAAACTTTAGAAATTGGGGAACAGTTAAGAAAATTTTGGGAGATAGAGGAAGTGTCATGCCAAAATAATAACTTTTATTCACAGGAAGAACAAGCCTGTGAGAAACTATTTATAGATACAACTAAACGTTTAGCCGATGGTCGGTTCTCTGTGCGCATACCGTTTAAAGATTCGATAAATAAGCTTGGTGACAGTTATGAAACCGCTAAAGGACGGTTTCTGTCACTAGAGCGAAAACTCGAACGTAATAGTCAGTACAAAAAAATGTATAATGATTTTATGAAGGAATACCTAAGTCTGGGACACATGACTCGCATTGAACATTACCCACCAAATAATTATTTTCTACCCCACCATGGTGTATTTCGTGAAGACAGTGTCACAACAAAGCTACGTGTGGTGTTTAATGCTAGTCAACCGACATCATCGGGAAAGTCGCTTAACGATATCCAGATGACAGGCCCTCCTTTACAAAATGATTTGTTTGCGATTCTTTTACGTTTCCGTCAATATAACTACGTTGCGTGTGGTGACATAGAAAAGATGTTCAGGCAAGTGTTAATACAGGAGGATCAAAGACATTTACAGATGATAATCTGGCGTGAGTGCCCTTCTGAACCACTTTCTGTATATAAACTCAACACCGTGACATATGGTACTGCGTCTGCACCCTATCTTAGCATGCGATGCGTTAGACAGTTAGGGCATGAATGCACTGACGCAGATATTTCGCGTACACTCTTAAATGACATGTACGTTGATGACTGTATTTTCGGGAATGATGATAAAACTGAATTAATACGAATTTGTAAAGGTGTTATTGAAGTATGTAAGTCAGGTTGTTTACCGTTAAGAAAGTGGGTATTTAATTCAGACGAAATCGCAAAAGAAATAATTAAAAATGATTACAGTCAGTCGAAACATTTCACACTAAATGAGAATAGTTCTAATAAAACTCTGGGCCTAGGTTGGTTGAACAATGATGATAATTTCCATTTCACTTCAAAAATAAAAGAAATCTCAACTCCGACAACTAAACGCTTAATTTTATCGGTTGTGTCACAAGTATACGATCCTTTAGGATTACTTAGCCCTGTTATAATCAAAGCAAAGATACTACTACAAAAACTGTGGTTGTGCAAACTAGATTGGGACGACGAAGTACCGCTTGACATTAAAGATAAGTGGGAAAAGTTTGTTACTTCATTATCCGCATTACATGATATTCGAGTCCCTCGTCACATAATATGTACAAATTCTGTCCGAACAGAGTTACACATATTCACTGATGCCAGTGAAACCGCATACGGCGCGTGTGCATACGCCCGTAGCTTTAGCGAGACCGGTGACGTCACAGTGACACTGATTTGTTCGAAGAGCCGCGTCGCTCCTGTCAAACCAGTTAGCATACCGCGTTTAGAGTTGTGTGGCGCGCTCGTCGGCGCAATAATATTAGAACGAATAACAAAAGCTCTCAAGCTAAACTTTGATAAGATATTTTGTTGGACGGACTCGACTATTGTGTTGGGCTGGTTAAGAATGTCGCCTCAACAGTTAAAGCCCTTTGTTCAAAATCGTGCAGTGCAAATTAGTGAATATAGCAGCAATGCAAAATGGCTGCATGTCGACGGGAAACATAACCCAGCCGATTTAGTTTCTCGAGGTACCAGTCTGAACGACTTAATACAAAATAAAAAGTGGTGGAATGGACCCTCCTTTTTATGGGAAAGGGTAACGGAGTTTCAAACATTCGACACACCACATACCTTTCAAGATAGTTTGCCAGAATTAAGAACAAAACAAACAACAGTCACCATGGTTTGTGATGGTTCTGGTGGAGATTTTAAAAGGTTCTCTTCATTTTGCAAACTACAACGCGCCTATGCATTTGTTTTAAGATTTATTCACAATATTAAACCAGTAAACAAGCTTGATCGTTTGACAGGTCCCTTATCAGTGGAAGAGTTAACTAACTCACTGAATCTCATAATAAAAAGAATTCAATTAGAATCATTTCCAGATGAACATCACGCTTTAGTAAATAAATTACCAATTAAATCAACTCGTAACTTATTAAGTTTAACTTTATTTTTAGATGACAAAGGCATTATCCGAGTGGGAGGTAGATTGTCTAATTCGCCTGACTTCTCATTTAACAAAAAGCATCCCATGTTATTGTGTGGTAAGCATTACGTCACTCAACTTATTTTCAAGCTAGAGCATTTGAGGTTATTACATGCTGGTCCACAACAGCTGTTAGCCCATTTAAGAGAGACCTGGTGGCCCTTGTGTGGTAGGAACTTAGCTAGGAAAATTATACAACAATGCAAAATGTGCACGCGCATGAAAGGTGAAACAGTGCAACCAATCATGGGAAATCTACCGCAGGAAAGGATCACTATTGACTTCCCTTTCATAAACAGCGGGGTTGATTATGCAGGACCACTTTATATTTTAAACCGGAAAGGCAGAGGCTCTAAACTTGAAAAGTGCTATCTATGTTTATTTGTTTGCTTTGCTACTAAGGCCTTGCACTTGGAACTTGTCACTAATCTAACCTCAGAATATTACATTTTAGCTTTAAAGCGGTTTATTTCCCGGAGAGGAAAACCACATTGCATATTTTCTGACCACGGTAGGAATTTTGTAGGAGCTAAAAGGGAACTTACAACTTTCTTATCTAGGGAGTCTCAACCTATTATTGATTATGCTTCATCTAATGGTATAGAATTTAAATTTATACCACCTTATGCACCTCATTTTGGCGGTTTATGGGAGGCAGGGGTAAAATCCTGTAAGCATCACATTGCACGGGTGTTAGGCAATAGTCACTTAACCTACGAGGAGTTCAGTACGGTTCTAGCACAAATAGAAGCTGTCCTGAATTCCCGTCCTATGTACTGTCTGTCCCCAGATCCATCAGATTATACCCCCCTCACACCTGCACACTTCCTGATTGGCCGACCGCTAACCTCACATGCGAGCGAAGACGTTGCCAGTACTCCACTACACGCACTATCCCGCTACCAGCGCATCGAACAACTGAGGCAACACTTCTGGAGGCGATGGTCATCAGAGTACATCGGAGAACTACAGACCCGCACAAAATGGAAGCAGTCAAAAGGAGTTTTAGCACCCAACACTTTGGTGCTCATAAAAGATGATAACCTCCCACCGCTGAAATGGCGTTTGGGACGAATATTGTCTGTGTTCCCAGGGAAAGACGGCGTACCCCGAGTGGCCAGTATCCGGACAGCTAATGGGGTCATCGAGAGGGCATTCTCAAAGATCTGCCCTTTGCCCTCCACCAATGATGAGGACGCAGCAGCCACGTAGCCTGAACCCGGACATTGAGAGCAGCTGTGGAGCTCTCAAGGCCCGCCGGCATGTTTATGACATCTACCGGCACCTGGTGACAAACCGACGCAACAGTAACGCGCGGCGAGAGATGCATCGATCTGCTAGCATCAATCCTCGCTAGTTCCAGACCAACGGGCGAGATGGCGCTGCTCCGCCTGTATAAAACGAAGTCACGCAGCCAAACGGCGACTCTTCAACAGAATCTCTCGTTAGCATAAACTCTTAATTAATATAAAATATATTGAATTCATAACGGTTTTCCAATGTAATTAGAAGCATTGTTTTAAAGAATATAATATTGTACACCAGGAAGAATCGCCTTATTTTCCCCCTGAAGAACTCACAAACCAAAACACTGATTTCATATGAGAACAGTAATTCAGAAAAAATATGCGAACCATGCCTAAAAGGAAGACAAACAAGGCTGCCTTTTAAAGAAAAAGAAAGAAAGAACAGTAACAGAATACTAGAATTAATACATAGTGATTTATGCGGACCCATAACTCCTACTACACATGATAACAAGAAATACATAGTGACATTCATCGACGACTACAGTCATTTCGCATATATATATCTAATAGAAAGCAAAACAGAAGTTCTTAAATATTTTAAATACTATGTGAACCTAGTAGAAGCACAATTTGGAACAAAAATATCGAGATTGAGGATTGATAATGGGAAAGAGTACAAAAACAAAGATTTTAACGACTATTGCAATGAGTAAGGAATACAAAGAGAATTTACAATGAACTACACTCCACAGCAAAATGGAGTTTCAGAACGATTTAATAGAACATTGGTTGAAAAAGGCAGAACTCTGTTGGCCGACTCAGATTTAAATAAAGAACTATGGGGTGAAGCGGCCTACACAGCAACCTACATAATCAATCGACTGCCAAACAAGAATGGAATCATTTCAGCAGAATAATGGTTTGGCAAATCACCAGACTATAACAAACTTAAATGTTTTGGAATAGACGCTTATATGCATCTCCAACCAAAATACAGAGAAAAAGGAAAGTTTGAAGAAAAATCAAAGAAGTACTACTTGGTTGGATACTGCAACAATGGATACAAGCTATGGGATACTCAAGAAAGAAAAATCATAAGAGCAAGAGATGTGATATTCAATCAAGCAGAGAAAAATAAACAAGAACGTTTTTCACATCCCTATTATGAAAAAGAAAATGAGTTGTCAAAAATTCAACAACAAGGATCGCAACAGCCAGAACAATTGGATATAACACAAGAAAGTTCAGAACAATTTGAAAATAAAACAGAAAATATATCTAGAGAAGAGAAAAGAACAAGAAAGTCACCATCATATCTAAATGATTATGAGGTATATCATTGTGCATTGTCATGCATGGGAGAACCAAGTACCTTACAAGAAGCATTAGAAAGTGAAGAAAAAGAATATTGGAAAGAAGCGATGAAAACAGAGCTAGAATCACATGAGAAACATCAGACTTGGACAAGAGTACAAAGACCAAAAGACAAGAAGGTAATAGATAGTCGATGGGTATTAAAAAAAAAAGAAAAGATCTACAAAGCGAGGTTGGTGGCTAAAGGTTTCCAGACCCATGACTATGAGGAAACCTACTCACCTGTAGGACGAGTGACCACACTCAGATGCTTGCTGGCACTTGCAAACCAAGAAAGTTTACATGTGGAGCAAATGGATGTGAAAACTGCATTTCTCCATGGACATCTTCAGGAGGAGATATATATGAATTTACCAGGAGAAAAAGGACCTGAAGTTTGTAAACTTAACCGTTCCATCTATGGATTGAAACAGAGCCCCCGCTGTTGGAATGAGGCCTTCCACTCATTCATGTTGAAGAATGGTTTCCAAGTATCCGAACATGACAGTTGCCTGTATGTGCAACACAAAGAAAACAATGGTAAAGTGTATTTGTTTCTGTATGTGGACGATATGCTTCTAATAAGTGAAAGTGAACAAAAGATAAGCGAAGTAAAAAGTGCATTATCAAAAGAATTTGACATTGTCAATCTTGGACCTGTGAAAAAATTTCTAGGCATCGAAGTAGAAAGAGACTTTATTAATAAAAAGTTAGTGTTACACCAGAAATCTTACATTCAGAGCATGTTAAATAAATTTGGCATGATGGACTGTAAAAGTGTATCGACCCCGTGTGAAGTTGGACTGAATTTAGATAAACCCGAGAAATTTTCATGTAAGTTTCCCTATCGTGAATTAATAGGCTGTCTAATTTATCTAGTTATATGTACAAGGCCTGATTTGTCATATACAGTTAGCTATTTCAGTCAATTCCAAAACAATGCCTGTGATGAACACTATATTTTTTTGAAAAGAGTGTTAAGATATCTAAAGTCAACAGCTGATTATGGCTTGTTATATGAATATAATATAAACATTGAGAATACTGCTTTGGGGTACTGTGATGCAGACTGGGGAACCGACAAAATTGATAGAAAGTCTATATCGGGATACTGCTTCTTATTATACAATAATGTTGTTTCTTGGTGTACTCAAAAGCAAAAGACAGTATCGTTATCATCTGCAGAAGCCGAGTACATGGCTCTCAGCCTTGCGTGTTGTGAAGCTGTGTGGTTTAAAGGCCTTCTATCTGATATGGGAATTAAATGTAAAACTATAACCATTTGTGAAGACAATCAGTCATGCATTCATATTGCTAAGAATAGAGAGAATAGTAGAAGAGTAAAACACATTGACATAAAGCACCACTTTATTAGAGATCTAATACAAGAAGAGAAAATAATTTTAAAATATGTACAATCTTCAAAACAGCTGTCTGAAATTTTTACTAAAGCATTGTGCAAACCCATTTTTGAAAAACTAAGGAATCTGTTGAATGTTAAGAAATGTTGATTATTTTTTGATAGTGTATGTAAATGTTTTATTAATAAGAATACAAAGTTGAGGAGGAGTGTTAAAATTAGATATTAGATATATTTACTTATTGCAACTTCATATTAAGTATTGTCTACGATATAACTCTCTCTCTATGGTCTGAGACGTATCCGGTGTGCATGGCTGACGCACAGCTTACAGTTGTATTAATGAGTAAAGTACTATAGAAATAAAGAACCTTATTAGAAGAAAGCTGTATTATTAGGAGTCGTTGAACATCCACCAACCCCTTTTATTAAGAGAAATCGTCCGCTGTTGCAGAAAGTTACATAGAGAATTCCGTAGAAAACAAAACACGAATAAATAACCAAATATCGGGATCGATTAATGTGCATCAAGACTCATCTCCTCAACCATCAACGAGCGCGGCGATGCCAGATGCCCCTCAGCAGCCAGTTGCCCCTTTGGCACCACAGCCTTCTACGAGCGCAGTGCCAACAGTACAGCCAGTTATTCCTCCTACATTGTCGCAAACATCTCAAACCAAACATTAATGGAAAAAGTGTTACATTAAGCTTCACTAACTGCAACAATTTCAATATAAATTTCAATATATATTTTTATTTTTTCTAATTTTCATTAGTAAAGATTTAGTTTTTTATTTTCCTCGTAGGTGTAGTATAAAGCACTATGTATCACTCGAGAGAAAGTGCGATTCCCGATCTCGGGTGTTTTAAAGCCCTCGCCTACGGCTCGGGCTTCAAACGACACCCTCGACGGTAATCGGTCACTTTCTCCTCTCGGTGAACAATGTACTATTTCTGCACTCCTTATATGTAAATAAATATATCTGTCATGCAATCTAGCTATTGCTGCAGATATGTCGACTACTGTTCGACTAGCAGATGATTTTGAAACCCCAACAAAATCAGCAACTGATATTAGCATGGTGCCCAATGCATAAAACCGCAGTGCTAGCAGTAGTTGGTGCAAAGGAGATACACCTTTGTTTCTGAAAATATAAAAGTACATTAGATACTGCTATCGCAGTATAAAATTATAAAAACAATAATATTAATAAGTTTCAGTAATGTACTAACCGTTTTGAGATTACTGTGATGAATGGCATTATTTCAGTCGGGAGAAATCCCACGGCAACTTTGTTTAACCTAAACCTAAACAAATCTCTATATGTAGATAGGTACTTCCATGCTATTTTGTTGTGCACCAAAGATAACGCGCCAGCCATTACTCGTTACTCGTCTCGTTTGGTCCGTTATCGCTTTGGTCGTGCACTGTTAGCACTTCTGATATCGAAAACATCGAAAAAAATTGAGGGTACCTTAAGTGAACACAACTTTTTTTGAAGCTCTCGTTAAATTAAAAAAAAAAATAGTTTATTTATATTTATTATCGTGCAAATGCACTAGAAGTCTTCAGTGCCCTCGACTGCACTCACTGCACCTTTAAACTCTCCTCTCGCCTTCACCTGACCTGCACAAAATTAATAAATATAAAATGGACCTATACACCAAGCTAGCTGGCAGTATGGAGGATCTTGCTGCCACTTTTGTCGCACGGATGGATACCTACGAAAAGGACTTGAAGAATGTCAGCAGTAATGAGGCCACCCACAAGACCATAGCCAGCCTGTCTCGCGACTTCATGGAGTTTAAGTGCCTTATTTGGAAAACGATGAGCGCGCTGAGGACGCAGATGGAGTTGCTAACTGTGGAGCTGGATCGTCACGAGATGGCGTCTCGCAGGCAGGTCTTGCTCCTCCATGGCCTTCCGGAGCAAAGGGATGAAGACTACACCTCTTGGGCTATCGCAACACTAGCGGACAAGATGAAGATAGCAGACATCTCTGCTTCGGACATCACATCCTGCCATCGCCTGGGAGTGGACTCAGGTAAGCCACGTCCTCTGCTTATTAGGTTTACCAATTATAAACTGCGTAGTGAGGTATGGCGCAGCAAGACTCTGTTGAAGGGTCCGGTTTGGTATTCTCGGAGTTCCTAACCAAGCCGAGACACGACGTTTTCTTAAGTGCTCGAAAACACTTCGGTGTAAAGCAGTGTTGGACCTCCGAAGGCAAGATTATCGTACTGCTTCCAGACAAGTCGCGCAGAAAAATCGAGTCGGCGGTTGAACTTCAACAGCTGATTGTGCGGTTCCCGGTGGCTGCATCTACCAATGCGTCGTCGGATAAGACATCGCGCAGGCAAGCTAAATAATCGCACTCTCAACCTAATAGTCATATACTTTCTTTAATTTTTTTTTTGGAACGAAGTTCCTTATCGCGCGTTGTGAAAGGGGGCTAGACGGGAAAAATTCTTACGAAAAGTTGTCACGACACTTTTTGCTATAGTTGTAAGCCGTGCGGCGTGCGCGTGTTTCGTGCGTGTTCTAGCCTATACGCTGTTGTGTCATACATATATATATATATATTATGTGTACATGTATATATGTGTGTGTATGTATGTATATATATGTGTATATTATATACATACATAAAAAAAAAATGTGGGTAGTCAAAACACAAACAACAAATTTTTTTTTGCTCTTCATTTAAAAATTAATAAAAATAGTAAAAGCCATCAATTTTATATATTATATATGCCATTTAATAATAGTTAATCATCACTACCTGCCAGTGAAGTGTTATCAGCTCCAATACACAATATTTATATTTAAATTTCATTTATTCACAACATTTAAATTTTTAACAACAATGGAAGCTATCAACCGCTCAATCACGGATATGAGCAATCTGTTCAGTCAAAGAATGGCTGAATTTGAAAAGGAGTTGCAAAAGTCTCCGTGTGCCACACCAGTCACAACCTCAAGTTTGGCAACAGAGTTTTCATCGTTCCGGGAATTTATTGTTCAGGCGCTTGGTTCTCTCCAGCAGCAATCAGCCTTGCTAGCACAGAGCCTGGATAACATGGAGATGCGTGGTAGGCGTAAATTTTTGATGTTGCACGGAGTGTCAGAACAGCAAGACGAGGACACTGCACAGTTGGTGGCTCAAGTTGTTACACAACATTTAAAACTTGATTTGGCTGTGGCTGGCATCAAGAGGTGTCACCGGATGGGGCGCAGCGCATCTAACAAGCCCCGGCCTATCCTCTTCAAACTACATGATGTGGCTCTCCGGGATAAAGTCTGGTTTAGTAAAACTAAGCTGAAGGGCTCTGGTATCACGGTGTCGGAGTTCCTCACAAAAACCAGGCACAACGTCTTCATGGCGGCACGGGAAAAATTTGGCGTGACCCAATGCTGGACCTCAGTAGGCACCGTGATCGTCCTTGATGCCAAGGGATCTCGACATCGAGTGACCTGCACTGCCGACCTTAAAAGCATCGTCCAGCAGTCGGAACAGGTCTCTGGACAGACGGAGCCGGGTGTCGTTCAACAGGTCGCAGTCGGGAAGATACCCACAACAAAAGTCAAGCGTACCGTGGCAAGAAAGTGAAGCTCTGAGTTGATAGTCCAGGTTTTTGTTGTGTTTGTCTGTAGGTAGGTATAATTCAATTATTTTTCAACACTTCCCACCCGTTCTTATTTAATTTCTCTTTTGTTTGTACCGTTTTTAAAAGTTGTTTTGTTTTTGTATTTTAATGTCGCTGTCACAATCTGACAGCACTCTGACAGCCTGTTTGCATTGGCCATTGACAAATGTCTAAATGTCAATTGTCAGTCCCAAACGATTTTTAATTTCGCTCCGTTATACAGTAGTTTTTTCTATTTATTTTATTATTTTGTTTTGTTATTAAACTTTTATTTTCTTTGTACTCTCGAGATAAGCACAACTGGCAGGTGGACAAAAAATTGTTTACCGCGTTTTTTGTTATTGTATTTGTACGAGTAGGTAGATATTTATTTATATTTTATATTTATGCTCAGCCCTGGTGATAGCAGTGTTTCCGATGCTTTTTATTCGTTGGATAGTGATGATGAAAGTTTCCCAAGTGTTCCATCTCTAGCCGACACTCTTGTGTCACTTTTTTCCGATGTCTCCAGGAACTTTAATGTAGTCCACATAAATGCCCAGAGTATTCCGGCCCACTTCCCCGATATGCTGGCAAGCTTTGACTGTAAGAATATTCATGCGATTCTTGTTTCTGAATCATGGTTAAAACCTTGTCTTCCCTCTTCCTCTTACTCTCTTCCAGGTTTTAAGCTTATCAGGAATGATCGCGCGGTCGGTGGTGGTGGTGGAGTGGCCATTTATTTGCGTAATTACATTCCCTTTTCTATTGTTGACATGTCCACTCAGCCGCCCCCGCCGAGCGCGAATCTATTCCTGGAAGTTGAACTGTATCATTCTAAGATTCTCCTTGGGGTCTACTATTGCCCTTCTCTTCGGATTAATTTCTTCTCTTCTTTCGAACGTATTTTAGAAAAATTTATTCCTTCTTACAGTCATAGCATCATAATGGGCGACTTTAACACATGTCTCCTTAAAAAAGATTCCCGCTCTTCTTCTCTTCGTCATGTTATTGAATCTGCCAATCTTTCTATTCTCAATCTTGGTGCCACTCACCGTTTTCCTAACTCTGTTCCCTCGCTTCTTGATCTTATTGTTGTCTCATCCTTCGATCACGTCGCTAAACATGGTCAATGTTCAGCTGACGCCTTTTCCTATCATGATCTAATTTACACTTCCTATAAAATCCGACCTCCTAAGCATAAGTTTAAAACTCTACTGCTTCGCAATTTTGATGATATGGACATAGGTCGTCTCCAGGAGGATGCCAGTAACATTGACTGGACGCCGTTGGTTACATCCTCGTCCGTAGACGAACAAGTTGAAATCCTGTCTTCTACCATCATTCAGCTTTACGACACTCATGCACCTATTCGAGCCGTGAGAGTTAAGCATCTGCCAGCGCCATGGCTGACTGACGACATTAAAATTTTACTAAGCAAAAAAGCAGCTGCGAAGTTTAGGTTTAAAATTCGGCCCAACGACGTCAACAGGGAAAAATACGTGTCAATTAGAAATCAATGCAACAAGGTGTGTAGGAACGCACAACGCCAACATATTCATAATTCAGTTCTAAACGGTGATCCAGCTAAGGTCTGGAAATTTCTTAAATCATTAGGTATCGGAAAAAAGTCTCATGACTCGATTCCTAAAGACTTGGACTTCAACTTGCTTAACAGTCATTTTTCTACTTTGCCCGTATTGGATAGGGCCACCAAAGCTACTACGCTCAATTATCTTTCAAAACTTCCGATACCTAATTATTCCCCTTTTGTTATAAGTCAATTCACTGCTTGTGATGTTAAAAAGAGTATTCTATCGATTACATCCAATGCTGTTGGTAGTGACTGTGTCAGCCGTAAGATGATCTTCCCCATCCTTGATAACATTCTTCCTGTCATCCTTTACATCCTCAATGTCTCTGTTTCTAGTGGTGTTTTCCCACAAACCTGGAAAGATGCCCAAATTATTCCTTTGCCCAAAAAACCACAACCGGCATCTTTCTCTGACTATCGTCCCATTTCTATTCTTCCTTTCCTATCCAAAGTCCTTGAAAAGCTTGTCCACCATCAGCTCAGCACGTTCCTTTCCAAACACAATCTGTTGAATCCTTTTCAATCTGGTTTTCGGCGAGGACACAGCACTACCTCGGCACTTGTGCACATCACGGACGATATCAGGTCAGGAATGGAGGAGGGGAAGTTGACAGTACTTGCTCTGCTTGACTTTAGCAATGCCTTCAATACTGTTGACTTTGATATTTTGCTTGGCGTCCTAAGCTCTTTTAACATATCTCCTCCGGTAATTGACTGGTTTCATAGTTACCTGTTTGGCCGCCGGCAGCGTATTTGCACTGATGAGTTTTTCTCTTCTTGGTGTTACACCTCTGCCGGTGTGCCGCAGGGTGGCGTTTTATCTCCTCTTCTCTTCGCACTCTTTATTAATGCTATCACTCAACGACTTTCTTCTTTCTACCACCTGTACGCTGATGATCTTCAAATTTATACCCAAGCCCCTCTCGGAGAGTTATCTGATGCCATTGGGACAATTAATATGGACTTGGCTCGAATAGGTGACTGGAGCACTGAGTTCGGGTTGAGGATCAATCCAGCGAAGACTCAAGTGACGGTTGTTGGTAGTAACCGAACTGTCTCTAGGATCGATTGGTCGACACTTCCCCAGGTCTCTTTCAATAATACCACTATCCCTTTAAATCACTTTGTGAAGAACTTGGGGATTTACATCGACAGCACTCTATCCTGGACCAAACAACTGCAGGAGGTCAGTCGAAAACTGTTTGCGTCTGCGGGCTCTCTGAGACGGCTTCGTAATTTTCTTCCCATAACCACTAAAGTTGCGATAGCACAATCTCTTCTTCTCCCTATCTTAGACTATGCTGATGCCAGCTATCTTGATCTGACCCAAGACCAATTGGATAAGCTTGAGCGACTTCAAAATCTCTGTATCAGGTTCATATTTGGCTTGCGCAAGTACTACCACGTTTCTGAATTTCGTACTAAGCTCAATTGGCTTCCTATTCGCCTTCGCCGGAATGCCCACATACTTTCTATGCTTTATAATGTACTTTTTAATCCTTTTACTCCTTTTTATCTCAAAGAACGCTTTCAGTTCCTCTGTGACACCCATTCTAGGTCCTTGAGATCATCGGAGAATCTAAAATTATGTATTCGTATGCATTCCACTTCCTTCTTTGACAAATCTTTCACGATTCAAGCAGCTCGGTTGTGGAATGCACTACCTATTGAAATAAGACGTGCTCAAACGCTGCCAACGTTTAAGAAAATGGTGAAGGAGCATTACCTTTCACTATAATTTTTATTCTTCTCCTTTCTCTGTTATATTTTATATGTATTAGTATATTTTTTGTAATATTGTATGTTTGTATTTTATGTTATTAAATCTAAGTAGTATATAATTTATGATAATTTGTACACTGACAGCCCTAAATTCTGTTCCTATCGTTCTGTCCATCCAAAGGTTGTCTGAAAGAGATTGCCTAGTGCGATAAGACCGCCCATTGTACACTTGTTATTGTGAACGTTTGTCCTGTATGTTTTTTGTGGTGTACAATAAAGTATATAATAAATAAATAAATAAATATATGTATGTATATATTTAGTTTCTTAACGCCAGACGTACAAAACCCTCCACCACAGGCCGACTCGAGTCGACACTACTCGAAAACTGACCCCGAGCCGCCACTAATAACGAACCGGAAATCCAATCTAATCAGAAAACCTAAAAACCTCCATATCTCGGAAACGGTTGGAGCTAGCTCAATTCTGAGTAAAAATTTGCCCCCCTGCCCTCGGTCGCTTCGGGCCGGAGAACAAGATAGGATACCCCCCCCCCCTTAACTGTTCACCTGCCCCCCCGCAATTTATTTTTACCCCATTCTAAAATATCAATATGAAAAGTCTATAAAATCGTGCAAGAAACCCCTCCCCCCACCCCTCCTCACTCCTCACCCGCTCTCATTTACTCGAAATCCTTTTCATAAAATAATTTTAAAACATTTTTAGGTGAGATCGAAAATATACGAACGACCGAACCAACTATTCAAATTGTAAAATCCACATTTGTTATCCGTCACCTAGCGCCATCTGTCGCCATCAGATGGAATTAAAAAACATTAATTTAAGAAATAAAATTGTATCTCGTTTTGTATCTATTAATGCTGGTCACTGAACATTTTTATTTTCTGTTATTTATATTGTTTTTTTTTTTTCATTCGCCCTTCGAAAAGGCAGGCATCGATCTATAGACCATTCAGCCACGTCATATTTTCGTATTCTTCTGTATAATATATAAAAGTAAGGCTTAAGCCAAGTCTTCAGTAAATTCTTATCATAGTATCCTTTAGTCAAGGCATATGCCATGTCTTCTTTTTTTTTCATAATTAAATGTTTCGTCCATCCATATTTTTTTTTTTGTCTTATCCAGTTTCATCGTCATTTCCAATAGTTATGTCAATGTCTTATCCATGTTTTTATTTAAGTCCCGATCAAATTTTACACCAACTAGATGTAATAAAATTAAATAAGGGAATATACGAAGAAAAATTCTCCAGCAATCCTTGAATGTCACGCGGGAGGTTTGCCGGTATTTTGTAAATCTCCATCAATTTGTCAATCAATATTATACGATTCACATTATGCGCTGGGCATTCAAAAATAATATGATTAAGGGTCTGATCTTTATCAAGGTTGCAATCAGTGCATTTAGGGGAAGCTATTATCTTAATTCTAGCCAGATGAGCATTAAAACGTCCATGTCCAAATCTTAGCCGACATAATAAAGAATAAAACAGTTTGCTTCTGTGAAATTGTGCCTTCGTAAACCAAGGAGCTGAACCAATAGCTGTATTGATTTTTGCATACCAAGTGCCTTTTATTTGCAGAGTCTCCTGCCAATCTTCAAGCCCACGTCGAATATTATCTTCCTTGATCTTAGGTAATAAATCTGAACAAGGTATGGCAACACTTTTAATTTCTGTATTTCCTATGTCAACAATGGCTCTCGCTAGTCGCTAGAGTGTCTGCGTTTTCATTGCCACTGACTCCTATGTGCGAAGGGGTCCACAAAAATTTGATATCAAAGTCTCTTGATTGAAGTGTGAAATACTTTTCTTTGATGCGATATATGATGTAGTTTGTAGAAGCATCCAGTTTATTGTTATCTAATGCCATAAGAACACTCATGCTGTCCGTTACAATAAGCCAAGAAATGATGCCAGAGTTCTCTTCACTTATGAAATCCAAAGCAGCTGAAATAGCCATCGCCTCAGTAGAAAATATAGTTAAAACATCAGGCAACCTTACACCATGACCAGTCTTATTAAAAGGTATGTAAATAGCCATTGCGACATTTGTACTGCTCTTAGAAGCATCAGTGAATATACATCGATAGCCAGAATGTTCATGCAATAACTGGTACACCTCTTCCTTGGTTTTCAAATCATGCTTTATAACAATATTCATATCTATAAATTTACTATTGTATTTGCCAGAATAACATGTCCAAGTGTCATTACATTTGTAAAGTTCATGTTGCTGATTAAGAGTTATTGTAGTAGAGAAGTCATGAAGTAAATAGGGAATGTTAATATTATTTGAAGGATTATAAACTGTATGATAAAATGAAAGTTTTCTGTAAAGAGGGTGTTTATTATATGACAAAAGCTTTAAAAGGAATTTAGATTTTAAAAACTGAAATCTAATTTTCAGTGGAGGAATATTACACTCTACTTGTAAGGATTTGATAGGTGTTGTTTTAATGGCACCTGTAATGCAACGCAAGTTATGATTCTGTAAGACATCAAGTTTACGGATAAGTCTCTGATCAGACCCAAAACACAAAAAGCCGTGTTCAAAATGACTATGAACTATAGATTTGTATAACACTAACAAAATTTTAGGATCAGCATGTACTGAACAGATTTTATAAAATTATATGCTTTATTTGCTTTACCAAGTATGTAATAAACATATTTATTCTATGTCAGATTGGCAGAAAAAAATACTCCTAAATACTTAAATTCATTAACAATGGGAAGTTCAAAATTATCATAAAAAAAATCAAAATCTATTTCACCAAACAAAACAACTTTTTATTTATCTGGACTAATTTCTAAGTTTAAATAATGAAAATATTTACTCATATTTTTCAAAACCTCATTAATATTACTCTTAATCTCATCCATATCCGGACCAGATGTATAAATAACCAAATCATCAGCAAATTGTAAATTTAGTACTTTGCTACCTAAAACCATATTAAGCTTATGCATATAAAGCACATAAATCAATGGACTCATAATACCACCTTGACACACCCCTTTATATGAAAAACGGGGTCCAATTAATTGCTTATCTACTTTTACATAAACTTCTCTACCATGCAAAAAATTAAAAACCCACGAAACTATTTTTCAGGTATTCCAAGTGAGCGAAGTTCAAGTGACAAAATGTGATGATTGACGTTATTGAAAGCACCAACTATGTCAACAAAAACAGCAACACATTCATGGTCCATTTTACGAGCATTAAAAATATCAAGATACAAATGAGAAAAATTTCATGTGTTGACCTTCCTCTACGAAATCCAAGCTGATTAGAAGGTAATAAATTATTACTTTCTATGTAAAACTCTAGTCTTTGCTTTAACAATTGCTCAAAAATCTTTCCTATACAAGAGGTCAAAGCTATAGGTCTATAAGAATCAGGTTTGTTTTTATCTTTATTAGGTTTTAAAATTGGATTAAGACAGTCTATTTTCCAGTCTAAAGGTATGATTTCATTAAGCCAAGGTAAATTAAAAACTTTTAAAACCAAAAATAAGGCTTGCAATGAAACATACTTAAGCATTTTATATGGCATACAATCGAGGCCAAAAGCTGTATCACGTCTGGAGAGTATTGCAGCTTTCAATTCTTGCATAGTAAATGGATCTGTTAAATAATTTGAGCATGCTGCTGTTGGTAAATGATCATGTGAATGAAAGGGGGCCTCTACAGTATCAGGTGTGAACTTTTTAAGAAAATCAAAAATCCATGGATATACATTATTGCAAGATGGTACATATGTTCTATTAAACTTTCTAGAAATACTCCAAATTTTTCTTAATGGAGTTGTTCTGTTAAAAGACTCGCACAAAGTTACCCAACTCAAATACCTCTCTCTTTTTAAAGTAATTTTTTTAACAGCTTGACGCCTTTTAAATTCAATATAGTTTGCTTGTGAAGGGTCATGTTTAAACTGTATATAGGCATTCATAGCATCTTCTACAGCCCTCGTACAGTTATTATTCCACCATGGAAGTGGACAGCGTTTTTTCTTTTTAGAAGTTCTAGATGTATTAAGTGAGGCACTAGAAGTAGTTTGCATACGAGAAATATCAGAACATGGAACAGAATTCTGTATAGCTTTATTTAAGATAAGAATGAGTTTGTTATAAGTTTGTAACGGGTTTTGATGAATAACCAGAAAATTATGTAATAGATTATCTACTTGAGCTGTGTAAAGTTCCCAATTAACTAGTTTAAAATTTACGTGAACAGGCAGGTTTGAAAGATCATTGGATGAAGGAATAAAATTATTAAACACTATTTTTGTAATTACAGGCAAATGATATCCACCTAGAGGAACATCATGTACTGACCAGCCACAAGACAAAGCTAATGATGGTGATACTAAGGTTAAATCAAGGGCATTTCTGTGCCACCTATTTGAGCCTACTGTAGTCATATCTCCGTTATTCAGCAACACAAGATTGTTCATTGATGTGTGATCATTGATGCTTTCAAGAACGTCAACTCCACGACTGCACTGTGCACTACAGCCCCAGGTCGAATGACGGGCATTGAAAACCCCACCAATCAAAACAGGACCAGGAATACTTTTGATTAAATTATCCAGCTTTGATTTAGAAAAGAATGGATTACAATTACCAGGACTATAAAATTACACCAAAGAAACCTCCTTAGCACCATATTTTAAACGTATTGCAATATTTTGTATAGAGTCATCATATGAAGTATCAATTTTTTTGAACTGTTATGAATTATGTATTAATATAGCTACGCCATTATGACTATTACCAGAATCTAATCTAACAGTATTATAATTTTTTATATTAAAACGCATCTCAGGCTTAAGCCAAGTTTCACAAAGTAAAGCTACATGAATATTGTTCTCAATTAAAAAATGAGAAAAAATATGTTGACTACTACGAATACTCTGAGCATTCCATTGTACAATATTTAACTGATCCATAATTAAGATTGTTTAATGTTATTATCACTCTGTATTTATTATTTATTTATTATATACTTTATTGTACACTACTTAAATAATTACAGGACAAAAAACATTTTTAAAGATAAGTGTACAATGGGCGGTCTTATCGCACAGGGCAATCTCTTCCAGACAACCTTTGGATGGACTGAACGAGAGGAGATAGACATAGGGCTGTCAGTGTACAAAAAAAAACTATCTTAAATAATATTACTTAGATATTACATAAAATACATACATACAAATAAAATAATATACTAATAAATATCAAATATAGAGCAGAGAAAGGAGAAGAATAGTTACAGAGAAAGGAAATGCTCCTTCACCATTTTTTTAAATGTAGGTAATGTTTGCGCACGTCTTACCTCAATAGGTAATGCATTCCACAAACGAGCTGCTTGAACCGTGAAAGATTTGTCGAAGAACGATGTGGAATGCATACGAATGCTTAATTTTAGGTTTTCCGATGATCTCAAGGACCGAGAATGTGTGTCACAGAGGAACTGAAAGCGTTCTTTAAGATAAAAAGGAATAGAAGGATTAAAGAGCACATTATATAGCAATGAAAGTATGTGGGCATTCCGGCGAAGGCGAATAGGAAGCCATTTGAGCTTGGTTCGGAATTCAGAAACATGGTCATACTTGCGCAAGCCAAATATGAACCTGATACAGAGATTTTGAAGTCGCTCAAGCTTGTCCAGTTGGTCTTGGGTGAGATCGAGATAGCTGGCATCAGCATAGTCCAGGATAGGGAGAAGAAGAGATTGAGCTATCGCAATTTTAGTGGTGATAGGAACAAAGTTGCGAAGGCGTCTCAGGGAGCCCGCAGACGCAAACAGTTTACGACTGACCTCCTGCAATTGTTTGGTCCAGGAAAGGGTGCTATCGATATAAATCCCCAGGTTCTTCACAGTGTGAGCTATAGGAACAATGGTGTTGTTGAAAGAAACCTGGGGAAGTGTCGCCCAATCAATCCTAGAGACCGTTCGGGAACTTCCCACAACAGCCACTTGAGTTTTCGTCGGATTGATTTTCAGCCCAAACTCAGTGCTCCAGTCACCAATTCGAGCCAGGTCCGTATTAATAGTCTCAATAGCGTATGATAACTCGCCGAGAGGGGCTTGAGTATAAATTTGGAGATCATCAGCATAAAGGTGGTAGAAAGAAGATAGACGTTGAGTGATAGCATTAATAAATAGTGCGAAAAGTAGAGGAGATAAAACGCCACCCTGCGGCACACCGGCACAGGTGTGACACCAAGAAGAGAAAGATTCCTCAATGCAAATACGCTGCCGGCGGCCAAACAGGTAACTATGAAACCAGTCAATTACCGAAGGAGATATGCCAAAAGAGCAAAGGATGCCCAGTAAAATGTCGAAGTAAACCGTATTGAAAGCATTGCTGAAGTCAAGTAGAGCAAGTACAGTTAACTTTCCCATTTCCATGCCTAATCTTATGTCATCCGTAATATGCACAAGTGCTGAGGTAGTGCTGTGTCCCGGACGAAAACCAGATTGTAAGGGATTTAGCAGCTTGTGTTTGGAAAGGAACGAGCTGAGTTGATGGTGGACAAGTTTTTCAAGGATTTTGGATAGGAAAGGGAGAATAGAAATGGGACGATAGTCAGAGAAAGATGCAGGATGAGATTTTTTGGGTAGAGGAATAACATGGGCATCTTTCCAGGCTTGAGGGAAGACACCACTGGAAACAGAGAAGTTGAGGATGTGAAGGATAACAGAAAGAATTTCATCAAGGATAGGGACGATCATTTTACGGCTAACACAGTCACTACCAACAGCGTTGGACGAGATCGATGCAATACTCTTTTTAACATCACAAGCGGTGAATTGACTTATGACAAAAGGAGAAAAATCAGGTAACGGAATGTTTGAAAGATTACTTAGCGTAGTAGCTTTAGTGGCCCTATCCAATACAGGCGAAGTAGAAAAATGACTATTAAGTAAATTGAAATCCAAGTCTTTAGGAATGGTATTGTGAGATTTTTTTCCGATACCTAATGATTTGAGAAACTTCCAGACCTTAGCTGGATCACCGTTCTGAACTGAACTATGGATATATTGGCGGTTTGCAATTCTACACACCTTAGGCCACGTCCGCACAGGCAGGTGGCTTGCATAGCGCCTAGAGCCTGGCGAGTCACCTAGAGAGTCGCTTAATAAAACGAACGTTCTAGAACGTACGCGACCGGCCGCACTGCGCGCTTGGCGCCTAGCTAGTCGCTAAGCGTGCACCCAAGTAAACAAACGTGTTGGTTTTTTGTAGCGAGGCGCGTGGTATTTTATAAGAAAAAATGGATGAAATATTAATTGCATCAGTTTTTAAAAGAGAACCTCTGTGGAATCCGGGTCATGAACTGCATAAAAATGCAGTTGTTTTAAAGAAACTATGGGAAGAGGTAGCAGTCGAGGTAGAAAAAGATGGTAAGTACTAAAAAGTGATTTATTTATTTATGACTTGATAATTTATTTTTACAATAAGAAATTAATCGTGTGAATGTCTATTATGGCGTTGGATTACGTTTTCAGGCAACGAGTTGTTCTGCCAAGTAACCGATCCAATTCCGTTGAAATAATTCAACAAAATGTCTCTAGTTCGTAATGCGGAGTTTGAAAATCTATATTGAGTCCTGGTGGATATTGGCGCACTAGTAATAGTAGAAACCATGTCCTCTTGAAGCATAGATCGATCTTCCGTCATAACAAAGTTATGTAGAATGCATACAGCTTTCGTAATTGAAATAGCAGTATTAACCTTGGTTTCAATAGCTTTCTGCAATATCCTCCATTTTGCTGCCATTATACCAAAACAGCACTCTACACTTCGGCGAGCTCTTGAAAGTCGGTAGTTGTAAATAGTTTTAGTGTTATCGATATTTCTTAATGAAAAAGGCCTCATTAAATAATTCAATAATGGATAGCCACCATCTCCAACTAACACAAATGGGATTTTAATATTTGTATTAGGAATTTCTTTCTCCGGCGGGATATTGAGGCCATTAGTTTCTAACATGTGAAACAAAGATGAATTTCTAAAATTTCCAGCATCACACTGACGGCCCTCTGCTCCGATATCTACTAAAATAATTTTGCAGTCCGCATCAACTACAGCTTGTAGTAAAATTGAAAAATATTGCTTGTAATTATAATACGTGGATCCGCTATTACATGGACACTGTACCCTAATATGCTTCCCATCGATTGCACCAATGCAATTCGGAAAATTCCATTTGTTATAGTACTTATCTGCAATTTCGTACCATTTCTCCATAGTTGGAATTGGCATGTATTCGTCTTTCAGTGTAATCCATAAAATGTTGCATGTCTCGCTTATAATCTCAGAAACTGTAGTGCGACCTAAACGGAAATGGAAAGCAAGAGACCTATAGGATTCTCCAGTAGCCAAATATCTGAAACAAAAAGTAAGTACTTAATGCTTAATAATATAATAACTGCTGGTTTTTGTTTCAGTCAAAACAGTAAAAGGAAGATGGAAAAATCTGAGAGCATATTTTTTTAAAGAATGTGGAAAAATTGATAAGCCAAAGAGTGGAGATAGCGCTGATAAAATATGTAAAAGTACGTGGCAATATTACGACCAATTATTATTTTTAAAGAGCAAGAAGAACGAGAGCTCCGGGAGAGATTCAAACCTGAGTGTAGATAATTATGATAACTATTCTACAACAACTGACGCAACAATAGAAGAGCTACAGACTACAGATTCTGTGCAGGCTAATTCTACTTCAGAAACAGTTACAAATGATACTCTAGAATCTCAAAGTTATAGTCAAACATCACAAAGAAAAAAAATTCGTATGAGCAGAACCGAAAACAATGATCAACTTTTAGCAATAGAAAAGAAGAAACTTGAAATTCTCCAGAGGGAAAGTATTAAAGAAAAAAGCGATGATTTACTGTTTTTTGAAAGTCTTTTGCCTTATATGGAAAATATCCCATTAAGGCGTAAATTAAGGTTAAGATCAAAGATTCAAGATTTAATATTGGCTGAAATGGAAGCTGTAGAAAATAATATTCAACAATCGGTGCCAGTGATGCATATTCCTGTACCGAAAATAAATAATCAACCAATAGAAGAATATGAATTGTATGTCCAGAATTCATCTGAACAAAATGATTCAGCTTTGATTAGTTACATAAACACTTACAAATAAATAATTAAATGAAGCTAAGATGACACTCTGACCAAGAAGAGTCTTTTTTCATAAATTACTACGTTTTTTAAGTTTTTTGAATAAATAAAAATAATACATATAATATAGCGTTTCACTTACCTCAATGTAACTACTAGTCGTTCTTCGGCTGCTATGCTTTTTCTAAGATGAGTATCCAAATGAGTTAATTTTCCTTTAACTTTACTAAGAAGTAGATCAAATGTGTCTATGGTCATACGTAAATATTAGTAAAATTTGTCGTCAAAATTACGCAATTGTTTATACAGTACATTAAACGCCCCATACCTTGATCGTGATTTATTTATATCATGAACCCAACATGTTGGGTAAGGCTGTGAAATGATATATTTTAACGATGTATTTTCTGTAAGTAGCAGTTTTAGAGCTATTTTTGAAAGCGACATCTCGTCAACTTGCTGACCAGCAAATGTCTAAGGCACCTAGCGACCCACCACGCAAACCACCTCTAGTGCGGTCACCGTGAATCCTAGCAAGTAGCCAGAATGCAAGCCACCAGGCTCTAGGCGCTATGTAAGCCACCTGCCTGTGCGGACGTGGCCTTACTGCAGTGATTTCTAATTGAGACGTATTTTTCTCTGTTGACGTCATTGGGCCTAATTTTAAACTTGAACTTCGCAGCTGCCTTTTTAGTTAGTAAAAGTTTAATTTCGTCGGTCAGCCATGGCGCTGGAAGATGCTTTACTCTAACGGCTCGAACCGGTGCATGTGTGTCGTATAGATTAACTAGGGTAGAATTCAAGACTTTAACTTGTTCGTCGACGGATGAAGCAGTCACTAGTGGCGTCCAGTCAATATTACTGGCATCCTCTCGAAGTCGATCAATATCTATACCATCAAAATTGCGAAGCAGAAGAGTTTTGAACTTATGCTTAGGTGGTCGAATTTTGTATGAAGTGTAAATTAAGTCATGGTAGGAAAAGGCGTCAGCAGAACATTGACCATGTTTAGCGATTTGATCAAAAGATGAAACAACAATAAGATCGAGAAGTGAGGGAACAGAGTTAGGAAAATGGTGAGTGGCACCAAGATCGAGAATAGAGAGATTGACAGATTCAATAATATGACGAAAAGAAGAAGAGCGGGAGTCTTGTTTAAGTAGACACGTATTAAAGTCGCCCATTATAATACTATGACTGTAAGAGGGGATTAAATCTTCCAAAATACGTTCGAAAGAAGAGAAGAAATTTATCTGAAGAGAAGGGCAGTAGTAAACTCCAAGGAGAATCTTAGAATGATGCAATTCAACTTCCAGGAAAAGATGTTCACCAGCGTTCGGCGGAGGCGGCTGCGTGGACATGTTAACTATAGAAAAAGGAATATAATTACGAAGATAAATGGCCACACCGCCACCACCACCGACCGCGCGATCATTCCTGATAAGTTGAAAGCCGGGAAGAGAGTAGGAGGAAGAGGGATGACAAGGTTTTAACCATGATTCTGAAACAAGAATCGCATGGATATTCTTACAGTCAAAGCTTGCCAGCATATCGGGGAAGTGGGCCGGAATACTCTGGGCGTTTAAGTGGACCACATTAAAGTTCCTGGAGACATCGGCAAACACTGAACCAAGGGTATCAGCCAAAGAAAGAACACTATACAATGAATTAGACGAATCGGTATCACTGCTACAGTCAGGACTGAGCATAAATATGAAGAACATAAATAAATACTTATTAAAATATACCTATAAAAACTTATAAAACAGTAAAGACTACGCGTTTCAAAATGTCCCGTCCACCCGCCAGTGTTACATATCAGTGTTAAAAAGAAAAACAAAACACAAAAAAATATCCGATTTTGTAGTCCAGGCATAGAAACAATTTAAAAATATATATATAATAAATGTAAAAAAATAATTAAATTTAGGACCGTATATTAAAACGAAATTAAGCGTCTAAGGTTGCCTTTTCTCAATGCAACGCAACTTGAAGTGTCAAAGACAGAAAATGACAGTGACAGATGACAAGAAAGATAAACATTTTTTATATTACAAACTACACCTTCAATATCAAATTAAATAAGAAAAGCTGCGAAAATTATTGGAAAACAAATCCAATTAGATAAATAACTACTGAGCACAATACACTATAAATACGTGGACTACCAAAAAAGGATGAAACAACGAAGAATCTCATCTTCTGGCTACAGTGCGCTTGGTTTTTGTTGCGGCCATCCTTCCCACTGCTGTATTGTCGCTAAAAGAACTTTTTTTATATTTTCATTTGTAATGGAACTTTCTTTGTTCCGATTTTGTGATATTAAAGTAAGAAGGGTCTGAATTAAAATGTTTTGTATTTGATCTGTTTGTATTAGAAATTTAAGTAGTTCGGCAGGGTTTTTGTTATTTAAAGGAGGGAATGACTTTTCATTTAATATATCAGCATATGATCTTTTTTGAACTTTATTTTTATTTTCTTCTATCTTAGCTTTTTTGACAGGACATTCTGCAGAAATAGCAATATGGTTTCCTTTACATTGGCAGCATGTAGCTGCTGTTGGGGCAATCGTACATTCTTTATAGCTATGATCTTTTCCGCATATGGAACACCTGATGCTATTTTTGCAAAATTTTGCAATATGTACCATACCTTAGACACTGCAGGCACTGCTTTACCGGCGGGATGTACGGCCGTACCTCAAACCGCCAACTGTTCAGGTCCACGCTGTCGGGCAAGGAGACGCACGAAAAGGTGATGGTCACAGTCTTCATAGGTTCAAAAGTGACTTTATTTTCTTTAATAATCCGACGCATAAATCTTTTTACCGAAATTATACTTTTGGAGCTGGATATAGCTGAATAAATTTGCTCATTCGACAGATCAATCGGGACATGCTGTATGACTCCAGTAATTTCTGTAGCTGAGGCTGGAATGCTGGCTTTGAGTTTAAAATTATCCAAAAACTTTTTGTTTATGAGCGCAGCATTGGCAAATGTCGGACGCTCAAAAATCAATAAAACAAAAAAAAAAAATAACGCCAAGTTTGTGCCGATTTATTCTAATAAGTTGCTTAACCCCTTTGTTATACCTGTTGAAGTTAGTGGCTAACGACATCATATCGCGGTCACCAATCGGGACTTGGTTGACTTTCGATGAAAACAATATATTCGTAATTTCCACCAGACTCTGGATAAGACCGGGTGTAATCAGCTATTCTATATTCAAGATAGATAGATAGATTTATTTATTTGCTTAGAATGTAGGTAAATAATACATTTAGATGTTACAATATTTTGGATCCTTATACATTCTGCCTCATGGCATGCAAAAATTTTAGTTACTTATACTACTATAGATTATTCTATTTACTTAAAGCTAATTAATAATATAAGAACATTAAAAATTAAATAGTCTTGTCATTCAAGAAATCCGATACAGAGTAATAGCATTTAGAAACTAGTAATTTTTTAAGGTACTTTTTAAATATTCTTAAAGGTTGCTCTTTAACAATTTTTGGTATGTGGTTATAAATAAGAGGAGCCATGCACATAACACTCTTTCTCAATAATGCAGTTTTATATCCACTTATGCATAACTTATCTTCATATTGAGTTCTTAAACTTGTAGTCCTGTTTCTAGTATTTTTTAAAGTTGGGAATAAATGATCATTTGTTTTAACAAAAATGGCTATTTCTAATATATATAGGCATGCAAAAGTTAAAAGATTATATTTTTTGAAAAAAGGTATGCAGCTGTCGGTCACATTGAGTTTAAACATAGATCTGATACAGCGTTTTTGCGCCTTAAAAATATTTTCTCTCTCGCTACAGTTTCCCCAGAATATTATACCAAACCTCAATACAGAAACAACTAGACTGTGGTATGCCGTCAATACTGTCTGAATGTTAACTTTTTTTGATAAACTATATAAAGCATAAGCGGCTGAACTTAGTTTTTTGCATACATCATCTGCTTGAGTTTTCCATGTCAGTTGGCTATCAATTGTAATTCCTAGAAATTTTGCTTCATTGACCTTATCTATTGTTTGTCCATTATAATTTATATTCATATTTGTGGCTAATATTCTTTGATAGTAATACATTACTTTCGTTTTCTCTAAATTTATAATTAAGTTATTTTTATTAAGCCAATTTATAAATTTTTCAAGCGTAATATTAACATTAGCTTCATAAGAGTCTCTATTATGACACTTAATTATCAAAGTGCTGTCATCAGCAAAAAGGACCATTGGATTTGGCATTTCACTAGGCAAATCATTTACATACAGTAGAAATAATAACGGGCCGAGTATACTGCCCTGTGGGACACCAAATTTGATATTTCTTCGTGAAGAAGCGTACTTTTTTTCTTTTTTTGTTTTTACACAGACTCTAGAAATTTCTGTAAATTGTTTGCGTCCTTTTAAGTAAGTTTTAATCAGATTGAGCACATTTCCTCGTATACCGTATGATTCAATTTTATTTAAAAGTATGTCATGATCTACATAATCAAACGCTTTTGATAAATCAGTGAATAAGGCACATACAGGTATTTTTTTTATCAACATTGGGCATTATGATACTCAAAAAGTCGAAAATTGCCGTATTAATATTATTATTTTTTCTAAAACCCTTCTGCTCGTTACACAAAATATCAAATTTTGTCAAAAATGCGTATAAGGAATTATAAATCACTTTTTCTATTATTTTGGAAAAAATCGAAATTAAGGAAATTGGTCTATAGTTTGAAATTTCATCTTTGGCGTTCTTCTTATAAATTGGCTTGACCTTAACAATTTTAAGTTTTTCTGGAAATTTTCCAGCTGATAAACATGCGTTAATTACATGAGCTAGAGGGGCAGCTATATAGCTACCGACATATTTTATGACCTTTGTAGAAACACCGTCGTAGCCAAAGCTTTTTTTGTCTTTCAAAGATTTAATTATGTGTATGATATCTTGAAATATTACTGGAGGTAAAAAAATGGAGTGTGGATTTTCCTTTATAACATTATTAAACTGACGTGATACCGCAGCGACTTGATCTACGAAAAAAATATTAAAAGATTCAGCTAAGTCATAAGGATCAGTTAATACTGTATTATTATATTTTATTTGAGAGATAGGTTCACTTATACCTTTATTGTTATTTATTATTTGCCAGGCTGTTTTAGGTTTATTTTTAGATGGGTTAATTAAGTAATTATTTTGCGATTTCTGAGTCAATTTAATAATTTTCTTAAATTTACGCGAATAATCAAAGAATAATGCCTGATTTTCTTTGGATGGTTTTAGTCTCTGTTGCCAAAGTAAATGTCGTTGTTTTCTGCTACAAATACGTAAGCCTCGAGATATCCAAGTAATCTTTTTTTCAGATTTCATTGTGACTTTTTTAAAAGGAAAACATAAATTGTGTAATAGTTGAAAAATATCCATGAAGTTATTATACGATTTATCAGGATCTTTATTGTACACGTCACAAAATGATAGACTTTGGAGATGATTTCTAAAAGTTTCAAGATTTCTTTTGGAAGTGCCTCTCTGCATGGCGTGCCAAGATTTTATGAGGCATGTTTTGTTTGTTTTCACATTTATTATTTGTGCAGTATGATCTGACAATCCAAAATCCTTTACTTTGTATTGACAACTTAGTTTAAAGTTGTGAGCAAAATTATCAAGACAAGTATTGCTAGCAAGTCGAGTTGCTTCATTAATTTGTAACTTTAGATTGTAGCTTAAGAGAAAGTATTTAAATTCCAAAGTATGTCAAGGTACTTATCCGTATCCTTTTCTCTTTCAGCATCTGATGTGGCCGACTGCATAGAGCGCAATGACCCAGTGTCAGCATCATCTTCGAGGGGATCCCCTTTCTTCCTCTTCTTAACCCTCCCCATCACAACAAACTACAATTAAGTAGTTATGAAATATGAGTGTTAAAATAAAATAAATTTGAAAATTTTTCAAAAAAGACGCGCCTGCTTTCTTTGACTTTCCCGCGCTTTTCCAACCGTTATTTTTATTAACTTTTGTGAGTTTGACAACACGTGCCACAAATGTAGTGTAGTGAAGTATCGTTCGGAAACTTTTATCAACTTTTAAGTTTTTTGTTTTGGATAATGGCCTTTTGACATGTGTTTAAAATTAAAAACTGGCCAAGTGCGAGTCGGACTCGCGCATGAAGGGTTCGTACCATTATCGTAAAAACGGCACAAAAATCGCGTTTCTTGTATGGGGGCCCCACTTAAATATTTATTTTATTCTGTTTATAAAACATTTAGAAATACATCATCTGTGAAAATTTCAACTGTCTAGCTATCACGGTTCATGAAATACAGCCTGGTGACAGACGGACCGCGGATTCTTAGTACAGATATTCTATTTCACGATGAAGGTTTGACTTTGGTGTGTTAGCCGTGCACATATGTGCGTAACCTCGGTAGCGCTCAGTCACGATCGCGACGCGGTCCGAATTCACTGGTGACTCTGTCTCCGCGCAAGATGTCTGCACAAAGTACCGCCAGCAAGGCAACTAAACGCAAAAAAGTCGTCCGAAGTGAGGTAACTTTTTTTCTCATAATTTCTATTTAATTTGGTAGAATTAGTTAAAAGTTACTAATTCGATTGCTTTTATTATAGGGTCGCCGCATTGCTGGCGTTTACCATTTCCTGAAAGCAGAGAATGAATTTACGAAATCAGTTATGGAGCCTTATAACGCGCTCATCTCTACCAAATATAACGTAGGGCCCGCGAGGGTGAGAGCCGGCGGGGCGAGGGGCGGGAACGCCGCCAACGGCTACGGTGCGTTCGCGCCACGAGCCGGTCGACAGTCGATCTACGGGAAGGCTCGGGAGGAAACCTATTTTAATGTTATGACGGCCGCGTGTCCGCGACCGTAGGCCTTAAGACTAAGTTAAACCTAAGTTGTATTGTATGTGCCTACCATCTGTGTTTTATCTAATGAACGTAAATATGAAAGGTGCAGTGTTTTCGTAATAAATAACGAACTCGAACAATGAACGTTATAAGTGGCGCTTCCAACTAGTGGCCCCTAATCCAGTCTAAACCGGTTTGTGCCCGACTGCCTGTGCAATACCTGTGTTCGAAATCTTGCTTCGTACCTACTTATTGAAGAATACGGTGAATAGGTATAGAAGATGCCGCCGCGCAAAGCACGTATGGCTACGGACGCTAACGTGAGTGATGCTCAATCCAGCTCGGAAGATGAAGCCGCGAGACCTGCGCCAGTACTCATGTCTGGGGACCAGTTGACTTCATTCCTTACCGCCTTCGCGAAGACTCAGGCGGAAGTGAATCGGCAGCTTGTCGAATCCCTCATGGCATCGTATGCAGGAGGTGAGCCATCAGCACCCCTAGCAGGCTCCGACGCTGCGATCGCATCATCCTCACCGACACCGTCGTTGTTAACAAGTAAGTCTGGCAACATGTCTAAGTGTACGTCACGCTTCGATGGTCAGAGCCGAGATCCCGAAGTCGTAGAAGCATTCATCGACTCAGTGGAGATATTTAAAGAGTGTTCGTCGGTCAATGATGACCTTACTCTACGTGGTCTGCCCATGCTGCTCCACGGCGAGGCTGCAGTATGGTGGCGAGGAGTCCGGACCGAGGTGTCCTCGTGGCCCGAAGCCGTCAAAAGACTACGATGTATGTATGGTGTCCCACTTCCTGCCTACAAGATCTTCCGTAACATATTCGCTGACGAGCAGAACGGAGAGCTCGCGGATACATTTATCGTTAGAATACGTGGTATGATTTATTTATTTATTTCAGGTTAGCTTACAATTGTTTACACATTACATTTCATATAATTACACGATATACATTTATAAGTGCAACAATTATTTACAAGCTAACACCACATGCACTTCTTTGATTGAAAATAAATATAATGAATTAAATTAAAAAATACATTTACATATTGATTGATTATAAAATAGCAAATGAATAAATTAAATTAAACTAAGATTAAATATATGATTTACATTTTGTCTGCGCCATATCTACGCCTGATGTTTTTGCAATAGCACCAAGCTGCACATTCATGTGGTGCTACAACTCGTTTGTAATTTCTACTTACACCCGCACGTTTTTTTACTTTTTATCATTATAATTTTATACACGGCTGTGTCGACATTCATTTCCAAAATCCGAATATTAAAAGCTGTTTTGTGAAGAAACTGAGGTTTTTCATTATAAAACTTCCAAATGTCCACTACTAGACATTAATTGGCGACCGTGACAGGACAAATTACCAAAATTCGGATCCAGTACCGACGAAGACAAACAATTCTCATCAAAGGGAAATCTACCAAAGATTCATCGTGGAGGACTACAGACGCAAGAACACTATTATAGAAGAAAACTAAGCCAGCCAGGTCGGTCAGCACAACGCGCCGCGCCCAGCCTTAGCTTCTACAACGTCGAGGTTCACCGTCAGCCTGCCACGCCCACGCCAGTTCGAGGATTCCGTCAACTTCTGCGAGCAGCTCGTGCACCTATTACTGCCACAGCCATCAGCGAGGACCAGTGTAGCCAGAAGCAGCAGTCTCGCCTATCAGTTAAGTGCCCTTCCTACGAGCCTTCCTATAATTTACCCTAATTCCTAAACCTATTTTCCTATGAATAGGGACGCTGTTTAGCACATTCCACTTGTGTATTTCATTAGTTAAACGAAGTATCTAGCTATTTTAATGCTTATTTAAAGTAAATAACCAGTAAATATCTCAATATAATAAAATAAAAAATAAATTCATTGTTCAATGTCAACTACCTACATAATCATTTGTTAAATTGTAAAATCATTGAAATAATAATAAGTAGGTAATTATATTCCCGATATTTTCTTTCTTTTCTCTTTGGGTAATTTGAAGCCCTAAACTTTGCTGTCCCAATGGTACATGTAACCATTCTAGTTCACATTACTTCAAACACTTTCGGCCGACTATTTCAGGTCGCCGCGTGACGCGCCGGTTACCGCTGGCCGCGTTCGGGTGACGTTGGCGCCTTGCCGAGCCGCCGCCGCGCCGCTGCGCTATCGCATGCCGCCGCGCTATTGACGCGCTTGCTGCCGCGTAGCTGCGTTCGGTCCCCAGGTGCCGCCGAAGGAGTATCAGATAAGATTTCAAACATATAACTTTATTCCTTCATTTGGCATTAGTGTTTAGATTACTCAATCAACTATAAATATCTTCCTAAAGTTCTCAGTGCTAGTTTATGGTTAGTTGTTACTTCTTTTAATTATTAATAAACAAGATGTCTATAAGCGAAGATAAAGACAGTAATGCAAAACAAATGAGGGAACTATTTGCTAAACGTAGCTCGGTCAAAGGTCGTTAACGAAATTTAAAAAATATTTAGATGTAGTATGCTCTTCAAAATTAACAAAAACCCAAGCAAAAGAGTTAGAAATTAATGTTAGTAAAATACGAGCTATGTCTAACAAATTCGATGAACTACAGGTTCAGATTGAGGTCATTAATTGCGACAATATGGACTCTGAGATCGACGAACGTGATGAAATTGAGCAGATCTTTACTTCACATCTTGCTATTGCTGAAGAGCAACTTGATAAGTATAAGAATACTTCTCACGAATCTGATTTGCACAATTCCTCACAATGTTATCACGATCAGTCATCTCAATGCAATCATGTTGATTTTAAATTACCACAAATACAAATTGCAAGGTTCGATGGCACTTATTTCCGCTGGCTTGAGTTTCGAGACACCTATTTGTCGCTCATTCATAATAATGAGCGTATCAAGCCTATTCATAAGTTTCATTATTTGGTATCGTACCTCGAGAATGAAGCCACGCGCATTATCTCTAATTTAGAGATTTGTGAAACTAATTATGAAACTGCATGGCAGCTCTTGTGCGATCGTTACGATAACAAGCGCCAACTTATAAATCAACACATCAATTCATTGTTATATTTTGAATCAACACAGCAACAATACAAACGTGAATCAGACAAATCACTGAGGTTTCTAGTTGACCACGTGACTAAAAACCTGAGAGCATTGTCAAGCTTAGCTAAACAAGATGAACTGCTTGACATGATAATTATTAAAATACTTATACCAAAACTAGATAGTCGTACTGCCATGAAGTGGGAAGAACATCGTAATAGTTTGTCCGATCTCCCCGCTCTGAAGGATTTCAATAAGTTCCTAACTGATCGCGCTGATGTGTTACAAACTATGTATCAAAACAACTCTGATATACCCAAAGCAACACAATCACGCCAAAATAATAACAATAATTCACGTAGTACTAAATCCTTTTCATCTACAGTTCAGAACACCGGCTCTGTCGCTAAGCAGTGCGTTGTCTGTAAAGGTGACCACTGGATATACGACTGCCCTATTTTTTTAGCGAAGAGTATTCAGGAACGACGAGATGAAGCATTTAAGTTGCACTTATGCTCCAATTGTTTACGAACTGGGCATCGTGCGCGTGATTGCAAGTTGGGTCCCTGTCGTGAGTGCAAGCGTAGGCACAACTCACTCTTGCATTTACTTAATTCTAAATATACTAGTAAAAGTAATGCTAGTACAGCCAGCAGCAATAATACTAACACAGATCGCGGTTCAACTGAAATATCAGTCAACAATTCAATTAACAATAACTTCATAGAAAATCACATTCTTTTGTCAACAGCCATGGTCAATGTTGTTAATCCTCAAACAAATAAACAATTTCGAGTTCGTGCTTTATTAGACTGTGGAAGTCAGTCCTCATTCATTAGCCAATCACTCATGAACAAGTTATCATTACAGGTATGTTTTATAAATACTATAAATGTTATTGGTATAGGCAACAACTTAGCAGAACATGTAAACAAAAGTTGCATTGCCCGATTAAATTCATTTAACAATGACTATAGTGTCGTACAGTCATTTTATGTATTAAACCAATTAACAGGTACTATTCCTAAGCGATCTATAGATATTAGTAAATTAAATATGCCAAGAAACATACAGTTAGCTGATCCTAATTTTAATCAGCCTTCGGCTATAGACGTCTTGATAGGTGCGGACCTATTTTGGGACCTATTAGGGTGTTGTCGCGCCGCCGCCTCCAGCGGCTCTACCGCTACGCTATCCGCCCTACCAGGACGTTCGAGCTGGCCAGGCACGTCCGTCCGGCCGTGTTCCGGATAACGCAACGCAGAGACGCAGCGACGGACGGGGCGATTAGAAAAGATTTGTTATTCTTAGTTAGTTATATGTACCTGGGGTTTGTTCTGAGAGGAATCTTCAATATATTGGGAAGTTTGCTTCGTGTTAATCGGCTATCAGTTCTTACTAGCTCGCACCATGATTCAGCTCGCCATCTGTTGGTTTAAAGTAAATTGATTCCCACCATTCCATACATTGTGATATACATAATTACATAATTAAATGTTTCTGGTGTCTTAGGTGATTAATTATTCAGTTACACGCTCTACGAGATATAAGTCATCGTAGTTTGTTGGGTATTATATAAGGAGTTAACTGCAGCCAAGTCTGCCTCCTGTTATATCTGTGTGTTAAAGAGTTAACCGCAGCCAAGTCTGCCAATTAGCTGTTTCAATTTAGGTATTTAAGAGGCAACAGCAGCCAAGTCTGCCAATTGACCTCTCACTATCTCTGTGTATACAACAGGACTATTTATCATAATATTATTATTGGGTATTAAAGAATCAACCGCAGCCAAGTCTGCAGATTGACTTTGTTAGGGAGACTTCGTATTGCAGCACCGAAGGTCTCCTCTAACGGACTGATTACGGCCTTTCGCCCAGTCCAATTCTATCGAGGTTTTCGCATTGAAGTATCGAAAGACCTCTTAATGTAACCGACTTCCAAGAGCATCAGAAACTTTAATAAGTTAACTAGGAAAATCTAGAGTTTAGACATTTAGGTGGGGAACCTCTACACTATTGTCTTAGTGCTACCACTTAGCTTATATATCTCTCTGATGAGCAGCCACCATGCTGGATGTCTCCATCAAACACTAATCACTTTTACTTTGCACTTGTTGAATTAGCTAAGTTACATTTGGGGTACTTCAAAATGACTCAAAATGAAGCGGCAAACGCCATAGACTATCCAGAGATATTAGTGTCATAAACCATAAACTATAAATACTTTTTATCTGGTGATCGTTCAATGGGTTCGGTGTTGCCAGCAGATCACCTCATGTTGTTATGTTTGACTAGTTTGTTACACGTTTCGCTCTAACAATATTAATTTGACTCTGTTACCTGTTTACTTCGCGAACCACACTTCGCGACACTCCCGCCGGAATATTCTTAAAGCAGGGTTAGTTAGTTACGCGTCCACTCAGCAATTTTCTCCAGAGCTCTGGTGGCCGCGCCTCTTCTTTGTTTAACCTCGTTGTTTACTTGTACTATCTTATCAGGTTCATCCTCTTTCTGACTCAATATTTTCTCTCTGTCCGTGCTCTCCGATACATTATCAAAGTCTTCCAACATACTCTTTTCCGTTGGTATTATCGACTCTGTGCTTTCTTTCTCGTTATTTGAGCTATCTGATGTATCCTTTGAATTTGTGACTTTCTCTACCAATGGTGTCAATTCGTGTACCGTTATATTCCGTGGTATCTCACTTTCTCTTTCTAATGCGTTCGCATCGTATTCTACCTCTTCATTGTCCTCCATTTCCAATGGATATAAATGAGTTAAAGATCTTACAAACTCCTTATTTCCAACTTCGACCTTCGCAACTCTGCAAAGTCCGTCGGAACCTTTGACCAATGAAGTAATTTTTCCTATTTTCCATTCTTCTCGATTTTTACTATCTCCCTTTATCTGCACAATTTGTCCTACCTTTGGGATTAACTTTGCCGTGATTCTAGGTTCTTTAACAGAATGTCCATACCGTTCACGCAGACTTTGTAAGTATCTATTCGTGAACATGTCCTTAAATTCATTGAGGATAACTAAACCTCTTTTCCAAGCCTTGATAAGGTCGGATTTTGTCGTAGTGCCTTGTACTAAAAATTCTTCGGTTGAACCTTCCATCGTTATGCATTTTCCCATAGTTAAGAAATCAGACGGTTTTAAAATATGTACCAATTCGGAATCGACACATGTTAACGGTCTTGTATTAACAGTTGCTTCAATTTCTTTTACTAATGTAACCAATTGACTATCTGTCAGCATGTGCTTTTCCAATGTTCTTCTCATACAATTCTTCACTATTGCAATTAATCGTTCGTAAAAACCTCCGAACCAGGGAGCCAGTTGGGGTATGAACCTCCAACGAATTTCGTGTTTAATACAATAGGAATTTGATAGTACTTCTGACATAAGCTTAAAATTTGTAGCATTATCTGATGTGATCATTCGTGGCACACCTCTTGTCGATATCATTCTTCTCAAAGCATGAAGTCCTTCTGCTGTGAGATCTTGAACAACCTCTAAATGCACCGCCCTGACTGCTAGGCAAGTGAAAAGTGCTATCCAACGTTTACTTGTTTCATTTCCATGTTTAATTAGTACAGGGCCCATGTAGTCTAGGCCTGTAAATGTAAAAGGTGAAGTGTAATTTACTCTTTCATTGGGTAACGCAGGGGTTGGTGGTAGCTTGAATGATCCCCCTCCGTGTTTCTGACATCTAGGACATTTCCTTATAATCTTCTGGACTTGGCGTTTTCCATGTGGAATCCAAAAGGTTTGACGAATTATAGCGAGGGTATGGTTAACACCTACATGATGATAGCGAGGGTATGGTTAACACCTACATGATGAATATAATGACTGTCGCTATGAGTCTGGGTTATAATTCTGTTAGTGTAATCACAATCTTTTGGAATAAGTATTGGATAACGTTGATCATACGACCAATCCATGTTCTTTAAACGTCCTTTGCAACGCAAAAGACCGTCTACGTCCAGAAATAGTCCAAGATTAATTTTTAAGCTTGTTTCTTTCCCTTCTAGTTCTCTTGGAAAGTGTTCGGCTTGTAGCTTCTCAAGCTGCTTAATTTTGTCACCCTTTTCTTCACTTATGTCTACATCCATCTTAGTTTGATTACTTGTACTGGCTTCTTGATTTTTCACATGGAGTTTATTTTCTTTATCCATTGTATATTCTTGTGACTCTTTCGGGAGACCCTCCCCCGCATAAAGACAAGAAATATCTTTGATTCCTGACGGCCAGGAATCCGGTTGTTGTAATAGAAACTGGGGGCCAGTCAGCCATCTTACTCTATCTTCTTTAGAGCTGAGTGGTCTTGTGGCAACATCAGCTGGATTTAGATCTGATGGAACATGTCGTATTGTTAGGTTTTTATTCCTTTTAATTTCTTCTACTCTTCTGGCTACGAATGGTGTAAGAAGTTTGTCTGACTTGCACCAGTCGATAACAATCTGACTATCAGTCCACAACGTTTGACTTGTGATGTTGAATTGTTAAAATTGGCATACATATTTGATCAACCTAGTTCCAATTAATACGCCTAGTAATTCCAACCGTGGTATTTTCAGATCGTCTTGATCCTTCAAAGGAACTAGCCTTGATTTACCTAGGACAAACTTTACCTCCTTGCCGTTAGCTATGTAGATTACAGCTGCATAGGCCTTCGAAGAAGAGTCTGTGAAGCAGTGAATTTGACAAGTACTTGTAGTAGCGTCACTGAAGTAACATCTGGCTAAAGATATGTCTCGAACCTCATCTAATTCGTTACATATTTTTGACCAATCGGTTTTTAATGTCTCAGAAAATGGTGTATCCCATTTTACTTTTTCTTTCCACAGATTTTGTATGAACAGTTTGCTAGACAACAGTGACGGTAATGCAAATCCACACGGATCGTAGATTGACGCTATGACCCTTAAGACATCTCTTTTTGTAAATTTAGGTTCACTAATAACCTTATCCTTTAATTGAAGCGTGTCTTCCTTCAGTTTCCAGTTTAGTCCAAGAACCTTGATCTTATCCTCTTTGCAAGATTCAGGTACTTGTTTTATAAATTCTTCTGAGTTTGAACTCCAATCTCTAAGATTCATGGATAGTTGGTTAAATATCTCTTTAGAATTCTTATAAAGTTGAAGTGCTTCTTTCACGGTTTTTGTCCCAGTGACGACATTATCCACGTATATGTCTTTAGTTAATTTCTTAACTTGTTCATTATCTGAACTTTGTGAGTGTAATCTGATTGTTGCATTTAGCATAAATGGGCTTGATATAACGCCAAATGGAACTCTTGTAAATCTTAAGTGAAGTAGATTATCTTCTGTAGCGGGTTTCTTTGTATCCTTTAACCATAGGAATCGAGTTACATCCCGATCCGGTTTATTGAGTGCAATCTGTAAGAATGCCTTTTCGACATCTGCACATATACCTATTGGTCGACATCTGAACTTTATAAGTAATCCAGTCAGATCTTCCAACATCATGGGTCCACAATACAAGCATTGATTTAAGCTTTTATTATCTTTTGTTTTAGATGACGCATCATAGACAATTCTCATAGGTTTACCAGGTACTTTTACCCCATGGTGTGGAAGGTAATGAACTGGATGCCCTACTGCTTGATCTCTCAGATCAGGTACAACTTCAATTATGCCCTTCATCATTTGATCCTTCAATGTGTCTTTATATGCCAATAATGTGGATGTATCTAGCCGTTTCAATAAATTAACGAGTCGACCATAAGCCAACCCAAAGTTCACATTCAGAGCAGGAGGGTACTCAATCCAGGGCCGGTACGGAGTACCTGTTATCTATATATTCAGTTGTTTCATTGAATCTTTTTACAGCCTAATCTTCTCGATTTTCCCTCGGAGAATCGGTTATGCCAATGGATTCAAGTTCCCATAAGCTCTTCATGTTAGTCTCGATCAGTGGCAGGTCAGGTTCGTTGAATAACATGTCCATATTAGACTGGAGGTATGTCACTACCGATAGTTCATGAATAGGACTGGAATCCATTTTCCCGCTTAGTATCCATCCGAGGTCAGACTGTACCAAATACAAGTTCTCCTTTAGTTTTATTTTTTGCTCCGAGATAAGTGAAAAGTAATAATCATTGCCAATCAGAATGTCCACTTGATCTTGTAAAGAACCATCATCAGCTAGTTCTGATTTATCTTTCCAGTGGCTGAGGTCTTGATGAGGATATGGGACACTATGTGATATCACTGGTACCACATTAGCAAATAGAGTGATTGTCTTATCCACTCTTGTCCTCAACTGTACTCTAACCACGGGACTGTCTATTTCTTGAGGAGTCATTGATCCAAATGTGAATACAGTTAGTGTACTTTCTTCCTCAAATTTCAGGTTAAGCTTTCTAGCAGATTTCTGTGTGATGTATGTTCTTTGGCTTCCAGAGTCTAATAGAACTCTGCATGGAATTTCCTTAGAAAAATCTCCTATTTTATTAGCAGTAACTACTGCTGTTTGTAGAACGGTGAGTCCCTTATCTCTTGTGTACAGGACATTGGTTGTCGTTGACTTATCATTGTGTACACTTGAGAATTTAGTAGGACATAAAGCACGGTTATGACCTAATTTATTGCAATGAAAGCATTCTCTTTTATTTCTACAGTTTACATAAGAATGTCCTATTCTAAGACAACCATAGCATCTATTTTTCAATAGGGATTTTCTTTCTTTTATTTCCTTGAATTTAGTACACTCTTCATTGTAGTGTGACTCCTTACAGAAGATACAATTAAGTTTATTTTGCCCGACCTAGGAATTGAACCCAGGGATAATAAATTAAAAGTACTTTGTGGCTTGGTAGTACCATGCACAAGCATCATGTAGAGTTATTTGGCATGGCTATTGAGTTGAGCCTTCTGATACAACAGCACTGTATCAGTTAGCAAGGTGAGTAGAAGATAGTTTGAAAACATCTCACCTTTTACTTTTGTTATGTTGTGCTTGAAGTCTTTACTAGCTGACCTCTGTTTGGTGGCATGTATGTTGGTAGCATATAAGGTCCTGACCCGGCGACACGGTCGCTTGCACCACCAGGTATTTTTTGTTTTGTTTTCATATCGTAGGTAACCATTTTGATTTTTGATATGACAATTAACAGGAATCTGGAATGTGAGAAGATATGCAGCTACATAATAATGTCTGTGACAAATTATCGTAAAACAAACCTGTCTTTTGATTGTTTTTATTCCGTGCAAATGCACCCAATAACAAGCTTTGAAATCTGTCAGAAATGACTAATCTATTTACACCCATGTACCACCATAACAAGTAAAATTCAACTAAACACATTGTGAGATTTAATTCATCAGGAAGGTTCTCAAATATTGAATGATTAAAGAAACTTTGTTATAACAAACTTAACTTGAATAAGTTTAAACTTAAGAGCTTATAGGAGGCCTTTCTATCAGTATCCAACTGACAGTCTGTACCAATAATGTAGGGTCAGACAATTTATCATTAGATCTAACTTATAGCGCTATCACTGACAAGATCTCCATACTCAAAACAAATCTACCAAATTATGTAGACAGATAAGATGGAACACAGTAATCACATTAAATTCACTCAAAGATGTCTTACATACACATGACCATTAATTTACCAAGAATTCACAAGGTCCATACATAATTGGTTACTCAAAGCTTAGGTACTTGTAAATTAAAAGTTACCAAGTGGCTATCAGCTTATGACAATGCACGGACCTAAGCTCTCCTGATAATTATTATAAAGTCCTCGTAATGAGTCACCCAGGTGTATCACATCCCTTTCATTCATACAAACACATTTATACTAGATGCACACTACACTCTAAACAAACCTCTTAATAATATTTAAAATGTTGTTAAGTCTTGTAACTAAACTATTTGTCTCACCCCTAAGTGCACTTAAAAACTAGATCACGACACAGGGTATCCTAGTGTGGGGCTACTTAAATGCAAATCATTGTACCTAGGTATTTTCTTAAGCATGTAATAATTTTAATTTTATTTGTTGTGCTTTTCATGTTTTCAGGAATGTGTTAATACATTTTCTTATCTTACTTTATTTAGTAAGTATGACATGCAACAGGTTCCACATTATTCAATAATAAGCCTTGTTGGCAGTTGGGTAAAAACCATAACTCATTGTAAAAATAACAACTACAGCGTCAACATGAACATGTCATGGCACTTTTTGCCAAATGTTTACTAATTCTGTTGCACATACATTCTGTTACTTACTTAACGTAGCTACCTACTAAACTATTGTTTTGTGTAAGCTACCTAAATGTAACAAATGCTATAAAAATAAGTTAAATTACCTTTTGTCCGGCACTAAACTCAAATTAAGTACTTTGAATTGTTTATCATTCATACACTCACACCTTGTCCCCATGGGGATAGGCAGCAACCACAGATCGCCACTTGCTACGATCCTTACATACTCCTCAAATAAAATTAAGTTTCTCAAATAATAACTGAGCCATTGTAATTCTTAAGAGAAAAGAAAGAACCATATTTAAGCAATAACATTGAGTTACTAGTAAGCCGTCTTATTTTATGAAGTAAATTAGGCTGTTTTCATTCATTTTATTTCCAAAAATTGTCACACAAATACCAGCAGGCACTAGTCTTGCAAAGGGGTATTGTGTTACCCAGTTACTGGGTTTTGGTGACCCCATGTAAAACACTGGTACTCAGCTGAACCCCATCAGGTTAGACAAGAAGCCGACCCCGACTTAGTTGGGAAAAGTCTAGGCAGATTGATTAAAATTGTCACACAAAAGGTCACTGACCTTGCCTTGTATGATGAAAATAATTAAGAATGTTAGGTTACATAAATAAATAAAACAGAATACTCCCCTTAATGATGATGGAATCTATCAATGGACAGACCAAGTCTTTGTTTATTTAGCTGCTTCGGTCATTCTGTACTGTACAAAGTTTTGGTTCACTTCAATGATATTGTCTCCAGCTAGTTATGATCATAATGATGTAGGTCAGCATCCTCCCAGCATTATGCTGAGCGATGACCGTTTTACGTAGTTGTGACGCATACTTTGTAATGATTGTAATTATCTTATTTTTTTTTTGTTTTTTTTTATGGTATGCGTCGTGCCTGGCGCAAATAAACAATTATTCTTTCTTTCTTTCTTTCTTCATCAGCAGCTTAGACGAGACCATAGCCAATTCTTAGCTTCTTCTGACGTTTCAATAAAGTTCTATGCGTTCTTGGAAATTATCATAGGAAAATATTTTAAAAATGCCCTCGGCGGTGGCGGGGATGTACGAAATTCTTCGGATGGCTTTCATAGCATGGGCAGAAGGCGGGAGCTGATCTTAATTCTGATGTCACGTCGAAGTACCTATGAATTATAGGACCACCATCATCAACTCCAATTCTAGAGGCAATTCCTTCATTCTTCATAGGAACGGGTAAACTTCAATAACACACATCACTGGATTGAAACTCGAAAGTATTTATTTGACTTAGTTACAGGCACTTTGAGTTTTCATTCGAACTTGAAGTTAAAACCACATGGTGGCTCGCTAGGTCGCAATCCCTCGTCGATCTCTAGAGAAGACCTAGCAAGAAACTCTAGGATACTCTTTTTAATCTTTTTATAGTTTACACAATCACTTTAAGACAATTGGCGTTACATGTTTATTAGGTTTTCAAACATCTAATCAATCAGATTTATTAAACAGTTATTATTTTACACACGCAATACGCGCGATGCGCGTTGCAAGTGCGCGGGACTTCCATATTGTTTTTGTTTAGACACTAATTACTTGGATAGTTGAATAAAGCTAACAAACAATACTAAAATGCTGCTCAGTTAATTATTTTAACATTAAACAATCCCAATACTCACAAATACAAGGTTGTTCGTAGATTATTACTAAAAATAATCACCTCAACTCAAAACTATCCAAGTTTCCGGTGATCTGAATATCTTACTAATCAGAAGGTTTCTCATTATTACATAGCTGTGTAAAAGTCTTATTACTTTATAGTATTTAATCAATTACTCAAATTTGTTTAGTTCTCGTATTAAATTATTAAATCTAGTTATTGGTCATTAAAATTATAACATCCGCCATTGTTGACAACTTTTCGTAATAAGAATATCATTAGGTCATCATCAAACATATTTACTTCGTCAAATGTGCAATAGTTAAAATGAGAACAAATCTACAAATCCTACAATAAGTGTTCCCGTTTTATTTAATCATCTCGTATTAATTAAACATTGAAAATTAGCTTATCAAATGATCTTCATTCAAACAAATCAATAACTAATGCCACAATAAGGCAATAGATGGCGCTGAACCTAAAAACCAACTTGTAACATATATTTGTTCACACTATGTATGTTAGCGACATCTGCCTCCTTTTTGCCAAACAAGTTCAATTAGTTGTGTCGCTACTCGATTGTTTGATCATTTGGGTACTAGATGGCGCTGACATATGTATGACATAGATGAAAGTTTAAATAAAATATATTCTATTTGTGTGAAATCATTTAATTCAATAAACACACAAATTCAACATACAAATTAATAAATTATTAAATTCTTTTCAAATTAGTTACATAAACGATATTTTAGTAAATGGGCCTATGGCTTAAAAGTAAAGTGTTCAAGGTCTGTACTTGCGATGACTTGAGCCTTTACTACGAGTGAACTTGCGTTGAGAGGACGGTGTCCAAAAATAACCTCAAAGGCAAGGATCCAAAAAGATACGTGATGTTATATGGGGCAAGGCTGGCTAGCGTCAAGATGAAAAGCTCATCATAATCAACGATCCAGTAGGCGCTGGCTCCAAATGCCTCTTTAGCTATAATTTATATCTAAGTAAGAAAGCTAATGGTCAACTAGCTGTTCAAGCTACAGCAGTCTCCTCTTGCAAAAGGTTCCGAGCATTATAGTTATCATCTGGTATCCAGCAAGCTCACGGACAGCTACACAGAGAACGATGCTGTTTGAGGAATCATATCTCCAGCATTGAATATTGTGGGTAAACTATATCCCTTCAGAAAGTGAGTGGTTCATACTATGTTAACCTCAAGATATTGTATTGATGGAATGTGTGCTTGAAGAATTAAATTAGTTGACCAAACTTAAATGTGTTTTACTTCAGTCAGCTTCATGTGAGTTATTCCCTGCAATTGTCTCAAGCTACTTGCTACCCATGAGTTAGCTGGTTGGGTAAGGAAAAGCTGCCTTACAATTGGCGCCCAACGTGGGGCATGAAGTTTTACTGAAGTACTTAACTTTTTATTTTGTGTCTAGAATAACTTTAATACTTACTTAAGAACTTAACCAAACTATTGGTTAACTTCAATATTGTTTAATTTCAATCTTAAAATAACAAAACATTAACTTTATATAAAATTTCAAAGTGCGGTTATAGTCACATGTTTTATTTTCAAACTAAACCTTTTCACTAGTGAATGTTTTGTTAAACTTAATATAGATAACTCTAATCTAACATAGTTATTATAACTGTTAATTAGATATAAGTATATAGAACAATTATTGTTTTGTTCAACATGCATAAAGCAATTTGGATTGACTACCTTCGTAAAGAAGAAATTATACATGAACTAAAACATTTTAATATTTCAACAGATGTCAAAGCAAGCAGAGATGTGATTCGAAAGCAGTATCGTTCCCTGTGTAATTTGTATCGAAGAGGCAGCATCAAACAGGAGGATTATCCGGCACCAGCAGTGATGGATGAGGTACAGTTGTGTTCGGAACCTGTTGCTGAGCTGTTACGCTTGAATAAAGAGTTGACTCCAGGAGATACTGTTACAATTAGGCGAATATTAGCTCGTTCACAATACTACTTAATGAGAATTTCTCGTGTGACTGATGCGTCACCGGAATTACTTGAACTTAAAAATAAATTAATTAATATTATAACCTCATTACAAGACGATTCTGATGAGGAGGAAATGCAATCTACGCATGAATCATCACCAGAAATTGAGCCAGTGGAAAAACCACAGGTAGTCTTTGTAAATGACAGGTCATTGAACTTAAATACACTAAACTTGAAATATGATGGTACTACATGCGTTAGGGTTTTCATAGAAAGATTGGAGGAGTTGAGGCAGGCTAGAGGTATACCTGAGGAGCGATGTACGTCAGGCTGGCCCGGCCCCATGGAATTTAATAATGAGATTGTTATCAATCCAATGTACCCGGGTATACTAATATATGTAACACCTTCATTTTCAATGTAACTCTTTTTAAAAGAAATTACGTGCACTTCTTAGTGGCCGGGCCAGCCTGACGTTTTCAGCCCGGCCACCTTGTTTCCCACTAATCTACAAAAAATACTGGCAATATTGTGCTACAGATGAAATGTACCCTATAATTTATGCATATGTAACACAAAATCGAATCCTAAAATGCAATAGCATACGAAATATTAGCGGTTGCAGGTGGCCGGGCTGAAATTATTTCGTTAATATAAAACAGTAAAACTGCAACACCTACCAAAAACTAATACCAGTACATAATGAGATATAGAGATATAGAATACATGTAACGCTTTCATTTTAAATTATAATACATATTTAGAAAGAATAATCACTTGAAATTATATTTCAGCCCGGCCACCTAAAAGCGGTAATATTCCCTAAAATCTTATGCCAATTTGTACAGTAAAACCTGATACAGCTATGAAATGAAAGTTACATTCGTTTCGTTTTAGTCGTATACCTTTAAGCCTTCTGTTTGACTAGATTATCAAAATCTGAGAAACTTGCCGAAGAGTGACTATCATTTATTAACTAATTTCAGGACATTTGGTTTGTTGAGTGAAACAAAATGCGTTACTATGATATTTTTATTAATAAACTAAGTAGTATAAATCACACATAATAATTGTTGGATACATAATACCTAAACCTATATATATTTTCTCCGTTTTTGGCTTCACAACATAACCATACAAAGATAATAGTTCACAGACGCTACCACCGATTTTTAGACGGCGCCTGTGTCGCGTCCCAACCTAAGTCGTAAGATATTTTCCCCGAGTAGACAGAATAGATGCGCAAGAGCCGTGTAGTTATCAACACTTCTGACATAATATTTTACGTTTTAATATTACTGTGAGTGTAAAATTTGATCAGTTGTTGCAGTGTAGTTGTTTGTGATGTGATGTTTTTAAGGTAAGTCATAGTTTTGATAAATTAAAATATATCGACAAACAATGTTAATGGGTAGCTAAGTAATTATTTAAAAAAATATACAGGTAAAGTAAAGTAAATCTAAACACTCATTTACTTAATAATAAAACTCCATACAATGCCATCAACTAAATATATTTTATCCTTTCGTTTATAGTCAATAGGTAATAATTTTGGTGATTTACTAACAGTAAGTGTTTAGTTTTTGTGAATCTTATTGTTGTGTACCTACCCTATGTATTTACTTATTATTATTGTGTACTTATTTATTTCGTGAAAGCAATAATTAATCAGTTTCTTATTAATTACTGTAAGATTTATATATTGGATTTTAGTGAATTATTCATTGTAATCAGGCAACCGTCGACGGTGTTCGTCTGTACCCGCGCTTCTTGTAACTCCCCCTTGTACGGCCTGCCACAGCGATCCACGTCCCTCGCTCACCGCATTCTTTTCCTCGTCCCGCAACACGCGCCCCTCTCCCCATCTCTATTCTATCTTATATATTTCTAATGTCCCAAAAGTTATAAGTTTTGTGAAAGTAAATTTGATTCTTATGAACATTCTTTGCTTTCTTTCTTTCTTTCTTTCCTTAGGTGCTAAAATATTTTTTAATAGATTTATGTATATACAAAACTCAAGCTATCCCAAAAGAGCATTCGACCCAATGCTCAGAATACTGCACAGATGAAGAAGACCTGGCAAAGGAAACCGAGTGGATAAGGGTTAAAAGTAGAAAGAAAAGAAAAATGAGCTCGTCACCTACTCAAGCGGAAGAACCTCAAAAATCAGACTCAGTACTCACCAAGAACGTTAGAACTAAGAAGGTCCCACCCCCTCCACCTATAATAGTGGATGGTATTGAAGATTATCAAACATTCTTCGATACCATAGCAACTACTCTCCAAGGAGATGCATTTAACACTAAAATCATGAATGGTAAATGTGTCAAAATCAATGCCCTCAATGAGGACACCTATAAATCGCTTAGAAATATAATAACACAGAGTGGCCATTTGTGGCACTCATATGAAAACAAACAGGAAAGGCCTATAAGAGTAATGGTTAAAAATCTGCATTACACATGTAAGCCAGAAAGGATCATTGAAGACCTTCAAAACAAGTCTTTAAAAATATTAAATGCAGCTAATAAAATCAGCTGGAAGAAGAAAGAGCCTCTCAACATGTTCATGTTAACTTTTAACAATGACGAGGATATTAGTAAAATCTACGGTATAAAATCTATACTAGGATGTAAAGTTGAAGTTCAGCCTATCAAAATATCTAGGCTCGTACCACAATGTAAAAGGTGTCAGGCGTATGGCCACACGCATAAATATTGTTCTAAGGAACCGCGATGCGTTAAGTGTACAGGAAAACATCTCACTCGAGACTGCAATAAACCTGCAGAGGAGAAGCCAAAATGTGTGCACTGTGGTGAAGCACATCCAGCTAACTACAGAGGATGCTTAGTTGCCAAAGAAATGCAAAACATAAAAAATAAAACTATCAAAAATTCATCAGCGTCTGCTCAGCAGCGAGTTGTTACAAAGAAAGCACCAGCACGTGTTAGAAGTGAAGAAATTACTTACGCACAAGCCACTGCTAAACCAGACCACTCAATAAACACTGTGAACAATACAAACCAAACACCATCTAACTTGTCAGAAAAATTAGATGAAATTATTAAAATTATGTCATCATTTGATGGCCGACTACAGAAATTAGAAAAAGGAGCCAGGCCAGTTAATAAATCAAATAAAAAATGAATACAACACTTAAAATTATGGCATGGAATGCTAATGGACTACTTAAGCATCAACAAGAACTTCAGGTAGTCCTAAATATCGAAAATATTGACATATGTCTGGTGTCAGAAACTCACTTCACCAGACAATGTCACATTACCTTCAGAGGATATAAAGTGTACCATGCATTACATCCTAGCAATAGTGCCAGTGGTGGCAGTGCAGTAATAATAAAAGAAAATCTCCATCACCACGAAGAAATGAAGTACGAACATCCAGAAATACAAGCAGTATCAGTACAAGTCAAGTGTGACCTTTACCCTCTCACGATAGCTGCATTGTATTCCCCTCCAAGACACTCCATAAAACAAGAAGAATATATAAACTTCCTAAGTCAACATGGGCAGAGATTTATTGTGGGCGGTGATTTCAACGCCAAGCATAAGCACTGGGGATCCCGACTCATAAATACCAAAGGCCGGGAATTATATAGAGCCATACAAGAGTTAAACTGTGAAGCTGTATCTACAGGGAAACCAACCTACTGGCCCACAGACCCTAACAGGATCCCGGACCTAATCGATTTCTTCATCTGTAAGAATATATCTAGAGGTGACTTTATTATAGAAGAGGGTCATGACATGAACTCGGACCATTCTACTATTCTGCTGACAATAAGTAGACGTATACTGCATAATGAGAAACAACCCATACTAGTCAACAAGTTTACAGACTGGGATAGTTTTAGACTAGACCTAGATAATAGAATAGAATTAAGAGTTCAGCTCAAAACCCCTGAACAATTAGACTCAGAAGTTAGTAAATTTATCATAAATATACAACAGTCAGCTTGGAAAAATACACCTGAGAAACCAAAACTCATAAAGAGAACTGTGTACCCTGAACACATCATGAATCTTATTATGCTAAAACGAAGGCAACGAAGAAGATGGCATCTAACCAGAAGCCCTCAAGATAAAACTGAACTTAACAATTTGACTAAACGTCTTAAAAGGGAAATAATAAGTCATAATAACGCGTTAACGAATAACTATTTACGCCAGTTATCTGCTGATTGTAAGTCAGATCACTCATTATGGAAAGTGACAAAGAACATAAAAAGACCCATCACACAAATCCCTCGTATAAGGGCAGAAAATGGGAAATGGGCTATTAGCAATCAACAAAAAGCTGACAGATTTGCTCAGTACCTGGAGCTCATATTTCAACCCAACGTGGAATCTTTGAACTCCGCTGAAATTATGAACTGCCCACCAAAAGTACAAAGTGACACCTCAGAAATAAAGCTCGTTACACCAAAAGAAGTATCAAATACGATTAGATATCATATGAACCCAAGAAAATCACCCGGCTACGATCTAATAACAGGTGAAATTCTTCAAAATTTGAATCGCAAGGCGATTGTAAAACTGACCACTCTTATCAATGCTGCATTTCGATTAAAGTATGTACCTGATCTGTGGAAAGTAGCTGAAATAATCATGATAGCAAAACCTGGCAAACCACCAGAGGAACCGACTTCATATAGACCAATATCTTTACTACCAATAATAGCAAAACTTTTTGAGAAACTACTATTAAAAAGGCTCAAACCAGTTATAGAAAATGGCAATCTTATTCCGGATCACCAGTTTGGCTTCAGAGACAAACATTCAACTATTGACCAGGTTCACAGGATTACCAATTATATCGAAACAGCGCTAGAAGAAAAGAAAGTTTGTTCCACTATATTCCTTGATGTAGCACAAGCTTTCGATAAAGTATGGCACGAAGGTCTCATCCACAAACTAAATAGTATGCTACCGAGACAGTTTACGGACATCCTCGAATCATACATATCAAACAGAGCATTCCGCGTTCGATATGAAGACGCCTACTCAGAGACAAGGCCCATCAATGCTGGCGTGCCACAGGGAAGTGTATTAGGTCCGATCTTATACCTACTGTACACCAGTGATATCCCAGTTACAGAAAATAATCCTATTGCCACTTTTGCCGATGACACTGCTATTATGGCAATAGGTAATAATCATGAAGAAGCTGTGGAAAAAGTTCAAAAAGCGGTTGATCAAATTCTAACCTGGACTAAAAAATGGCGAATTAAGCTTAACGAAAGCAAGTCGATTCACGTTGACTTCACCAATAAAAGAACACAACATTTTCCTGTATTTATTAATGGCCAACAAGTTCCATACTCTAATACAGCTAAATATCTTGGTATGAATCTTGACGCCAAGCTGCGCTGGAAAGAACACGTCAAGAAAAAGAGATCTGAGTTGAAAATACGCTACCAGAAAATGTACTGGATACTTGGAAGACACTCCCCACTATCAGTACACAACAAAGTCCTATTATACAAACAGGTATTGATGCCAGTATGGACTTATGGTATCCAGCTCTGGGGCTGTACCAGTAAGAGCAATCGCCAGATCATCCAACGTTTCCAAAACAAAGTACTCAGGGACATAGTTAATGCACCCTGGTACATTCGGAACTGTGACCTACATCGAGACCTAAACATGGACGTCGTGGACCGAGTAATACAAAAATACGCAGAAGCTCACGAAAATAGACTTCATCATCATGTGAATGTTGAGGCTATCCAGCTTCTTGACATTACTAATATAGTAAGAAGACTGAAACGGACGAAACCGTTCGAGTTAGTGTAGTTTTTTTTTTTTTTTTTAGTGACAAATAAACAAATGTAGTGATAAGTGCTGCTTTCAAAGAACACATGAACAAAGTGTCTTCGCCTTAATAAAAACTAAGTAAGTGTTAATGGACGCATTCTTAGAATTATATTTACGTAGTAGTTTAGGTGAAATTTGTTTACTAATTAGCCAATAAGGCTAGATTGTAATTGAAATAAAGTATTCAAATTTGGTACTTTATCAGAAAAAAAAAAAAAAAAAAAAAATGTATATACTTGATAATGCATGCAAATGTTACTGCATACACTTATCTTTTTAGGGAATTTGTATTTAAATAAATATTAATGTAGTTATTTAGCCTACATGAATACCTATTACGAAACCATAGTTAAAATGAATATATTTTATTTCAGTTGAGCGTGCCTATACCATGGGAAAACGTAGTGCGTTAGATATTGTGGCTCAAAAACAAATATTTGAGAAACATAAACGCTTGATCACCACGACAAGATATAGTTCTATTATATACAATACCATAGCAAAAGATATAAACTATGTGATGTCACCAAAAGCACTATATCTCAGCTTTAGAAGAAACTTTTTAAACAACCAGAACTCACCTCGGGCAAAAGATGAGTGCTTCATTAAAAGAAATGAAGATAATACCAATAGTATTATAATTTCGTCAACATCATCATCAGGGTCTTCTCCAGTTATTCAACAAGCAAGCTTACTTCATCAAATTAGTTTTAAATTTCCAATTGATGTTCATGAATGGAAGAAAATTGAACCCTTAAGTTATACGTATAAACGACACGATAAAAATAAACCTAGTGCAAGATATCAGACGTACAGAGCTATTCCCAAATTTAAGTGGTCCGGTCTTTTAAGAAAAAAACTCTGGGAGTTTTATAAGTTACCTTGTACTGTAGCATTTAAAAGACATGTTATTCAAGGCGCTAACATTACATTCTACGGACGTTGCACTCAGTGTCAAGCAACAGTGAAAATTCAAAATAAAGATAAGACTGATCATATTATTGATTTTTTATGTGAAATTGATCAACTTCAACCAAATTTTAAGCATAATCCTTTAAAAAAAATACGACTCACTCCGTACTCAAGACGAACATTATCTAAGAAATTAAAATTTGATTCAGCAACAATAGTTAGAAAACAAATAGCGAGTCATGATATGATATTTCAAGATAAGGAACCACCTGTATTGCCATCAGTCGGAGCATTACGCCAAATACGTCATGAAACAAGGAAGCAGAAATGGTACCATACCAATCAAATATTATCTGTTGTCATTATGGCAAATACTTCAACATACTCTTCCGTAATTCAGGAAATTTTAATGAAACCAACTTTTCATATTTACTACTGGTTAGAAGAACAAATAAAATATTACAAACAATATGTTCAAGAGTATGGTCGACCAACCATATCATTAGATGCCACAGGCTCTATAATTAAACCAATTGTGTTACCTAATGGGACTAAATTTACTAAAAGATTATTCTTATATGTTATATTAATAACTGCTGATAGCTTTTTAAATCTATTCCAATTTCACAAATGCTTAGTGATTCTCACACTAAAAATAGCATTGCGGATTGGTTGGGTAAATGGGCCAGTAATGGAATTATCCCTCCTGCAGAAATAATCACGGACGATTCCTCAGCTTTGATTGCTGCTACAATCCAATGCTTTACTTCATATAAATCTACAAAAGATTACTTAGAAGCTTCTTACAGTGCATTGGAGGGACATACAAATAGTTTGCCTGTAGTATATATGCGAATAGATACAAGTCACTTTGTCAAAACTATTCATAATCTTTCGTGCTTCAATAATACAACAGAAAATGTAAAATTTTTCTTTGTTCGTTGTATTCTTTACATTAAAACAGCAGAGTGTATCGTAGTCATAAGAGAGATAATTGAAAATATGTTAACTGTTATTTTAACTAAATTTTATTCAAAAATTTGCTTTGATGCCCACTGTAATTTGAAAAGAAGAATTCAAGGTATTACAATTGATAAAAAAGATTCTAACAACGCACACAATTACGTAGATGAAGAAAGATTCCTAAATGAGGAGAATGTTTTAGATGTAAGCAATTTTATGGTATGGTTTGATAATATTGTTGCTTGTAAAAATAAACAAGAAGAGGAATCTTGCGAACGCCCCAACAAATTATATTATCCGCCTCTAATATCTACTCTAAAACGTTTATTGGGAAAATTGCCCATGTGGTCAAACGTTATGGCTCCATTATACAATTCAAAAAACAAAAATCCATCGTCTAGTGCATCAGAGGATTATTTTAAAACAATAAAACATTTATTACTCAAAACTAAAGTAAGAAAATACAGGATTGACGAATTTCTAAACATACATATTAATCATTTAAATGGAGAGCTTAATATCGCTGCTAGTGAACTACAAAATAATGAGGCACCGCCCCTTCAAGAGCGAAAGATTAAAATCAAAAAGAATCGTCAAAAAAGAACACACCAAAAACGGTTATTTCCTCAAGATTCTATTTTCAGTGATATGCCAAGTTTTGTAGAAAATTGGAAAGGACAAGCTGAAGAGCCAGTTACCGTACCGATTTATAAAATGTTAAAATTTATAAAAAATGGAAATATTGTAACTGGTTCCACTTTAACAAATACATGTGGTTTTGATGCTGTTACATATTTAATAGCTTATGGTTATATTGCATTTAATAACTTTAAATTAGAAATAGATCAGACTGAAAATAATAATAATATGTTATGTAATTATATACAATTTATAGGTAACAAAAACATATCTGAAGCCGCAGTATACGAACTAAGAAATACCATATGTAAAAAGTACTACAAACTATCCTCGAAAAATACAATAGATATAAATTGTGAATGCAATGTCGCAAATTTGTTTGAACAAATGATTTTAGAATTATTTTATAGCGCTCTATTTACAAAAATATGTACCGAAGAAAAATGTGCATTTCAACTTCAAAGAACAGTACCATTTTTACCCATTAATATGAACGTAATTAAAACATTTGGAATATCAGCCCTAGAAGACTCAATTTGTATAGACGTTATTTCGAAGGATTGTGAACACGATTGCCCGGGCACTGTTTTGTCCAGCTATAATGTAAAGAATATTATATCTTTTGATTTAAATGGAACAGATCAAATAATATTGAACGATATACCTTTATCTATCAAAGTTAGAACTAATATTTATGTGATTGTAGGTGCTATTGAATATGTAGTATTGGGGGAAAATCTAGGACATTATAAATGCCATTTATTTAATCAAGATCTGTGGATGTGTTATGACGATTTACAGTCTAGTGTTAAAAAAAGTAATTTGGATTTAATATTTTTACATTCCTTGACGTACATTTTAGCTTGATTAAATAACATAATCAAGTGATTAGTACGTTTTTATCGATTCTAATAAGCAATATATTTAAATTTGAATTAGTCAAAATACTTATAGTACAAATGCCAGATATAGGCTAGCAATGATTATTATATTAGCATACGTTTAATTATACAAGTTAACATTGTGATTTTTAGCTGTGATTTTAATATTATGTTAAATTATATATACTACATAGCTATATTTCCATTAGCTGCCACTGAAAGAACTATGCGCACCTTTAAAGTAAAACCGTTACTAAACGAAAATTTTCATGAATTGAGGTATCAATGCCATCTATCTAAAATACACGTAAACTACAAGATAAACTTTTTCTTTTTGTAAAATTTTGTGTTTTGCGCCATCTAGCAGTAAATCAAAGCGTTACTAAACCGAGTTATGATCGGCTCGCTAAATACAATATTGTGTCTATACCAGTAAGAACATGATCGTGGTAGAGTGATGACGGAAGTTTAAAACAACAGTGTTATTATTTGGATAAACACGGCTAGAAGTCACAAAAAGGTAAGTTGTTGATTTTTTTAAATAGATATAGTGTTTCAATTTGTTTAGACACAGTTTTCGTGTTATGAAATTACGCAATTTACAATTCAATTTCATTGATAAAATGTTACAGTTTGTTTAGTCACAGTTTGCCTTTATTTTTTTAGAGATTAATCCAATAACGTTTATCTCTAGAGTGTAACCATTTCTTTAGTCACAGTTTTTTGATGAGTTATGAGTAAATTAAATCATACACTTAATTACAATAGTGGGACATTTATGTTAGTCACGGTTTATTTCTTTAAGCAACGTACCTTTTGTATTAACATTTAAGAAGTAAAATATTACATTTTGTTTAAACTCCATTTAATATTTAAATTAACTCCATAATGTATGAAACCGTTAATGTTACATTACACATTTTGTTTTAGTATCACTTTACTACTAACATAAATAAAAGTTATTCATAATAGTAACTAAATTTATTTCTGTTAAAATGTCTTTTATGTTAATAAATTGATAAAAATAATAAAACTATTTGTTTCAGGTCATGGCGCATTTCCGAAACCCGCGTTTGTCACGCATTTTAGAGGCTATGGAATCTAAAAAAGATTCTGAAAACACTGAAAACCCCAAGCAAATATCCATGGACGATCTGGATAATAATTTTTCACGCGATGCAAATCCGATAACTATCGATACTTGTAGATCTCCTTCTTTATTGCAAGAGCAAACGCTACCATCGTCCTCAGTCTACGCTAGTCAGACTATGGAAGCTGAATGTTATGCTCATCCAATTGATGACGAAATGACAAACCCATATTTGAGCGGTACTAGTTTTCCAGAAGTAGCTCCAGAAGATGTTATTGTACCAGGTCCTAGCAGTAGAGCAAGATCCCATTCAACTAGCTCAGAATCATCTTCGAGTTCATCATCAACAAGCGCAAGCTCATCATCTTCATCTGCGTCTGAATCGGGTAAGGATTTTTCCCCTGATGAAGCAGATTGTGATCCTGATTACGTACCGGAAACCCCACCACGGCATGTATCATTTAGCCCAACGCCTCAAAGTAATATTCCTGCGCCATTGGTTGAAGAAATTAATTTGAGTCCTCCAGAAGAAAACAGAACTCCGATCAAACGAAGGCGTAAAGGTTTTAGAAGTCTATCCGTGAGGCAAGATGCTAAAAGACTTCGTAATAGTGGTCAGCAATATAAAACTGTGTCTAAGTCTAAAAAAGTCATGCCAAAAAAGCAGATAGGACCACCATGTGGGGAAAAATGTAGACTAAAGTGCAGCGAAATAATCAAACAGGAAGACAGAGAAATTATTTTTGACAATTATTGGAAAATGGGAGATTTATCTAGACAAAGAGATTATATTGCAAAGTGTATTGATGTTATTAAACCTAAATATCAATATAAAGTTCATAATAGTAATAGAGGACCTAAACATTCATTTTCATTCGAGATTAACAATTTTAAGCATCGTATCTGTAAATTTTTCTTTAGAAACACATTGGCCATTAATAATCGACCTATTGCAACTGTTATAGCAAAAAAAAACCAAGCGGGAACGGTTGAAGAAGAAAAAAGGGGTAAACATGGGAAACAATACAAAATAAGTTCAGATATCATTACAGGAATAAAAAACCATATAGACACAATACCAAGAATAGATTCACATTACCTAAGACAGCAAACGACTCGTGAATTCATTGATGGGGGTAAAAGCATTACAGATCTTTATACCGACTACAAAACGAAATGCTTGAATGATGGTGTTGAAGCTGCTAAAATTCATATCTACAGGAGAGTATTCAATGAAGATTACAACATCGGCTTTCACACACCTAAAAAAGACCAGTGTGAACTATGCGTCAGCTTTAAAAATGCTGTTAATAAAACAGTAGAGTTAAAGACCAGATATGACCAACACCAACTTGAAAAAGAATTATGTCGCCAGGAAAAATCAAACGATAAAACAATGGTTCAGGAAAACTACATTGTTGCCTGTTATGACCTCCAGGCAGTACTGCCTCTTCCGAAAGGAGATCGAGGAGGAGAAGGTATCTAGTTTATATTACAAATGTAAGCTCAATGTTTGTAATTTTACAATAAGTGAATTAGCAAAAGACTATTGTGATTGTTTTGTTTGGAGCGAGGTCGAGGCTCTAAGAGGAGCTAACGAAATAGCAACGTGTGTCTGGAGATATCTGACTAAGAAGGCGTCAGAAATAAATGAAAATAATTTGAAAATCACATTTGATTCTGATAATTGCTGTGGCCAGCAAAAGAACAAGTTTATGTTTTCTATGTATGTATATGCCTTAACTGTTCTTAAAATAAAGTCAATTACGCACAAATTTTTAATTAGTGGCCATACACAAAACGAAAATGACTCTGTTCACTCTGTGATAGAAAAAGCCGTCACAAAGTGCTTACGTTCTGGTCCTGTGTACACACCAGATCAATACGTGACCATAATCAGAACTGCACGAAAGAAAGGCAATCCCTACAATGTTACCGAAATGTGCTATTCAGATTTCGTTGATATAAAAAATCTTACAGAGACATGCGGTGGTCAATTTTCAAAAAATACTGATGGAGAAACAGTTAAAACGAGTGACATTAAGATAATTAAATTTGAAAAACTTCAAGATTCGAACCACGTTAGCATTTATTATAAAACTTCCTATTTAGATACAGATTTCAAAGAAATAAAATTCCATAATAATCGTTCGTCGCGAACACGTACTAGCACTAATCTTCAAAATTTCCAGTTCAAGCCTTTATATCAGTCAAGATTAAAATTAAGTGACAGAAAAAACAGCGATTTAAAAAGCTTAATTAACAGTAATATCATACCACAAAGTTACGCATTGTCTTATTATAATAACATCTTGTTTTAGCATTGCTACCTAATATTATTATATTGATGATTATTGATTTATAAACACAATTTTTAGAATGTAATTATTTTAAAGTTTTTTTTAAAGAGATTTTGTTTATTTTTGATACAAAAAAAAATATTATTATGTCAATAGGTTTGACTCATTATTATAATTAAGTGATAGAAGTGAGCATTACTTTTGTTAGCTCAAAGTACCTTTCGTGGATAGAGAAATGAGGCTGTGATTGTTACTATGTTTATTTTTTTATATATTTTTTTTATATTGCTATTTCCAGTTGATTTGTTTTTAGTCGAAGTGTAGTAAAATGTTATAGGATAAGATAATTAAAAGTTAAGACAGTAAGATACGTACTAGCTGTGATTTAAAGGTACAAAATCAAGACTGATTGATAAATAATTAAGTATTCCAAGTGATTGTATGGATCTCTATTTTGTAATAAAACATTATTAATTTCGAAAGTTTTTTATTTATTTAATAATATTATAACATCGCAATAATGAAAAATTTATGATTTTTAATTTAATTGTATAATAATATTATTAAATTATTAAGTTTCAATAGTTTTCTATTTAGTAACATTATTTGCACTGTAATTTCATAGTAATATACAATAATTAACAAATAAAATTAATGGTAAAGTGTTACTATAATAATATAAATCAAAATAAATAAAGCTGTAAATATTAAAAATAACTTTTTTAAATGGCATGTCATAATGTAAATAGAGGTCTATCATATAAACTCATTAAATATCTTAAAAAACCCTGAACTCAGATTTTATTAAAAAAAACAGTGACTATTTTCTAATATTGGCTCCCCTATAAAATTTCATAATTTCGTTTAGTAACGGTTTTACTTTAAAGGTGCGTATGGTTCTCTCTTTATTTAAGAATTGTTGTAATAATTATATTAGCATAATTTTAATTGAAAGTTTTCAAAACTTTAAATTCAAAGTTGATGTAAAAATCATTATGAAAATCTGTGATTTTTTACCAAGGTATAATAAGTTTTTAACCAAAAATTATCTTCTAATATTCTGAATGAATGAATGTTCGATGTTAAGGTAATATTGATATTACTATAATTTTTTGATAACTGTGTTATTATCAATGTGTAACCTTTTTTTACATTATTTATAATTAACAATTGTTATAGTACCTAATTAATATAAGTACAAATGTTGTCTAACTAATTTCAAAAATGATTATTAAAAAAATATGACAATTACCAATTTTGTTTCACTCAACAAACCAAATGTCCTGAAATTAGTTAATAAATGATAGTCACTCTTCGGAAAGTTTCTCAGATTTTGATAATCTAGTCAAACAGAAGGCTTAAAGGTATACGACTAAAACAAAACGAATGTAACTTTCATTTCATAGCTGTATCAGGTTTTACTGTACAAATTAGCATAAGATTTTAGGGAATATTACCGCTTTTAGGTGGCCGGGCTGAAATATAATTTCAAGTGATTATTCTTTCTAAATATGTATTATAATTTAAAATGAAAGCGTTACATGTATTCTATATCTCTATATCTCATTATGTACTGGTATTATTTTTTGGTAGGTGTTGCAGTTTTACTGTTTTATAGTAACGAAATAATTTCAGCCCGGCCACCTGCAACCGCTAATATTTCGTATGCTATTGCATTTTAGGATTCGATTTTGTGTTACATATGCATAAATTATAGGGTACATTTCATCTGTAGCACAATATTGCCAGTATTTTTTGTAGATTAGTGGGAAACAAGGTGGCCGGGCTGAAAACGTCAGGCTGGCCCGGCCACTAAGAAGTGCACGTAATTTCTTTTAAAAAGAGTTACATTGAAAATGAAGGTGTTACATATATTAGTATACCCGGGTACATTGGATTGATAACAATCTCATTATTAAATTCCATGGGGCCGGGCCAGCCTGACGTACATGGATAACTTGCATATTTTTGCTTGATCCCATAGTTCCTCTGGGAAGTATTTCCTTTGTTCTGTGTAGGGTAGTATCGAGCCTTTCCCTGATTGTTTTCGTAGTTTACTTTCTGTTGCCTCCTTTGGTCCTCTCTTCTTTTCTGATTTGTATGATCACCATTCCCAGTGGAATGAAGTGTCTTTACAGTGTAATATTCTTTCTCATTTAGGTTTTTCTCTATGGTTAGTCTATTTGCATCTTCACGTGCTGTTATAATAAATTCCAGATGTTTCCTTATCTCTTCAATTGATTCTTGCTTTATTTTCAATTTCATTTCATATATTATATCTTCTGGAAATTTTTCCATTACCATGAACCTCAAGTGGTTATGGTTAATATTTTCACCCATAGAATCCAAAACTCTCAAATGTATTTCAATTTCAGTTAAAACTCTTCGACTATCTGATACAGTTTTGTTTGCTGGTTTTATTCTGTAGAGTGAGGAATAGTGTGCATCAACCACTTGAGTTTGTTTCCCATATCTATCTTTCAAAGATTGTATGGCTATGGAATAATTTTTATGTGTAATCTCTAACCCGTCTATCACACCCTTGGCTTCTCCCTTTAAAGAATTCTTTAGATATAATAATTTGTCAACGTCTGGCAAATTCCGATTGTGTATATTGGAACTAAATTGGTCCCAAAATTGATGCCACTGGAGAATGTTACCTTCAAACTGTGGTAACTCTAATTTTGGTAGCTTTCCAGATAAAAAACGTTCTTCGTTCTTGTTGCTATTTGTCATTGAATTTTCACATTCTTCAATTTTCACTTTAAGTTCGCAGCAGTTTTCTTCAGCTTCCAGCTGAATTGCAGAGATGGCAGAGATCTCATCCACTTGCGGTTCGTTAACGAGTCGAAAATAATTATTTAGTTCCCTCTCCAATCGTTGGAGACAGGTATGAAGTTTAGAGGATACTACCTTTGCTTCATGCAAGGTTAAGTCATTCATTTCATCAGTGAGTTTGCTAGTTGCATTTCGAGCACATTCGGACAGAGTTTTTATCTTATCACACAGACTGCGAACAATAAGGAGTATGGCTTCCTCCATAATGACGTTCTGAAATGTAATATAATATTACACAATCACATGCACAGTTCATGACATGACAAGTTCTAATTTGTTATAAAAATGTAATTATGATGTAGTATGTTTTAATTATAACTGCCCAATTTTAAAATAGGGAATAACAAATTGATGTTTGTATTATTCTCTGAAATAATTTTGATGGCTTATTTGATTGCAAAAAACCCATAATTTAATTGCAATAGATCACACTTCATACATAGAGGATATTTAAAACTTTAATTACCTATTTTGCTTAAATAAAATTTCAGAAATTCAACTTCTCTTTCAGGGAACTTTGTTCACTATTGTGGAGATAATCATCTCCTTTCAGAATTATTTAGGTCACCCTGTACAGGTAAGTAAATGCCACTTAATACTTTTAGAATGCTCCTAACATAAATACTCAATCACCGAGTGCACATAATTAATCATAGAATAGATAATGGATATGGCAAGGAAATATCATTCTTTTTATATAGTGTACCTTCAGCTAACAGACACTACTAGGTACTTACAGAGTACAAGAATAAATAATCTCTCTTAAATTATTTATTTTTAATTATTGAAGACACCGCTGCCTAGTCAGCAGTGCTTCTGCTTGCATCCCAGACAAATGTTTGTGTTTGTCATGTGTACCTGAAGTACTCATTCACAGTATGTATTGTCTACCGAGATCCTCAATACCGACTTAGTCGGTCAATCTGGGACCAAATGGTCATGCGAGAGATGTCCACTCAAGCATTTATAGCATGGATACTCATCCAATGACAAAATATAAGATTATAAACTATTACTCACTTGAGATGTTGTTTTCAGTTATAACTCCAATAGCTATTCCTTTAGCTGTAGGCAGTTTAATTTAATCTCCCTTTTTCGGAGCCAATTACCTCCAATAACTAATAATTCTGGTCCTGTTGAAAGGATAAGTGCACAGGTTTTATCACGTAGGTATACCGACTTATTACTGCACATAATTTATATAATTTTCCTATTGTTGCATGTAGACGGTTATATGGTGTAGAAGCCTCATAGGTAGTAGCACAATCTATAAAAGGATTTTAATTTTATTACACTGGTTGTAGGCATTCTCTTATAAATGAGTTTGTTTTTCGTAGGACGCTATACCTACCGCCATTAATTTGATATTATGGCGGACCATATTTTAAATTCTAATAATCCTTAAGGATAATCTCACGTTTCACGCATCATGTTAAACCTATCGCCGAGAGATAGGGTAGATTTACAGATTACATGTAAATCTAGATTTAACAGAGTATTTTCTAATTTCACATAAAGTATTCCAAGAACTGTGATCACAAATTCGAAATTGTAATCAACACACATCTAAACTGTACTGACCTTTTATTAATCCATGCACACTTAATTTTATTCCCGACGTGGGGTAAATCAATAAGCCGTAGATATTTTTGTTCTCACAAACTTTGGCGCCGTTACAACTTTTTGAAACACAGAGAAACTTTTCGCACAGGAAGGCAGAGCACAACAAAATAGCAAGGGGAATTTATTGTCTCTGTCTAGTCATGTTTGTTCCACTTCCGGTTTATAATAAATCCGCAGACTTATTACATATCCTTGTAAACCAATGAATATTAATGATAGAATCCCTTAAATAATTTATGAAACGAATAAATAAACAACATTGCTTATTTTATTTCGCAAAACAAAGAAATAAACTTGTGTCGACTTTCATTTCAACAACAAGTAACGCCACCTAGTATATTTGTCGCACCGATCTATCACCTCAAATGTTCACAACACTTACTTATTTACCTGTGATACTTAATTCTAAGATAATTTTAAAGATAATATTCGATAATATTTATTTATAATATCAGAGTCAATATCAGCGAAACGTGTATCAAGTCTATTCAACATTTTAGCATAATTTCTTCAACCTTTGACACGATAAGTTATACACAGAGCTTTCACAGATGGCAGCACTAGTAAGAACTCTAAATTTTATTTCAACCAGTTTTAATCTTGTTTACATAATTTTGTTATTGATTTTTCCTCTCAGATCCCAGCATCTCCACCATGTCGCGCCGCCGCCTCCAGCGGCTCTACCGCTACGCTATCCGCCCTACCAGGACGTTCGAGCTGGCCAGGCACGTCCGTCCGGCCGTGTTCCGGATAACGCAACGCAGAGACGCAGCGACGGGGCGATTAGAAAAGATTTGTTATTCTTAGTTAGTTATATGTACCTGGGGTTTGTTCTGAGAGGAATCTTCAATATATTGGGAAGTTTGCTTCGCGTTAATCGGCTATCAGTTCTTACTAGCTCGCACCATGATTCAGCTCGCCATCTGTTGGTTTAAAGTAAATTGATTCCCACCATTCCATACATTGTGATATACATAATTACATAATTAAATGTTTCTGGTGTCTTAGGTGATTAATTATTCAGTTACACGCTCTACGAGATATAAGTCATCGTAGTTTGTTGGGTATTATATTAGGAGTTAACTGCAGCCAAGTCTGCCTCCTGTTATATCTGTGTGTTAAAGAGTTAACCGCAGCCAAGTCTGCCAATTAGCTCTTTCAATTTAGGTATTTAAGAGGCAACAGCAGCCAAGTCTGCCAATTGACCTCTCACTATCTCTGTGTATACAACAGGACTATTTATCATAATATTATTATTGGGTATTAAAGAATCAACCGCAGCCAAGTCTGCAGATTGACTTTGTTAGGGAGACTTCGTATTGCAGCACCGAAGGTCTCCTCTAACGGACTGATTACGGCCTTTCGCCCAGTTCAATTCTATCGAGGTTTTCGCATTGAAGTATCGAAAGACCTCTTAATGTAACCGACTTCCAAGAGCATCAGAAACTTTAATAAGTTAACTAGGAAAATCTAGAGTTTAGACATTTAGGTGGGGAACCTCTACACTATTGTCTTAGTGCTACCACTTAGCTTATATATCTCTCTGATGAGCAGCCACCATGCTGGATGTCTCCATCAAACACTAATCACTTTTACTTTGCACTTGTTGAATTAGCTAAGTTACATTTGGGGTTCTTCAAAATTACTCAAAATGAAGCGGCAAACGCCATAGACTATCCAGAGATATTAGTGTCATAAACTATAAATACTCTTTATCTGGTGATCGTTCAATGGGTTCGGTGTTGCCAGCAGATCACCTCATGTTGTTATGTTTGACTAGTTTGTTACACGTTTCGCTCTAACAATATTAATTTGACTCTGTTACCTGTTTACTTCGCGAACTACACTTCGCGACAGGTGTGATCAGCTAGCATTAGGTCATAACATGCCCAAGCTACGTAGCTCAAAGCTAGGTCGGCTCGTTGCCGGCCCTATTTCTCCAAGTTTAAGAAATCGTTCGTCACCTAAAAATATTCCGTGTCATGTTTCAATTAGTGATAGTGACGAATGCAATGATTCCAATATTAACTCTCAATTGACAAAGTTTTGGGAACTGGAGCAGGTTCCAGATAAGCAATATTTTAGCAAAATTGAGCAGGCATGTGAAGACCATTTTTATCGTAATACTTACCGTTTAGAATCTGGTAGATTTTGTGTTAGGCTGCCCGTAATTGATACTCCAGATTGTTTAGGCAATTCTTACGCAATGGCTAAGAAACGTTTGTTGTATTTAGAAAAACGTTTCCGTAAGAATCCAGAATTAAAGTTACAATATTCAAATTTTATTCAAGAATATTTGGAGCTAGGCCATTTAGAGGAATGTCCGACTATTTATCCCGTTCCATCCTATTATCTTTGCCATCATGTAGTGTTCAAACAAAATAGTGAAACAACAAATACTCGTGTTGTCTTTGATGGATCGGCACGAACTTCCTCAGGTTTCTCTCTGAACGACTTACAGATGGTCGGCCCTAATGTACAAGACTCAATCTTTTCCATTTTGATCCGGGCTCGCCAGTATAAATATATTTTGACAGCTGATATCGAGAATTTTTTTAGGATGGTGAGATTAGATGAAAAGGATCGTAATTTACAATTAATACTTTGGAGAAGTGACGAGTCAAATCCTATCAAAACTTTACGTCTTAAAACCGTAACTTATGGTCTCGCAAGTGCTACATATTTGAGCACCAAGTGTTTGTCAGTATTAGCAGAGGATTGCGATGACGAGCTTACAGGTAATATTATTAAACACGACCATTATGTCGATGATTTAGTTACCGGATCCAACAATGAGTCCGAGTTACTATACATTCAACGCAAGGTGTCGGACACTCTAAGATCTGGTGGCTTTAAACTACGTAAATTCAAATCAAATTTACCAAGTATTTTATCATCGTCAATCATTGATCAAAATGATAAGGTTAGTTTAAGTGAGTCTACTAATACTTTAGGATTAAATTGGAATCCCAAATCCGATACTCTTCAAATGTCAATTGAGATTCCCAATAAAAATGATGTAGTTACCAAGCGATCGATACTCTCTGCATCATTCAAGATTTTTGATCCTCTTGGAATTCTCAGTCCATGTGTGATCATACCTAAATTGTTAATCCAGTCCTTATGGCTCGATAAAAGGGACTGGGATGAGCCAGTTAGTTCCGATATTCTGAAATCCTGGCACAAGTTCATAAACAATTTACATTTTTTATCAGATTTACAGATCCCGCGTTTAACGCTATGCGAAGCTCCTGGTTATATAGAAATACATACCTTCAGTGATGCTTCCCAAGTCGCTTACGGTGCGTGTGTGTACCTGCGGTCACACAACTTAGCTGGTGATGTAAGGGTATACTTACTCTGTGCTAAGTCTAAGGTGGCGCCGTTGAAGCCGGCGACAATACCGCGTCTAGAGCTTTGCGCTGCTCTATTAGCTGCAAAATTGTGCAAGACAGTTATCAATTCTCTGCGATATGAGGCCAATCGCATCATTTACTGGTGCGATTCTAGCGTTGTCCTCAGTTGGTTGAATGGTAATTCTGCGAAGTTGAAAACGTTTGTAGCTAATAGGGTAGCTGAAATCAATGAACTTACCGATAGTTCGTCGTGGCGTTATGTGCCGACTGATCAGAATCCGGCTGACCTGATCTCAAGGGGCGTAAGTCCAGATCAAATTATAAATTTTAATTTGTGGTGGTCAGGTCCAAATTTTCTAATACAGCCTGAATCTGATTGGCCCTATTTGAATAAATTAATAAATGAAACAGACTTACCTGAGATAAAATCCACTTCCACTGTTGTTCAGGACCCTGAAACAGAAATTCTAAAAATAGATAAGTTTTCATAATTTTTGAAATTGAGACGAATATTCGCGTATGTCAATAGATTTATACATAACATAAGACATAAAGTTCCTAAAGATAAGTTAGTTGGTAAATTTACAGTTATTGAATTAGAATCATCTTTTATTAGTTTATGTAAAATTGCTCAGCAAACTTCATTTGCTCTAGAGTACAATATTTTGATAAAAAAAACATTAAGTAGCAAGTCAACACTCTTGTCACTTTCACCCTTTTTAGACGATGACAAGGTAATGAGAGTGGGTGGTAGAATAGAATTATCTAATTACAACTATGCTCAGAAACATCCCATACTTTTACACGCCGCTCATCCGCTCACCAAATTATATTTTATATATGAACATTTACACAACTTGCATGCTGGGCCCCAGCTGTTGCTAGCCTGTGCAAGAGAGACTGTGTGGACTATAAACGGTAGGCACTTGGCCCGCCGCACAGTACGCGCATGTGTCAGATGTAGACGTATACAAGGTAAAACATTAACTCCCATGATGGGAAACTTACCTGCACAGCGTATTACACCTGATTTTCCATTTCGCGCTGTTGGTGTTGACTTCGCTGGACCGTTTCACACGCTGAATAGAAAGGGTCGAGGTGCACGATTAACCAAAACCTATTTATGTTTGTTTGTATGTTTCCGGTACAAATGCGTGCACCTGGAAGCCGTTAGTGATTTGTCTAAAGACGCGTTCATTATGACGTTACGCAGGTTCATATCACGACGAGGCAAGCCAGCGGAGATATTTTGCGATAATGGCCGTAACTTTGTTGCAGCAGCTAAAGAGATAGGCAATTTTCTTAAAACTAATCATGAACCTGTAGTTAATTTTGCTACCAATGAAGGCATAAAGTTTGTGTTCTCGCTCGCGTATGCTCCACATTTCGGCGGCATTTGGGAAGCCGGCGTTAAATCCGCGAAATACCATATAAAGCGAGTTATAGGGAACAATCATTTAACTTTTGAGGAGATATGTACTCTTTTCACACAAGTGGAAGCTGTACTTAATAGTCGACCTTTATGCCCACTCTCCCCTTCCCCTAACGATTACCATTTCCTAACTCCCGGTCACTTTCTGATAGGGCGTGCTCTAAATACATTACCTGGTCCATCGCTTGAGCACGAGAACCAGAACAGCTTTCAACGTTACATGAAGCTTGAACTAATCCATCAACATTTTTGGCAGCGCTGGCAAAGGGAATATGTAGCAGAGCTACAGCAGCGCTCCAAATGGCGTACAAATTCAGCATCCTTGCAAGTTGGAGATTTAGTTCTTCTCCAGGAGGATAACGTCCCACCACTCTGATGGCGAATGGGACGAGTCAGCCGCCTGTTCCCTGGGACACACGAGTCGCAGACGTGGAAACTAACAGAGGCTGCTTCAGGAGGCCTCTCACTCGAATTTGTCCCTTGCCTGCCTCTTCCCCGGATGACGACTGAAGAAGTTGAAAGGAATCTTTCAACGGGGCGGAAGATGTCTGCGCCATATCTACGCCTGATGTTTTTGCAATAGCACCAAGCTGCACATTCATGTGGTGCTACAACTCGTTTGTAATTTCTACTTACACCCGCACGTTTTTTTACTTTTTATCATTATAATTTTGTACACGGCTGTGTCGACATTCATTTCCAAAATCCGAATATTAAAAGCTGTTTTGTGAAGAAACTGAGGTTTTTCATTATAAAACTTCCAAATGTCCACTACTAGACACATTTGATAATAATACAAAATTAAATAACATTAAATTAGTATATAAATTAACAAATTGGCAATTGGATTTTTATCTCTTATTTGTGCGAATAGTATTTAATAATTAATTTACAAAATTTGCCTATGCTATCGTGGTGCACGTCAATCAGGTCACTGCAGCTATTTAATATTTTGTACATTCGCGGTACTGGTGAGTTAGCACCTAGGACAGTTCTACGCAAGGGCGGGTAAAGCGGAGTGATGGGTTTTCGAGGATAGCGGGTTGGGGCACGAAACTTGAAGCGACTCAGTAACTGTGGGCAGTCAATTTGCTTTCTGAGGAGTTTGTACAGAAACAGGGCATCCATCATTTCTCTTCGAGCCTTCGAGCATTCTGAAAGTTTGCAGACGGGACACATAAGAAGGCAACTGCTTGCTTTTCCCTTTGGAAAAAGCAAGGTGCCATAGAAATCGTTATAAAAAAACACTCTGCAAAGTGAAAGCAATGAGTGAGATCATTTATAAAGATTACAAATAATATGGGGGCCAAGTGGGAACCCTGTGGGGCACCTGAAGTCATACGATAATTGTTGGTAGAGGGAAAACCATTTACCACAACGTAAAATTCACGGTTAGCGAGGTATGATTCCAACCACTTCAGCAAGGGTCCCGTGATACCATATGTTGCTAGTTTTTTTATCAGTATGGAGTGGGAGATTTTATCAAACGCCTTACTGAAATCGGTGTATATCACATCAAACTGCTTATTCGTGTCAATCGTTTCTATCAGGGACTCCGTAAAAGACATAAGGTTTGTGGCAGTAGACCTTGACTTTACAAAGCCATGTTGGTGATCGTTAAGATAAAGGCTAAAATGATGTTGGATATGGGGACAGATAATTGATTCGAATATCTTGGCGAAAGCGGAGAGGATCGCAATGGGCCGATAGTTTGAGATTGTCTCCTTTTTGTCCGACTTGTGTACTGGAACGATTTTGGCTTTTTTCCACTCGGATGGAAAAGTACCGGTGGCTAAAGACATCTTATATATTTTTAGTAATGGAGAGACCAATACCGACGCACAGGTAGAAATAAAAAGTGGTGGGATTCCGTCTGGTCCTGCTCCTTTCCCAACGTTCAGAGATTGCAGTTTTCTGAGTAACGAATCCATGTCCAAGTCTGGGGTTGTTAGACACTGGCTATTAGTTTCCAGTGAACTAAGATAGCTTTACTCGATCTTGAATCCTGTGTTATTTTCAGGGGTGTAGACAGATGAGAAATAATTACCAAATAGGTCACAGATAGTCGAGCCCTTAGACGTTGTAGTCTGTCCGTCAGTCATTGTCAATGGATAGACACTAGATCCTCCGCGCTTAGTCTTAACGTGAGTCCAGAACAGTTTGGGATTATCTTTGATTTTTGATTCTAGGTTGTTCATATAAAGACTATATAAACTTTTACCTAAATTTAGGCAGCGTTTTGCAATTATTTTTAGTTCAATTTCATCTCGCGGGTTTCTGTATATCTTGAAGCGCAATCTTAGCTTATTTTTTTCTTTGAGAGCATTTATTATCGATTTATCAAACCATGGGGGATAACGACTAGACATTGGCTTACAATTTGGTACAAATTTATTGATGACCGTGTTTAAGACGTCATAGAATACATTTACCATGTTATCCACATCATTTTGACTTGCAAATAGTTGATCCCAGTCTTGTTCATTTAGATAGGATTTAATTTTTTCATAATTAGCTCTGTGGAAGTTTTTCCTCGTGTTATGTTGATTGTATGGCAGATAATTTTCTTTTAATAATGAAATAGTAAGATCAAGCGGAGGGTGGAGTCGATCAACAGCAGTTAAAGAGATAGTAGATTCACTCACTGTGCAAGAAGGAATAGTAGATAAAACTAGGTCTAAAATACGAGCAGAACAGTTTCTAACGAGATTGTGCTGTGTTAGCTTACTAACTTCCATAAACTCTAATAATCTTAAACATATGCTGGGCAGTGAACTGTTAATTGCACCTGGGGTCCAGTTTATTATGCCCATATTAAAATCCCCTACTATACAAGTTGGGATGTTAGTTGTTTCAAACACGTAATTACAGTGTTCGATGAAATGTTCAAACGTTGATAGACATACTGGTGGAGGGAGGTAGACTGCACAGAGAGCAAGTTTTCGCGTAGTTGAAATATCGATAGTGACCCAGAGATCTTCGCATTTACTTTGCCATTTATCAATACGTTTGGAATTGATTTTAGTTGAAACGGCTATCAAAACTCCTCCTCCGTCTTTATTGGGATGAAAGCCAGTTGTTTCCCTATCTCTTCTGTAGACTACATACCTATTATCAAAGAGCTCACTGCTGAGCACACCACCATTCAGCCAAGTTTCGGTTAAAATTAGAACATCATAATCCTGACAACAAAGGTTACAGTAAAAAATATTGGTTTTAGTTCTCAAGCCTCTACAATTTTGGTAATAGATGCTTAAATTCTTGAATTTTACAATAAATAGGCACTATGGCATGCTATGATGCAAAAATATTTGAAGCAAGTTATATGATTTTACTTAGGCTACTCATGTTTTTAATTAATATGTATTCCGTGCCATCTAACTTTCTCACAAATATCTTTCCGCTTCTGACCCACACATACTTGTAATTCATTTCCTTGGCCTTAATCCTGGTCGCTGCGTGAAGTGTTTTGTTCGTAGGAGACAGGTGTTCAACAACATATACAGGTGACTTGTTGCCGGTGAATCCCAAGTGCCCACAGTTTAGTTTTTCTTTAGTATTATTATGGTTGAACTTGATAACGGATGCTAGAAGTTGATCGCGCAGCCGTGGAGATGCTAACTGAACAAGTAAGATCTAGGACGGGTACCGGATGGGTTAGATTTTGCAACTCGCGTACAATGCAATATGTCTTTCTCCTTAATGTCACAGTTGACCACCTGCCCGAGTTGAGTGATAATTGAGTACACATTCTCGTTCTTGGTTTCCGGCATACATTGTACCTCCAAGTTATTCGATCGAGATTGCTGTTCCAAGTTATTGATGCGTACTTGAAGATTGCCAATTGATGTTTTCAGCTCCACATTTTCTAACTCTAGTTTATGTACAATTTTGTTAGATGCCTTCTGGTTTCTCTCAAAATCCTCAAATTGATTGTTTTGAACTGTACTGATTTAATCATCTCCTTCATTTCCGCTTTGACCGTATCCAGTTCCTTATTTATTGTGCTGGCCATTTTTTCGTTAAATTGGGTCAACATCTCGCTAAATTCGGCTTTAATTATTTCCTGGATAATAGTCCGCAGTTCTTCTTTATCTGATGTGATGTGTGATGAAATAGGTGATGAAGACGGTGGTGATTTACTGGCAGACCTCTTATTGCCTCTGTTCATAGACATATTACGGGTGGGAGTCGACTGAGTCGAGTCTTTCTTAGAGATTTTTGAACGGTCGGAATGACTTGCCATGGTTATAATTCCATTTCATCAAAAGAAATTGTAAGATAAAATTATTATTCTCTCAGAGGCAACTTTAAGTAGGCAGAAACCAATGTGCCGTCTTCGTTCGTTTATCTTTGACACAAGCGCTCGCATGCGTCACTGCGCGAGGGCGCACGCCGAAATATTACTTATGCGCTATGCGTAACCGTGTGAGTTGCGTGCGCTGCGCGCGAAACTTCAAGTCATGCACTCACCCGTTGACCATCCGAGATTTAAACTTTTCAACAGTTCACACCACAAAATGAAGCATTTACACTTTTTATAATACTATTTCAGCTAAATTACACTTGTTTGGTGAATGTTATATCACTAGGACGTGTTTTATATGAAAATTGAGCCTAATATGGCTATAATTTAGATTTTAAGTATAGAGCAAATTCAAACGTATGTTCACAGTATGGCCACTAGGGCAAAGTCTAAATTACCATACGTGTTACCCGAAGAAGCTAAGTTAGACATGATATACGGCTTATTAGATAAACGTATTCGCAAACGTTTAGCACGGGATGCCGTAGTCAGTATCGAATCCCTGATTGATAAGACGCGAGCAATAGAAGAGTCGCTCATGGAAAGTTCTAGTGCGAGCATAACTTCGATGCAGTCAGCGCATGCGCGAACCGCGCGCGCTATGCCGCCTGGCTCGCGAGCTTCCTGCGTCGCATCGGAGAGCGCGAATTCGGCGGGAAACGCGGGGTCAACGTCCGCTTCGCCGTCTGCGCCTTTGCCGCGTAATACCGCGGTAGCTCAGCGGTCGCAACTTCAGTCCCCGCATCGTTCGTCGTCACCTTCGATTCCAATCAGTGCCGATAAAAGTCATTGCGCGAGTAAAGTGAAAAGTGATACGAGTGATAGAATGTTGCTGTGCCCGACAGGGTCCATAATTGTTTCTGTAACTTATATTTACCACCTGTATGTACATTATGGATGCAATAAATTGAATTTGAATTTGATAAAAAGCTATTTTGTGTATATTGTAAGTCCCGTGGTCATACTCGCGATTCGTGTTCGAAAAAAAAAGACTCTAAGGACTCGGTTAATAGTAATAAGTCTACTTTGTATTGCTATGGTTGTGGCGAAAAGGGATATGTTCGAGCTAATTGTCCTACATGTAAAAATAACATTTCGACTTGCGATGTTGTAGATTTAAATACGCCACAAGCGCAGAATAATGTATTTTACTCCCTTAATACGATATGTAATGTTATGTATAACGATACCAACAGTATTGAAACTCAAGGCCGACCTATTTTAAATATTGAGATTTGTGGGAACAATGGTTCAGCGCTTGTAGATACCGCCGCCCGGCGCAGTATCGCAGGTTCAACTTTGTACTCACTTTTGTTGCGTTTAGGCATTCAATTTAATTCGCAAAGTATGTCGGTTAAGCTTGCGGATGGTAGCATACGAACGAATAATGTTTTGTTAGCGTGTGTAAATGTCAATTGTATGTCTATGTGTATACCTATAGAATTCGTTATATTTCCTGACGACTCAAATAACGAGACTCTTTTAGGGATAGATTTCATTACGAAGTTTAAGATGGTCTTAAATTTTTCGTCTATGACATGGTTCACAGCTGATCGGCCTCAGGTCATTCACCCCCTGCTAACAGAGAGTTCACGCAACGTGGTGGAGTGCGCCTCGGTCAACCTATTGAGGGATGACGAGGGCACGTTGTTGACTGAGAAGGAGCGTTCCAGCTTAGAAGATCTACTCGGTGATTATTCTGATATTTTTGACCTAGTCGGGGATCCGACGCCATTCGCCGAGCATCACATCGATACGGGTGATCATCCCCCTATTGATGTTCCACCATATCGAGTCAGGCCAGCGAAGAAGGAAATTATTCGCGTGGAACTCGATCAGATGTTAAAAGAGGGAATCGTTGAGGAGTGCGAGTCTGCCTGGTCTGCACCAACTGTTCTGGTACCAAAGGCTAATGGTGGGTATAGGTTTTGTGTAGATTACAGGAGGCTCAACGCAGTGACAAAAAGTGATGCGTACCCTATGCCACGGATTGACGAGTTGCTGCAGTCAACTAAGAGGGGCTGCGTGATGAGCTCCTGTGACCTTCGAAGTGGGTACTGGCAGTGTAGCATCAAGGATCAAGATAAAACAGCATTTATCACCCCGTTTGGTACGTATCGCTTTAAGCGTATGCCGTTTGGCCTTAAGAATGCGCCGGCTACGTACGTGTACTAACATATCTCGATGATATTCTGGTGATATCAGAGTCGTACACCCGTCACCTTTCTGATCTCCGTGCGGTATTCGACCGTCTCCGCTTGTTTAAGCTCCGTGCGAATCGAGACAAGTGTGTCTTCGCCAGGGAAAAGGTAAAGTACTTGGATCACGTGATCTCTCAGGAGGGTATATCACCGGATGAGGACAAGGTACGTGCTGTTCTGAACATGAAGGAGCCTACGTGTCTTCAGCAAATGCGCACCTTCCTTCAGTTCCGCAAATTTATCCCGGAGTTTGCGAAAGTAGCTGAACCACTCACGCGCTTGACCAAGAAATTGCAAGTATGGGAATGGAGTTCGGAGCAAGGCAAGGCTTTTGAAGCTCTTAAGAAGCTACTGACCACGTCTCCTATTCTGGTCCAAGCGGATTACACGAAACCGTTTCTACTAAGGACTGACTCGAGTAATTATGCCTTGGGTGCAGCTTTACTCCAGGGGGAGTCACCCCATGATGAACATCCAATCGAGTACGCTAGCCGTCTGCTCACACCAGCCGAGCAAAACTACTCGACTACTGAGAGAGAGGCTCTCGCGGTAGTCTGGGCTGTCGAGCGGTTCCGCGGATATATCGATGGTCATCAAGTCCGTGTGATGACTGACCACCAACCCCTGAAGTGGCTGTTTTCCCTCAAGTCTCCAAGTGGCAGGTTAGTTCGCTGGGCCATGAAGCTCCAAGCTTTTGACCTGCATATCGAATATACACCAGGTAAGGCCAATGTACTAGCCGACACTCTTAGTCGACCCGTTACAGAGGATGGCGTGCGACCGGGATGTGACATCTGCCCAGTTGTCGTGGACGTACCACACTGGGATGCAACTTCGACCCGGGAGGCTCAGTTGGCTGATCCGGAAGTCGCCAAGATTATCCAGGCCTTAGAAGGTAAGGATGAACTCGCTACTACTCGCTGGACTGAGAGAGGTTATCTCTTGAATCAAGCTGTTCTGTATAGGTACGTGCCTGACACTGATTCCGAGGAGCCTCAACTCGTCATACCAGAAAGCCTGCGAAGCAAAGTCATGTTTGAGTGTCATGACTCACCCACAGCCGCTCATGGGGGTATCGATACATCATCAGATCTCGCAAAGGTTCTACTTCACTGGTATGAGACGGTTTGTAACTCAATACCTTAAAACATGTGTCGAATGTCAGCGGTACAAACCGTCAAACATTAAGCCAGCTGGACTGTTACAGACCCCAGTCCCTGCTCAGAGGTTTGAGACCCTCGCAACTGACCTCTTTGGCCTGTTGCCTAGAGGACCGCAAGGTGAGAGATGGATCCTCATTGTGGAGGACACAACCAGCAAGTGGGTGGAAGTTTTTGCTCTCACGGAAACTACAGCAGAGATATGTGCTAAGACACTAGGCAACGAGGTATTTATGAGATATGATCTCCCTCGGCGCTTGATCTCTGATAACGGAGTGCAGTTTGTAGCAGATGTCATGCAGAAGGCCATGTTTGTTTTAGGTGTAAAACAAAGTCTGGTACCTCTCTATCACCCGGAGTCAAATCCCGTTGAACGAAAGAACCGGGACCTCAAGGCTCATCTCGCCATCTTGGTTGAAGGTCGTCACCAGAACTGGCCAGAGGTATTGCCATTTGTACGGTTCGCTTTTAATAGTTCTCTCACTAGTTCAACAGAGCATACGCCTGCTTACTTGACTTTCGGTCGGGAGCTGCGGTCCCCTTTTAATAGTTCTCTCACTAGTTCAACAGAGCATACGCCTGCTTACTTGACTTTCGGTCGGGAGCTGCGGTCCCCTTTGACTGTCCAGGCGGATCTAAGAGCGGTTGTAGAGTCTGAAAACTTTGTACCTCAGATTACACCGTACTTACTCAAGCTCGCAGATACCGTCTCGACAGCCAAGGAGAACATTGAGCGTCAACAGGATGTTCGCAAGGTTTATGCTGATTAGGGTCGGTCGTCTCCTGAGGAATACATCGCAGGTGACTTGGTGTTGATGAAGACCCATGTGCTCAGTAACGCCGCAAAGGGTGTCACTTCCAAGTTCAACCCGAAACGAGATGGACCGTACGTCATCTCTAAGAAGGTGAGTCCTACTACTTACCTATTAGCTAATAAATCTGGTGAGGTTTTTGGTAAGTACCACGTCATAGACTTAAGGCGCTACCATGCTAGAGAGGGTGAATGTCCGGAGCCGGTCGTTCCGAAGCGTGGCAGAGGTCGTCCGCGCAAAGCTATTGCCTAGGTTTTAAGAGCTCGTTATTCGTTGCTGTTTGACCAGGTGGGAGACCCTCACCTGATCAAAAGGGGGAGTGTATAACGCGCTCATCTCTACCAAATATAACGTAGGGCCCGCGAGGGTGAGAGCCGGCGGGGCGAGGGGCAGGAACGCCGCCAACGGCTACGGTGCGTTCGCGCCACGAGCAGGTCGACAGTCGATCTACGGGAAGGCTCGGGAGCAAACCTATTTTAATGTTATGACGGCCGCGAACAAAACGATGTTAGTAGTTCGGGATATGTTATTCAGGGCTAACGCGTGTTTATTTTTTATTTGTTTATTTAAAATGGTGCATACGACGTGTGCTGTGAGTGATTGCAAGTCTTCATCTCACATAAATAAAGATCTGCGGTTTCATCAGCTTCCACGCACAGAAGAAAGGTAAATGAATCTGTTTTGTTATTGTAGAGTGCACAAATTATTTTTCTTCCAACTATGCTTTAATTTCATCACAATCACACTAAAAACTCAGTACAAAGCGAGACTTTATTGCTCTAGAGCAATAAAAATGTATGAAATTTCATTATTGCACAGTTTTTTTTTTATCGCACCAAAAGGTGGCAATCTCAATGGATTAGCTCTATTCAGCCAGCCGATATCAATACTTTTTTTTTTTACGTACGTATTATTCGTTTCTATCCTACTTGTTCCAAATTTAAAAAATGATTGCTGCTAACTCTGATTTAAAAATGAAAGAAATTTAAAAAAGTGATTTTCGACATCGCCGCGCCCGTAGCCGCGCCCATCTACTTCCCGTGATAACGACTTCATTGTAACAAATCAGCCAGGCCCATCTAACTCGTCTGATAATATTATTCAGTCCCAAGTTAAACAAATTAAATTTGCCCAACAAAACTTAACCTTACGTTTAATAATTGCTCAAGTATAACTTTTAATTTCAATAATTAAACTTCTATTTTAACTGTTTGATATGAGTTTCTTTTATCTACTATTCCTATAGGTAATAGTTGAAAGAAAAGCAGATTATGCACCTCGCCTTAAGTAATTTAACCGCCGCCTAAATCAGGCACTCGGTGCAATAATAAATTACTTTGTGCTCGATGCAATAATCTACTATTATTTGTAATGTCGTGCCACGTTGATAACGCTAATAAAATGGTCGACCGGCGCACGGTAAAAAAAATGTAAAGGTTATCGCACAGGGCATCCATCTGTTTGGAAATCCTACTTATATTATAATTGTGAAAGTGTTTGTGTATGTTCCGTGTCAAGATGGTGGACTTTTTTATTATTTACTAAGGGTGAATTTCGAGATGGTGAACGTCATTTTTTATAATTTGATATGGGTGTCAATTTTGAGTTTAATTGGGGTGCTTGTTACGAAAAAGCCATCCTTGTTTAAATCCAAGATGGCGGACGTCATTTTTTTATAATTTGATATGGGTGTTAATTTTGAGTATAATTGGGGTGCTTGTTACGAAAAAGGCATCCTTTTTGAAATCCAAGATGGCGGATGTCATTTTTTTAGAATTTGATATGGGTGTCAATTTCGAGTATAATTGGGGTGCTTGTTACGAAAAAGCCATCCTTTTTGGAATCCAAGATGGCGGACGAATTATTTTTTTTATAATTTGATTTGGGTGTCAATTTTGAGTATAATTGGGGTGCTTGTTACGAAAAAGCCATCCTTTTTGGAATCCAAGATGGCGGACGACGTATTTTTTTTATAATTTGATATGGGTGTCAATTTTGAGTATAATTGGGGTGCTTGTTACGAAAAAGGCATCCTTTTTGAAATCCAAGATGGCGGATGTCATTTTTTTATAATTTGATATGTGTGTCAATTTTGTGTTCAAATTGGGGTGCTGGTTACGAAAATGCCATCTAAATAACTTAAATCTCTCTCGAGTTGGTCCTGTAGTAAAAGTTTCAGTTTGGTGGTCTGTAGCAAATTCTTTCGTATGTGTATGTATGTATGTTCCTTTTCGGTTAGAATATAATTATTAATTTGTATTGTATTTTAACTCACTCCATCGTAGACTCTGTCTCTGTCACCTATGACCTAGACTAGAGTCAAGAGCAAACACATTACAAATAAAAAATAAAACATTTCAGATGTAAATTATGGATGGAAGCTTGTAGAAGACCGGATTTACTTGAAAGATCTTTCGAAAGTTTAAAAAATATATATATTTGCAGTTTGCATTTTGAGAATGGTATGTACGGGAAGAAATCCTTGAATAAAACAGCTATACCAACGTTACTTTTACCAACTAAAGATTCCATCCATACACAAACCGATCAAAAAGTCACAATTTTAAGTGACGTAAAATTGGATCTACACAATAAACCCAGAAAAAAACGAAAAATAGCTCAAAGAGACCATGAATTAGCGGGTCCTTCATCACAAATTTCCCAACAGACCAGCACTAAAAAATACATAGTTATGGATTGTAGTTCTCAGACACCAGCACGTTTGACTGATCATACTCCCCGAAAAAAGAGACTCAGAAAACAATTATTCAAAACAAGTAATAGGTTGAAAACTATTACTGAAAAACAGAAAGATATTACCGAGAAACAATTTTTGAGAGATTGTGATCAATTTTTATCCCCTAAGTTAAGCGCGATTGTAAAGTCGCAACTGTATTTAAAACCACACTGTAAAAACAATAGATACAGTAGAGAATTCAAACTTTTTTGCTTAAATATGTATTACACAAGCCCACTCGCTTATCGATTTTTATCAAAGACAATTTGTTTGCCATCTAAATCAACTTTAGCTATGTTGTACCTTCCTATGACAACTAAGCTCAACCATCAAATGTGGGATATTTTAACAGCTACAATCAAGCATATGTCACCGTCTCAAAAAGAGTGTGTGCTTTGTATGGATGAGATGAGTCTAAAGTTAAACTTATTCTATAACACAAAGGAAGACAAAATATTAGGCTTACATGAAGTAGACGGGCAACAGGAACCGGTTGCAGCAGGATATGCTCTTACCTTAATGCTTCGAGGTATAACATCAAACTGGAAACAACCTATTGGCTTCTCTTTTATTTCCAGTAGCAAAATAGACGATCAATTAAAAACATGGATAATAGTTACAGCTAAACGTCTTCTACAGCTTGGATTTAATGTACGAGCCTTTGTGTCAGATCTAGGATCAGATTTTTTGGCATTTTCAAAAACATTAGGGGTTTCTAAAGAAAGGTCATGTTTTGAGATTGATGGCCACAAAATATACTACATATTTGATGTGCCCCACTTAATGAAATGCGTTCGTAATAATTTATTGAATTATAATTATGAGTTTGAAAACAAAATTGCTCGGTGGGAGGATATAAAAAACATGTATGAACAAGACAAAATGAAAGACATGCGATCAGCTCCTCGTCTAACAGATTCGCATATACAGCCAAATAGTTTTCAAAAACAAAAGGTTCGGTTTGCCGTTCAAGTTTTCAGCAATTCTATAGTAGCAGCTTTATATAATTACCAGTCGTCAGGTACTCTACAAATTGCTAATGGTACGGTATATGTTATTGAAACCATGAACAACCTCTTTGATTTATTAAATTCAAGCAACATTGACTCACCAAAACCCTACAATAAACCATATAGAGGTACTAGAGAGCAAGAAGAATTGCTAGACAAATCACAGGTTCTGTTTAATAGCATGAGAGTTAAAAATAAAAATAACGGCCGAGATGTAACCATAATAATAAAATTCATAAATGCTTTGGCGCACGGTTGGCGCAGTGATCTACAAATAGTTGTTCCGGCTCTGGGTGTTTGTGTATGTGAAATTATATGTTTGTAAACGCACCCACGATACAGGAGAAATTCCTAGAAATTCCTTTATTTATAAAAAAAAAAAAAAAAAAAAACGTAACAATTAATTCAATTCGGCAGTTATATAAAGATATAAGATCTGAGGGTTACGATTATATTTTCACACGAAGAATTAACAATGATTGCTTGGAAAATTTCTTTGGTCTCATGAGGCAGGCTGGTGGAAATTGTCGAGAACCCACTTGCATACAATTCACCAGGGCTTTTAGGAAACATTTTTTATGTCAGATTCTTAAATTGTCAGATGCTTTAAACTGTACAGAAGATTTCGACAGCATACTGACACAACTTGTAGAATTTACCAAAAATACGACTCAACCTCAAGTTTCTATACAGAATCCACCTCAAACATCTAACGAAAATATTACAAAAGAATACGATATTCCGGAAAAAAATGCATTCCACTATATCTGTGGTTACTTATTGCGAAGGTGTGTTGAAAATCACAAACGTGACTGCCTATCGGTAGTCAATTACGCCTCATCATATGCAGATGAAGTAAATGAGAAAAATTTATATATCCACCTGAGAGCTTATGACACTAGCCGTGATCGCTTTGGAGGATTACAAGTCCCTCCGGATGATTTTGTGGATTACATCCATAGGTTGGAAACAGAATTGATGTCGACCTTTTCTTTTACTGAAAATAACATTGGGCTGAAATTATTTGAACATTTGAGTTTAGTAGAATATAGTACAAAACCATGTGAATGCTTCCCAGTAAAATTTTTGTTGAAATTATTTATTAGGATGAGAATTTTTTATATAATTAAGTTCAACAACAGAAATTTCAAATCTAATACATCTAGAAACCGAAAATATTTGTCAGTGGCCCATTTATAATTTTTTTATTGTCATAATATTTGAATTGTTCCTCAACAAGCAGCAAGTTACACCTTCAATAATGATTGACTGAGTTTTGTGACTTGGTAATTTTTTCTTTCTTTCAATTATTAAAAATGTACGGTGTGTTCCGTAAATATCAGTACTTATACTGGCCAGTGATAATGACTTCATGAATCTGACGCCATATTGTACTGGTGAGATGAAATATGGCATCAATTTATTGACATCATTACCACTTATCGTTATAATTTCTGAAATATTTCTTTTTCATTGACTACACTTACCTAAGCTAATTAAAACGATGATAAAGAGATTTAAAAACAACTGTCACGGGCAAAATTCAAAACGTGATCTTTGCCGAACCTTGATGTCGCACTGACAACTGAGTAATTTATTTATTTAAGAACTTCGCTTAAACAAGATTACAGTACAGTAATTGTCACAGTAACTAGTTATCAATTCTGCATCAGTTCAATTTTTAAATCTCTTTGTTTACGCCTCATCTGCATTTTATATTGTCATACTCAACTCCTTAATAATACATGCAGTAAAGAGCGGGTTAAAAATTGTTTTCATTATTATATCAATATGTAATATTGTTTTATTATAATACTGCTATCGATATTGATCTGCATAAATAAATAATATAAATATTGTTTATTTGTGACAACCCTGGCCGATGCGTTACTGTCTATACGATGTCGGCATTTTGCACAAGATCAAAGGCGTCTTCTTACTGTATGATTTTTATACTGTGGTAACAGGCTGTAACAGTCTGTTCCGCGTGGTCACAAGTCACAACAGACCATAGGCGTAACGTAACTGTGTGTGTAGGTGTACCTGTGTAACATAACAAGCTAATTACGTAGCGCCTAGGAATCCGCCGACGTTGCAGATAATATACATAGACAGACCTTGATGACAATGCAGTTACCGCGAAGTCAACGCACGTAGCTAGACTTTCGCTGACACAGAAACGTACGGAGCATAAACATAGGAAGTTGCTGATTATACAATCACCTTGGAACCGATCCAGCCATGACGTCAAGGAATCGATCGATACCGACTAATATTTAAGAGCATCTCTCGTAAGAAGGAAGCATTCCATATTCCTACCTCGAGTTGGAATCAAGACCCGTAGGCTAGTTAGTTATAATTAGTTTTGTTAAATAATAGTTGTAACCGCTCCATGCTCTCACATCGACCTGGAGTGGACATCCGTAGATTAATCAGTTGTAGTTAACTTTATTAATTAAAAGTTATAAGTGTCATTTCGAGTTTCTTTCCACTCTCCCGGCTGTGGTAAACGTAATTGGCGCAGTCGGTAGGATATCCGCGGGAGACGTCGGGACACATCACATATCGATAATCACGTCTCGTGTCACCCGGGTGGCTATCAAGCACCGTTCCGGATATCCTGAACATACGGACCTGCTGCAGACCGAGAGAAGAATCTGGAAATCGATTCGCAGAGAGGAACCGGAAATGAAGTACCTGTAAGTACATTAGTGTTATTCTTGTGTTGCTCCCTTCTAAATCCTAACCTTCAAGATTTACCATCCCAGAGCCTCGAGCGCGCGGCAGCCTGAATCGCGCCAGGCCCGCCGACGTACTGTAGATATCAATAGGGATATAGTTTTAGATAATTTAGAGTTAGGTAGCTTGTTTAGTTTAGACATGGCCCAGCACGACCCGGATACCATTTACAAGGCCCTTCGCCTTGTCCCAGAGTTTGATGGGAACCCTAACGTGCTCACGCGGTTTATTAAAATCTGTGATTCAATAGCAACGCAGTACTTAAGCAGTGCGGCCGGAAGCGAATTCTCTAACTTGTGCCTCTTGAACGGGATACTCAACAAGATTTCCGGTACCGCCTTGTGTACCTTAAACTCTAATGGGATACCGGAGAGTTGGTTGGGCATTCGAACTGCTCTGGTTAATAATTTCTCAGACCAACGCGATGAGACCGCATTGTACAATGATCTTTCCATAGCCACTCAGGGTGGCAAGACCCCCCAGGAGTTTTATGATCATTGCCAGACTTTGTTCAGTACGATAATGACATACGTGACGTTGCATGAGACCGTGCCGACCACTGTTGAGGCAAAGCGTGAACTGTATAAGAAGGTGACTATGCAGGCGTTTATTCGCGGTTTAAAGGAACCCCTAGGTTCTCGGATACGTTGCATGCGACCGGCTACCGTTGAGAAGGCTCTTGAATATGTTCAGGAAGAGTTAAACATCATATACCTACAGCAACGCAGTGAACCCCAGAGGAGTCAGTCAACACCAAGGGTTGCGATACCACCGGCAGCAAATATTCCCCCGCGACCGCATAACTTCCAGGTGCCAGTACCCAATTGGCCAGCTCCCGTAGGTCAGCGCCCTGCAGGCCCCGCCCAACCTTTCAGATTCGCTGGACCGAATCAATATCAGCAGCAAGGCCCCGCTTACTCGCAAAAAACGTTGAGTGCACCACCACCCAACTATAACCCCCGTAGTAATGTCTTCCGAGTACCGTACCAAAATCACCCACCGTCAGGTCCTCGACCCATGAGTGGAGTTCAACGCTTCACCACCAGGCCTCTGCCCCCAACCAATAGGCTGGCTGGTCATGATTGGAATAGGTCAGGGAACCCGCCACCAACAAACTATTTTAAAACCCGCGAGATGAATGTTAATGAATGTGCTTCCTATGATAACTCGTGTTACAATTACTACCAGGAACCGGTGTACGATTACTGTGCAGATTACAACTACTCCGACAGTGACTATGGCCTTGGCTTCGCCAGCGATCCGACTTACTTTACGACTGCGGATGACCAACCTGACGATCCTCAGCCGTGGACAAAGGACAACCATGCCGAGCCGGATTTTCCGGCGACTTTAGCGTCACCAAAACCAGGATAGAGTTAAACCTACAGGCACAGAGACAGCTGCCATACATACAAATCGCGAGACCCCCTTTAAAACTTCTGATTGACACGGGCGCAAATCAATCGTTCATAAGTCCCGAGGCCGTCCGAAGGTACTTTGCCGGTTACCCTCTCAGCTTCGATCCGTTCGAAGTGACTAACATACACGCGACAAGCAGGAACGATTACTCCATTACGTTGCCGTGTTTCGCGGAATTCAATGACCCTAACAATATGAAGTTATTCATTTATAGGTTCCATGACTATTTCGACGGGCTAATAGGTTTGGATTTATTGAGTAGCTGGGAGGCCCGCATAGATTTGAAAGAGGGTCAGTTATTGACGCGAACCGCGTCGAATCCCATCAGGATGTACAACTCATGCAATGTGAATTTACATGAGGAAATAATTCCAGCTGGGACTTCTAAGGTTATCCGCATACCTGTCGATGTCACCGAGGGTGACGCATTTGTTAGCGAACAGATACTTTGTAATTGCATAGTCCACGAATGCATTACCACCATTGCCAATAACCGCGGCTACTTAGAAGTTGAGAACCCGTCGCCTAATGACGTAATATTCTCACTCGATCGCCCGGCGCATGCGGAGCTATATAACACAGAGGGCACGTTTACTCGACAAGTGACAACTCGTGCAAAGGATGTAGTTTCACGATTACGAACGGACCACCTAAACCCGGAGGAAAAGGCTAACCTCATAGCTCTCTGTTCCAGTTACGCGGACGTATTTTATATTGAGGGTGAAGGGCTGTCGTTTACAAATAAGATAAAACATCGGATTAGGACCACGGACGAAGTGCCAGTGCACGCTAAGAGTTATCGGTACCCATTCGTACATCGCCAGGAAGTTAGGGACCAGATAGGAAAGATGCTGGAGCAGGGTATCATACGACCATCCGAATCTGCCTGGAGCTATCCTATTTGGGTAGTGCCAAAAAAAATAGACGCCTCCGGAAAGCAAAAGTGGCGTCTCGTGGTTGATTTCCGCAAGTTAAATGAAAAAACACTGGACGACAGGTACCCTATCCCTAATATCAGCGATGTTCTTGATAAATTAGGGAAGTGCCACTACTTCACAACCCTTGATTTGGCGAGCGGGTTCTATCAAGTCGAGATGGATCCTCAGGACATTGAGAAAACCGCATTCAATGTGGAGCATGGACATTTCGAATTTCTCCGTATGCCAATGGGATTGAAGAATTCTCCGTCAACATTTCAACGTGTGATGGATAATGTCCTCAGAGGGCTCCAGAATGAGATATGCCTCGTGTATCTCGATGACATCATTGTATTCAGCACATCCCTTCAGGAACACGTGACCAATCTAGGAAGAGTCTTCCAGAGACTTCGAGAATCCAATTTCAAGATCCAAATGGACAAATCCGAATTTATGAAGCTCGAAACGGCTTACCTTGGGCATATCATTAGTGGAGACGGTGTAAAGCCGAATCCCGATAAGATTTCCGCCATTAGCAAATACCCCATACCTAAAACACCGAAAGAGATCAAGCAATTTCTAGGCCTACTCGGTTACTATCGGAAATTTATTCCAGATTTTGCCCGCATCACGAAGCCATTCACCCAGTGTTTGAAAAAAGGACGGAAGATTACTTTTGACACCGACTATATTAACTGTTTCGAAAGATGTAAGACACTCTTGACCAATGACCCCATCCTGCAATACCCGGATTTTAACAAGGAATTTAACCTAACAACGGACGCCTCTAACGTAGCCTTAGGAGCTATACTGTCTCAAGGTTCCATAGGTTCAGATAAGCCGGTCTGTTACGCATCTCGAACTCTAAATGAGAGCGAAACAAAATACAGCACCATCGAAAGAGAGCTCCTCGCCATAGTCTGGGCTACAAGATATTTCAGGCCATACCTCTTCGGACGAAAATTCAAAATTCTCACTGACCATAAACCGTTACAGTGGATGATGAATTTAAAGGAGCCGAACTCTCGACTTACAAGATGGCGGCTTAGACTCAGCGAGTATGACTTTTCCGTAATTTATAAGAAGGGAAAAACGAACACCAATGCCGATGCCCTCTCCCGCGTGGAAATAAATACGAAGGAAACCAGGTCTCTAATAGAGGGAACTGACGAGTTCGACTCCCTGATGGGCAACCCATCCGGAACAATTCCAGCTCAAGCTGACTCTTCCACTGAAACAGCCCACACAAGCGATGAAAACCCAATTCTTGAAATCCCTATAACGGATGAACCCCTCAATAAGTTTAATCGACAGATACACATTACCCTTGTTAGTGAAGCGAGGAAACGACCCTCGGTGACAAAACCATTTGACACACACACCCGTACCAGCATCCAAATATCACAGTCCAACCTGGAAGAGGAGTTAATAGGCGCCATTAAGGAGTACGTCAACCCCAAGGTCAAAACAGCTATTTTAATTGAACCATCATTGGCCATGTATTCCATTATCCCGGTCCTTCAAGGCAAATTTAAAAGCTCATCGTTAAACCTCGTTCTCACTAAAGCCGAGCTGGAAAACGTCAAGGAATATCTTCAACAGCAGGAGATAATCCGCCACTATCATGCAGGTAAAACTAACCATCGCGGTATCAACGAGTGTTATTTGGCCTTGTCCCAAAAATATTAAGTAAGTAGTAGTCCTTCTTACGATTCACTCGACGAATACAGACGTGCTCAGTAAAGCAACTTAACAATTGCATAAATTAACAGTTTTTAATTGTGACCTAGTTTTAGAGACATAGACGTTTTTGTTGTGTTATACAGTTTTTATTGCGAATATGGTCAAAAGTAAGTGATTATTTTACAAATATGGATAGCAGCCCCCTCAATCGTGGCGGCCAGCCGCATCGCTCTCCACCACCAGCAACAACACCTAGAAGTCAAGCACAGGATGAAACGGTTGAGGTTTTTTCTACTCCTGAAATTCAATCGTGGATGTCCAGCATTGAGCAGTGCCTAAGTGAGGTGTCGACCATAGCTTCGGAAGGAAAAATGAATTCCGAACAAAAGCTTAGAATTAGTAGCCTATGTCGTAAAGTCGGACACGGAGTCTCCCAAATGGCAGTGCAATATCAGTCACTGAAACATAAAGCCCTCCAAAACTACGCCACCCTGCAAAGTTTAAAGGAAAATGAAGACCTCGCCATTAGTTTGACTGATATCAAGCATAAATTAGAAGAAACTCTGACCAAGCAAAAACAGGAAAGCACTTCTTTTGCAGACATGGTGAAGGGGACAAAAAGCCTTATTCGGCCTCAAGCAACTAGCTCAGTCGCTATTTATCCTAGCGACAATACCAAGACCAGTGAAGAGACCAAAAATCTTATACAAAAAATTGTATGCCCTGAAGAAATGAAGCTGAAGGTTCGAGGACTTCGGAAAATAAGAAACGGAGGTGTAATCATTAGCACGGAGACCAAGGACGACATCCAAAAGTTGAAGCAGACTGTCGAGCGTTCCACATCAGGACTTACTGTAGATGAGCCTCAAAAGCGGAAGCCCCGTATTGTAATAATTGGGGTCCCCACTGATATGGCAGAGAAAGAGGTATTTAAATGTATTTATGAGCAAAATATCGTCGATAAACAACCAACACTGACCAAAGATACATTTTTGACCTCAATCAAATTAAGCCATAAGTCAGGAAAACGAGATGCCGACAGCTGCAACTACATTGTTGAAGTGCCAGCCAGCGTCCGGAAAGCCCTAGTGAACCAGAACAGGCTTTATATAAACTGGACGTCGTGCCCGGTACGAGATTTCACCCTTGTGACTCGGTGCTTCAAGTGTCAGCAATACGGTCATGCATCCAAGACTTGCAAATCCGCCATCTCAACTTGCGGCCACTGCGGGGTGGAAGGCCACGCGACTCAGGAGTGTTCTTCGAAGGATGAACTACCGAAATGTGCAACCTGCAAGCGCTACAAAAAACCCCACAACCACAAGACAGGAGATTCTGATTGCCCAGCTAGAAAAGCCGCTGAATACAGGTATATCAACTCTGTAGATTATGAAGGCGCCTAAGAGCGCCAAACTCTAGATTATATTTAGATCTAACGTATTTTTACAGAGTACATACTTTTACATTTTTTACTTATGGATAGTTTGATTACTGATATAGATAACGCTTTTTTGTCAGAATCAAAAACTTGTGAGGTAGAAGACTGCAAACAATATCTTTCCGAATACCAAAATCCTTTTACAGTACTAACACAAAATATTCGTAGCATCTGCAGGAACTTTGACAGTTTTAACATTTTTCTTCATAGACTAAACATAGCTTGCGATATCATAATACTAACCGAATGCTGGTTATCAAAACGCCAAGAAAACATCCCTACTATGACGGGATACAACATGTTCCATAGCACTACTAACCAGAATCAAAATGATGGTGTCGTGATTTACGCTAAACAATCGCTTATAGCCACAGTTGAAGAACAGAATCAACAAGACTGTAACTGCCTTATAATTAAAATAGGTACAACTATAGCAATACTAGCTATCTACAGATCCCCATCGTTTAGAAATCTGGACTCATTTCAATATTTCTTAAACCAGGCCTGTCGTAATCTTTCCGCTTTTAAGCACATCATACTAACAGGTGACATTAACATAAACATCACTGCTGAAAACTGCGATGCTGGAATTCAAAATTACCTCAATTTATGTTCATACCATGGGCTTCTCATCGGTCATACGCTACCAACACATCAGAGTGGCTCGTGTCTCGATCACATGATGATAAAAACCAGCCTACCATATATTACCCTAGTTACTAATTCAACAATTACTGATCATAATGCTGTCCTACTAACAATGAACTTAACGCTACCTAAGCAAAATCGTCCACTGACAAAGTCCAAACTAAACATGCACAAACTAGAACATGACCTGCATAACATTGATTTTAGCCCTGTTTACGATTCTCCTGACGCTAATTTGTCTTTATCGTATTTAATTAAAAACGTCCAGCAAGCAATATTACATAATACGACCGTAATAACATTAAATCGGAAGCATTATAATATTAAACCGTGGATTACTCCGGGCCTTGTTCGATGTATAAGGCACAGAGACAAATTACATCAGAAAACCAAACGCTACCCTGACAATATAATGCTCCTTGTAATATACAAGAGGTACAGGAACTTTTGTAATAATCTCTTGAAAAAACTTAAAATTGAATACGATAAAAACGAATTGCAGAAAGCAGGCAAAAATAGTAAACAGATATGGAAACATATTAAAAACTTGACTTACAGATCTAAACAACGGGAACCCGTTTCAAGTTTACTGCTCACTAACTCTTCACCCCTATCATCAGCTAATAATGTAAATAACTATTTCGTGAATGTAGGGAAATCCCTCGCGGAACCACTCCTGAGGCAATCGTCTTATCGGTCTGCCGCGCACTTTCAGACTTCTCTCAAGAGCTGTGCTAAATCTTTTGCACTTTTGGATACGGACGAAAGTGAAGTAGAACAAATCATCTCAGCTCTGAAAGATGACTGTGCAGTCGGCTGGGATAATATTGATAATAAAATACTTAAGCGTTTTAAACACATTTTACTCCGACCGTTAACATGTATATTTCAGGCGTGCCTCCGAGAAGGAATTTTCCCTAAAAGTCTAAAAAAAGCGGTGGTCATCCCTATCTTTAAATCTGGATATAGAGATGTTGTGAATAATTATAGACCAATATCTATACTGCCTTCTTTATCCAAAATATTAGAAAAATCATTAACAAAAGACTCGTCAATTACTTGGAAACGAACATCTTACTATCTTCTTCACAATTCGGGTTTAGAAGCAGATTGTCCACAGCAGATGCGGTTCAAAAGCTGACAGACCTCGTTGCACAAGAACTCGGCGATGGAAACCAGGTCCTGACTATCTTCCTAGACTTAGCAAAAGCTTTTGACACCGTATCTGTTCCTTTGCTTTTAAATAAACTGGAAACGTTGGGTATAAGAGGTACACAGCTGAAACTATTCGAAGATTATTTAAACGATAGATCGCAATGTGTTCGAATAGGAAATATAACTAGTAACGATGAAAAATCACTAGGATTTGGAGTTCCACAAGGCAGTATCCTTGGTCCATCATTGTTCCTCATTTACATTAATGATCTTTGTAATTTAAATGTAGGAAATTGCAAAATAATATCGTACGCTGATGACACTGCGCTTATTTTCACCGCAAAAACTAACTCCGAGCTGTATAATGTTGCACAGGCAGGTTTTAACATCGTTCTAAACTGGCTTCGTTGTAATTTACTAACACTAAATGCAGATAAAACAAAATATATTCAGTTCAACATGCGCAATCTTAATAACAAAACTAATCCCCATTTATATGCACACCAATGTAACAATCAGTCAGCCACTTCTTGTACCTGCCCTATGATCCTGGAAACAAAGTGCCTCAAGTATCTTGGAGTTTTTGTTGATAACACGCTCTCGTTTAGGCAACATATTGACAGTTTGGTTACTAGAGTACGTAAACTGATGTTTGCTTTCAAACAACTGCGCTCCATTGCCGACACTAACTTAGTCAAACAAGTTTATTTTGCTCTATGTCAATCAATACTTCAATATTGTATAACCTCATGGGGCGGAGCATCAAAAACTATCATTCTCTCTCTTGAAAGAGCACAAAGAGCTGTTCTAAAAGTAGCAAATTCTCTACCTTTCCTTTTCCCTACCCACCAGTTATTTAAATCCTGCAAAGTCTTGACTGTTCGGCAAATTTATTTACTGCACATAACACTAAAACAGCATGCAATGCTTAAATATAACCTAGATATAACTAACAAAAGGCGAAACGATATAGTATGCAGTTCAACCTCTACCTCTAAATTTGCATTTACATATAGATTCTTTACATTTTTAGGGCCCTTTTTATATAATAGATTAAATAGAATACTAAGTATATATAATTTAAATTATTTTAACTGTAAAAGCATTGTTTTAAACTATTTGCAAGGTTTGTCATATGACCAGACTGAAGACCTGCTTCTAGTATTAAAATAAAATTAGATTAAAACTACGTAAGCATGATTAAAAATAACACTACTATGTATATTTCCGCAGTGTCCTAGTTTTACTTAAAATTGTTAATTTATTGCAATACCTACATTATTAAATATAAATAAGCACTTTTACGCCTGAAGCACAGGTTCTACCTAGTTCAGGCAAATTATACATCCGCACTTTTTAGAACATAAGCAAATTATTGTAAATTTTGTACTTTAAGAAATAAATAAACGATTTTATTATTATTATTATTATTTTATTATATTATTGGCCAAAAATGAAGGACCAAATTAACAAATTTATAAGTGAATGCACCATCTGTGGGCAAGCCAAATACGATAGAAACCCAGTCAGACTTCAGTTCAATGTTGTGCCCCCAGCCTCCAAGCCATTTGAAATAGTCCACATGGATCTATTCACGGCGCAGGGCGAGAAATACATCACTTTTATCGATGTCTTCACCAAATACGGTCAGGCTTACCACCTACGCGATGGAACAGCCGTTAGCATTTTACAAGCCCTCTTGCATTACTGTACTCACCATGGCGTCCCCATGACCATCATCACAGACAATGGAACCGAGTTTACCAACCAACTTTTCATGGAATTTACACGGCTCCACAGGATCAACCACCATAGGATATTGGCTCATACACCCAATGAAAATGGAAATATTGAACGATTTCATTTAACACTGTTAGAACACCTCAGACTTCTCAAACTACAGTACAAAGATGAACCCACAGTTAACCTTGTCCCCTATGCCATCATAGCCTACAACAGCTCCATACACAGCTTCACAAGATGCAGACCATTCGACTTACTGACGGGACACTTTGACCCCAGAGACTGCAAGGACATTGACATAACACAACAGCTATTACAACAGTATGTTTTAGTTCATAAAGACCGCATGAAACGGGTATATGACATCATCAACGCCTCATCACTTGCAAACCGAACAGCATTAATCGAAAATAGAAATAAAACCCGCGAACCCGAGAAAGGATACGCACCCCAGCAGCAAGTATTCGTAGCAAACCCTCTCGCTAGCCGTCAAAAGACCGCACCACGGTATACACAGGACACAGTTTTAGCTGACCTCCCGATTCACATCTATACCTCAAAGAAACGTAGTCCCATCGCAAAATCAAGACTTAAGCGTACACCTAAAGCAGTGAATTTGTTACAGGATTCCGCTAATAACAATTCTCCCAATGATGCGACCTCAGGAGATAAAAATCGAAAGCCTCGATGAGGGACCAGGACTGCTACCCTACAAACTCGGGCCCATGAGACTCACATCTCACCACCATACATTCCTGCAATACGTACGTCTGAATGACATCGAAAACAACGTCCACTCACTACAGACTCAACTGCTAGGCTATCAGAACCGAATGACCAACGATACCTACCTACTATATGATATCCAAATAAATTATCTTACTGACAAGCTTGGCAATGTCTTAAGGCAATTACAATCTCTGGAACCCAATAGAGTTAAAAGAGGTCTCGTGGACGGGCTAGGTTCTATTATAAAAAGCCTAACCGGAAATCTAGATAACGATGATGCGCTAAGGTATAATACAGCAATTAAAACGTTAGAGACAAATCAGAATAAAATAGCAACTGAAGTTAATAACCACATTAGTATAAGTAAAGAATGGATGTCCAAGCACACCGACGTGCTAGCGCAGATAGCTGATAACCAGAGTAAAATTAACAATACACTAGAGTCAATACTAAAGAGCGATGCACTAAGGGAAAATAGCTTAATAAAGTACGCTAAGTTTGCTCAACTTTTAGAGGTAATGAGTAAGAACGTAGAGGATTTAACCCAGGAATTGCTTAGGATAGAAAATAGCTTAGCTTTTATTCATGCGTCCAGCATGCATCATTCTATGATCGACATAGAGATACTAGCATCAATGGTTAGGAAGCTGAAGACTATGTATTCCGAAGAGCAGATCTTAGATTTAGAGCTAAGGGAATACTACGACATCATAAAACCAGGATCGTACTACGTTGACAAGCAAATAGTTTTCGTTTTTAAATTCCCAATTTTTTCTAAGAATAGTTACGACTTGTATAGATTATCCGCAGTACCAAACAAGCATACACAGGCCCTTATTCCACCCTTCCCATTCCTGGCAACCAACGAGTTGACATTCATGTACATGGAGGCTGAATGCCCGAAGTCGAAAAGCTGGTACCTCTGCGAAAAAGAGTTCACACACCAAATCCGCACCAAATCTGACTGCATCCAGGAGCTGATCATCAACCAGGTACTGCTAGACTCTTGCCAATTCACTACAGTCACCCTGATGAGGGAAGCTATGGAAAAACTCGATGACCAGCACTACGTCCTGTCGTTCCCTCAACAAACGAGAGTACAACTTCTCTGTCACCAGAAGGACTATACTTCGCTCCAGGGAAGTTATCTTGCTACCATTCCCGTTGGATGTCAACTGAAATCCGAAGAGTTCACCATAGCGAATGTTTATGATGAAATCAAAGGCCAACCTCTCAAAATGATGAAGATACCCTACGATTCTAGGAAAGGAGCCACCTCAACTACCCACGTTAAATTGAACTCTGTGGATCTTCAAGGACTACATAGCATTCAAGACAAAGTTATGATCCAGAACCCCGTGCAGATGGACAACACGCAGACAGACACCCTCTATCACACCACAATCCCGTTCTACAGTGTGCTACTGAGTGCAGCCATACTCGCCAGTATCGTAATGGCTAGGCGCTACATATGCAAATGTAGCAACCCCACAAGGATGGAGCAAAGGAACCAGCAGCCGCCGACCGCAATTCTGGAAAAGAACTCAGATCCCGACAACATTCCGGCAACTTTTTCGCTCAAAGTGTTAAAATAGTTGCCGTTCCAAGGGTGGAGGAATTACGTAGCGCCTAGGAATCCGCCGACGTTGCAGATAATATACATAGACAGACCTTGATGACAATGCAGTTACCGCGAAGTCAACGCACGTAGCTAGACTTTCGCTGACACAGAAACGTACGGAGCATAAACATAGGAAGTTGCTGATTATACAATCACCTTGGAACCGATCCAGCCATGACGTCAAGGAATCGATCGATACCGACTAATATTTAAGAGCATCTCTCGTAAGAAGGAAGCATTCCATATTCCTACCTCGAGTTGGAATCAAGACCCGTAGGCTAGTTAGTTATAATTAGTTTTGTTAAATAATAGTTGTAACCGCTCCATGCTCTCACATCGACCTGGAGTGGACATCCGTAGATTAATCAGTTGTAGTTAACTTTATTAATTAAAAGTTATAAGTGTCATTTCGAGTTTCTTTCCACTCTCCCGGCTGTGGTAAACGTAATTAGCTCTTCTCTGGTCTAGTTTAGGGATGTTTACGTTGTTAGAAAGAGATACAAACAAAAATGACCTGCGCCTGTACCAGTTTGGCACTGGAACAAGCTATTTTCTCTTCTGACTTAATGTAATAGAAAGAGATGGCGTCTGTTCTCTGCCTGTCACTGTTACCCATTCGGATGCTCACACAAATTATTAACTTACCATTAATTAAAAAAATGTGTAAACTATCGATTTTATAATGTAATAATGATTTTATTTTATTTATAATATTTTATATGTCGCCGCGGAGGCGTGGATTTGCTAATTCGTTATCCAAATTAATAATTTTAATTGTCAATTAACACAAACTATAATCCTGTCATCTCTGAGATTTCGCTAGAACTATTAATTGTCTATTTAAGTTGGTATTTGGGTTCAGCGCCATCTTTTGGCTTGTTGTGGAACTAGTTATTGATTTGTTTGAATGAAGATCATTTGATAAGCTAATGTTCAATGTTTAATTAATACGAGATGTTTAAATAAAACGGGAACACTTATTGTAGGACTTGTAGATATGTTCTCAATTTAACTATTGCACATTTGACTAAGTAAATTTGTTTGATTATGACCTAATGTTATTCTTATTACGAAAAGTTGTCAACAATGGCGGATATTATAATTTTAATGACCAATAACTGGATTTAATAATTTAATACGAGAACTAAACAAATTTGAGTAATTGATTAAATACTATTAAGTAATAAGACTATTTTACACAGCTATTTAATAATGAGAAACCTGTTTAGTAAGATATTCAGATCACCGGAAACTTGGATAGTTTTGAGTTGAGGTGATTATTTTAGTAATAATCTACGAACAACTTTGTATTTGTGAGTATTGGGATTGTTTAATGTTAAAATAATTAACTGAGCAGCATTTTAGTATTGTTTTTTAGTTTTATTCAACTATCCAAGTAATTAGTGTCTAAACAAAAACAATATGGAAGACCCGCGCACTTACAACGCGCATCGCGCGTATGGCGTGTGTAAAATAATAACTGTTTAATAAATCTGATTGATTAGATGTTTGAAAACCTAATAAACATGTAACGCCAATTGTTTTAAAGTGATTGTGTAAACTATCAAAAGATTTAAAAGAGTATCCTAGAGTTTCTTGCTAGGTCTTCTCTAGAGATCGACGAGGGATTGCGACCTAGCGAGCCACCATGTGGTTTTAACTTCAAGTTCGAATGAAAACTCAAAGTGCCTGTAACTAAGTCAAATAAATACTTTCGAGTTTCAATCCAGTGATGTGTGTTGTTGAAGTTTACCCGTTCCTATGAAGAATGAAGGAATTGCCTCTAGAATTGGAGTTGATGATGGTGGTCCTATAATTCATAGGTACCTCGACGTGACATATATAATATAAAAAAAAAAAAGATGATGGTGAAATATTTACTTTAAACCCGTGTACATCACATTGTCGTGCTAAAAATAAAAATAGAGCTATTGTAATATCGTGTGTGTTACCACAGATTATGTGACTTTTGTTGCACGTTTGGATAAACGTGCAACAAAAGTCACATAATCTGTGGTTCCTGTCTGTGATTGTACCCAGATTGGGTATTATTGCCCAATTTTGAGGAAAAGTGCAAACTTTCGGGAAAAAGGAAAAATGGGTAAATACTGGCCATTTTTGTTTACAATATTTTCAAGTAGGCCATGGTATAATTATGAGCAGGTTTATAAAATACATATTATTTACCCAAACTACATAAATAACTCTGTTATCGCAAATATTTGTTTTTTTACTTCTGAATGGTTTCATTTATTTAATAAAAGCTTTTTTATTACAAAATGCCACCACAAAATATGGGGCAAAATTTTATGTAAGTAATATAATTTTGGGTAAAATTTATCAATTATGGGGAGATTTCAAAAATTAATCTGGTGACACTGCTTTATTTATTTACTTTCTTTAATTTGAGATTTTGACGTTTGACTTGACCGTTGACGTTAAGATTTAAAAGCAAAGCAAAGAAGTTTTAGAAACTAATTATTAATTTTTTAATTAAACGTACATAAAAAGCGAACAAGAAGACTTGTGCAGTGTTCGAAAAATGTCTATGAACAGAAAAACCAGTGTTGTGTGGGACCACTACACGGACATTGGTGGTTACCAAGTAGTTTGCAATATATGCAAAACAAAATTGTCGCATAAATCCTCAGTGACTAATTAAAAAAACACCTAGAGCGCAAACATCCTACAATTCGTGTTGTAGTCCGTAGTGAAATTACGTCAAGAGGGGTAAGTGATCGAGATGGGCAAGCAAGGGTTGTGGTTGCTGGTGGCAGTAATGCTGATGATAATGCTTTAGCTACTAACTTTGATGATGGTGGAAATATTAATAGTACTAACGACGCAGGTGTAGGTAATGCTGCTGTTACTAACACCAATAATTTAGTTGCACACAGTAGTACACAAGGACCTGTACGAAGGACATATGGTCATCAGGCAATATCTGATTATATGCCAAAACGTCGCGGAAACATAGAAAAAAAAATATTGGTGATAAAATTATGCAGCTCTTCACCTTAGACTTTCAACCATTTCGCATGGTAGAAGACAGGGGCTTTCGAGAACTTTTACAATTAGCATGCCCCAATTATATTATACCAACAAGGAAATATTTCGCTAACAATATGTTGCCGTCTCTTTATGAAAAGAAGAAGAATGAGCTAAAACTTACAATACAAAAAGATGTCCAGTCTGTTTGCATAACTGTTGACATTTGGTCAACAATGGCCAATGACTCGATGATGGCCGTTACTGGCCATTATATTGATAAAGAAGCGTGTGAGTTTCGTAACTGCTTATTAGACTGTGTTCCTCTGGAAGAATCCCATACTGGTAAAAATTTAGCCAAAGTTATCAAAGAAATATATGATGAGTGGCAATTGTCGGATAAAATATTACTTGATAATGGTAGTAATGTCAAGAATGCCATAGAGAAAGAGCTTGGGTGGAAACATTTCCCATGCTATACACACACATTAAATCTTTTAGTTAATGATGCATTAAAAGCAGATGATGTAAACGATATAATAAATAAAGTCAAGAGTTTAGTAAGATATTTTAAGCAGAGGCAATGTGGCATGGCAAAAATTTCCGAGAGGGTGACCGGCAGTCCCAGGGTGGTGTCGGGTTTATCGTCCACAAGTCCTTTGTGAACAACGTGGTGAAGATCGAGAGTGTGTCGACCAGGGTGGCGTGCCTTATACTCAGAATATCCTCAAAATATTCGCTGAAGGTCATACAGGTCTACGCCCCAACCTCGGCACACCCCGACGACGAGGTAGAGACCATGTATGAGGATATCTCCAGAGCCATGCATGGTTTCAAAACACACTTCACCGTTGTCATGGGGGACTTCAACGCGAAACTGGGCAAACGAGACGAGGATGAGCTGCAAGTGGGGCAATTTGGAGTTGGACGACGGAACCACCGGGGTCACCTACTGGCCAGTTTTATGGAGAGGGAGAGCCTCTTTATGATGAACTCCTTCTTCAAAAAGCGTGAACACAGGAAGTGGACCTGGCAGAGCCCCGATGGTGCAACAAAAAATGAGATCGACTTCATCATGTCAACCAAGGTCTCGACTGATGAAGTCCACGCTCCGTCCAGCACAGATCCAGGTCCAAAACCCCGAAAGCTTTCAGCTCGAACTCCAGAATCGTTTCGAATGCCTAGGGAGCTCCGTGGACGACTACGCCGACGGGTTCGTGGAAGCTGTCCATACGGTCGGGTCTAATTTTTTCAAGACCCGTCGTACAGATAGAAAGAAAAAGGTCTCTGATCATACCCTCAAGCTTATGAAGGAGAGGCGTGAGATGATCCTGCAGTCTTCAGATGAGGCGTGCAAATACCGGCAGCTCAATAGACAGATCTCTAAATCCTTGAAAAGAGACCTCCGCCGCTTTAATACCGAGCGTATTAAAGACGCGATTGAGCAAAATAAAGGCTCCAAGGTTTTTCAAGGGATCTGGCTATTGGGCAGAGCCAGCTCACGAAACTGAAGACCGACGATGGCAGGATCGTATCCGCCAAACCGGAGCTTCTGGGGGAGATCGAGACATTCTATGGGCAGTTGTACACATCAATCAGCAAGCCCGTTGCGAGTCTAGCAAACGACCCAAGAGCTAGATTGACCCGACACTATACCGAAGATATTCCGGACGTCAGCCTGTACGAGATTAGGATGGCTCTGAAACAGCTTAAAAACAACAAGGCGCCAGGTGATGACGGAATCACGGCTGAACTCCTGAAGGCGGGTGGAAAACCGGTCCTTAAGGCCCTTCAGAAGCTGTTTGATTTCGTCATACTCGAGGGCAAAACGCCACAGGCATGGTGCAGGGGTGTGGTGGTACTCTTCTTCAAGAAGGGCGACGATGCCCGGCTGAAGAACTATAGGCCCATCTCACTTCTTAGCCATGTCTACAAGTTGTTTTCAAGAGTCATCACGAATCGTCTCGCGCGCAGGTTTGACGATTTCCAGCCTCCCGAACAAGCCGGATTCCGAAAAGGCTTTAGCACCGTAGACCACATACATACGCTGCGGCAGGTTATACAGAAGACCGAAGAGTATAACCTGCCTCTCTGTTTAGCGTTTGTGGACTACGAGAAAGCCTTCGATTCGATCGAGACTTGGGCTGTACTGCAGTCTCTCCAACGGTGCCAGATCGACGACCGGTACATTGAGGTGTTGAAGTGTTTGTACAAGAACGCCACTATGTCAGTCCGTCTTCAGGATCAGACCTCGAAACCAATTCTTCTCCGGCGCGGCGTGAGACAGGGAGACGTCATTTCTCCGAAACTGTTCACTGCTGCGCTGGAGGATGTCTTCAAGGTTCTGGATTGGAAAGGGCTTGGCATCAACGTTAATGGCGAGTACATCACTCACCTTCGGTTTGCCGACGACATAGTGGCCATGGCTGAGACCATGGAGAGCCTCAGTAAAATGCTCGATGACCTCAGTAGAGCTTCCGAAAGAGTGGGTCTTAAAATGAACATGGACAAAACCAAGGTCATGGTGAATGCCCATGTTACACCCACTCCTATCAAGGTCGGAGACTCTACACTCGAAGTTGTGGGCGACTATGTCTACCTGGGACAAACGATCCAATTGGGTAGGGCCAACTTCGAGAAAGAGGTCAACCGTCGAATACGACTCGGCTGGGCAGCGTTCGGGAAGTTGCGCGGTATCTTCTCGTCCAACTTACCACAGTGTCTCAAGACGAAAGTCTATGACCAGTGTGTGTTGCCAGTGATGACATATGGCTCTGAGACGTGGTCGCTTACAATGGGCCTTATTAGGAAGCTTACAGTCACTCAAAGAGCAATGGAGAGGGCTATGCTCGGAGTTTCCTTGCGTGATCGAATCAGAAATGTGGAGATCCGCAAGAGAACCAAGGTTACCGACATAGCCCGAAGAATTGCCAAACTTAAGTGGCAGTGGGCAGGGCATATTGCTCGCAGAACGAATGGCCGATGGGGCCGAAAAGTTCTGGAATGGCGACCGCGAACCGGAAGACGATACGTTGGAAGGCCTCCCACTAGGTGGAGCGATGACCTGGTTAAGGTTGCGGGAAGGCGCTGGATGCGAGACGCACGGGATCGGTCAATGTGGCGACGCCTGGGGGAGACCTATGTCCAGCAGTGGACGTCTTTCGGCTGAAATGATGAATGATGAATTAAATCCTTGACAAAATGATATCTGATTTCAACATGTTTCAAGCGTTTTACAGACTCTGTGCTTGCATTCAATATTGCTGACTGATTATCACAAAACAAATTTACTCGACAAACATTTTTAAAATCAAAATCTTGTAACAAATTCACTATCCAACACGCTTCACTAGCAGCCATACTCATTGAAACATACTCGGCCTCTGTTGAAGACAGACTTACAGATGATTGCTTCTTTGAGCACCATACTATTAAGCAATTTGCAAAATTAAACAAGTACCCCGAAGTAGACTTTCGGTCTCATGGTCACCTGCCCAATCAGCATCACAAAACCCTTGCAACACTGTATCATTACATTTGTATATTAAGTTATAATCAATAGTATATTTTACATAACGCAATACTCTCTTAAGCGCACTCAATAATTCACTATTGGCCGAATTTTGGAATCTAGTTAACATAGAAATGGCAAAACAAAGGTCAGGCCTAGTGCCTGAGACAGCATACATAATACAGCCAATTATTTCCCTACAAGTTTCTTCAAACTTTTTATCACATTTTACATCAGAATCAAGAATCTTACTGTTAAATTTTTTATCCATAGGGGTCATCATTGGCTTACAATTATCCATGTTGAATCTTTGTAATACATTTTCCAGATAATTTCTTTGTGACAATACAGTTGTACCATTTTGAAAATTTTGTTTAACATTTAATCCTAAGAAATCTGAATTAAACCCCAGATCCTTCATCTCAAATTTCTCATTTAATAAATCTTTCAGTTTTATGATCTCCTGTTCATTTGTGCTAAAAATTAACACATCATCGACATAAATTAATACAAAGATTTTATCTGTGCCATTATACTTGGTATACAAACATGAGTCACACTTTGAGCTCACAAAACCTTCTTTTGTTATTACTTTATTAAATTTTTGATTCCAACACTTAGGAGAAGTTTTCAAACCATATAAAGATTTCTTTAATTTAACAGTATTATTATTTCCCGAATAGGCCCCTTTAGGTAAACTAACATACACTTCTTCTTTTATCTCCCCATATAAAAAAGCCCCTGTAACATCCATTTGATAAATGGGCACATTTAATTTTGTTGCTACTGCTACAAATAGTCTAAATGTTGACAACTTCGTGACTGGAGCATAAATATCACACAAATCAAATGACTGCTGTTGTTCAAACCCTCGGGCAACAAGCCTAGCTTTATACTGTAAAACATTATTTACATTTTTTATCTTAAAAACCCACTTACTGCTAACTGTTTTCCTATTCACAGGTACATCACAAAAATTCCAAGTGTCATTGTCTTTAAGAGTCTGTAATTCCCTAGCAATAGCTTCATTCCACTTACTTGCATCACTTCTGTTCATCTTCTGTTCATAGCCTCAGTGTATGTAGGTGGTTCACACTCACTCTCATCCCGCTGCACATTATTGCATTTATAGAAAGATGTTTGTTTTTTTAGCCGCTTGCTTCTTTCATCTATGGGTAAATCACTTTCATCCAAAAGATGTTCCTCATCACTGCATGGTAAGTACTCACTGTCACAGTCATGTTCTGATCCCTCCTCTCCAACACTACTTGTATGAGTCACTTCCATCGTTTCATCTAGGTTAGTAGTTAGCTCATTCACAGGGTTAGGTTCTGTCTCAGGGTTATTATCTACCACAGGTTCTTCTTGCAGGTTAATTGATGTTATAGATTCCTTTTCTTTACCTTCCTTCACTTGAAGTTTCTTCTCTTTACCATCTCGGTTTAGGAATACAACATCTCTCTTCGTCTCCACTGTGTTTGTTGCTGGAAAATAAATTCTATACCCCTTCACATTTTCTTCATAACCCACCATCAACCCTTTTTCACCCTTCTTGTCCCATTTCCTCCTTCGTTCCTTCGGAATGTGAGCATACACTTCCGTGCCGAAGACTTTCAACTGGTGAATGTCAAACCTTTTGTTTGTCCATACTTCAAATGGTGACCTTCCATTTTCATGACTTTTCCCAGTTCTATTCAGGACAAATACTGCTGTATTTATTGCTTCCGCCCACAGTTTCTTTGGAAAGATTTCTTCATGTAACATTGTCCGTGCTGCTTCCACCAATGTTCTATTTTCTCTCTCAGCCTTTCCGTTCTGTTCCGGCGTATAGGGTACAGTTGTTTGGTGTGTTATCCCACGTTTTGAAAACAGTTCTTTCACTTCTTTGTTTATAAATTCTAGACCATTGTCACTTCTAAACATTTTCACTCTGTTTCCTGTTGTGTTTTCGGCCTTATTAATGAAGTTCTCAATGCAGTATTTGATCTCATATTTTGTTTTAACAAAGTACACACTTCTGTCATTCGAATGTTCGTCCTTCAGTATGACAAAGTATCTCGCCCCTCCAAAAGATGCTTCTTCCATTGAGCCGCATGTATCCGCATGAATCAGCTCACAAGTCCTTGTACTCACGTTCTCACTTTTACTGAACGGTAATCGATGTATCTTCCCAGCTAAACAACTCTCACACTCAGGTTTAGTAGTTTGTTTAACAACAACATTATGTTTTTGCAGAATATCTTTTACGTAAGCAAAATTTTGATGCGCGAGTTTTCTGTGCCACTCATTTAAATCATTCGCCAACAGTGTTGCAGTGCTTGCAATCTCGTTATTATACTTATACTGCAATTCCAAGTAATAAGAATTGCCAATTCTTTCCGCCACCGCACCAACTTGGTTATCTTTGTAAAGTTTGCATGACCTGTCATCTGTCATCATGGCGTAACCTTTATCTGTGGCGCGAATGACTGAAAACAGGTTGTTATTTAGTTCCGGAACGTACAAAACGTTGTCTATGACCGTATTAATCCATTCGGTCCCGTTCGATACTTGCACCGCCACCTGTCCGCGGCCGAGGACACTAATTGTCGCGCCATTACCGAAAACCACTGATTGTTCTGTGGTACTAGTGAATGTTGTAAACAATGCGCGATTTCGAGGCCACTAACCACTTTGATTTATGTAGTTCATATGACGAACTAGACACTACAAACGCATTACTCTTTGTTTTGTTTTCAGTTTTACTAACTTTTTTTTTTACGAAATCTACATTGCGCCTTGAAATGTCCGAACTTTCCACAATAGAAACAGTTTTTATTATTTACGTTTTCTTTACTGCCATTTTTAATTAGTTTGCAATCACTTTGAAAATGTCCAATTTTGCCACACTTAAAGCACTTTATTTTTCTTGAATTTTTCACAACGAACGCAGAGGATGAAGATTGCTGGGACTCTTCAATCTTGCCTTTCACCCTCTCTTCTTCAATTAATAACCTGGCCACCAAGTTATCAATGGTTTGCTTATCGTCGGGTGCCGACTCCCACGCTGACACAAAATGCTTATATTCGTCAGGCAACGACATCAGCACCTTTGTGATAATGACCTTATCTGATATCTCCTCGCCCATCTGTTTTAACACATTTCTCATCTCTTGAATTTTGGACAAGAAAACTGACATATCAATGCCTTTTTCGTATCTGTACTGGAAAAAACGTTGTTGTACAATGTGTATACTAGTCTCAGTCTTCTGTTCATACACGCTTTGAAGTTTTCGCCACATTTCAGTAGAACTTGTGCATGTGATGATGTGTAACATGGCCTCTTCCGTCATCCGTGTGACCAACACCGTTTGCGCCTTGGTATCTTTTGCTTCCCATTTAGTTATTTCAGCAGGAGCTTCGGACTTTACACATTTTCCCTCCACAACGTCCAGCAAACCATGGCCTCTCAACAGCACCGTAGTCTCAACTTTCCAGATGTTCCAATTTCTGGAACCCTCCAGCTTGATCACGTTCACATTGTTGTAACTCTCCATTTTCTGACCTTGTTCACAATCCAGAACAAGTTATCCTTAGTTGAAAATACACCGCGCCACACCGTGCGCCGCCGCCTTCGTGAGACTTTTTTTTAACCTCACTTTTTTTTCCCGCCTATGAGTAACTGCTAACGCCGAACTTTTATTGATACCTACTAACTTACGATACAGGATTATGTGCCTGGGCCCATAACCTGAAGTTAGTTTAAATTAAATTTGCAGAGGTTTTACTAATCAAGCTGTATTTTACTTAAACACCGAACAGTACACCATTACAAGTAGGTAAGTAACCAAAATATTAATACCACACTAATCATAACAATTGGTAGCGACAGAAACAAAAGCAGTGCTGCCAACTTAGGAGAACCAATGTATGAACATTGTACATCTTATTTAACAGATATCCTTTAAATGCGGCAGCTTGATTGATACTTACAAATGTTATGTTTATTTTAGCTAAACTACTAATTTATTCATTGAATTTCTTTATAAGCATTGAAAGTTACGCTCATTAACTAAAAGCGGACAGACGTGTGTCGCATCGCGCTATGAATATTGACGTTTTTGTGATTTGTAATTTTGTGGTCCTGTGATTGGTTGCTCTTACCGTTTTCAATTCCTTGTTGCTCTTGCGGTGTTGTTACCTGTTGCCGACGCCCACTGGGAGGAGTTAAGGCAGGACGGAACATTTTTGTCAGCTCCTGCATTGAATGAGTTTTCAAATATATTTGAAAAACTCATTTAAATAAACACAAAAAGTTTTGCAGTTGGCTGGGCTCGAATCTGCGACACCGGAGCGTCGGAGGCGGCACGTGTGCGCACTGGGCTAAGTGAACATCTGGCCACTGCGACGAAATAACCAAGCTCTATTGACTGCAACCAGCTACACTAAATTATTTTTCTCGTGTTGTGTAGTAACTGCGCAGAACAGCAATGCCTCGCACTCGGTCACCCCCCTTGAAATCCACCATCGCGTTGCTTGAGACTCAGTCAGAGCCTGATTTGTCCTCTGACGCATCTATTCCTGAATTGAATAGCGGTAATAAAATGGATAGCGTCACAATACGGCAGGGCAAGAAGCGCTTCAGAGGTGATGACGACTGAACGGAGACTGACAAATTCGAAGATTTAAAGAATATGCTGCAGTCATGGAAAACTGATCAAGATGTTGTCCTCAACAAAATAATTGCGGAAGTTTCTGAATTGAAACAACAAAATCTCACTATCCAGAAGTCATATTCAGAGATTGAAAATCAATTCAATATTTCAACTCGAGCTATGAGGAGATGAAGTCTCGTCTGGAAAGCCTGGAGGTTGCACATAAGGAGAATGTTAAACGGTTGAATGAAATGACTGACAGTGTGGATGGAAAAGCTGTGGCTAAACTTGAGGCTAAGATTGAGGCAATGGAGCAGCAGGCACGTTCATGTAACATTGAAATCTGTAATTTACCAGAAAAGCGAAATGAAAACTTGTTCACCATCGTGGATTCTATAAGTTGCGCTATTAATTTACCAGTATCTCATAATGACATTATATCGATACACAGAGTATGATATCAGCTCAGCATCATGATCGCAAACCTAAAAATATTGTCATAAAATTCAGAACACTAATAAGTGTGTATTATACGTGATAACATTCTTAGTGCCTGTCGCCAGAAGAAGGGCCTAAAATCTGATCAATTGGGGATCTCTGGTGCCTCGGTACACGTTTATTTTAATGAACTTTTAACCCTACATAATAAAGCAGGTGCCCAACAGGGAGTTACTAATCATCCTAGGAGATTTCAACGCTAAGATCGGCGAAAATGCTCATCAGCTGAGCAGAAGCGCGGGGAGATTTGGACTCGGGAAGCGGAATGAACGAGGTGAACGCTTAATGCAATTCACTTCGGAGAATGACCTGCTGATTTTAAATAGCCTTTTCCAACACCACCCTCGAAGGTTGTACACTTGGGTATCGCCCGATGGAAAAACTCGCAATCAAATAGATTATATCATGATTCGGTCGCGATGGAGTGTTAATGCAGTCCTGTAGTAGTGAGTTGCAGCATTCTCTAACTTACTTGTAACCTCAAAAGAGGCCCACGATTTTACAGGCAAGAGTAATATAAAGTGTATAGAAGCATATATGGAATCTATACCTTCACACAACTCTCATGACGTCAGAGACCGTGTTGCCGTCGGGTATATTTTCAAATCCAGTAAACAAAAATCATTTCAATAAAACGTACCTTTATCTAACATTTGTGACGTCACTGGAGCGAGTTGATATCGGGTATACATTCAGATTTAGTATACGCCCGCGTAAGTATTTTAAAACATACCCGACCGCAACGAATCCATCGTTCGGTACTCTTTTGGCACGTTACTATTTAAATCGTTCTATCCTTTGCACCCGCTGGCTGACGCAATATTTTGTTTGTTGCATCATTTTGTGATCACGTGCGAGTCAGTACTGTTTAAAATGTGATTGAAGATTGTGATTTCAATTGTATTTAATTTAAAAAATTGTCATAAGTGCATAGTACGTTGCGAAGATTATTATAAAGTGATAACTATATAGTTTGTGATCCTTTTAGCGTAAAAATTACCTACGAATAATGATAGATAAAGCCAGTTTAGAGGGTTTTATAACCGAACAATGTGGACTTATCGAGAATCTGGATTTTGAATCGGAGGAAAAGTACTCCATGCGATTTAGACTGAAGACTGAACAAAATGAACAACAAGAACGATATGTTAAGTTTATCGACGAGTTTGTTCAAAAAATATCAAATTTTACCGAACACTAACTTGATAGTTCGAAAGTCATATCCTTCGTTGAAGCGCTTCTTATTTCGAAAAACATGTCAACATTCATCGTTCAATAAAAAATCTGAGAAGTCGTCTCGTGGACAAAACTGTAAGGCTAAAATAGACTTTGTTATCAAAAAAGTTAACAAGGACACTATTCGAAACGACAAACTGTTGTCGCAAGGGTATAATGTGTTAGTGACCATAGTTTTTGAACACTCTCATCGCGTTTACGTTGCCGAAGCTTTGAATTTACTAAAATGCAGCCAGGAAACCGAAGAAACTTTTATGAAATATTTTGATAGCGGAATGACACCTTGCCCAGCAATAAATTACAACGAATTGAACATACTGGCCTCGTTTCAAGATACTGATCTAAATGGAATAGAGATGTTATCAAACTCTCAAATAAATCCCTCCGAAAATCATGTGTACTACATGTACAATAAATGGCGTACTGAAAAGTATGGCGACCGTAATGAATGCAATCTCCCCGAAATCATACAAGCGAAAATTGAGAGTTTAAATAAAAAAGGCTACTCGATACTGTTAAAACAAAATCCCAGGATTATCGTGATAATTACTCCTATTATGAAACGAGTTTTTCTGTCTACTGCATATGAGAATATGATTTTTGTAGACACAACATCATCGTGTGACCAGACAAGTTCTGCGATTACTCTAGTTTTTACACATCACAAAATCGGTGGGCTTCCATTGGCATGTGCTATACATACTGAGCAAAATAAGTCCAATTACACGATGGTTTTTGCCGCTATAAAAGAAGCTGTAGAAAAGAACGAGGCGGGTAAAAAATTTGAGCCGGATATTGTTATGACGGACGATTCTACTGCCGAACGAAATGCTTTGAGAACTATTTTTCCAAATGCTCGATTACTATTATGCGCATTCCATGTTTGCCAAGTCTTTTGGCGTTGGCTTTGCGTTGCAGATCACAAGGTTGACATAATGAAAAGACAGTCCATCATGACACGATTTCGAAATATTCTTTTTATAACTGATCCAGAAGAAGCAGTAAAATTGTATGAGGAATTGACAGGTGACGAGTATGTTAAGACGATGCCAGCTCTATTAAATCATCTGAGTAACTTATGGAAACGCCGGCCTGAATGGTGTGTCTCTGATAGGTTGGATTTACTTACGCGAGGAAACAACACCAACAACATAACAGAAGCATCTATACGCATTCTTAAAGATGTCATACTCCAGCGATGTAAAGCATTTAATGCTTGCGCATTAGTAGATTTCATAACGTCCATTTTTGAAAATTATTTTATGCGTCGCATTGTTTCTTACGCCAACACGCGAAAAACCAAGGATTCCATATATGCAATGTTCATGAAGACTGCTCGAAATATTAAAAATATATCTAAAGTCAACGATAATGAGTACAGTGTGGAATCAGAGACAAGCCCAAATACTTTTTACACTGTGAGAGCCGATTTAGCCGTTTGCGACTGTGACGCTGGAAAATGTGGAAAATTCTGCAAGCACCTGTGTAGCATTGAGCAAAACTTTGGAGTTATATTTCCCAATTCTCCTCGGCTGTCTATTCAAGATAGAATGTCACTCGCAAGAATTGCGACGGGGGATGAGATTAATGAAAATTTCTACATGAATATGATAGATTTGGATCAAACACCGAACAATGATTTGGATTCGATAGGACCGCAGTGCTCTTCCTCTAATACACAAGAGCCGATACAGGTAGTACCACAGTCCTCTTCCTCCGATACACAAGAGCCGATACAGGATGTTGCCAATTCTTCATCTTACAAGCAACATGTTGCTGTAGAATTCCCTCACCAATATAAAAATGCACTCGCAGAGTTTAAGACTGAAGTACAACGCTTCACAAAGTTATTTGAAACAAACCCCACTGTCCACAATCTAAGAGCACTGGGAAAATTCACAAATATAATCAAAAAAATTAATACATCAGAGCAAGGACAAAACTTTATTTTAAATCAGATAATAACAAGGCGTGTACCAAGGAAAATTAAAGTTCAAAGCACAGCGCTGAGTAGACGTAAAGACAGAGGAATAGGAAAGACCAAGTCTAGGATTCAAGCTGGGCGGCCGTCTAATACAGAACGCAGAACTAAACGAAAGCATAACTTAGGCCAGAATGTTAAAATGAATGTCCGTAATGCGCGCTAAATTAGTATTTTTAATTTTATAATTACCTATTTTTAAAGTAACTAATAAACGTTTTTTATCCACTTTTGTTCTCGTATAATTTACCTCAATCTCTAACCTATAAAATAAACGTCCCTTTATCTGATACCGACCCGAACGAATGTTGCGGTTGGGTATATTTTGAAATCCTTAACACGACGGTTCACATTTTTAAAGTATGCTCAAAACGAATGTTGCATTCGGGTATATTTTAAAATCCTCAACAAGGCGGTACATATTTTTATGGTATACCCGAACTCAACACTATAGAGCGTTGTGTGAAGGTATAGATTCCATATAAGCTGTATAGAATGGTGTTATACTAGCAGCAGTGTGCCTGCAATTAAGAGTCGAATATAGTAAATAACATACATAAGAGTGTTATAAGAGCGTTAATTAAGCATTATTTGTCACTCGAAACGTTATTATGGTTATTAAAAACAGTTAGTTGACACTTTGGGTTATAAAAAGGATCTATAATGCTTTCAGATAAAGCTGTCACTGCTTTATTGATACTTTATTACTCCAGTGTATAGTTTTTAGTGTACGACACAAAGAAGAACGTTAAATTTTAATAGGTTAAATACTTATCCACGAAAAGTTTAGATATCGAAATATTATGGCGTACATTTTATTAAGTATACCTAAATATAAATTTTATTTAAAATTACGTCTGCGTCTTTTGTGTATTGTGAATTATTCCTGCCCTTGTGAATTTACGGTAAGTGTATACCATATTTCTCATCTCATTTTTCACGCGCCTAGGATTTATCAACTATTTCAAAGAAATGTGACAAAGAAAAATAAAAATTGCTTTCAATTATTCAACCGAACATAATAAAGTATGTGAGATTCGTAAGTATTGAAATGTTATTATGAGAGTATCACTCATTTTACCACCTTTAAAATATATAATATTTAGTATTTGGTTGATAAATTTTGTATATACCTATTTGTTTGTAATGTTTGTTTACAAAAAAAATGGCGAGCCCGCTTTAATGTTAAAATACTCTTTTAACTCATTTATAGCACTCGTTGCGACGCAATATCTGTAGTCAAGAATATTGTGCAGGCTTTGGTAGATATAGCAGTGTAATAATACTCTTAGTCAATGAGATTTATTATAATTAATACATTAATAGTAGCAAAGAACCCTAATGTAGTTTGTACGTTATAGCTATATAACGTACAAACTACATTAGGGTTCTTTGACAAATTATTGAAAACCATTTAAATATAAAATGAATAAGCAGTTTCCAGCTTTACTATGTAGATTGTTATTTATTTAGTAGTTATTTAACTAAGAAATTATGATCGAAAATGCTATGTTGCAAAACATTTCACATTTAGTTTTGTTTGTTTGCAAACTGATTTGCTCATAATATATTGAAAAAGAAACCTTATTATTAATAAAATATATTGCTTAATTACTGGTAGTCCCAGTTCATCAGCTGTCGTTTCCGATGTTAACTAAATGAAGATCGTGGTGGTGATCCGAATACCTATCTCAATGTGATGCCGCCGCCGCGCGCTGGCACCAATGCGTCCGGGGCGGCCGCGGCCGTTGATAAACTTGGTCGCAATGTGGTTTTGTCGCGATACTAGAGGTTTTTTAAGGCTGTTGGTGGCATTTTTTTCATCAAGTTCGTAGCGATATTTTTTTAATATAGAATCTATAATACACATATTTCAGAGAGAAATCTTTTACCATTCCAGTCAGAATTGCATTAAAAACAACCGCCAACAGACAAGTATAAATTGATTAGTTTCATGTATCTCAATCGTAATTCGTTTTTAATTTCAATTCAAAAACTAAGTGGACTTTGGTGGTTGTATTTTAATCTAAGTTTTTGAAATCCTGTGACATTCACTCTAGATCTAACACCTTTGAATTTTTCAGGTTGGCAACACTGCTTAATCGCCTTGCCTTAGTTGCCTTGTCTTTCGCCAGTGACAAACTAGCCCGCGTACCGGGTGCACGCTGCTCTGTTAGCCGCCCGCGCTACCGATAAGTAAGTAGTTGTCGGCGTTATATTATAGATAGTTGGAGCCACCGCACCAGAGTAGCCCGTCTTATTTGATCGTCTCATTTTTAATCTAACCTCAAAAAGCTCACAAGGTTAGTAGTTCTCATCTAACATTTATTTTACTGAGTGCAGTTATAAATTAGCTCTTGTAGAAAACCAAATGTTTATAATTGACACATTTGTATGTACCTAGTTTAAATAGATAGGAAGGTTCCGATCATTTGCTTTTAAGATAAATGCATATAATATATAACTAAACAAACACTCCAACCTTTGACAAGGTCAATTACACACTATCAAATCTTTTCTTCTAGTGTCTTCTCTTTTACATCCATTGAAAACAGCTTGAGTTTGGTTTTGTTTGTTGCTGATGCAATTAAGAATCTATGTATCGTATTACCGATTCACGAGTATTCATTCATTTGATGATATTTTTATTTCAGAATGCCATTTAAAATAATTCAAACGATTGAAAGGAATAAAAAGAAATTATTTACTGTTCCATCGGGATGGGAGATCGATAGTATTCTAAGATACCCTAACAAGGCTCCATCGAAGTACATTAAAGATGAAAATTCAAATCCTTCGCCTGAATGGGAGATTATGAAATGTACAGTAAAACGGATGAATATTAACTACGAGGCGGAAGATAAACAAATTTCTGAAATGATGAAATACAGCGATACGGATGAAACTGACGATGATAATCGACTACAGCCACGACGTCCAAAAACTAATAAAAAAACTTTAAATTTGAACTCGATAGCGGAAAAAATTGGTAACTACACGAATTAAGCAAATAATGTAGATACATTACACATACTTAAAACAATTTTTGATGTCTTGTTATTTACTTTTGTTCCAGGTGGCCAATAATATTTCCACTAATAATCAATACACACCAGCTGTACCATCTTCTTCTGCTGATTTAACAAATGAATTTACTTACGAGATAGCATATCTCGATGAATCTCAAGCAAATTCATCAATACCTTCACAGATTTTATCGGATAACGTCTACCAGGCTACTGGTGAAGACATTATTAACACTACTGTACCTCAACAAGATTCAGTAAGTGTTGATGTCGATAAGATTTTTGAAAACCAAAAGATGATATTAGAAAACCAGATGACAATTATGAGTGAAATTATTATAAACCGACAGCAGCAACAAGATAGTCATACAGAAATCATTGGACAAATCCAAAATCTAATTAAAGTGCAAAATAGTTTGACACAAAAGGTGTCTGGTTTATCTGTGCAACTGGAAAATGCAGTATCTCAGATAACTTCAGTACCTAGTTCTGAAGATGTTACTGCTTTACATACTGCCAGAGGTTTAATAGAAAATATTCCATTAAATATTAAACCGATTAACAGTGTTCAAGATTTAGAGGAACTGGAGAAACAGTTATCTGATAAAAATAACAGATACCGTTTGCAGAATTCATATTCCATTTTATGTTCTGGCGGTAGAGGTTTAGACTGTGCGTACATGCTTATTGATGTTTTGTTTACAAGAACATTTATTTGTCAATGCTCATGGAATGGAGGTAGTCCAGGTGAATAACTAAAAGTACCTTTAAAAGGTTATAAACACGTTTTATCATTTTTTTGGCAAATGATAAATTTATGGGATAAGAAATATACGTTGAAAGATAACGAATTATTTTTTAAAAACCATTTTAAAAAACGCACAAAAAAGGAAACTGGCTAAACATGAAAGAGCGTCAACTTCAAGGCAACGGTCGAAACGAGCGAAGTCCTGTTTAGAAGAAGAAAGCAAGACAACATCAAGGGATAAAGTTAATATTGAAAGTGAGAATAAGGAAAATGAATGTGAACAAAGGATAGAATCACAACAAAAACATACATTAAAAGTTATAGACGAAGAATGCAAAAATATTGATTCGATTGAAAATAGAAATTTTAAAAATGCTGAGAAAGATACAAGTAGCAAAGACACTGTAGAGTACCAATCAGAAGAAGAAGAATCGCTGTGTTAATCATATTGTAGTTAAAACTTCTCATAGGTACTGATTTTATAACTTAATTTTTCCTAAAGTACTTATTTAAACTTAAGCAAGAACAAATTATAACTAAAAATACATTTTTTTTATAATTTTCTTAAATATTATATGTTAGTGTATGATTCTCACCATGACGCTTAATAGTTTTAAAGTGAATTAGCTGATCAGAAATTATGTATGGGACACTACTTTTTTGTGATTTAACCTGTTTCTTCTAGTAATCTTGGAAAAATCATACCTTAATATATAATATTAACCCATTTGCTTTTTTTTGTCTCTTTACTACGTAATTGGCAATCAGTTAACGCCATTACCACGTCGTACAGCCTATTATAAGAAAATAATTGTGATCAAAGTAAATACGGGTACATATAATAATCAGACTGATAATATGGGTAGGTAGTTGCATTAAACAACGTTGTTGATTAATCATTATAAATAATCAGTTTCAGATGACAGAGATGTTTTAATAGTAGAATAAATTTAAGCATAAGTAACGTTGATTTATAATAATAACATTATAGTAAAGCAGTTTGTAAAAAAATACACTTAACAAATTATAAAGTATCTTGATATAGGTACAAAATTGGCAATATAACGAGCTTAACATATCGCGTTGTGTAGTCCTTTTTATTAATTTTGTTTAAAATATTCCTAAAAGTAAGAACAAAACACACTATTACCTCCTGTTGTAATTGCTTTTCTTTAATGATTATTAATTAAAATAAGTATAAGCACTTTAAAAATATGTTGATATTTAATTAGTAACCAAAGTTGCTTTTTAATATTTGTTTAACGAAACAAGTGAGTTTTCTTTAATTGTTTAATAAAAAATTACTAATTCAAACAAGCTTTTTATTTATTTATGGTATACATAGAGTATGCAGAAGTGGCTGAATATACAATGTATTTTTATGGGCTATACAAACTAATTTACATTTGATTTAATCAGGTTTTATTGCTGTAATATAATTAGTCAAGACATAAGGCTCTTTAATTTTATATATATTTAAATATGACGACTTAATAGGCATTTCAAATATATCTTCTTTGTTCATAATTTTTTGACCGTATATAGTGATCTCTTTTTCATTACCACAGGTTATATCAGTTAATTCAAATATATCTCCAATGTGGGTCATAAAGTATTTATCTTTGGACTCTGATGAAAGCACATATTTTCCAAAGTGAAGTACAGAAACATTTCTACAGGTAGTTATATAAGGTACATTATTCGTTGTTTTAGTAGTTATGGAAGGGTTTTCTGTACTTTTTTCACACAGTCTCTTAGCTATTTGTGATAGTGGTTTGTCGCCCTGTCGTAACATTCTTTTGATTAAGTATAATTGATTTTCAAACGGATATGCATTAAATGTTTGAAGAGGTCCAAACTTTTCAACTTCATCTACTACATGAAGCAAATTATGTACGTTACTAGTTACGTAATGAGACCCATAAAAATATTTATATTGAGTTACAAAGTGCTCAAGCATTTCTCGGGCAAGCGGCAGTAAACTAAAATAACTTTGCGAAGAACATATTGTCATAGAACAATAAAAGTTCAAAAAATGTTCAAAAATATCTACTCTATGAATATCCGGCAATATAATAACACTTAAGTAATGAAGAAATGTTCTGAATTCACTTGCTTTCCAATATGCGAGACAATCTAGACTCCTTACAGCTCGATGTATCTCTTTTGGTAACTTAATTTTTTTCAAAAATGAGTTAAAATTTTCAAGATCTCTCGCACAGAGCTTGGACATGTACGTCCCAAAATTGCCATCTCTCCATCCAACTAGAAGCCTCTTCATTATACCCAAATCTATTAGATGTAATGAATTTGCTACGGGAAAATCTTCTACCATATTAATTGGTAATTGAAGTAAAGGAGAATCTCTTTTATGGTGACTTCCGTAATTTCTTGCTCTGAAATTTTCGTCTGTTCTTGGAGAATCTTTCTTTGTATAGAAAACTACAGTATGTGATATATGTGAATAATCGCCTACCGTCGTACACTTTAAACATCCATGCTTCCCATTAAAATTGCATACACCTGCAAAAAAAATACTTAAACTCAAATAAAGTATATAAACAACTTAACTAGATTGGCCCTTGGAAATAAAAATAAGGTACCTTTAATAAAAGCTCGTGCTGGAGAGTCACAAACAAAACATCTAATTTTTATGGAAACATTCTTCTCATTTATGCGAATTCCATTGTCAAGTACTGATTTCATTTCAGTAACATAATCATTTAAATATTCCTCCAAGTTTTTTGGTTTACCAGTTCCATAATATATTCCTATTATAAATGGATCACTGTCAACTTCAAAAACATTAGCCAAAATTGGCCAAAATTCCTTTTTGGCACTCTTAAATATTGGTAAACCATCAAAGTTTAAACTCAAATGAATGACATCGGGAATTGACGTCCACGTATCAAGAAGTTTTGTCAAGGGGGCAAAGATACCATGATGCCAATATTGACCACCTTCGATATTTTTAATACTCACTTCTTTAGGAGTTTGCAAGATTGTTCGTGGGTCTTTTGGAAGTGACAGCGACGTATTAACATAACTTTCATTCAAAATCAACAACAGCTGTTTCAGAGCTGTTTGGGTAATATTATTTTCTATAGACCAACTTTTTTTTTTTTTTTTAGTATTTCTGTTTTTGTGTATTCATTATAATTTATTTCTTCTTCTTCGTCTTCAGAATCACTAAGTGGTATCGAATCGTGATATTCAGTATTTATTTCAGTTTCCTCAATATTTTGCGCAACGGAACCCTGTTGTGTACAGCTCACTCTTTCTTGAGCAAACCATGTAAAATTATTCATAATATCTTGATTATGTGACAAATCATGTGTATTTTTTATTAAATCACCAGTATTTCTACCAACAGAACCCTGTCGAATATTGCAAGAACTTGACTTGTATGTGGCACACGAAACATTATCAACTGAATTTAAAAAATATTATAGTCCCTTCTAATTCTTTTTTTCACTGCACCTGTTCTTTTTTGGATACTCCAACCTTGAAAACGCTTCATTTTAATATTAACACCTGATTAAAATACTACGTTCCAATAAAAATACAGGATATTGAGGTTATAATCCTTAAGTATTGCAATAATAGTTATTAACTTCAGAAATAGCTTATAGTGTTCATAACGCGCTATAACAGTTTTTAATAAAACTGGTATGACACCATAACCCTTAAGCAAGGCTAAAAAGAGTTATTAGATACTTTAAATATTTCGTGTTACTACATTCTCCAATAACTCTACCATAGAACCAATTACTGCACTTATAGTGGATATAGAACCTATACACGTACAAGACACTTCTTTGTGATAAATAAATAACAATAGAAGTTAATAGGTGTCAATGAACACCGTTGTAAAACTTGAAGTGCTACCGACAGAGTAAAGCTTTAATATTTTAAGTATATTAGTTTCCAATACCACTATTCGGAGTTTTAAAGTTGTTCTGCATCGTTTACTAAAGTTATAGTATCACTGTTGGTGTTTAATTTATTTCTTAACTCTTCTAATAGATTAAAATATACTACTGAAAACCTTCTAAGCCTGTCATACCTCTTAAAGTTACTTAATTACCTGTAACCAACGCTTAAATGTTAGTTGGGACCTATGTATACACCATTTATTTGTATATTTATATTAAGCTCTGTCCTGTTTCCTTTTCTACTTGCTGTTTGCTTACTTGCCAGGTCTGTGGGTTTAATTAAAATGTATGTAAGTTTCAAATGGTACACCTATCTCTTGCCCACTAGCTTACACCATTGGTTGTCAATGATTATATTTAAAAAAAAACTCACGTTTTATTCCAGGCTTTCTATGTTACATACGATTGAATATTTCTGTGACATTTAAACAGTTATGTATAATACTGAAAACTACCTTGAAGTGCAAACATTACGGCAAACTTAAACTAATTTGTGATTCTGGCTTATCTGTAACTTATCATTATAACTAAACTATACTATCTACCTTATTACTTAACTGTAGACAACGGGTTTAAGTATTATCTATTGGGTGGTGTTACATAATACAAATTTATTGTATTACTGTTATTTATGGCCACTAACAACATTACGTTTTACTACCAGAATTGTAGGGGTACTCGTACAAAGTTGCAAACGCTCTATACGAACATATTGAGTTATTCTTATGACGTTATCGTTCTGACCGAAACTTGGCTAATGCCTGACATCTGTGATAGTGAATTTATTGATGAACGATATGTCGTCTTTAGATGTGACCGTGACCGTGTCGCGACGAATAAAAAAGATGGAGGTGGTGTTCTAATTGCTGTGCTTCGTGATTTGCGGGCGACAATATTGACAACTCAATTATTTAACCCTGAGATTGAGCAAGTATTAGTACAGATGCCTGCCGCGCAGCAGCACACCCGTCATATTATTGGTGTCGTATATATACCTCCAGCGTCTCGTGCAGAGGTATATGAGCAATACTTAGACATGCTGCAAGGCTTAGCTAATAATCCCAATTGTAATTCATATCATTTCTTTGGTGACTATAACTTGCCTGAGATTGACTGGGTGCAGCAGGGCAACCATGCCACTGCACGTCGCGTGGACTCTATGTGACGTATATTGCTTAATTTTATAAATATAATAAACGGTTTACAATTTCACTACACAAAAAATTGTTTAGGTCGCGTGCTAGACTTGATAATCTCTAACGCGGACCTTCAAATGATGCCTTGCAATATCATGTTGAATCCCGATAGCCTCCATCCCCCTTTTTCTAGATTAACTCACCTAGATGTACGTTTCAAACCGATGAAATGCCATCCGGTTCGCAGGTATAACTTTTACAAAGCAAACTATGATTACATTAAACGCGACTTAAGCAATGTAAATTGGGAGGAGTCATCATTCTTCTGAGATGGCTGTTGATATTTTTTATGAAACTATTTAAAGAGTTATGAGATCACATATTCCATTAACATATACTAAAAACTCAAAATTTCCGATCTGGTTTTCTCCTTCTCTAATAAAAACATTTAAAAGTAAAGAACATGCATGGATTAAGTGGAAGAAATATGGTAATCACTCTGATTATGTGCATTTTTCAAATTATCGCAAATTGTTTCATAGTAAGACCGCTGAATGTTATAAGAGATATATGACATCAGTTGAAGACAGTATTTCCAAATCTATTAAGTATTTTTGGTCGTATGTCTCTTCCAAGAAAAGGAAAGCTAAGTACCCTTTTTTTTTTTTTTGGATGGGAAATCATCCGATTACTTCTCCCGCTCTGGGTGAAGCGGGAGGGCATGTCAGACTTTTACTGACTAAAACCCACCCGTGTTCCTTCAGTTGCTTGTGCCAGGGCCGCGGTAACTCTATTTCAAATTTATCCGCGACCCAGACAGGCATCGGCCCTGTCGGACCCCGTCACTTTTGCTGACATCTCTTTGAGGCGCGCGTGGAACACTACGCGCCGTAAACTCGGGCTTGGTCCTTATCGGACGGCGAGCTACCCATTACTCTCCGTCCGCAAGCCCGCGCCTACGGTGGCCGGGAATCGGCTCGCGACTCCAGACGCCCGGGGCGTCTCTTGCGGTGCCTAGGGGCGTGAGGGCGTCTCCTTTGCGTCTCCCTCACGCGTTCCGCCTCCTCCTTAGGGAGAATTACTGCTTCGCAGAAGGAGGAGACAGCTTCCCATGCCCTCTCGCTCCGTACCATGGCCTGGACCAGGGCCGGACGCGAGAGGTCGTCACCGCCGATCGCCTCCATGAGGACACGGCGGTGCTCCGCCCAGGCAGGGCAGATCTCCACTGTATGCTCCACCGTGTCCTCCGAGCGGTCCACACAATGGTGACACCCGGGCGTTTCCTCCCGCCCTATCTTGAACAGGAACCTCTCGAAACAGCCGTGTCCGGTGAGGACCTGTGTCAGGCGGAAGGTGAGGACGCCGTGACGCCTCTCAAGCCACTCCTCAAAGAGGGGCCTTACCGCCGCAATTGTGGCGTGCCCAGCACTGGGTTGCGACAATCGCCCCCTCCATGTCGCCATGAGATCCTGCCAGAGCTCTGTCCGCCGAGCCGCGATTTGTCGCGGCAACGGTGTTTTGCCCCGGCATTTCGCCTCCTCGCGCCACTCCCATATTTGCGCGAGGACTTTTGCTTCTAGATCCCATGGCGGCAATCCGGCAAGGAGGCTCGCCGCCTCACCGGAGACCGTGCGGTATCCCCGGACCAGCCGGATGGCCATGACCCTTTGGGACGCGTTCAACCGGCGGGCTGGTCGCCGCCTCAGGGAACGCGCCCATACTGGTGCCCCGTAAAGGGCCATGGAACGCAAGACCCCCGCGTAGAGCCTCCGGCAGGAGGCGTTTGGACAAGCTAAGGACCCTGCTAATATGTTTTAAAAAAAAAAAAAAAAAAAATGTTTCTTCCGATGACGCCAAGGAAAAATTAAAAAATACGTTTATTTGGAACCAATAAGGAATTAAACAAAGTACAATGGAACGATGATAGCTACAGAAGTACAAACTGTGGCGCAGCTATCAGCGCCCGACAACAAGACAGAGTAAAATACAATTTTTCCACACTACTATGAAAATTTTTGTTACTAGATAGAAAAATAATATTTAATGAACTTATATAATAAAAATTATCCTGTCTTCGTCTTCGAGATTTAAATCTTTACCAAGTAGTAGCTTGCCTACGCTTCAAACACGTCGCACAAGTCTTTAGAGTATAAGAAAGAGAAAAAACATAGTCTCCCTCTAATGCACCTTGTGGCGCGCCGTCCAGGCGACACCTCATTGTTGTCTGTGCGCTCACGGCGTTTGCACAAGTACCTACAAAAAAAAAAAAAAAAGAACGGTCTTAAGATTTGTTTCAAGGATGCCTAAACGTAATCGTGATAAAACCAAAGAAGATGGATGGAGTAGGAAGATGAAAAATTACGAAGATAAAATCCAAGGGAATCGAAGCAGTGCTCGGAGGATTATATATTCGAACGACGAAGTTGATGTCTACCCTCAAGGTGATTTTTGTTTACCCATTGTATTCTTTGGGATCACTATTGTCAACTTTTACTTAAAAGACTAAAATCTTGTGTGGGTATTTTGGCGGGGATGGCGATGTAAATAAAAATGCTTAGAAAGGGTTTACTCACCCAGTGTATTCTCATATCAAATACACAGTCACACAGAACACAGTTTATGGAAAATAATTTATAGAACATGGTTTATAGAACATAGTTTATAGAACACAGTTTATAGAAAACAGTTTATAAAGCACTTACCCTAGAATAGAATAGAATAGAATAGTTCTTTATTTGCACAGAAAGTAGGTACAAGTTACAGCTGTTAAGTTTTAATGTAATGATCCTTATACTAACTACCTTAAGTAAGGCATGCAAACAGTTTTAGCTATAATAAAGTCCCAATTAATATAAATCATTAAAACATTCAATTAAATCAAATACAAATTTACCATGTCAAGATCAAATTCTGTAAGTAATTTGAAATAGGCAATGCAATACACAATGTCAAATTTAATAAAAAGGGATTACAAATTCGTCAATACAGTCTAATAAAAAATAAAATAAATAAAATTATTAAGTACAAGTCAGGAAAACAGAGAAGTCATGTTATCAATTTAAATTCTTATCGGTCAGAAATTCGCTAATTGAGTAATAACATTTATTAATTAATAGATCTGTCAATTTCTTTTTGAAAAGTAGAAATGTCTCATTTTTTATTACATCGGGTATTTTATTAAATATTATCGGACCCATACATATAATATTTTTCTTTAATAGGGCGGTATCGGAACCACTAACAATTAGCAAATTTTTGTACTGTCTCCTGATTGGCCGGTTTCTATTTTCGGACACTTTATTAAATAGATGCATATTTGATTTAACAAAAACAGCCACCTCGAAAATATAAAGGGATGGGCATGTTAGTAATTTTAGGGACTTAAATACAGGTACGCAGCTATCTGTTACTATTAAATTGCACATAGCCCTTATACAGCGTTTATGAGCCTTAACTTTCCTCAACTATTAGACTACAATTTCCCCAAAATATTATGCCATATCTCAAAATCGATGCGACTAACCCGTGGTATGCAATTAACCTTGTGGCCATACTTACTTTTTTAGACAAGTTAAAGAGCACATATGCAGCTGCACTAAGTTTTTTGCATACTTCTTCTGCTTGTGGCTTCCAAGTTAATTGGCTATCTATCATAATGCCAAGGAATTTAGCAACCAGTATTTGGTCAACCGTTTGTCCATTATAATGTAAATGTAAGACTTCTGGTGGAATCCTTTGATAAAAATGCATTACGTTCGTCTTTGGTATATTAATCATTAAATTATTTTCATCAAGCCAGCGTATAATATTTATTAAAGTGTCATTTATGTCATGTTCATATGTTTTTTTGTCAATACATTTAATTAAGGCAGTACTATCGTCAGCGAATAAGACCATAGGATGTTCAATGTGGCGAGGTAAATCATTTATATACAGCAAAAATAATAAAGGGCCCAGCACACTACCTTGTGGTACGCCATACCTAATAATTCTAGCCTTAGATAAATATTTTTCTTCGCGCTTAGTTTTTAGACATATTCTAGATAAGTCCTAATACTTATTAATGTAGCCTCGATCAAAAATAGACTGCCTTTGATGGCAAGAGCTACAATATTTATATTCTCGAAATGGGCGGGAAACGAGAAGTGCAAGCTTGTCGTTTACCAACCTGACAAAAAACAGTCCATCTTTGTTGCCAGCATAAAAATATCAAACAAATTATTGCCAACATAGAAAAATCACTTAGTGTGCTCAATTAAATTTAAAGATCGCTAACACTATATTATTTCATTGAATCCGTTGTATTCTTCGGATGATTTATTATCAATAAGTAATATAAGTACGACCGTTGCATTCATCGGGAATCGTACATTTTGTAATTATCCGTTGTATTCTTCGGATACCTACCTAGAAACTTTTATAAGTTTCTGTGTGCGTTTAAAGGAACATTTACGGCTCTTGCATACTGAAAAATAACGCTCATGCATTCATGGCTTACCTAAACCGCAGTATAATTATTCGCTATTGCTATAATAAGCATAAGTACATAATCGTTTCCAGAACATCTCATGCTGGATCCACCCGACAACTTGTCGCTTCCCGCCGAGTCTGAAGGCGTGCTTCAAAACTGGGACCACTAAAATGAGATCGGAGATGGCGTCATTACAACTGTCGACGCAAAGGCTGCTGAGCCCTGTTCGACTCACATAAACCCCGCGACACCGCCGCAGGATGAAACAGCTGAGTCTGACAATTTTGACCCACAATTATTAAAAGCCCTTGGTGATGCCGAAATTGACTTCGTTGAGTACGGTAATGACCTTCAAGCAGACGTAGCCACTCGATTTCAAAAAATTCTTTCGTGTGGCTTAAAAATGGAAACTAAAGAGGAGATTTTAAAGAAACACCTTTTTCTAAAAAAAATTCCCCTCGCTAAAGGTCCTGCTCTAAACCCGGAAATTGGCGCTATGCTAGTCGAGACCTGTAAATTAAGGGACAAGCGGCTGCTTGCCAAGCAAGATCAACTCGGAAAAGACCTATCAGCATTAGGTTATGTATGACATGTCTCTTAAAGAAAACTCCAGATATTCCAGATATCATCCGTACTCTGAACGATGCGGGACAACTCCTGGCAGATTCCCACTACACTGAGACTGATACTCGTCGGTCAGTTATTATTCCATTGATCGACAAATCTTTAACAGATCCCTTTAAAGATAGGAAAAGGGATTCTCTATGGAGAAAACCTAGGCAATCTAGTCAAAACCACAAGAAATATAAAAAATACAAGCCAGTTAATTCAAGCATCGACTGTCAATTTAAACCAAAAAGGCACATCGACCCGAGTGCGGTTCCAACACCAGCGCAGCGGCCAGATGTACCCATCCAGAGCCAGTGGGCAAAAACAAACGACGTCGTATGCGCATTACGCATACCGGGGCCGCAAGCGAGCCTCCATGCGCCGGACGCCGCCGCAGTCCGCGCGCACCATAGAAAATATCTATGGCGCGCACATTCCAGACGGCGCCTGCGCCGACCCGAGCACCGCGGTACACAGCGTATCGTTAAACTCAGAAAATCCGCTGCAAACCCAGGTACTCGCTGGTCAATTAAAATACTATTTTAGTGAATGGCAATCCTTCACTAATGATCAATTAATTTTAGATGCTGTGTCTGGTTACATGATACCGTTTATTAAAAAACCTAATCAAAAACAATGAAAATTACCCATTGTTTCATTTTTTCAAAATGTGAATCTGTAGCAATGGAAAATGAAATAGAACATCTTTTAAAATAAAGGCCATTAGGAAGTGTAATCCAGTCATTGGTCAATATGTTTCAGATATTTTCTTAATCCGTAAGAGTGACGGTGGTAGTAGGTTTATTTTAAATCTCAAGAAATTAAATGAATATGTACATACCAAACATTTTAAAATGGAAGATGTAAGAACGGCTACCAAACTCATTACAAAAGACTGTCACATGATTAATATAGATCTTAAGGAGGCCTATTTCTCAGTTTCTATTCATGATAGCTATACAACATTTTTACGTGTTTATTTTAGAGAAGATTTATATGAATTCATAGTTTTGCCCTTTGGCATATTTGCCGCGCCTTATATTTTACAAAAATATTGCAACCGGTTATGAGTCATCTAAGGTCTAAATGTTTCCTTTCAGTACGTTATTTAGATGACATTTTCTGTATAGGAAAGTCCCCTAGTGATTGTCTAAAAAACGCAAATAATAGCATTAGTTGTTTAACAAAATAAGGATTTATCATTAACTACAAAAAGAGCAATCTGATGCCTAAAACGGCTTGTAAATTTTTATGTTCTATTTTAGACTCTAATTCCATGACTTTACAATTACCAAATTCAAAGCGACACAAGATCCTTAAAGGAGTAAATTGGTTATCAGATTCAAGAAGACTTCGAATAAGAGAATTGGCTCGTTTCTTAGGCACTCTAACTGCAGCATGTCCAGCTATTTCATATAGCTGGTTATATACCAAGGCTCTAGAAAGAGTTAAATATTTAGCGCTGCTTAAGCACAATGACAATTATGATGCATTCCTAAGTTTACCAGATAATTTACATGATGATTTAGCTTGGTGGAAGAATAATATTTTATCAAAAGTCAATCCACTTCGTCACCAAAAATACGATCATGAGATTTTTACAGACGCCTCCTTAACAGGTTGGGGTACAGTCTGTGGTTCTCAAAAAACGGATGGGTATTGGAATACCACATAGCGAAATAATCATATAAACTATCTGGAATTGTTGGCAATTTATTTTGGCCTCAGATCATTCGGGAAGGATAGAAGAAACTGAAAAATTATTTTACGCGTTGATAACACTACCGCTATTTCGTACGTCAACAGAATGGGGGTAGTTCAATACCAGCACTTAAACGCGGTTGCAAACATGATTTGCAAGTGGTGTGAAGAAAGAATTATATTCATTTTCGCATCATATATTTGCTCTTCATCAAATGTAAAAGCTGATACCGAATCTAGAAAACTCAATATTGTTACAGAGTGGGAATTAGGATCTAGGGAATTTAATCAAATAACTTATATATTTGGTAAGCCAAACATAGATTTGCTTCTCACGTAAACACGAAGTGTTCTGTTTACGTATCAAGATTTACTTTCAAGATACCTTTCGCTTGCAATATCGATGCTTTCACGTTAGATTGATCACAATTTTTCTTCTACGCTTTTCCACCGTTTTCTTTAATTTTAAAAACCTTGACGAAGATTATACTTGATAAGGCGACCGGCATAGTACTCGTTCCATTATGGCCGTCTCAGCCGTGGTACCCACTTTTCAAATCACTCTGTGTTAAAGAGATGATATTATTTTCCCCAAGTAAATATCTGCTGCTTTTTCCTTTCAGATCAATACCACCCCCTGCATTCATATTTTGTAGCATCTTTCCCTGGCAGTTTGTGTGTTATCCGGGAAGGTTTCCGTAGACAAGACGTTCCCGAATCAGCTTTAGACGTCATGCTTTCGTCCATCTCACAGAATACTATTTCGCAATACAATTCAAGTCTCAAACTGTAGTGGAATTATTGTATACAAGGAAATATTGATTTCTACAATGTTAACGTCCCGTTTTTGACCATTTGCTTTCAAAATGGATCATCTTATGGCACTTTGAATAGTCATAGATCAGCAATTTCTATGATAACTACACAAAAAATAGGCGAAGACAGTAGGCTCAGGCGATTTCTTAAAGGAATTTTCAAATTAAAACCAGTATTTCCTCGTTATGATGTAACATGGGATCCTAGTATAGTTTCAAATTATTTAGAAAACATTCAGAATGAATCAGCTAGTTTAGAAACGCTAAGTAAAAAGTTAGTCACTCAGCACTAGCTACTGGGCAAAGATTTAACTTTAGTTTGATAAAATTGTCAGATATTAAAACGTTCCAAGATCGATTTATAATAACTATTAGAAGTCTGATTAAAACTTCGAGAATTGGTAAATGTCAACCTCTTTTAAATCTACCTTATTTCAATCAGAGACCTGGAGTTTAACCAGCCACCGATAAATCGTTTTTCGATATAGCTAACTTTAGATGAAAAGTCCCTTCATACAGTTTGCTTACGATTACTTACATTATGCATTGTCGCTTCAACCAATTTGCCGTCAGCCAAATTCATTAAGACATGTCGGCTCAACCCTTTTCGCTGCAACTGTTTTTCCCTCTGTTTGGAACTTCAAACAATATTTCTGTTCTCAAAACTGTGTTCCTTAGTCGCTTGAACAGTTTGTTAGTATCCACATTTTATAAATACGTCACTTAAGATAAATCTAATATCAAGTGGTTAGATTAAAATATTTTTTTCCTGTATCATAATATAAATAGTTTGTCTTTTAAACCATCCAATTTTAATACGACAATAACAATCTATGTAATTTAAAACAAATAAATGTTGGCATAATTTTCGTAAACCGTGGCAATATTATTACTGTCCCGCCCCGCGCGGGCGCATCAGTCAGTCGTGAGTGTGGCGGGAGACAGTACGCGCGCTGTTGTAGTTTGGGATAAGACCGAATAGAATAAGCTCGTAAGTATGATTACTTTAATATTGTGTCTATAAATGAATAAATTAATTATGTTTTAATGTAAATAGTATATTGCGAATGTTTGTGTATTGTTTATTGTATGTATTGATACATTATTACCATAGTAAGTACCTGACGAGCTGCCTGCTGTACTAACTACCTGCCTACTTAATAGGTGAATAACGGTTACTGTTTAAATATACGCGGTTACTGAATTATTTGTAATGGTGTACCAATTCTTAAATTTAAACGTATCCAATTTACTGGCTATAGAATAACACGCCAGCTTATACTATACCTGGTCTTGTAATCAATGACTTGCGGCCGATCGTAGGTTCCTATGTAGGTACTACATAGGAACCTACGATGTTGCTTTATTTATTAGTTCTCTTTCATTAACGCCTATAAGTATAAGTAGTTATGTTATTTATTTTTACTTAAATTTTTAGCCCACAATGGAGCCAAAAAGACTAAAATATTTGAGAAGCAAGATTGAACGCATAAGTGATGAAAATGAAAACACAACAAAACGGTTACAGCCCAGTACGAAAAGAAGATCTTCAGTAACTCTCTTAGAGAGCTCGTCTTATCATGACCAAAACAAAGATTTACGAATTTTAAATACATTTGATGACAAATGTAACAGTGATCCGGAAAGAATAACAAATTATGAACAGGTTTGTTCAGGTTTTTTATTTAATTATTAATGCTACACAATTATTTTGACAAACTGTAACCACATTGATTGTTTTTTTTAGGAAAAGCAGAACAGCAAAAATAGTGATTCGGGTGATAACAGTATTAATGTCATAACAATCGAGTTTGAAAGGGTAATTAATTAATTATTACTTAGTAGTTACTTTTGTCAGCGTAGAATTTCGCAGGTTTATATTTTGAATATTTCGAGAAATCCTTTTTAACCAGGCGACTAAATTATCTAAGGAATGCCTGTGCTAAATTCAGTCGATAGTTCAACATCTTTTTATATAGTAGGTACACACACAGATTATCTGTATACACGGTCGAATGGTGACTTCTAATAGAAGGAACAACGTGACACATACTTTTACCACAGATTCAGTACATGTTACTAGACTAAAACCAGTAAAAATGTTCGGAACTTACTACAATAAAATCAGCTGTTCCATACAAAAGTGCAACACCTACGCGGTCAAAATGTATGGAACAGCTGATTTCCTTTAACAAAAACAACAAAAATGCTATCACTGGCCCGTTTAGAATCATAAACTGAATCTATGGTAGAAGTTTGTGTCATGATGTTCCTTCTATTAGAAGTAATTTTATTTATTTTATCGCTGTCTGTATTTAATCCGTAAAAAATAAAACACACTTACTCTTATTTGCCAATGAAACTTTCGATTTGATGCTATGAAACATTTTCTTTTCAGTATGACAAAGAATTCCAAAAATTTGAAGAAGATAACATAAAACCAATGAATAAACCTACAAAATATTAGAATTAGAAGAACACGAACAAAACACCAAAAATCCAAATAATGTTGATCAAGTAATCGCAAAACACATGACCCAAGACACTGTAATTGAAATGAGCGATAAAAGTAGAACAGACAGTAATGAAAGCCTTCAACCAACTTTAACAGAAATTATACCGGAAAAAGAAATGGATATATTAAGGAAATCCTTGGCGGAGGACAATAATGCTGAAGAAATTACAACGGAAATACCAAATCAAGCAGGAGACGCTCCTAAAAAAGTAAGAAAAAGCAAGCGTGCCGTGATTCAAAAAAGCTATTTAGATTTTATGAGCGAAGATGAAGACTTTGTCTGGGACTCGACTTCTTGGGAAGGGACGGACGAGTCCTCAAGTGATGAAGATCAACCAAAGAAAAAAAAAAACAGTAAACGCAGAAGATGGAAAAGTAGGAGAGTCAGGTTTAAAGAAAAAAAAGGAAAATAAGGCAAAGAAACGAAAAGATTCTAGATCAAAAGGTGAATGCTATGTTAAGAAAGATGGTTCTATTAGAAAGGAAAGACAGTTAAAACCAAACCCATGCATAGGGAAAAGCTGTCCCTGGAAGTGTAGTGAAATAGACGAAGAAAAAAGGACAGGAATATTTGATTATTTTTGGGGATTATCCAATCAGAGAAAAAAGGACTGTTAATTGCTATGTCCTCTAAACAAGAGATAAAAAGAAAGAGATCTAAACATTCCAGCTACAGGACCAATACATTTAAATATTTTATAAATGACGGAGAGGGTCGTCGTCAGGTTTGTTCTAAATTCTTGATCAGCACACTAGACGTTACCCAAAGATTCGTTTACTACACATTGACAAATGTATCCGAGGGAATATCAAAAGAAGATGGGAGAGGGAGATGTGTTCCAGCCAACAAAACTCCAGACAATGTAAGGGAATCGGCAAAAACCTTCATAAAAAGCTTACCTGCACTACCATCGCATTATTGCCGCAAGGATAGTACAAGGCTGTACCTGCCAACCGAATTTAAAAACATCAAAAATCTGTATCGTATCTACAAAGAGGATCAAACTAGTAAAGGAGTGGTTGTCTTGAGTGAAAAAATCTTTTGACAAATATTTAATACTGATTTTAATGTAGGGTTTCACGTACCTAAGAAGGATAAATGCATAAAATGTTTGCGTTTTGAAGGCCAGGATCCATCTGAGTGTCCCGAACTGCAGGCCCATTTAGAAGAAATACAACCATCAAAACAACGCCAGTAATGTCATAGAGAATTAGGCAAAGAAAACCCTACTATTTTGTGTGCATCTTTTGATCTCCAGAAGGTTCAACACGCTTTTATTAGCTTGGTATGTATGTATCTATGTATCAATGTAACAGAATCTTTGAACGTGATTTTCACCCATTTCAAAACGTTGGATTGATTTGAAACTTTGCACACTTATCATGGACCGATGACAATGCAATAATTTAAACAGTTTGTCCCATTATCCTTACCAATAAAGCGTGTTTTTTTTTGTTTTTAGAACTACAATTTATTTACTCCCGAAAATATACGGTTTATAATTTATGCTTTTATGAAAGTATAACAAGAAATGGTTTCTGTTTTGTCTGGGGAGAAACAGAAGGAAAGAGAGGGGCCAATGAAATTGGTACAATTTTGCAAAAATACATAGGAGACGTTGATTCGCGAACCACAATAAAAACTTTAATTTTATATTCCGACTCTTGCCCTGGACAAAATAAGAATAAAATTGTCCTTGCTGCCGTCCATAACGCGTTGTTACAATCTAAACATCTAGAAACTATTCAAATGAACTTTCTTCTCCCCGGACACACGGAGATGACAGTAGACAGCATCCACTCGACTATTGAGCACTCCGTGCGAAATACTATAGTGTGGGCTCCTTCTCAGTGGGCAACAGTGTGCCAGCTAGCCTGAAAAGAGCCAGCGCCTTATTATGTCGAAAATCTTACACATACTGACTTCAAAAACTTTGAAGAGTTCGCCGATAAATATTTCAAGGGAAACCTTGTTGGAAAAATTAGCAAAATCCGAACGGCGACATTTAAAAAATCTACTCCAAATGAAATTAAAATTAAGTATACTATGAAGAATGATGCACTGGAAGAAAAGATACCAATACATGCTGAACCTCAAAGACCTCATGCTAAGTCTCAATCTCAAATATAAAACTTCATTAGCAATTATACGCTATGCCGTTACACTACTCCCCCCCTTTTTAAAAGAAACACTTCGTTGACAAAACAACCCGGGAAAGAAAAAAAAATTGTAACCGTCACATAACACAACATTACAACTGAAATTAATACAATACATTTATTATTTAGTTCACATTCGTTTTACAGTGGTTGGAAATTGGATAGTTTTTACACTAATGCACTCACTTAAATCACTATTAAACCTTGACTTTACACATCTTCGTTTTGGGAGGTTTCAACCGTTTGCTTCCGTCTAAAACTTTTACGAGCCGCTTCGAAAGCGGTCGACTGTAGAGATTGCATCTGCTGGGTCACCCAACTTTTCCATGTTCCGGTACACCGACGGATAAATAAACATAAACATCCTATACCTAAGAGTGCCAAAATCGAAGACCAACCAATGAAGGTTATCAAATTTGCATCGTAGCCTTCGGGCGTCTGGGGGGCGATAACGGCTACTGGTTTGACCTCGTCCTTCACAAAGTAATTTCCCATGATTAGGTATGATAGATACGTTATATCAGACAGGAATCAGAATTAATAATAACTTATATCGATATACTTACTTATAATTTGAAACGTACGGGTCTTTTGCTGACTCGGCCGCTGCGCGTTGTATGTAAAGGTACGGTTTCATTAGCGGGCGCGGAGCGATCCTCGCTAACTGCTTTTGTCGGACCCGGACTTGCGTCTATATCCTTATTATCTAAGTTATTGCTATTACTTACCATATTGCTCGAAATCGATTCTTTACAAACATATGCGGGTTTTAGTCGATCAATCGATATGTATGCCGTCCGGCCCGGGAAACCTATCAAATACGTCTTATCTTTTCTGTCTAGGACTCTAAAGGGACCATCGTAGGGAGGTTCCAAAGGTCTCCTAACCCTATCAGTCCGTACAAATACGTGTGTGCACTTATCTAAATCCGCGTAAACGAATAATGTGCGAGCGTCCTTATGTCGCATCGGCTTCGGTTTCAAGTTCAATATAATGTTCCGTAATTTTTCTACATATTGACAATGATCTAAAATTTTAGAGTTCGTGTCGCTACAAAAATCACCAGGTAAACGTAATGCCGTAACGAAAGTTAATTCTGCAGCACTAACACCAGTATCATCTCGAATAGCGGCACGTAAGCCTAGCAAAACTATTGGTAGCTCGTCTACCCGGCTTTTAAAGAACGCTGCCAACGCTCGATCATCCCGTTCGACTGAGGATGATAAGGTGTAGTTCTCTTTTTGTCAATGCCTAAATATCGCATAAGTTCTTTAAAAATACTACTCTCGAATTGTCTGCCCTGGTCGCTTGTCAGCTTAACAGGGCATCCAAAATGTGCAATCCACCCCTCTAATATCACTTTACCCACAGTCTCTGCTGTGATATCCTTTGTAGGATACGCTTCGGGCCAACCCGTTTGGCGATCTATTATCGTAACTAAATATCTATAATCATGTATAGAAGTGGGCAAAGGGCCGACGATATCGACTTGAATATGAGAAAATCGCTCCGCTAGTGGAAAAAGTCCTAATTCTGTTTTTACATGCCTGGATACTTTAGCACGCTGACATTTAACGCAATTTTTTGTCCATTTGCCGATGTCACTATTCATCCCGTCCCAGAAAAATCTTTCCTTGACTAATTTTCGCGAAGTACGGATTCCTGGGTGACTTAAGTTATGTTTTTTTTTTTTTTTTATTTGTGATGGGTTTGCTCTTGACTCTAGTCTAGGTCAAAGGTGACAGAGACAGAGTCGACGATGGAGCGAGCTTACCCAGAAGAAGCCTGTTCACTCTAACTTTGAAGAGATTCGGGTTGAATGCGTTCGGAAACACAGACGCAGGTAGTGAGTTCCACTCATTCGCTGTGCGCATTATGAAGGATGTTTGGAAGCGCTTGGTGCGTATTGGTGGAATGGCAACAAGGTAAGGATGGTAACTTGCAGTGCGTCTAGATGTCCGATGGTAGAAGGGGGCTGGTGGGATGAGGTCGTGGAGTTCTTGAGCACACTCACCGAAGTACAGTCTGTAAAAGACCGACAAGCAGGCAACCTTGCTGCACTGATTCGAACGCCTGTCTCCTAAAGCTTAGCGGTATATACGGGCGAACCTTATCTGTTGACGTTTCACAAGTTACCGGGAGGTCGCTTCCAGGTATCGCTATGTCTTTGAATATTAAATTATATTTGTTATTGTTACATTGATTGCGCATTAAGCCCAGGTTCACATCGTTAGTTTGAGCTTGGGCGATCGCGGCGTAATCTAGTACTGTAGCACATGCTATTGTCTCTACCCGCGATAACGTATCTGCTACAACGTTCTTGTCACCATCTATATGCCTTATGTCAGTAGAGAATTCGCTTATGTAGAGAATTTGCCTAACGCGACGCGGTAATTCATTATCAGAATTGGATTTTTTGAACATGAATGTTAATGGTTTGTGATCCGTGTAAATAATCAAATGTCGTCCTTCTACCATGTTCTGAAAATATTTAATGGCTAAATAAATTGCTAGTAGTTCTCTATCGAAAGTACTGTATTTAGTTTGCGGAATTGACATTTTCTTTGAAAAATAGCCTAGAGGTATCCATTTATTGTTTACGAATTGTTGGAGAACGGCTCCCACGCAGGTGTTCGATGCATCAGTCATGAGCGCAAAAGGAGTATCGGGTTGCGGATACGATAACGTCACTGCACTTTGTAGCGCTGCCTTACACCGTGAGAATGCCTCGTTTGCACTTCCTGTCCATTCTATTTTTGTTCTATCTTTTTTCTTTGATTTTATTAAGTATTGATTTAAATGACCTTGATATTCCACTGCATGAGGTAAGTGTGAACGGTAGAAATTAACCATCCCTAAAAATCGTCTGAGCTGTTCAATAGTTACTGGTTTAGGAAAATTATTTATAGCATCCGTTTTCTCCTGTAGAGGTCGAATGCCTTGCGTGGAAACTTCGTATCCTAAAAAATCTATCTTTGTTTTACCAAATTCACATTTTTCTAAATTAACAGTTAAGCCAAATTTACTTAAACGACTAAAAACTTCTCGTAAATGCTGCTCATGTTGAATTTCGTTTTTGCTAAATATTGCGACGTCATCGATATAGCAGTAAACGTAATCTAAACCAGATAGGACTGTGTGGTTCATAAACCGTTGAAAAGTTTGTGCAGCGTTCCATAGCCCGAACGTCATTCGGGGAAATTCAAATAGGCCGAAAGGCGTGATAATGGCAGTCTTTTCCACATCGGCAGGATTTACTGAGATAAAATGATATGCACGACAAATATCTATACGTGAAAATATTTTCGCGTTAGCTAGCGAGTATGTAAAGTCATGTAATCGCGGGATAGGATAACGATCGGCCTTGGTTATTGCGTTAAGCGCTCTATAGTCACCGCAAGGACGTAACTGACCATTTTTCTTTATGACGATGTGTAAAGGACTTGCCCACGCACTTTTCGACGGTCTACAAATTCCCAACTCCTGCATTATTCTAAATTCTTCCCTTACCTTAGCTTAGCGATCGGGCGGCAACGGTCTGCATCGACTGTGTACCGGCGGGCCGCTGGTTTCTATGAAATGCAATACCGAATGCTTCGGTGGCTCCTTAAAAGAAACAGGTTTAGTAATATCCGGGAATTCAGCGAGCAGATCATGATAAGACATCCATCGACGGTTGTAATCAGACTTACATCGACGGTTTTGATTGACGACTCGTTACTACTTACAACGGAAGCCAAAACTTTCAATTTTGTGACTTCGTCGATTAATCTACGAGCGCTTATATCCACTAAAAGCTTATAGTTTGCTAAAAAATCGGCACCTAAAATGAGCTGATGCACGTCGGCTATCACAAATGTCCACCGTAATGCGCGACGTAAACCTACATCTAACACTAAACTTTTGACACCATAAGTCTTTATTTTAGTCCCGTTGGCGGCGAATAGGCAATAGTCTTGACACTATTTCGATTGTTTCTTAACACTAACTTACCGGGTAGCACTGAAATATTAGCACCGGTGTCCACTAAAAAACGTAAGCCGCTGTTGCGATCCGTGACTCGGAGGCGGTGACAAGGGGCGATGGTACAAACCTCCGCCGCGGTTGGTACCTGGACTAGTTTCCCAGGGACGATTTCCAGGAACAGGGCTCATTACATTTCCTTGCCTTTGCTCTGAACCGATGATGATAGAAACACAACCAATCAGGGCTTTCAGGAGTTCTACGCGGCGCAGATCGCTACCGATTCTGGATGCTGATCTCGAACGGCTCTAATTCCGTTGCTGCGGCCTTGATCTAGAGTTCGACCTTTCCAATTGATCGACCTTCAGGGTAAGTTTCGCTATTTCGGCCATGATGAGGTCTGTTTCCTTGGAAGTGCTTGGCTGCTGCTGGCTTACTTCGCTCACATGGGCTGCGCGCGTAGTCTCAAACACATTATCTGCTACGACGGCCAAGCTATCGAGATCTTTCAAATCCGTGACCGCCAAAACTGCTCGTAACGGAGAAGGTAGATGACCTTGCCACATCATTCTTAAGGTGTCGTCGGGGATTTTCTCTTTAGCTAATTCTCGCATGCGACGCAAAAGCTGCGAAGGTTTTTGGTCTCCCAGGTCCATTTCGCTTATCAACTTTTGTAGTTGTCGGTTTTTCGATTCTTCATAAATAGCGAGAAGTCGTGTCTTCAGTGTTTCGAATTTGCTTCCTTCTGGTAGATCCATTAGAAGGTCTGTGACCTGCTGGATGGCCTCCTTAGACAGTTTCGACACGACAATGTCGAAACGCGAGTCGTCCGATAATTTTTGCGGCGCCAGCATGGCCTCTATTCGGTAGAACCAAACGCGGGGCGAGTCAACCCAAAATTCGGGGATCTTCGATGTAAGTGTAATTGCTGCGAGATTCGCTGATGGTTCTGATGTACTTTTTGCCATTTTGTACTCAGTCTTCACTATAGTAACTGCCGAAAAATGATCACGTCGGGGTCACCAATTTGGGCGCGCTGGCTCGGGTGTAGACTCAATAAAAGACTGGTGACGACTCCCCAATGTATTCTTTGTTTACAAGCGACAAACACACAAAAAGCCTCTGGACATACTGCCCAACGCTTATATATCACGTACGAAAATACAAACTTAGCTTACGCTACAACATGACACATCTTTAGTATACGCTATGCCGTTACAATCTCACTAATACTGACTTTCTTCGATAGATAATCACGAGTTATTTCTAAGGGATACCGTACTAAAGCTCCTGAAATATAAACCTAGGATTTTTTTTTACATATTTTGACAAATTCAAATTAAGGTTTTACAAAAAATTTCAGACCTCTGCGATGCGTTTTCAGCGAGATGATAAAAAAAATCTATCAACGATAAAAAAAGTGGCTAAGAACTTGCCTCTCGTGCTTGAGGTCGTGGGTTCAAACCCGGGAAAGTACCAATGTAACTTTTTCAAATTCATATGTACTTTCTAAGTTTATCTTGGACATGGCAAAGCCATTTTTGGCTGTCTACATTCTGTTGCCCGTGACCATCTTTTATTGTGTAGTTCTGTTGATCTTTGGCGAATCCACGCACGAAATTGCGAGAAAGGCAAGGGGATAAGTGGGTACAGGCCTAGCACTAACATCTCGGAGCCCCTTTTCGCAAGTTCTACCGTAGTTCTGGATGCCTAAACGCTTTACGGTTTTTGCGGCTTGTGTTAAGGCGTTTTAATGTTATAAATCAATATGTTTGAGCCATGAAGTCACAAGGAAACATTTGTTTACTTACCATTTGCCACCACTGTAGCGACGCCATAGCGACAGTATGTACGTAGGTACCTATCTAGTAAATAAGATGATACTTCATAATGTAAGGCGCACAAGTGACGTGGCCACTCGTACGCGATCATTCCTGTGTGTAGACGTGTCAACTAAGTGAATACCCCTTAAATGCATCTTGTGCCAAAAACGGCCCAATAACTTTAAGTTCAAATAACCCGCCAAATATTGAACTGTCATGTTATTAGCTGTTGCCTTTTTAATCTGTTATCTATGTAGAAAAAAATACGAGAATATCAGCCTTTAGTCTGTATTACCAGTATGTTTTATCTGTTTTTTTTTCTGATGGTGAAGCACGCTTGCCTAGAAGTAACCTATTCACTCTTGACTTGAAGACCCCAAGGTTGTAGCTATCAGGAAACAAGGACTCCGGCAGGGAACTCCACTCCTTAGCTGTGCGTACAATGAAAGTATTCGCAAAACGCTTTGTACGTATGGGTGGGATGTCCACCATGTACCGGTGGCGCATTGCCGTGCGTCTTGTTGTCCGGTGATGGAAAGGGCTAGGCGGAATCAAATTGTGCAGTTCCATCGCACACTCCCCGAAATGTAACCGATAAAAAACCGACAGACTGGCCACTTGGCGTCGATGTTCAAGGCTCTGGAGCTTTGAGGCGACCAGTGCATCTTGGCCGATAAGCCTCTTGGCCCGTTTGTCAATCGACTCAAGTGCATCAAGTTGATATTTGGCAGATCCGTCCCAGAGGTGAGAGCAGTACTCCATGCATGACCGTACTTGCGCTTTATACAAATTGAGCAGCTGTTCAGGCGTGAAGTACCGTCTCACCTTTGCAAGGATCCCCAACTTTTTTGCAGCCAACAGAGCCTTTGCCTCAATGAATGGACCAAAATTGAGGGTCGATGTTAAAGTAACACCAAGAAGGTCGAGATGGTCCGTTATCGGCACGGTTACACCGCGGAAAGATGGAGCCGGGTGGAATAGGCTCTTTTTTGCGGAAAAAAGACACGCCTGGGTCTAAGCTGCATTGAAATTGACTAGTTTGGCATCGCCCCATTCGGAGACTGCCTCCAAAGACAGGTTCAAGCGCTCAACCATGGCCTCCCGGAGAGACCGGATCTCAGTCCCAGTAGCCCGTGCGCCGGACACGTATCTCTCAGCAACCGTGCTGTCGTCTGCGTACCCAAAGGTTCCGGAGTAGTAGGTTGAAATTGGGGTTTCTGGATCAGATGAGATCCAGAAACACCCAATTTCAACCATCATTCATTACATTCGAACAGTACACCCAATTTTAGCCATCATTCAATGCATTCGAATAGTACACCCAATTTCAACCATCATTCATTACATTTTAAATATGGAATGCACTCATTTGTTGTCCCCCACCGCTGCCTTTTATGGCGTAGTGTCTATTTGTGCTAAACTGTTATATTAGGTAAGTACTTCATATTTAACGAGGTAGAAAGAAATGAACTATACTTTTTTAGAATCATTTTATTTTAAATATAGCATTTTAATTATGACATTTTACTTAGTTTTTTTGTCGACACTCATGTGAAAACAATCGATCACACCTAGTGTGTATTTACAATGTGTATAAAATTTAATATTATTCTAAAATAACAGGCATGGAAGTAATACTAATAAAAATGTTCAAATAGAAGGAATTTCGTCTTCTGGCAGAATCTGGTAGCATAGCATGTCTTCTAAATCAGGAAACACTATATCCCGCACAATATTTCTTGTTACTAATGTACTGTCAACATGAGGATTTGATGAACTCATAGCCGGTTTTTTGGGTACAGGCTGTACGTTACCAACTCGAACAAATTGGAGGTGCTCATCGTGATCACTCTCGAGAGTGAGATATTGTGTATTTTCGAAGGCGGCTTTTACTGAATCTTGCTCTGTCCTGTTCGTATTATCCTGATGTTTTGATGAACCGGTATTCATTATTTTCTGATCAGTCATGTCTTGAGTAAATATAATCTCACCACTAGCATTTTTTAAAATAAGTTTCGAAATGCCTTCTAAATCAAATTTTCTTGAACGATGCATGATGTTGTTAATGTCAATTTATTATCTTTCGTAAAATATTTGCAAAATATATCGAACCATCACACTACAGTGCTAAGAGTTGAATGCTGTGATAGAGACATGAATTTTGAATTATATATTCTTTTCCTTTCACAGCGTTCAAATAAAAACATTGAGGAAAATGTATAGTATGTTGCATCCAAGGATCATCATAAATCTCCCAATCTTCTATAACACCTCCACATGAGAAACAAGCTGCTTTATCATTTATACCATCTCCACAATAAAAAAATCCAGCATCAGCCATCTCCGTTACCAATCTTCTCCTTGAATCAGCCGTTGCCCAATAATAACTAAATGAAAATTCACGCATTTTATATGCATTATACATGTCATATCGAGGGTTGTAATTATTTTGAGACATGTTCTGTTTACTCACTTCCTAGATCTTGTCATAGATAATTGTTAAACTATAATGACATCGCATAGCTGTTGTCAGCAACTTATAACGAATCATATTGGAGGGATTATAGAATAGGAATCTGATAAATACTATCCAAATGTGAAAATAAAACAAGAAAATATTTATTTAAAAAATGTATTATCTATACACCATTTATTTAAACATATTACATTTTTTAAAGCACATATTGAATCGTGATAAATACAACTATACACATCATCATAATGTTCATATTTATTGTACAAGCTTAATAAATTAGGACAACTTTCATCTTCTAAATTATTTATATTATTATTATTCGAAATATTTTTTAACCACAACACTTTTTCTAAACCTTTGGTGTAAACACTTTTATCTCTTAAAATATCTACAATCAAATTCTGATGATTTGAGTAAGACACAAATCCTTCACTCCAATATATCCTTCTATTACGCTCAATCCAACTGACTTGTTGTTTTTCTCGTGTTGTCAAATCGTAAAATGGAAATGGCGGCTTAATTAAAAACACTTGAATTTTTTGATTACTTAATACAGCAATTTCTTTAATGATAAATTCATTTGTTTCTGTTTTAAAACCTTGAACATCTACAATGGCAGTCATGATAACCTGCGCACTATGTTACTTAAAGGTTTATATTCCACAAGTCGATCGTTAATAATTAAACAATATCCAGTTGTGTTATCTGGTATTGGTGCTGAACATTCAATCTCCAACCGCACATCTACGGGACCTGTTTTCAAATTGTCGTTTTGTCTTGAACAGTCTATGATAAAGAGAGGGGCCTTCTCCTTGAAACCGGTCAAATCAAGCAAGGGGTCTGCAGGACAGTTGTAATACGACTGACGAAATTTCACATACATTTCATATAATACATTGTATTTGCTCTCGGCGAAATTTAAGTTTAGAGGCTCGTAAGGATAATATTGTGAATTCAAAAATAGTGTTACGTTGGTAACCCCACAGTGATCAAACAGGGAACTGTCTTTAGCTTAACATTAACATTAAAAGCGGGATATTTACCATGTTTACTGTTTGTTGCGAGTTCCCGATATTTCGGTGCTGTTGCAAGCACCATGATCACGGATAAACTGAACAAACAGTAAACAACAAACACCAAACAACGGGAACTCGCAACAAACAGTAAACATGGTAAATATCCCGCGTTTAATGTTAATGTTAGTGTTAGTGACCATGACAGTTTAAAAACTTATGTCTTTAGCTTTATTATTTTTTCTGTTGGTTTGCAAGCAAAAAATTACATATCGAGGTTTCTCTAATTGTGATGCAGTCTTAACTGACCAAGAATGTTTTGTAGTTTTAGGGAGCAAAGGATACTCATATAAATCCCAATTTCGAAATGCTATCTGAATAGCTTTATCTCTTTCCAAGTGTTTTAGAAGTGTTAGTCGTTCGCGATCTGACACTTTTATATGCGGTACACGCCATTGTAATCTTTGTATATCTATTTGAAAATGCATAACATCATCAGTCGCTATGATGCTGTTTAAGTTAGAGTTACTTCTATTCAGAATAAGTTCATGTTTACAATTTATCACAATTTTATTGTAATCCTCCGCAAATCCTTTAATCTTATTGAGAGGTACAATAGCACTAAAATTACCATCATTTTTAAATCCATCTATGTTCCACCCCCACAAGGCAGCAACTTTATTTTCCCCATCATTCATTGAAACGTATGACTTTATTGTCGATGTTATTCCAGAATTTTTAATGCGATCTACTTCAATACCATTTATTTCGTATCGGATATCTTGAAACAAAAACATAACAGGGTTGTTACTGAATGTAATATTTTTCTTAATTGGTTTTCCATCTTTGTCGAAGAATTTAGCTTGGCCCTCGACGTAAATTGAACTGGCTGATGGTAACACGTATATGTCTTGTTGGTGTATGGGAATTCTGATTTCATCGTTTTCTCTGAAGCTGTTATTGTAGGGATTGTAAGAATGGATTTCATAACTTTCAATCGAAGTATCGAAGTGTGGTAATTCATTAATCTGTAGAATATTCATATTTTGAAACCTAAGGCTTTAAGAAAATCTTGATTTGTTTTAGACAATTTAATAACGTTTTTCTTACGTCTTTGCACCTTAGTGGTTTTAGAAGAAATAGGATGTTTTTTGTTAACCACAGGGTTTTTATAAAAATATAATATCATTTTGTTTTTTTTATATGAAGGCGTAGTTGAATATTATGTTCTTCTTTAAATTTAATACAGTAACCAAATTGATCAACTATCCTAATAGATATAGACGTAATAATGTTTTTGTTCACTGGAAAGTAAATAACGTTTTGCGGTATTTCTATGATTTTATGACCTATAGCAGTATTAGATACAAATTCATGAATAATGTGACTTGGTAACCCGTTACAGTATGAACCATGTACAAGATCGCATTCGATTCTGATCACGGGGAGAATGTTGTTATTAATGTGTACATTTGGTATTGAATTTAATACTGAAAAGTATAGCAAACAGCACTCATATTGACCAGATAAATTCAGAGGTGGATGAAAGAATGTTTCCAGTTCTGATTTATTGCCAGAGATGGTAACAGCTACAGACATGCTTGTATACTGAACACTTTTAGAAGATCCTGTTTATTTTATTCTTTGACTACACCAAAAATTCTTTAAAAAATTTAAACTTAAGTGTCCGCAATTGTAAGGGTGATCACGTTGTATATTATCATAATTATAGTGAACTTTAGAACCTATGTATTTTATAAATTCCTTTGGTGGTTTAAGATTTCCATAACTATCAAAATACTCAATGTAATCATTGTATTTTGCATAGGCTACCCAATGAGAACCTGAACTTTTAGAACTATCTAAATTGATAACTCCACATTCTTTTTTAAAAGGTTGCTTAGGGAGCTCATCTCTCATAAAGACACCTCTAAAATAGGGAATATTATTTCCATACTTCAGAATATCAATGTTAGTTAAGGCTCGTTTGGGTAGCCGATATATTAGTTTTTTTCTTTTGAAACGAAAATTCCTAGCCCGTTTTTATGAGGTTTAAGATATAGTCCCTTGCCGATACAAAGTGATTCCATTTTTTCATTATGTCTTTTCAGTTCACTAAAACGTTCTTTAGCCATCTTGAATAAAATTCATTTATAGTTTTTGCTATACCAGCAGCGCCACCTGCTAAGGCTCCAGCAGCTGATAATCCTGCGAAAATAGGTATCAACGGTAACAAACCACCGGTTTTTGGTATAGGTATAATCCGCGGCAGTTTTATAGATGAATCATCAGCTAATTCTCTAGCAGCAGCCATAGCTAATTCTATCGCCATTTTCTTGCATTTTGGTTTCAATCTTCGCATCTGTTTTTTCGTTTTAGTAATAATATTTTTTAATTTATTTTTAACACCATTTCCAGACGTAATTTTTTTTGAAGATTTTTTATTGCATTTACTATTTTTTAGACCAGCACCAGTTTTAATTTTTGTTAACATAGCTTTGCTCACTAAATGTGCTGCAATTTTTTCACCTACACTCGCATCAGAGGCAACTGCTCGCTTTTTCGCCATTTTTAATAGAACGATATCTGCTTTATATCGATCGTCTAAGTTTGATGACTTATGATAGGCAATGTCGAGTTCTTTGCAATATTCGTCCAATTTATTAACACCTTTATCTCCACGTGTAAGCCTTTTAATTAATTTTGTACCAGGACCGCAATAATTGTATCCTGGTAAGTGTAATTCAAATGGTAAATGATTTATAAGCCAATTGAGAAGACTTCTCCCCCCAATACACATCATAAGACTGAAGAAACATGGATAAAACTCTTAATAAATACGTGATGGTTATTAGCGGTTACTTTGAAATGTTAAATCATGTACCTTTTAGTTTTTATTTTAATATATTAGACTTATTAATCCAGCTGTTTTCAGTAGAAGGTAAACCTAACCATTTTACTAAAACCATATTTTCTTTCCTTCTTAGAACTTTTTCGACTAGATATACGTCAGGATGTTTCGTTTTCTGAAGTTCTTGTTCATAAAATGCTCCTAAAATAGGTTGACCTCTGATTGTATCATCAATTAAGTAGGTGATAGGAGTTGTGTTTTGTATTTTTCGAATTTTAAATATTTCTGTCGACCAGTTGGGAGTATATCCTTTTTCAAATATTCCTTTGTACTTACTGATACGTACATAATCACCCACTTGAAATTTACTCCTTTTTTGTCTAACTTTGTTTATCAACCGCATGTATCTTTCTAATATGCGTTTTTTATTATTATTGTCCACATTTGCAGGGATTTCATCAATCGTTTTATGGTAGGTGTGGTTGTATTTATAAATAACATTTTTGAGGGTGTTGTCTATCCAATTATAGTTGCCTATTAAACTAAATTCTTTATATAATTTAGACTTCAATGTTCTGATAAATCTCTCAACTATCGATGCCTTTTTTGTTGAGAAGCTTGAATAATGATTAATATGATATGATTTCATTAGTTTCTGAAATTTATTGTTATAAAATTCTGTTCCATTATCAGTTTGCAGATTTTTAGGGCAACGTTCCTTATCCAACAAAATCTTAAAGGTATTACATACAACGTCTTTGTTCTTACTTTTCAAAGGAAGCGCCCAAGCGTATTTCGAAAATGTATCGATAACTGCAAGAATGAACCTATTTTTTTTATTTTCTTTTGAAATTGATTGCATATCAATTAAGTCTGCTTGCCATAGATCATCTATATCTTTCATAATAACATTTCGTCCCGTAAAATTCACCCTTACATTTTTATGTATTTCATTTACCACATCAGCCTTGCTCATCTTCAGAAATGTTCTGTATCACTTTTTCTTTATATTAATTTTCTATCTATAATTCAGATTCTTCAGAAACTAATTATTCTAGTACTCAAAATTATTACGTATTGACAATGCTAAGACTGTTCACTTTTATTTTAACTATGCTGAAGTAACAACACATTTTTTTTGTGTCATTCATACAATGAAGGTATATAGATAATTACGAAATTTGTCAATGTTCATCACGAATGACTATGTGATACTGAATCAAAATCTTATTAGTAATAGTATTTATTCCTTAATTATGCTGGCTTCTTTTAATTCTTCAATTATTGATAAAATTTCATTATCGTGATTTGTATTACCAGCATCTCTTGAAGCTACTAATAATTTCAATCTCTCAACTAATTCATTGGGATCCCAATAAACCAAATCAGTGTCCTTGTCATATTTTTTAAGCTTTGGCAAGCTGCCTCCAAGTTTTGTCTGGATTTTATAGTTAGAAGTATCGGAAAATAATGGTTTGATTATTTCACGATACTTAATTCCTTTGTCACCTCTTATTTGACCCTTAGGATTAAAATCTCTCTTATGAGCATTTGTATGATGTAATATGTCCTTATAGACAAGTTTATCATGCTCGATATTGACTTTAAATTAGGTTTTCTTCGAAGTAAGAGTTCTTTTAGGCCAGGTGTTAAATTGTAAGATTTGTCTCCGATTTTAATCAATAATAAGCTGTCGTTATTCAGACTATCAATTTTTGAAATTGTTACTACTGAATTACCCATCATTAAAGTTTTGTTTTGTTTTCTTATCCCAAATGGTATATTTAAACCATCATGAATATCATAAATATCATCGCGATCTAGTGAAATTTCTAAGTTATCTCTAACTTCATTTTCAGGAGAGCTTGCAGACTTTAATTCAGCATCATAAAAATCGTCACACATAGCAGAAGAGCTTGTGCTATTTTCATCTGACTCGAATGCTTCAGAATATTTGTATGCTTTATTTTCGTTATTTTTTATATTTTCTAGTAATACTTTTGACTTCACTAGGGTTTTAAGGGGCTCCGAAACTGGTTTAAGCATTTTATCAAACGATAAGCTAATTTCATGTTCCTGATTTTTCAGTTGTTTTAATTTGCTTTTTATTGAGTCGACAGACTTCAATAACTCCATTTTAATATTTTTATCCATGTTATTAAGTATTTCTTAAATGGTACTGTATTCGACTAAGGACACTCTAATACTAATTTAATTTGATGTATGAAATTAATTTATAACTTCATTCAAAGTGAATAAAATGATCGAAATTTTTTCTATATCTTCCATTGTTTAATGATGAGTCTTTATTGATACTAACAAAATTAAATGGCTCACTCCAAACCGTTTTACAAATATTTATAAACTGATTCCATGATATATCAGAACTAATATGTTCTTGGTAAATATGCTTTAAATTCACATCATCTTGTTTAAATATTATTAGAAAATTTGCATTGTCACGTAGCAACTGTTTCGGGATTTTCGAGTAAGTTTGAGATAAATAAAAGCAATCGATTTGCTTATGTCTACCCATAGAAAAATAATTACGAATGTTTATTTGATTTTCACATGCAACGTCATCAAAATAAAAACAGAATTGGTTAAAGCCTCACTCGGAGCTATGACATCTTTCCCATCATTGAATTCAAAAAACTTAATCTGAGGCACTCTCATTATGACTTCTCGTAAATAACGATATTTTGGTTGAAAATTTGTCTTCGAATACAAGTAAAGATTCTTAAATTTGAGCCCATTTTCATGCAATAACAAACTGATCATTGCGTTAGTTTTACCACAATTTGATGGACCACATATTATACAGCGAATTGAATTAGGTAATAGAACGCTATGTCTTATCTGAGGAGCAGAGTCATCAAGATTTATATTATTAACGTTTAATGATGTGGGTTGTTTGGTCAACCTCATCGTGACTATTAATTTAATTTCTGACTTACATACGCATATATACAATTAAATATAGGCACTATCATAGGTATGCATTGAAAGTTGAGATCGGTTCGGCCTATGTTATATAAAGTGGACTTAAATGAGGAATCTACGACTTGATGTCATCATCTGAGCAGATCAACAAGCTTTTATTCTTATTAATTAACCTTGTTATTTATAATCGTAAGTAACTAAATAATTAATATATTTTCCAAGTATTATGATACTTATTTATTATTAAATTAATTGTTACATTATGTTTTATTTCAGAAAATGGAAGATCTTGATATTATGGATGATGTTATTAATTCATTTTATTTAACAAAAGAACTAACGGGGAACAGTGTCGAACAAACTGAGTTCCAGGAAAATCATCAGGATAAAGTCAAGGACACTCAAGAAAGATCAACAAAAGGAAAAAACAAGAAGTCGAAATTAAATTCTAAAATTACCTTATCCAAACTATTAGATACATCTTCTTCATCTTTTGTTATTCGCAAGGAGCCAGGAAAAGCACACCATTTAATAAAAATAACTATTCATGATTTAAGTGACAATTGTGTTGACCGCAGTGACACTGCTTGTGTGAATGTTCAGTATCAAGTCAAGGACAATTACGATGAAATTATGGATGAAACAGAATATCTCGTCGGTAAAATAGTTAAAAAATTAAGTTCAGCTACAAACAGACTTTAAGTGTAGTGTAATTATAAGATAATGTTTAATTAAATGTGAAGTTCAATAAAGTTACAATTTATTATACATACTGTGTTTTAATCACCTAATAAAGTAGTGTATATGAAAAAGCACTCTGTGTTTTAAAGAAAGTGTATCTTCTTTTAAATCAATAATTTTTAATTCTAATAGTTGTTTCCAATTTCATGTTTGCTTCGATTGTACTTACATAAGAAAATAAATGAAAAGTCAATTATTATGAGTAAAATATATAGTTTATTAGGTAAATCTTGTACTTATATTATAATTTGTTTTTATCATTACAAAATACAACTAACTTAACGTACAATCATGCATAATAAATAAATCATAGCAGTATACATTGTAAAACACAAAAGTTCTAACATATGCAATCACAATGACCCCAAGGTAATGTGTTTATTTGATTTGGTTGAACAATTCTTTTATCATCTATTCTATTTAAAATTACTTTATTAACTACCTGTGAATACAGCACATGTTTGCTTGACTTTATCATATTCATCTTACATTTTAAAGTAATATTCTTAAATAAAACTTTCTTATAGTTGGATATTTTCAAACTTTTTGTAATGGGTCTTGATACTCCTTTAGCTTTATTTATCTGTGTTTTTAATGATTTAATACAATAAAGTTTTGCTCTTAAGCCAGTAAATTCGGTTATTACATCACCACCTAATTCATCTTTAAACAAGCCGGGAATTTTATTGTTTAACTTTGGTATACAATAAGGATTATTAAAGTCAAAATTACTAGTATCAAATTTCAATATATTATCATTCAAATCTTTATAAAAGTTTTGTGTATGTATTAAATATAATAAACTGTCAGTATCTGTATAACACAGTTTGACATTTTTACCATACTTTTTTTTAATAAATTCATAATGGAAATTATACATATGTTGTTTAGCATATTCCAGTACAGCAAAACCAATATATATAGGTCTATCTAAAACAAGTTTTTCATGATTCAATTGAACTGCAAGAAAATCTTCACTAAAAACACAAATACTTCGTAAGTTTGGTTTTGTAATTAGTTTCTCTGCACCTACTGTTTTATTTGTTCTATTCTTACTATCATTCCACTTAGTTACCAATTTAACATCAACCTGTTTTCGTTTATTTTCAATAGTTTTTCCAAATATTGAATTATTTAAAAGTTTAAAGAAATCTCGTTCAAATGGTGTCATAGCTGATTGACGCAGTTGAGTATTTAAGTCTATATACTTTTTCAAAAAGTTTTCTTGTTTAAATTGAATTATACGATGATTTTTTTTCAACACAAGTCCATTTTTAAGACATTCTTTTAAATGTACATAATGTATAACATAGTTGTATTTGTCATACAAGTTCGCGATTAACTTTTTAGTCCTCCCTCCTATGGGAATGAACTTTTCTGGAGCGAAAGGCAGATCACTATGTAAATTATGTAAATTATCTGGATACATGATGTCAACTTCTAAAATGTAACCATATTCAGCATCGTCAGGTACATCAAATAAACAAAAATTGTCTATTTCGGAACTTGTCATGAATTTAAAATCTGATATGGGTAATTTTTTTGTCATTGCATATCCATAAAGATTGTTACAGTCAAGATATACTAAATATGTTGACGGTTTAGTATCATCAAAATGAGGGAGGTAAATGTTATTGGCTTTAGCATATCGGTGAGAGCACTGAGCTAATCCACCTCGTATTCCATTTTCTATCATCTTATAAATATCTAAATCATGAATCAACTCTAGTTGAACACCTGTGTAAAGGAGCATAGCATCCCAACTTAAACCAGGTGAACTTACATAGTATGCAGGATCGAGATTATAATGCTGAAGACATATTTTTCGAAAATTTTCAAATATGTCACATAATAATAATACATCGCACTTAACATATAAATCGGTATATTCACCAAGACTAGTAATATTAAAGTAATTCCAAACGTTTTGCGCATGTTCATACTCGTTATCAGTTATCCAAACAGCCTCATTTGCAAACTGTTGTAAGTTTTGGAGGGAGTTGTGTCTCATTATATTTACACCACGAATCAATATATTCATATGGATAAATACCTTTCCTTCGTATTAATTCAAATTTTCTGTCGTCAGGAAAATGTAATCTTAAATTAAAAAAATCTGTGTCTGTTAAACTTTTACTTAGATTATCAAGACTTGTGCTAAGGAACTGGAATGAATCTATGAATTTAATTTGCAAAGGTTTATTACATCCAGTGTTAATGATTTTTGTAATGGATAAATATTTTTCTTTTGTTTTTGGTATTATTTTTATTTCACCATCATATTTTGACAGTTCCTTGATAAAAATATGGGAATCATAGCCAGATAAATTATGAAATATGATAGGTATGAATTGACAGACTTTATAAATTAAATTACAGTGTGAATGAGCTGCACCTCTATATTCTGATGTAATATGATCATGATCGCGCACTTTGTCATCAAATAATAAATTTTTACAGATATGACATGTACTTGCATTACGGTAATTATTCATTTGTTCTAGAGTCATTGGTTTCATAACATTTTCAGTCATCAAAATTTCATGTATTGATTTGGTTTCTTCAATTAATTTCTTAACAAACACTTGTACACAGTCTGCTCCTTGATAAGTAACAAATTTATTTAAGCTACTGTCATGTGCACAACATACGTAATATGCAAAACATGAAGGCTGGTGCAACTTATTTTTTATAGTATTTTTATTAGTGTTTTCTTCATTAAAATTGCTTAATAGACTTTCAAAATCCGCGTATATAACAAAGTAGATTTTTTGTTGTCTCTCAAAATGTTTAAACTGTAACGTGCTGTTTTTGTCTGGTAATAATGTTAAAATTTTTGAACAGGCATGAGATTGGAATTTTATTTCACTAGTAAAAAATTGCAAACATGTCTCACATAAATACATTCGACCTTTATGGTGGGAAACTTGACGTCTCACTAAGCGCAAAAGGTCCTTTATCAAACAATAATGAGCTCTGTTATTTTTCTCGAAATACAATAAATTAATATGTTTATCTTTCTTACAATTTGTCATATAAAGAGGGCCAGTTACAGTGTAATGTTCACCCAATCCATAAATATTAATACTTAAATCACTGTTATTCTTTTCAAACAACCTGATGTCTTTAACGGATGGTGGGAATGACACCCCTTTCATATTAAATATCGTGCTAAAATCTGGATATGAGCTTGGCCTACAGACATTATTTTTAGCTGGAAATAATGCTGCTAAGATGCTCCATAAAAAACAATATTCATCGTTATTATTAATGTTTATACAGCTCTTTGTATTTTTAATAACTGATGGTAGTTCTATGTAAGAACCACCTCTCATGGGAGAATACTTATTTATATTTATTTCTAAATGACTTAATGACGTGAATGACCATCCAGATTCGCAGTGTTCAAATTCAGTTAATTTAATCTTAAAAGTCTCTCTTAAATTTATGTAAATTTCATCCAAATTAGTACTTTTATAAATAACTTCGTATTTTGTATTAAATGACTTCAGCTGCTGCTCACCTGATTGAGGTAAAACAAAGTAAGAAAACAGCTCGAAGTTAACTTTAATACATTTATGTTTTAATAATGATAACTCAATTAGTTTATAAATATCGTCTCGCTTACCATCCAAGAACGCCTCCGATAGAAGGTACTCGTCTTCTATAGATGGGTTTAAGCGATATGTCATTATTCTGTTTTTAAATGCTGTAGCTATTATATCAATATGCTCAAACTTAGACTTTATCAAACAATTTGATTTATGGATATTAGTTCGTTTATGATATCTGTATTCATGTTTTGGTATCTCAATTTTACATTTATCACAATAAATATAACTTGATGGTGAACCAGTAGAGGGTGCTTCAACTGGAAAAAAAATTATGCATAGTATAAAATATATATTTAATTAAACAAAACTACATTTAAAATACAAATGTATCTTAGAATAATTAATATGTAGATATAGGTTAATGATTATACAGAGATTAATAGCAAGTTATTAGATTAAATACGATTATAAAGTTTTACAAAAACCACTTTATTCTACTGGTATGAGCTTATAAAAGTGGGTGTACGATTTTTAAATTCTTTCTTCGTCTCCTTTATAAATGCATTTAAATGCTTCCAGGGCTCAGTGCCCGAATTGGTTTTATTTTTAATAGTTATTACGGAGTGCCGCCATCGATTGACTGGCGGTACCCGGTCGATTTCCTCACTATTATAAATTTTTAACTCAACATAATAACTCCCAGTTTTCTCTTCATCAATCTGACGTGAGAAACCATTGGGTAATCTACGTGTCATGTAGGAGTAGATAGGTGCTGTTTCTTTACCGGCGCTGCGATCCAGTTCGTCATCGTCGCTATCCGTCCCGAAGAGATCTCGTACCGTAGCTCTCGAGTTAGAAGCCTTCTTACTAGTGTTAGACTGGCTGCCCGATGCCTTATCTGCAATCTTTCGCTTCTTTTTGCCGGTCTTGACTGGAGCGTCAACTACCGACTCATCCGAAGACGGGAACAACTGGTCAGCCATTTGCTTGGACCTGAAAATAGAGAAAATTTTATTTTTATTATTAGTTAAGATAATAATTGAAATATCACTTTATTGGTTTATCTATTAAGATTGACTTATTATATTACTCATTTGATGAATGATAGAATATTAGAATTACCGAATAGTAGTATGATTGAATATTAGAATGATTGAATAGTAGTATAATTGAATATAAGAATGATTGAATAGTAGTATGATTGAATATTAGAATGATTGAATAGTAGTATGATTGAATATAAGAATGATTGAATAGTAGTATGATTGAATATTACAATGATTGAATAGTAGTATGATTGAGTAATAAAATGACTGTATGTACACAGATAAACAAACTTATGTAAAACAAAGTAACTTACATCTTATAGAGGATCTGTGAAAGCGTGTAGCTACTGATTATGCTCGTATATCGATGATACCGCTAGCTCTTGAAGAAGTGTTTTGCGGTTGAACTTCAGCTGCTAGACTCTTAAATAGTGATAAATCGACGTCATATTATCCCAAATATGGAAAAGGGCGCATGTTGTTAAAATGCTGTGTCAGTTGTCTTCAATATTGTAATACTATGCTGATCCAATACAAAAAGTTAGGAACAGAAGGCTTACTCCCTACAGTGAACGATAATGTGTGCACCCATAGACGTGAAGTGATGAAACTCGCTCGCGTTTTGCTATTGGTCGATATGACTGACGTTCGCGGTTCAACCGACTTGATCATAGATCGTCGATAGTACGTATCTATGTGGATGTGCATTATCGCTGAGTTTGGAGCCGACCTTCTGTACGTATCTTTTTATGATTACAACTAAATTAGCTTACTACAATAATTTTTACCCGATTGTGTCAAGAAAATGACGGTGATGTGTTTGTCAGTACGGATTGGGGGATGTCACATTTCTGCGAATATCTACCAGTAATTAATTTTAATACTTTTGAACTATAAACCATATCACATCGATTCAGTAAATCATGTCTTCAAATCCAGCATTCAGATATACCTACGTACCTACGTTACTTTACTACTGCTACTACCTTTCTTTAGGTAACTTGAAAAGTATAACTTTGGATAACGACATAATAAAAGTACCTAGGCAAAACCAGGTGTAACAATAGTATGTCGATTTGCTATTTTGTTTTGTTCCATCTCCATATAGAGAATTACAACTTACTTTGCAAAGTCATCATGATTGACATACTACTTACATACGATGATTTTGCCTACCGAATCTTCTCAATAAAATGTATGAAACAATAACAGTGTACAAACGTACAGTAGTATTTATTTTATCAGTATAAATTTACGGTAAACAATAAAATGTTTGGCGCCGAAATGTCTCGGGGTTTCAATTACACCATACCATTTTTGTCCGAAATATCAACATCTAGCAAAAACGTACGATTTTGAACTCTATTGATAAAAATTAAATGATACTTATATAAATGGAAAAAAACTTAAAATAGATCATTTAATTTCTGCAACTGAGTACTGACCCTCGTTAGGGTACTTATATTCTGTTGTCCTGACTGAGTAGAACTTCACGTAATGTCGGTAAGTGTTATAATATTTTCTTTACCATTATTTTATCCAACAAATAAAATATTGACACACACCTCTGCACAATCCTTCAGGGTAACAAGGTGTGATGTTATGATAACTAGTACACCAATACATATTTATTTCAACATAACGCTTTGTTTCAAACATAATATTTTATTAGACGTGAGACTTTTTATAGCAGTTGTATTTAATTCTTTTTTCCAGGACTCGGAAGACCTTTTCAATTTTATACCTATGAATCAACCAGCAGTTCAACAAACAACTGGAAAGAAAACGTTGGATCTTGCTCGTAAGAGACCAAAAACAGATCAAACGTTTTTTCAATACATAAAGAAACCTGTCAGTCGCGGGACAAAAATAATCAAGATTGAGATTTACGATACTGACAGTTTCCCAAAGTCCGAACAGCCGATGTGTAATTGTGAAGCTGATGTGTGTGTTCAACATGTTGTAAAATCCATATTATTTGATGATATCTATTCCAGTACGAGAGAAATAATAGCCAGAATTCAGGATGAAATCGACCCCAAAGCATAGATTTATTAAAATTAAATACTGTTTGTTATCCAAAATATGTAAAATGTCCTAATTAAAATAAAATAATACTAAAAAGAGTATAGTTCATTTTATTTATACCTCATAAAATATAAAATACTTACTAATAGAACAGTTATGCACATATAGCCACTACGCTATAAAAGGCAGTGGTGGGCAACATATGAGCGCATTCCATATTCACTGCTGCTACTGCTGCGTCGTACTTAAATGTACAATAGGTACCTGTGTGTTACTATTATAATAAATATGCATTCATTTGAATGTAATGAATGATGTTTGAAATTGGGGCGTACTATTTGAATGTAATGAATGATGGTTAAAATGTAGTGTACTATTCGAATGTATTGAATGATGGCTATAATTGGGTGTACTATTCGAATGTAATGAATGATAGCTATAATTGGATGTACTATTCGAATTTATTGAATGATGGCTATAATTGGGTGTACTATTCGAATGCATTGAATGATGGTTAAAATTGGGTTTACTATTCGAATGTAATGAATGATGGTTGAAATTGGGTGTTTCTGGATCTCATCTGATCCAGAAACCCCAATTTCAACCTACTTTCCGGGTTTTAGCAGGTCATTAATGTGCAGCAAAAACAGTGTAGCCGAGAGCACCGACCCCTGAGGGACTCCGGCGTTAATACATAGCTGACCGGACGAGCAGCATCCGAGTGGTTATCGATAACCACTCGGATGGATCTCTCCCTCAGGAAGTCAGCAATCTAGTCACACAGACCACTAGGCAGACCGAAGGAAGGAAGCTTACCAATAAGGCTCTCATGCCAGACCCTGTCGAAAGCCTTCGAGATGTCAAGGGAGACAGCAAGCGCTTCCCCGTGCCTCTCGATGGCCTCACTCCAGACGTGAATGGCATACGCTAGAAGATCCCCAGTTGACCGATTTCGGCGGAAGCCGTATTGGCGGTCACTGAGGATGTCGTTGTCTTCTAGGTATGGTATGGTATTGTTCAGCACACGTTCCATACTCTTACAGAGGATGGATGTTACCGCGATGTTAAGATTTTCAGCGATTTCATGACCTCCCTTGTACATAGCAAAAATAAATGTTTTCTCGTTCTGAGCGCGGCATTTTCTTGGTGCAAACCGTAAACTGCCGTGAAGGCTCCTCAGACTTTTTGGGAATTTGTACACAAATTGTACAATAAAGGCGACAAATCAATGAAGCGCGTTGCATGGTGCCTTTTGATGATATGTTTGCCCATGTAGTATATTATTATGTGTAACGAGTTATTTTAACCTCGTCACATGGTTTTTTGAATTTAGTCGATTTCCGAACGACAGTGCTCTAGATCTGTGCTGTGAGCTGTCATTTTGACACTCCGCGATTTTCTTTCTATAATGGCTGGTCGTTAATTTTGAACGTTTCGCCAATAATTTATTTTATCCGTAGTAATCTCGGATATTTTTGCCTTCTTAATGGAGTAAATACGTGCGAACTCCATTAGAACGATGTTTTGAAAAGGATTGACCTTAATTTTCGGTAAGTTGGAATTCTTCTAGACTTGTAATGTCTGAGTTTATCTCGAATTGGAATTTCAATAGACGGATTGTTAATTTCAGATTATGATGATTTTCGCTCGCAAACAGTTGGATGTTATTGGCTGCGTAGCGCATCAATATTAATTTAAAGAAGAAAAACGGTAAGTTTTCTTGTTCAAACGCACGCTTCCACGTGTTTAAATTATACTGACTTTTCCTAACATTTTAAATTTTTGTTCCAGCCCATTGTTGGCGGTTTTCTTTAGATATTTATTTTCTTAAAATTTGGATTTTTCTTTTACATCCAAAATAATATCCTTTTATTGGACTGCACTACGGGAATCCTTCAGCAATCATCGCTTCTATGGTTATGTTAAACTTATTCTTAAAACCAGCAATCTGGTAGGAATTTTCCTTTATATTATTATTAAAACTTAAATTGGTGCAAGATGCAGTAATATCACCCTTTAGTTATAATATAGCCATTAATTTAGTCAAGTTAATAAGTATAAGAATTGTTGTATTTTAACTATACTGGTTAGTGGATGTGAAACTACGGGCAATTAAATGGAGAAAAGATAAACATCTGGTTTTAATTTTCTTTATTTAGCCTCCCACCGGCAGATTAAAAGTCTGACTCTTCCGATTAGTTCTTTCCGGCAACCTTTACTGTGTGAACCTCCCAGGCGCCCGAATCTATTTTCTAATTATTTCATTTTGGGAGAACACATATTTTGTTTGTTAATCCAACTATAACATAGTATCTAATTATTACATTACATTTGGCGCCCGAACAGGGACACTAAAGTAGTTTCATGACTTTGGCTGGGATATTATTGCATCTTATTATTTAATAGTAGTGTTTAGAGAACACATTGTTTTTGTTTCTGAATTTCACTATTGTTAATTTTTGTATACAACTTAAATTCTTTTGATATTTTTTGTAGACAATTTAAAACATATTGTACTATTGTGCTTTGTTAACTTTTATTGTTACAGCATTTATCTCTTTACTCTTACAAAACAACAAACTTGTATGTTAAGACAGTTTTTTTGTTTAATTTGTCAACAGTGTAAACTTAGTATGGTGTAAGTTTCATAGTTAATTTAATTGAACTTAAGTTCTACTTGTTAATTATACTTTATAAGATTTAAACTGATCTTGTCAGTTATTATTGCATCTTTTCACTGCTAAACACTTAGTTATTTTCATAAAAACAACTTGTAACTTTAAGATTAAAACTTAACCTCAAATATTTTACAACTTTTTAAAGTTTTGCTTTTTGTTTGGTTTTGCTCATTGATTATCATTTTGCTTCTTCGTCATGGATAAGGAAGTTCAGTTATCTCCGCCTCAAGTTGCTAAAAATAACTTAGAATCTGATGGTGCATGTACAGTTTCTAATGCTAATGATGCCCATGTTGTTGACATGATTAATTTGACAGAAGTACAACATCCTTTTGATCCTAATGATGGGATTGCACACTCTTCTTCAGCTTTTGGGAATGCTTTGCCTTCATTTAATTCCATGAATGCTTTGGTTAACGAACATATTAAAAAGAATTTGCCTTCTGCAACTAAGTTGCCAGATTTAAAAAAGAGTAGAATTAAATTTGATGGGAGAACTTGTGTTAGAGAATTTATTACTGAAGTTGAAGAATATTTTATATATAAAAATTTTGATGAGATTTTATTGGTTGGTTCATTTACAGACTTGCTTAGTGGTATTGCTCTTAAATGGTTTCGCACTGTCCGTATTCGTATTCCATCATGGCATGAGCTTAAACTTGCTTTACTTAAACGCTTTGATATGCCAGATTTTGATTATTTCGTGGAACATGACCTTCGTACGAAGAAACAGAAGAGTTCTGAATCTCTTGCAGACTTTATAACGGATATTATGGACATGGCTAGACGTCTTTCTTTTCCATTGTTTGATGCAGTTTTGGTTAATATAATTAAACATAACATGTTGCCTATTTACACACCTTTTATATTTGGTAGGCGGATTGATTCTGTGGAACAATTTCTTGATCTTGCAAAAGTCACATCTAAGAATTGTGATGTTTGTAGTGTATATATTAAAACATCTAGTGAGTCAAAAACTGATTAGGTCGCATCGAGCCCCTGTTATTAATATAACCGCGAGTGTCTCAATAAAGGAAAATTTTGTTAAATGTCACAAACTTGATGATGCTACTCGTAGCAAAGACTGCAGATTGGTTAGATTATTTAAAATCATTCTTTAAAATTTACAGATCAGCTCTTGTTTTATTTGTTAAACATAGTGATACTAGACCGTATTTACAATTGTCCATAGGTAACAATACTTTTTCTGGTTTGTTGGACAGTGGTTCCAATAGTTGTGTTTTGGGCTCAAATAGTCATAAACAATTTTCACATTTAGGTTATAAAATAAATTCTGTTTCTAGTGCTGCTTATACATCTGATGGTTCTTCACAGAGAATTATTGGTACTATTGAATTACCAGTTACTTGTGATAATTTAACTAAAAATGTTAATTTTCTGATTATACCTTCTTTTCAACCTGATTTCATTTTGGGTTTTGATTTTTGGTTAAAATTTGATTTAGCTAAAGATTTATGGAAAAATTTAACTTATACTCAATGCAATAAAGTTCAAGTTTGTACTGTCACTACTACTAGAGTTATAAATAAACTTTTTGAAAAAGATTTTTTTTCTTAAATTTGGTTGTCCCAAGATAATTGTTTGTGATAATGGTACACAATTTACTTCTAAACATTTTGTTGAATTTCTGAAAGGTTTTAATATTACTAAAATATTTTATAATACTTTATACACACCCCAAAATAATCCTGTTGAGAGATATAACAAGACTGTTGAAACTTGCATATCTTGTTTTGTTAAAGATGATCATAGAACTTGGTCAAAATATTTACCTCATATTCAATTAGCTTTGAATAATAGTGTTAATCTTGCTACAGATTTCACACCTAATTTTTTGATGTTTGGTAGAGAACTTATTTTTGATGCTTCTTTGCATCGTTTCAGTAACTCAGTTGATCACTTGAGTGAACTGGAAGTTTCCAATAGAAATCACTATGCTGGTTCTCTTTATTCACTTAGTGATATTTTTGTTAAAGTTCAATCTCATTTACTTAAAGCTTATCAGCGTAATGCTCGCTATTATAATAAAAACCGCGGAGTCATTTCTTTTGATGTGGGTGATGTTGTGTGGAGGAGGAGTTTCGTTCAATCTCATGCGCCTACTTATTTTTCGGCAAAACTCGCTCCTAAGTTTATTAAATGTAAAATTATTGAAAAGATTTCGGATAACGTCTACATTCTGAAAGACCTTAATAAGGGTACTACTGGTCGTTATCATGTTAAAGATATAATTAAATTTTAATTCGGTTTTCAAGCGTTAGCCTGGATTTTGGTATTTTTGTTTGAAGGGTGTGTATGATAGTGTGATGTACGGTGGGATGGATGATAGGTTTACAACACTTTGAACGGATATAGTATGTTAGGTAACTTCATACAAATTTATTGAATTCAATTTCTTAACTTTCTAAAATATAACTTAGGACATTTTAAGAAACTTTTTCACCACACAAATACGTTATTCATGTCAAAGGATCTTATATATTTTTTTATACAATTTTGTATACAATTTTATATACAATCTTGTATACAATTTCTGTATAGATATTTACTTATATACACTTTAGGTATTTCAATACTTGTGGCCTGTTCTTCACATGTAGAGATTTTCCTATATATATATTTTTTTTACAGATCTCAGTATATTTTTTGCTTTGATTCCGTTGTTTTTTTTTGCTACTGTGCCCGGAAGGTTGGTGGAGTTGTGCCGATCACAGTATGCAATGTTTTTTTTGCTACTGTGCCCGGAAGGTTGGTGGAGTTGTGCCGATCACAGTATGCATTGTTTTTTTTTGCTACTGTGCCCGGAAGATTGGTGGAGTTGTGCCGATCACAGTATGCAATGTTTTTTTTTTGCTACTGTGCCCGGAAGGTTGGTGGAGTTGTGCCGATCACAGTATGCAATGTTTTTTTTTGCTACTGTGCCCGGAAGGTTGGTGGAGTTGTGCCGATCACAGTATGCAATGTTTTTTTTGCTACTGTGCCCGGAAGGTTGGTGGAGTAGTGCCGATCACAGTATGCATTGTTTTTTTTGCTACTGTGCCCGGAAGATTGGTGGAGTTGTGCCGATCACAGTATGCAAAATTTTTTTGCTATTGAAATTTGTTCTTGCTAGTCAGTGGCGATGGTGCCTAACTGTACTCATACAGACATTTTTTGATTATTCTTGTTAGACAGCGGCAATTGCGCCTAACTGTATTATTATTAGTATTATTTTTTGTTTGTTGCTTTATACTTGATAGTCGGTGGCGATGGTGCCTAACCGAACTCAAATTGGTATTTTTTTGTGGAGTTATATTTGTTAGTTGGTGGCGAAGGTGCCTAACCATACTCAAATTAGTTTTTTGTTTGAAGCCTTATTCACGTTGGTCAGCGACGATCGCGCTTAACTGAACTTACAATATTTCTTGGATTTAACTTGTTAGTCAGTGGCGAAGGTGCCTAACTGCACTCATGTTGGTTCTTTTTGTATTGTAGGCCGGTTGTGCTGTGGCTTGACTGTACCTATTGTTTCATTCCTTGTTAAATTTTATTTTTGGTTTGTTGATAATAGACTTGGCGGATCTTTTCCTTGCAGTCTTATTATCCTGATCTTTTCTAGGATATTTTTTTAGAAGAGTTAATTTGTTTCTAGTATTTGGGATTTATATTTCCATGTTCCTTTTTTTAAAAAAAAAAAGATTTTGCTTTTCTCTATTGTTTCTAGCATAAAAGAAATTGCTTTCTTTTATTTCTTTCGGGGAGGGATGTAATGTAACGAGTTATTTTAACCTCGTCACATGGTTTTTTGAATTTAGTCGATTTCCGAACGACAGTGCTCTAGATCTGTGCTGTGAGCTGTCATTTTGACACTCCGCGATTTTCTTTCTATAATGGCTGGTCGTTAATTTTGAACGTTTCGCCAATAATTTATTTTATCCGTAGTAATCTCGGATATTTTTGCCTTCTTAATGGAGTAAATACGTGCGAACTCCATTAGAACGATGTTTTGAAAAGGATTGACCTTAATTTTCGGTAAGTTGGAATTCTTCTAGACTTGTAATGTCTGAGTTTATCTCGAATTGGAATTTCAATAGACGGATTGTTAATTTCAGATTATGATGATTTTCGCTCGCAAACAGTTGGATGTTATTGGCTGCGTAGCGCATCAATATTAATTTAAAGAAGAAAAACGGTAAGTTTTCTTGTTCAAACGCACGCTTCCACGTGTTTAAATTATACTGACTTTTCCTAACATTTTAAATTTTTGTTCCAGCCCATTGTTGGCGGTTTTCTTTAGATATTTATTTTCTTAAAATTTGGATTTTTCTTTTACATCCAAAATAATATCCTTTTATTGGACTGCACTACGGGAATCCTTCAGCAATCATCGCTTCTATGGTTATGTTAAACTTATTCTTAAAACCAGCAATCTGGTAGGAATTTTCCTTTATATTATTATTAAAACTTAAATTGGTGCAAGATGCAGTAATATCACCCTTTAGTTATAATATAGCCATTAATTTAGTCAAGTTAATAAGTATAAGAATTGTTGTATTTTAACTATACTGGTTAGTGGATGTGAAACTACGGGCAATTAAATGGAGAAAAGATAAACATCTGGTTTTAATTTTCTTTATTTAGCCTCCCACCGGCAGATTAAAAGTCTGACTCTTCCGATTAGTTCTTTCCGGCAACCTTTACTGTGTGAACCTCCCAGGCGCCCGAATCTATTTTCTAATTATTTCATTTTGGGAGAACACATATTTTGTTTGTTAATCCAACTATAACATAGTATCTAATTATTACATTACATATGCTTAATATAAACAGTTCTGTTACTTAAAAACTCTTAAATACATTTACATAAATGACCAGGGATATTTATATCAGATAAAATTTTAACCAGGATTCCCGAATGAACATTTTCAAAAGCACCTTGTACATTTAAAAATACACAGTCAGTGTTTAAAAGTAAATTATTTATGTAATTATAAACCATTCGCCTCCACAAACTAAAAACCGCAACAGACATAATTACGTTACTAGAAATAGGGACCAATTAATTCAACCAGGTTTCAGACTGGCTAAAGTAGCCTCATCTTTCATGGGATACTGTACAAAATGTTGTAATAAAATTCCTCCCCACATTCTTGAACTGAATGAGACGAAATTTAAAACTTGTATAAAACGCACACTATGCAGGCTGGCATATTATAAGTTGGGGGATTACATCGCTGATAAAAATGCTTGGCTAAATGCTAGTCCTGCTCCACATCCACTAGGGCGCAAAAACAAGTGATTTGCAGAACATTATTGTTTTGAAGTATTTTTGGACCTTCTGAAGACTGTATGAATATATTTGTATTGTATAAACTCAATTTCATTCATCAAGGTATTTAATTTACTTATGTACCTAAATATTGTATTTTTTTTTTTTTAAGAGTAATTATTGAGTTTCTTGTGCATTCTTCTCCATTACAAGCTACTTTCCGAATGCACGGTAGAATCAACTTTTATTACTTGTAAATTTTAATGTAACGTTCAAAGGTGCCGCTTGGTGGCCTACTTGAAATAAATTATCTTTATCTCTTCGTCTCATACCAATCCAATCGATCCTTAACCATGTTTTCAAATATTTTGCCGAGACATGATGATACAGATATTGGTATAAAAGAATTTATATTATCTGGTGATTGATCAGGTTTGAGTATAGGAATAACACACTGAGTTTTCTTAGAGTCTGGTATCAACTTTTTATTCCAAAGAGAATTGAGAATATTTATAAAAACTTTTTGAACAGACTCATGCAATTTTTTTTTATCACAACATATGGAAAATCATCTGGGCCTGGGTTTGTGTTACGTCAAGACCGTAGACTTAAAATGAATTCTGTCCATGAGAAAGATTCCAATAAAAAAAAACAATTTTGTTTATTGTTATATTTTTCAAAATAAGTGTTTAAATTATTAGATTCTAATAGGTTCCTGTTATCTGAAAGTTTGTCTAAAAATGAAGGAATAAATTCATCTCTGTATGATTTATTTATATTATTCCTTTAAACCTTATAATAAGACTCCAAAGGAGATTGCCCATACACAGGCCCCTTATGAGGTATCGTGTCTGCGATTTCAATATTATCCAAAAATAGGATTTATATTTTGTGTTTTTTTCCATCCGCGTCCTTACTTTTTATGTACAGACAACAAAATATCAGGTTTCTTCACTTGGACATTTGTATGAACTTTATTGCTTTGTAATAAGGGTACATTTCAAGAACAGAAACATCGTTATTCCTCGTGAACCCCGCAATTTTTTTTTTTTTCTAATTATGAATATAACGTGTTTTTTCTATATTGTAGACAACCAAATTCATCAAGATACAACCATTTTTTCAAAGGGGCCCAAGTTCCCTTACAAGATGGGCTTTCCCCTTTTACTGATAGAAGTAGTCCTATTTAAAAGAATTACGTACATTATTCCAGCCTATCTTCTACTGCTTTGAAATTGTCCTTTTCTTAAGGGATCTAGCCTTTTATAATTAATGTAGTTATCAATATTAGGGTCACTTCTGTACAGTTTTAGGTCATTATATGATGCAACTATAGCCTGTTCAAAAATATCATTCAACAAAGGTGTCTACTTTTAAAATTATTGTTTTATTTTTTTTGGTATATTTTTTGATTATTCAGGGTGTAACGATTAAAAATAACAACTTACAACATAATAAAGTCAGCAGCGTCCTCTAGTGATACAAATTAGAATTTAATATTACAGTTTACCATACATTAGATAGATGGCGCTAATGTTTAATCGATTAAACAATATTATTTTGATATATTTGAACGTGTGTAAATAATTAATACAATACAAATAAATAATTTTATATTGAAATTTAGAAACTATTCATTGATGACCGGACTACCAACTTAACAGGAAAAAGGACGCTCAAGGTTTAGGCGGTTGGCAAGATAAAAGATCAATTTCATTGTGCGTCTTGGATAAGCTCCATCTAATTTAATGTATCCAATAAAAGTTGATTAACTCTTGATGGGTCGAGGGAGAAAAGGAACTGGCGTGAAAATGATACGTTTCATTGATATGGGGAACTAATGTGCGCTGTGAGTATCAGTTTAATTTGTCTGAATATCCACACGTTGTGTCAACCATGCGTTATGAATATGATCATGAATTTTCTTCTTGGCAGGGTCCTTTGGACATTTTTTATAACTTAATAAACACATACATATGGTCATTTCAATTTAAACAACATCTCATGAGGATGATGACTTGAGAAAATCTCATCCTAAGACTTAAGCAGCAGGATCCGAAAACAGATGTCCTCATGGTGTAGTTGATGCATAGGCACACGCTGAGCGATGCTGTTTGAGGCAGCATTTATCTCCAGTGTTCCTTCTAATGTAAGTTGTGCTTATTTAATAATATTCATCAAGAAACTTCAGTGACAGACTGTATTTGTGAGAAGAATATATTAGTTGATAAGACCAAGTGAAAGACTTGTACTTTAATCAATGCCTCATGCGAAACCATCCCTATTAGTACAAGAAAACAGGAACAAGTCTCTGACAGATATAATATGTTCTAGTTCTAGAAAATTACATTAGTCATTAAATTTGTATAAATAAAATTTTTAATTGTATTACTAGTTAAATATTGCAATAGTAGACATATTCAATAATTTTAACAGGAACAAAAAAGAGCTTAGAATACATTCTCCTAATGCTTATGAGTACGCAAGAAACTCTTTTAATACTTTCCTCCCTCATCAAAAACCACTATGTAGGTGGTATGGATCCATAAAAGGAGAACAAAGATTCACAGATGAGGCTTTTCAGGCCTTAAAGGTCAAATCCCAAGTAAGCGACCATCGTCCTCTTTGTTCTTTGGTGTTCGATGAAGTAGCCATATTAGGTCTCAAAATATTTGGAATGGTAAAAAATATAGAGCTGGTGAATATATTTTCAGATGTGAACGAATCAGCACCTTAAGCTATGCCAGCTTTAGTGTTCTTGTTGATAGGCATTAACCACAGATTCAAGATCCCTCTAGGATATTTCTTAATTAATAGTATATCGGGAGAACAAAAGGCCAATCTCATCAAACTTTGTCTTACAAAATGTTTTGTATCTGAAGTTAACGTCGTGTCGTGTCCCTCACGTTTGATGGACATACCACAAATTTCACGGCAATCGAGCAGCTTGGGCGCAAAATTAAAGATCCGGAAAATTTAAAATCTACCATTAAATATCCGGCAGATGACTCAGATGTTGCGTGTTTTGTTGACCCAAGCCATGTAGTGAAACTCATAAGAAACCAATTTGAGGCCAAAAAACATTTCCAAGACATTGACAACAAAAACGTTGCTTGGCCTTATCTGGTAGGTCTAAACGAAATGCAGAATGAGGAAGGCATTAATTTGGAAAACAAATTGTCGAAGCGACAAATTAATTTTAGAAGCCAGATAATGAAGGCTAAACTCGCAACTCAATTGTTCAGTGAAAGTGTTGCTATTGAAAGCTGCCAGTTTAAAGTTTCAGAACCTACAAATCTTCATTAAAAAAATAAACGACATGTTTGACATATTTAATACGAGGTTTACGAGAAAGTTTGACTTTAAAAAAACACTTTGTAAACGTAATAAAAACAGTTTTAAATTTTTTGAACAATCTTAAAAATTACATACTAGAGCTTTAAGTAAAATCAGTCATTAGTGCGGCCTACCTTTGTAGTAACACGCATGTATAAACCAGTGATTGAGGCAAAATGTAAAACAGGATTTTTGTGCATTCTTATTAATATTGAGAGTTTGAAGAGTCTTTATGACAAATTAGTAGATACCGAAAATACACTTTTATTTATTCCTGTATATAAAATTAGCCAAGACCATTTAGAAATAATGTTTACATCAATTAGAATGCAAGGAGGTTTCTACAACAACCCAAATCTAGACCAGTTTAAAGGGAGCTAAATAAAATGCTTGACAACAGGCAACTGTGTCCCGTTGGAAATCATTGCTATTTTGAACTGTGCATCTTCGACTGTTGTCATTCATATTGAATATTGAAGAAGATGAGGAAGGAACGGGTTTGGAATTAATGAAGAGACTCAGGATCTTGCTACAAGACTAAATGTCCCAGAGTTTGACGATTATAGAAACCTGATAATAAAATATATTGCAGGAGGGACGGCACATTATATTTCAAAAATAATTAAATGTGAAAAATGTCTTACTGCCACACTCAGAGACGTTAACGGTTACTTAAATCTCTTCTTAGTATAGATTTTCAGTACAAAATCTTTACTAAGTAGCGCCTTAAGTAACCATTAAATGTCTCTGAGTGCGGCAGTTAGTAGCTTATTAGCTAGAGACATATATGATTTTCACAAATTAATTTAATTAAAAAACAAAGGTGAACTGTGTTTTCCATCCTAGGACCTATTCGATATATGTTTGGTGTGCGAAGTTATAATAGGAAAATTACAAAAGAGAAAACTATTATGGTTAAAGAAAATCAGTACAAAAATATAGTAACAAAAATGTTAGAATCATTTTATTATGCTGCATTATCCATTAGGACAATGCTAAGCGGAAGAGTGAAGTCTCACACAAGCAAGTCTTGCATAAAAGATGATCTCCAAATCATAAGTATGTAAATGCGCTTTCTAATTATTATTTTTTTAATAATTTTGCGATGCAATTTTTTTTTCGAAATAGAAGTTCTTCTAAACAATTGAGGTACAATAACATACTCAACAATTTCTTACTCGAACAATTTTATCCCACCCACACAATAAAATTATACCCCAAATTATAGGGGAAAAAAATAACAAATGGGCAACCCTACAAAACACACATAAAGAAGACAGACAGACATGTCATTTAAGACAGTTTTTTGTACACTGACAGCCCTATGTCTATCTCCTCTCGTCCAGTCCATCCAAAGGTTGTCTGTAAGAGATTGCCCTGTGCGATAAGACCGCCCATTGTACACTTATCTTTATAAATGTTTTTTGTCCTGTAATTATTTAAGTGGTGTACAATAAAGTATATAATAAATAAATAAATAAAAATTTGGCTTCATTTTTGATGTTCGCAGCGTCGCCAGCGCCGTCTTTCTTTTTTTGTTAGTCTAAGGACATCCAATAGGAAAAACAGGATAATTGGGCTTCCTAATTTGTATTAAAAGTTTTATATGTACGAAACTGAAGTATGTAGCGGCACCAGCGCCACCACTTACGAACTAAAGACATGACGTCACACAAATCCTGCATCGCGCAAGTAAAGTTTGCGGCGCGATTTGAACACATACAACATTCCGACAATTACCGTTGGGTAGTTGCCCAGACCAGACACAACACCCGTCTGGTCGGAGGATCCTCCCTTTTCTATGGAGGTTTGTGGGACTTTACACCCTGTTCCGCATACCCCCAAACTGGTGACCCTCGAACATGAACGTCAGCGCAGCCTTCGTGCAGAACAACTTCGTCGTGACGTCAGCATCACTACCTCAAGCTTTCGAGCAGTGAGTCACACAGCCAGCCAGTACCCACGGCATCTACGGGGGTACCCTGACCACCAGCATGTAGCGGACGCGCATTCCTGGTCATCACCCCCAGCTTCTTTCATCACCGCTCCGACCCACTGGAGCCAGCAGCACTGTACCGACTCACTGGGACACCATCACCGCTCCGAACCACTGGAGCCAGCAACACTATCCCGACTCACTGGCATATCATCATCCCGACTCACTGGGGCACAACCGCATACAGTTCCGACTCACCGCGAACTCTGCGACTTCCGGTTCCGACTCACGGGAACCAATCTTCCACTGGCCAGGCACGCATCACAAGATGTACGGACGACTCAACCTGCTATCGACCTCCGGTCTCCGGAGGGGAGTGATGTAGCGGCACCAGCGCCACCACTTACGAACTAAAGACATGACGTCACACAAATCCTGCATCGCGCAAGTAAAGTTTGCGGCGCGATTTGAACACATACAACATTCCGACAATTACCGTTGGGCAGTTGCCCGGACCAGACACAACACCCGTCTGGTCGGAGGATCCTCCCTTTTCTATGGAGGTTTGTGGGACTTTACACCCTGTTCCGCATACCCCCAAAAGTGGTATATTCAGTTTTTAAGAACTTAAAAATTAAGTCAAGATCATTTGGTGTATATTTTTAGTGCCATTAGAGCTAAAGGAGTTCAGGAAATTATAAATTATATTCCGTTACGACATATAACAAAATATTCCAAATGGTGTCATACACTATGCGCAGACATATCACAGTTTACCTGCGAACTAAGCTCGGAAAATTAATATTGTTTAAGACAACATACCATAAGTCTAAAATGACATACTATGTCATTTTACTACATGGATATGTCATCTTACACACGTAGACTTACGAAATTTATGTTTTTATAGTTATATAACTGAAACAATTTCATTGCTTACGAAACGCTTATGAACATACGCGTGATTCGGAACAAACATAACTTAATCTTTTTAAAATATTTATCTTGAAAGAAAAACTGTCATCATAAGCATGTAGCCACCACTCATCACAACAAGTTTTGACGCGACTGTTTACCAGAAACATTAAAGCATGCAGTTCTCAAAATAACTTTTGATCACATTACGTTTTGACGCTCTGTTTACTAGAAACATTGAAGCAGCAGTTCTCAAAAAAACTTCAAACAGTAGATACTTTTTGACAATGTCCAGTTCTCAAAAGAACTCATCTGTTAAAGAAACGAGACAGGAACAGCTGTCGCGCCGGACACCTCTGATCTGCACCACGGCCACCCGAAGGACAAGGCCTAACCGTTGAAAGATCGCTGCTCCCCCGCTAGGGGGCGCGGCGGGCGGGCTTTAGGCAGCGCCTTCCTCCCGCAGTATCACTGCGTGCCCGTTACAACGGGCACGAATCATTTGTATTCGATTTCATGGCGTATATATGTCGCAGGGATATGATGAAAACAGGGAATTGATCAAATCTCTAAGCGATTTCATCAAATCACGGAGGATGTTAAAATTACAACACGTTTTTATCATTTCCCTAAGCAAATCTGGTGATTTGACAAATCTCACAAAAAAAATCTAGTGATTTGAACAAACCCCTAAATTGATTCAGTGAAAAGATAATAAAACATGTCCAGTTCTTGTTTACGTCGCGCTCGCGCTTGCTTGTCAGTTACCGCGCCCCCTGCTCCACCCCGCGCTCACCCGCGGCCGCCCGCACGTGGTCTTAGTTGGTTCTAAACACTATGGGAGACGGACGCACGCACTTTTGAGTATAGTTTTACGAAAATTATAGAGAATGGCTTTGAATACGGAACAAAATCAGCCTCGTACTGAGTTTGTGTGTGAGGAACAGTTTAACGAAGCTATTAAGACGATTGTAGAGGGGCGGCATGATAAGGAAAAACCGTTATGGACTCAAGAGAGGGTAGAAGAAGCGATTACAGCGATTGAACAATTTAAATCAGCTCCAGTACTGAATCTTAAGAGAACAAACAAGCAATATTATTACGGTAACAAATATGATGTAATGGAGGTAGGTACAACCAAGTTTTTGATATTAAAAAGAAAGTTTGCTTCTGACTCAGTGGTTAAGATAGTGACTCCAAATGAATTTTATGCCATACTTTGTGAAACCCATCAAGCGACGGGCCACGGTGGCAGAGATAAAATGCTGTACTATTTGAAATCCAGATATTTAATTCCCACTTCTGTTGTATTAGAATTTTTGAAACTCTGTACGGTATGTCAATCTAAAAAGAAATTCCCAAGAAAAGGTATTGTTGTTTGCCCGATTGTGTCTAATGATTTTAACCATCGCGGCCAGGTTGATTTGATTGACCTACAGTCAACCCCCGACAGGAATTATAAATGGCTATTACATTATCAAGATCACGCAACAAAATTCAGTTTTTTGCGACCATTGATTTCAAAAAGAGCAGCTGAAGTAGCAATGGAACTGTTAAAAATTTTCCTGGAAGTCGGTTGTCCCCATATACTACAAAGTGACAATGGCCGTGAGTTTACTGCTGCAATCATTCAAGAATTAACTGCCATGTGGCCAACATGCAAAATTATTAATGGTAGGCCTAGACATCCAGCGAGTCAAGGGTCAGTTGAGCGTGCAAACCAAGATGTCGAAGCGATGTTACGGGCTTGGTTAATTGACAATGACAGTAAAAATTGGGCAATCGGCTGTTATTTTGTTCAATTTCAAAAGAATTCCTCCTTTCATCGTACCATTAAGCGTTCACCTTACAAGGCGTTATTTGGAACAGAACCAAAAACAGGACTCCGATCTACTCATATTTCAACAGAATTACTTGACAAGTTAGTTACTGAAGAGGATCTGGATCAGCTTCTTAAACAGCAAAACGTATTAGCCACAGAATCAATTGATAACAACGCCACAACTTCTGAGGAACAACTATTGCATCAAATGAAGATAACACTTCGACTTCACCTATTTTAACACATGAATTATTAGCTGAACCACCTGTTGTATCAGAAAGTGAATCGGTTGTGAGAGTACAGGAAATGATTTGTATTGTTTGTGGACAAGAATCTACAGGAGCTCATTCATGTGACATTTGCGGAAATTCCGTGCATGCAATATGTGGCATTACGACAAGCGAAGAAGGATATGGGTCGGGAGTTTTATGCTTATTATGCCAAAAAGAAGAGAACATTAAAAAGCAAAGGGAAGATGCTTCACAAAATTTAAAAAGATCTGCTGATAAAATGAAAGAAACTTGTTCGAAAAAATTCAAGGATGTATTAGTTGGTTCCACCGTTTTGGTTGATGTACCAAAAGTAGACAGAGGTCCACTAGATGCAAATAGTATTACAGGGATTGTATTAGATACGAAAAACAATTTATTTCAAATCGGTACTTCAGTTGGTATCATAAGAGATTGGCTTCCAAGAAACGCTCTCCAATTATCTACAGTTACATTAACCGATTCGGTTCCATCCACAACGCTGAGTTTGCGTGAAATTGCAGGAAAATTATCTTTATTTGGAGGACAAGGATTCAAGCAGTGTTCTTGTCAAGAGTCCAAAGTACGATGCAAAACGAACAAATGTGCCTGTAAGAAAAATAATGTTCTGTGTAATTCACGTTGCCACAAATCTGCTACGTGTTTTAATAAGTGAATATTACAATAATAGGCATATCATACGTTACGTTTTTCTATTTTTTAATACATTTTTGTTTCTCTTTTTCAAATAATTATGTTCTAGTTGTGATTTTTGAGATCTATATTACATTTTGTGTGCGAAGCCGGGGTGGGTTACAAAATAAAGTACAAAATAAACCTTTAAATTACTACAGAAAAGTTATTTTTGTCATTTCACTGAACCAATTTTGAGATTTGTTCAAATCACTAGATTTCTTTATTGGGATTTGTCAAATCACCAGATTTGTTTAGGGAAATGATAAAAACGTGTTATTATTTTAACATCCTCCGTGATTTGATCAAATCGCTTAGAGATTTGATCAATTCCCTGTTTTCATCATATCCCTGCGACATATACACTGCCTGCCAAGAGTATGAATGCAATATGTTCAGTGAGAGCGCCGCGACGCTGTCTCACAGCGTCGGTTATTCAAGGCACCTAGGCGACACATCCCCACCGACCAAGCCGAATGAAAAACAGTCAGCGACTAGGGCCCTGGGGGGCAGGCGAACAATAAGGGCTTCGATGAAGGATCTCTGGTATGGTTAAATAACCCGGTACGCAGCAAAGGAAAATCGCCTAAATTGCAAGCAAAATGGAATGGACCATATCGCGTAGTTACCAAGTTTAATGACGTTACCCGGACCCCGAGGTGCCTCAAAAGTCGTTCATGTGGATCGGTTGGCCCGTTATCATAGGTCTAACAATGCTCGGGACGAGCATGTCTAAGAGGGAGGCAATGTTACAAGATAGGGTAACGCCATCTAGTGACGAGTAGGAGAACTAAGTAGTAAATAGTGGCGCCATCTAGTATTGAATAGCGGAACTAATCTCGTGTCGAATGGCATTTTCCAGAATGTTTGAGCCGAACATTCTGGCAGTTTCTAGTCGCTTCGGGAACAGTGAATTCGAAAGTCGATTGTTCTGGAAGATTCGTATGGAACGTTCTAGAAACATCTTCCTTGCTATATAAAGAGCGGTTGGGTTCGTTGTGAGTCAGTTTCGATTTGGAAGCGACACAGGGCGTTCGGAAAAGAAAAATAGTGCGAAGTAATAGAATTTTTTAAGTAGTGTTTTTGTATTAAAGTGTGATTTATTGAAGTCTGCTATTTAAATAATTTATCACTGAACCCCAGTTCGTAACAATAACAATACCTAACACCGACGTAGAGTACACGTGGGTATACTGCGAAATATCTACTCCATATGTAAGACTGTACATACCCGAGCAGTATCAACAAAATGTTTTTAATAGCGTGCACAATATCAGTCACCCAGGCAGGCGTCCGTCACTCGCTCAAGGCCACGCGTTATTTGCCTAACGCTTCGTGTACCGCCGGCGGTACAACTGACAGTGGGCTGCCGCACACCTGCTCGAGTGCTCGCACGTCACGGTTACTATCATTAGTATCAAAAGGCATTTTCGATGAAACAATATCAGATTGGGGTGTTAGAAGAAGCTGCAGCAATGTTTGGGAAAATTATGGCCATAGATAAAAAGACAGGAAAAGATAAAACTGACAGAATTCAAACGTTTAATAATATTCTAATTACAATTAAATCTGCAATGAATTTAAGCAGAGATTTACAGGAAAAGGGGATAAAATTCATTTATACACGATGTTAGAACCAAGACTGCCTGGAAAACTTCTTCGGGGCTGTCAGACAGCAGGGAGGCAACTGCAGAGACCCAACACCTATTCAGTTCAAAGGAGCGTTTTCTAAACTATTCCTCAGAAATATGTTGCAAAATTCACCTCGTAGTAACTGCCAAGAAGATGTTTGCGAGTTGCTTCAGAGGTCGGATACCACTTGAACGGTCCAAACCTTCAAATTCAGAGTACAAGGCAAGAAAAAAATATTTTGATAAATCAGTTGGACTACAAATTCAAAAAATGCAAAAGTGCGCGTACGGTGCTGATTCAAAAGCCCGATATCGCCGCATGGACAGAACACTACTTGCGCCGAATGAAAGAGAACAGTGAGCTTGGCGTAAATAAAAAACCGGTCACGTACTTGGATGAAACGTGGATCCATTCTCACTACACTGTTAGTAAATGCTGGCAAAATCATAATGGCCGATAGCAGCGTGAAAAATTTTTTTAACCCGGGTCAACGGTGGATTCTCGTGCATGCCGGAGGAGAAAACGGATTCATTCCAGGTGCCGACTTATTGTACTAGTGCAAAAGCAAAACTGGCGATTAGAGAAATTTTTCATTTTAAAGTTGTGCGCGTTTTGATTTTATGTTATTTTGGATATTTTTAACTGTAAATATATAAACTGTAATTTTGTATATAAATGGTGTCTATAAACTTTAAGTGTATATTCAAATACTTTAAATAGTGTATTTAAACTTAGTGTATAGTGTTTTGTATCGTTAAGAAACTTTGATGAGACAGAAATGTCTTCAAAGAAGAGAAGTGCTGTTTACAACCACTTTTTTACAAGTGGATCCCAAAAAGGCTAGGTGTACCTATTGCTCAAACACCATAGGCATTACCGGTGGTAACGTCGGTAATTTGAATAGGCATTTAAAGACTAAATACCCGACCGTCTCACTTGTTCCAGCACGTTAGGAGGAGCTTACACCACCACCAGCCACAGAAACTATTCCTACTCCTTCCACTTCAACAGACTCCGTGCATAGTGCATGTCCAGTGCACCCTACTCCTACTCCAACCCAACAATCGATGGTGGAATTTGTAAATAACATGAAAACTATCGGACCGCAACGATCTGAGAAAGTCGACGAACAATTAATAAAAATGATAGCAAAAGGCCACCATCCATTCTCCATAGTTGAGAAGCCAGAATTTAAAAAGTTATTGGTAATGCTCTGTGGTGGATATTCGCTACCTACCAGCAAATCACTCTCGAACAACCTGTTACCTCAAATGTATAACAGAGAATTAATAAAAGCGAGAGCTAAAGTAGCCGGTGTTTCAGCTGTATGTCTTACAACAGACGGATGGACATCGATAAACAACGAACACTTCATTGCTATAACAGCGCACTATATAAAAAAGTCTCAACTTCATGCGACGATGCTAGGCTGCGAACAGTATCCAGACAGGGCAACTGCTGCCAACCTTGCAAGCCACATGAGGAATTTTATGGAACAATGGGAAATATCAGACAAAGTCACTGCTATAGCCAGTGATAATGGTGCTAATATTGTCGCCGCAATTAGAGCCGGGAATTGGCGTCATGTAGCGTGCTTCGCCCACCCTCTTAATCTATGCGTCCAGAATGCACTTGTGCCGATTTCAGAGACCACGGCAAAGGTCAAACAAGTTGTGGAATACTTCAAGAGGAGCGCGCAAGCTTTAGCAAGGTTACGTGAACTGCAGGGCCAATAAAATGTTCCACAGCTGAAACTAAAGCAAGATGCTGTGACGCGTTGGAATTCTACATACGACATGTTAAGGCGGTTGGTAGAAATTAAAGACGCTATTACGGCAACTTTTGCCGTTATAAGGGCTGAAATAAGCCTTAGCACTGGTGATTGTGCTATTGTTGAGGCGGCAATACCCATTCTTAAAATGTTTTATGACTTAACTGTCAAAATAAGTGCGGAGAAAAATGTCACACTATCAAAGGTCATACCTTTGTGCCGCATCCTGTATATGCATGTCAACAGACACTTACGCGAGCAGCAAGAGCAGACCATTCCTGCTACATATCAGATGGTAGAAAAACTTCGTATGGAGTTTGAACGAAGGTTTTCTGCCATTGAACATTCCCCGATGCACGCTGAAGCAACGTTATTGGATCCGCGGTTCAAGGACAAAGGGTTTTTCAGCAAAAGTGCAGCTGAAAGGGTAGGGAGCCAATTAAGATTAAAAGTTGGTTCCTACCGTATACCACAGGAAAGTGTGCTACCACAGGACCCACCGACATCTGTGTCTTCGACGTCCACATCAACATCAATATGGGCAGAGTTCCATCAGGAGGTAGCTAAACTGACTCCTACAAACCCCACAGCAGCTGGTATTGTGGAAATAGAAAAATATTTGCAAGAGCCACTATTAAAGAGGACGAGCGATCCTTTTCTGTAGTGGGAAGAACGCCGACACATATACCCGTTGCTGTTTAAGTATATGCAGAAAAGACTCAATATAGTGGCCACATCTGTTCCCTGTGAACGAATTTTTTCTAAGGCAGGGAACATTCTGACTGCCAAACGTGACTACGTTTGGCAGTCAGAATGTTCAATTGAAGGCAGCAAAAGTGTCGCAGCTGCTCTTCATCAGCTGTAATGCAGAATAGAAATACAGCGAAAACATGTATATAATATGTATATATTAAAATCATTGTAAATATCAGATTTTTAAATACGCCAGTCTAGATTTACATTTTTATTTAGTTAGCGTTCATTATCTATATCAATTAAAATAAAATACCTATTTAATTAAATAATAATTCTATATACATAATTAAATAAATATTTAAATAGATATAAAAATAATCTAGATTGTCAGTCCTAAGCCTGAATAAAAGTATGAAGGGAAATCTGTTATTCACAGAAACATAAAAAAAATATGTATCTCGTCGCAGCCAAGACAAAATCTTGTTCGCAGTTCTCAGCAATCGAAAACACCGCACGAGCCATTGGACTAAATGAACTACTGAACTAAAAGAGTGATATACTTCACTATGGTCAAAAGATATGTACATATCTTTTCAATTCAATGACACATTCTGCGCATCTCTAATTGTCAACTTGGCTACAGGACCGAGCACGGTCGGGCCCATGGTTTGGTCGTCGAAACATAGTTAGGTGACCAAATTATAATCAGGGTCGGCAAGTATATCAGGTTTTCCGGGTAACATTGAGAAAGATAATATGTCCGCACAAGTTTGGATAAAACGTTTAGAATCTTTGGCCAAGATATTTTATTGGGATGAACGCTTTTTGATTCATCAAATGACATCTAAACTTTCTAGCATGCGCGGTTATGGGTCGATACGCTACAAGAAAAAGACCTAGGTTGGCTAGAATGGAAGACTTGTTAACAGTTTTCCCGAAGTTCGCGGTATAGCTTCGAAATTGTACGACTTTGTTACTGTCCAACGTACAAACAATAAAAGTGTTTAGGATTTTTGTTATAAAAAGCTTTCTCTCGGAAAACAATGCGATCAGTCAGATCACGTTGTCCATTGTTCAAGGCAGGGGCCCGGGGGGCTGTATGCCCGAATGACTATACAGCGGGATGACGTAACTTGTTATAATATGTTATAACTTGGTATGGTATGAAGGATCATTTTGCATCTCAGTGTACTAAAACTGATACACCGCGCTGTTATATCGCCGCATGAAGAGAACACTACTTGCGCCGAATGAAAGAGAACAGTGAGCTTGGCGTAAATAAAAAACCGGTCACGTACTTGGATGAAACGTGGATCCATTCTCACTACACTGTTAGTAAATGCTGGCAAAATCATAATGGCCGAAAGCAGCGTGAAAAAAATTTTTAACCCGGGTCAACGGTGGATTCTCGTGCATGCCGGAGGAGAAAACGGATTCATTCCAGGTGCCGACTTATTGTACTAGTGCAAAAGCAAAACTGGCAATTATCATCATGAAATGAATACCGACAATTTATGAAATGGCTTAATGAAAAGCTTATACCAAAATTGCCATGTTGTCATTGACAACGCGCAGTACCACTCAACGCAGTCGGTGAAGCGACCCAGGTTTTTCGGGTAACATTGAGAAAGATAATATGTCCGCACAAGTTTGGACAAAACGTTTAGAATCTTTGGCTAAGATATTTTATTGGGATGAACGCTTTTTGATTCATCAAATGACATCTAAACTTTCTGGCATGCGCGGTTATGGGTCGATACGCTACAAGAAAAAGACCTAGGTTGGCTAGAATGGAAGAATTGTTAACAGTTTTCCCGAAGTTCGCGGTATAGCTTCGAAATTGTACGACTTTGTTACTGTCCAACGTGCAAACAATAAAAGTGTTTAGGACTTTTGTTATAAAAAGCTTTCTCTCGGAAAACAATGCGATCAGCCAGATCACGTTGTCCATTGTTCAAGGCAGGGGCCTGGGGGCTGTATGCCCGAATGACTATACAGCGGGATGACGTAACTTGTTATAATATGTTATAACTGGGTATGGTATGAAGGATCATTTTGCATCTCAGTGTACTAAAACTGATACACCGCGCTGTGAACGTTGTTTAAAATTTGGACACGTAATGAGTGATTGTAAAAGAATAAACAGTGCTCTAATTATAACTGGTGGGGCCACGATGGGGAGTGTAGTTATCGCGCAAAGAAAGAGTCAAGTAGTAAACCTTCTAAAGTATTATTTAAAATATCAGATAATGATGTGAATGACAGAAAGTATCACATAAATGCTAGTATGAATGATAGTTTACTGACGGCTTATATTGACTTTGGCAGTGTATGCAAACAATTACTAAGAGCGTAGCAACGAGAACTGGGCTTGAGTTTAGTCAGGGAACTTTCCGTCGAATTCAGGGGCATATGGGGGTAGCCTTGTTACTCCAGTGGGTGAATTCCAGCACACAGAGTTAGACGGAGCCTCAGCCACCGTACCGATGCTAGTAGTTGAAAATGGATTACAGGACCCAGATTTGATAATAGACCGGCCGTTCACCGAACTCCCTAAAATTTTTGTAACGAAATCTTCGGATGTACCTAGTAATATTTCGTCTGTCGACAAGGTACTTTCACAGCATTATGTCATACGGTATTTTACTGTGGGGTCGAGCGGCTGACATTGAATCCATATTTATATTGCAAAAAAGAGCTGTCAGAGCCATATATAAATCACCGAGAATCTCTTAGGGAACTATTTAAAAATAATAATATTATGACAGTTTCTTGCCAATTCATTTATGAAAATATTATGTATGTAAGGAAAAATATACATATCTTTAGTAAAGTCAGTGATATACACAATTGTAATACGAGAAATAAAGATAAGTTAGATCAACCATCTTATAGATTAGCTAAAGTACACTCATCTTTTATGGGGTACTGTGTTAAATTCTATAACAAAATACCTTGTGATATATTAAAACTAAATGAAAGTAAATTTAAAACATTAGTTAAGGGCCTACATGCGCTTTAGTGCCGTAAAACGGTTACTTTCTAAAGCATACTCCTTCGTAACGGCTAGGTTAAAAGGTTTGAAAAAAAAAAATATTTATTATTGACTCATGTACATTATTTGGTACACAAGGTTTTTTCGTGTAACTAATCGTTTTGCTATAAAAAAATAAACAACACGATATTTTTTCGCAACTTTTGGAAACGCCTCCAAAACGGCTATGATATTTAAAAATATTTATAGGTAGACAGATTGGTGGTAAATGGTTCTTTAGATTGTACTATGCTTTTTTAAATCGATCAAAATTTTGCGAAGAAAGTCTTGCAAAGCAAGGTCCAATGTATATATTCTAGCTCTCTACAGCCTCTACAGGGGCGAAGCCAGTACCGCGTTAGCATTGGCACGGGAAGGCTGTGTCGCTCGCTGCTCCGCCGAGCTATCGTCCAACTAAGCGCATTCGTACGTGTTAGTGCAAATATTTACTAAGTTTGTGTATTAGTGAGCGTTCATAGACTAGCTCGACGCAGAGAACCCAACATGATCGAGCGCGTACGCGTGTACTGACTGTACTCTTTATTGAAGCTTTATATTTCTAGACTGTTTATATTGTTCATCATGAAAATTTATAGTAATGCCAAGACCAAGTAAATCAAGAAAATGCAGTACTAAGGGCTAAGAAAATGTATCTTGTTTTGTAAGTACCTAATTACTTATTATACCTAAATATATTATTGTCTAAGTACTACTTAAACTTTTTTATTATCTGATGTAAAATAGAATGTACTTTATAATTGTACTTACATAAAAACAATTACACATTTCCACGACTGTTTACTAATTTTATGTCATAATTGATATTAATTTTTACGATCTAGATATAAATTTAAAAAAACAAAAGAAATCGAAAGACCATAATCCGACTAATTCTTAATTCTATTCAGGTAAATTTTAATAGTATACTAGTAGTAGTAATAACATGATAGCGATAGGTAAATAGTCAATTGTTTCATTCACATTTATAAATAGTACAAAACAAAGTCTGTCGACGTCATTTCTGTTTTTCCGCTAAATTCTTCTAAACCAGGGCTGTCCAAAGCACGGGCCGCATGTGGCCGGCGACTAACATTTGTGCGGCCCGCGGCTTCTTTCTAATTTACCACATTTACGCAATTTTGTTTTGGTATTTTGGTAAAATTACATTGTTTTACTTTTATGGTATCTCAAATAAATGAACTAAAATGTTTTAAATAGTTTGATATTACTTAAATGATTAACTTTTATTAGGTCTTTGTTTGTGCGGCCCTCCAATCTATTCAGTGTATTGGCCCGCGATCGTATCCGTTCTGGTAGCCCGGCAGCCTAATTGAAAATAAAATTCACTTATGCAATTAGGGTGCTATTCCAAACCACGCAACGGATTTGTCGCAAGTGTATAACCTTTTCAAGCTGCTAGATGCCTCAATTTTTCTGTGTAATACTCTTCCAGTAAATCACTTTCAAAAAGTTTTATAGTGCGTAATCTCAAAGTTTTTGAGAAAAAGACCTTGTTTAAATAATTTCTAACAATTAAGTATTAAAATTGACATAATTTACCACAGGTAACGAACCAGATAATTAAGAACAAAGCACAAAACAGGAAATCAAAGAAGATTCAAATGAAGAGCAGAATAAGAAGCAAAAAACGGATAATATTATACGAGTTTTAGCAGAGCTGAAATGAGAAGGAGAATTATAATTTATTGATTTTTAGAATGAGCTGTGTTTGATTTGTAACCTGGATTGAAACTGTTACCACTGACATCATCATCTTCCTGCCCTTATCCCATGTTACTTGGATTAGGCTCAACACGTTTTCTTTTTCCATACCGGCCTGACATTGCAAAAAGATGTATATTATTGCTTTTTATGAATCACAAAAATAAGTTTGTATTTCATTGAATTTTTCGATAAAATTGTGAATAACAAAGTTATCTTTAGGGTTGTAACCGTAAACAACCCATATCTCACAACCATTGACTTAAAAAAGTCACTTAGAAACATTATAATAGGTTAATTATGGGATCCAATAATATGTCACACACCTGTTTTCATGGATGCATGCAACAAAATGCACTTCAGCATGTGAGGTACTTTTCTTTGTTACCCATTATTTAAAAGATGCTGATAATTGATTTTACGCGATTAATGTGTTTCGTTTGTGAGCCATGGGATGTTTCTAGTAACAATCACGGAACTAACTATAGTTATTACAATTTTTCGATAAATTCTATGAAATACAAACTTGGTTAAATTTTTGTTGATAAAATCAATCAAACCTCCGTAAATATTTGTACGACTACGGAACTATTCACAGTCTAAATCTACGCAAATGAGGAACTCTATTCTCAAGAAAATGCTCGAAATCATTTCTAAATTTTTGAGGGTGGGATGAAAATGTAACTGTTAAAAGCTGAATCGCTCATGGTAAAAATAATTTGAAAGCGGATTTAACTAGATAAATGTATTTGACTTTATGCTTTATTGTTACCATTCCAGTTTGAGTTGTTTTTTTAAGATAATTATTTTTATTTTACCTACTTAGTATATATATTTACAAATATAATAACTTAAAACATCTGTACGGAAGTAGGTTTTAATGCCGTAATCTGCGTTTCCGGTAATCAAGAGGTTAATCTAAACTATTTTGTATGACTAGACCTGCACATTTAATGTAATAAAAAAATATGTCTAGTAAAAAGTATACCTAGTTTTCGTTGAAGAATTTTAGTAGAATTTTAAATTTGAACACAGCAACATTTTTTCTTTGCGTTGGCAACAATTTTTAATTGTCAAAATTGACATTTATCCTTTAAATTAAATTCAAAGTCGACCATCTGTGAACGTGTTTCATTCAACTGCCGAAACTCTTGATTTTAGGTCTGAAAAAGCTGTGATTTGTGCTGTTTTATGTGTTTATCTCATTAGGTGTACGATAAATTATAAAAATACAGTGAAGGTAAGTGAGAATCCGTTATTAAACTTCAAAAAAATGTTAAAATCACAGTATATGTAAATTTATTGTATAAAAGGGGTCAATAGAATCTATTGAAGGGTGAATAGAACTCTAGTATGGGTTTAATGGAAACCTAGTAGGGAATAATAGAAACGACTAATGTTTGAATAGCAACAAATGAGGGGTCAATAGAGATAAATAAATAGGGTTGTCAAAAACTGTTAATAGAACTTAATACTACTAATAATGTATGGAGCTGTAGATTTAGTGATTGATAAATAAATAATATTTTTAACGTGATTATTTTCATTTACAGATACATACCGCCGTATTCAACATGCCACGTGTATATAAACCCGATCCTACAAAAAAAAGGTATAAAAAATATAATATAGAGATCATAAAAAAAGCTGTGGAAGATAACGTAGACTGAAGTTATCTACCTGTAACAACTTTGTTATGATAATTATTGTTAAGTTCAGAAGATTTAGAATTTAGTTTTAATTTTTTAAAGAATTTTGATTATTTTTACGGAAAGCCATAATGAAGGCTGAAATCGATTACCTGTGATATATTTTATGATAATTGTTAAGTTCAGAAGATTTAGAATTAGTTTTTTTTTTTTTAAGAGTGTTTGTTACTTTTATGTTATATACTGATTCTTCAAAGTCATAACGTTGATTATTTGTAATACCTTTGATATAATAATTGTTAAGTTCAAAAGATTTATAGTTGTTTATTTATAAGCGACTTTATGTATAAGCGACTTTTAATCCAGAAAAATGTTTTTAAATTTGTTATTTTATTTAATTCAAATAAAATACGAATAAGAAGTATACATTGTTTAATTTATTGAAAAGAGATAACATTCCGTAAAAATAAAGTCGTTTAAAATACAAACATACCTAATTATTTATGTTAACAAAAACACATAAATAGTTTAAATCACAAATTTTGAATTTCATTTACCATTTACATACCAAAACAATTTTTAAATACACGACCTTTCATTTTTGCATGTTGGTTAAGTAATTTTTGGCAGCCCTAACAGTTTTTCCATTCACCCCTTTATGCATTTCTATTGACCCCAGTCGTCGGGTGAATAGAAATGATACATCTTTTATTAAAAATCTGAAAAACATTTGCTTATAGTTATACAAATATTGTTTCAACTGTTTCTTTGTGGTACCGGACATGATATTAAAATAACCTGTGGTTAAAAAAAATAGTAATAGACAACAAATTCTTAGGACAAAGTTGAAAATCATTGCTATTCACCCCGTTTTACGGTACTGAAATATTAACATTAAAAACTTTCCTGATTTTTTTTCTATTCACCCCGCAATTTCTATACACCCCGTTTTACGGTACGTATTATTTATTTACGGAATCGTAGGCAAAATGCAACCGAGCTTGTCGCATCTGCGTCCGCACATATTCTTTGAACACAGTCCGTGCGCACTATGTGTGCGTGACCCGTGCCGGTGTGTGAGTTTAGCTTCGCCGGGATGCTCAAGGCCATTGGGGCATACTTGCGCCTTAAAAGCACACTTTGTAAACAAGCATATAACAAAGTAGATGATTATATTCAAGATAAGAATGCTTGGAAACATGCTGGTCATGCTCCATAGGGCAATCTTTAGTGTAGACAAAATCAAATTTGCTAATTTATATTCCTATTCATAGTTATTGTATTTTTTTTAAGAAGTTTACTCACACACTGTTCCGTTGTTGTTGAATTAGGTATTTTACCTGTTTGCAATATATGTAAGTATGTGAGAACCATGTTCCTATTTATCAATTTAATCAATTTATCTGTTATTGCTTTTATTACTTTATACCTGTACGTAGTATAGTGTGTAGTGCTATTTTAGGAGCATCGACCTCACATATATGAATTTATTAATGTATGTACTTATGTAAATATTATAAAACACCTATTTTTAAAAAAGAGTAAGTATGGAGTTTCTTGTGCGTACTTCTCCATAACACGCTACTTTTCCGAATGCACGGTAGAATAAATTTTTATTATTTGTAAATTTTAATTCATATATGTATGAAGTTCAAAAGTGCCGCTTACTGGCCTAATTGAAATAAATATATTTGACTTTGATTTTGAGTTATCGGTTGTCTATGATACGACTTTGCATCATGGTCTTAATAACGTTTTGTAGGCATACCAAAAGAAGATAATGACTTCGCATCGGATACAGTATTTGTAAAAAATATTCTCAGCGTAACGAGTGGAAGAAAGATAAAAGGTGTAGGCAACTCATTTCATTTTCGTAAATATCTTTTGTGTCATGTTTAACCGTAAACTATTGTGTTCAACTGTAAGCTATTAAATTCAATTATCATTTATTTCAGGAAGTTTTCCACATATTAAGCAATACAAATCACATAGAATATAACACCATTCACATAAAACCATTGCATGAAATTTTTTAAATTGATTGATTGAAAAGTACAATATTATCACCAGCCTATTAATGTTCCCACTGCTGGGACACAGGCCTCCTCTCTATGTGAGAGGGAATGGGCCGTAATCCACCACGCGGGCCCAGTGCGAGTTGGTGGATGTCACATGTCTTCGAATTTTTGGTTCTAGGACATGCCGGTTTCCTCACGATGTTTTCCTTCACCGTTTTGAGAGCAGTGGTGATGAAATAATTTACACAAAGTAAAGCGCCTGCCTGGGCTCGAACCCACGACCTACAACTTGTAAGTCGCGGCCGATACCACTGGGCCACCACTGCTCCTTACAATATTACAATATTATAATTATTATTATTATGAGCCCGTTACGTCCCACTGCAGGGCAAAGGCCTCCCTTCCGTCTTTCCATTTTTCCCTGCCTCTTGCTACATCTGGCCAATCCTGGTCAATATTATAGTTGTTAGGTTAAAATTCATTTAATATTTAATAATTAATTTAATAAAATAATTACAATTATAAAACAATTGTTACGTCTTAACTGTAACCCATTGTTCTGAGTATAACTGTTAACTATTGCCTTGTTGTGTATAACTTTGTGCGCGCATGAATCGCACCAATGGCAAAGCAATGCGCCAGAATTGGCCAACGGTTGACCAATCCTGTAACGCAACCATTTGCCTCAGATTAGCCGAGGGGGGTGACAGCGGGTTGAATAAAACCGTTACGCGCGGGCGCAACAAGTCCTGTTTCGCTTCTGCTCTGTACCTGGTAGTATGTAAGTAGTCTATTTGTTCTGTGTTTGTGTAGTAAAGTGGTGTTTTATTATGTGTATAAAATAAATGCCACGAGTTTGCCAGTAATTTGGTATTGCATTTCATAGTGTCTAAAATAATCCGGTCCTAATCGCAAAAATCCTATCGAGCCGGATCGTAATTGAAAACCAAATTACTGGCGTTGTCACACGGAGTAAAGCCGCTGGAGTCCAGCAGCAACCTGGAGAGGATATCGCGATTGTAACATGTGATGAAGAAATTGCCACATGTGCGTCATCCAGGTCGAGAGCGAGCCGCCGTAGCCACGAAGCCCTGGAACATGACAACGTTTGACCCGTGAAGCACTGCGCCGCCGTGCTCAGCCGAATACAAGGCCGAATATGGCGAGTTAGTCATATTGAGAAAAGTCGACAGCAAAGAAGATCTTCGAGTATCACCGAATATAAATATGCTGCTCGACTTTCTAAGTCGCTTGTCACGGGCGTCGGCTTATTACCTGCCACTAAACATGTACACCGAGCAGAGTAATCGAAACCGGACCACCGCTCCTGCCAGTCCTGCAGGCGCCCGCGTCGCAATGTACGGGGTCACATTGTCGGAGCGGGCGCCTAAAGAAGACTTAATGTTTACATTGATGGCTGAGGTAGAAATGACCATAAATAGTAGGCCGTTAACTTTTGTAGGTACGGACCCCGACGGACCCATCGCTCTTACTCCAAACCATCTATTGATAGATACAGCTACCGGTGCATCCACGTTAGGTACATTTGATGCATCAGATTTAACCAGTAGGAAAGCATGGGTTAAAGCTCAGGCCCTGGCGGACATGTTTTGGAGACGCTGGCTCAAAGAACATGTTCCCACTCTTCAAAAGCGACAGAATTGGTTTCACGAAACGCACCCGTGAAAGTGGGAGACATGGTTCATCTTAGAAGAGAATCAGCCACGTAATGTATGGCCTAGGGGCATGATTAGCGCAGTCCACCCAGGCCGTGATGGCCAAATTAGAATAATTACTATAAAAACTTGTAGAGGCTCAATAAAGCGACCCGTTGTAAAAATAGTTGTGTTGCCTACTGACGAGTGTTCAGGAACAGGGGGGTGGAATGTAGTAGAGAATGTACTCATTTCATTTTCGTAGATATCTCTTGAGTCATGTTTAACTGTAAACTATTGTGTGTGTTCAACTGTAAGCTATTGTTACGTCTTAACTGTAAACTATTGTTACATCTTAACTGTAACCCATTGTTCTGATTATCACTTTGTTGTCCTGTTAACTTTGTGCGCGCATGAATCGCACCAATGACAAAGCAATGCGCCAGGATTGTCCAACGGTTGACCAATCAAACAACGTAGATCTCCTTAAAGTGCAGAACCAACATCTGCAGAGTGTCACTTTGGATGGACAGACCATAAAGATACGCTACTGGAAACGCCCGATAAACCCCCACGAGAAGCTCTCCCCGGAGCTCTGGAAATGCTACACATCTGTCCAAAAACTCCATTTGAGCATCAAGCGATGCGCGATTGAAGACCCTCTTGTTCAGTGCAAAAAGTGCCTATGGACACAACAAGTCCATATGCTGGGCTGCAAAAGAAGTCTGCAGTTACTGCGGACCGCACAGCATCAGGGACTGCCTTACTCGAGCAGACGGCAAACAGCTTACATGCGAGAACTGCAAGGTTGCACACGACGGGCAGCCACCTGGCACACAGTGTGTGCCTCACACAGCGTTTAGACTGCCAGGAACGCCAATAGTGGGACGGCATAGTCAGATTGCGCGTATCCTATTGCTAAGGGCAACGACAACACACCAACAAACCAACCAGTCACCCCCGAACAATCACCTCAAGACCGAAGGCAAGATTGCGCTTCATCCAAGTAAATCTTCAAGAGCCCGATGCAGTGTTGCAAAAGTTCCCGATTTATCGGGAGATCTACCGATTTCATCTCTTTCCTCCCGATTACCCGATTTAGTGACCTTATCTCCCGATTTCTATATACGGCAACACCAAAAATAATCTGGTAACACCAAATCAAAACATAGGGATTCCCCTTAGTTTCTCGCTTGGCCTGGAAATACTGCGGTACACAAAATAAATTGGACCGAAATGCCCTTTAATAGATATAATTATTGTTTGATGGGTGTATAAGGGAAATTACCTTAAAATATTGTTCGTGATATTTGACGAAACAAAAGGTAAGTACTGACAGTACTGTAATGAATGAACGAACGAATAGTACTGTACTGTACTATTCGTTCGTTCATTCATGCACTTGCTTGTTCGTCTTCTTCAGCGTTCTGTTGTATTTTGTTTTATTGAGTTTTAACTTGAGTTCTGATTGTCAATTTGTGAACTGTTTTCCTTTACGATGCCGGAAACCGATAGTGATTCTGATAATATGCCAACTAGCACTGGAGCTAAACGAAAAAAATACTCACAAAATTATAAAATGGAATGGGAATTACGACCAGAATGTTCTAATTGGCTAAAACGAAGCCTTAAAGGGAAAAACTACGCATATTGCCAAAGTTGTAATAAAGATATTAATATATCCTCTGGTTTCGACGCAGTAAGAAAGCATGCCGCTTACCAATCTCACATCAAAAGCGTCAAAAGTTTAGCGGTTCAACCTAAGATGATTGGTTTTGTGAACCGTGAAGTGGTCCAATTCAAACATCAAGTAAGAGAAGGTAATTTTCATCAGATTGTTTCCAAAGTAGGCAAGCACACGTAGGTACATACGTATGATATAGTAGGTATAGGCATCTAATTGTGTTACCTAATTGTTTCAGCCGAAATTCGGATTGCTGGTTTTGTCGCTGAACACAACTTGCCTTACGCGATAACTGACCATCTCGGCAAGTTAATACGAAAAGTTTGTCCAGATTCAAAAATAGCTGAAAATGTGAAGTGCTCCCGCCCCAGGGTTCAAGCAGTCGTAACTAATGTAATCGGACAAGAAAGCTTTAATACTCTCTGCGAAGATCTGCGACATGTTAAGTTCTCATTGATAATCGACGAGACCACGGATAGGAGTACCGCAAAGCACCTTTGCTTAGTCGTCAGATATGTCAAAAATAATCACGTAAAGCCGGGTCCAGACGAGTGTAACGTGTAATGTTATCCACCGTGTAATGTAACACGAATTCTACGTGTGGACGGCACTACGAGCATTACATGTAACGCTCGCGCGGCGCTCGGGGTTGATCCATCGGCTGTCGGTTTTTCGCGCGAACACAAAGACGCTCGCAGTGCTCGTTTGGACGGCGTTCGTGACGTTGTGTCGTATGTACGTTCATGATGTGGAGTGACGAACAATCGCTTGAACTTATTAGTTTGTATCAAGAAAAACCTGTTATTTGGGATCCAAAAAACCCGCAATACTTTAAAAAAAATCTGAAACACGATGCTTGGAGTGATATTGCTCATTCATTGGAAAGAGATGTAGAAGAATGCAAAAACAAAATGATTAGTTTGCTTGCTTCACATCGAAGAGAAAAAGGAAAAGTAAAGAAGAGCCATAGTTCCGGAAAAGGTATGTTTTATTATAAATTTATGTTGCTTTACATATTACACACTTTTATTTATTAATTTAGTTTTTACTTAGGTATTATCACTTACTTGCTATTAGTACAATTATTACTTCTATTGTATACCCACTATATGACTATATTCTACTATATTTTACTATACATATATGTACTATATTCTATTGTATTGCTTATTTATTGTAATTTATTTTACAGGTGGGGATGAAACGTACAAAAGTACATGGTTTGCTTACGAGCCGCTGGCATTTTTAGGAGATCGAAATAATCCAAGGAAACGACGCAACACAGTGGTAACTGCATTGAACTAGTTTCCTTCGACTTGATAAAAAAAAACTTAACAATATGTATTCTGCCAAGAAACTGTACCCTCGTTCATAAAATAGTCATTAAACTTATCCCTAATTTGTTTTGCCGTTGAGGCAGCTCTTCTAGGTACATTATTCAATGGAAGTAAAGATGACATTTCAGAATCTCTCCGCCAACTACCTTCACATAATCTTCCGTTTTGGTCGCTGTCAAGTGAGCCAGGGGGTGCATACAAGTTTTTAGATGAATCCGTGTTTCTCAAAAAATTATGCAAGTGTGCAATAGCCATGACTATAGTCTCCACGGTTTTGGGCTGAAGGAGCATAGGTTTTCGTAGAACTCTGAACACAGATGCTGTGATACCAAATACATTTTCTACAATCCTGCGAGCTCTGCTTAACCGGTAATTAAAAATTCTTCGCGGCGATCCCTTGGGGTATTCTCCTGGATAGGGTTTCATTATATTGTTTTGTAAAGGGAAGGCAGAGTCTCCTACAAAAACATATGGTACTACTTTGTTTCTACCTTACAGTGCTTCAGGTGCAGGCAATCTTAACGAATTATTTTCTAGTTTTTTATATATTTCAGTTTCCTTAAAAATTCCACCATCTGAAATGCGGCCTTGACATCCGACATCCAGAAATTTATAATTATATTCCGCGTCTACTAAAGCAAATAATCACTATACTGAAATTCGATTTGTAGTTACGATATTCTGTGCCACTATGTACCGGAGCCTCGAGAATGACATGTTTACCGTCCATGGCTCCGGCACAATGGGGAAAATTCCACAATTCATCAAATCTGTTTGAGATCTGGATCCATTCTGACTCTGTTTTTGGCAGCTGAAACAATGAATTTCTTTTTAATTACAGATTACAAATGAACCGGAACAGAGTGCATCTACAAGTGTAGAAAATGACAACAGTTCAGAATTTATATCACCAACTGGTCAGGCCCCCAAAAAAAAGAAATTTGACGAACATAAAAAAATGGGTATGCTTTCGGAGGCTCTTGGCCTGCTTAAGAGTGCTGCTTCTAGTCCTACTCCTGAACCCCGAAACAATAATCCAAACAATTTTGACAGTGAAACCCTTTTCTTTTCAAATTTTATATGCAGCAAGATGCAACAATATAACAGAAGTACTAAAAATGCCGTGCAGCGAGCAATAATGGACGTAATATTCAAAGCCGATGAAGGATGCACTAACTTTTCTCAACATTATTATCCATCGGCATTCAATTACAGTGGGTATACAACAGGCTCGGTTCCTTCATCAAGATACTGCAATGAACCACCTTCTTTGTCTAATCGCTCAGAACTTACTTCAGGGTATTCAACAGGTCAGAATCAGACAAGTTGCCCTACTGCTCCATATGCTTCACCTGTTCCCTCAGAATCATCTCAAACTTCATATGAAGATGTAAATTTTGTGAATGACCTGATTTGAAAAGAATAAATTTTGTACTACATGATCTGAAGATGCAGACTAAGTCGACAATTATTTAACTTTCTTTTTTAATTTTGGAATAATTTTAATTTTGCTTACCCTACTTAATACAATAGCTTAATTTGTTATTTTAATAAATAAATAAAAATATGTAAAACTCACCTTAATGTTTTCTTTCAATGCTTTTATAATCGCTTCACTAACTTCTGGTACAATGCAAGACATTGACTGTTTTGAAATTCTGAAGGTGTATTGAAGGCTTGTAAATGAATCTCCTGTTGCCAAAAATCTTAGTGTTAGAGCCAGTCTATCTTGCGGCGAAATACAGATCTCATTATAGTGTCTTGTCTTGATATTTTAGGCGCAATGATTGTTAACAAATATTCGAAGTCAGTAGGCGACATCCGGGTAAAGTTTTTATATTGACCACTTATATGTTGAGATTTTAGTTCCACAAGTAAAGAAGATCTTCTTTTATACAAATTAGTTTTCCACCATCGACGCTTCCGACTTTTGCGGTCTTCAGTTAGTAAATACATGAAAATAAAAGCCGCACCAGCTATCACGACCTTCCTATTCGGCATGTTCGTAGCAACTGAGTGGAAACAGCTTTTGAAATATTTTCGCTTCACAATTCGCTTTGAGTTCGTGTGCCGTCCACACTGTTGATGCTAAATTACACGTTATCTTACATTACACGTTACACTCGTCTGGACCCGGCTTAAGAGATTTTTTTTTCGGACTTATCCCAGTTGTGACAGCAGATGCTACTACATTACACAAAAGCATTGTCGATTTTTTTGAGCGTTATAATATTCCGTATAAAGAAAATCTCATAGGTTTCGCATCTGATGGTGCAAGTATCATGATGGGACGTAATCATTCAGTGATGACATTACTTAAAGCTGACATAGAAAATCTATTTATTATGAAATGTATTTTGGCTAAAATGGTAAGAAAAGTAATTTATTTTATTCATTTGTTTTTATTTATTACGTTTTACGTGTAATTTTGGCTATGAATGTGTTGAAATTTGTTTTATTGTAAATTTTATTGGTGGCCGTATCTATGCCACTGCCTGCTCGCTGACATGTTTTGGTGGCAGTATAAATGCCATTGCCTGTTTGTATTGTAGGCATACTTGCGTGATGAAGATATTGAAAATGAACTTGAGCAGATGTTTGGACTTCCTGAAGATCCTGACAACTCAGAAGATGAGTACGAGGGCGAAGATGGTATAGAAACCAATTTTGATATTCGTGCGATGTTAGAGGACCAAGATATTGTTCAAAGTCAAGGAAGTCCAACACCTGGACCATCAAGACGGAGTCCAGAAGATGTGGGTTTGCTTTCTACTAATGCAGGTGAAGTAGAAAATATTGATCCTAACATAGGAGTACCTGATATTGCAAATAGCGAAGACGAAGAAATATTGCGACCAATCAGGCCTTCACGAGTATCGAATCTGCGCTCTCGGCATATTTTGGAGTCTTCTCCGGAATCTTCTGCAGACTCTTCCTCAGAAGATGAGGACGACAATGACTGGAAAAAAGGTATGTGGTCGGACAGGCCAAGTGCTGATAAATTTGACGAAGCCACCTTGAGACCTAAAGTTTTCTTTCCGAGCAGGACTTCTCCAGTGGCTTATTTTTCAAGGTATTTTTCTGAAGAAGTAATTGATCACATAGTTGAGCAAACTAATTTGTATGCCTCTCAAAAACAGACCCAAAATTGGGAACCTGTTAGAAAATCGGATATTGATGCGTTTTTGGGAATCATCATTCTGATGGGTATACATGTTTTACCATCTATAGACCTATATTGGTCTAGTGACCCATTTTTTAGAGTGGACGAAATTGCGCAAGTAATGACATGTAAAAGGTTCAAAAAATTTTAGAAAATCTTCATCTGAATGATAATTCCAAGACTCCTGCAAAAACAAGTCAGGAATATGACAAATTATACAAAGTTCGCCCTGTCTTGGAATTATTGAATTGTGCATGCCAAAGAGAAGCGAAACAAACTACTTCTCAGAGCATCGATGAAGCTATGATACGGTTCAAAGGCGTATCATCTCTAAAACAGTACATGCCAGCTAAACCCATAAAAAGGGGATTCAAGGTTTGGGTTCGCGCAGATAGTGTAACTGGTTATGTATATGAATTTCAAGTTTACACCGGTAAAAATGACAATAATACACCGGAGTTAGGTTTGGGTGCCAATGTTGTCAAAGCCCTGACAAAATCTCTGATTGACGAGAAAGTTCAAGCTCATGTTGCTTTCGACAATTTTTTTTCCTCATATCCTTTGATGGAATACCTTTATGAACATGGTATTTACTCCACTGCCACCGTAAATGTAAATAGAGCAGACTTACCGAAATTCGTAAAAGGGAAAAAAGGGAAAGTAAAGCTTGACCGAGGAAACTACAAATGGAGAGTGAAGAATAATGTTGGATTCATGATTTGGAAGGATACAAAAAACGTCACAGTGTTGAGTACAGCTTTCCATCCTATGGAAAAAACTTTTTGTATACGAACGATGAAGGATGGCACAAAGAAGAGTTTTCCTTGCCCTTTGGCTATCACTGAATACACCAAGAGGATGGGAGGAGTCGATAGGTTCGATCAAAAAAGAGGCACATATGAGGTTGGACGACGGAATAGGCGTTGGTGGTGCCGAATTTTTTATTTCCTAATCGATCTAGCTATCACAAATGCTTTCATATTACAATCGGTTTCACCGCGAAATCATGGACCCTCATCGAATCTTCAGTTTCGCATCTCGATTGCTAGATCGCTTATCGGAAACTACACATCGAGAAAGAGGAGCCTGTCTAGCGAACCCAATTTTATTGCAAAGAAGAAGAGAGCTACAGGCAGTACCAACTACCAGAAAGTCGTAGGAGTGCATGACGACATTCGTTTCCAAGATGTTGGAAAACATTTGATAGACAAGTCTGACACACCGCGCAGATGCCGTTTGTGTAGTACAAAGACAAATAACGTAAGAACCAAGTTGTCATGTACGACTTGTAAAGTATTTCTTTGTGCTTTCCCTTGTTTTACTCAATTTCACCAAAAGAATTGAAGATTGAAAAAGCGTCTACAAATAAATCTTTTTGTGTGGATAATTATAACATGGTTTTATTTCTAATTTCATAAAATGTACAGATTGAAAAAAAATGGAATTTACTTAATTTACAGAAATATTACCCTCATAGTATGGGCAGTGGCACATATACTGCCACCAAATTTTCCACACATTTCCCAACAGTTTTCCGATTTAAAAAAAATCTTAAAAATCATATAAAAATACCCACATTAACATACCAAAATTTCATTTCTGTACTACTTCTAGTTTTCTCTGCCTTATAAAGGGTTAAAAGATTTGGGGGTTTTCTACCCCGAAAATGTAAAAAGGGCGAAATCACGACGATTGTACCAATATGTCGACAATTCCCTAATTTGTTAAACAGTAATAATTATCAAAATATTGATACAGAATGGCGTTTGCTCCGGAACACAAAAGAAATTGGGGCATTTAGCGATATAACTGAAGAATTTTGGGCAAGCGTTAGGAGTATTAAATGTGGTGATGGATCATCCATGTTTAATCATATTTGTTCCTTTGTTTTCAAAGTTTTGAGTTTGCCACACTCATCTGCAAACGTGGAAAGAATATTTTCGTCAATAAATTTAATGAAAACAAAACAGCGAAACAGACTTTCCACGGATTCAATGGTAGGTCTTCTTCATTCAAAAAGATTTATTGAGGAAAATAATCAATGTTGCTTCAATTTTAAAATTGATGAAAGTATGTTCACGAAAATAGCCAGTAAGAAGTGGTATGAAGATGAAAATCAATAAATGTCCTATTATAATTATTAAACTCTTGTTTTATTTCGAATAAAAATCTCCCGATTTCTTACGATTTTTAGCGGGCAATTTTACCGATTTTTAATTTTTCACTTTTGCAACACTGGCCCTATGTAGGAAGAACAGGTGTGATGAAACAAAACCCCGGTACACAAGTCCAAGGGCTATATTTCACCGGGACACCATGGCGGCGCAACCAGTCGCCGCTACCAACAAAATGTATACAACTCTATAGAGAGTTACTCACTTGGTGTCCGTTTGGTTGCGCAACCAATTTGGCGGCGCGACCAACTCGGACGCGTGCACAGAATGTTACTGGCTGCGCCGCCACGCTGGTCGCGCCACCACTAGTTACTATAGCGCTATATGGTGTCTCACTCAATCGGCCGCCAGGCCGGCGGCCAGTGACGCCCCCACGTCATTGCATGCAACACGTGTGTACTGTTGTTTTGTTTTTTAACTGCTTATTTTAATTGTTTGTTAATTGCATACGATGGATAACTTCGATACAGAAAGGTTTATTATCGAAATTCAAAGTAGACCATCAATTTGGGATAATTCCTCATCAGATTATTCCGATAGAGATTTGAAAAAGAAATGTTGGGAGGAAGTTGTAGATTTGTTTGGAAAACAGGAGCAAACCGTTGAAGAAAAAAAGAGCTTAGGTAAGTAAAGAACATATATTTTTATTAATGAATTATTAATACAAGGTGAAATTTAATGGGTTGTTTTTACGAGTGAAGTTGTGTATGTATTTATTAATGCATATAATTATTTTGCCATGGAAGTGGGTTTTCGTTTACAAAATAATGTGTAAAATTATCTCGAGTGGTAGTAGCAGCACGCCCTCCTCTAGTGAAATTTTGCTGTGTTGTAGTTTGAAAGCCCGTTATTGTCAGAGTATCATCATATGAATATCCATCTCTAGAACGTACAAAGTTGTGTAACACACAACATGTTCTCACAATGGATTTTGCTAATTCTGTGTGGACATTTAATGGTCTGTGGAAAATTCGCCATTTATTTGTTAAGATGCCGAATGTGCACTCGATGTAACGGCGAGCTCTCGATAGTCTGTAGTTAAAAATTTTATTTTCGGCACTGAGGTTGTTTCCTCCGTATGGACGCATAATGTTTGGGCTCAACCCGAATGCTTCATCGCCTATAAATACATAAGGGAAAAGCGTTGGGTTATTTTCTGAAATTTGTAGGGGCTCTGGAATACCTAAAGTATTACTTATGAGTTTCTTATACAATTCAGTTTCTTGGAAAACTGCTGAATCGCTACTTTTCCCATAGGCACCGACGTCTATATAAATGAAATTATAATTAGCGTCACATGCAGCCATCAACACCAATGAAAAAAAGTGTTTATAGTTATAATACATTGAACCAGAATCAGCAGGTTGAATCAGTCTTATGTGCTTTCCATCGATACTACCGATGCAGTGTGGAAAGTTGGCATGTTTTTCGAAACCATCTGCTATTTTCATCCAGTCATTTGCAGTAGCCGGAAGTGATAAACATGTTTGCAACTTATCCCAAATCACGGCACACACTTCTTTTATTATTGTGCTTAATGTCGTTTGTCCTAGACGAAAGTTATAATGCAATTCCCTCATCGTACATCCACTTGCGAGGTACCTGTAATTAACAAAAATTAATAAGTAATATAATTTAATTTCCAGGGTTAGTGTTGCAAAAAAGATGGAAAAGCATCAGATCATGCTATGCGCGGGAAGCCAAACGCCAAAAAAATATAAAGTCTGGTTCTGGAGCCACTAACCGCAAAAGCGAATACATATATTTTAAGCAGTTACAGTTTCTACAAAAAGTAGTAGCTATCAGAGAAGAAGGTGTAGAAGAAGAAAATTCGGAGAGCACTGAAGTAGGCGAGCGACCTAAACAAAAAGTTACAAACAAACGTAAACTAACAGTAGACGATGATCCCTTTGTTCAAGCATTAAATAATTCAATTGAGCAAAGACGCCGTGAGATAACAGAGCAGAGACTACGCGAGACAGCTGAGGTTGACGAAGATCGGCTATTTCTGCTTTCATTGTTGAGCACATTAAAAAATCTACCTCCTCAAGTTAAAATGGCTACCAAAATAAAGATGCTAACTTTGTTGAACGACGCGTCAGGTTTTTCTGGTAACAGGACGTTTGATCTCTGATCGGTCATTTCGGAATTCTTCAGAAATTAATCCAGGTGGCAGGATCGTGAGTCATGAGACCTATCATCCTGGTTATTCGACGCAACGGCAAGTGATTGCTACTGAATATCCTGGACCGAGTTATAGGACAAACACGAATTATCAGAATGAACCTATTACAAGTGGTCCTAATTCTCCATATAATTCTATGAATACAATGACATATGCAAGTTCTCCAAGCGACACACATGATTCACAGGACTCGGAACCACTTATGGATCTATATAGCACTTAAACATTAATGGCTTGTTTGTTTGTCTACATTTTTTAATAAAACTTACTTTAAAAATGTTCATAGTTTGTTTTAACTTACCTTAATGTTACAAACAACTTTTCTTCAGGACTGATTGATTTTCTTAATATTGTATCTTGCTTCAACAAATCATTTTCACACAAAGTCAGTAATTCATCAAAGGACCTCACGGACATCCTCACATAACTAAAAAACTTATCCGGATATCTTCTTAGATCGTCGTATATGTTGACGAATTGTCCTTTCTTACAGCGATCGGCTAAATAAGGATGAACCCACCACTGTTTCTTTTTTCTCTTGAACTTTCTTTTCCTACGTACATACAGCAGTAGTGCTATCTCTAGGTCCATTTTGATACTGTCTCAGTATAGTGTGGCGACTCTGGTGTCTGTATGGTGTCTAGTTTGGTAGCTTACGGACACCACGGTGGCGCAACTGGTTGCGCCGCCATGGTGTCCTGGTGAAATATAGCCCCAAGTGTCGTAGTCCAACCACCAAGGCAACACAGATTGGCTGAATAATCATTGTATAAAAGCGTTTCTGTAAACTTCAAGCTGACATAGTTGACTGGTTAATGACTGGATAAGCGCTTACACAGAGGTTATTCAAGCAATTTGGGCACAAAATAAAGTGCTTCGATTTGTGTAATAGCAATATAATCGCCACTTTGTAGCTGAATAAATGAACAACAAGCTTAAAATCGTCTGTATAAACGCCAATCTACCTTTTTAACAGCTATTACAACTCTTTGAACCAGTTGAAAGTGTTCAAATTCAGTTATTCAGTCATTATTCAGTATTAAGGAGGGAGGGTGGGCCACACGTCCTCGAAGCCTTTCTCATTTGGCAAGGGAGTGCGCCAGGGCTGTATTTTGTCATCCATTCTGTTCAACATTTATGGGGAGTACATAATCCGTAAAACCTGTGAGGACTGGGGTGTTAACATCAATGGCAATAAAATCACCAATTTGCGCTAAGAGCAGACGAAGCCGAGATGAGCTCTCACTTCAACAGGATGGAAAGATACAGCGGTGAGATGGGGCTTACCATAAACCGGTCCAAAACGAAGATCATGGTGGTGGACCGCACGTCCAAACTAAGGCTCAGTGGTACACTCGACGTCGAAACAGTTAATCACTTTATTTACCTGGGCTCTAGTATAAGTAAAAATAGATCGTGTGAAGATGAGATTCACAGGCGCATTGGAATGGCAAAGAGTGCCATGTCGCAACTCGAGAGAGTATGGAAGGACCGCAACATTTCGAACAAGACAAAACTGTCACTTGTCAGCTCCCTTGTTTTCTTCATATTTTTGTACGGAGCGGAGACGTGGACTCTAAAAGCCGCTGATCGCAAACGCATCGAGGCTTTTTAAATGTGGTGTTACAGGAAGATACTCGTGCGTGGATGGCGCATAGGACGAACATCTCGATATTGCAGGACCTCAAAATTGAAAAAAGGCCTAGATTGTCGAATGTGTGCCTCCCGCAAGATATTTGACTTCTATGGCCATATTGCCCGTAAACCTGGTAACAACTTACTAAAGGTCGAGGGCAAACGGCCTAGAGGCAGAAGTCCTATACGCTGGTCAGACCAAATCCGAACCTCGCTGAACATCAAAGCCTCAGAAGCCGTGCATGTTGCTGAGAATAGGAGCAGGTGGAGAAATATCATCAAAGAGAAAGTTTTGAAACCATGATGTGGTCACGACCCCCAGCAATGGGGAATCGACGCGAGGAGGAGAATTCAGTATTAAGATTATTTTTGTAGTTTTATGGCGATAACCTATATTTATAAAAATTTATCACTATTTCCCTTGGTCACGGCATCACTCATGAACGGCTGGACCGATTAGGGTGGGTAGGGTAGGTCGGGTAGGTAGGACACGTAGGGCAGGTAGGGTAGGTAGGAATGGTAACGAAACGGTCGTATACTCAAGTTCTTTCAAAGTTCAGCCGGTTAGTTTTTTAGAAAATTTGTTTTTGGACCTCCTGTAAAATCAGCGAGTGTGTACATACGTTGTATTTAACAATGTTAGTTACGCGGAATTGGACTATCAACGACGATATGTTATATTCTGTGTTCATCTTTCCCTATGTTATCTGTGGTTTTTCGCTCTCGCCCATTCCCTTGTAATGGTTGCCGAGGTACGCCTCCTACCGTTCTTAATAATATGTAATTACCTACTATTACTTTCTGAGAGTAAAAGTAATTCAAGAAATCATTGATCATCATTTACGACACTGTCCGGACACTACAACAATGGCAACGAGCACGGGCCCACAATTGGTGCCACCAAACTTCCTAGAATTTTACGACAAAAAAACCAAATTTTCGAGGTGGATGGCTAGGATTGGAAGGTGCCTTCGAGATTTACAAAATTAGTGAAGTGTCGCAAAAAAGGGCATATTTTTTACATTACATAGGTGCAAATACGTTCCACACATTATGTGACTTGTTGTCACCCGACAAGCCAAACAAAAAATCTTATGAATAAGTAAAAAGATTATGCAAGATCATTTCGATCCTGAACCTCTTGAGATTGCGGTGTATTATAAATTTCACCAACAAGAAGGGCGCGTTCACGCGACACGGGCACGCTCAGCGCACCCGCGTCCAACTCGCATTGAAATTTGTTAAATAAGAATTTGAGTCTTTTGATTTGAGTCCATCAATAGATCTCAAATTGCATTTAACGAGGTCTACACGCGCACGCCAAGCGCACGCCACAAGCCCACCTCGCGCCAACCCTGCACTCGCCCTGCCCGCGCTCTGCAGCCTCCCCGCGTACGCCTTGCGCCCGCGCTATGGCTAGCATAGATGAGAATATGGCTAGTATTGTATTGACTGTGATCAAGTTCAGTCGTGTGGCGTGTTTTTTTTTAGTAATATATGATGGATAACTTTGACAAAGAAACATTAATTTCTTTGGTGGAGAAAAGAGGTTTTTTTTTCGCGGGTAGGTGTTGAAAAATCATAGACATTCGATTTTTTGGAGATTTTATTTAAATTAAAATAAGTAGTTATTAATGAAAATATTGATTACATTTTAATCAGTAATTAGCTTAGAAGTGATTAAATACAAGTACCAACGTTTGTTGCACATTTATGTGATACAATCATCATAAGCCGCCTGCCAGCTGATCACTGCACTGTCACTACACGATTAGTTGGCGTTTCATAGACTCAACATGTCTCAATTTGCGGCAGTTCTTGCTGCTCAGAAGACCCTGGAGGAGAACTTTATGAAGAAGATGGCTGAACCCGAAGCGCAGATCCAGTGTGCCGGGCCTGCTAAGGCAAACACAGTGGCGAAGATAGCCGATGAGTTTCGCACTTTCCGGGAGCTCGTTTTCTCCATGCTTGGTCTGCTTCGAACCCAGATCAGCGAGTGCGAAAAGCAAATTGATGGCGTGGAGACTAGGCACCGACGGAAGGCACTGGTTTTCCAGGGACTTGCTGAAGTGGAGAAGGACAAATCAACAATCCTTCCCTTGTCTCTTCTCATGGTCAACATGACGCTTCGGGCTTCTCTCATCACGACATGATTTTTCTGTCCTATATCCTCAAACCTGCTAAACCTAAACCGCATAGTTCTGTACAGGCGTTGTTTTGCGAGGATGGACGTTGAGAAACTTAAGGAGGATGCGTCTTTGATCGATTGGGAGATTATGACGGAGGCCACTTCGGTTGACGATAAGGTGGCAATCTTCAATGATGTTGTGACCAACCTTTACAACGTTCACGCTCCCGTCAAAAAAGTGAAACTGAAACGTCCTCCTGCGCCTTGGATGACTAGAGGAATACAGATGGCCATGCGAAGCAGGTACCGCGCATTCCGAAAATATAAAAGGGATCGTACTGACGAGAACTGGGCGCTATTTAAGACTTCGTGGAATAGATGTAACCAGATGATACGCAACGCTAAACGCCGCCACATTCTGGAAAATATTTCTTCTTCTTCTGCCGATATTTGGAAGTTCCTTGGAACACTTGGTATCGGCAAACCGCGACATTTAGACCTCCCAAATTGCATTGACTTAGATGATCTCAACCGTCATTTCTCCACTGTACCTGCCATGGATCATACTTTGTCTTTAATTTCTGGTCTAACGCGTCCTCACAATAATCCTTTTCGTTTCGTTCCAGTTGAGCCGGGAGAGATCAAAAAGATCTTATAAGAATACTCTCCATCAAATCCAAAGCAGTGGGGTGTGATAATATCACTCGTGCTATGGTAATAACTATTCTGGATCACCTTCTACCTCCTACCACCCATATAGTAAATTTTTTCTTGTTTTCCGGAGTATTTCCCTCCTTGTGGCGTAAAGCCTGTGTTCGTCCACTACCTAAAGTTTCCAATCCCACTCTTCATACCCACTTTCGCCCAATATCTATACTTCCCTCCCTATCCAAAGTGCTTGAGGCCTGTGTTCACAAACAATTGTCAAACTTTGTGCAGTACAATTCACTTATTAGCCCTTTACAATCTGGGTTCAGGCCCGGGCATAGTACAGTGTCTGCCTTAAAGTGACTGGCGATATAAGGGCAGGGTTGGATGACACCAAACTCACTGTACTAGTTTTGGTCGATTTCTCGAACGCCTTCAATACCGTCAGTCACGACATCCTGTTGGTCATTCTGTCCTACTTGATGGTCTCTTCCGATGCACTGGAATGGTTCACCTCCTACCTTCAGGGACGTCAGCAGTCGGTACACATAGGGGATTCTTCCTCTCGCTGGTGTGATTTGGAAACTGGCGTTCCTCAAGGCGGCATTCTTTCCCCTCTTCTGTTTTCTATTTTTATTAATCTCATTACTTCTGAACTTCAATGTGCGTATCATCTGTATGCAGATGACCTGCAGTTGTACTGTCAGGAGAGTGTCGACGAAATTTCTGACGTAATTAGCAAACTAAATAGGGACTTGACGGCTATAAAACCTAGTCTGATAGATTTGGTGTTGCAGTAAACCCCAATAAGTGTCAGGCGATAATCATTGGGAGTTCTCGAAGCATCGCTAAGGTGGATAGTGCAACTTTGCCACCTGTTTACTTCGACAGTACGATTGTTCCATTCAGCAATGATGTAAAGGATCTAGGCCTGTTCATCGATAATACCTTTAACTGGCGTACTCAAGTCGCTAGTGTGAGTCAGAGGGTCACTGGAACGCTGCGGGCTCTGTATCGTTTGAAAAATTTATTACCATCGAACACGAAGGCAATGCTTGTGCACACCCTTATTTTTCCAATCATCGATTATGGTGACGTGTGCTACTATGACCTGAATGCAGATCTACTCAACAAACTTGACCGCCTTTTAAATTACTGCATTCGATTCGTTTTCAATTTGCGTAAATATGATCATGTCTCTGCGCATCGATCGCTTCTTAAGTGGTTGCCCATACGCCAACGCAGAGAGCAAAGGGCACTAACTATCTTGTTTTCATTTCTTACCTCTTCCAATTCCCCTAGTTATCTAGCCCCTCACTTTCAATATACTTGCGCCAACCACATTAAAAATTTACGGTCATCACACAACTGCCTTCTTCAATGTCCCACTCACCGCACTGACTTCATTCACTGTTCTTTCTTCGTTCAATCTATTTCTCTGTGGAATGCGCTCCCCCAGGAAATCAGGATGGCAACCAACCGATTTACCTTCAAAGTTAAAGTTCGTGAGCATATTCGTAAGAAGTTGGCAGTAGTATCGTCACAGCGCTAATGTTTTCAATTATTTATCTATTACTTTTATGTTATATTTATGTATTTAGTTTATTATTTGGGTATATATGGTATTAATAGTATAGGTATACGTTTTATATAAACGCGATATGCTTTACTCAATACATTGCACCTACCACTATTTGTCTCTGCATCACCCAAAGGTCGACTGGTAGAAAATGCCAAAGGCATTAAGTCCGCTTCTGTACATTTGTGTGCATGAAGTATTAAATAAATAAAAGAGATGTGCTGTGGGATAAAACCCTTGAAAGCTATAAAGATAGAAGGAAAACTACTGGCTTGGCGTGATATATGTATAATTATTAATGACGATTTTGAATCGCTGTCGGATGTGGAAAAAAATAAATACGGTAAGTATGTTTGAATATACATATATATTTAATAAATTGTTAACAATATTTAATTTGCCATGGTACTCGTCCATGCTCAGACATAAAGTATTCCGCAAAATGATTACGAACTGTACTTGCTGTTATAGTATTGTATTGTATTGTATTGATGGCGACCTTGGTAAAGCCGATAGTTCAGGGCCAAGAGTGATGGTTGATATTTCACGCATACCCTCTTCTTTATGTATAAAGTTCTGTAGTAAACAACACGTTTTTACAATTTTAACTGCTAAATCAAGTGACACATCTAGAGGACGATGGAGAATTCTCCATTTATTAACCATAATCCCAAAAGCACATTCTACATATCGCCTTGCTCAGGTCAAACGATAGTTAAAGACCGATTTAGTCGCATTCAGCTGTTGACCACTGAATGGGCGAAGTATGTTTTCGAGTAACGCAAAAGCCTCGTCCCCAACAAAAATGTAGGGTAGATCGACATTTGATTCTTCCAGTTGTACAGGCGTTAGCAAATGTAACGTCTTGTTCACTAAGCTTTTCTAAAAAGCAGTCTGAATCACACTCTTTGCCGTATGCACCAACATAAATGAAAATATAATTATAATTTGTATCAACTACCGCCATTTAAACAATGGGGAGAAAAACTCAAAGTTCGACATAGATGTCGCTAGCATCGACTCTGCTTTGTAGTGTTTGTGTTGACGTCTGAGTGAATTTGTTATTGCTGTTTTCGACTAATTTTAGTATCAAAATGTATTCTTTTTGGAAAGTTTTTCAATTAAAAGTGGAGTTACGTCAAAGGAATGCATCAACAGAAGGGCAAAAAGCAGTTTTGATTGAGAGGTAAGCAATAAATAATTTTAAGGTTATGTTGATAAATAATCGAAATTCTTTTCGAATCTAATAAGTTGTATGTTTTTGACTTACAGATTAGAAGCATACGACCGTAATTTTAATTTTAATGCCAACCAAGGCCCTGGAACATCTCTTGTAACGTTTCTTTAGTAATACCTTTATATTTAGACCTTAGGACTAATATTAAAGTAGGTACCTCCTCCTATCTTATATTACTTGCCAGAGTGCCTAAAATGCTATTTTATTTCTTTCAGATTCAGTTCTCAGCCTAAAGGAAAGGCTATGTATGAAGCCAGGTGTTTGTTGACTGCGCGGTATACCATTGAAGGTGCAAAGACATACATACAAGGCCAATGCAAGGCCCAAATGAAAAAAGTTGCCTACATTGTAAATGTTATGTTAAGCAATGAAGGCTACATTGAAGGATGTCATTGTGAATGTGCGGCAAGCAGCGGTATAGAAGCACACTGCAAACATGTTTCAGTGCTACTTTGTGCAGTAGAGAATATGGTTAGATCTAAATCTATTATCCTGCATCAGGTTTGTACACAGACTTTAATGTCATTCAAAAAACCAAGCAAGGTCTTTTATAAATCACCCATACAAGCTCAACATTTGCCATCAATTAGAAAAAAAAGAAGAGTCAATGTTAACTTTGATCCATTGTCAAAGGAGGATGAAATAGATAATTACCATGATTATGTGTGCAATTTGGCTATAAATTTTGGAGACACAAAAATGCCTATATTACAAACATTTAGACCAGCTAATCCCTATGGCCTGGAGCAAGATCATACATATTCAAGCAAGGACTACAAAGATAATGTTCTTGACAGTCTTTTATTGCAAAATGTGACCAAAGAGCAAATTGAAAATGTGGAGCTAATAACAAGGGCTCAAGATAAATCTACTGATTGGTATATGTGGAGGTCATATAGGGCCACAGCAAGCATGTTCTATGCAATTTGCCATGTCCAAACTGGAAAAAAATATTGATCGAAAAAATAACCCAACAAAAATTTTCTCTCGGTCTATAGTTCATGGTAAAACTAATGAAACTATTGCCATAAAAAAATATGAAATGGAATTTCAATTAAAAGTGCAAAAGTGTGGTCTCTTCATATGCTTGCAATACCCCTTCCTTGCAGCTTCTCCAGATGGGCTCATAGGTGAAGAGACTGTTGTAGAGGTCAAGTGCCCCTATAGTGCAAGGTTCATGCCGATAAATACAGTTACTGTACCGTATCTAGAATACAGTAATGGGCAACTAAGTTTAAAAAGAAACCATCCATATTATGCACAAATCCAAGGACAGTTATTGTGCACAGGAAGAAAATATTGTAATTTGATTGTATATTCATTTAAAGAAATCCAGGTGTGTTTTGTTAATAGAGATGAATAATATATAGAGGAGATGGTATGAGGACTTCACAATTTCTACGAATGTGATTTAAAACCTGAAATCATTAATAAATATTTTTATAAAAATTATTCTTAATAAAACAAAAGTAGAATATTCTTTGTCTTTTATTTTTCATTTTTAATTATACTCTCTCTAAAATTACAACACATGACACAAATAAAAAATATGTTACTTGCATAGGAATATAATTGTGATCCAATTCACTTTTAAGCATTTTATAGGTTTTAGTAATCAATCAACCTTTCAATATGTACTCTTCTACTTGCTAAAGTTCTATCTTTTAATACTGTTAAGCCTGGTAATTGGGTCTGACCTTCCAAAAATGTTGGAGTATTAACAGTAACATTACTTTCAGCAAACATATCTTGAATATTGAATCCACGATCTGCCAGAATAACATCACCACTTTCACACTTCTGTATTAGGTCACTTCTTTCCACAATTTGCCTGTCACTTACAGATCCTGCATATGCAGGAGAGCAATAGGACAACAGGCCTCCTGGAGTAGCACCAACAAGTACCTTTAAAGTGTTTCCGTGCTTGTAGCTACTCCATGATGCCTGCTGAGCAGTAGTAGGATGTTTTGGTTTCTGTACATGAATTTCTGTACCATCTAAAATTACCCTAATATTAATATTATATTTTTTTAAATGATCTGGCATATAATACTGAACCAAATCTTTATCTGGCCATATATTTATTTTTGACCAAAGTTGATATATAAAATTAATCCAAGTAATAAATATATTTGATACAGTTGTGGTGCTTATGTTAAAAAATCTACTCAATTCAAATATACACTTATTTTGCCTTAATTTCATTAAAGTTAAAAAGAACTGATTTTCTGTACTAAGGTTGATAACTTTGCATCCAAAATAGTTTATTTTTTGAGCTACTGGGCTCAAGGTATAAATACACAAAGTAGAATTTCTTATAGGATTCAAATCCTGTGTAAAATTGAATACCTTTATCATAATTTTTATATCTATGAATTGTTCCAAACATGTGTTCAATATCAACTTGTGTACCTTTAGACTCAAATACACATTCAGCTGATGATATGTCCTCACTCTCTTGCACTTCACATGCACTTATCTCCACTTCATTTCATGATTCTATTTCTGTAGATAAACTGGATAAACATGTTTCATTGCTTTCTTGAGAGTTTGTAGTAAGGCTTGCAGGTACATCAAGCATTAATTTCCTCCGAGATCGTTTTTCTAAACGTTCTAAACGCTGTTTTGCAGATGTTGATTCTAATTTTGTTTTTGTAAAAGAAAATATTGAAGGTACTGCAGTTTTCTTTAAGAATTTAGCCTTAGGCTCATACACTGAAATTAACAACATAATATATCTTCCAAGCAAAATTATCTATAATTAACCACGAGTTACTATAAATCACTCACACTTACCGGTGTATTTAGTTTGGCCAAAATAATCATCTGCTACAAAATGATCAGAGCAAAATACACAGTGCTTGGTTGCTTTAAAGTTTTTTATTCTCAACGCTTTTTCCCAGGCTTTTCTACGTTTTGGATCCTTTGGAAATATATGTCTCCCTTGATGTTTGCAGTCTGGAACACAACACTGCGTCATGTTTAGAGTATTTAATTATTTTCGATATTTGTTTACATTTTTATCCTAAATTAGTATGGATTTTGACAGGTGACAGGACATCATTAGGAAAAGTCGATCATGCGACATCTGGTGGGATAAAAAGGCAGTTTTTCTCCTCATTGAAAAGTAATGTTTGTAATTTAAAAACATTGACCCACTTCTTTTGGGCTTTATAACTCTTATGTGGTTGCCATCTATAGCACCCAGGCAATGAGGAAAATTGGCTTTTAAACAGAAGTTGCGAGCAATTTCATAACACTCATTTTTAGTTGGTTCTTTCATATATGTTTCTGACAATTCTTCCCAGATACTTTGGCAAACTTCTCTGACTATATAACTTAAAGTACTTTTGCCGATTCTGAATCCGAATCGTAGATCAGCGAAATTATGTCCTGTTGCTAAATACCTGAAAAAAAAATGGAATAATAAATAATTATTATAATTAATAAGATCTGTTTGACTTATTTACAGGAAAACTGGTTGTGAAAAAGTGGAAATCTATGAGAGACGAATGGATGAAATGTCATAAAATTAAAGCTTGTCAGAAAATTAAGCGAGAGCAAGTCGGGATCGGGAGCTAATCCATCAGTTCAGAAGTACACATACGTGAGACAATATGAATTTTTTGACAAAAATTGCCCAACATAGAAATACTGAGTCAAATATGGTACCACCCTGCAACACTGAAAGCGATACCGGCCATGATACATCAATGATCAGGAAGCAAAAGAAAGACCAAGTGCATAAAGATAAAGACTTGAGTGAAGTAGATATAAAAATGATTAAATTTATCGATTCTATGCAAAAAGAGAAAAAGAAAACTTCTGATGACAGCAGAATTATGTAATTTTTCAAGAGTATTGCTCCAACAGTATAGAATTTCAATGACGATGAAGTTATCGAATTCCAATATCAAGTTATTTCAATACTAAGAAATTATAAACAAAGAAATCTAAACAGCAACACGTCAGAATCACAAAATATACAATTGCAACAGCCCATCTAACCTCAGCCAACCCTTAATACTGAATATATATAGCTTATGTATATTCTACTGCAGCTGTACCTTCTAATGTGAGGAGCCAAGAAGCTTATGGATATTCCACTGCACCTGGACCCTCTAATGTGAGAAGCCAATCTAGGCTTACTAATTATAGTTCCGTGACCTTGACTTTGCGACACTGAATTAATTTTATTATTTTTCTACTGTAATATCTACCGCTGTAATTTAAAATAATTATCGTTTTTGATTAATGTAATTGTCTTACATTTTCTAAAATTAATAAAGGATTACAACTAAAATATGTTTCAATGTGTATTGTCACGTTCAAAATTGGAGCCATATTACTATAGTTTGAAATAATTTATTTAAAAAGGACATGCGATTTATTCTATTTTTGTGCTCGTTTGTAAATAAACTATAAATCTTTTAGAAATACAAAACTATTTTCAACTATACGCGCATGCTACAATCTTGAGCGAGACCGTGACTACTTACCTCAAAGTTACAACCAGCCTTTCGGCAGAAGAAATACTATCTCGCATAGCTGTGTGCTGATGCTTCAGTTTAATGTTTAAAACGGACAGTAATTTGTCAAATGTCCTTTTAGTCGTTCGAAGATAGTTATAAAATTCATCATCATAATTGCATAAAGGATATGAAATTCGCCATGCTTCTCTCTGCGTGTTAATATAGGGTGAATCGAATATTTTCTTGTAGTATTAATCTTTTTACTGTCTTTTTCTTTCTTCCATTGTTTATACATATAGAATGTAATTAGAACTTTGTTTAACCTAGTCAAATCCATTTTGTTTAAACGTTCACACGTTGTGACACCTGAAAGCCACTATGCCTAGTGAACGAAGTAGTCCAGTCACTAGCCAGTGGCTTATTATTTATCAAGTGCATTTATTTGCCACAGCTGACAGGCTGTCAGCTTTGATTAAGGAGGTATGCATTTCTTCATCATTTTGAACGATGATCATGCTTATTTAACTCTTTGCTGAATTATGTTAACTAAAAAAATTTTAGTTCATTTATCACTAATCTCCCTTGAATTTTTTTCAGGTTTTAAATTGTTGCTTGGACGCTGGCATTAATATATGCACTACAGTTTGTGACTTGGATGGAGTCAACAAGAGAGCTCTATATCTATTAGGAGCTTCTGTAGAGAATCCCTACATAGAAATGAGCACACACTATTTGACACACCACACCTGCTGAAGTGCTTTAGAAATCTCTTCATGAAATATGATGTAAAGTTTAAGACCAATATAACATCAGACAACATACAAGGAATTGGTAAGTCATTTGATATTTAGTTTAAAAAAACTAATTGTTAAGTAATAAATATGTATTTAATGATCGAGACTTGCAAGTTGTAGGTCGTGAATTCGAACCCGGTAAATTATTAAATCACCACTACTCTCAAAAACGGTGAAGGAAAACGTCATGAGTAAACCGGCATATCCTAGAACCAAAAATACGAAGACGTGATGTGACATCCACCAACCCATACTGCTGAGCCTGCGTGGTGGATTAGGGCCCATCCACTTTCACAGAGAGGAGGCCTGTGTCCCAGAAGTGGGAACATTTATAGACTGATGATGATGATGATAAATTAAACAAAGAGCCAAATATTTTTTTAATAAATGAATGAAAATGTATACTTAATAATTGTAATACTTTTATAAATTACTTTACAGGCATTGCTAAATGGAGTCACATCAGGCAATTTTATGAATTGGATAATAATAATCCCAATTTTGTTTTTGCACCGTGCTTGACTACAGAACACCTTGACCCAAATTCGAAGCAAAAAATGAGGGTAAAACTTGCGGCACAAGTTTTAAGCCACTCAGTTGCAGCAGTCATATATTCAAAGACAGCTGGCGGTAAGAAACCTTATAAAGTCAAAAAATATATATATTAAAGCCGCATGTTAATAATACGCTAGTTAGTATATGCTTTCTCATAATGATTTTTTATGTTTATTGTGAATTTCAGGAGACATGCCGACAGAAGCCTTGGCAACGGCAAATTCATTAACAAATATGGAGGAACTGTTTGATGGTGTAAACGCATCGACACCAGACCTACGAAGAGGAAAAAATCCACAAACATAAAAAATTCTACAGAACATCTGCAAATGTTCAACAAAATGAAATTATTTTTTAAAAGCCTTGTGTTTTTGGGATGCAGGAGTGAACCCCCATCTCAAGATGGGTGGATTTGGACCCTCAAAGGCATAGAAATGGTTTGTAGAATCCTCAGTGCCACACATAAGTCCATTAACACGTTGTATGCTTTACGACCCACCGGTGGGCCTAGCGTACTAAACCATTCGGGCCAAGCCGAAATTAGAAAATCGGTCATTTTCATCAACTTGAGATTTTAATTCCAAAGTTTATAAAATGGGTTAATTGGCGTGGAAAATAAAAATTAGCGACTTTTACCGTCTAGTTTCTAAGATATTATAAAAGGCTCACGGGTGGGCCCCGTGGCCTCTTATTAAGGGTTTCGTATTTTTCCGTTAGCGGGGGCCGCGGGGTCACGCCGCGGCCCACCCCGCGCGCGCGCGGCGCGGGCGTTGCGATTTGCTCCGGCCGATCAATTTCGCGCGCTGCGTCGACGAGTGAGTATCTGTTACGCGTTTCCCGCTAAAATGGATGATTTTGAAGAATTTGAGTTAACGCAAGAGGAGATAACGCAGTTAGACAATATCGAAATAAATCTTCTGAACCATAGTTTCCAAATAGATTCAGATGAAGACGTAGTTCAACCAACGAAAAGAAGATGCCGCCGAATTGTATTATCAGAGAGTGAAGATAGCGACAATGAAATCTTAAGGGTTATTGCCGACACTATTGGTAAGTAAAATTTTAATTTAAACTAGCTAGCCCACGGCATTGCCTGCTTTATATTAGTTTGACATGTACAATTGCGTCTCTTCTGCTCTCATGGGAATTTAGTCCTGAAATTATTTCAAGAGTTCATAGGTGCCACATAGGTTATAATAGGTTTAACAGGTTTAGGGAACTGTGCCTAAACCCCCTTAGTAATAAAAAATCACATGCGCGTTGATCACTTGCTTTATTAGAAAGGGGTAAGTTTGTTCGTCCTCCGTCTGCTACAGGCCTCTATAGTTTAGTGCAGAGATTATTTAATGAATATAATGTAGTTGTATTTTTATTGTTCAGGTAATACATCGCCATCGGGCACCTGGTCAAAGCCTAAAGGTAATCAACGTAAAGTTATACCTTTTACTGAACATCCTGGCCTCCCCACTAACCTATGCTCAAGCATGCGTGGCAAATCTCCAGCTGATTTTTTCCAACTAATGGTTCCTGATAGTCTTTTTCAAGTTATTGCTGATCAAACTAACCAATTTGCACTTAACAAAATAGCTACTTCAGAAGAAAATTCACGCTTTGCAAGGCTTCGCAAATGGGTTCCAACAGATCTTGGGGAAATAAAAAAGTTTTTCGGCTTAATCCTGTTTATGGGCATCACAAAGCTTCCTAGATTGGCGGAATATTGGTCAACGAATGATATCGTAGGCCATCCATTTCCACGCAAAATAATGCCACGGAATCGTTTTGAGTTGATATTGCGAATGCTTCATTTTTCACAAAACGATGAGACAAACAAAGAAGACCGCCTCCATCGTGTTCGTTACCTTTTGCAAGTATTGAATGAACAATTCCAGATGCATTATACACCCGGCGAAGACCTATGTATAGACGAAAGTGTGGTCCCGTTTCGTGGCAGGATAATATTTCGACAGTACAATAAACAGAAACGCCACAAATATGGTATTAAAGAATTTAAGTTGTGCTGTGTGCCCGGATATACTTATAAAATAAGTATTTACGCAGGAAAAAACTATGAAACCACAAATACCACTCCATTTAATGTTGTCATGGATTTACTTAGCAGTCTTTTAAATAAAGGCCACACTCTTTATACCGATAACTGGTATACAAGCATAGAATTAGCCAGGGCTTTGCTAGACAACGAAACTCATTTGGTGGGAACAATCCGAAAGAATAGAAGGCACCTGCCCAAGAAAGTCGTGAGTACTAAACTCAAGAAAGGAGAATTTATTGCCAGAGAAAGTCGAGATGGTATTACTGCCATGAAATGGAAAGACAAAAGAGATGTGTTGATTTTGTCAACCAAACACTCAGACCGATTTGGAAAGATAAAAAAGCGTCAGGGCAATGTGGTCATGAAGCCGCAGATCATAATTGACTACAACAAAGCCAAAGGAGCAGTTGACTTATCAGATCAGATGGCAGCATACTCGTCCCCGTTGCGAAAATCTGTAAAGTGGTACAAGAAGCTGGCTGTTGATTTATTACTGAATACTGCGATGGTAAATGCTTTGACTCTGTACAAGTCAGTAACCAAAAAAAACATACAGATGGTAGATTTCCGGAGATATATAATGATGAATCTTTGCGAAGTCCAACAAAATGATGTACCTGTACAGAGACCGAAGAGAATTAAACACTCCTTGGAAAGAAAAGAGGGTTTGGCTAGAAAAGTCAGAAGAACATGTCGCCAATGTTATGCAGATAACGTACCAATCATGGGTAGCAAACAGGCTAAAACAAAGTCGAAAAAAGTATCCACTTATTGCCAAAGTTGTCCAACTAAACCTTTCCTTTGTTTACCTTGTTTTAACAAGATTCACCAATAATTTTAATTTTTTTTTTATGATACATAAGATGACTGATTATTTAATGTGATAATAAAAAGAAGTGCCATAGTTTTGATTGTTGAAATTCATAAATTATATAAAAAATATTATAAAAGTTTGTATTGAGTACATAATGTCACCGATGTTTTTACTTGGTAATGAAGAAAATGTTATGTTCTTTTGTATTTTAATAAATATTGTATTATTATTTTATAGTTTTATTTCCGCTATTAAATCTAAATAATAATTTCTATCGTATCGTTAAGAATAACCCTAGCATCATTGCAATAACCTTGACAAAACTGCAAGTTTTTATTGGATTTGAAAACCACGCCGTCCGGTTCGGCTACAGGGCCACGCGGCTCACTTCCATACGCGTTTTGTTTGATAGCTGCAATCTGTGGCTTGTAGGAAGCGTTTTCGTTAGACCTCTCATGCGGCTCACGGGTGACCCCCATGGCTCGAATGGTTCAGTAAGATAAGGCTCACCGGTGAGCCCCGTGGCCTGAATGGAAATACTCGATTTTTCATATGGCGTTCAACGTGTTAAAAGTCTGTCCACAAGAAGACTACAGCAGGACCCACTTGAAAATTTATTTGGATGTATACGCTCTAACTGTGGGTCAAATAGCAACCCGACAGTTGGACAATTTGTTGCTGGGTTAAAAACTGCCGTTACAAGCAATATGGCACACAGTAGCTCAGGAAATTGTGAGCTGGATAGCACCAGTTGCCATAATAACAAAGTAAATAAGTAAAGTATCAAAGTAACAAAGTACTAATTTTAAGGCATTGTTGACAGACATGCGCACTGACTGCAATCCGAGCATTATCAAATAAAGAAAGAATTAGAAGATAATATTACTGCCTCCCTGGAACAAAACTTGCAGGAAGGAAGTAGCGAACTACAAGCATGTGCGTATGTCTGTGGTTTCATTATTAACAAAAGTAAAAACAACTATAATAATTGTAAAAATATTCTGGTCTCCGAAACGCTAGAGTAAGTGCATAATTTTATTGAGTTTAAAAATTATGAATCTCTAAAAAAATCTCTTACATACGCCTCTCAGAATTTTATAGATTGTCTAAAAAAAGCGCAAGCATAATAAATATATTTTTAGAAAAAGAGGCGTACAAAGAGAACATGAAGATGAAAATATCACAATTGTTAAAGGACTCAATAAATTATGACTTTCTCGAAAGTTACTTGGAGCACAAACAAGTAAACATAAATTATATAATAAATAGTGTCTTCCACATTACTATTAAGAGATACTGCATGTTAAAAAACAGAATGTTTTCTGAAGAGGCGTCTAAATCTGCACTTAAAAGAAAAATGAACATAATTATGCATAAATAAATATATGGCTATTCATGAATCAGACAGTCAGGATAAGTAATTATACAGTCTATCTGGTCACCGGTGTCCGACCCGAAGGCGAAGCAATACGAGTATGATCAATTTTATCGACAAATTCACCATACGTTATGGCATTTTGCTCCTACTCTTTTGAAATGGCGGCCAGTTTTTTTATTTTACTTATTACTGTTCATTTTGTAGCACTTTTATGCCTGTAGGACCTCTACATCACTACTCAGCGAGAAGAGTCACATCGGTCGCAAGAGCATGCAGTCATGTATGGTGTCCCTCAGGACAGTGTTTTGGGACCTCCCCTGTTTACAATATATATAAATGACTTGCCCAAATCCACAGTGCAACCGATGAGCCAATTTGCCGATGATAGTGTAGTGACAATTGAGTGTAACAATAGAGAGACATATAAATGCGACATTAATGATTCACTGACTGCAACAATAGAATAGCTAAATAATAATAACTTAAAATAAATTTGACAGACTAAAATTATGCACTTTAGTCAACGTTCCTTGACATTTTTAAATAATGGCTAATTATTGACAAAAAGGACTAATTATTGACAAAAAGTTAAATTGGAAGGCACACGTTGAGACTGTCAGTAAGAAAATGAGTAGCGCAGCGTATGCCCTTGTAACGGATAGAATTAGTACACACTATGTATGTTAGCGACATCTGCCTCTTTATTGCCAAACAAGTTCAATTAGATGTATCACTACTTGATTGTTGGGTAATTTAGGTACTAGATGGCGCTGACATATGTATGGCATTGATGAACGTATAAATAAAATATATCCTATTTGTGTGAAATCATTTAATTTAATAAACACACAAATTCAACATTCTGAATAGTAAATTATTAAATTCTTTTCAAATTAGTTACATAAAAGATACTTTAGAAAATGCGTTTATGGTTTAAAATAAAACGTTCAGGGTCTTTGGTTGGCATGACTGTCAATTCTTTTACAAGGGTGAACTTGAGGTCACTGGCACCTGTGAACGTAATCACCTAAATAAAACCGAAAAAAACATCTTTGATGTCGGGAAGGACAAGGCTGGCTAGCGTCAAAATGAAAGGACTAATTATTTATTAGGCGCTGTGAGTATTAGCTTGAATTTGTCTGAATTTCCATATTCGTGACACGAGTCCGTTTGATTTTATCATGCAATTTTCTTTTCCTTGGCAGGGCTCCAAATGTCTCCTTAGGAGTATCCTAGATTATAAATATTAGATACATAATGGTCAACTAGCAGATATAGCTACAGCAAGGTTTCGAACACACCTGATGATATAATTTACCAAAGTTTGAAGACAGCTACACAGGATAACGGTACTGTTTGAGAAATCATATCTCCAGTATTGTGAATTGATGGTAAAATGTGTTCCTTCTGAAAGTGAGTTGTTTATACCTATATTTAGAACATCTACAAGTGGTGATAACGGACTGTATGCTCGATGAATTAAATTAGTTGACCAAACTGTGTGCCTTTTACTTCAATCAACTTCATGTTAAATAATCCCTGCTATAGTCTCATGCAGAATACCTACCCCTGAGCACGCTGGTGAGTAAGGATGAAAATTCTACCACACACACACATTCTGTACACACTTGCTGCAGTAGTTGGGGTTGATGCTTTGCTCACCGCATACTACGGGCTCGTGGAATCTATTTTAAGATACGGCATCATTTTTTGGGGCAACTCGACTGACAGAGAACTAGTCTTCAAAACCCAAAAGAGGTACATTCGGTCGATCTTTAAACTTGAATCCATTCAGAGATGCAAACCTTATTTAAAAAAAAAAAACAAAATTTTGACAATATCATGCCTTTACATATTAGAAAATGCCATGTTATTGAGAGCTAATCCGCATTTATTTTCTCGCATGGCAGGTCAATTCCCCAGAAACAGACGTGACAATACTCAAATTTGTCAACATCAGCACAAAACGGCACTTATGCGTAAAAGTGTCTTTTGCATGGCTCCAGAAATTTACAATAAATTTCCTAAAAGCTGGAAGCAGTTGAATGATCTAGCATTCAAAAAAAAAGTTAAAGATTTCTTAGCAGATAAGGCTTATTATAATATAAATGAGTTTTTAAATGAAAAATATTAATAAGTTTTTTAAAAAATTAAAAATATTACTAAATTTTTATTTTTGACATTTTTAATAATTTAATGCTGGACTTGTATTTTTTTAATTTGGTTTGTTATTTTTTAAGTTGACATCTTTATAGCTTTATTCTGACATTCTTGAACAAACATTTTTTATTATTATTTTTACATATTCTTAATAATTTGGCTCAATATGACAAACTTGTATATTTTATTATTATGATTATATTTAATATCTTGACATTTTTAGTATTTCTATTTTGACATTCTAGAATGATTATTTTAACATTTACACGACATTTTAAAATCATTTGAGTATATGACATGATAATTTAGATTAATTATTTTGATTTGTATTCTATTATTAATATTTGCATGCCAATATCTAAGGCAAACATGACGCTGTATTTTTATAATTTTTAACATGCCTTACATATTGACAATTATTTGTTGTGTGTACTGTACTCATGTTTGTGCAAATAAATGATTACTTACTTACTTTAAAAACAACTAATAATAGGAGTTTCTTTCGTTTGAAAATCCTAACCTCCAAAAACAATAGCTGGGGTAAGAGGCTCACTATTCACGGTGAAAGAGGAACATATTTAACTAGAAACTTCCTGCGACTTCATCCGCGTGTAACTTAACTTTCTGGTAAATTGCCGTTTTATCGTATAATTTATAGACAATGCAGCATTTTACGTGTTAAAGATTTTTTTTAATTGTGCTTGTAGTTTTTAAGTTAAATCATATCACAAACAAATAAATAATCAAATCTTTTCTTTTTATTATATTAGAATTGTTTAGACAAATAAAGTTTCATGAGTTTTGTATACATCCCTTTCTTTTTAATTGTAACATTTTGTTGTTGTTTGACTGTTGCAGGAATGATATGATAAAACATGCCGCGAAAATATATAAGAAAATCTGATAGAAGCAGATATGATAATGATAAATTAAGTGAGGCTGTTAATGCAGTAAAAAATGGAACAATATCTGCATCAAAACTTTATAATATACCAAGAACAACAATTGTTAACCGTGTATACGACCGCAAAGGTTTAAAATCCAAACTTTAGGCAGGTGTACTGCATTGCCCACGGATGTGGAAGAAACGCTTGCGGCAACTCTCCACGTAATGGAAAAATCAGGGTTTGGGATAACGCGCAAGGAAGTAATTGAATTGGTTGGCCAATACGTGGTTCAGAATAATATTAAAACTCCGTTTAAAGATGGGATTCCTGGAGAGGACGGGTTTATTGCTTATAAAAAAAGACATGGCCTTTCCGTTAAAAAACCCCAGGCTGTTGAACATGCGCCTTGCCCTGCCCATGCCCCGACCTTTCGTGATCTACAGTTACTTTTATTTATTAGAGAAAACTATTAATGAACTGGGTTTACGTGATAAACCATCACATATATGGAATCTCGACGAAACCAGCTTCAGCAAGGACCCGAATAAATCGAATGTTGTCGGTCGTCGAGGCTATATGTCTACAAGAACCACCGCCTCTCCAGGGAAAAAGTTTAACAGTAAGTTTCGTGAGTTACTAACATCAAAACGAACTGATAATAGTTTTTATTTGAGTGACGAACAATACGATAATGTAATTCAAGAAGTCAGGTCAGCAAAACTCGCCGCTAAGCGTTCAACATTGCAGTATCGACGATTAAAAAGATTTGATATTTGCACTATTGGCGGCATAGAAAAGCTAATAGCACCAGTGGCAGGACAAGGCAATAGTATCTTGTATTATGTGAAAAATTCAGACCTGTTTGATGTGTTGCATACCATTCACATTGATACGGGTCATGGTGGGCGGAATCGCATGATAAATGAGTCAAAAAAGAAGTACAAGAATGTGACACAAGAAGGAATATTATTGTATTTAAGTTTATGTGAATCCTGTCAAATGAAACTAAAAACTAACAAGAAAGGAATAGTCGTCAAACCAATAATATCATCCGAAATGAACAGCAGGTGTCAAGTTGATTTAATTGACATGCAGAGCAGTCCAGATGGTGAATTTAAATTTATTTTAGTTTACCAGGATCATTTAACTAAATTTGTTCAAATTCGCCCTCTACGTACAAAAACGGCAGTGGAGGTGTCAAACGTGCTTCTTGACATATTTTGCATATTTGGCGCACCATCAATTCTACAATCTGATAATGGGCGCGAGTTTGCGAACAGCGTTATAGCAGAATTATGCAGTAAGTGGTCAGGCTTGAAGATGGTACACGGCAAACCTCGACATAGCCAATCGCAAGGCAGTGTCGAACGGGCCAACCAAGACATTCAAAACATCTTGATGACGTGGATGAGTGATGAAAAATCCTCAAAATGGTCGGAGGGTCTTAAATTTGTACAATTAAAGAAAAATTCCGCCTATCACGACGGTATCAAGAGGACACCCTACAAAGCGATGTTTGGAAGTGAAATAAAAGTGGGTTTGAAGTCATCGTCTTTGCCTCATGAAGTAACAAACCAACTAACAACGGAAGAAGACCTACAAGAAGTGATAGATAACTTTAAGGAAAATGACTTGAACGATGAACAACAGACCTCCGAACTTCATACCTCAGAAAATACCTGCCACCTTTGTGAAGAACATGGCATTTTGATTGACGACATGACATGCCCTCTTTGTTCAAAAGAAACAGATATTGAACATAATCGTTCAGAAGCGAAATTAAATTTAGAGTACCAAGCCATTAAAATGAAACAAAATTCAGCTGCAAAGTTTCCAGAATGTCATATAGGCGATACAGTAAGAGTAAAGATACCGGAAGTAGATCGAGGCCGAGGCGATTTTAGGAACATTCTATTGACAGTCTTAGATAAAAATGAAGACGGACTTTATAAATTGGGCAACGAAAACGGTACAATCGAACAGCTTTTTTCACGAAATCAGTTTACAGTTTGTGAACAAAAATTCGTAGATTTGGAAAAAGTGTCATCAGTGAAAATGACTATTCGCCAGCTTGCTAATAAACAGTCAACATCAGGTGGACAAGGCTTTCAAAGATGTCATTGCAAGACAAAATGTGGTACACGCAAATGCCGTTGCCGAATAAATAATGTTCTTTGTAATTCGAAATGCCATTCTAGTTTATCATGTTCCAACAAATAGCCTCATATTATTTAACTATTGTGACTAGATATTGTTTTAAGTAATTTACATTGAAGAAGATTTATTTTGTAATTTTGTTTTATTTTGAAATTTTAAATACCTACAGAAAATTCTGTAATGACCAAATAGTTACTTTTTATTTTATTTTAATGATTAGGTTGATATTGTTTTAAGTAATTAAGAAGAAGTTTATTTTGTAATTTTAAATACCTACAGAAGATTCTGTAATGACCAAATGGTTCCTTATTATTTTATTTTAATGATTAGGTTAATATTGTTTTAACGACGACACGTTTGGTCTAGTGGTTAGTAACGCTAGTCACAAGACCAAGCGGTCGCGGGTTCGAATCCCGCTAGGGGCAGATGTTTGTGTGATGAGCACGAATATTTGTACCCGAGTCATGGATGTTCAAAAAAAAAAAAAAAACTAATTAAAATTTTGTAATTGTAATAATTGTTACTTTGAATACCTACATAGTACATAAAAGTATGTGTAATGAAAGTGATTATTTTTTAATAAAGTTTTCGTGTCAAAATAGTAAACATTATTACATTGTTTCCTTTTCCATTTCCTTCTACATTTTTAGCCAAGGACCTGCAGCTACACCTAAGTTTAGCCGGCTAAAGATAGAACAAACTAACATTAACATTTCGTCGAAGATAAACCTAGGTTCCGTAGGTTCCGTATGGTGACGGACGTAAAGAATTTCACCATCCCATATCATCCCGTGGGTGTCGTAAGAGGCGACTAAGGGAAACACCAGAGAATGGGCAGCAGCGTTCTCTGGGCACTTTATCAACAAACTGCGATCGCCAACCCGCCTGCCAAGCGTGGCGATTACGGCAAACCCCCCCAAACCATGATAAGCACAACAAAAAAACGGCCCCGAGTGCCCGGCAGCCCGTCTACCCTCGACTACGGTAGCGGTCGAGGCGATGGCGTGGCAAGGGGTGCAAAGAATCCCCGGAGTGGACCCGGCTACCTCAATAAACACCGACGACTGGACCTGGCAACGTATAACACGCGAACACTCCGGACCGACGAGAAGATAGCCGAACTCGAGGAAGAATTGAGCGGGTTGCGATGGAGTGTTATAGGGTTATCTGAAGTCCGAAGAGAGGGGGAGGACTCGATAATCCTCAAATCCGGTAACCTGCTCTATTTCCGAGAGGGTGACCGGCAGTCCCAAGGTGGTGTCGGGTTTATCGTCCACAAATCCCTTGTGAACAACGTGGTGAAGATCGAGAGTGTGTCGACCAGGGTGGCGTACCTTATACTCAGAATATCCGCAAGATATTCGCTGAAGGTCATACAGGTCTACGCCCCAACCTCGGCACACCCCGACGACGAGGTAGAGACCATGTATGAGGATATCTCTAAAGCCATGCATGGTTTCAAAACTCACTTCACCGTTGTCATGGGGGACTTCAACGCAAAACTGGGCAAACGAGACGAGGATGAGCTGCAAGTGGGGCAATTTGGAGTTGGACGTCGGAACCACCGGGGTCACCTACTGGCCAGCTTTATGGAGAAGGAAGGCCTCTATATGATGAACTCCTTCTTCAGAAAGCGTGAGCACAGGAAGTGGACATGGCAAAGCCCCGATGGTGTAACTAAAAATGAGATCGACTTTATCATGTCGACCAAGAAGCAAGTGTTCAATGATGTCTCTGTGATCAATTCGGTGAAAACCGGGAGCGATCACCGCATGGTAAGAGGCACATTGAACATTAATATCAAGCTTGAAAGGTCTCGACTGATGAAGTCCACGCTCCGTCCAGCACAGATCCAGATCCAAAACCCCGAAACCTTTCAGCTCGAACTCCAGAATCGTTTCGAGTGCCTAGGGAGCTCCGTGGACGATTACAGCGATGGGTTCGTGGAAGCTGTCCATACGGTCGGGTCTAAGTTTTTCAAGACCCGCCGTACAGATAGAAACAAAAAGCTCTCTGATCTAACTCTAAAGCTAATGAAGGAGAGGCGTGAGATGATCCTGCAGTCTTCAGACGATGCGGTGAAATACCGGCAGCTAAATAGACGGATCTCAAAGTCCTTGAAAAGCGACCTCCGCCGCTTTAATACTGAAAGTATTAAAGATGCGATTGAGCGGAATAAGGGCTCCAAGGTCTTTGCAAGGGATCTGTCTATTGGGCAAAGCCAGCTCACAAAACTGAAGACCGATGATGGCAGGATCGTTTCCACCAAACCGGAGCTTCTGAGGGAGATCGAGAGATTCTATGGGCAGTTGTACACGTCAACCAGTAAACCCATTGCGAATCTAGCAAACGACCCAAGAGCTAGATTGACTCGACACTATACCGAAGATATCCCGGATGTCAGCCTGTACGAGATTAGGATGGCTCTGAAACAGCTTAAAAACAACAAGGCGCCGGGTGATGACGGAATCACTGCTGAACTCCTGAAGGCGGGTGGAAAACCGGTCCTTAAGGCCCTTCAGAAGCTGTTTGATTCCGTCATACTCGAGGGCAAAACGCCACAGGCATGGTGCAGGGGTGTGGTGGTACTCTTCTTCAAGAAGGGCGACAATGCCCGGCTGAAGAACTATAGGCCCATCTCACTTCTTAGCCATGTCTACAAGTTGTTTTCAAGAGTCATCACGAATCGTCTCGCGCGCAGGTTTGACGACTTCCAGCCTTCCGAACAAGCCGGATTCCGAAAAGGCTTTAGCACCGTAGATCACATACATACGCTGCGGCAGGTTATACAGAAGACCGAAGAGTACAAACTGCCTCTCTGTTTAGCGTTTGTGGACTACGAGAAAGCCTTCGATTCGATCGAGACTTGGGCTGTACTGCAGTCTCTCCAACGGTGCCAGATCGACTACCGGTACATTGAGGTGTTGAAGTGTCTGTACAGAAACGCCACCATGTCAGTCCGTCTTCAGGATCAGACCTCGGAACCAGTCCTTCTCCAGCGTGGCGTGAGACAGGGAGACGTCATTTCTCCGAAACTGTTCACTGCTGCACTGGAGGATGTATTCAAGGTTCTGGACTGGAGCGGCCTAGGCATCAACGTTAATGGCGAGTACATCACTCACCTTCGGTTTGCCGACGACATAGTGGTCATGGCTGAGACCATGGAGAGCCTCAGTACAATGCTCGATGACCTCAGTAGAGCTTCCGAAAGAGTGGGTCTGAAAATGAACATGGACAAAACCAAGGTGATGTTGAATGCCCATGTTACACCCATTCCTATCAAGGTTGGAGACTCTACACTCGAAGTTGTGGACAACTATGTCTACCTGGGACAAACGATCCAGTTGGGTAGGGCCAACTTCGAGAAAGAGGTCAACCGTCGAATCCGACTCGGCTGGGCAGCGTTCGGGAAGTTGCGCGGTGTCTTCTCGTCCAACTTACCACAGTGTCTCAAGACAAAAGTCTATGACCAGTGTGTGTTGCCAGTGATGACATATGGCTCTGAGACGTGGTCGCTAACAATGGGCCTTATCAGAAAGCTTACAGTCACTCAAAGGGCAATGGAGAGGGCTATGCTCGGCGTTTCCTTGCGTGATCGAATCAGAAATGTTGAGATCCGTAAGAGAACCAGGGTTACCGACATAGCCCGAAGAATTGCCAAACTTAAGTGGCAGTGGGCAGGGCACATTGCTCGCAGAACGGATGGCCGATGGGGCAGAAAGGTTCTGGAGTGGCGACCGCGAACCGGAAGACGTTGCGTTGGAAGGCCTCCCACCAGGTGGACCGATGACCTGGTGAAGGTTGCAGGAATCCGCTGGTTGCGGGACGCACGGGACCGGTCAATGTGGCGACGCTTGGGGGAGGCCTATGTCCAGCAGTGGACGTCTTTCGGCTGAAATGATGATGATGATGATGAAACCTAGGTTTAGCCGGCTAATCTTAAGTTTAGGTTCACACCTACCTTTAGCCGTAACATATACACAGGAAAAAATATCTGGAACCGTTGAAAATAAACGCCCTATTCTCTTGCTTTATGATGGTCATTCTACTCATGTGGGAATTAATATTATACAAAAGGCACGAGAAAACAACATAACGATTTTAAAAATCCCACCTCATACGAGTCATCTATTGCAGCCTCTGGATCTAGTAGTAAATAAATCGTTCAAAGACAAATGGGACATAGCGTTGGTCAAATGGCAAAGACTGAATGTCGGCAAAGTTTTACCCAAAAAAGAGTTTTCAACGATTCTTGGCCAAGTGTGGACTCAGATAGATCCCCAAGTATGTAAAGCAGGCTTCCGGAAAGGAGGGATATACCCAATTAATAAAAATGTCATCGCTGAAGAGAAGTTTGATCCATTTCAGTTAGCTGAGTGGAAAAATGCGAAACAGCTAGAAAAATCACAAAATCAGTTGTTTGTTAAACAAGTATCCCCCAAAAAGTTGAGTGAATCGCACTGACTGTTGAAATATATATATAATACAGCAGGAAGTTCCTCAGTGTAATTTTATAGAAACGTCATCAAAGTA